>JAYEPQ010000004.1:64757364-66094864 GCA_036321105.1 Dracaena cambodiana | reverse complement strand
ATCCGCACTCATATCTTATCTATTTGTTTATATTACGCACTCTTCTTATTGTTTTACTTGTCGGTTTTGACTTTGAGCTTCCCCACATACTCAGGTACTAAAGATATGAGCGAGGATCCGCCATTGCACGACCCGTACTTTCTGGAGCAGGCCGAGCAGCAGTAGATTTCTAGGCCTCCACTTTTATATTTTTAGTTTGGTATGTATCACCCATTGTTGAAAATAACGCGTTATGAAACCCGTTATTTGCGTTACGTAACCTAACAGAATCCCAACGCTACGTAACAACTGGAAATAACTCAGTGCACCGTAACAGTACGTTTTTTACGTTATTTTACGTTATATTACATAACGTTACGTTAAATTACGTTATGCTACGTTATTTACAATTATTTTTTTTTAGTAATTTATATATTGTTGTTGATTATTATTTTGATTATTAGCGAATTGCTGTAATTTTCTTAATTAATTGTTGGCTTGTTTGATTGCTTTTGGAATTTCTAACTTGATAATTTAAGTTTGTTTCTTTATCCACTTGTTGTATTTCTCGTCCGGTTGCTAAAATATTTTACTTGTTGATTTTATTGAATTTTTAATTGAACTGAGATCAACAATCATAAATAAGATAAATTGAACATTACAAAATATAAATTACAACAATGATAATAATTGGAATCAAAATAAAAAATTGGAATCTTGCTTTTTTATTTAAATGATGATTGGAATTACGGTTGCAGACTTAATATAATTTATGAAGATATATGAAAATTATTATAAAACTTAATATAACATTTGAATAGATTATGTATTACAAAATAATTTTATATTTTTTTAGATATTTTAAATTTATTTTTCAATTTATTAAAATTATTTTATATGGTTTTATATTTATTTTTATTAAATAAATAGAAAATTGCATAACCTACGTTATGCGTTACGCTATTTGCGACATAACCTAACAAAGGCAAAACGTTACGTTACCGTTATCGCTATTTTAAACATTGGTATCACCCCTTTGGAACTTTATTTCTAATTTTTGTATCAGTATTGTACTTGTTACTTGTTATCTTAGACATGCACGACCCGTACTTTCTAGAGCAGGCCGAGCAGCAGTAGATTTCTAGGCCTCCACTTTTGTATTTTTAGTTTGGTATGTACCACTCCTTTGGGACTTTATTTTCAATTTTTGTATCAGTATTGTACTTGTTACTTGTTATCTTAGACATGTATACCTTCTCTTTTATATGACAGTAGACTAAATTCCAAAATCCTGGTAGATGACTAGTATTTAGTTCCATTCATTTTTGCTTTTATATACTTATAGGTCTCGTGCACGTCGACTTATACGTGTCCGCCAGTAACGCACTCCATTTCCTTATCCCTCAGGGAAATGGGGTAATGCACTCCGTTTTTGTATCCCTCTGGGAAATGGGGCGTTACACGAACCCCCACCCCTCACCCTCACCCTAACTCCAACCCCCAACCCCACCCCTAACCCTCCAAACTCAAAACCTAACACCCATCCCATCCCAAGCCCCCAACCCCATCCCTAACCCTAACCCTTGCCCAATTGCAACTATATTTTTTAGTTATATGTATCATATTACTTTTATCCACTCTATCCATCACAGGTGGTGGCAGACACAGCAAAAACTAATTTCTAATCTATATTTTAGATGCCAGCAATGCAATATTCTTGCAATCATCTATTAGAAAGTCAGACATAATAATAAGTATATCCTATATATCTATTTTTTCTGGTTCTCCAGTAAATTCTGAAATTGCAAACAACATATTCAATGACTAAGGCAGCTCTCTAGCTACGGTGACTTGGTTTTTGACTTTGTTTTAGTATGACTCCATCTTAAATGAAACATGGCCAGTTTACGTTGAGGTTACCTGCTGATTGAGATAGAGAATATAGATGTAGTCATCATTAAAACAAATTCAAATACCAGTAGCATCGTAGCTAGGACAAATTCCTCCTTTAAAACATAGAGAATTAGTGCAAAGTAGTAAACTAATCCACTTCTTCATCAATATGAGATTATAAAATTTTAACTAGGTTTGACTAATCTACTTTAGCATCATAAAATAACTCAACTAGTTATTAGGATAGTGCACCATACTTTAGCATCATATAAGAACTGACCATTTATAAGGATAATGACCATCCGATTCTCCTTATTCAGTTCCTGTCTCATGTCACTTCCTGCGTCATGCCAAAGCCCGCCATCCAACATTCCTCACATGCTTAAATTTCTGCCCTGCACACAAACAAAATCCCATAAGTTTAAAGGGGAAGAACCTATGACCCAATCAAGGACAACAAATTGCTAGCCCTAGCCAACCTGCAGATGATTTGTCACTGGCTCTATTAACACCGTCCAGTCTTCTCCAATCTCAGAAGACCTAGTCGTAATGTTATGCTCGAAACAAAAGCACGAACGCATCCACGAGCGTGACATGTCCGCAGGCATGTCGGCCATCTTGGCTGGCTTCCAATCGAGAAGCGTCCACAGGTTTTAAGCAGCCGATAAAAGGTGCTAATGGGAGCAAGCTGCATGCTCCAGTTCGGCAATTAGTTGTAGAACGTCCTCATGTTCTCCATGACCAAAAGTGATTCGCTCATCAACGTCACGAAGCTGATTGGGCTTTTACTACAATTTCCTGCTCGGAAGGCCTAGTTTAGGTGCAAAGTTTTACTGTGTGAATCACAGTTTTGACGAGTTGAAGCTCCATTTTTATATCTAAATTGGAGTTTCCGAGCTGCAATTTTCAGAGAGACCCCCCAAAACTACAAAAATTAAAAATCCACTCTCCACAGTTTTGTTAAGTCTCGAAATAATAAGCAGCTAAGATTAAAGTGAAACTTCATTTTAAGAGCTTGTATTCATACTAGATCCAACTTAAGTGAAATCCCAGTTCTGAAGAATCAGATTGAGTAACTATAATTTTGTGAAACTCCATTTTTCAAAAACCAGGGTTTGTGCCTTAAGTGAAACCCGAGTTTTGTGAACCTCGTATCCAAAGTAGGCCCAATAGAGTCAGGGCATTCTCAAATTGTAGTTGGAGCTTTGAGGTACTTGGAGAAGCGGTATGAAAGAATGCTGACAAAGAATCAGCATAAAGGGTAAGGAGTCATCTGATTATTAAAATCAAGAAAGAAAACCTAATCAATTCCCACCAGATATCAGCTTATCCTAACAACTTATCCATAAAAAGCCTATTTCAATGATCCACCTTGACCTATCCTCTAAAACGACAGAAAAGGAGTGCAACTCGGAAGCAATGAAAATACTCACAAATTAACCATTTTAAAACCTAATCTTTTGATCGCATATTAGCCCAAGAAGGGACAGATCTAAATGGTAGCAAGAAAAGGTGAGATCTTTACCGGGAAATTCAGCGGAAAGTGAGTCTTCGTTTCGATTTCTCTCTTGCCTTTACTCTCTCTTCTCTTCTCCTAAAATTGATCCGAATGAATGAGAGCAAAAAACGAATTTTACAGTCAAGTTGAGAGAAAATGATGATTTGATTTGATTTGGTTTTTTTTTTTTTTCTTTTTTTTTCTTTTTTTTTTTTTTTTTTTTTTTAACGAGGAGGATAACAACTTAGATTCTAGAAATAAAAGAGCTGAAAATGAGCAGAGAAGCCGAAGAGATCCGAACTCATTTGGCATATTGGCGTAATGGCCGCCTCGGGTCAAAACCTGGCCTGCCCAGATCTTGTGGGATCCCATCACAAATGCGATGTTCTCAAGCCGGTGGTGGGGCCTACAGTCAGATTAATAGTCCCTCTCCCTCGTTCCCTACAAATCAACTGTTGGCAGCGGAAGAGTATTTTCCTTTTGCCTAGAAATTTTATATTAAGAAACAAATAAATATAAAAGAGATAAATAGGAATTATTTTTTATTCTGCTAAAAACTCTAGAATATTGCAACACCACCACCACTCGGCCCAAACGTAAAATTAGATCAAAGAATATGAACATGCATATTACAGCGTTGGAGCTCAAATATAATTATTCCGATTAGAACCGCTACGTAAATTGTGCATAATAACCGGATTCAGATATTGTCCAAAAGAGCAACTGCATTCTAAATGCAATTTCAATTATCCATTTAATTATCGTTGAGAGAATTTTAAATACATCTATCAACTCTTTGAGTCACTGCAGTTTTATTATAAATTTGTAAATTTGTGATTATAATTTATTGATAAATTTATCTTTCAATTTTATTATAGGTTTGTGTTTTCCTCTTTCTCATATCATTTTTTTTTCTTAACATCTTCCAAATTAAAACCCTAATAATTCTTAATATCAAAAGTAAAAAATAATTCAAACCCTAATATTTTTCATTTCTCAATAATCAAAAAATTAAAAAAATCAAATATTAACTTTGAAGTACCTAAAAATTTGACTTTTTAAAAAAACTTTGAGATATATTAGGGCTTTGAGAGGGAATATGGACTATCAAGCCGCTGGGAGGAGGTCGGCAGTAGGGTTAGACAGTTTGTGGTGGGAGTGGGAGTGGCATTGGGTGGACTGGGAGGGAACAACAGCTGGGTCAATAGGCATCAGCTATAGAGAAAGAAGAGAGAAATGAGTGAAAAAAAAATTAAAAATAAATAAAACGTAAAGGATAACTTGGAATTTAGTGAATTGTACTTAGGAAAAAAAAATCCTTTTTTTAACTATATTGGGTGTACTTAAAAATTAGGTATTTAGAAAATTCAGAAAAATTGTAAATGCATTTAGAATTTATGTATTATTGGTTTAGAATTATTTTTTTTAACATTATTGGTTTAGAGTTTTTTTAACATCTTAGTGAAAATCATGTGGTGCATAGTTTGTGTTAATTTATTAAAAATCTTAACCGTCTACTAATTTAGTTAAATTGTGTTTTGTACTTTTTTATAATTTTGCACTTTAGAGAGAATAATTAATGACTCTTTTTGAAAAATAAATATACTTTTCAAAAGGCATCAAAGCCATTGGTATTTTATAAGAAATAGCCATTTCATGAGGCCAATTTGTACATTGTTTTTAGCAAAAAAAAAAAATGTACATAGTACCTCATACTCACATATTACTACCATCAATTTCATTTTAATAGTTAAATAAACCTAAGCCTTAAATTATGCAAATAAATGTTGAAACATCCAACACTCCGACATAAGATCTCAAAATCAGCAATATAGATACAACATACCTCCACATAAAAATGTCCTAGTCGTTAAATGCTTAAAAGAAATTCAAATCAAGTCAAATGCAAGAACTATTCACAGCATATGACAACGTCGAATTCTTTGGCCTTCTGTTTTCATGTACTATTTTTACTAATTGGTCGTGCTTCTCGGAAACTATATCTTTTGCACTTGTTTACAGGTTGGTCTTGGTGCACTTTTTATTACATCTTCTGTTGTTTTCATATCTTCGCTTTTAGATTTTATTTTATTTTTTTTTTTTTTACCATTTTGCAGTTATGTTGCGTTTCCAGAACTATTTTTGGACCAAAAGGAGAACATGGCTGCTTCTCTTTCCTTTATCTCTCCCTGTATCAATCTCTCTCCTTTTTATTTGATGTTTAGTCAGAACGTCTACTGACATTATGTGTTAGCACATATAGGAAAAAACAAGAAAATAAATAGATTTAAATATTAAAATGTTCAATGCTAAAACATAATATCTTAAACCTTTTGGTTGAATTGATTCACGTACCATAAAGTACAAAAAAGGAGAAGAATAAGAGTGAGAATTTTTTTTGGCTTTTAAAATTAATGGCTCTAAGCAATACTTATATTGTTAACAATTAGTATTCGATTAGACTTATTTAAGAGAGAGGGTAATGTTAGGAACCTCAATTAAATTTAAATTTCCTTTTTCAGATAGAAAATTGGATTTAAAAATTTTCTTTTCCAAAAAGACTTTAGTAATAACTGATTTAGTTATTTATTTCTTAAAAATTATAATCTAACAATTAAATTTAGAAATTATAACTTTAGGAAAATAAATATGTTGAAAATAGATAGCATATAAAGATAGCAGATTAGGTATAAATTATATAAATTAATACCGATAGTTGCAAAATGTTTTCATGTGAATTTAATCTACAAAATAAAATAATTTTCTACAATAAATTTTGTTACATAATGAACTTTAATTTTAATTTATATGTTTATATCAAATTTATCAAAATATTTACAACTACTTCTCGAGAACCTTAAAATACTTCTGGTACAAATAAACAGCCTTCAACCATAGCCATGGGGCACTGCAACCCGGTTTCCTTCTCTCAAGCTAATGCAAGCGTGTCCTTCTAACAAACATTAATTGCTCAATGGAGAACAAGCTGTAAAAAGTCGAATTCAAAGGATGTGCTGAAAAAGTCAAATCTTCATCTTTCGGTTCTCCGAGGGAAGAAAGAGAAATAGTTAGAGTCTTGCACCAGTGAAATGGGAAGTCGGTACGTTTTGGGATCCGGAACTCTCATTTCCCAAACAAAGGGAAGCTTCAAGTCAAAGAGGAGAGAAGTTCGCTTTTAAATTGCTTGCAAGTGTGTGTATTTATAACAGTTGTTTAGAATACTGCAGCTAATGATATGAACATGGGGAAGACGTCGAATCAAATCAGCCCCACGTACCAATGTCAATCGCTCAAATTATATTACTTTAGTACCGATTATAATGATGATATTTAACCCTCGGGATATATATATATACACACACACAATGAAAATTCTAAATGCGCACCATAATTGACTTAGTGCGCACTATTTTACCCCCAGGGTGTAAGTTACTTTACTGTAGGATGTGGTGCTCATAAAGTGAAAAGTGGTGCCATTTAGAATTTCCCACGTAATACCATATCTAATGTACGGATTATAATGATGATATTTAACCCTCTGGAGATACATGTATCATATCTCAATCGTAAGTGGACGCATCAAAATGAATGGGCGCACCTGCTTCTGGTCCAGTTTTTTATATTACATGCCACCTCATTAACATAAGATCGTTTTTGTTCCTTTCTTTTAATTTTCATTCCAATAGTGGATAGCAGAAGTAGCAAAAAAATTTTATCAAAAAAAAAAAAAAAAAAACTTAGAGAATGAAATGGAAAAAAGATAAGGAAGGTGAAAAAATAAGAGGGATAGAAAAGAAAAAAAAAGTATTTTATCTGAGGAGTTAATTCCTCTGCAACCCCTATGTATAAGAAATTCCTATGCTCCAACATCAATACTTAATATGATGTTGTCACATAAGACAGAAATTCTCATAGAATTCTCTTCAAAATGTAAAATTACAAAGATTTTTCAGAGTGCAATTATTATAACTGTCCATTATGACAGTTAAGGATTCAAAAATTTTTTTAATGTAAAGTAGTGAAAAATCACGCGGCATGACATGTGGTAAGTTGTAAAAAAACTTAAACCATTGATGATCATTGCAATATTTTAGTTAAGAATGGATTTAAATCTGTCTCTAGTCATTCATGTTTATTTCTCCATTCTAAAGTTAACAGTAAATAGTTAATTTCTTTCTTCTCTTTCATCTTGTTAAAATATAAAATAATTTCTCTCAATACTCACTATAATTTCGGAGTTTTGATGCAGTGGAAGGGACTTTTAATATGGTATCAGAGCAATCCAGATTCGATTCATGCTGGGCGTGCATTAAATATAAAATAATTTCGCTCAACCCTCATTACAACCTAATCTAATTTTTAAATAGAAAAAGGGGTCCAGTAAGGTTCTTATAATGAACTGTTTTTACTTCCTCTTCTAAATATAGTGAATGAGACCTTTTCAAAAAAAAAAAAAAAAAAAAAAAAAAAAAACAAGTTAAAGAAATTTTAAGAATCAATTAATCTAACTGCATTGACATTATGAGGTTTTATGTTTCTTTAATAGTAAAAATCGAAGCCTAATTAAATAATCTAAGTCAAATTTCTTGTTTGATATTGGAAATCGAACTTAGAATAAGAGTTTGGAGAGTTTAGAACATTGCGGACTGGATTAACCCTTTCCACTTTATGAAACAATACTTGCCTCTTACCCACAAGAAAATGAGAAAGGACTATAAAAAGAACGGTGCTATTTTATAAAGGAATAAATAGTAAATAGCTAAACAAGATTGTTGGGAATTTGCTAAATCGAACATCAATGTAAGATAATCATTTAAAAATAAGAAGGGATAAATTTTTAAGAAATATAATATCACTGAAACCGAAAAAAAAAAAAAATGTAACGGAGCGGAGTGTGAGTGGCAATTCTTCTGGGTGATGGACTTGAGAGCGCAGGAATATTTTTTACAGATAAGGGCTTTAGATTAATTAAGTCCGTTCCTTGACTGGGTGTAGAATAAAAAATAACATGCCTAATACTACCGCCATACATGTGTGCGTTGGGCGAAAAATAAAACGCTAAATTTAAAACAGAATGAAAAAAATTCTTCTTGGTGTTGGACTTGAGAGCGCACGAATTTTTTTTACAGCGAAGGGCTTTAGACTAATTAAGTCTGTTCCTTGACGGGGTGTAGAATAAAAAATAGGGGTATTTACATGTTTATCTCTTAAATCTTTATAAATTATGATTTAGTCTCCTAAATCTTTATATTTAGGATTTAGTCCCCAAATTCTCTAAGTTACTACAATTTAGTCTCTCCGTTAGTTTTTCCGTCCAAATAAACGACATAATTTAATTTTAATATTTTTTAAATAGTGAAATGACTTAAATATCCCTATGAAGAAAAGAGGGAAGAATAGAGAGATAGAAGAGAAGAAGAAAGGGGGAAGCCAATTAACCCAATAAAGAAAAAGAGAAGAGAGGAGGAAAACAGAAGAAGAAGAAAAGAAAAGAGAAGAAGAAGAGAGGAGGAAGAACAAAGAAAATGAGAAGAGAGGAGGAAGAGGGAAGGAGAAAAGAGGAAGAGAGAAGAAGGAATTAAAGAGAGGTAAAATGGATAAATCAGATCAAAAAATAAATTTAGGGAAGTTAGGGACGATGACTAAATTGTAATAACTTAGAGAATTTGTGGGACTAAATTCTAAATATGAAGATTGTGGAGACTAAATTATAATTTATAAAGATCTAAGGGAAAAATATGTAAATATCCCTAAAAATAACATGCCTAGTGCCACCGCCATACATGTGTGTGTTGGGAGAAAAATAAAACGCTAAATTTAAAACAGAATGAAAAAGTTGTTATGCATAATATTGAAAAATAAAATTGCCAAAACTATTATATGAGCAGACTGTTGATATATTTTTGCCACTAAAAGTGTAGGAGTAGATTTTAAGAGATTCTAATGAACGGTCACTATCAACAAATGCCCTAAAGACCCTCGTTATGATTGCCCATTCACTCACCGAATAAGTAGGGAAATAATACGAATCCCCTCCGCTACAAAGAAATTAAACTTGATCCAGTCCCACCACCCACCCACCGTCCGCCGCTAGCAAGGCATTGGTTAATCTCGATCAGTCTGAAATCAATCAGCTCATGGAAGTAACTGGACTAGTCAACTTCATAATGGGACTCCTCCGGCACAACACAACGACAGAGGCAAGCAAAAATCATAGAAAAATAACAAATGTCAGATCGGATACCCAATTATATGCAACTTGCATTTATTTTTTGGGGTGCATGTGGGACCGCAAAGCAATCACGAGCAAGGCTCGAGAAGGGAGCACGTCACTGCCCATCCCATCCCATCCCATCTGCTTTATATTTCATTAATTAATATAAGAAACAAGGAATACTTTAGGACGCCATTAACTGTAGTAGCAGAATAGCATTGTCTTCGGATCAGATAACAATGAATTTCTGAATGGTTAAATAATTATATAGATAATAATGCATATTTTAGAGAGTTTCCAAAGAGTACACCAGTTTTTTTTTTTTTTTTTTTTTTCTCTCTAGGGAGCCCATTTAAAAACAGTTTAGATTAAATCCAGATAAAAAATACACTGGAAAAAAAAGCTCACTAAGAAAATTGGTGTGCTCTTTCAGAAACTCCCCATATTTTACCAGTTAGTGTAGGAAATTATTCTACACTAATAGTCCCAAAAAACAGCCAATGAGAATGAATAGCATCACTATTCTTTAATTTGTGGCCACTTTCGGATGAGGCTTTATTTAAAAAATGTTGTCAAAAATAGATCGGTGTGAATTTAATTATAAAAAGGTGTATATATATATATATATATATATATATATATATATATATATATATATATATATATATCAATATTGAAAATAACGCGTTATGAAACCCGTTATATTTCGTTACGTAACCTAACGGAACTCCGACGCTACCTAACAACTGAAAATAACTCAGTGTACCGTAATAGTACGCTTTTTATGTTATTTTACGTTATATTACGTAACGTTACGTTAAATTACGTTATGTTACGTTATTTACTAGTATATTTTTTAGTAATATCTATATTTGTGTTGCTTATTATTTTGATTATTAGCAAATTACTGAAATTTTATTACTTGATTTGGCTTGTTTGACTGCTTATAGAATTACTAACTTGCTAATTAGTGATTGTTTTCTTATTCGCTTATTGTAATTCATATCCAGTTGCTGAAATATCATACTTGTTGATTCTATTGAATTTTTAATTGAACTGAAATCAACAATTACAAATAAAATAAATTGAATATTTGAAAATATAAATTACAATAATTATAATAACTGGAATTGAAATAAAAACTTGTAATATTATTATTTTTTATTTAGATGATGACTGGAATTACGGTTGCGACTTAATATAATTTATGAAGATAAATGCGAAAATTATTGTAAAATTTAATATAAAATTAGAATAGATTATGTATTATAAAATGGTTATATATTGTTTTTAGAAATTTTTAATTTATTTTTCAATTTATAAAGATTATTTTATATAGTTTTATATTTATTTTTATTAAATAAATAGGAAATTGCGTAACCTACGTTATGCGTTACGCTATATGCAACATAACCTAACAAAAGCAAAACGTTACGTTACCGTTATTGCTATTTTAAACATATATATATATATATATATATATATATATATATATATATATATATATATATATATATATATATATATATATGAGAAAATGGAAAATTTACCGTCAGTGAAGGGAGTTCTTTCACCGCTGTTTAGATGGCCCAATATAATTATTACACATGACGCTACCTAAGATAGCAATTAAAAGAACTCACTTAACCGTTTCTTGAATGGCTACACGTGTAATACTTGTATTGGGCCACCTAAGCGGCGGTGAACGAACTCTCTTCATCACCGGTGAATTTTCCCTTTACTATATATATATATATATATATATATATATATATATATATATATATATATATATATATATATATATGAGTAAACGAGAAATTTACCGGCGGTGAAGGGAGTTTCTTCACCGCCCGCTTAGGTGGCCCAATAAAATTATTATATGTGGCACCACTCCAAAAGCGGTTAAGAGAATTCATTTATTTGTTAATTTGAATGACGCCACGTGTAATAATTTTATTGGGTCACCTAAGCGACAGTGAAAGAACTTTCTTCACTTTAGGTAAATTTCTCGTTTCCTCTCTCTCTCTCTATATATATATATAGAGAGAGAGAGGAAATAGGAAATTCATCGGCGGTGAAGGGGCTTCTGTCACCATCGTTCAGGTGGACCAATGAAACGGGTACACGTGGCACTACTCAAAATACGGTTAAGATAATTCTTTTATTTGTTAACTTGGCACCACGTATATCCATTTCACTGGTCCACATAAGCGAAGTGAAAGAAGTCCTTTCAGCGCCAGTGAATTTTTCGTTTTCTCATATATATATATATATATTTGGGGGTATTTTTACATTTTTATAAAAATATGCCCATCTTAAACGTTTTGCAGAGAAATAAAATGGAAGATGCGATGGTGCTGTGGATTCTGCAGCCTATATTTTATCAGCTTTAATGAGTGATAGTGAGAGGTAGAGGAGGGGGTATCCGATAACCGAGCACACCAATTTTCTTAGTAAGCCTACCTCTAGTATTTTTTTTTTGTTCTAAGTCAGAAAAATGGTGTGCTCATTTGGAAACTCCCCGATAACCGAACAGTCTAAAGAAGACTAGTGCAATATTCTCGGGACTGTCAATATTACTAGAGAGAGAGATTTAGATTAAAATTGAAGCTGAATTGGTCATATTGAGATTTACATTAAAAAGGAGAAGATAAAAAGGGTGAATAAAAGGTGGAGAAAAATCCAACGTGTGAAGCCGAGGCCGAAGGCAAAGCCGAACTGAAGAAAACGGGTACAGAATTAAACTACTACAAAAAAAAAAAAAGGGGTTAATTACACTTAGACTCTCTTAATATGGTGGTGTATAACTTATTACTTCTAAAATTTAAAACTCTCAGTTAAACCCTCAGAATTAGAGGGTCTGAGTATAATTAAAACACGGTGATTTAAATGGTTCAGGAATCTAAGTGAGAGTTTTAAATTTTAAAGATGATAAGTTATACATTTCTATACTACGAGGGGTCTGAATGTAATTAATCCTAAAAAAAAGTGACCATCAAGTTCTTTGTCCTTCTATTCATTGAATAATTGCTGGAAGTAGAGATAATTTGGAGCTAGAAAGAAAAGGCGATGGTAACGTTAAAATAAGGTGATTTTTACATATCTATCTCTTAAATCTTTAAAAATTAGAATTTAATATTCCAAATTTTTATATTTATAATTTAGTCTCCAAATCCTTTAAATTACCACAATTTAGTCCCTATTCATATTTTTAGCCTGAATTTTCTGTTATACCCCTTAGTTACTTCGCTTTAGTTTTTTCTTCTCTCTTCCTCCTCTCTTCCTCTTCATATTGAATTCCTCTCTCCATACTTCTCCTCTCTCTCTTTCCTTCCAGTTAAATATCTAAAGTGAAGTAACTCAGAGAAACCCAATAAGAAGAGTAAAAAGAGAGAGGATAAGAATGGAGAGGGAAACCCAATAAAAAAAAGAAGAGAGTAGGAAGAGGGAAGAGAGGACTAAAGTGAAGTAACTCATGGGGTATAATGAAAAATTCGTATAAAAATATAGCTGGGGGACTAAATTGTAATAACTTAAAGTATCTGGGGATTAAATTATAAATATGAAGATTTGGAGGACTAAATTCTAATTTTTAAAGATGTAAGGGACAGATATGTAAAAATCCATAAAATAAATTGTCTCACGATTAATTAGTCATTTTAATCGATCCCAAAAATAGAAAAAAGAACAAATCAATCAATAACAGCAGAACTACAAATATAAACTATTTATTGTTTTATTAGTTAATAGGGGAGGAGCGGTGGTCCATGCTCTGAACTACTTAATATGCAATGTGTGCTTGCAATATGCGTATCTGCCTTCTTCTTCTTCTTCTATTTAGGGAGTAGACAGAAAGAAAGATCCATATCATTTAGTATATTATTAATCAATAATAATATCGTGCACTTATTCATCCTATCCAAATACTTTGGATAAAATGCTTAGTTGTTATTGTTGTTGTATCGTGCACTCATTCATAACAATAGAAAACCCCATCTGAACCCTTCTCTCTCTCTCTTTCAAATATTCTCACTCAATAAAAATTTAAGAGTTAATTATATTCAAATCTACTGTAGTATGAGAGTGTATAACTTATCACTCCTAAAATTTTAAACTCTCACTTAAATCCCTCCACTGTAGAAAAAATTCGTTTGAGATTTCTTATTAGTTTTTTTCTACATTTCAGAATGAGAGTTTTAAAATTTAATAATAATAAATTATACTAAAATTTAATAATAATAAATTATACACACTCTCCGTATTAGTCCAAAATTTAATTTCGGTTCTTGTCTTTTAACTGTGCCGCTAGCTGGAAGAAAACAAAAGCGTGGTACCTCCTTTTCCCTTCCCTATCCCACGAGATAAGAAAGGGATAGATAGAGGAGGAAAGATCAGGGGGGAGAGAAAGAGAGAGAGAGGAGAGAGGGAGAGCAGAAAAAGAGAGAGAAGAGAGAGGGAGAGCAGAAAAAGAGAGAGAGGAGAAGGGGAGAGATAGAGGCCTTGATAGAAGAAAATAGGAGTAAAAAGAAGATTAATTGACCTTGAGTCCGGGATCTCCATATAATCTCTCATATAAATCCATCTAGACAATGAGAAGTAGCAGCTTCTAAGTAGGAGTAAGATGGGAACGGGATGGCGACGAGCATTCTGCACGTCGGTACGCCGAGATCCGGCCGAGACTACATCATCATCAGCAGCAGCAGCAGCTGCAGCAGCATCAATACTGGAGCACAAGCAGCAACAGCAAAGCCCCAGCCCCAGCAGCAATAGTAGGAGCTATGTTAAATTGGGGATAGGAGGTATATTATCTTCTGGATCCGGAGGAGGCGGAAGTAGCAACCCGTCGACGCCTAGGTTGCATTCCACCAAATCCACTCCTAGCTGCCGGATAACTACTCCTCCATCCCTTAATTTCGATAACCCAAGCGTACTACAATGCAAGACAACCACCGCCAAGTTGCCCTCAGATGAGGTTGCTGCTGCTGCTGCTGCTTCAATTGCAACCCCCTCATCGACATCTTCATCGTCGTCAATAAAGTCCAACACCAAAGGAAGCCTCACTCCAAGACCATTACCGTCCTCATCCCCCAGAACCCCTTCCAGATTTGCCCTTTTGAAGACCGCCCTTCGTCTATCAAGAGTAAGAACCACTCTGTCTCTTGCACATATCTCTCTCTCTCTCTCTCTCTCAATTACTGGTTTGTAATTCTCTTTTTTCTTTTGTCTGTCTTGTTTACTTTTGCTGCTGCTGCTGCTGCTCTCAATGGCATCTTTTCATCTTTTTTCTTTTTGTACTGGTCCTTCTACTGATAACTACTCCAGTAGAGTGGCTTGTAGTCCACTGTGATAATTGAAATGACCATCGTGGGAGTAAAGAGATGCTCTATGAACAGGCGTCTTCTTCTTCTTCTTCTTCTTCTTCTTCTGTTCCCCTTCTTTTTCCCCGTCTTTAATTGACTTGATTGGCTGCGTTACTTTATAGAAGTAACTCAATTTAATTAAATGATACTTTGTTCTGGGTTTTGAATCTTTCTTTTGTGTTTGATAGAATTAGAAATAAAAATGGAAAATTTAGATTGTTAGCCATAAATGAACAGATGATGGATTGATACTTGGTGGATGAATGTTCACTAAATGCAGAATAGATGTGGCATATGTGGAGAGAGCATGAGGACGGGGGGCCAGCGAACGGCAGTCTTCACAGCCGAGTGCTCTCATGCCTTCCATTTCCCCTGCATCTCCTCCCATGTTCGGACTCAGGGCTGCCTCGTCTGCCCCGTCTGCTCTGACACCTGGCACGAGGTCCCGTTTCTCTCCTCCTCCCTCCACTCACCTTCTGCTGCTGCTGGACAATTTCTTGGCAGTAGCTGTGGCAGTAGCAAATTGGAAGAAAGAAGCACCAACAACAACAGAAGGGGTTGCGATGGGCGTCAGGAAGGAGAAAGGGTGAGAGCAGCCCCTGCTGCGGGAATTACCAAGATCTATGACGATGATGAATCTCTACAACTTTCTCCGGCAAACCGAGTTGGTCTCGGGGTATTGCAGTTCAATCCCATACCAGAAGAATTAGAAGCAGCAGATGATAGTGATGATTTTGACGAGAATTATGAGGAGGGTCAGGATCAGCGAGAGGATGATGACTTGGAACAAGGACACTACAGTGGTCGCATCATCCATCAGATAATCAGTGTGGTACCAGATTCTCTGGCCCTTATTCATACCGGACGCAATCATGTGAGCTATGTGGTATCCATAAGGATAAAAGCTCCTCGTCTGAGTCCACGGCCACAGGCTAATGGTGCTGCTACTAATGTTAATAAACATGATATTGCAGCATCAATAGCAATACCCCCGAGTCTGTTGGATCATCCGTCTTGTCGTGCGCCAATTGATCTGGTGACAGTGCTTGATGTGAGTGGAAGCATGACGGTGGCCAAGCTCCAGATGTTGAAGCGTGCCATGCGATTGGTCATCTCGTCATTGGGTCCTGGAGATCGGCTATCTATTGTGGCCTTCTCACTGGCGGCAGCCAAGAGGCTTTCCCCCCTGCGCAGGATGTCACACCCAGGCCAACGATCCGCCCGTCAAATTGTGGATAGACTTGTTATCTGCGGCAGCAGCCAGGTTCATGCTCAGGGTCAGGACCAGAGCCTCCACTTCTCATCAAAATCTTGTATGGGCGATGCCCTTCGGAAGGCTACCAAGGTTCTTGAAGACCGCAGGGAGCGGAACCCTGTAGCCACGATCATGCTTTTGTCTGACGGCCACCGCCGTGGAAACGGTCAGGAGCAGCAGCAGGAGCAAAATTTACATGGTACAAGTACAACCAGTGGCTCTAGGAGTCAGAGCCACCAGCCATCATTAGCCACGCGATTCACCCACATCGAAATTCCAATACATGCTTCTGGGAGCCCAAAATTGGGTACAAGCCTCAGGGACAACCATATGCAATTTGTGGAGGAGAAGGATGCTGCTCTTGCCGAGCACGTGAATGGGTTGGTGAGTGTGGTCTTGCAAGATTTCCATCTCCAATTTACCTTCCCTTCTGCATGTGGTGTGATCTCCTCCGTGTATTCCTATCCCCATGGCAGTGAATGTGGTGATATTGGCATTGGCCAGGCCAGGTCTCATGGGGAAGGAGGGAAATCTGTTTTTCTCGGAGACCTGTATGCAAAAGAAGAGAGGCAACTGCTTATGGAGCTCAAGGTGCCCAAGGCCACAGGTCTTGGTAGGCATGCCGTGTCCATATCCGTCAAGTGCAGCTACACGGATCCACTCACCCGAGAGGTTATCCACTGTGGTGAGCGACATCTTACCATGCCGATGCCAATGTCCCTTCCGTCCCAAGAGTTTCCTATGTTGCTCCACTCTTCCTCATTATCTTCCTCAGGGGCAGGAGCAGGAACAACATCAGTGACTACCCAACAACAGCAACAACAGCTGCAGCTGAGGAACGTTTTTGTGACCACCCGTGCAATGGCTGAATCGCAGCGCCTTGTGGAGATCAGTGACTTGGACACAGCTCTCCACTTGCTCTCTTCTGCCCGATCCCTTCTGCTCCAGCAGTCTACAGATTTTTCAGACACCCACAAGAAACTGGTTCTCAGTTTGGAGGCTCAGCTAGAGGAGCTTCAAAAACCACAGCAGCGGCGGCGGCGGCGGAGGCGGCAGCCACAGCGGCAGTCCCTTTCCCCATCCCAGAGGAGGGGTGAGCAAGCGTTGTTGGCTGAGAGTAGAGGAGGAGGTGAGCCTCTCACACCTACTTCAGCTTGGCGTGCTGCGGAGCAGCTTGCTCAGGTGGCCATAATGAGAAAATCCCTCAATCGGGTAAGCGATCTGCATGGGTTGGAGAATGCTCGATTCTAACAAGTACGTAAGAACACGCTAGCTACTAGTCCTCTTGTTTGTAAACCCGCAGGACCGTCATTTGAGTGCGTGTGCTTCCCTGTGCACGCGTGCGTGTGAGCGACGGAGATCAGGAGATACGTACAGAGTGAATTAGTTTATATTTGTATGATCAGTATTTTTCAGAGTCCTTGATTATTAATAAGTGGAGATAGTATATATGTACTATATTGTGTACATGGCGCATTAGCAGGTTAAGTGCAGCTGGCGCATCACGAGACCATTTTACTATCTGATGATTATTGCATTCCAATTGCAGTATAATGGAATGGATAAACACCGAACTTCTATTTTAGCAGATTAAGAGTTGTTATTCCATATCTTGCAAATTCAGT
This sequence comes from Dracaena cambodiana, assembly GCA_036321105.1. Classification (NCBI taxonomy): domain Eukaryota; kingdom Viridiplantae; phylum Streptophyta; class Magnoliopsida; order Asparagales; family Asparagaceae; genus Dracaena; species Dracaena cambodiana. The sequence continues at coordinate 66,077,037 of JAYEPQ010000004.1, read as the reverse complement.
TCTTTTTTGGTTTTTCTTTCGCTCTTCTTTTTTAATTTTTCTCTCTTCTAGCTGCCTATGTATCAATTGTGTATGTTATAGTATTGATGATTGCAAACTGAATTGCAACGCGTTGTCAAGGACACCGGCCCAGTGGATGTTTCTTTCTAATTACTATTTCAAGTATTTCAAGTATTTGTTTGGTCAATAAAATTATGAGCTAGATGACATCTACGTGGCATCTTATTTTTTAAATTTTCTTTCTCATAATTTAATTTGGAAAAACTCTAAAAAGTAGAAGTTTAAAGTAAATAGAATAATTTTTTATTTGCGTTTAATTATTATAATTCTAAAATTATATTTTATGTATAGAAAATAAATAAAATAATATATATATTGTTTTGATTAATCAATTAAATAATACCCACTTCTTAATACAGCTTTTGTTAGGAGTATTTACTGGTTTGTCCCTCAAATCTTTATATATTATGATTTTGTCAAAATCTTCGTATTTAGGATCTTGTCCCCTAAATCTTATAATTAGGATCTTGTCCCCTAAATCTTATAAGTTACAACAATTTAGTCCCCTTCTCTAACTTTTCCTAACACAGTTAAATTTTTGATCATTTTACCCTTCTTTTTCTCTACTATTTTCCTCCTCTCTTCTCTGCAGGTTCTAAATTCCTCCTCTCTTGTCTCTTCCTCCTCTCTTCTCCATGTCCCAACGTCCACCCCCGCACCAAGTCCGACCTCCTCCCCCGCTGCACCTCGAGATTCCAGGACGCCCTCAAACACGTCGAGATGCAGAGCAAGGCCTTGGACAGAGGCGAGCTAACGACGAATGCTTTCAGCGAGACAAGGTTCTTGTGCTGGGCTCTAGAGAGGGCTTCCACCTCAGCTCGACAGGAATTTCACCGGACAATCCATTCTTGGCCAGGCTCAACGTCTTCAATCTCCGACAGTTTGAGAGGCTAACAGGTAGAGGACCGTTCAGATAATTACTGGCGAGATCGAGCGAAGCGAGCAAAGGCAAGCCAGAGAAATCAAGATCCAATTGGCTCGCGAGAGAATTATTCCTCAGGTCAAGATCTCTAAGCATCGAACACAGAGACAAAGACCCCGGTATTTCACCGGAGAAGGAGTTTGAGGGAGCGATCAAACTCTCAGGCAATGTCAAGTTACCAAACACATCAGGAATCTGACCAGACAGCCGATTCTCCGACAAAATCAAAGATTTCAAGCTCGAAAGCTTGCTCCAGTTCAAACCCAAATCGCCCGAAAACTCATTGAATGCAAGCGACAACCTCTCAAGAGAAACCAAGTCAAATAGCTGATCAGGGAGATTACCTGAGAAAAAATTCGACTCGAGATTCAGTTCTTGGAGGGAAGCACTGCAATTAGCAAGCGCCTCGCTAGGGAGCGAGCCCGAGAGCAAATTCGTAGAGAGATCGATGACCCGAACCCACTCCGACCCAATGCAGATATCAGGCCCAATCCAACCAACGATGGAGTTGTTGCTGACATTGAAGAACAACAAGTTGGGCAATCCAACGCCAAAATCAGCGGATGACCCGTTGAAGAAGTTGGAAGAGAGATCCACCATTTTGAGCGCAGGCATGGAGCCAACGGCGGTGACCGGGCCCAAGAGGGCGTTGTGGCTGAGGAGCTGAAGATTGACGAGGTTGCCGAGCTGGGCCGGGACCCGGCCGGTGAGAGAATTGCAAGAGAGGTCGAGAGATTTAAGGTGAGAGAGGTTGCCGAGGGAGCTGGAGATGGGCCCGGAAAGGCCCAGGTTGGAGAGGTGGAGCTTGGTGACTCTATTGGAGGAGCCATTGCAGTAGACTCCGGCCCAATTGCAGCAAGGGGTTGCTGGAGACCAAGTTGGGATGATGGAGCCATTGCTGAGATTGGTAACAAAAGACTGGAGAGCCTCGAGATCACTAGGGTCACAATATGTTGATGATGATGAAGAGACATGAATGAGAGAGAAGAGAGAGAGAAGGAAACAGAGAGATGATGAGGAGGGAAAGGCCATTTGGGTCTAGTGAAAGATTGAATCAAAACCCAGGTAATGGCTAAAAATGCCCACTTCCATTTGATAGAGGAATTGAGGGGTAAAATAGTTAAAAATTTAACTGTGTTAGGGAAATTTAGAGAGGAGACTAAATTGTTGTAACTTATGAGATTTGGGAGACAAAATACTAAATATGAAGATTTGAGGGACAAAATCATAATATATAAAGATTTGAGGGACAAACTAGTAAATATCCCTTTTTTTTATTATAAGTTAGCAAACAAACACAATAAGTAATCTCATTTTTTATTTTTATTTTGAAAATTACTTCTTAATTTTTTCTCTACTTCCGTGCTTCTTGATGTAAACGGTGGGAGTTTGGCCTGAGCTTTCTCCCGAAATAAAGGGAGTTGAGTGGGGATGAGGCATCCAGCAGTCTGGTCAATGATTGAATTTCTAAACATGAGTGAATTCGATGACCATAAGCAAGAAGTTGAGATAAAAATTCCAAAATTTTTTTTTAAAAATATTAATATATTTACTGTTTTGCCACTACCTAATGCAAGTTACCAGCAGTTTGCAGTACCTGTTTACTATCTCTAATATCTCTTACCTTCATAATCATTCTATTACTTTGAGTTGCCTTAATAACTTCTTTACTATATCTATGACTGATCAGCTGAGTTAAACAACATTGGTCGTGCAAAAATATCCATTGACTTTAATTTTATATGCATTGTTGTTGAAATTATTGAATTTTGATCTATGTTTATAATAAGCAAAATGCATTTTAAATTTGAATTGATATGGAAGAAGTACAATGATTAGATCATATTAATATGGATTGATTGGTTTTGTTGCCAAATACAAACTTTTAAGTTGGGCTTGGATATTAAAAACAAAGTGTTTTGGGGTGTTTTTAAAGTATGTACTTTGGAATGGTTTGGTAGTATATATTTTATTTTGATCGGATTGTTGGTATTCAATTTTGTACTTGGGAGTTTAATTTTCTTATTGTCTTTCCTGCGTTTTATAAACAGGAAAAAAGAGGTTGAAAAAGAAAAGAAGAGGATATTTTTGGATAAAAAATTCAGAATACTCCAAAACATTCTGACTTGGGTAATCATAAGTGTTTTGGAGATATTCTAAGCACATTTCAAAACATTTGTTCGAAAATTTACAAACAAGTGTTCTTAAGAACATTTCATAACACATCTCTTCAAAAACACTCAAGATACTTCAAAATTAATCTCACAAGCATAGGAGATATGGTTACAGGATCAACAACTAATTTTAGTAAATGACCAAAAGAAAAAGCAATTTAAGTAAATAATTTTAAATAATAAATTCTACAAACAAAGTCTAAATAATTTTAAGATTCCATTATAGTTGACTAAGAACCTTAACCAAGATCAGATCTAAACTTAGTGGATTTTCAAAAGATTAGTACGTTCAAAGTTTAATAATAAAAACGAAGGGATAGTCAAAACCGAATTACACACTAATAATTTAAGTGGAGTGACCTTTAATTGATATATATATATATAACCTTTAATTGATATATATATATATATATATATATATATATATATATATGCAAAAAATGGAAATGAGCTGACAGCTCACACTAGTTACCTGAGCTGCAGTTTATTTCCACTATCTCCAATAATCTTTTTTATATGATCTAGTCCCTCTAGTGTTCACTCATACCCAATTTCTTGGGTTTTAATTTTGATTTGGTCCTCCATCAAGTTAATACAAAATTAACGGTTTTCAATGAATAGAACATTTTGTATGCACTTGATGAAAGGTTAAATAAACTCTAAAATTTATGAAATTTAATCCGAAAGAAGTTAAGAAGATAGAGATAGTAATTGTTAAAAAAAATAAAAAAAATCATTGAGTAATTATAGTTTTGCCGCTATCTCACGTAACTTTTCCCGAGCTGGATATATATATATATATATATATATATATATATATATATATATATATATATATATATATATATATATATATATATATATATATATATATATAGATAGAGGGATTACTGTAGGTGAGCCGCCAGCTCCGGAAAAGTTACATGAGCTAGCAGCTAAACTATAACGATCCTATGATTTTTTTTCAATATTTTTTTGCAATTGTTATCTCTATCTCTTTTAGCTTCTTTTAGATTAAATTTCATAAATTTTGGAGTTCATTTATCTTTTCATCAACTGCATATAAAATGTTGTATTAATTGAAAACCATTAATTTTGTGTTAACTTGATGGAGGACCAAATCAAAACTAAAACCCAAGAAATTGGGTAAGAGTGAACCCTAGGGGATCGAGATCATAATACAGAAGAATTTTTTAAAAAAATATTATTGGAGATAGTGGAAATGAACTGCAGCTCAGATAATTTGCGTGAACTGTCAGCTCATTTTTATTTTTCTCATATATATATATATATATATATATACATATATATATATATATATATATATATATATATATATATATATATATATATATATATATATATATTTTAAAACGAAAATCCAAATCAAAGGCACACGAAATATCAGAGCAACGCTAAGGAATCTGAAATCGAAGATGTAATCTGTAAAATTGGAGTCAAATGGGGCCGAAGGGTCGGACCCGCAGACTGGCAGGCACGATCCCTCAGACCCGATCCAACATAGGGTGATTGAGGGGCGGTGGGGTCAATGCGGGGACCGATTCCCACTTTAGACCACTTGTTATGAGACTTGGTTAATCAAGTTATTTAATTAGCTTTATTAATTAATTCGAACCATCAAATTCTTCTTGTTACCCATAATTTTATTTGTCATGAGTTCCTCTGCTTTCATCTATCATTGTCCTGATAAAAAAAAAAAAAATTCCCACTTCCTATACAATAATTTCTCAAATTATCGGGATAAATTTTTGTAGTGCTCTCCAATTATTTGTGCAGTCTGAAACCTTCAATACTTCTTCATATTCTCATTCTATATTTTTGATAAACCACCTGCACCCATAAAATTTCTCTTTCAAAGAACAGCCTACTCCGGTTGCTTTGCTAGCTTCTAATTCTGATCCAGGTGCTTCTTGGATACATAGAAGAAAAGAGAAATATTAAACATTGTACCTGATAATTAAAAGCTATCTGCTGTTCCTTGTGGAATGTGACACCACCATGCCCAAAGAGTTAAGTGGGTGTTTAAAGAGAACAAGACATACTTGCGAGCAAACTCAGGAAAATAGAAAAGTCAGTTGCTCTTTTCTAATTAGATTTCAGTTGCTTGCTTGGCGTTCCTATATATATGGGGCAATACTTGGACGCTTACAAACACAATGGCTTACTAAACTTGTATTTACGTCTCCTCATCATCCCAATGAATATATAACAGAAGCTTATGAGAATTTTTACAAGTATCAATGGAAAGAAAAAGGTAGAGTACATAGTATTCCCCGAGATAGCTAGTAATTTAGAGGTTGAGTTGAATGTGAGTGATGAATGGAAGGCCCGACGACAACCATCTCTACTGTTATATTAATTTCTGGCTCTGGGTAAGGAAGAAAGCTGAGAAGAACAGGGACAAGGGCAAGGCCACGCCACGAATTTTGGAATCCGATCCCCTGGCATTATAACGGGCAAACTCTCGTTGGAATCCTACAAAACCATTTCCAAGCGGAACAAAACACTGACATAAATAAGAATACTTTTAATAAGAAAACAGAATCAATCCAAACTAAAGATTTTGTTCGTACGTGGTCTCACACTACCAAGTCACAACGGAACGAACCCAACCAAAAAAAAAAAGATATCAGTATCACCATAATCTATGCTACAAAAAGTATATTAGAGAGCATTATAATCTATGCTAGACAAACATACTTTAAAAATGAACCCCACCAAGAAAGAAAAAAGTAGAAACATAAAACAAATGGACTAGTTATATTAGCGGACAATTCTAGGTACCCATTTACATTCCTATTTCAGTATCTGCCCAATCTTTTATACAAACATATATGATCATCAAGGTAGAGACATCAAGATGATTTTCTTTTATAAAGAAAGTGGTGGAGTTTTGCTAACTCTGAACGATACTGCTACCGGATGAGTTTAGGTTACCTGAGAAAACGAACCCTGTTGACAAATCTAAAATGCAACGTGATCCTATTACTCTGCATATCCATCTTTGGATGGCAGTGTAGAGTTTAATGATTATCAATTCAGTATGGAAAATTGCCTAAAATTGGGCTCAAATAACCCTATTAAGTGTTGGGAGTGAGTACCATTCAAAAGGAAGTGGTTTTGTGATGCTTTTCAGAAAAGATTTACACTATACACACACACAGAGAACGGGAAAAACTATGTCATAAAACGGGCTCCCTCCTATGACGCTTAGGTGGGCTAATAGGATGTTTATATGTGGAGAGGTTTTTTTTAAAAAAAAATATTAAGTGGAGGGGTTTCTTTAAAAATAACCCATATGGTCAATTTACGTGCAAATATCATATTGGTCCACCTAAACGTCATAGGACCGTTTCCTCATTCATAAATATATATAAATATATATATATATATATATATATATATATATATATATATATATATATATATATATATATATATAATAATAATAATAATAACAATAATAACAATAATAATAATAATGAAAATGAGCTGACAGTTCACGCATCTGAGTTCATTTCTACTATCTCTAATAGTTTTTATTAGAAATTTTCATATAGATTATAATTTCGACCCTCTATGGTTCACTCATACCACATTTCTTAAGTTTAGTTTTGATTTGGTCCTCCATCAAGTCGATCCAAGGTTAACGGTTTTCAATGAATAAAATATTTCACACCCACTTGATGAAAATATAAATAAACTCGAAAATTTGCAATAAATTAAGAATGTAAAAATACTAATTTTAGAAATAATTTGAAGAAAAATTATTGAATCGCAATATTTTTGTTACTAATTCATGTAACTTTTTCTGAGCTGGCAGCTCACATACAGTAATCCCCCCACCCACCCACACACACAGTTGTAACAATTTTGGATTATGAATATACAGAATTCTTAGGCCACCAATCCCATACACACCCTAATTATTTTATGAGTTATATATATATATATAGAGAGAGAGAACGGGAAATACACCGGCAGTGAAAGAAGTTTTCTTCACCGCTGCTTAGGTGGCCCAATAAAATTATTACACGTGACTGTCATTTAAGAGAATTCATTTATTTGTTATCTTGAATGACGCCACGTGTTATAATTTTATTGGGTCACCTTCGCCGCCGGTGTATTTTCCATTTTCCGTTTCCTCATATATATATATATATATATATATATATATATATATATATAGCACTATTCTTCCGCTCATCAGTTTGCCATCATCTAGATTGTTGTTATATAATTATAGTTAAAAACAGTTGCCAAGGTGGGGAAATTACTGGTTTGCGTCTCTCTCTCTCTCTCACACACACACACACACACAACACAGGACTGACAAAAGGATGGCAATTCCCACAGCCTGAGATTTAAGCCCACTAGAAACTGACTGAAATTTTGAGAGAATTCATCATTGCTTATATAAGCCCATATTTCTGAATTCCTATTGTATTTACTTGAACTCTATAGGTATACCTCAAAAATGTCTCGAATCCATTCATTAACAAGTTGGTTAGGGTTAGAATTGAAAAGATAGTTAGATTAATAAATATTTAAATATGTTTAGACTCATTTAATTAATAATATTTATTCTATTTGAGTAATTATAGTCTAAATAAAATTAGGATTAATTCATTCCTACTCAGGGAACTTTTGCATGTCCCAGTTTGCTGCAACGTTTGCATTCAATGAGGCCCCTGTTGATACTGATCATGTCAAATTTGATTACCATCCACTCTGATTGACTCTCTTTATATGTTTACAGTAGTAGTAATTAATTTTAACATAGATACTAATTAATTAGCAGCGGAGGAGGAGGGAATTTGGGATTCTTTTGGCTCCCGAGTTTAACAGAGGCCCAATCAAGTGATGAAGGAGAAGATCGATCAGACTGGTACGTACGTACCTGCAAAAGTTTGGAAGTGAGCTTAGAGGGTGAGGGTGGGATGGAATCTTGACGAACACCAGTGTTAGCAGCGGCTGCGGCTGGGACTGCAGTAGGAATTAGATGATCATGTGGTTGGCGTCGGCGGAGAGAACGGAGCTTGTCCCAGTGGTAGCAGAAAGAGAAAATACCGCTGAGGCAGAATATAATTATGAGAAGCAAGGCAGTCCCCAACGGGAAACCAAGCGTCGGCCGGCTCGACACATGGTCGTGCATAGCCATAGGCGTAGGCGTGGTCAGATCGGCACCATCCATTGATCTCTTCTCTATCTCTCCCTCCCTCTATCACTCTTCTTTTATATTTCTTCCTCCTCTTTCTGATATTTGTACTGCTACTGCTGCTATTTCTCCTTGTCACCTCCTCCGCTCTCATGTGATTGCACGCGAGGTGCTGCGCACTTCACACCTCCTCACCCCTTCAGTAGTGCTAGCTAGCTCAAATCCAAGCAACCGTGGGGACTCAGCAAGGGATATAAACAAACAAATAAATAAAATGTTAATGGTTTAATTTATATTCCCAAGTATATACTAGAACACTATTAGGATGATATGTACCTGCACTACATACATGGTACGTACATGATGGTAATAGATTGACAAGGTGGGAAAGAGACATATATATGATATGGATTATTCTACAGGGGGCCATAATAAACTCGATCGACGTGTTTATCATGCGTTATGACCCAACTAAATATATATTATGCATGTGGAGCCCCCCAACACCGCACTCATCTACTGGCCGGCCTGATCAACAAAACTAGCTAGCTAATTTACCTTCCTTATGATAAATTATAAAAATATACTCTTTGGTACCATATTTACTTATATATTAACCTCATTAACAAACAACCCACTGTCAGCGACCAAACCTAGATAGCTAGCTGACCTAAGTAAGTAACTGAGTGAGAACAGAAGATCATCTACTACTCCCTGCAGGTAGAGGTCAGCCGGTCACTTGAAGATCGAGTACTACAAATTAACTCTTCTTCGAAGCCAGTTATAAGCTTCTCTAATTATAACCCAATCCCCAAGAAAATACTTGATTTTAACGCATATATAAATTTAGTATCAAATCTTTACACACAAAAGCCAATTGCATAAATCTAGTAACCTTCCATTACTAACTCTTCTGATAATCCATCCCCTTGCAGTGATTGATTAATTGTAATTAATTAATCAATTATTTCCTCACAAAAAAAAAAAAATGATTGATTAAATCACACTTTTGGGGGTGACCTAGCTATTCAGGAGGATAATCCATCTATAATATCATTCATTAAGCACATCCATCTCTGGGTTAATGGGGATCATCGATGTCACTAGCTAGCTAGCTCACAGTACTTTAGGAAGGGATCACAAGCTTATCCGGCCCATGGAGACAAAAGTCAATATTAATTGTTGTTCTGTCATTATCCATGAAATGGCCTGTACCGACTCATATCCGTAGCAAAGGCAGTACACATCTCCACCTTCATCATTCCATTACATTAATTTTCCTCCTCCTTGTCCCATCATCCTCTTTTTCAGTCTTTTCGCAATTAATTTTTCTGACATCAGACGGCACCCACCATCCCCCAGTGATTATTCCACTGATTATTGTTCTTCTGCAGTCTGCACTGGCTCACTGGGCATCTTTTATATATAGAGTAAATGGGGGAAAGGAAAAGAAAACCAAAAGAGTCTGTGGGTGTAGCATCGTGCCAACGGTGAAGACGGAAGCTAGTTTGACAACTGTAAAAAGGCATCACATATAAATAACCGCGTCATACATGCAGTTGGAGCATTCTGGTTTTTCAAGATGACTGTCTTTCTGTCATAAATTAGGATTACCTGATTAATATTTATTATTGTTACGAAAAATTTATTTTTCGTAATAATTTTTATTTATTATTATAAAATAACAATTTTAGTTAAAAATTTATAGCTCTCACGAATTTTTTGTTACGAAATTTCTAATTTCTGATAGTGACACACACACACTGTCTTCATTTCTCTGTAGATGACAAGTTTAGGGTTCGATTAGATGCTCAGACAGGACGCCCTGGCTCCAAGTGCAGAGACACAAACATCGAGGGAAATTAAGAGAAGCGGAAAAAGACTGTAAAAGCCAATTAATCACGGAAACATGCAGAAGAATGGAATGGGATTGAATTGAATTGTTGGTGACCTCCTTTCTCTTTCTCTCTCTCCCCGTTCTTCCCTTCCAAGGATGTATAGTTGTTTGCTTGTACTGTCCGACATTCACAGTCACCGTGGTGCATCCCGACTACCACCAATGTCGTATTATTGGAATTCAAGTCAGCTATCAGTTGCCGCCCCGACATGAGGGGGGACACAGACATTGCGGCCCCGACATGAGAAGAGACACACATATAGAGAGAGAGAGAGACAGACAGACAGACAGGGCACCTGCAGGGCTGGCAACCATTAATGTTAATCAGCAGCAACCATATATATGTTTAAGTCTGAAGACATGTTATCACCTCATACCCAAGTCATGGCAGGCAGGCAGTCAGTATCAATTGCTCAGTATGATTTGGGTGGGGATACGTAGCTATAGATGGAACGGATTCTCTTCTCAAAAAACACGAGATTGATAGATAGGGGGGACACTTGGGTTGGTTTCCATCGCATGGCCACATGCCATGCATTAAAGAAAGCACATACGGCACGACATCTGGTCTGAGTGAGGTCGTGAGGTCAAAACACATGGATGATGGGTCAACTCTAAGATCACACAAAAAAAACACGAAGTTAATTTATAAGTATGATGTCATTCTACTACTCTCCAACCCTCCCTCTCTCTCTCTCTCTCTCTCTCTCTCTCTCTCTCTCTCTCTATATATATATATATATATATATATATATATATATATATATATATATCTCTCTCTCTCTCTCTCTCTATATATATATATATATATATATATATATATATATATATATATATATATATATATATATATATGAGCAAACGGAAAATACACCGGCGGTGAAGGGATTTCCTTTACCGCCGCTTAGCTGGCCCAATAAAATTATTACACGTGGCGTCATTCAGTAGCGCCATTCAATGTAACAAATAAATAAATTTTCTTAATCGCCCTTTGAGTGGTGACACATGTAATAATTTTATTGGGCCACCTAAGCGGCGGTGAAGGAACTCCTTTTACCGCCGGTGTATTTCCCGTTTACTCTATATATATATACCAATTAAGAATTTTTTTATTATTTTAAGTGACACCATATATAATAATTTTATTAGACTTTCTAAGCGACGGTATAAGAACCGACGAATTTTTCGTTATATATATATATATATATATATATATATATATATATATATATATATAATGCCCAAGATATATAAGAGGGTTGGACAAAAGATAGTGGGTTTGTTGCTGGTTTAATTATCTCATGACTGGTCAATTAATTAATGGAGTAGCTAGCTAGTGGGTGAATGATAGAGAATCCTATCGCTACGAGTTGTGTCTCGCAACGAACATAATTTGTTCCCTCAGCATGCCAAATTAAGTGGACCATCCACTAGAATACATAGCAAATTAAGACACGAGCTCAACCTATATATACCGAGCTTTTTCAAGGCGATCAAGAGTGTGTGAAACACCCATGCCTGCAGCCCGAAGTATAAAAAGACTGGTGCCTTTAGGATTGATTAATGCAGCAGAATATATACATAGACAAAGGAAAGAGGTTTCAGCGCCAAAATGATCTTCACCAATGATATAGTATCCGCGTACATCAAGTCAATTCCATTCAGATACAAGGGTGTTCAAAACGAACAAACCCGTGTATTTACTATTCGGTTCGATTTTTAATTTAGTTAGGGTTATTCTCTTTTATGCCTAGTTTGGCAATTGATCAGTTGGAAGTTTCACTTCAAAAAGCTAGAGATGTACTTTAGTTTTAACTAAAACTCTATGTTTTAAAAATAACCTTGTTGGGTTAAGGGCTGGTGTTGGTTTGCAGACACCCGAGCACACCTAGCGGTCTATCAGATCTTCGGGCGCCAAAGATGAGGGATTAGCTAGGAGGAGGAGGATGTTGAATTTGGGTGCGCTCTATTAGTCCCATATTGGTTGGAAGCTAAAGATATATTGGTTGGGAGCTAAAGATATCATTCATAGGGCCTATAAATAGTACTTTGGATATTTGATTTTTAGTATCCCAAAAACAATTAGTTTTTTTTTTTATAAAATGTTCAGATAAAACATGTTTTATTTTGGAAAATTTTCAAATTTGAAAAATTCTAAGTTGTAATTTTGGGTTTTTGGGATTTTTCAGGTTTTATTTTGGAAAGTTTTCAAATTTGAAAAATTTTAAGTTGTAATTTTGGGTTTTTAGGATTTTCTTGAAAAATTCTAAGTTGTAATTTTAGATTTTTGGTTTTAAGAAAATTCTCCTATTCTTGGGGGAGTTTCCAATTTGTTAGAGATCGTTGTAATTTCAAACTTGGTAATAGTGGATTGATCATTGGTGCCTGAGGACGTAGGTAATATTTATTGATATCTGCTTTCCGCAACAACTGGCATCAGAGCCGAATGTTCGACCTTGGCATAAGAAAATTATTTAAAAATAGTAGAAGCTTCTTCGTTTACACCAGTTAAATTTATTGTGACTAATGCAAAGTTTGAAGTTGAGAAATTTGATAGCCGTGACAATTTCGACATGTAGCAGTGCGAGGTTTTAGATATTTTTTTATCAGAAAGAGTTAGATATTGCTCTGAAAGACGAAAAACCATAGAAGATGGCCGATAAAGAATAGAAAATAATCAATCGTCAAGTATGTGGCACCATTCGATCTTATCTCACAAGGGAACAAAAGTATCTTTTCATGAGAGAGACGTCTTTAAGTAAGATGTGGAATGAGCTGGAGAGCAAATTTATGAAGAAGAGCAGTGAGAATCGGCTCTATTTGAAGAAGAAATTGTTTCACTTCCAGTATTAACCAGGTATGTCCATCAACGATCGCATTGCTGCTTTTAATAAATTAATAGCAGATTCGTTAAATTTGGATGAGACTGTTGAAAATGAAGATCATACTTTATTATATATTGTTGGCCTCTCTTCCTGATGAGTATGATCACCTTATCACTACTCTCTTTCGTGGTAAAGATAATGTGATTTTTGATAAAGTATACAATGTATTGTACAATTCTGAAATTAGAAAGAAACTGAGGCGTATGTTACCAAAGGCTGATCTCAAAGTCGTAAATCCAATCAGAGAGGCAGATCCCAATCAAGAGGCAGATCTAATAAAAATGAATGTGCTTTTTGTTATAAGAAAGGGTATTAGAAAAAAGATTGTCCAAAATTGAAGAAGAATAATACGGGCACGGCTGATTCTGATGTGTGTGTGTAGCCAAGTGTGAAAATGATGACTCAGATTTTGCATTGGTTGGTCTACCTTCAGTTTTCCATTCTAATGAGTGGATTTTGGATTCTATATGCACCTATCATATGTGTTCTTATAAAGAGTGGTTCTTCAATTTTGAAGAGTTTGATGGAACAGTTGTTTTCATGGGCAACGACAGCTCTTGCAAGACAACTGGAATATGTTCAATCCGTTTAAAAAATAATGATGGATTAACCGGAGTTTTGACAGATATTCGGTGTTTACCAGATTTGAAGAAGAATATCATCTCTTTAGAGAGTTAGAAGTACAAGGTTTCGTTATATCTATCCGAGATGGAGTTCTCAGAGTCACTTCAGACGCACCTGTGGTGATGAAAGGTACGAGAAAGAATAACTTATAATACTTTTAGGGTAATACGATTATTGGATCAGCAGTTACAGTCTCTGAAGAGATTGCAGATGCAGAAACAACTATGTTATGGCATATGCGAGTTGGTCATGCAGGTATGGGGGTTTTGCATAATTTAGTGAATAAAGACTTATTAAAAGGTGTAAAAACCTGTAAATTAAATTTCTGTGAGTATTGTGTCATGGGAAAGAAGATAAGAGTGAAGTTTGACAACGCTATTCATAATACTAAAGGTACTTTAGATTATATTTACTCTGATGTTTAGGGACCTACTAGAACACTTTCTTTGGGAGGTGTGCATTATTTTGTTACTTTTATTGATAATTACTCTAGAAGAATTTGGATGTATTTGATAAAAACTAAAAATGAAGTTTTGGAAAAAATTTTAAAATTAAAAAGATGATTGAGACTCTGACAGGTAGGAAGATAAAGAAGCTCAGAACAGACAACGGTGGTGAGTATAAAAGTGATCCGTTTTTGAAATTTTGCCAAGATGAAGGTATTGTTCGACACTTCACCAATGCAAATTCACCACAACAAAATAGGGATGGCAGAACACCTTAATCGAAATTTGCTGGAGAAATTTCGGTGTATGTTGCTTAACGCTGGGTTAAGCAAGGGATTTTGGGCTAATGCAGTGATTTATGCGTGTCATCTCATTAATCGATTACCATCAGCTGCGATTGAAGGCAAGACACCGATTGAGATATGGTCTATGAAACCTACTTATATTATGATTCCTTACATATGTTTGGTTCCATTGCTTATTATCATGTGAGGAGTTTAGGCTGGATCTGAGAGCAAAGAAAGCATTGTTCATGAGAATAAGCTCGGGTGTGAAAGGATATTTGCCTTTGATGTCCAAATTCGAAGAAAATTATTTTTAGCAGGGATGTTACTTTTGATAAATCTATCATGTTGAAGAAGGTGACACTTGCAATTCTGAAAAAAGAAAAAAGACCAGTAATGTTCAACAGCAGATGGAGAGTGCTCCGCAATAGGTGGAGTTTGAAAAAACCAGAGTTAACTCAGTTTATATCGAAGTCCAGTAGTAGAGGAGGATGCCGAAGAGAACGAGGAAAATGTTTCAACCCAATAACCACCACAACAACCAAACTCAATTGCACATGGCAGGCCACGTCGAGAAATTAAGAAACCTGCTCGTTTCCTTGATACAGTGGTGACATATTGATGAGTGCCATTTATTGCATATGTATACCCTCCATATTATCTATTTTTGTATTTGAATAATGCTACTATGGTATTTTTAGTTTGTTTTTCAGGTAATCCGATTCCTACAAGGAGATGACATAAAATCAGAGTCGGATTAGGAAACCAAACCCGAAAAAGAGATAAAAGTGAGTAAACTATAAGACGGTGATACTGCAGAGAGTCAAAGTCCAATACAGTCAGGAAAATCAAGATAACAAGACAAGAGTTTCATGTGGAAAAAACTCAAAAAATTTGCATATAATAATGCCGCTATTTAGCGACATTTTGCCTCCAATTGGTGGCACAAAAAGGGACCCACAGGGTGATTTTTCAGCGGGGGCTTCGACGTAATTTTTTAGTTTTTCAATTGTATCAAAACTAGGGTTTGATTCTCCGAAGCCTATTTATTGGCCGTATACTTACAACTAGGGTTGAATCTTGTAGTTTTGTACTCGAAATTTTTTAATTAATACAAATTAGGGTTTGGTAAATGGGTGATTGTAGATACCAAAAAAAAAAAAAAAAAAAAAAAAAAAAAAAAATAATTTTTGCTAAGTGGGCACACCCGCGGGTTGCACCCGCGGATTGCAACCCGCGGGTTGCATCCCGCGGGACCCCCGCGGGATGCCACCCGCGGGAGCACCCGCGGGTTGCAACCCGCGGGAACCCCCGCGGGTTGCCACCCGCGGGAAGATTCCCGCGGGTTGCAACCCGCGGGAGGATTCCCGCGGGTTGCCACCCGCGGGAGGATTCCCGCGGGTGGCAACCCGCGGGGGCGATCCCGCGGGTTGCCACCCGCCGTTGTTTTATTTCCTATTTTATTTTCCTGATAATCCGTGATCCGCTTTTTCAGGAGAGAATTGAGCCGGATTTCGAGCTTCTTCGGTTTATAAAATACAGGAATTTTATGGGAGAAGGGACTTTTGGACTTTGGGACTTTTGGATTGGGGGAAGATCCTTTCGGGAAGAGTCCAATTTTCCAGAGTCCAAATATCCAGAGAGGAGTTCCTCAATTCAGAGAGATCGGATCGTCAACGGAGTACAGAAACAAAGCTCCACCGCTGCCAGACCCACAGAAATAAAGGGGAATCGAAATCAATCGATCCCCATTCTTGTAATCTCGATTTTCTATTTTGTAATTTTTCTTTTATTGCTGTAATTCAAAATTAAATTGGCATATAAAGGAAGATTCAATTTTTCGGGCAAACAAGAATTGGCGACCACAGTGGGAGTTTGGGCGGCGCAATCCAATCTTTAAATTTTTTTTTTCGGAGCCTAGGCGTCATCGCCGGGTAACGATAAATAAATGTGAGGCGTCATCGCCCATCAAAATTGACAAGACGTCATCGTCTGTCAAAAAAAAAAAGATTATGAGGCGTCATCGCCCATAAAAAAAAAAAAAATTATGAGGCGTCATCGCCCATAAAAAAAAAATTGAGGCGTCATCGCCAAAAAAAAAAAAAAAAAAAAAAAAAAAAAAAAATTGACAAGACGTCATCGTCTGTCAAAAAAAAAAAAAAAAAAAAAAAATTTTGAGGCGTCATCGCCCAAAAAAAAAAAAATTTGACAAGACTGGATACAACTCCAGGATGCAACCCGCAGATGGAATCTTGGGACCCACATGGACGCAACCCACATATGGAAGCGCGGGACACAACCCGCAGATGGAAGCGCGGGCGCGGGACGCAACCCACAGATGGGTGGGACCCATCTGGGTCACCCGCACTTTTCTCCCTCTTTCCCGCACAAAAAAAAAATAATAAAGAATAAAAATAATATTAATAAAAAAAAAAGGAAAGGGTGTTATCGCCCACAAAAAATTGACAAAATTAAAAAAAAAATAAAAAAATAAATAAATAATAATAATAAAAATAAATATTTAAAAAAAAAAAGAAAAAAAAAAACAGGCAGTATGAGTGCTCTACCCATGGGTTGTATCCAACGGATGCACCCGCGGATGCCAAAAAAATAAATAAATAAAATTAAAAAAAATTAATTAAAATAAAAAAATAAAAAAAATAAAAAAAATATTAAAAAATATAAAAAAATATTAAAAAAAAAAGTAAATAAATAAAAAATAAACAAAAAAATAATAATAAATAAAAATATATTTGCAAGGCCTCATCGCTTACCAAAATAAATAAATAAATAAATAATAAAAAAATAAAATGCTAGGCGTCATCACCTAAAAAAAAAAAAGGACATCATTGCAAACAAAAAAAAAGAGAGATAAAGAAATAAAAATGTATATATAAAATAAAATAAAATAAAAAAAAAAAATGATGAACCGCCCAACGCCGATAAGGCTACGGGAAGAGAATAAATTTCTCGCCAACCCTACCATACTGGGGGTAAAAAGTATGAATTATCCAACGCCGACAAGGCTACGGGGAGAGAATGAATTTCTCGCCAACCCCACCATGCTGGGGGTAAAAAGCATGAACCGCCCAACACCGACAAGGCTACGGGGAGAGAATAAATTTCTCGCCAACCCCACCATACTGGGGGTAAAAAGTATGAATTGCCCAATGCCGCTAAAGCTACGGGGAGAGAATAAATTTCTCGCCAACCCCACCATACTGGGGGTAAAAAGTATGAATTACCCAACGCCGACAAGGCTACGGGGAGAGAATAAATTTCTCGCCAACCCCATCATACTGGGGGTAAAAAGTATGAATTGCCCAACGCCGCTAAAGCTACGGGAAGAGAATAAATTTCTCGCCAACCCCATCATACTGGGGGTAAAAAGTATGAATTACCCAACGCCGACAAGGCTACGGGAAGAGAATAAATTTCTCGCCAACCCCACCATACAGGGGGTAAAAAGTATGAATTACCCAACGCCGACAAGGCTACGGGGAGAGAATAAATTTCTCTTCAACCCCATCATATTGGGGGTAAAAAGTATGAATTGCCCAACGCCGCTAAAGCTACGGGAAGAGAATAGATTTCTCGCCAACCCCAACATGCTGGGGGTAAAAAGTATGAATTGCCCAACGCCAATAAGGCTACGGGAAGAGAATAAATTTCTCGCCAACCCCATCATACTGGGGGTAAAAAAGCATGAATCATCCAACGCCGACAAGGCTACGGGAAGAGAATAAATTTCTCGTCAACCCCACCATACTGGGGGTAAAAGTATGAATTGCCTAACGCCGCTAAGGCAAAGGGAAGAGGAAAAGTTTGGCATTTAAACACAAACGAAACCCTCGACAACTCACTATGCTGAGGATAATAGCATGGCTAGCCCAACTCAAACGGTAGTTGGTAAAGGCAAAATCAAACCCGTTGATAGCTGGGGGTTTGCTAAAAATCCCACGACAAATCTGTCACAACAGTATTCTTATCCGAATATAAGAATACATCACTGCCCTAAGCTGCTAAGGCAAAGGAAAGAGGAAAAGTTTGGTATTTAAACCCAAACGAAATCCTTGACAACTCACCATGCTGAGGGGAATAGCATGGCTAGCCCGACTCAAACGGTAGTTGGTAAAGGCAAATCAAACCCGTTGATAGCTGGGGGTTTGCTAAAAATCCTAATCAGATAAATCTCCTGTCACGTTAAGATTTCACCTCTGACAGAAAAGAAAATTCACACTTCATCAAGTCCAACATTACAACCTCTGATGAACGTGCTTTTGATATCGTTAAGTTGAAAATCACCTCTAACGAAAATCATCTCCCTATCAAGTTAACAGTTACCTCTGATAGTCCGATTCCAAAACTAAACACGTTAACCATCACCTCTGTTTAGTCAGCTTGTCCCTATCACGACCAGATCCTCTGAATAGGTTAAGCTCCAAGACACGTTTAATGTCACCTCTGTCTTTTCCTGATTCGTCATACTAGATGTCACTGAACGGTTAGGATTAAAATAAGCACGTTAATATTATACCTCTGCTTGACCTAAAATAAGCACGTTAACATTATACCTCTGCTTGTCCTCTAATGAGTACGTTAAAATCATACCTCTGCTTGTTATGGAATAAATAAATATATTAACAGTTATCTCTATCGACCAAATCTTTTAAAAGGTCTATAACCAAAATTAAAGAATCCAAAATATTTCGAAATTCAGTACGGTTCAATATAGAACTTCGAAAACTTTGGAGGGGGTTATGTAGATACCAAAAAAAAAAAAAAAAAAAAAAAAAAAAAAAAAAAAAAAATTAATTTTTGCTAAGTGGGCACACCCGCGGGTTGCACCCGCGGATTGCAACCCGCGGGTGCATCCCGCGGGAGCACCCGCGGGTTGCCACCCGCGGGAGCACCCGCGGGTTGCATCCCGCGGGACCCCCGCGGGATGCCACCCGCGGGAGCACCCGCGGGTTGCAACCCGCGGGAGGATTCCCGCGGGTTGCCACCCGCGGGAGGATTCCCGCGGGTGGCAACCCGCGGGGGCGATCCCGCGGGTTGCCACCCGCCGTTGTTTTATTTTCTATTTTATTTTCCTGATAATCCGTGATCCGCTTTTTCAGGAGAGAATTGAGCCGGATTTCGAGCTTCTTCGGTTTATAAAATACAGGAATTTTATGGGAGAAGGGACTTTTGGACTTTGGGACTTTTGGATTGGGGGAAGATCCTTTCGGGAAGAGTCCAATTTTCCAGAGTCCAAATATCCAGAGAGGAGTTCCTCAATTCAGAGAGATCGGATCGTCAACGGAGTACAGAAACAAAGCTCCACCGCTGCCAGACCCACAGAAATAAAGGGGAATCGAAATCAATCGATCCCCATTCTTGTAATCTCGATTTTCTATTTTGTAATTTTTCTTTTATTGCTGTAATTCAAAATTAAATTGGCATATAAAGGAAGATTCAATTTTTCGGGCAAACAGTGACAGCCATAATACCGACTCCAGAGGCAACCTTTACTGTTCTTCAATTTTTCTTAGATAATTCTCTTTTAATTGCTTTCTAGTTTTGATTTATATTGCTTTCTAGATTAGATTTAATTGCTTTCATGAATAAAAATAGGATTTTGCTTACTAGAATTATGAGTAGCTAATTTTCTTTAGCTATAGGATGTAGATGAAACTAGAATCTACCATGTAATTACTCTCTAGTATTTTCTTCCTAATTAAAATAATAAAGAGATGATTTTTCTATGAAAAGATTAAAATAAAAGAACTCGTAGATTAATACTTTGATAGATTATACTTGAGTTAAGTTTCTTGATAGCCTATATTTAGTTAGGATTTAGGGTTGTTGATCTTTATCTTCTTCATCGAATTATCTAATGATTAGTTTACTTTTATGAAAAGTAGTTTTTTTGATAAGTTATACTTGCACACTACTTGATATCTCATACTTAGAATACTTTAAATAAAAATTAAAACTAAAATATCGAATTTTTATGATAGGAAAAAGATAATAGAAGTAATTCATAGTTGGAAACTAGTGAATTCTAGATCCTAGGCTAATTAAATAATATTAACTTCAACTTAGAATCTTTGGTTAGTGCATTAAAATAATAGGAATAGTAAGAATCGTAAAACACCTGAGATCTCTGTGGGACGACCTGTAAAGCGCTACAACCGACACTGTACGCTTACAGTTAAATTATCACATCAAGTTATATTAGGAGATTTTTATTTTTAGGATTTTTAGTTTTTATTTTATTTTTAGGAATTTTTATTTTAGATTTTTTTTTGGGATTTCTTTATTTTACACTTTGGGTAGTTTTTAGAGTAACTAACTAAAAAAAATACATAAATAAAAAACTAAAAAAGGTAGAAAAACTAAAAAAATAATAATAACTGAAAAAAATATTTATATATTTTCATCAATAGATAAACCTAATTACAGATAAATGGACAAATTTAGATTTGAAATTTAATAGAAGAGTAGATTGAACGATACACTCAGAATTTTATGAAAAAAATTAAAATTCAAAAAATAAATACCGCTAACAGTAGTTTTGAGGTAAGTATACATCTATTTTTCACTTTACAATAATCTATTATGTTATGAATAAAAATGATAACGATTGAGTAAGCCTCCTCTCTATAAACAAAAAAAAGGAAATGAAAAAAAAAGTGAGAATAAAAAAATAGGGTGCGCGTGGTATTAAGGCAATAGCCTTGAGAGTGATAAAAAAATGGGGTGAGTCTGGTATTAAGGTAATAGTAAGAGTATAATCCGAATAATCGGGTACCTTGCGCCTAAGCAAGCTTGAATATTCGTATGAAATATGAAATATTCTTTAAAAAAAGAAAAAAAAGAAGAAAAAAATTGTTATGAGAGAGGAGATGAATCATGAGTTAGAATAGGAGTCCAAGGCCTAAGCAGACTATCACACGTGCACGTAAATGTACATGAACCAATAAATTATCTGTTAGTGGGTATTGAAAGATAGGATTTGAATTTTTTTATTAGAATGATAAATGTATCTGATATGAGCTTGATTTAAAAATTGATAATCTAAATGCGTTTTTGAGTTTGTAGATTAGTGAGATTAATTGAAGAAATACTTTTTAAAAAAGTTTTTTTTATTTTTGTTGTATAAAATTTTTATTTTTCTTTATTTTTGGTTATCCTTATTTTTCTTTTCTTTATTCCTTAATCTATTTTATTTACGAATTTTGTGGGTATATTCACTGAAACCCTCACGAGACAACACTCGTCCACTATGGTAATCCAGGGGTTTAAATGCTTGTTGCACGTGCTAAGTGCAATCGTGATTTCTGCGAAAGTGAGTTAGGATTTTTCTTTATCTTTTTTAGGTTTAGGTTTTGCTCGAGAACTAGTAAAAGATAGATGTGGGGATGTGGTGAGTGTCATTTATTGCATATTTATACCCTCAATATTATCTATTTTTGTATTTAAATAAAACTACTTGGGTATTTTTTTTTTTTGTTTTTCAGATAATCCGATTCCTATAAGAAGATGATATAAAATTAGAGTCGGATAGGAAACCAAACCCAAAAAAAAGATAAAAGTAAGCAAACTACAAGACAGTGATGCTGCATAGAGTTAAAATCCAATACAGTTAGAAAAATCAAGAGAACAGGACAAGAGTTTTATGTGGAAAAAAACTCAAGAAATTTTCATATAATAATTTCGCAAGCTACATGTGGGCATAAAGAGGGGCCCACAAGGTGATTTTTCGGCGAGGGGTTTCGACGTAATTTTATAGTTTTTTAGTTGTATCAAAATTATGGTTTGATTCTCTAAAATCTATTTATTGGCCGTATACTTGTAACTTGGGTTGAATCATGTAGTTTTGTACTTGAAATTTTTTAATTAATAAAAATTATGATTTGCTGAAGGGGTGACGGCCACAATACTGACTCCAGAAGTAAGCTTTGCTGTTCTTTAATTTTTCTTAGATAATTTTCTTTTAATTGCTTTCTACTTTAGATTTATATTGCTTTCTAGATTATATTTAGTTGCTTTCATGCATAAAAATAGGATTTTGCTTACTAGAATTATGAGTAGTTAATTTTCTTTAGCTCTAGGATGTAGATGAAACTAGAATCCACAATATAGTTGCTCTATAGTATTTTCTTCCTAATTAAAATAATAAAGACATAATTTTTCTATGAAAAGATTAAAATACAAGAACTCGTAGATTAATACTTTGAAATGTTATACTTGAGTTAAGTTTCTTGATAGCCTATACTTAGTTAGGGTTTAGAGTTGTTGATTTTTATCTTCTTCATCGAATTATCTAATGATTTAGTTTACTTTTATGAAAAGTAGTTTTTTTATGAGTTATACTTACACACTACTTGATATATCATGCTTAGAATACTTTAAATAAAAATCAAAACTAAAAGATCGAATTTTTATGATAGGAAGAAGATAATAGAAGTAATTCATGGTTGGAAACTAGTGGATTCTAGATTCTAGTCTAATTAGATAATATCAACTTCAACTTAGAATGTTTGGTTAGTCCGTTAAAATAATAGGAATAGTAAGAATCGCAAAACACCTGAGATCTCTGTGGGATGACCTGTAAAGCGCTACAACCGACACTGTACGCTTGTAGTTAAATTATCACATCACCTATGCACTTTCAATTATATATGATGTTAATTTCACCTATAGAGAAGCAATTAGAAGTTCAGAAGATGATGAGTGGAAGAGAGTAATGGATGAAGATATGCAGTCTCTTCAGAAGAATCAAATTTGGGAGTTAGCTCAATTAACTAAAGGTAAAAGGCGATTGGGTGCAAATGGGTATTTGCAAAGAAAGAATGATTTTCTGACAATAATGATATCCGCTACAAGGTAAGATTAGTGGCGAAAGGCTACACACAGAAGGAAGGAATTAATTATAATGAGGTATTTTCTGTAGTCATTAAACATTCTTCCATTCGAATTCTGTTAGCCTTAATAGTACAGTTTGATTTGGAACTAGTTCAACTTGATGTGAAAACTGCATTTTTACACGGTAATTTGGAACAATAAATCTATATGACTCAGCAAGATGAGTTCAAGGTTGCTGGAAAAGAAAATTGGATTTGCAAATTAAAGAAATCATTGTACGAATTGAAACAATCTCCAAGACAGTGGTCCAAGCGATTTGATCGGTTTATAAGAGGGTTGAAATACACTAGAAGCAAATTTGATCATTGTGTATTTTCGCAAGCTACATGATGAGTCTTTTATTTATCTACCCTTATATGTGGATGATATGCTGATAGTTTCGAAGAGCCAAGAAGAAATTGATAAATTAAAAGTTTAGTTGAATCAAGAGTTTGAAATGAAAGATTTAGGTGAACCTAAAAAAATTTTCGGCATGGAGATAAGCAGAGATCGAAATAAAGGCAAAGTTTGGTTGTCCCAGAAACAATATCTGAAGAAGGTGCTATAGCGTTTTGGCATGACAGAATAATCAAAACCTGTGATTATCCCACTTGCTTCACATTTCAATTTAAGTGCAGTTTTATCTTCTAACATTGACGAGGAATGTGAGTATATATCAAGAGTTCCTTATTCAAATGCAGTTGGTAACTTAATGTATGCTATGGTGTATACGAGACCTGACATTTCACAGGCAGTTGGCATTGTGAGCATGTATATACATGATTCTGGAAAAGAACATTGGCATACTGTGAAATGGATTCTACAGTATCTTCTGAACACTGTAGATATTAGTTTGGTATTTGAACGTGATGATACTCTTGGTCAGCGTGTGGTTGGATATATTGATTCTGATTACGCAGATGATTTGGATAAATCTTGATCAACTACTGCTTATGTGTTTACTCTTACTAAAGCACCAATAAGTTGGAGATTTACTTTGCAGTGCACGGTTGCTCTGTTTACAACAGAAGCAAAGTATATGACAGTTATAGAGGCAGTAAAAGAGGCAATTTGGATACAGGGGTTACTTGACGACTTAGGGGTTATTCAGAAACAGATTACTGTGTATTGTGATAGTCAGAGTGCAATTCACTTGGCAAAGAACTATGTCTATCATGTACGGACAAAGTATATCGACATCAGGTATCACTTTGTGCGGAAAATTATTGAAGATGAGAAGATTCCATTTTATAAGATTGGAACTGCAGAGAATTTCGCTGATATGATGACGAAGGTGGTGATTTCGACCAAATTCACGTATTGTTTGGATTTGATCAATGTTTTTTCGGTTTAAAAATCTTAATTTAGAAGTGCTGACGATGTTGGCCTTATTTGCTAAGATGAAGATTGTTGAATTTAGATGTGCATTTATTAGTCCCACATTGGTTGGGAGTAAAGTAGAGATCACCCATGAATCCTATAAATAGGGCCTTGGATTTTTGATTTTTAGTATTCCAAAAAAAATTAGTTTTTTTTATAAAACTGTTCTGATAAAACATGTTTTATTTTGGGAAGTTTTCAAATTTGAAAAATTCCAAGTTATAATTTTGGCTTCATGGGTTTTAGAAAAATTCTCATATTCTTGGAGGAGTTTCCAATTTGTCAGAGATCGTTATAATTTCAAATTTGGTGATAGTGGATTGATCGTTGGCGTCTGAGAACGTAGTATCATAATCATATATTGTATTTTTCCTCCCATACTTTATCTATTTTTATATATAAATAAATGCTAACTCGGGTATTTTTAGTGTCTTTTCAGGTAATCTGATTCGTATAAGGAGAGTGCATGAAATCATAGCCGGATTAGGAAATCAAGTCCAGAAAAGAGTTCAAAGAGAGCAAAACTACAAAATTAAAATACTTCAGAGAGTTAATGTGCAATAAAGACAAGAAAACTATGATTGGGAAAACTACCGCCGAAGAATTGAAGATGCTAAAAGCGGGGGACGAGCACATCTATCAAACCTATTGGGAAATGATGTGCCACTATCACTTTTGCGCTGACTTGGCCGGGGTGAGAAACCAGGGAGTTGGCTATAAGAAGTGGACTGACTACCTCTTTATTAACTTGAAGGAGAGTCTCCCAATGGTTCGTGAACGCCCACCTGTCAGTGTTGAAGAAATAAAGGAGCGTATCTCCAAACTGGAAGCCACGACTTATACGACTGACTCCAATGAAGGGGGGTTCAGTCCAGACACCATTTTCCAAAGCTTCCATTACCAGACACAGTTCCCAATTTCAGATAGAGGTCGGCTTGCGGGTTTCCTGATGCTTTTTTTAAAGAGATGCGTTATTCCTTCACTACCCAAGGAGGCCATCGCAAAGAACGTCGTCTATCATGCCGTCTTATTGGCTTACGGGCGACCGGGCTATTACCAGCAATGGTTGCCAACCTCCAAAGCGGACTCCGGGCCCTCTGCAACAGCTTCATGTCAGCAGAGAAGAACAAGGGCAAAACTGGAAAGGGTAAAGTAGCCAAAGAAACTGCTACGGTGAAGACACCGCACCCAAGGGTAGAGATGCCCTACACATATTTAATGGCGTGGCTAGTCATGAACTGCCCGTCGCTGATGAGTGCTGCGGATTATCGCCCGATCGACAAGCCGTTCTTCGTGAAGAAGTGCGAGCGCTCTGTATTGAAGAGCAATTATATGTCGGTAATCTGCAAAACACTCCGTCATCATCAGAACTATGAGATCTTCCGCTGCTTCCCAGACTTCCCTGGAGGAGAGTATGGATCTAAATTTAAAGATATTTTGGCAGCAAATAAGTTCACCAATTTATCTTCGGGGGCCTTTTGGTGGTTATTAAATATTCGCCCTGGGCACTTGGTGTACAGACAAGACACCATGTGCTACATCGAGCCGTATATCCCGAGTAGATTTGCTCGTCAATTTGGATATACGCAACTTTATGTAGGAAACCCGAATAAAGGGCTGGCATACGAGGGAAATTTGTATGCAGGAGCACGGGGCTGGTTCCATTTCGTCGTCGGGGGAATTGGAGCTGAGTTTATGTTGCCCCAAAAGGTGCCAGATTTAAGCATGGCTTTAAGTTTCTGCACCTGGTATAGCGTTGCTAACGCTGATGTACCTAACTTCTCCATCAACCATACCTGTTGTAAGGAGATAGATGCCTTCTACTATAGCCGTAAAGGGGCTAAAAGAGTGAGGGTAAAAGGGATGGATGAATTTCTTGGTGCGGCGGCCGATCCATTAGATGTTGGCAACTCTGATGGAGATGACGATGATGGCGATGACGATGATGCTGACGTAGAAGGTGCTCCCCAACGTGTAGTTACTCGCTCCCAGAGTCCGACTGTTAAGCGCCGCGGAGCTCTAAGAGAAGAACCTGCCAGAAAGAGGAAGAAGTTGGGCCCGGGGACCCTGGTATTCCCCCAAGAGGCAGCTATTCGGTTTGCTACGGACCTGCTCGCCTCAACTCTACCTCCGGCGCCGGCAGAGGAGAGCAGACTTGCTGAAGCCCTAGGTGCTACTGAGGTCCCGGCTCCCCCAACCGCAGAATCCGTCGAACACACCGCGACGCAACCTCTGGGTAGCGAAACGGGTGTGCTTCTGGAAATAGCGACGGCTCCTCCTTCAAGTCTGACCACTGGACTTGTATCCCCTGGTATGGTTTTTATATTCTATCTTCTGTTCATTATTCATTTCATTATTATATGTAACACTCTTTGTTTGCTTTCTGAGATGCAGGTAGTCAACTCCATTCTCCCATGCATTCAACTACCAGGGTGGAGTCCGAGGAACTGGTGGATTATTCGGGCACAACTGGGTCCGTGGGTAGATTGGGTAGTTCTGTAAACGAGTTTGACGCAGACTACTTCACTCCGGCCCCATGCTCAGTTCCTTCATCAACTCCTATTGATGAATTAGGGAGTGATGACAGGATTGATGCTGTCGCGCCCAGAGCTGCTCCTTCATCTCCGAGTCTACCGTCTCCAACTCCAGCAGACCATTCTGAGGATACCTTCCCCGTTGTCGTTGGCGTACCTGTTACTCCTCATCCTGCCGTGCTAACGCCGTCAACGATTGTGGCCGTTGAGACACCGGTGGCTCCTCCTGCTCCAGCTTGCTTCCCAAAAGGGGACGGGACAACCTGAAGTTCTCGTTTGAAGCTACTTCTGTTACGGAAGGAGTTTTATGCGAAGACACTCCAACATCTACCCTTGCTGGCGGAGTCACTCGACCCACTAGTACCGATAATATTTCTCCTTGGGTTCCCAGTTCTGCCAAGTCGCTATTGGCTTTACTGGCCCCGCATGTTATGAGTCTGGTACAGGGGCGAGCTTCTTCATCGACTCCAACGGATGCCACTCCTCCCCCGGTGACATCTTCCTTAGCGCTGCCTGCTTTAAACACAGACACTATGGACCCTCTCGAAGAATTCTTCAACCACAGTGTTAATGATTTTGTGCGGTTACTAAGGAGATGTATCGGGATGATTCTGGACGGAAGAGATTTCTTTAATCTTGGACGTCCAATGTTGTCCAGCTATCTGGATAATATCAAAAGGATTGGGGGACGTGACCGAGCAGCTCCTTACTGGGCCCGCCTTGAAGTTTTATAAGAGCAGATGAATACGCTAAACACAGTTCGCCAAGCGGATGTGGAAGCGATCACCTAGATCGAGTTGGCGCGGCTACGGGCAGAATTGACAGCTCGTCAAGAGGAGTTGAGGCGACAGGAGGAAGAATGGTCGCGGGAGTTGGCGGAGCTACAGGCCAGCCAGGAGTCAATTCTCAGGGGGTTAGAGATGGTAGATTTTGAGATTGAGGGGAGTCAGGCCGTCATCCTTAGAGCCAGAGAGACTATCGCTAAGGCTCGGGCTATTCTAGAAGCCAGCGAGTCTCGGTTAGGGGAATCCGTTAAGAAATGGGAAGAGCTGATCCTTCAACAAGGACAGCTCGAGCAGGAGGGCATAATAAGGAGCTGCGCTATCAAAGAGTCTCGTTAGCGGTTGACCCAGCAACTTGCAATAAATGACGATGATTTGCGTCGGTAAGCTCAACACTCCGTGGAGGAGAGTCGTCGTCGAGTTATTGATGAGACGACAAATAAATTGAAGCTTCTGGGAGATTCATAACTCTCTTTCATTCCATTCTTTATTCTTTATTCTTTTTGTAATAAGAACTTGTAATAGAAAAAAGAACTTACTGATTCTTTGGATTCTTTTGTAACTTTATTCTTTTAATTTACGAATAAATATATTCTTTTGATTCTTTTATCTGTTGGCTACAAAATTTGCTTGCACAACAAATAACTTGTCATCAAAATAGTTCACTGTTTTGGTAAAATAATCTAAGGCTCATCTGCGTAACTTAGACTATTAATACCGACCGAGTTACAATTATTAATCTCGGTAAAGCCCATTGAATAGATCTAAATGATAGTTTGATGACAGTGTTTAAATACTTACACCAGGATGATCGGGTCAGGATCATTAACTTAGACAGAGGCGCCTAATTGCACATGCCTTAGTTTAATGGAGGCAATTCAAGGCTCTGATGCGTAACTTGAACTGTACATGCCAAAATAATCTAGTGATGATTATCAGATTTCGGCAGAGGCGCCTAATTGCACATGCCTTAGTTTTATAAAAGAATCTCAAGTGCTCATTTGCGTAACTTGACCTGTCCACTCCAAGATGATCAAATCAGGATCATTAACTTAGACAGAGACGCCTAATTGCACATGCCTTAGTTTAATAAAGAAGTTCAAGTGCTCATTTGCGTAACTTGAACAAGTGGATGGTTATACTTCTAGGGATATGAACCAAATGTAACAGTCACTCAGTCACCATTCTGGTTCATTAAGCATAGTATTTCTTCAAAAATTTACCGTTGATCAGCATCATCATCCTATCGCTATTCTGGTTCATTAAGCGATAGGCTCCACTAGGGTATACCGTCTTCACAATAAACGGTCATTCCCACTTGGGTTCAAATTTACCCTTAGTCTTGTGGGTTAGAATCATTGGCCTTTTAATAGGCAGGACCAAGTCTCCTTTCTTAAAGGTCTTTGGTTTAACGCTCTTATTGAACGTTTGCGAGATTCGGGCTTGATACAACTCAATTTGTTGTTGAGCTCGGAGACGTTTTTCATTCAACGTTTATAGTTCTCGCAATCTTTGTTGATGGTGCTCTTCTGTCGTCATCTTTGTGGCTAAGGCCACTCTTAATGATGGTATCTAGATTTCAAGAGGCAAGACGACCTCACTTCCGTAAACCAAGAAGAAAGGGGTAGTTTTTGTTGGGGTGCGAACGGTGGTGCGATAAACCCACAAGCACTCTCCTAGTTTTTCATTCCAATCCCGTTTGTTAGAAGAAACGAACTTCCGAAGGAGTTTAATGATCGTTTTGTTGAAAGTTTCGGCCAATCCATTTGCCGCGGGATTATATGGCATTGAAGCAATATCTTTGATTTTGAACTTATCACAGAATCTTGAGAACGCCTGGCTGATGAATTGCGATCCATTATCATGAATGATCCTTCGGGGGATGCCAAAACGGTAAATGACATGATGCTTAATGAACTTAATTACATCTGTCGTTTTTACCTCTCTCATGGGCACGGCTTCGGCCCACCTTGAAAAATAATCAGTTATTGCGAGGATAAACCAATGTCCTCTAGATGACGGGAGAGTTATCTGCCCCACAATATCCATTCCCCATGCCTCAAATGGCCAGCTAATAACAGTATTGTGCAGATATTCTAGGGATTGATGGATAAAGTTAGCATGTACCTGACATGCATGACATCGTTTAGCGTATGTCATTGCATCGGTAATCATCTTGGGCCAGTAGTACCCTAGCCTTCTTATGCGGTTCCCAAGTTTTGGACCGGGTTGATGAGCTCCATACACCCCATCATGCGTCTCTCTAAGCACTTCATCGGCTTCTACTTTTGATATGCAGCGTAGCAGGAGACCATCACTTGACTTTTTATATAAAGTTTGAAGTGTATGATCATAGTAAAATCTCGGGGCCTTCCTCTTTATCGAGGCGGCTTCCTTTGGATCCTCTGGCAGTATCCCATATAAGGCATAAGCTATAAATGGAAATCGCCAATCACGAGGTTCCAGAGTTAAGCCTGTCTGGCACACCTCTTTGGTTTGGAATACCGTGTCTGGATGGAGGAGTCTCTGCTACCAATAGTGATGCTTTTAGCTTCACCCGGGGGGATTGCCAATGTTGCAGCTAGTGTAGCAAGGGCATCTGCATAGACGTTCTCATTTCGAGATATATGATAGATATAAAACTGTTCAAGGTGTCCTGCTAGCTCGGTGGCTAGCTGATGATATAGGATGTGGGCTTCATGTCTGACTTCATACTCACCTGTCATCTGGTTGACAATGAGTTTAGAGTCTCCATATACCTCTAAAGAGTTCACCCCCAGCTGCAGAGCCATCTTTAAGCCAATAATGAGCACGTTGTATTCTGCCACATTATTTGTACACGGCTCTGTCAATGAGTAACCGTTAGGCAGTATGTGTTTATGTGGGGATATCAGTACAACCCCCACTCCAGCAGCAGATTGTCTGGCAGCACCATCAAAGAACATCTGTCATGGTCGTTCTTTGGTAGTTGTGTTAACTTCTGACATCAGTTTGGAATTGGACCAAATTGGATGGTCTGCTAGGAAATCGGCGATCGCTTGTCCCTTCATTGCTTTTTGAGAAACAAAGTGTACATCATATGGCGATAGTAATAATGTCCATTTTGCCAATCGGCCGTTTAAAGATCCTGGTTTTGTCATCAGAATTTTCAAAGGATTAACCCGTAATATGACATGAATTGTTTGCCCTGAAAGATAGTGTCGCATTTTCTGAACAGCAAACACTAGGGCTAAACACTCCTTTTCAATCGGAGTATACCGATGTTCGGCCTCGATCATTGTCCGGCTTAAGTAATAAAGAGCGTGTTCATGGCCGTGCTCATTATACTGAGCAAGTAATGCTCCTAACGCATTATCCATGGCCCTTACATATATAAAAAAATGGCTGCCCAGGGATAGGTGCCATGAGGACGGGAGGTTTAGTAAGGTATTCTTTGAGATCGTCAAACGTCTGTTGACATGTCTCATCCCATACAAAGGAAACCCCCTTTTTCATGAGTTTGGAAAACGGCTGGCATCATTCTGATAGGTTGGAGATAAAGCACCTGATATAGGCTAGTTTTTCTTATAACCCCCTCAATTCTTTAAGATTGCGGGGAGGTGGCATCTCGTTGATCGCTTTTACTTTTTCAGGATCAAGGAAAATTCCTTCTGAGGTAACTATGAACCCAAGGAATTTCCCGCTGGACACCCCCATGAAAGACTTAGCATGATTCATTTTCAAGTGATGTTCTTGCATATGACCGAACACTGTTCTCAGATCCCGAAGATGGTCATCTTTGTTTTTGCTTTTGACTGCCAAGTCATCCACGTAACACTCTACTGTTTTTCGTAGATGTTCTTTAAATATTATGCTCATTGTACGTTGGTAGGTGGCACCGGCGTTCTTCAATCCGAAAGGCATTACCGTATAACAGTATACCCTCAGCGGCGTTTTGAAAGCTGTATGCTTTTCATCATCCGGGTGCATCTTGATCTGAATGTAACATGAGAAGCCATCCATAAAGGACATCCTCTCATAACCGCAGGTGTTATCAATCATCACATCGGTGATTGGGAGTGGAAATGATCCTTAGGGCATGCAGCATTTAGATCACGAAAGTCGATGCATATCCGGATCTTGCCGTTCTTCTTACGAACTGGCACTATATTAGCCATCCAATCAGGATGTTGTTCTTCACGGATGAATCCGACTTTTATAAGCTTATTGACCTCAGCGACTATCGCCTCCATCAATTCCGGTCGAAAATGCCTTTGTTGTTGTTTAACTGGTTTGGCGTCTTCTTTAATATTTAACCGGTGCATGGCAATTCGAGGGTCAAGTCCGGACATGTCTTCGTAGCTCCATGCGAACACGTTTATATATTCTTTGATAAGAGATATAAGTTTCTCTTTTTCTAAGGGAGTTAGCGCGTCGCTTATGAAAATGTGTTTCGGGTTCTCCTCCGTTCCCATGTTGACCTGTACTAGCTTATCCTCTATGGGTGGGTCACGCTGTTCAAAATGGACATCCCAGAGGGTATTCATGTGCTTAGCCCGGGAATCATCTTGAATGTCAATTGGTTGCTCGTCGCTTTCTGGTCCTGTTGAAACCATATTGGCTGTTAGAGATTGAAACCAGGCGCCAGTACTTAAATCTGAATCCTGATCAATCAGATATAATTTCTCATCGGACGAGGATCTTTCTTCGTATTTGCATGGTGGTGAGGGAGGAGTAGATACATAGCCCAACCCCCTACGAGTCTTCTGATAATAGTCTGGGCTCTTTCCTCTTCGTCTAAACGAGGGTATAAGATTTCGTCGCCCTTTCCCAAAGTTTAATCCCGGTTTCTGGGTAAAATTATAACCCGTCTTTTCTATCATCTGTCGGGATTTCTGTTCATATAAGTGAAATTGAGGTGATGTTTGTTCATCACTTTCACAATTTTGTTTTGGGTTAGGTGATTGATAAGTATCATATATTATATTTTTCCTCCCATACTTTATCTATTTTTGTATATAAATATTGCTACTCAGATATATTTAGTGTGTTTTTATAGGTAACAAAGGATTTGTATGGAAGAGAAGAAGATAAAGCGAATTTGTTAAGAATACGAGCAAAAAGAGTCAATCATGGTGAAGACAGAAACTCAAGAGCAGCAGTAGCAGATTCAAGAGTATATTCGGCCAAGATAAAGTCTAAATTGGAAAATTTCATATAGGGAACATTTGTAGATCTCAGAGTTATCTTCGAAACGAGTCCAAGAACAGATCAATCCGAGTTTCGATGCAAATGTTATGGCCATTTTATTGAAACACTGCAGAGTGGAAAATCCAATCCAGCGGGTTACGGGTGTGCTGAACTTAATTTCGGGGTTTGGACCCGAAAATTAGTATTTTATGCCATCTAATCTCAACCATTGGTTTCTAATACCTATGGATTGGATTAAGATTATATATTTTGAGATTAGTTTGTGTTGGATTAGGATCATATCTTTTGTATTGAGTTTGAGTATGAGTAGGATTGTATTTGGGTTATAAATACCCCATGAATTCTTGTAAATTAGAGGAGAGCTTTTTAGGTGTAATTTTAGATATATTTTTAATTAATAAAATTAGAATTTTGCTGAAAGG
Source organism: Dracaena cambodiana (assembly GCA_036321105.1). NCBI lineage: Eukaryota > Viridiplantae > Streptophyta > Magnoliopsida > Asparagales > Asparagaceae > Dracaena > Dracaena cambodiana. Next base: position 66,043,366 of record JAYEPQ010000004.1, on the reverse strand, counting down.
GTGGCGGCCACAATACCGTGCTCCAGAGGTAAGCCATTGCTTTTAATTCTTTATTTGCTTTCTAGATAGATTTAATTATTTTCTAGTATAGATTTATTCGCTTTCTAGATTAGATTTTATTTGCTTTCATGAATAAAAATTTGATTTTGTTTATTAAAAATATGAGTAGCTAATTAGTTTAGCTCTAGGATGTAGATGAAACTAAGATCCACCATGTAATTGCTTTTTAATATTTTTCTTCTTAAATAAAATTAAGAAAGATATGATTTTTCTATAAAAAGATTAAACTATAAGAACTCTAAGATTAAGACTTTGATAGGTTATACTTAAATTAGGTTTCTTGATAGCCTATACTTAGTTAGGGTTTGGGGTTGTTGATTTTATCTTTTTCATTGAATTATCTAAAAATTTAGTTTGTTTTTATGAAAAGTAGTATTTTTGATGAGTTATACTTGCACACCACTTGATAGCTCATACTTAGAGCACTTTAAATAAATATTAAAAAAGATCAAATTTTTATGATAGAAGAAAATAATAGAAGTAAGAATATGGTTGGAAATTAGTAGATTCTAGATCCTAGGCTATTTAGATTAACTCAATTTCAAACTAGAATTTTTGGTTAGTCCGTTAGACTAAGGAAAGAGTAAGGAACGCAAAAACATCTTAGATTCCTGTGGGACGACCTGTATAGCGCTACAATCGATACTGTGTGCTTACAGTAATTTATCACATCAAGTTTTTGGCGCCGTTGCCAGGGATCAACGGTGTTTTTCTTACTTTTTCTAACGTTTTACGGCATAACAGTGTGTGTTGAGTGTGTATAGATCTGGAACTTTAGATACAGAAAGTAAACATTGAAGGAAAGCGTTGTGGAATTTCACTGCAATAATCCGAGAGGTAGCCTCTCAGATTTTCCTGCTAAATAGCGGTAATTACCGCTATTTAGCGGTAATATATTTCCGTTTCTCCCTCAAATTTTGTGTATTTCTGTATTTATCGTTCTTGATTCTATAAAAAATTATTAAAAAATTATAAATATCATAGTTCAATTGTTTTTATTTTTTCTTTTCCATCTCTTTCCCTCTCTGCCTTCTTCAAAACAAACAAAAAAAAATTAAAAAAAAAATGTTTCAAAATCAAACTGGTTGCAATCATTGTCGAGATCCATACCATAATTATTATCAGTGTCCATGGATAGGAAGTTCGCTAGGATTAGGTCATAATCAAATTCACAATACATATAATGAACCTACGAGCGCTTCTTATACACAAAATTACAATTATAAATGGATGAATAATTCTAATTTTGCATATAATCAAGAGCCATATCAAGAGAATCCTCCATCTGATCCTTTCTTTATGGGCTATTCATCTTCATATTCTACATTCAATCATGAACAAGATATTCAATTGAACATGTTAGATGAAAGATTAAAAAGATTAGAAGTGAGATATGTATGTCATGAGAATTTACCTCCAACCACTTCATATCTGTCATCAAATATGTACATGGATCCATCATATCATTCTTCAAATTTCACTCATGATCTCGAGATGCAATCATTTGAGAAAAATAAGGAAAATTACGATCATGAGACTGAGGAACGAAAACGTAGAATAGAGGAAGATATGGAAGTTTTGCTAAAATCATCATCTCAAAAATCATCCTCTAAAATTGAATCTTGTATGGAAGATTTTCTCAAAGCGATTTCTCAAGCTAAACTTTTTATAGATCAACCATCTAATAGTTTGAACATATCTGACTCCAACGAGCAATCACTCCAGTCATCTTCTGAAGTAGATATGATTCAAAATGAATTAAATAGTTTTGTGCATGATGAGTCTATAATTCAACATTGTGATCAACCTATTTTAGACCATTGTGGCAATAATTATGAAGAAACCAGTGATAAAGAAAATATTTTGCTTGACGGTGAGCTTGCTAGTGACACATTATCATTTGATTCTTTTGATGGAAATTGTGAAGAAATTTGTGAAGAAGAATTTTTATCCATTCATAATAACTTGACTAATGATAAGTCTACTAGTATAGCATTTTCTTTTGAGAATTTTGATGACAGGTTTGAAAAAAATTTGCATGACATTATACTTTATATTCCTTACTTGCATACCCTCTAGAGAGAAAGTAATTTGGGAGACCTACCTCCTCACTTGATGACAGCGGGGGCACGAGTCCTGTTCTTTATCGACCGCCTCGACAATCTGAGTTAAGAATGACTCAGAGTCTGCCAAGGCCTCTCTTAACACTTCGCGAGTTGATTTCGATAATCACAACAACTCATAAAGCGTGACTCGTGCTGGAATATTCGCCTGCTGAGCTATTATATCAAATTTGAATGCGGCTTCCTTGGCCTCTTCATCTCTAGCAAGATTTTTCTGGAAACGAAGCCCTTTTTATTTTGCAGGCTTCGCGAGTTTCCCATATATATTTTTCGGGTCTACTCTGGTATAGTCCTTGAGATATGTTTTACCAGATCGAGTGCCGGAAGGGCCCGCCCCATTCTGATGAGTGGCCATAACTTCGGGCTCTTGCTCATAATCTGTAAATGCCCCTGCAATTATGTATTCATCTTTTATTTTCGCAGAAATAGTATTGCTAGTCTGCTTTTTCTTTTGACCTCTTGTGGTAGTCCACTGTTCATCCTGTAGTAAATCAGGGTGGACCCACATGACTTCCCCCCTTTGAGTTGTTACGGGGACAAGTCCTTCTTGTGCCTCTTTATGCGGGTCATAGTTTTTTGTAACCAGCTTCCCCTTTGATATTGGGGTCACCTCCGCGGGAACTCATGGGTTCCGACCACTAGGGTTGCCATATTGGCAGTGACCTTCTTTTGCTCCTCTTTTAATGTCAGGACTCCAGTTTCTATCAATGCTTGGATCCTGTTCTTTAGAGGGTAACAATCCCTGGTATGGTGTCCGACATTACTGTGGTAGAGATAATAGTTGGGGTCGTTAGTTTTACCAGCATCCTCCGGTTTCCTATTCTCCGGAAGTTTCAATATTCCCTTCCTAAGAAGCAGGTGGAAGAGTGTAGGCGTCTATTCCGCTTTAAAGGTGTATGTCTTTTCTTGCTGGGGCCTATTTTGTCTCGCGACCTTCTGATTTTGGGGCTTTGGCTCAGAAGATTTGTTTTCTGTGGAGCGACCTCTGACGCCATTGCCGCTTTTCCTTTATTCTTATTATTATTTTTTGTATGCGGCCTATTACTTCCAGTATTTCTTGATCCACGAGACTCTTCAACTCGGCGGATCAAGTCCTCGGCTTGCTCTCCTTATTTGAGCAAATCCTTCCAAGCCTTAGACTCTACGGCCCCCATTTTTAAGAACAAGTTGGTCTTGAGATTATGTCGACATGTCTCTACCAGAGTTTCCTGGACCATTCCGTGCTTGCAATGCACGGATTTCTCCCGGAACCTTTCTATGAAGTCTTTTACTATTTCTTGTTCCCCTTGTTTAGTTGCAAGGAGGGAATGAACCGTAATTTCGGTATCATCCTCGATGAAACGTGCGAGAAATTGCTTCTCAACATCAAACCAGGTATTAATAGTACCTGGGGCAACTGCATAAACCGAGTGAAGGCAGGCCCTCGCAAGGTACTTGCGAATACCTTGATCATTACTAGGTCATTGCCCATCAAATGCCCTGCTTGGGACAAGAAGTAGTAAATATGTTGACTGGGAGATCCTTTCCCGTCATATCGCTCCAATTTGAGCGGTTTATATTTCTCCGGGTATGGTACCAAATCCCATTCAGGCGGGTATGGTCTTGAGACCCCTGATTCTTTCAACTCCTTCTTGTGCATTAGTGCTTCGAGTTGACTTTGTAACTTCTCGATTTTCTCTTCATGTGGATCATGAAAAGAATACTTATTCTCGTCCTCATGGGTCGAGTGAGCCTTTTCATCTCTATCTTCCTCGTTCATTTTATTGAACGGAGTTTCTTTTCCCTTCTTGACGTTATCCTCGACAATTTTCTGAGTATTTTCGATCACTTTTGAGAGCAACATTTTGAGATCCTCGATTGTCTTTTATTGCTCCCGAATCATCTGTTCTTAGGCCTCAAATTTTTGCTTGATATCGTCAGATCTATTCATCATATATGATGCTGACTTCTGTAATTTAGACGATGCTGAAGATCGAGGAGAGGCTATGGCCGAGTTATCACTATCGTCGTCATAAGAACCTTTCACAAGTTTCTTATAGTTTCGAGCCGGGATAGCGCTTGACTTAAGTCGGGTAAAATGATAAGGTTCTTCATCGCTTGATTATGAATCACCATTCTTTTCTATAATATTCTTACCCTTGCCGACCATGTTAGAAGTTACAATCCTCCATTCTTTTCTTTGGGGAGTGATCTTCGTCTTTTTGGCAGGGTTTTCGTCTGACTCAGTCAACCGATTGAACACTGATATCCTGTTCTTGCTGCAGCAACAACCGTCTACTACAGCGGATACTGTTGTCATAAGCTGCTGGCAATGACAAGTTGATTCAGATTGGACTTGGTTCGTATTTCTTTTCTTGGTTGGATACTCCCTAAGGTCAGTGACTTTAGACATGGAGTTATGGGGCTCACTCGTCCATTGAGAGGGTCTAGGGGCCCACTGGAGCTTCTTGGAACTATTGGTGTCAAGTTCTGATCCAACAGTGCAATGATCAACCTTGATTTTGTATTCAGGTTGATTTACGCGGAGCTGAGAGATAGCTTCGCATTCTAGAACGCGGAGCTGAGAATTAGCTCCGTGTTTTGCATCGCGGGGCTGAGAAATAGCTCCGCGTCTTACTACGCTAGCCTCGCGTTCTACGCTGGCTTGACGTCTTTGCAGAAGTTTATCTTCTGGAATCTTAGCCACGCGTGGAAGAAAATTCTTGAACGCTGGCTTACTCTTGCGATTAACGCAAGTCATAACTTCGCGTTTAGCGCGATTTTTGCGATTAACGCAGATTTTCCAATCATCTTCGCGATTTACGCGGAGCTGAGGAGTTTTGCGATTAATGCAAGTATTACTGGCTTCGCATTTATTGCTAAGCTCAATATTAGCCTCGCATGGAGAATCACACGCTGGCTCTAAGGTGATTTTATCCTCGCGATTAACGCGAGTGTCAGAAATTTTGCGATTAACGCAAATCTTACTGGATTTGCGTTTATCGCTAAGCCCAGTAATAGCCTCGCATTGAGAATCACATGCTGGCTTTAAGGTAATTTTATCCTCGCGATTAACGCGAGTGTCAGAAATTTTGCGATTAACGCAAATCTTACTGGCTTCGCATTTATCGCTTAGCCCAGTAATAGCCTCGCGTGGAGAATCACATGCTGACTTTAAGGAAATTTTATCCTCGCGATTAACGCGAGTGTCAGAAATTTTGCGATTAACGCAAATCTTACCGGCTTGGCATTTATCGCTTAGCCCAATAATAGCCTCGCGTGGAGAATCACACGCTGGATTTAAGGAAATTTTATTCTCGCGATTAACGTGAGCTTCTCTGATTTTAAGTCCAGATAAAATAGCCTCGCGTGGAGGATCACACGTTGGCTTGTCCTTGTGATTAACGCAAGTTGCAGCTTCACGTTTAACGTGATACTGACTGATCTTGCGATTAATGCAAGCCAGTTCGCAAGGTTCTGTAGCCTCGTGTTCTGCTCCCTGAATAGCCTCGCGTTTAACGCGGGCTTTAAGCGCTTTTCGCCTAGCCCTCCGATTTCTGTTCCGGAGTTGGGTTCTGGTTGATCTAGTTCCCAAGCCTTCCTCGGCCACAGAGAGATCATCCTCTGCTAGAGTTTCCTACCCAAACGACGGCTCTATGGCCGCGGTCTCCACGGGTCCCCGATTAACGGTGAATTACCGATTACTCGATTTACGGATATTGGAGCGCACGCGACGATAGCGCCGCATTTCGGTCAGGTTACCTGACTCAGAGGAGAGATACTCCTCGTACTTCTACTGGTCGATTTCAACGACTAGCATATCCATGTCGGATCCGATCCTCTCGACGTCAGATTGCGCCACGATCTCTTCTTTGGTAAAAGAGATTTCTCCCACTGTGGTCGCCAGTTTATTCGCAGCAGAAATTTGCTTTCCTTTCATTGAATACAACTTAGATTACAACGAAAGTGAACAAGAAAAAGAACAAACGAGATGATTTACAACTTATCTCTCTCTTTTACAAAATAGTGGGATCTATGTAGCGATGGGATCTAACTAGTAGCTCATTTGGACGATCTGACGACGATGGTCTTCTTGCTCTTGATGAAGAAGATGCCGGCCGATTTTGGATGATCTTCTCTGGTCTTGATTCGTTCAAGGCTCTCACGCATAACTTGAACTTCACAAAAACTTCCACAAGATCCCCTAAGCCTTCCTCAAGAGGGTATTTATAGCCTTAGGTCAATATGAGAGTTTCTATCTAAATAGAATTTGTACTCATCAAGTATTCCAATTAAATATCTTAGTTTTGATTTAAATCTCTTGATTTAGAATTCTGATTGGACTTAATTTGGGTATTTGGATAAGCCCAAATTTTAATTTCAATCAATTTAAGATTCTGGTTATCTGCTCACGCGGAGCTAATCACATCAAAACGCGGAGCTAAGAAACCAGAACGCGGAGCTATTGATTAGCTCCGCATTTTACTCAAACGCGGGGCTAAAAATAGCCAAACGCGGAGCTACAGAGTTAGCTCCGCGTTCTGTTGTGGAAAACTCCATTTTACTTGTAAATTTTCACTGCCAACACAAAAAACCGAACTAAATTTACAAATCCGAAACTGAAACCGACCGAACTCTACCAATAACCGAAACCGAAATAGAAATTTCGATTCGGTTTCGATCGGTTTACGATTTTCTGGGCTGAGGCCCAGAAGCTTACTTGAATTAAAAAAGGTGTGGGCTTTCTAAATTGGCCCAGTTAAAAAAAATGGGCTCAAAGTCACTGGGCTCTAGAATTGGCCTAGTTTTTTAAAAAATAGTAATTAGGCTGGAAAAATGGGGAAAAAAATCAAAAAAAAAAAATTCTATTACCCAAATTAATTTGAGATTAGCCCAATAAATCTGGAGCAATTTTTTTTATACTCCTATAAAATAACTAAACAGATTGCCTGATAGAAAATAATTTCACAACAACAAACAAAATAATATAATTATATAATAAATAACTATAACAAAACTAAAATAATGTAGCAAGTTACAAACAGAAATAATATAGCAAGTTACAGGACATGGTCATGATTACAAACAAAAATAATATAGCAATTTAAATTATAAAACATGATCACAAATTCAAATTAACATTTTGTTTTCCAAATTAATTACAAACGGATTCAGATATGAGCTCCAGAGTTCCATCATACACCGAAGACTTGAAGTTGTACTAATCTGCTTAACATAAAAAGGAAATTAATTATTAAAATATTCATGCAAAATTAACTAATTGAGAGCTCTCTGCAGAGAGCTCCTGTGCTCTGTGCAGCTGAGTAGAGAGCAGAGAGCAAGATACAATGCAGAGAGCAGGTCTTGATGCAGAGAGCTATGATAAATGCACAATATAAGAATAAACTTAATTAGATGATACAAACTCAAAATGCAACATGATAAATTACATGCAGAGAGCAGAGAGCAAGATACAAACTCAAAATGCACAACATGATAAATTACATGACATGATTGATAAACTTAATTAGATACAAACCTAAAATGAACAAAGTGAAAGGAATAAATTCAAAAACCAATGTAAACAACAAAATTAAGATACGCCTTCTTTGTTTATCCTCTTTGACACGTGCACGGTGTATCATAGCTTGGTGATAGTTGACTTCGTAGACAATACATTCAAATCTAGAAGGAAATAAAGCTAATTAGAACTTATGAGGTCAATAAATATTATAAATACAAGAATAGTCTGATGATCTATTAGACTATTACCTTGATCAAACTTCTCAATGTCACACAAATCTTCTTTAATGCTGACTATTGGAACTCTCAATTGTCCTCGAAGCTCCTGAGTACAAATGAGACTCTGGACGAATCTGATAGGGAGTGAACTTCGAAATACATCAAGAATTCTCCCACCTGTGCTAAACACCAATTCTGAAGCAACTGTGGATATTTGAATCACTAACACATCTTGAGCCATTCTTGATAATATTAAAAATTTTCTACTATTAACCTTCCAGAAGTCTAGAATAGGAAAAGATGACATGTCCTCGCCGATAATTGGTACCTCCTTGACCTCATTCAAATACTTCTCCAATTCACTTTGAGTTAATGTGACATATACTGAAGATGAACTTTGATTATAGAACTTATCAAACAAGTGATAGTTCTTTACTGCACCACTCTTTTGAGCTGTTGAAAGTTGTGATGGTCTCATTTGTATATATCATCTCTAATGTGATTCTCCTTATCATGTATAGTTTTGTACTTATTGAACAAAATTTTAAGAGTTCTCTCCAATTTTGATTGGATTGCTCGGCCCCTCTCAGCTTAAGATTTGAAGGTCTCTCCTATCACGTACTGGGCAAAGTCTAATTTGAATCGAGAGTCGAGAACCAACGGTATAAATATCAACAAGTTCACCTTTTTACAATTTTTCTAGTACTTATTATACTTCTCTTTCATCTTATGAGCCATCTCACAAGTAAGGATATAACATATTATAGCCTCGTGTAGCTCACCTTCAACATTCGTGAAAAACATTAGATGTTACATGTAAAGTACCTGATACCCTCAAAGTCAAGTCATAAAAAGTTTGTAAAAACCGACATAATCATCTTACAATTCCAATCATCTTCATTTGGCATGCCATTTCCATCATCACCCTAACTTCTTGTCTAAATAAATGATCCTTTAGCTAAAATTGATAGAAAGTGGACTGGCATTTCTTAGCCGCTTGTAACATCAAGTATGTTGAGTTCCAACGCATCTGTACATCCAAATACATTCCTGTCTCAACAGCGATTTTTCTTTCTCAACACAACTCTTCTATTTTGCCCACCATAAAGGTGATTGCTTCATATACTTTATAGCATTTCGAATCCTTAAAATGAGTACAATATTTGCATTTAGACCATCATGCACAATAAGATTCATAATGTGTGCAACATAACGTATATGAAGATATTTACTCTTAAAAATGTACCATACTTATCATTCCAATTTACAATTTTTCTTTTCAAATATTGCATCATTTTTTCATTGGAGCTAATTGTTGGCAGTGAAAATTTCTAAGTTAAAAGGATTTTCCACAACAGAACGCGGAGCTAATTCAATAGCCCCGCGTTTGGTTACATTAACCCTGCGTTTGAATAAAACGCGGAGATGTTTAATAGCTCCGCGTTGATTCCGCAGTCTGGTTTGTATTAGCCTCGCGTTTGAGTGAAACGCGGAGATGATCAATAGCTCCGCGTTAGCTCCGCGTTTTGGTTATTTAGCGTCGCGTTTTGATGCGATTAAAGCTCCGCGTAAGTAGATAACCAGAATCTCAAATTAATTGAGATTATGATTCTGGGCTTATCCAAATACCTGAATCAAGTCTAATCAGAATTCCATCAAAACTAAGATATTTGATTGGAATCCTTGATGAATGCGAGTTCTATTTAGATAGAAACTCTTGCATTAACCTGGGGCTATAAATACCTTCCTGGTGAAACCCTAAGGGTCTTCTTCTTTTGGAGGGCATCGGAAGTTTCCTATCGATCCTTTGGCAATTCAAGTACGCGAGAGAGCCTTGAAGCCTTGGCTGATCATCTTCTGAAATCTTGGAGAATTCAAGTTACGCACAGAGCCTTGAGTTCGTGAAGATTAGAGAAAATCACCATCTTCTTTCTGGAGTTCTTGAGAAGTTCGAGTTACGCGAGAGAGCCTTGAACAAATCAAAACCAGAGAAGATCGTCTATAGTCGACCGATATCTTTAAAAGAGAAGATTTCAACGTACCGATCGTCCAAAGGAACTACTATAGATCCCATCGCCACAGATCCCACAACAATATTGTAAAAGAGAGAGATTGAACTATAAAATCCTCTCGTTTGTTCTCTTTTTATATCTTGTTCACTTCCGTTGTAATCTAAGATGTGTTCAATGGAAGGAAGCGAAGGAACCTTTGCGACGAACAAACTGGCGACCACAGTGGGAGCCATCTCTTTCACTGATGAAGAGATTGTGGCGCAATCGGACATTGACTTGATCGGATCCGAAGTAGACACGCTGGTCGTTGAAATCGACCAGCAGAAGTACGAGGAGTTCCTCTCCTCCGGATCAGGTGACTTGGATGAGACACGGCACTATCGCCGTATGTACTCCAATGCCCGAGTGATGGGTAGAAAGGATCCACCGAGAGACGGGGATCCTTGGAGACTACGGTTATAGCGCCGGAGTTCACACAAGAAATCCTAACCGAGGAAGAGCTTCCGATTGCCGAAGAAGACATGGGAACTGGACTGACCAGGACCCAACTCCGGAACAGGAACCGGAGGGCGAGGCGTAGAGCCCTCAAAGCCCGCCTTGGACGCGGAGCTAACCCTAGAGGACGCGAGGCTATGGTCCCTCGCAAATTGGCTCGCGCTACCCGCGAGACCAATCTCTACCGCGTTAAACGCGAAGATACAACTTGCCTTAAAAGCAAGGAAAAGCCAGCATGTGATTTTCCACGCGAGGCTAGTAATACTGGCGAGTTACGCAAAATTCCTGACACTCGCGAGTTACGCGAGTATAAAAATTATTCAAAGCCAGCGTGTGATTCTCCACGCGAGGCTATTACTGTGCCTAGCGAGAGACGCGAAGCCGGTAAGGGTTGCGCTAGTCGCAGAATACCCAACACTCGCGAGTTACGCGAGTATAAAAATTATTCAAAGCCAGCGTGTGATTCTCCACGCGAGGCTATTACTGTGCCTTGCGAGAGACGCGAAGACAGTGATACTTGCAATAAACACAAGACTTCTGACACTCACAAGGAATGTGAGGATGATTGGCAGATAGTTGTCAGTCGTAAAAACCGCGCTAAGCGCGAAGCTATGATCTGCGTTAATTGCAAAGATAAGCCAGCGTGCAAGAACTTCCCTTCACGCGGGGCTATTATTCCAGAAGCTAAACTTCCAAGGACACACCAAGCCAGCGAGAAACGCGAGCCTAGTATGGATAAACGCGGAGCTATTCTTCAGGCCCGCATGGTGAAACGCGAGGCTATTCCTAAACCACGCGAGGATCGGTCCGACCCCAGAGTCAGGGTTGATCAATCAAAGAAGCTTCAGTGGATTCCTAAACACTCTCAAGAGTTGAATAGACCTCTTGATTCCATGGCTAGAAGCACTGACCTCAGGGAGCATCTCTCTAAAAAGAGAGGCATAGACCAACTTCAAGTTGAACATAGTTGCCATTGCCAGCAACTTATGACAGCAGTATCAGCCGTGATGAATAACTGTGGCTGCAGCAAGAACAGGATATCTGTGTTCGACCGATTAAATGAGTCAAACCAGAATCCTGCTAAGAAGACAAGAACCACTCCCCTGAAACAAGGGAGAGCTGTAACTTCCAACATGGTAGGAAAAGGGAAGAAAATTGCAGAGACGGATGATGATTCAGAATCGAGCGATGATGAACCTCATCGCATTACTCGACTAAGATCAGGAGCCGTCCCGCTCCGAAATTATAAGAAGCTCGCAGGGGGTTCTTACGACTAGAACATCGATAATTCCGCTATAGCCTCGCCCCCATCCTCTATATCGTCTCGGCTACAGAAGTCAGTATCGCACATGGCAGATAAATCTGGTGATATCAATAAGAGATTTGAGGCTCAAGAAAGAATGATTCGAGAGCAACAGAAAACGATTGAAGACCTTAAGATGCTACTTTTAAAAGTTGTTGAAGATAATGCTAAACAGGGCAAGAAGACTCCAAATGAAGAAGAACAGGAGGAGAAAGCCCACTCGATGCATGAGGAAGAAGATAGATTTTCTTTCCATGATCCGCATGAAGAAAAGCTTGAAAAGTTACAGAATCAACTCGAAGCCTTGATGCGTAAAAAAGAGTTGAAGGAGTCAGGAGTCTCTAGACCATATCCAGCAGAATGGGATGTGGTACCCTATCCTCCAAAGTATAAGCCGCTCAAGTTGGAGCCCTATGACGGGAAGGGATCGCCCAGTCAGCACATCTATTATTTCTTGTCCCAAGCAGGACACTTAATGGGTAATGATCCCATCATGACCAAAGTATTTGCAAGTACTTTGCGAGGGCCTGCCTTTACTTGGTTCATGCAGCTGCCCCCAGGTACTATTAATACCTGGTTAGATGTTGAGAAATTATTTCTCTCACGTTTCTTCGAGGATGACACCGAGATTACGGTTCATTCCCTCCTTGCAACTAGGCAAGGAGAACAAGAAGCGGTTAAAGATTTCATAGAAAGGTTCCGGGAGAAGTCCGTACATTGTAAACACGGAATGATCCAGGAAACTCTAGTCGAAACCTGTCGACACAACCTTAAGACCAATGTGCTCCTCAAAATGGGGGCCGTAGAGTCTAAGACGTGGAGGGACCTGCTCAAATAAGGAGAGCAAGCTGAAGACTTGATTCGCCGAGTTGAAGAGTCCCGCGGGCCAAGAAGTGCTGGGGGTAGTAAATCATATACCCAAAACAACAGCAACAAGAATAAAGGGAAAGCAGTAAGTCATCAGAAACTGCTCCTCAGAAAACCAGTCCTCCGTCAGAGCCGAAATCTCAAGGTCAGCGAGGGTGAAGGCAAATTAGACCGCAGCAAGAAAGGAATTACACTTTCAAAGCTGAACAGACACCAGTCCTCTTTTACCTGCTCCAAAAGAAGGGAATGCTAAAACTTCCAGAGAATAAAAAGCCAGAAGACGTTGGTAAGACAAAAGATCCCAACTACTGTCTCTATCACCGGAATGTTGGACACCCCACCCGGGATTGTTTTCCCCTTAAGAACAGGATCCAAGCACTAATAGAAGCTGGGGTTCTGACGCTTAAGGAAGAGCAGAAGAAGGTCACTGCCAATATGGCAACCACAGTGGTTGGGACCCACGAGTTCCCCGCAGGAGTGACCCCAATCCCAAAGGGTGAGGCAGTTACAAAGAATCTTGATCCGCACAACAAAGCCCAAGAGGGACTTGTCCCCGTAACAACCCAAAAGGGGGAAGTTATGTGGGTTCACCCCGACTTGTTGGAAGATGAACAATGGACTGCTTCAAAAGGTCTAGAGAAGAAGCGGGCTGTCAATGTCATTTCTGCGGATATAAAGGGAGAATATATAGCTTCGGGGGCCTTCACAGATTCTGAAGAAGAACCCGAAACTATGGCCACCCATCAAGATGGGGCAGGCCCTTCCAGTACTCGATCTGGAAAGACATATCTTAAGGACTACACTAGAGTGGATCCAAAAGATATCTATGCAGAACTCGCAAAGCCTGCGAAGCAGAAAGGACTTCGTTTCCAGAAGAATCCTACCAGAGATGAAGGAGCCAAAGAAACTCCCTTCGAATTTGACATAATTGCGCAGTTGGCTAACATCCCAGCGCGAGTAACGCTTTACGAATTGTTGAGATTATCAAAATCAACACGTGAAGCTCTAAGAGAAGCCTTGGCAGACTCTGAGTCGTTCCTAGCTCAGATTGTCGAGCCGGCCATCGAAGAGCGGGACTCTTGCCCCCACTGTCATCAAGTGAGGAGGCAAGTCCCACAAATCATCTTCTCTCCAGAAGACATGCAGGTGAGGAATATAAAGCATAATAGGCCTTTATATTTCACTGGATATGTCGGGTCCACAAAAATGGACCGAATTCAGATTGATCCAGGTTCTGCACTCAGCGTCGTGCCCAGTAGATTGATGCAGCTGTTGGGGATTTCCCTTCATCGCTTGACACCTACACACACTACCATCTATGGATTCAACGCTAATAATAGCCATCCTCTTGGTAAGATCCGATTGCGGTGTCAGATTGGAGACTTGAAAACGGAGGTTACATGCTACGTAATTGATGCTGATACCTCCTACAATATGTTATTGGGGCGACCTTGGATCCACTCTCATATGATAGTTCCGTCGACTCTTCACCAGTGCATGAAATATTGCGATGAGGAAGGAGAGGTCCGGATACTAATTGCTGACAAGCAGCCATTCAAAGGGTTGGAAAATTACTTCACAGATGCTGCACTCTACAAGCCAGCACATGAAGCCTCCAATGATAATCTTAGCAAGTCTCCAAGGCCCGACGACAGTGGCAATGAAGCCGACACTGAGTACGAGCTCCTTAGAGAAGATGATGGAAATCAACCCTCACCTAGATCTTAGCTTAGGTCTTGATAATATAGTGGATGTAATAGAAAGTGAATGGGTTATTAATGAAAATGTAAAGTTAGTCTACGAGCATGCTGTAGCTATTGGGTCTGAGCCCTCTTGTACCTCCACCGAAGCGGATGGCCTGACCGAACTTGAAGTTCTGGCGGCATACCATTTGCCCCTCAGGCCTTCCCTCCTCTCTCAATTAAAAATAACCGAGGATCAAGGGCACTTCTTTGAAGTGCCTCCCCGACAGAAGTCCCAAAGGCCGATCATGTTCGGCAAAGTGGCCACGTCGCCTCGACAGAGACAAAGTAGTGAAAGTGATGAACAAACATCACCTCAATTTCACTTATATGAGCAAAGGTCCCGACAGATGATGGAGAAAATGGGATATAATTTTACCTAGAAGCCGGGATTAAACTTTGGAAAAGGGCGGCGGAATCTCATACCCTCGTTTAGACCGAGAGGAAAGAGCCCTGATTATTATCAAAAGACCCGCAGGGGGTTGGGCTATGTATCTACCCCACTTTCGTCACCATTAAATGATGAAGAGAGTTCTTCGGCCAAAGAAGAAACATCTTCACCAGATCATGATTCAGATATAAGCACCGGTGCTTGGTTTCAATCTTTGACGATCAATATGGTTTCAGCCGCGCCAGAAAGCGACGAGGAACCAATTGACATTCAAGATGACGCTTGGGCTAAGCACATGGATACTCTCTGGGATGTCCGCTTTGAACAGCGTGACCCGCCTACAGAAGACAAATTAATACAGGTTAACATGAGAACGGAAGAAAATCCGAAACCTATTTTCATAAGCGACACACTAACTCCTTTAGAAAAAGAGGAACTTATATCCCTTATCAAAGAGTATATAGATGTGTTCGCATGGAGTTATGAAGATATGCCTGGGCTTGACCCTCAAATTGCCACACACCGGTTAAATATAAAAGAAGATGTCAAACCTGTTAAACAGCAACAGAGGCGTTTTCGACCGGAATTGATGGAGGCAATAGTTGCTGAGGTCAACAAGCTTATACAATCTGGGTTCATCCGTGAAAAACAACACCCAGACTGGGTGGCAAACATAGTGCCAGTTCGCAAAAAGAATGGCAAAATCCGGATATGCATTGACTTTCGAGATCTGAACGCTGCATGTCCCAAGGATGAATTTCCACACCCCATCACCGACGTGATGATCGATAATACTTGCGGTTATGAGAGGATGTCCTTTATGGATGGCTTCTCAGGTTATAACCAAATCAAGATGCACCCGGATGATGAAAAGCATACAGCTTTCAGAACGCCACAGGGGGTATACTGTTATACGGTGATGCCATTCGAATTAAAGAATGCAGGTACCACTTACCAACGCGCAATGAGCGCCATATTCAAAGAACACCTACGCAGAACAGTGGAGTGTTATGTGGCTGACTTAACAGTCAAAAGCAAAAATAAAGAAGATCATCTTCATGATTTAAGAGTGGTCTTCGATCTTATGAGGAAACATCATCTAAAGATGAATCCTACCAAGTCGTTCATGGGGGTATCCAGCGGGAAATTTCTTGGGTTCATAATCACCTCAAAAGGAATTTTTCTCGACCCTGAAAAGGTAAAAGCGATTAGCGAAATGCCGCCTCCCCGCAATCTTAAGGAATTAAGGGGATTACAAGGAAAACTCGCTTATATTCGGCGCTTCATATCCAACTTATCTGGACGATGCCAACCATTCTCCAAACTTATGAAGAAGGGAGTGTCTTTTATATGGGATGAGGCATGTCAGCAGGCATTTGATGACCTCAAGGAGTACCTTACTAAGCCTCCTGTACTAATGGCACCAGCCCATGGGCAGCCCTTCCTTATATATGTAAGGGCCATGGATAATGCTTTAGGAGCATTACTTGCTCAATATAATGAGCACGGCCATGAACATGCCCTCTACTATTTAAGTAGAACAATGATTGGGGCCGAACAACGATATACCCCAATTGAAAAGGAATGTTTAGCCCTAGTGTTTGCTGTTCAGAAAATGCGACACTATATTTCAGGGCAAACAATTCATGTTATATCACGGGTTAACTCCTTGAAGATTCTAATGACCAAGCCGGGATCCTTAAATGGCCGATTGGCAAAATGGGCGCTCTTACTATCGCCCTATGACATACACCTTGTCCCTCGAAAGGCCATGAAGGGACAGGCAATCGCCGATTTCCTTGCAGATCATCCAATTTGGTCCAAATTAAAGTAGACATCAGAAGTCAACACAGTTACCGGAGAACAGTCTTGGCAAATGTTCTTTGATGGTGCCGCGAGACGATCTGCTGGTGGAGTGGGGGTTGTGCTAATATCCCCACATAAACATATATTGCCTAACGGTTACTCATTAACAGAACCGTGCACGAATAATGTAGCGGAGTACAACGCGCTCATTATCTGCTTAAAAATAGCTCTGCAACTGGGGGTGAACCATCTAGAGGCATATGGAGACTCTAAACTCATCGTCAATCAGATGACAGGTGAGTATGAAGTCAGACATGAAGCCCTCATCCCCTATTATCAGCTAGCCATTGAACTAGCTGGCTATTTTGAACAATTCTACATCTCTCATATATCTCGGAATGAGAATGTATATGCAGATGCCCTTGCCGCATTAGCTGCAACATTGGCGATCCCGCCAGGTAAGGTTAAAAGCATCACCATTGAAAGTAGAGAGCTCCTTCATCCAGATACTCTTCTTCAAAATAAAGAAGTGTGCCAAGTAGGCCTAACCCTGGAGCCCCGTGATTGGCGATTTCCGTTTATGGATTATGCCTTGCATGGGATATTACCAGAAGATCCTAAGGAAGCCACCTCAATAAAGAGGAAGGCCCAAAGATTTCATTACAACCAGAAACTTCAGACTTTGTATAGAAAGTCAAGAGGTGGTCTATTGCTACGTTGCATATCGAAAGCAGAAGCAGAACAAGTGCTAAAAGAAACACATGATGGAGTATGTGGAGCTCATCAGCCCGGTCCGAAACTTTGAGACCGTATAAGAAGGCTAGGGTACTACTGGCCGAGCATGATTACGGAAGCAATGGCATACGCTAAACGATGTCATGCATGCCAAATAAATGCCAATTTTATTCATCAACCCCAAGAATACTTGCGCAATACCGTCGCAAGCTGGCCATTTGAAGCCTGGGGAATGGACATTGTGGGGCCAATAACTCCCCCGTCATCCAGAGGACATCGGTTTATTCTTGCAATAACCGATTATTTTTCAAAATGGGCCGAAGCCGTGCCCATGAAAGAGGTGAAAACGGCAGATGTGATCAAGTTTATCAAGCATCATGTCATTTACCGATTTGGCGTCCCTCGACGGATCATTCATGATAATGGTCCGCAATTCATCAGTCAGGGATTCTCCAGATTCTGCAACAAGTTCAGAATCAAAGATATCGCTTCTACACCATATAACCCTGCGACTAATGGGTTAGCTGAAGCCTTTAACAAGACAATCATCAAACTCCTTCGGAAGTACTTCTCTTCCAATAAACGAGATTGTGATGAAAAGTTAGGAGAATGCCTGTGGGCTTATCGCACCACCGTTCGCACCCCGACTAAATCTACCCCGTTCTCTTTGGTTTACGGAAGTGAGGCTGTCTTGCCTCTTGAAATCCAGATACCATCATTAAGAGTGGCTTTAGCCACAAAGATGACGACAGAAGAGCGCCATCAGCAAAGATTGCAAGAACTAGAGGCGTTAGATGAAAAACGTCTCAGGGCTCAACAACAAATTGAGTTGTATCAAGCTCGAATATCTCAAACGTTCAATAAGAACGTCAAACCAAGGACCTTTAAGAAAGGAGACTTGGTTCTGGCTGTTAAGAGGCCAATGGTGCTAACCCACAAGACTAAGGGTAAATTTGAACCCAAGTGGGAAGGACCGTTTGTTGTGGAGACAGTATACTCCAGTGGAGCCTATCGCTTAATGAATCGAGACGGCGACAGGATAATGATGCCGATCAATGGCAAATTTCTAAAGAAATACTATTCTTAGTACCCCTGGAGATACGCGTCTTCTCTTTTTATTAGGCATGCGCATTGTGCGCCTCTGACCTAAATCTGGTGCGTTTGGTTCTCAAGTTTGAACCACCTCCACTCTTTTTATTAGGCATGCGCATTGTGCGCCTCTGACCTAAACCTGGTGAGTTTGGTTCTCAAGTTTGAACCACCTCCAGTCTTTTTATTAGGCATGCGCAGTTTGGCGCCTCTGACCTAAACCTGGTGAGTTTGGTTCTCAAGTTTGAACCACCTCCAGTCTTTTTATTAGGCATGCGCAGTTTGGCGCCTCTGACCTAAACCTGGTGTGTTTGGAGTGCCCAGTTCAAGTTACGCGAGAGAGCCTTGAACCACCTCCTGTTTGGTTCTCAAGTTTGAACCACCATCAGTCTTTTTCTTGGGCATGCGCAATTTGGCGCCTCTGACCCAAAACCTGGTGTGCTTAGTTCTCAAGTTTGAACAGCCCCCAATCTTCTTTTAGGCATGTGTAATTAAGCGCCTCTGACCTAAAAGTATGAATTGCCCAACGCCGACTAGGCAATGGGAAGAGAACAAGTTTCTCGCCAACCCATCATACTGGGGTAAAAGTATGAATTGCCCGACGCCGATTAGGCAATGGGAAGAGAACAAGTTTCTCGCCAACCCATCATACTGGGGTAAAAGTATGAATTGCTCAACGCCAACTAGGCAATGGGAAGAAAACAAGTTTCTCGCCAACCCATCATGCTAGGGTAAAAGTATGAATTGCCCAACGCCAGGCAATGGGAAGAGAACAAGTTTCTCGCCAACCCATCATGCTGGGGTAAAAGTATGAATTGCCCAACGCCAACTAGGCAATGGGAAGAGAATAAGTTTCTCGCCAACCCATCATGCTGGGGTAAAAATATGAATTGCCCAACGCCAACTAGGCAATGGAAAGAGAACAAGTTTCTCGCCAACCCATCATGCTGGGGTAAAAGTATGAATTGCCCAACGCCAACTAGGCAATTGGAAGAGAACAAGTTTCTCGCCAACCCATCATGCTGGGGTAAAAGTATGAATTGCCCAATGCCAACTAGGCAATGGGAAGAGAACAAGTTTCTCGCCAACACATCATACTGGGGTAAAAGTATGAATCGCCCAATACCGGTAAAGTAAAGGGAAGAGGAAAAGTTTGGCATTTAAGCCCAAACGTACTCCTCGACAACTCACCATGTTGAGGGGAATAACATGGCTAGCCCAACTCAAACGGTAGTTGGTAAAGGCTAATCAAATCCGTTAATAGCTGGGAGTTTGCTAAAAATCCCATATTAAACTTTAATTGTTATTTCGGTTCAAGAAATTGAGCATAAACGGTACCGAGATAAATCGTTTTGACGACAGGTTATTTGTTGGGCAAGCAAATCTGTTTTGAAGCCGGCAAATAAAAGAGTCAAAAGAATCATCTTTATTAAAAAGGTGAAGATACAAAAAGAATTTCAAAGAAACATCGTAAGGTTATCTCTCTCCTGTTTACGAAGTTCTTATTACAAGGAAGATAAAAGCGTAAAGAGAGATGAAACTATTGGCCTCCCAGGAGTCTCAGTTGGTTTATTGTCTCGTCCAAATTTCTACGATGAGAAGCCTCCACGGTTTGCTGAGCTTGCCTACGCAACTCATCATCACTTATTGTAAGTTGTTGCTGACGAGATTCTTCTATGGCACGATTCCTGGCCATCTCTTCCTGTTGAATCTGCTCCTGCTGGACAAGCAACATCTCCCGTTTCTTGACAGATTCTCCTAATCGGAGTTCATTTTCTATCAAGGTGGCCCGAGCCCTCGCAATCGTCTCCTGGGCTTTAGAGATGGCCGCCTGACCTTCCTCAATTCCAAAGTTTACCCTCTGCAGGTCGCCAATAACAGATTCCCGACTGGCCTGGAGCTCTGTCAGCTCCTGAGACCATATCTCCTCCTGCTGCCTTAAAATATGTCTTTGAGATAAGGATTCTGCTCGAAGCCGCGCCAGCTCTATCTTAGTGATCGCCTCCACATCCGCCTGACGGAGTGTGTGTAGCGTGGTCACCTGCTCTTCTAAGGCTGCAAGGCGGGCCCGGTATGGAGCTGCTCGATCTTGTCCACCGAATTCTTCGATATTTCCTAAATAGCGGAGTAACAGTGGACGTGCGAAGTTGAAGAAATCGTGGCCAGCAAGAACCATCTCGACACATCTTCTTAACAAATGCATAAAATCCTCGACAGTGAAGCCGAAAAGTCTTTCAAGAGGATTTGCAGTGTCGGTAGGCAAAGTAGGTAATGCCAAAAGAGGTGTCGTGAGCAAGGGAGCAGTAGTGGCTGGGATTGGAGAAGAAGAAGCCCGTCCCTGCATTAAATTCATGATCTGAGGGACCAATAGAGCCAGTGCAGATCTGGAAGAACTGGAGACCCCAGACGAAGTACCGACAGTACAAATCACTTGGGTACCCCCACCAACAGGAAGAGAAGATGGGACCACTTCACCTGAAGCTCCTCCGGTGGGAGAAGCATCTTCGAATGAGAATTTCAAATTATTCTCCTCCCCTATTGGAAGGCTTGGAGTCGGAAGAGTTGTAGGTATCTCAGCAGCCACGACAACGGACGACGTTAAAATTGCTGACTGAGAAGGCACGCCAACGACCGTGGGAAATGTCTCAGTAGAGCAAACGGGTGTTGGAGACGGCATGCTAGGAGAAGGTGTAGCCTCATTAGCAGCAGCTGCGATAATGACTTCTGTTCTCTCATTGCTCCCCAATTCGTCAATTGGGGGAATTGAAGAGGAAACAGAGGCAGGAGCCGGTGTGGAATAATCAGCCACAAACTCACTAGCAGAGCTACCCACACCACCAACGGAGCCGGAATGGTCCATTCTATCGTCAGACTCTACTTGGGTAGTCGAGTGCATTGGCGAAAGAAGTTGATCACCTGCATTTCAGAAGACCAGAAAAGCAGTGTTACGTTAAAATAATAACGGGCAAAAGATAAAATGCTAAAGGCCATACCAGGCGATACAAGTCCAGTTGTCGGACTTGAAGGGGGAGCCATTGTCGTTTCTAGCAATGTACCCGTCTCGCTACCCGTTAGTTGCGCCCCAGGTTCTGCCACAGGCTCTACGGCCGAAGGAGCCGAAACCTCAGCAACACTTGGAGTTTTAGCAGGTTCATCCTCCCTTGCCAACGCTGGGGGTACAGCTGAAGCCAACAAGTCGGAAGCAAGTTTGATAGCCACTTCTTGGGGGGCTATCAAAGTTTCTTGTGCCAGTTTTTGCTTCTTACCCGGCCTTTTCTTTAAAGCTCCGCGGCGTTTGAGAGTTGGACTCAGGGAACTACTCACAACAGGCTGAGGAACTCCACCAGCACCAGTATTGTCGTCATCATCACCGGCATCATCGTCTGATTCGCTGACATCCGAAGGCTCAGCCGCAGCGCCAAGGAATTCTTCCATTCCTTTTATCCTTACCCTAGAAGCACCCTGGCGGCTAATATAGAGGGCTTCAATCTCTTTGCAACAACTGCGATTGAGAGAGAAGCCGGGCATGTCAGCATTCGCAATATTGAACCAATTGCAGGAACTGAGGGTCATGGCCAATTCTGGCACCTTCTGGGGCAAGGAGAATTCAGCCTCGGTCCCGCCCGCTGCAAAATGGAACCAGCCACGAGCACCTTCGTATAAATTCCCCTCGTGAGCGAGATCTTTATTTGGATTGCCCACATAGAGTTGAGAATATCCAAATTGACGAGCAAAGCGACTCGGAGTATATGGTTCGATCTGACACCTGAGATCTTGACGATACACCAAGTGTCCGGGACGGATGTTGAGAAGCCACCAGAACGCTCCTGCAGATAAAGTAGTGAACTTATCTGCTCCCACGACATCTTTCAGCCTTGTCCCATATCCTCCGCCGGGAAAGTCAGGAAAACACCAGAAGATCTCGTAATTCTGAAAGCTACGAAGAGTCTTCCGAATCTGGGACATATAATTCTGCCTCCATGAAGAACGTTCATACAGTTCTACAAGGAAGCACTTTTCGCCCGAACGACGCTCTGGTGCACTCATTAAGGAGGGACAGTGCAAGACGAGCCACGCCATCAAATAGATGTAGGGCATCTCCACCCTAGGGTTTGGAGTTTTCGGCTGGGCAGTCTCCTTCGACTTGCCCTTTCCTTTCCCCTTGACTTTAATAGTAGGGAGGAAATCACGACAGAGCACCCTCAGTCCATATTGCAAATTGCATACCATGGCGGGAAGGAGTCCAAGGGGTCGGCCGTATGCAAGAAGAACCGCTGGATATACCACGGTCACTGCAATCGCTTCCTTGGGCAATGACGGCACGACGCATCTCTTCAGCCACAGCATCAGAAACCCTGCAATGAGACCTCTGTTAGAGATCGGAAACTGGGCTTGATAGTGATAGCTCTTAAATGAAGTACCGGGACCGTATCCATTCTCATTGGATTCAGTGGTATAATATAATAGATAGTGGCCCTTAGCAATACGGTGATCAATCTCTGAGCCATAGATGGGTGGATGACCATGGATAATGGCCGAGCTATCCTTAGAATTTAAGTTGGCAAAGAGATATTCGGCCCACTTCTTGTGACCAATACCGTGGTTACGCGCACCCGTCAAGTCAGCGCAAATATGATAATGGCACATCATCTCCCAGTATGTGGCATGGATGCGCTCATCCCTCGCCAATAGCATGTTCAATTCATCGGTGGTAGGGATGTACTCCTCGTAAGGGACTTCGCCCATCGAGAGCCCAGAAACCTCAAACATCTCGTGGAGAGCGAACCCTAACTCACCCACTGGTGTAAATAAAGTACAGGTCTCAGGGTTATACATCTCCAAGAGGCAGTAAAAGTGATAAGCACTCTGGAAAAACCCGAATTGGACATTCCTGATGACTTTATACAAGCCAATATCCTTTAAAATGGGCTCGTGGGAATCCAGCATGTACTGAAAAAGGCGTGCCCACCACATATTGTTAGAAGAATGAACCCAGCCAGGCATCCTGAAGTCGCTAGCCGGGTACTGACCATCTTTCACCAAGAACTCACTTAAGAAAGTTCGGGCACGAGATGAGACTTCTCCCACTGGAAGCTCCTTGCCAAATCGGCCTGGAAGCAAGCCAGTAATGCATCTGGGGTAACCGTCTTGATAAACCCCTTTTGCACCAAATTTGCCAGTTGGGACGCCATCTTGCTCTTGAGTCAGTCCCCACTTTAATTCCCGAGACATTGCCAGCCTCTGAAGATAGACCAGAGGATAGCTACGATCCATTCTAGGCAAAAACATCAACATTTCGCCTGAGTTATATAGCCAAACGCGTTCCCCTTCAGAAAGAATCTCATCTGATTGATCCATCTGGTCTCCAAAGAGGAAGGCGGGTTTTTCCATCGCCTCTCTATTCACAGTTTCGAAGGCTGCGTCAGTTATGATTTCTCGCGGAGTGGTGGGATGATACTTGATCAACTTCTCCCTGCGATCCTTCGGGTCTGGCTTGTACGAGGGCAGGATGGTAGTGAAACGGAATTGGCCTGAGAGATCAGAACCCCCAGCAAAGCCGAAGTAATTCATGTGGGGAAGAGATTCCATCGAATGCCCTACTGCACAAAGAAACACCAGAGTGAGAGAAGTTTCTATAAGACAGAAAAATTCTCTAAGTATGGACGCGCGAAGCTAAAAATTAGAATGCGCGAAGCTAAGAATAGCGCCGCGCGAAGCTAAAAATTAGACCGCGCAGAACTTAAAATAGCCTCGCGTTTTTAGCGCGACTGCTACTTAAAATAGCCTCGCGTTTTTAGCGCGACTGCTACTTAAAATAGCCTCGCGTTTTTAGCGCGACTGCTACTTAAAATAGCCTCGCGTTTTCAGCGCGACTGCTACTTAAAAGAGCCTCGCGTTTTTAGCGCGACTGCTACTTAAAATAGCCTCGCGTTTTCAGCGCGACTGCTACTTAAAATAGCCTCGCGCTTTAAACGCGAGGATGACGCGATAACTTCGCGTAAGAAGGTAGTCAGAGATTTTTCTTCTTCTCCAAGCCTTACGGCGGGAGTACGGCGATCTCGCCGGTAAAAGAGTTGATCGATCAGTTAAATTTAAGCCAAATCACTCTAGAAATGTTCTAAAGAGTCTCGATGGAGAGATTCTTACCCCCGATAGGCGAAATGTGGGCTGGCGCGTCGCTGCCTTGGCCGCCACCACTGCTTGCGCCAGTCGCCGATGATGGAGCCGCTCGAGAAGTAGCACGAGTCTTGGGTGCCATTGTTGAGAAAAGTCGACTGAAAATCGGAAGAAGATCGGGTCGCCTGAGCTCTGATCGCCTGAATCTCTAGGGTTTCTGGAAAATTCTCAAGAAAAATGAGAAGAAAAGGAATAGAGATTTTATTTAAAAGAGGGAAACCGCCTCTTGGAGTTCGGCGCGAATTTCGGAGAAAATGACTGATCAGTTACTCCCTAAAACGCGGAGCAGATAATCCCACGTGGTGATATTGAAAAAGCGAAGTCACTTAGCTTCGCACAATTCTGTGCAACCACTCAGAGCGCGAAGTTATTTAACTCCGCGAAACGCCAGGATAACTTGGTATTTTAACCTCGCGTTCTCATAAAGAACTTGGATTTTCGGCCAAATTAAAATGATCATTATCCGATCGTTTGGGTATTATCAGTCTAAGTTATGCAGAAGTGCCTTAGACTATTTTACCAAAATTATTGACTATCTATTTGTTGAGCAAGCAAGTTTATTGAAGCTGACAGATAGAGAGGAAAATAATTTGCCTTTATTTATAAAAGAAGGAAAGATTACAAAGAGGGAGTTATAGCTCTCCCAAAAGCTTTTTACATGATCAAACTCATCAATAACCAAACAGTAAGATTTCTCTACGGGGTGTTGAAGCTCAGTTCCCTGGTTCACATGCAAAAGAATTCAAGATTTCTCTACGGGGTGTTGAAGCTCAGTTCCCTGGTTCACATGCAAAAGATCTCCTCTGCAAATGTCAATTAGGATCTGTCATCCGAAATGAAGCACGAGAGGAAAGGAAAGTGCTGCACTGAAGCGCAATTCTGAACTCCAAGTACTGCAATTCTGCACTGCAAGTGCTGCAGCTCCTTATTTACAGCCCCTTCAGGAGTTTATCTCTCGGAACCAGAGCTTGAAACCTGCAACTATGTTGTAAAGCATATGCTTCTGACTTCTTTAGAGTTACTTTTGCTGATGAAGATCGATGGACCCACATACATTCCTCTTCAGAAAGGATTGGACTTACTGCAAAAGGAACAGAGTTTCCAAAAGAATGAAAACGCGGAGCTAAGCTAACTCCGCACACAGTTGAAGAAATAGCCTCGCGCTTTAAACGCAGAGGATGATGCGATAACTTCGCGTAAAGGGGGACAAGATTTCTTTCTGCTCTTTCCTTCTCTTTCAAATTCATCGCGACTGCTAATCAAAGATAGCCTCGCAATTCATAGCGACTACTAATCAAAGATAGCCTCGCAATTCATAGCGACTGCTAATCAAAGATAGCCTCGCAATTCATAGAAACTGCTAATCAAAGATAGCCTCGCAATTCATCGCGACTGCTAATCAAAGATAGCCTCGCAGATTCATTGGGACTACTAGTAAAGCCTCGCGTTTCAAGCGCAGGGACGACACAATAAAACGGCGATCTCGCCGACAAGATAAGCAATCGTCCAGAATAAACCAAGCCAAAATATCTCAGAATGGTTCTTAGAAAACCAAGAGATGAGGTTTTTACCTTCGGAAGACGCTGCATAGACTGGTTCGCTGTTGCGTTTACCTTCACGGCTGCTGCCATTAACGCCGGCCAACTTGCGAAAAGCCAAACTCCTCAGGAGAGACATCCTAATGATAAAAATCTATGGAGAATTGAACGAAGATCAGTTGAAGATCATTCGTGAGTCACTCGAGTTCTCAGAAATTCTTCGGATGAGATGAAGAAGAAGATGAGCCGGGAGCTCTATTTAAACAGAATTTCCGTCGATTGGTATTCGGCGTGGAAACTCAGGGTAATTAATGACATAATTACTCATTTCACTGAAGACGAAGTGAAACTGATTAGCTCCGCGTAAGTGAGCATAACGCGAGATAGACTTGGTATTCTAACTCCACGTTTCAGTTTAGATATCCAAAGTATTTCAAAATCTGCTGAAGTCTAAGCCATTTTGAAAACTTTGGAGGGGGTTCTGTTGGCAGTAAAAATTTCTAAGTTAAAAGGATTTCCACAACAGAACGTGGAGCTAATTCAATAGCCCCGCGTTTGGTTACATTAACCCTGCGTTTGAATAAAATGCGGAGATGTTTAATAGCTCCGCGTTGATTCCGCAGTCTGGTTTGTATTAGCCTCGCGTTTGAGTGAAACGCGGAGATGATCAATAGCTCCGCGTTTTGGTTATTTAGCGTCGCGTTTTGATGCGATTAAAGCTCCGCGTAAGTAGATAAGTAGAATCTCAAATTGATTGAGATTATGATTCTGGGCTTATCCAAATACCCGAATCAAGTCTAATCAGAATTCCATCAAAACTAAGATATTTGATTAGAATCCTTGATGAATGCGAGTTCTATTTAGATAGAAACTCTTGTATTAACCTGGGGCTATAAATACCTTCCTGGTGAAACCCTAAGGGTCTTCTTCTTTTGGAGGGCATCGGAAGTTTCCTATCGATCCTTTGGCAATTCAAGTACGCGAGAGAGCCTTAAAGCCTTGGCTGATCATCTTCTGAAATCTTGGAGAATTCAAGTTACGCACAGAGCCTTGAGTTCGTGAAGATCAGAGAAAATCACCATCTTCTTTCTGGAGTTCTTGAGAAGTTCGAGTTACGCGAGAGCCTTGAACAAATCAAAACCAGAGAAGATTGTCTATAGTCGGCCGATATCTTTAAAAGAGAAGATTTCAACGTACCGATCGTCCAAAGGAACTACTATAGATCCCATCGCCACAGATCCCACAATAATATTGTAAAAGAGAGAGATTGAACTATAAAATCCTCTCGTTTGTTCTCTTTTTATATCTTGTTCACTTCCGTTGTAATCTAAGATGTGTTCAATGGAAGGAAGCGAAGGAATTTTTGCGACGAACACTAATATTATCAACAGTTATTGTCAACACTCTCTCAATTCTCCAATCATATAGACACACTTCTAGCGTGGTTCCAAGAACTTCATCTCTGTGACTTGTTATAGAACAAAAATTTAGAATTTTTTTGTGGAGGTTCCAATCAACACCAACCTAATACACAGTAAGACACATGTAATTAATTTTTTGAAATGATATTCATGTGTCAGTAGTGAGGCAAACATAGTGGGATATCTCTTAAAGATATTTTTTTAATGCAATCTTCTTATCTAGGTAGAGTTGATATATGTCTCTTTGCATCGTCTACCTAGACGGGATCGTAAATTTGGGACATACAATGGACATAAAAAACCTAAAACCAATATCTTCCACAAACTTAAAGGGCAATTCATCTAAAATTATCATTTTAGATAATGTCACTCTAATCGCCTTCTCATCATATTTTCAAGTAGTTAGAGTTCCTAACTTACCATCTTCTTTGGTTGATTGGAGACTTAGCTGTGCTTGGCGTGTTTTCTTATTATGATGATTTTCTTTATAATTATTACCATGATTTTTAAGGGAAGACGCTTTATTTTTCTTGGTTTTGCAACTATAGATTGTTCTACAATACATGCATCAGTATTCGTCTTCATCAAGGGGCTCATCTTTTTCTCGCATGTCATAAGTTTCTTAATCCCATTTGATAAAATGGATCCGCATATCAGACCTAGAAGATATTGCCTTTTTTTTTTTTTTTTTTGCTTCAGAAACTCTAGTTCTAACAGGCCCGCTAGTATTTATTTGTGTTGGACATATTGGCACAGTATCAGTGGTTGGATTTGTAGCATCTTCATTGATATTAACACTTTCATTTGGGTTTGTCTCACCAACATGACTTTCAACCATCTAAAAAAAATAATAAAGGAAGTTCACATAAGCAAAAATTAATAAAGGAAGTTAATCTAGATAAGAACTAATAATTTGAACAAGGGATGAGAGAATATACTTTCTTTAATTCTGGCAAGGGATGATAAAATGATATTATTTGAACAAATTATCATTGACATATGGTTTGTTTAATATCTTATTTAACTGTAGATGCTT
The DNA here is from genome assembly GCA_036321105.1 of Dracaena cambodiana. Lineage (NCBI taxonomy): Eukaryota > Viridiplantae > Streptophyta > Magnoliopsida > Asparagales > Asparagaceae > Dracaena > Dracaena cambodiana. Next base: position 66,014,850 of record JAYEPQ010000004.1, on the reverse strand, counting down.
GGGAGCTGGAAAATTTGGATGGACAACTAGCCCTGACTCAGTGAAAACAGTATGCATAGTTTGTGAAATAATTGCATTAGCATGTCTTGCAATCTGTTCACTCCTTTATTTGTATTTGGAACAAATTCTGCTGGAACCTTAGGCTATGTATTTATAAACCATAGGTTATATTTGAAAACTTCTGGTTGCTCACATTGGCACAAAAATAGTGGATGTTGGTAGTTCTCTAGGCACATGCAAGAGCGAATGTGATAAGCTGATTCTTTAAGCACTAATGGAAATGTTAAATTACTTCAATGTACTGTGTAATTCATGCATTGGTGCTTTTTAAACTATGCAGGATTGCTGAAGGTGTAGACTTTTAGATCATTAAAAAAAAAAATACAGAGAAAGATCTCAAGCAACTGTTCTCTCAAGAAAATTATTCACAAATATAATAGATGAATATGTTAGTGAATTAGAGATATTCTGTACAATCTTCTCTTTTCTCATGGCTTTTAGATCGAAATCTAAAAAAGAATTTTTGAGTAGATACCTGATGAGAACATTGAACTCAACAAGAAAGCTCGATTTGGCAGTCAAAAGAGTCAACTTTCTCTCTGATGGCGTCTCTGACGGAGAGAAAGGGACAGATAAGGTGGCTATAGTCGGTGGCAATGAAGTGAGAGAGAGTGGTGGAGAGTTGGTGAATGGATGAGATTCGAGGAATCGAGGGACTCAGGGAGATGAAGCGACTAGCAAGGAAGAAGGAGCCAGCAAGGGCCGAGGTGCTTCAGGCGAGGTTTAGAGAGGAGAGGAGATTGGGATTGTTAGGGTTAGGGAGGAGACGAGATTGAGAATTTGGGATTGTTAGGGTTAGGGTTATTGTCGAATGTCGATCACGAGGCGTCCAAGTGAAGAAAAATAACTAAAGAATCAGAATTCGGGTTACGGGTCGGGTTAAATTAATGGGTTATCGGGTCGAGTAGGGGTAACTGTTCGGTTTTTTCGGTTGGTTTCGGTCGGCAATTATGCCACCGAAACTCGACCCGAAGGTCGAATTGAAGTTTGGTTTTACAACCGACCTGACCCGATAACCGAATTAACCGATCCAATTGGTTTGGATTGGGTTGGTTGAACAGTTTTTTTTTTTTTTAATTTCGGAAATATGCTCACCCTTACTTTTATGTCCAGGTGTAGGGATAGAACAGGCGAAAAAGGACAAAAAGTTAAGTTTCTTAATGGAACTGACCCAAGGGGACTGAACGAGAGTAAGTTAAATGCGAGACAGATAACTTGTCAAGGATAAAATTACTTAATAATATTTATTTTCAAATCATACCAATGCAAAGTTATACAGAGCAAGGCTAGTCAGATAACTTGTCTATCAAGAGAATATAGTAGAGCCTAACGACACTCATAATAACTTTTTACCGATGTGTGGAAGAAAATTTTTAAGATAAAGAATGGTGAAAGTAAGCAAGGAAGTATGTGAAAAAAAATAATTACATCCTATAAATAGTGCCTAAATTCATCCTTTACCTCTGAGATTTCACAAACCAAACAATCCCTTAATTCAAGAACAAATAATGTAAGCCAAGCACAATAAAATTGTGCAAAATACATTCATAATTTAAAAATGATGTTGTAAGAAAATACCTTCTTTTTTTATTTTTTTTATTTTTTCTTGGAGGAGAGTAAAGCTATTATGTTCACCATCACTTGCTTGAGTAGCTTAGATTTGGTTATAGTTATTTGAAAAGAAAAAAATCCATAGCAGTTTATAGTAATTTTCTGTAATATCTCTACCTATTTCCAATAACTAACTAATAGCATGAACAAATCAAATTAGATTAGATTAGACTAAAGTAAAATCTAAGTCTAAATAGGAAAGGGAAATTTGTTTCGAAACAAGATTAGCCTGTTATCTTTCACAGTCTAAATTAATCTAGAACCCTCAACATAAATAAAAATATCGCAGTCCAATTTTCATAATACAGATATACAAGTTGCTAAATAATATTGATTTTTATAGAGATTACGTGAAAATGATTTAATTTATAGGTATTTGATTTTAAAATGTCAAACGTTGAAATTTTTCATTAGAAACTAACAAAATCACAAGATTTATATGTGACTTAGAGTATGTTTGGTTGTAAATTAAGGAAAACAAATTTTTTTTTGGTTAAGCTATGTCTGAATTTCGCAATTTGAATATGATACATTGACAAATTAGATTTTCATTTTTATTTTTTTCAAGATGCAACCTAATATATAATATTCAAATAAATAAAAAAAATAATTAGACATGGAATAGAAATTTAAAGATGATCATATTTGGCTAGATATTGATTTTGTAAATATAAACTGATATTAAAATATTTTGTAATTGTCCTCCAAACATGACTTTTATTTTACCAGATTTTAGATTTATTAGGAGTTTTGAGCGGATAACTGCGTGAGATTTTGAATCCGAATCGGATTAGGGGATGCCATTTAAATTCACCCTTCCTAAAGAAAAGGAAAAGAAAAGAGGTGAAACCGCAGGAGAAACGACGGAGAAGGAGAGAAAGAAGGCGAAAGCCACAAGTGATAGAGCAGCCTCAAAACTGATACCAATTACTTACCCAAAAACCTTTTCTTTTTTTTAAAGAAAAATAAAAGAGAAAAAAAAAAAAAAAAAAAAAAACTCTGGTCTGGGTGGTTTGGTTTGACATTGGCCTGAGAGCAGAGGAGATCAGATCGGATCTGGTGATTGTTTGTTGTAGAGGCGGCGGTGGAGGAGGAGGGAGCTCCATGGCCTCCATACGCCGGACTCTATCACCATCGCTATCAGCATCAGCATCAGCATCATCATCAGCATCATCTAACGGCCACGATCATGATCATCTACTTCCCCAAACCCAAAAGTCTCCTTATTTGTCTTCCTCCTCAAATTACTGCCCATCCTCTCCTTTCCGTCGCCTCCTGATGTCGGTGCTGGGACGACTCCTCTTCTTCCGCAGTCCTTCTCCCTCGTCATCTCGCAAATCTTGGGGAGCCCACCACCACCATCATATATGGTACTACCACTGGCATAGGAATTGGAATTGGAATTGGAAGAGATCCTTCCTCCGCTTCTTCCTCTTCTTCCTCCTTGGTTTCTTGCTCGGCTTCTCTCCATTCGCCCACCTCCACGATCTCAAACCTCACCACTTCTTCTTCGATTCAATTGCTTCTTCTTCTTCTTCTTCTGCCAGTGCCAGTAACAAGCCCATCATCGATGATGATAATAATAGTAATAATGATAATATTATTATTAGCATTAATAATCCCCATCCCCTCACTAACCTTGTCCTTGTCCGCCCAACAAAGTCGGTGATAGAGATGGAGACGACCAAACCCGTCGAGCTCCCAAAGTCCAACACCGATAACAATCCGACCGAAAAGGAGGAGGAGGAGATGAATCCTGCTGCTGCTGATCCTGATCATCATCTGTTGGTTCCTCCTTCAGAGCTAAATCTGAAGCTGCTGATCGTGGTGACTCCCACTTACAACCGCGCTCTCCAAGCCTACTACTTGAACAGGCTAGGCCAGACCCTGAGGCTCGTTCCCCCTCCCCTTCTCTGGATCGTGGTAGAGATGAAATTCGCCTCCATGGAAACTGCTCACATACTCAGGACAACGGGAGTCATGTACAGACATCTCGTCTGCGATGATTCTAGCAACAGCAACAACATCAAGGACAGAGGAGTCCATCAGAGGAACACCGCCCTCGACCACATCAAGCGCCATTCTCTCGATGGCATTGTCTACTTTGCTGACGATGACAACATCTATTCCCTCGACTTGTTCCACCAGCTGAGGAACGTCAGGTACCTACTCTCTACTTGTGACGATGAACTACTACACTTGTAATTTCTTCAATCAATCAAATGCTCCCACATTCTTAATCCACCCACCCTGATCAATTGCTACTCCTTTACTTCAGATTCTCAGAAACTGCAATGTAGATCTCATTCTCATCGAGGCAAATGTAATGGAAACATATTCTCTGACCTTTTCGGTTCCCCACCACAAGCTCATTTGGTTTTAGATGGAAAAAAAAAAAAAAAAAATGTTTTGTAATTTTGCTATAGGGAACAAGGAGAAACAGTAAAAGAGGGGATTTCGAGATGCTTGGTGGTGTTGTCTCACACATGCTGTAGGGTTCATTACTATGGTTTCTGTTGAATTGAACTCAAATAGGATCGCTGTTGGAATTTAGACCTTTAAACTTTAATCATTTGTTTTGGAACTTACAGCTTTTATCACTAGTGTGCTTATCACTTGTAGAAGGAGGATGTTTACGGAATTTAAACTCACAAATGATCTCTGACCTTCGTGTGTTGGAAGGGGGAAATTTCTATAGTTTGCAGAAGGTGTCACCTTGGATGCATATTCTGATGTATGGGCCTGATAAACACAAAATAAGACTTACACCATGATTTAAGCATAAAGGATATTAAACCCAACTTCTACTCTTTCAACGACAAGAAAAACATGCAAATGCTTTTGGTGAATGAGGACCCTGGGGAGCATTTGAAGAGCAAATCAATATGATGATTTTGGGGGCAAACAAGAACATATGAAGATTTGAGGGGAAAAAAATGAAACTACCAAAGATTTGGGGGATAGTATGACCCTTATAGAAAATGCTTTAAATTAAATTCATCAATGCTCATGCTTCAAGCTTGCTATGACTAGCAGACAACTATAGTAAGTTGGATGACTAGTGACGCAGAATAGAGGTGAAATTAGAGTTAGGATTTGAAAATTAGGGTTTTTTTAGAGAAATTGGGGAAAAAAAAGATAGATTGGGGAAAAACTTATAGGATTTGGAAATCCACGCAGGTGAATCCACGCCCACTCTCCATGAATCCACAAGGAAAGATTTAATTCTGCGAAATCCACGTCGGAAATTTCTCAAAATTTTCAAATATTATTCATCTTTTTTCATACTTCATACAAAGCCCATATATATAGGAAAACTCTAACAAACAAAATTCTAATAGAATCCAAAATCCTAATAAAATTAGAATTCTAATAAAATCATAATCCAATTAAATATTTTAAAATCCTAATAAGATCCAAATCTAATCAAATTTGCTCTCTAGAATAAGATCTGATCTCCAGAAAAAAATCTGATATGGAATATGATCTCCAAAATCAAATCTGATCTCCATCAATTCTCCCCGGTTTCAAACCATTCATCCCCGATGAATGCAGAGATAAGAAATGATAAACACGTCTGGGTTGAACTGATCGACATCCATGAAGCATTCCAATTAGGCCATGGTGATGGTCGAGGAACCATACCTCGTGCATCACATCTAATCCAAAGTGGCAGAGGGGAACTGGCTTCTTTAGTAAACTTGTGTCGAACCACGGTAGATCTAGAAAGATACATGCAATAGAAGTAGTCGAATATGGATCCCATGAAATATTCAGGCTATAAGTAGTAGAAACAATCTTCATCGAAACTCTATAGAAATTTGAATGTGAAATGTATAATTTCTTCATAATTTTTTAAAGCAACCTCTCAGGGGGAACCAAAACTTTCACTTCATTATCGAGTACAAATTTTTGTAAAACATTATGTGGATATACAATAAATTTGTACTCATCATTGCAAATTGCTATCTATCTAGAGATCTCATCATACATAACATGCATATCAGACAAATGCAATGCAACAGACTCAAGTGATACAACTCCAAAAAATAAATATGTTGGTTCCTTAAAATGGCATATATCAATCACCATAAATGATATAACGTCACTACACTGTATGAGAATTTGATGAATCTTGGAAGGAAACTCCAAACGATCGTTAGAAATTGAAATATTAGGAGTAACCTGCTAAGATATGAGAAGGATGCTCAAAAACTTATTGGTAGCATTAGTGTCAACTATTTCATACTCGGTCTCTTCATCTACAGTTGACTCCAAAATTGAATATCTAGTATCATGTGGGGGTGCACTAAACTCTATTAAAATATTCTGAGTATCAGTAGTATCAGTAGTACTCTTTACAGTAGTATGGATTTCAATAGGAACATGAATCTCAATTGGTGCATGTGTATTAGACTCTTGTGCCTCATTAATAATATCATCATTAACCATAAAAAGAATGGTAGTATCGGCAACAAGAATAGACATATTTGATTCCAATTGTGATTTAATTACAATACTTTCCTTAAAAATATGAATCTCAATAACTCCTCAATCGTCAACGTGACTAGTAGGCATGATATTTATGGGTTCACTATTGAGCAGACACTCATAGTCATAATACCAAGATATGCGACACTTAGAACACTTGATTATGGTACATTGAAAGACAGAGTGTCCATATTTATCGCATTTAGGGCATTGTGTTTTAACTTTTAAAGTGAATCTATTTTCCAGTTTATCTAAAAAAGGAGTCCTATAATACGTAGAAAGATACTTCTCAATAAGAATATTTTTCATCTCTTCCCACGAGTTTATAGGATTCGTATAACGTTTCTCAGGATCTATCTTTACTGAAATCTAAAAATCTTTGGTTTGTCCCACTAATCGTCTCCTACAAATTGAAATTTACATTTGCTAGATATTTCATAACAGTCAAAGTAATATTGTATATTCACTAACCAATCAATAAAGTTACGAGTGGAGGAATAACCATCAAATACGGGATCTTTATACCAGAACTTTTCATCTATTATTTCTCTAGTAGCACGCTGATCAAAAATATAATGAGACCTATTTGATTTCGAATGGCGACTAGATCGTGTTGTAAAATGAGACATGCTTAATATGTAGAATGGATCATGCAATGCAAATTAGTCAAGTATACAAATAATAGTGCAAAATCTAAGATTCAGATGATTCAAATGCATGCATTAAATTAATTTCTCCCAATAAATCAATTGCTAAATGCAAATAAATATGAAATCACTAGAGAGAAACAATTAACCATTCCGTCACAAATTATTGTAATCTAATAATATTTGCAAAAAATTTAGTAGTTGAAATTCAGTTCAAGTTAAGTATCAGCTGGAGGGATGAGTAGTTCACGCCAAAATGAACTTCAAATCACCACTTTTTTTCTTAACGGGTCTGTACTGTAAATGAGTCTGCACTGTTGCACTGAACCCAATTTGAAACTAGGCGGAACCTTCCACTGGGGGTTGGGTCTCAATTAAATCAAATTCAATATTCTCCTTTTCTTCCGTCTTAGTTATGGGTTTGAGTAATTGGATCCAAATCAGATCCAAATCAATCCCAATAACAAACCAAGTTCTAACAAACCAAAATGATTCCTGTGCTTGATGCTGCTGTAGATAGAAGAGTCGGGCGGAGATGTTGGGACTGGAGGCGGAGGTGGCGGCGGCGGCACTGGCCAAAGGAGGCCGCGACAACGCTGCCCGAAGGCGATAGCGTCGCTGGACAGTGGAGAGGCGGACGACGACGAGGCGGACTGGCTGTCCGGCGAGGGGCGACGGACTGTTGGGGAGCGGCAATGATTGAGAGAGGTCGATCGACTGAAAGGAGGAGCGACGGCCGATCTGCTGATGGAAACTTGCGTTGTTGTTGTTGCAGTGGATTCGCCGGAGAAGGGAGAGCGGGGTGGTTCTGGAGAGAGTGATGAAGGAGAAGAAGAAAGAAGGAGATCTGGTGGGGGTTTTCTTAGGTGAGGGGGTTGTGGGATAGAGAAGAAGAAGACAGTAGAGAAGACGATGGTGGAATTGGAGAATAGGAATAATAATAATAATAATAATAATAATAATAATAAAAGGAGAAATTGAGAAGAAGAGAAAGGGACCGGGGAAAGAAAGGTCAAAGGATTTGAGTTGGATTGACGGGGGCACGGCTCAGGAGAAGAGAGGAGAGAGATTTTTTTTTCCTAGATTTGTAGGCTTTTTTTTTGGGTTCTGATCTCTCTCTCTTTTTTTTTCAGATCTGAAAGTTCAGATTTTTTTTTCCTTCAAACCTGAACTGTTCTTTTTTTTATTTCAAAAATATAAACTAAAATAAAATCAAAAGAAGATGAAGATAGAAGGGAGATAAGGATGAAATTTAGGCTCTGATACTAAATTTGACGCAGGACAGAGGCGAAATTAGGGTTAGAGTTTGAAAATTAGGATTTTTTTAGAGGAATTGGAGAAGAAGAGATAGATTGGAGAAAAATTTACAGAATTTGGAAATTCACCTATGCGAATTCACGCCCACTCTCCACGAATACACGAGGAAAGATTTAATCCAGCAAAATCCAAGCTGGAAATTTCTCAAAATTTTCAAATATTATTCATTTTTTTTCATACTTCATACAAAACCCATATATATAGGAAAACCCTAACAAACAAAATTCTAATAGAATCCAAAATCCTAATAAAATCAGAATTCTAATAAAATCAGAATCCAATCAAATATTCTAAAATCCTAATAAGATCCAAATCTAATCAAATCTGCTCTCTAGAATAAGATCTGATCTCCAGAATCAAATCTGATATGGAATATGATCTCCAAAATCAAATCCGATCTCCATCAACTAGCTTAGCTATCTGGGGATGCTTGTTGGTATACTAAGCATACTTGATTCCATGAAACTTGATGATGTTTCTATATGTGATGTTGCGATTAGAAAATAATTTGAAGTCTATTTGCTATATGCTTGCAACTATAAGCATCTTCAACCCTAAACTCTAGATTAATATCATATTATATCTTATGACCCCATTAGTCTGGTTTCCTATCTGACTAAGCTTACAACGGAACCAACTAATCAAATGTGACGTTCACTGTATTTATGTACCATGCCTGATGGTTTTGCAAGAGCACCTGGTTTCTGTTCATCATCTTATTGGAAGCAAGGTTTTAAATATCGGTCGATATTGATGCTTATTGCATATATTGTATCATATTTTGAGATACCCCGTATAATATATACTGTATAGTATTGGTCCGATATTGTTAATATTGTTGATGCGATACATCTTATATTATCGATTTTAACACCACAAATGATGTACCAGAGAGATACTGATTATGATATTTTAAACCTTGATTAAAAGTCTTGACCTGTGTATGGCCCAGCTACACAATCAACAGTGAGCAAATTAGAGATGTTTGACTACGTTCTTGCTTTGATCCTCCGCATGTTTTGCCTTGTCACTAAGATCAGCTATGCCATTATGCATATATGGACTCTGTTCATGTAAGTGAATCAAAACACTAATCTACTTATAAGCTTATGCTTATTATTTGTCTACAAAGTGGAGGGGCCATAAGTTGGCAATTTGATGGATTAGATTGTAGGCATATCATTCATCAAAATCTAAAAACTATCTAATGCTTGATTGATGAAGTATTTCTCCTACTTGGTTCGCATGCTATTTTCCACAGTTCTTTAAATTTTCTGCTTATATGTAATTTTTCTTGTGTGATGTAATGTGTTCATAATTTGCAGGAGATTTGGCACATGGCCTGTTGCCATGCTTGCACAAAACAAAAACAAGGCAACGCTTGAAGGTCCAGTATGCAATGGAAGCCAAGTGATAGGTTGGCACACAAATGAAAAGAGTAAGCGAGTTCGAAGGTTTCATGTTGATATGTCCGGCTTTGCATTCAACAGCACCATACTTTGGGACCCAAAGAGGTGGCGGCTTCCAACTTCACATGCCATCAGGCAACTGGACACAGTGAAAGAGGGATTTCAAGTATGTCTCATATTTTCTTGACATTGGGTGTTTTTCCCCACTGCAGCTGCGGACACGTGCCAGCACGGGCACGACCTGCTTATAGGCCCAATGGCTATTATAGTCGTTATTAGAGGGTTTTACAGAAACTCTTCAACAACAACGACTATAATAGCCATTAGAGATGGTCTTTTTAAAATATTTTTTTAACTATAATAGCTGTTACAGAAAACCTCTAACAACGACTATAATTTTTAAAGAATTTTTAATGTTGACTACCCAAAATTTTAAGATCTTTGGTCATTTAAATTTTTTTTGACTTTTAAAAAAAATGTTTTATTTAAATTTAGCAGGACAGTCTGGCCCAGCGCAGGTTTGGTCCGGTTCGATTGGGGCAGGCCGCCGGGCCTTACCCGGCCAGCCCCCAAGGCTACCAGGCCTTGCAGGGGCCAACTCGCCCACTGGAAGCATGCTTGGCCGAGCTTGGCGGCCATGCTTGGGCAAGGACCTTGCCTTGCCAGGCTGGCACAGTTGCCAGCACTACCCCATCCACATATGGAATATCTGTCCAGCATACTTATTGCTATTACTGCTGCAGTGTAGCTAATATTTTACTTATCAAGTCTCTTGGAAGAGGATACCAGGTTTACAACCTAAAGTGACTGTTCATGCACTGAGAATCTTTGAATTGGGATAATATAGATTTGTTTGCATAGTCTCATTCTTCATGTTTCTTTCATGGGTCATGCACTTCTGCACATGAATAGAACAGCGGCACAACCCTAATATGTTCCAAGTAAGAAAGGAATAGTTGCATCCTTTAATCCCCGCAAGAACTTCCCATAAAGTCACCCTTCCTAGTATTACTCTCTAAAAACTGTGCTTCAGTAGTGTGGAAATTTTACCATGTTTCTTTCCTCAGAAATGCTCACTAGGATTAATTCTTAAGTTAATTGGAATTATTGTATACTAGATAGCATCTTGGGATACAAGTGACATGAGACTAATCACTAACATTATGTGTCTCTTTGTTGTGCTCCTTTACAGTGTACATTCAGAACTGTACCGGAGCCGTTATATCAATTCCGTTAAAGCGAATTGTATTGCATATGAAGAGTGAATAATTACATAAAAATGTAAAATAAAACAGAAGTAGATGGGTAAATCTTTATCTTGATTTGAAAAAGCATGTCTAGTGAAGTAACTAACCAAAAAAGAGAGGTTTCTATTCCTCTTCTCACTAACTAGTGCCTATTTCAGTAGGTTGTTTGAATTCTTTTTTTATGATTAAAATGGTGGACCGTGATTGCAACCTTCATAGAAGTACATCTCTTGATTGGGTATTGTTATTGCCATCATGCTGTTATTTTTCTTTTCTTGCTAATTCCTCTTATAGTGCTCTATATAACTTAGTCCAACTACCTATATTATATGCAGGAGACAACATTTATAGAACAGGTTGTTGAAGATGAATCTCAAATGGAAGGCATACACCACGGTTGCTCTAAGATTATGAACTGGCATCTCCATCTCGAAGCCAGACAACTTTATTATCCTAAAGGGTGGCAAGTCTCACGTGACCTTGATGCCGTTAGTTCCCTTGGATAGATCTACAGTTTGATCTACATCCCTCCAGACAGACAGGTTTTGTTCTTTGTACATGCTTTTTTTTTTCTCCCATGGTTTTAGTTTACATTAGTCAAATGCAACAAAGAGGTTATGGACCTACATGCTTTGTTGCTCAAATTACTTTTTTCATGCGTAAGTTTGTCTATATTCTCCAAGGACTTTTCTCTTTAATGAATTCTAGGATGCATCTATACTTTATAGTGCGTAATTACTAGGTTTTGTGTCATGACCCGCTCCCAATATATGCTGGACGAGCACGTGCAGCAAGTACCGACAATATATTTGGTTTGAATACGCTAAAGCCTAAATAAATTTTCCATAATAATACTCAATAATTATGATAGAAAAATTTAACAAAAATTTTATTTTTTATTGATTGGAACGAAGTTTAGATACAATTGAAACAAAATACAATAAAACTAAATAAAAGAAAGTAGAGAATCTCTAATCCGCTATTGGATTTCAATATGATCTTTAAAATACACCAGATGTTGCATTAGTATTGGTATGTCCATCGGTAAGTCTGGACATGCACACCCAAGTCGTTAGATTATGAGCAAAACAAAATACGCAGAAAGAATGTGTAATATAACAGTTATATCCAAATATGATAATGATACAAGCCTTAGAAAATTTTATTAATATGTAATAATGATGTCAATTGATGTATGTTATTTTAATGTCATATAGTGAAGTCAATTTTATAATAGAAGTATCTTTATCTAGAATGTCATGTTATTGGAAAAATTAAGTGATGAGATACCATTGTTATAACTGTCTCCTGTAAAGCCTCAGGAAATGGTCATATGGATTGTCCGATGCTGATTCGGACATGTCATCAGGCAAATATAAATAATAATAATAATAATAATAATAAGGTATGATCCAGCAAATCATCACGCACCATGGTGTGCGAATTATTTAGTTCTACAACTTAATATGTTACAGCTGAAATAAAGTATATTTCTATCATTCAGTTTTTTCCCCAACCCAGTATCATTCAATATAGTTTATGTAGGCCTAATTCTGATTCTAATAACTTGTATATGGATCATATCAGGTACAATATTTCATTTGGATAATCACAATTGGCTAAATTAAAAATTTACTGATTTGAGACATCATAGAGATATCGGCCAGATAAGTGTATGGATGCAGTGAGATTTTCCGTACAATGCACGTTAATTAGAAAACCAACATATAAGACAACTTGCCTGGACACTAACACAAAATGATATCACAAACAGTATTTTTTCATGATTATAGCTTTTATGTAATTTATCAAATATTGTATATTTCAATCATTCTAGAATCTAACTATACTATGTGATTTAACATATTTAATAACAGAAATGACAAATTTCGGTAACAAGAACAATCATAAATAATTGATGAATTTCCAAACATTTTATACAAAATAAACAATTATATTGAACAACAATTATATATAATAGCATGATTAGTGAGACCAAAAATGAACTCACCTGGATTTCATTTCCCAATATCGATCAACGGAGCAATCTACATATTAAAAATATTTTAACAACAACAACAACTAAGCTTTTTATCCCAAGTATTTAGGGTAGGCTACATGAACCAAAAAAGAATCACGCCGGATCGATCACTTTGATAGTCTTTCTCCATTCATTTCTATCAAGTAATATCTCCTCATTTAAACCTTTAGAATCCATATCTTTTCGTATCACCTCCATCCATGTTTTTTTTTGTTTTTCCTTCATTTTTTTAACTTGTTCTATATTGATAAACTCCCCTCGTCGAACTGGTACATTTGTAGGCCTACGTTGCACATGACCAAATCATCGTAAGGGATTTTCTCGCATCTTCTCATCGATAGAAGCTATATCTACCTTACTACGAATATCTTTATTTCTCACTTTATGTCTCCTAGTATTGTCGCATATCCAGCGGAGCATGCGCATCTCTGCTGCACTTATCTTCTGTGAATGACGTTTCTTTATAGCCCAACATTCTGTGCCATATAATAAAGTTGGCCTAATATCAGTCCTATAAAAATTTTCCTTAATCTTAACGGAATGTTACGGTCGCATAAAACTCCCGTTGCTCTCCTCCATTTCAACCAGCTAGCTTGTATCATATGCTTAACATCATTATTGATCTCTCTATCATTCTGAATAATCTAACCCAAATACCTAAACTGACTACTCATTTGTATCTCTTGCCCATCCACTTTTACAACATTATAGTTTATGATCCGTCGTTTACTAAATTTACACTCCATATACTCTGTTTTAGACCTACTCAATTTAAAACCTCTAAATTCTAATATGTGCCTTCATAACTCTAACTTGGCATTTACACCTGTTCTTATCTCATAAACTAAGACAATATCATCAGCAAATAGTATACACCAAGGTATCTCATCATGAATTGCTCTAGTAAGCTCATCCATCACTATAGAAAATAAGAATGGTTTAATGTAGATCCTTGATGTAATCCAATTGTGATAGAAAAATCACTAATTAAACCACCACATGTTCTGACATTGGCCACTGCTCCATCATACATGTCCTTAATTATATCGATATATTTAATGGGAACTCTTTTCTTCATCAGTGTCTACCAAAATATCTCTCGTGATACCTTATCATAAGTTTTCTCTAAGTCAGTGAATACCATATGCAAATCTCTATTTCTCTCTCGGAATCGCTCTATAAATTGACGAAGTAAGTGAATAGCTTCTGTCGTCGATCGCCCCGATATAAATCCAAACTGGTTCTCCGATATTTTAACAGTTTGTCGCAATCTATGTTCAATTACCCTTTCCCAAAGCTTCATAGTGTGACACATGAGTTTTATTCTTCGATAATTAGAACAACTCTGAATATCACCCTTACTCTTATACAGAGATAGTATGGTACATTCATTTGGTATTTTCTTAATTTGTCAAATCTTATTAAAAAAATCTGTCAGCCACCTCATACTAATTCCTCCTAAGTATCTCCATACCTCTATAGGAATCTCATTTGGACCAACGGTTTTTCTTAATTTTATTCTCTTCAAAACCTCTTTTACTTCAGACTCTTTGATTCTGTGCATAAAACTACAATTCATATCTTCACATTGAATAGTAAGATCTCCCAAATCTTGAGTAAAACTACCATTATATAATCTATCAAAATAATCTTTCCATCTTTCTTTAATTTCTTCGTCTCGAACTAGAACCGTCTTATCATCATTTTTAATACACTTTACAGTACATAAGTCTCTAGACTTTATCTCTCTTATTCGAGCAATTCTATATATATTCTTTTCTGCCTCTTTATTATCCAACTTCTCGTATACTTGTTTATATAATTTAGTTTTTACATCCCGAACAGTTTTCTTAGCCTCCTTCGCTAGTTCATACTTCTCAAAACTTATTCCATCATTATTATTATTATTTTTCAAATCTCTATAAAGGTCTCGCTTGATCTTAATAGCATTTTTTACCTTTTCATTCCACCATAATGTATCCTTATATGGTGGAGCACCGCCTCTCGACTCACCAAATATATTTTTAGTTATTCTTTTAATGCAGCTAGTCATTTTGTTCCATTTTACATTAGGATTATTATGGTCCCTCCAATTTGCTTTTTATACTATTCTATCTACAAAAACTTTTTGATTACCTTCTAATTGTCACCACTTAATCTTAAGATCTAACTTATACTTAATTTTTCTAAGTTTCTTTCTAATCTGAATATCTAAAACTAAGAGTTTATGTTGGATATCTACACTCTCATCTGGCACTACCTTACAATCAGTACAATTAGCTTTATCTACCCTCCTACTTAAAAAGAAATCTATTTGGTTTGCATTCGATCCACTTTTAAAAGTAATCAAGTGAGAAACTCTTTTTTTAAACCAAGTATTCACTAAAATCAAATAATAAGACAAAGCAAAATTTAGAATTGAATTACCTGCTTCATTTATTTTTCTAAAACCAAATCCTCCATATACACTATCAAACCCATTACGATTAGTTCCTACGTACCCATTGAAATCACTACCAATAAATAGTTTTTTCCTAGCGGGTATTCCTTGTACTATTTCATTTAGATCCTTCCAAAATTGATGTTTGCTATATTCATTAAGTCCTATTTGTGGTGCATAGGCACTAATGACATTAAAAATCTCTCTATCTAAAATAATTTTAACTAATAAAATTCTGTTGCTCTTCTCCTAATCTCCACTACATTCTCAAGTAATTGCTTATCTATGATCACACCTACCCAATTACGATTTCTATCTCTACCCGTATACCAAAGTTTATAACCCAAAGGCTCTATGATTTTAGTTTTCTCACCTACCCACTTAGTCTTCTGCATGTACAAAATATTAACCCCCTTCTAATCATAGTATCAACTAACTCTACTAATTTACCTGTAAGAGAACATATATTCCACGATACCAATCAAAATCTATATTTATGTTTATGAGCTAACTTCTTTATCCCTAGCCTCTCATTAAGATGTGAAAATCCTCTTACATTGGACACCACATCTGGACGCCGACATGGCGCGTCGCTTATGGGCGTCGACCTAGCAACCCTCACACATTTTTCACTACACCCCGGTTTCGATGTAGCTCATCGCTCAGTAGAGAACGCTCCAACGAAATTCATATTTTGGCTCATATCATAATATGTGACAATGTTTTACGCTGGATATCACCGGCCTACCACAATCCTCCTTTATCCTAGTTTGGGACAGACAGTGAAAAAATAAATTTTTAAGCAAAGCACTGGCGGAGTTATTAAAAATATTTTAAGAATATTAAAAATAGATTAATATGAATTTAGATGATTTTTAGAGATTTTTTTTAATATTTATAATGCACTAAAAATTAATTTTAAAGTTAAATTATCTTAACGGGTTTGAAATTAGAAAATGAGTTTGGATCCATCTTATTGAGTTTATAAAATAATGGATATTATTTTTAAGTCATTAGGGTTATTAGGTATGGGTAAACTAAGCATAAGATCCAATATGATAGTTTAATGCAATAAGAAAAGAAGAGTATTGCTAACCTTTTGACAAAAAGGTGGAAATCCAAATGTGAAAAATGAGGAGGAAGGTGTTCATCTTCTGGGAAGTGGTGGCTTTGATGCGACTCCAGCAGGGTGCTCCAGCGAGGCAAAAAGTAGAGGGAGAAGTAGAGAATTTTAGAGAAATGTATGCTTGAAATGAGTTATAGATGTGGATTTATATAGGTTTCAAATTGAGGATTTAGAATATGAAAGTTTCTAGTTTAATTAGAAAGTTTAATTTTGAGAGCTAAAGATGAAAATTAATTTGAAGGTTTCATGGTTGAATTAATGAAGAAGATGAAGAGTTGGAGATTGAAAAAAAATGAAAGGGTTAGGAAGTTATAAAAAATGAAAGGGTTGGGAGGTTAAAGAAGGTGAAGGGTTGGGAGTTAAAAATATAAAAAATTTAGGAGTTAGAGAAGATGAAAGGTTATATTTATTATTTTGTTTATTTATTTTTTATTTAACTATTTATGGCTATACAAAATGAAGGGTCATTACATTTAGTAACGAGGATAATAAAGGCCAGATCTGATTAAATATTTTATTAATAAAGACGAGATCTGATTAGGGATTTTATTTAATTTAGGTTTTATTGTTAAAGATCTTTTTAGATTTGATTTTATTGTTAGGGATTTTACTATATTTTGGTTATTTCCTATTAATGAGGCTTGTAGATTTAGTTTTCAAGTAGAGAATGAGATGTTGAAATTAAAAACATGTTTTTGTTCTTAGCGTGGTGATTTGTTAAATAAAAATTAAATCTTCATCATAGATTCATTGAGAATTGGTGAGAGATCACCTCAGTATAAGGCCTAAATTCATTTTTACTATTTTACTTTACTCCCAATTTCTCCTAAATTCTTACAAAACCCTTTTTGTTCTTTCTCAAATCTACCAAAATTCCCAATCTCCACCAATAAACCCTATTTTAACTTCCGTCATGCATCAAATTGATATCAGCAAATTGATATCAGAGCTAAATATTCCACTTCTCCTGGTACTAAAGCTCAAATCCAACTTCTTTCTTCTTTTTTTTCATTTTTGTTTTTGGATAAAAAATCAAATCTGAAAATTCAGAGATAGAGAAAATTTAAAAAAAAAATAGACAAGAAAAAAATTAGAGAACAAAAAAAAAAAGCAAGAAACAAAAATAAAAAGAGAAGAAAATTCATTACCGAATCTTCATTGCCCTCGTCAGAAACCTCAAACCCCATAGTCATCTCCCTTCAAAGGTTCGCCCATATCTTCACCTCCAATCAACTCCACGAATCTCAACTCTCCAATCAATAGATCCCCTTAACATCATCACTCGTTGGAACTCCACTATCGCCTTCAAGCTAAGGTTAACGTCAACCATCATATTCATCAACGCTCCAAGCCACCACCTCGTCTCTGATCATCATCATTGTCTTAGTTAATTCTCCAAAGTCACTGCCACTCGCATTTCTGCCTCCGCTCCAACTTCAATCAATTCGCAACCACAATAAAGTTTCGGTTATCATTTCCGCCTCCGCTCCAACTTCAATAGTAACATCATCTTCAAATATCCCCTTGATCACTAGTTGTCGGTTCGGTTCCTTTTCTTCTGGCGCCACTGCCAGATGGTTTGGGTTGCCCGCATGCCTCCCTCAACTCCATCTTCTCCGATTTGTCATCGTAGTTGCTTTTGCCTTCCTCCTCACCCTCGATGTCGCCTCTGCCACATCGTCGATCCCAGTGCCTCATCACAACTCAAATCTCGATGCCATTGTTTGATAGAGATTCGATCCCCTTGCCTTGCCTTCCTCTAGTTGTTGAGCTGCGAGAATCTCCATAGAGGGCGAGAGAGCCTTCACCAAGACAAACGAGTCCTCACTTTTTAGATTTAAATCTTTTTAGTGCTCCGACCCAACCCGCTAGCGCGGTGGCAGACCCGCCAAGGCTATTTCTATGATACGAATCTCGTTTCAAGTCCAATTTGAGCCGTTCTAGAAGCAATCATCTTCCATTCACATGTAGCACCTATCAAAAGTTGTTCTAGGACTTCTATATGAAATTATCAGAACTTCCATATGAAATTATTAGCTCTCATTTTGAGTAATTTTTTGAAGAATTTTACAGGATTCTATGTTCGGACCTAAACTACTAATCCTCTCAATTGATATATGAATTGAAATGAATTTTCAATTACTTAATTTTTTGCAAATATTATTGTATTGCAATAATTTGATAACAACATGGTTAATTACTTTTATCTAGAGATTCCATAACTGTTTCATTTTTCATTAATTTAGGATTGCATATCATTTGCATATTTAGCAATTAAGGTATTTAGAGATTTTAATTAATCATTTAGTGCATGCATTTAGTTTTCTTGAGTCTAGCATTTTGCACAATCATCTGCACATTTGATTGATTTGCACTGCATGATTCAATCGATATTATGTTATAAACGTGTTTTACCACATAATTTAGTCATCATCTAGGTTTAGGCATAATTATATTTATAATTTGTATGCTATTAGAGAGACATTAGAAGAAAAGTTTGCTTTAAAGATTTCGTATTTAATGCTTATTTCTCTTCCCGTATCTTCATTGTTTGGTTGGTTGATATGGAGTACTATTTCGACTGATAATATTAATGAGTTAGTAGAGTCTAATACACATGCTTCTATTGAGATCCATGTCTATATGAAGAGATTTTCAAGATGTTTTACTAGAGTCTATTGCACATCCACCATGAGATAATTTCTACTCGTATTGTTATTAGTGTGTTTTGAAGGTCTCGTCCTATGGTTTGACAGGTTATCTTCTAGTATTTTATCTTTTAGTTTTTGGAGTTCTTTCTAGGATTCATTAGGTATCCACTGAATGTAGTGATGTTATATCATTAGTGGTATATGATGTATGCCCTCCTAAGAAATCTATATATCTCTATTTAGGAGTTCTATCACATGAACAATGTTGAAAATAATGCATTGTGAAATCCGTTATATTGCGTTACAAAACCTAACGGAATCCCAATGCTACGTAACAATTGCAATAACTCAGTGCACCATAACTGTACGTTTTTTTATGTTATTTTACCTTATATTACGTAACGTTACATTAAATTACGTTATGTTAAATTACTTACAATTATTTTCTTAGTAATTTCTATGTTGATTATTATTATTTTGATTTTTAGCGAATTGCGGTAATTTTTTTAGTTGATTAGTTGTTGGTTTGTGTGATTGCTTGTGGAATTGCTAATTTGCAATTGTTTCATTATTTGTTTGTTATAATTTCTCTCAAATTGCTGAAATATCTTATTTGTTAAATCTATTGAATTTTTAACCGAACTGAAATCAATAATTATAAACAAGATAAATTGAACATTACAATGATAATAACTGGAACTGAAATAAAAAATTAAAATTTTGTTTTCTTATTTAGATGATGACTGAAATTACAATTACAGACTTAATATAGTTTATGAAAATAAATGTGAAAATTATTATAAACTTAATATAAAATTAGATTATGTATTATAAAATAATTTTGTATTTTTTATAAAAATTTAAATTTAATTTTCAATCTATAAAAATCATTTTATATAGTTTTATATTTATTTTTATTAAATAAATAGAAAATTACATAACCTACGTTATGTGTTACGTTATATGCGACATAACAACGACAAAACATTACGTTACCGTATCGTTGTTTTAAGCATTTCACATGAATATATTGCATTGCATTTGCTTATCATGTATAATAAGATCTCTAAACATATAGCAATTTGCAATGATGAATACGGATTTGCTGTATATCCCCATAATATCTTGTAAGAATTTATTGTCGATGACTTCCCTCTGGAAAGTGTGAGGAAATTGCATGTTCAGCATACAGATTCCTATAAAATTTCAATGTGGATTACTTCCATCACCTATGGCCCGGAAATTTTGTGGAATCCTTGTCAATTCTACTTTCAATTAGGATCATTTGATTATTTCCATTAAAAGTATCTTTCCTGATCTACTATCATCCGAAGTTATTTCGACACAAATGCCACTTCCACCTCCACCACTTTAGTTTAGACTTGATGCTCGGGGGATTGTTCCTCGATCACTACTATAACTTAATTGAGATGCTTTATGTGAGAATGTTAATCAGTTCAACTGGGAAAAATTGATGGGTATAATAAAAGTCAAATCCAATAAGGAATCTTATCAATAAAGGCCATGTTTGATTAATCTTTAGTTGATTTAGATTTTATTGTTGAAGATTTTGTTAGTTTTGATCTTATTATTATGAATTTTACTTGATTTTGGTTGTTTTCTATTAATAATGTTTGTAAATAGAATTTTCAAGCAGATAATGAGATGTTAAAATTTAAAATTCATTTTTGTTCTTAGCATGGTAATTTTCTAAACAAAAAATAAAATTTTCATTGTGTATTTGTTGAAAGTGGGTGAGAGATTACCTTGGTGCCAGACCTAAATCCATTTTTATCTTTTATTTTATTCCCAATTTCTTCCAAATTCCGACAAAACACTTTCTCGTTCTTCTCAAAACTAACAAAAATTCCCAATCTCCACCAATGAATCCTATAATTTGGCTTCCATCCTGTATCATTTTGCGTCTCTTAATTTTTTTTTTTTTCCCATCCTGTATCATTTTGCGTCTCCTAATTTTTTTTTTTTTTCATTGTGTAATTTTTTCGACAAAACACCAGTCAATTATTTTTTATTTCTCTGTTGGCCCCCTTGATTTCCCTCTGAGTTGGAGGCAGAGTCTTGCTCAAGACTATGATCAGTAGGACCTAGCAGCAGAATCCTGTAGCCCACGTTGGCTGTCGGTAATTTTTTATCTGTTTGACAAAGGCCATAAGTCCAGTGATGCACGCAGGACCTCCCATAACCCACTGTCATGTCTGCTGGATTACCTTTTGTGGTCATGAAGTTTAAATCTCATACAGCCAGTGGCAGTCACATGATTAGTTTTTTATTTGGGGCACAATGGTGTGAAATATTCTCATTGGAGATGGTCTTTTTCCACCTTTTTCTTCTGTATTTCGGTGGACGCAATTCTTGTATAGTTGTATGTCAGAAAATTAAACTAGTGATCTCATGGAAATTAGTTGATGCTCAGCAGTTTATTTTAAAAGCTGAGATAAAGGGTTTGTTGTGTCTCGCTCTCTAATCAAATTTCGGTCTCTTGTATGTTGCAGTTCAATTTTTTTTTTTCCCTGGGCCGGGCACACACCCTTGACATGTGAAACAGGTGGGAGTTATCACTAATGGTTTGTGGTCCTTGTGAATTTCTCGCCACACAATAGTCAATTGAGGCAGCAGCAGCTCCACCTCCAGCAACATTTTGCATTTTGCCATATTTCATTCATTCTTTCCCTGGGTACAAAGTTTCCTTAAGTGCAGACTGATACTAGTTAATATTTTTGGATAGCATACATACTGAGTGGTGCATAAACAAGAGCCGAAGGGGTCATTTCTGTATTAAGACCCTGGCTGGATTATAGATTTAAGAAAGCTGTTTGTCAGCACCAATGTTGTCATCAGTCTTTTTAAATTCTTATATGTTATGAATTTGTAATGTTCCATGTATCTGAAAATTTTCAAGGGGCAAACGAAACGAGGTTGAGAACTAGTAATGGTGATTTGTTTGGATTATGGCCTTGGGATGGTTTTATGGTTGCCTTCAAGCAATAGGCTTAAGATGGGGTTTTCTTTTTCTTTTATAGGGGGGAAGCAATGTAAATAGTAATATTCTGGGAAACTTACTCATGGCGCTACTTTGATGTATTGCACTCATTCAGTTTGCTTTATCCTTTTTTTAAATTAGATTGTTTGTTCTGGATAGAAATAATTATCGGTTGCCTTCCTGTGGTGGGTGCATGTGTGTATGTGGTAGTCCCAGTACCTAATGTGAGTAATGGATGATAGGAGTGAGTTTGAAAGTTATTGTGAGAAATTTCCGAGTCAAATAAAGGCCCAAACCTGGCAAGTGGGCTGGCTCGGCAAGGCTAGTGCCCAGGCATGGGCACGGACAGGGTTAGGCGCAGCACAGAGTTGGAAGGGACGGTGCACTGGCCCGGACATGGCCTGCACGCTCGGAGGGAGCCCAGGCCTGGCCCAGCAGGCTGTCTTGACGGACACAGGCCTAACCCATGCCGGGCCTGGCGGGCCCGCCAAGATAATTTTGTCTAAATAAATAAAAATATTTTTAAAAAATGTACTAAAGTGTTGAAATTGTTAGAAAATTGTGAAATTTTTTTATAATTTTAAAAATGTAGAAAAAAATATAAAAAATTTAATTTAGCAAGTATAACTAAAATTGATTTAATTTTGGCCAAATTAGAGTGACGATGAATTTAAAGTAAAAAAAATTAATTTTGTTACACTCAAATAATACAATTTGATTATGTAACTTGGATATCATAAAAGTCCGAAGAAAATAAAGAGGAACTAAGCCGTCATTCTTAACTTATTTTTTGTATTACTTTCTAGAGTATTATGAGTCTTGAGTGAGATACAAAGATAAATAAAAAAAATAACATTTATTGTAGCATTTCTAGCAAATTACTAAAGTTTACGGTTTTCGATATTCATTCATCATTTGATGAGTTTTCTATGTAAAGGTTGGCTTTGATTTTTGTCGTCAGCTTAGCCTTGATTTTTGTCATCTATATCTAACGAGTCTTTTAAGCACGCACGTCTCTGATGTACTTATTTCTATTGAGCTTTCACACTCCATCAACACTCGTACATGTACACCTACAATAAAAGCAAAATTCATTACTACTACAAATATTGATAGCATTAGTATATTATGAGCCATGATAAAAAATATATGAAAATTTTTCTCTGTTATTTGCACAATATCAAAATCTTCATATCTTTCTTACTAAATTGTGAGAGCACTAACACAATTAACATAATAAAAAAATACATTAAATGAAATGTAAGAGGTTTTGTTTTTGTATATGCTGATAATAATATGGAAAATAATTTATTTTTACCACATATTCCCCAAGATGAAGCATGTTGAGATGCTGAGATAGGAGGCTTATTTCCGTATAAATATACATATATTGTATAATATCTAAATAAATTCTAACGTCAAAAACTAATTCAGAAACATCACCATCATAATCATTATTCTTATGAAATTGTTGAATTAAAACCCAAATCCTGCTATTTTATAACGAGAATCTATAACAACTTCAAAATATAATAAACAAAGAAAATTTTAAAAATATTTGTTAAGTCTAATTTCTATAGGTGTTACAATATTTTTAAGAAATTCATTCTCTTAACTATGAAAAAACTCTGCTAAATGAATTGTTAGATAATAGGTTCCTGAAAATATTTTAGTTGCATTTTCAAAATATCCCAAAAAAAGACAAATGCATTCTACACGCTCCCATTCAATGTCATTAATAGCACATATTTGTAATTCCATATTAGTAAATAATTGTATTAATGTATTAAAAAGATGCACAAAATATATGATATGTTAAGTTCCAATTGGTTCTAACATCCCGAGGCAAAATCATAAATTTCAGGTTAATACCTAAGCAAAGTTTCTAGAAAATTTGTTTCCACATACTGCTAGATTTCATTAAAAGAAATAATATTCTTAAGTTTAACAACAAAATCATTAACTACTTTTACCCATTTCGTACATACGAATTGATAATATGATAAACACAATGCACATGGTATAATTTTCCATCCAAAATTGATCTTCTTTAATTTTTTATACATTCAATTGCAGGAGTACTTTCAAAGGCATTATCAAAGGAAATGAAAAAAAAAAAAAAAAATCTTTCTTTTAATTTCAAATATAGAAAATACAACCATAAGGGAGTGTCTAAGATTTGTAAAAGTATAAGGAAAAATCAAACTTTTTAAAAGCATTAAATCTTTTTTGTAAATACCATTTTGATCGATATAAATAGCATTTAGACCTTCCAAACAATCAGAAATAATAAGAATAATCCTAAGGTAAAGAAGAAAGTATAACAATTAAAGTTTGTATTCGCTCTTCATAAATTCTACAAATATTAGATTTGCATGTGTTTCTAATAACTTTCTTAAATTCAGGATTATGTGATCAATAAAGTTGGGATCATCAAAACACTGTTGTTTTTATCTATTTTCTAGAAACGAGATCTTCGGTCATTCTAAAATGTTATTCAGTTTGAACTATATCTGAAGCTAAATTATCTCTATCTATTATATCTAAATATTCCTACATTGACATTATAAGTGCTAAACTATATTTATTGTGGTTGATTAGGTAGGTGTATTTTTACATGGTGTCTTTTAAGATGACCAATGCCCATACATTTAGGAAATTAAATATCTGGATAATATTTATATCTATCCTTCCTAACACCTTATTCACTAATTTTTTTAAAATAGTTTCAAATATCTGATTTAGAAGTCCTGGATAAAATTGGTGTATCATTTGAATAAGAAGGAATTGTAGCAGTTTCAGTAGAAATATTATAATATATAATGAGATTCGTAAATTGTGAAGCATAATCATAAATTTTTGATTGAAAGAATGAAATAAAAGGTGTATCAGTTAGAAATTATTGTAAATTTTGGTCTTCTTCAACAATAAAAAAATATTAAAATTATGATTAGTAGTAGAGGAGTTGATGTCCATTTTTAATTTAAAATGTTCTAACATTATTATGAATTTTTTTTTTCTAAAAAACTAAACGTATAGCTAAATCTTGAAAACTGAATGAGACTTTTCTATTTTGAAAGTTAGGAATGAGGCCTGAGATGTTGAAAGAGCTTTAGAGATAATGTTGTTGAAATATTTGAATTTTGATCTTGAATTTACTTGAGTCTTGATCTTGATTTTGATTTTGTATAGTTTTTTATTTTTTAAGATTTAGAAATTAGAAAGATGGAGAGGGATGTGAGAATATTGTTTGAGGAGAGGAGTTGAAGTGAGGATTGGGGGGCATTTATAGGGTTAGGGAGTGGGGTAAGGAGTTTCGAAAGTAGCACACAATTTTTCCTAGTGAGCTTACTTAATAACTGTTCGGGATGAAAGTCCGAATAAAAAATACACTGTTTAGTGGCTTACTAGGAAAAGTAGTGTAGTGTGCTCCTTTGGAGACTCCCGTGGTGGGAGTGTTGCAATTTTTTTTTGCCAAATAACCCCGCCATTGGGGTTTGTTTTACAAAAAAATTACAAAATCCCCCTTCGTTTCCAACAGCTAATAGCCCTTTTTTATTCTTTTAGGGGCGGTGGGTGGGGAGTGCAGGTGCAAAAAAGATTTTGCAAAATCCACCTGCAATGGCTAAATTAGCCTTTTCGGGGTAATCAGGCCGTGCCCATGCCTGGCACGGGCCTCCGCATGTCATGCTGCGGTTAGATCTGGGCACGACCCGACCTTGGCTGGATGTCGGGTCAGTCCATAGCCACCTCCCCGCCTGGGCATGTGCCTGCCACGTGTCGTGCCGAGCAGGCTGGCAGGTTGCACGATCCAGTTGCTAGCTCTATGCAGACTCAAGTTCAAATAACTATTATGTATAAAAAAGGGGTTAATTGTAGCATAGTCGGACCCAATAACAGAATCCACTTAATCCTCGCACTTGATTCTAATTGGCCTTATCCAATATTGTGGTACCACCATAAATAACTAAATTGTCCCTCTATTATTATATAAATAAATCAAAGATGAAATTTTATTTTAGAATTTCGTCCTCCCTCGTATTTTAATAAGTTGTTTTACTATTTGTTGATTTGAATGTTGGGGGTCTTTGGTTTGGTCGGGACCTAGACATAGACTCTCTCGACATTCTTATTTCTTGTGTAGATGAAGCTTGAGAGGCTGTGTAGTCGGAGTCGGAGATCGATTATGAGAGTTTCGTCCGGTCCACCTATCTCATTACCCAGCCTTTTAAGGCTGGGCAGCAACATCATGCAGTCTCATCCACAACCATATGTAAGTCACGTAATTGGAGGAGTAGGAAGGTGAGTTCAGGGGGAATATTCATCAATGTGATGTTGTTTTGGAAACGGATGGGTGGATTAGATGGTGGGTGTGGGCCGTAGGGATGGGCTTTTGGCCGCGCGTACTAATAACCGCGCGTACTAATAACGCGACCCAAGTGCAAGTGGGAGGAATATAATTTACATTTAATAACAACTTTTGTTTCGATTTTTTTTATGTTTATAGTAAATAAAAACGAAGCGCCGCCGGGGCCTGGGCCTGGTGTCAACAGAAAAAAGAAGAGTCAGGCAGCAGAAGAAGGTTGAGATTAGAGAAGAGGATGGAGGGTTGGGACCCGAGTACGAAGTCGACCTTGACGAAGATCCCTCTGCTGACGACCCGTGCGGGCCCCAGGGACGGAGCGGCATGGACTCAGAGGCTCAAGGAGGAGTACCGTGCCCTGATCGCCTACACCTCCATGAACAAGTCCAACGACAACGACTGGTTCCGGATCTCGGCGGCCAACCCCGAGGGCACCCGATGGACGGGCACTTGCTGGTACGTCCACAACCTCCGACGATACGAATTCACCCTCCAATTCGACATCCCCGTCACCTACCCAGCCACGGCCCCTGAGATCGAGCTCCCCCAACTTGATGGAAAGACGCACAAGGTTTTTATTTATTTATTAATCAATTAATTTGTTTATTCTCTCTGCATTATTTTTCAATCTTATTGTTCTTCTAATTCTACTATTGTTGATTTCAATTGATTAATCCCCTCACCGTCTCGTCTCCATCTCCATCTCTCTCTGATATCATCAGATGTACCGCGGCGGCAAGATCTGCCTGACCGTCCACTTCAAGCCCCTCTGGGCCAAGAACTGCCCTCGATTCGGAATAGCCCATGCCCTTTGCCTGGGACTCGCCCCTTGGCTTGCCGCCGAGGTCCCTATCCTTGTCGATTCTGGCATGATCAAGCATAAAGATGACCAGGAGGCGTCTGCTTCTGTCGGTGCCGTCTCGTCTGCATCTTGATAGATCCTCCTCCTTTCCTTTCTTCTTTTCTGTTCTGTATTACAACTAGAGCTTCTTCTCCAGGAGGAACACCATATATATATTACTCTTAATTAAAATCAGTATTTACTCTACTATTCTTATCTTGTGCTACTGCTACTATTATACCTTCTACTTCTACTATGTTTTTGTGTGCTGCTTTTTCATTCCATTCGAACAAGCTTCAAATGGCTTTGCCTGCTTTAAATAAAAGCAACTGTGTAAGCATGCATGTCTGATTTGCTTTGCTGCTGTTTGGTTATTCAAAATGAATGCTGCATCTTTCTCTTCATTTTCGGTTGGTTAACAGCAACTATGCTATGATATATAATCTTTGGAGTCACTAATCTCATTCTAACATAAATTACAGCTGATGCAAACACTTTACCAAATTTAAAAATCACTTTGTAACTTGACTTTGTTTGTGAGATGCATGTATCTACTTTGAACTTGTACAGTTTCACATTAAACCTATACAACTTATGTTTATATCTTTAAGATCCTGAAAGCATACACTATACAGTGATAAAAACATATTACCACATTGATTTATAACTTGCCAATGTTTGTGCATGCTATTACTATCTGTCCTGGAAATTGCTTTACATTTCACAATAATCCTTTCAGTTTCAATGTTTCATGATGACAAATCAAGTCTTGTTTTATACTTTCCTAGGAAGAAAACACATTAGACGAACTAGAGAGATGAATCAACAAAGGGTGATTAAGGGAGTTTTTTTAGTTGTTATTTTAAGTGGCACCACCTGTAATAATTTTATTGGACTACCTAAGCGGCGGTGAAGGAACTCCCTTCATCATCGGTGAATTTTCCGTCTCCTCTCTCTATATATATATGTGTGTGTGTGTGTGTGTGTTCACACACACACACACACACACATACACATACATACATACATATATGTGTGTGTGTGCGCATGCGCACGCACACATATAATATTGATATAATTCAAATCCTGGTAGGATAACACTATTTTAATCTATATGGTGTCCCAAACTAAAGAGAATTCTAGTTATTTGGCTCCAATAACTTGGACTTCTTGTGATCCCTAATCACCTATGGTTATTCAATGGATGCGAGACAAAACCAAACAATTCCACATTGCAAATCTTGTCATTCTGCTATCTTGTGCAAGTCTTCCTCGTTTAACGAATAAAAGGTAGAGCCACGCAGATGGCTTTAGTCTTAGTTTTATGGCAACACCCTCTTTTGTACATAATTTCCTTGGCCTATAATTTGGAAATGTTGTGGAGGACCAACATACTGTCAATCAAAAGTAACTTGGTTGATTATTTTTGAAGTCATGTTATACCTCAGATCATTCCCAACCTTTTACTAGATAGGTCTCCGATATTAGTGACTTTGACTTCTAACTAATAACATATGTAACTTTGATTCCTAATTAATAAGATATGAAGCATGGGTATAGACATCTTCTATATGTGTGGATAAGCATGTGTTTATATAAGTGATAAATATAGAGAGTGATGTTACAAAACAGTGTTGAAGGAACGTTCAATTTCGATTATGGTTCATGATCATGGATTGCCAACCATCGTCTCTTTGTACTTTTCATTGGAGATATCACTGCTTGTTCATTCTGATAGAGTTAGAATTCCAGTAGGGTTGTAGCTATGTAATCTAGAGATGATACATGATTGCAGATTTTTATTTGATTATACTGGCAAGCATCAGGTGTCTCTTTGTCTCAATGTCATGTTATCTACTGGTATCCACGTTATGGTACTTGCTTTGTTAGCACAAAAACACGAATAATTGGTTACAGTTTACACCATATGCAAACGAAATATATATAACTTGCATATGTGAAATAAAAAGAAAGAGAAAGAGGTAAGGGAGGACATAGAAGATAAAAAAAAAAGTCAAGACGGTAACAAGGAAAGAAAAGAAGAGAAGGATATCTCCTTTACTAAGAGATAATTGCCTTGATAATTTTTGCTTGGAAGCAAAAGCAGGTTATAATTATTGGAGCAAACTAGCTACAAATATTAGCAATTGAGCATCCTATGGAGCACAGGCATGAGACACAAATACGATACCGACATGCGTATGAGACGGAAAAATCCTAAGAAGTAGGATATGGAGACACATCAAACAATTATTTACTGCTATAATAATTGTATAATATAAAAAAAATAAACAAATGTATAACACATAATATAACTGTTGGGGTTGTCTTAGAGTCTAGGTGCAAGCCTTAGATGGGAATAAAAAGTGTTTCTACCAAATTTTGCTTAGTTAAACAAATATCAAAGTTATAATGTAGCAAAATAAAATAAGCAATTATATATAATTAAAACACAAGCAAAACACATAAAGATTTTTATAGTGGTTCGGATTACGTTATGTCTACTCTTCCTCTCAACAGAGAGACTTCCACTACTAGTAAAGGAAAACCTAGATCGCAACCTGATCTAATAAGCATATACAAGATGGAAATACTAGTTTACCCAACTAGTCATCTACCGCAAACTATTTCGAAGGTGATTGTAATCCTAGCGCTCTGCTAGTGTTCCTCAATTTCCCACCAGTTTGGGTATTGTCGTAGAACAAATACAAAGTAAATATCTCAATCAACAATGGCTTGATTGGACCGTAAACCAATTATATAGATTGTAGAAAGAAAGTTTTGAGACCAATAACCAAATATCAATTTAAGCTCAAGTTTAAAATATCTTAAAGCCGTGCTAGATATATCTTGAAGGATGAGAATTGATAATCAATAAAGACATTAGTGGAATGAGTTATGCCTGAAATATACTCTTCAAAAATGTAGATCTGAGATGTAGAACGCTTTTGAGAGTGTCGTAGATGATAAAGAAGTTCGTTGAGATCTCTAAAAGCTTCTCCTTTCTTCTTCAAGCTCTCCCCTAAAAAATTGCCAACAAATCTCTTTTTTTCTTCCCTCCTCAAAACCCTTATATAGATGTAATTTATCTCTCTAATTAATTCAAACCCTTGATTTAATAGAGAATAAATCATAGCTTCTAATGCTAAAGGTCCTGGTATGATTTGGGTGTTTTTAGAAACAAATTCAAATAGATTTGGAATCTTATCTTTCCAAATAAACGATCAAATCACGCTGCTGTCGATTGAGTCACCAGTGGGGGTTATCGGTGGTTTTACCAGTGGTAGCCTCAAGTTGGTCCAGTTACATATGCCACCGATGGCTGCTCTCAGGTATGTTCAAGGTCTTAAGCCATTGATGGGGTCACCGTTGGAGTCAATTGTGGGCATGGGTTTTCCCAATTGACAACAAATCTTCTCTTCACTGATACGACAATATTATATTTTCTCCATTCGAACTACATTTTAGCTAAACTTGGTATAATTGCGAATATCATTCCGAGCTCTACAACTTTGTAGTTGAATCTCATGAGATTCATGTTGTATCTTCGTCAAATCAGTCATGTCGGTTATATTAGTTGTATTTGTCGTATCGATTGCCGTTTTGCTTGATTCACATATACATCCACTTAACCTGCACAAACTCCATCAAATATATTACAGTATAAATAGAGTTTGTTATTCATCAAATCAAGGGTCGTGTATAAATCTACATCCAATAATAATATCAACTAAAATCTAATATCATTATGTGTTTATTCATAATAAATGAAATGTGTTCATTAACTAAGTTGCATTATCAAATTTCATAATCAAATAAAAGTACGAATATTTCAACCAGTAGCAGTACCCAAATTCTAACAGTAAGGATTGTCTAATTAGTTTTTAAGTTTCTTCTACTTGTAGGCTTCTTATGACCACATAAGAAGAGTTCAATGTAATTTATTGGTACAAGACAATAATGAATTCTAGAATTGAACCAATAAACAACTATTTAATCATCATATACCACATCTAAATGCAGATAAAAAAACAAATGTATCACTAAAAAATAGAACTAGCTAAATTAGGTTTTTTTTTTTTTTTTTTTTTTTTTTTTTTACTTCTTTTACAAGCATTTCTTATATTGCTTAATTAAGTTCATGAAAATCAGGTCATAGAACAATTTAACTAAATCTAAATGTCAACCAAAGTAAACTATATTTAAAAGATTTTATATGAAATAATATGTACTAAACTGATCGTTCGCATCACTACGAGTTGGACATGAGCGTTGGTGTTGATTTCGAGTCGAAGATGCCAAATTCGTGTCTGACATGTATCAAGCATGTGCATGACATGATTCGTGCCCGATGTGTCTCATACTGATGCAAGGCCACATTTGGCATGTCCATGCTTCATAGCTAGCATCATTCTTCTTTTGAGTTGTCTAACACTTAGTTTGCATTTATCCTATGCCACCATGCCAATGTATGATCAATTCCTGTGACCTACATTTGCACGTGTTGAAGGGACACCCATATATTTGTCGTCCAAATCTGAGCGTATCAAAATTGAAGTTCCATTCCATAGTATTCCACACCTGGAATAAGGTTGAGCATTAATATGAAGAGACATTGAGATGGAGGAGCTTTGATTATTTATCTAAAGGAAATATGTATAGATTAAGCTTGGGAATTGTGAGCTGTATTGTGGTTAGACTCTCATGCTGGAACTACGGATTTCCATTGAAGCTTAGAGGTTGTAGAAATAGCATGTGCAGTTTTGCCAGTACCGATTTAGATCAGAGGAGACCCCTTTAGTTTCTGTAAGTGATCTTGCTTAAGATTTAGATCAGAGGAGACCCCTTTAGTTTCTGTAAGTGATCTAGCTTAAAATAAAATCACGTGGTTAAAAAAATTTGGAGTCAACTATGACAGTGCCATCGTCGCTGGAATTTATGAGGACCTGGTGTTCTTTAAGAATGTCTTGCAATCTCTGATTGGAAAAAGTTGTTAGTGTCATCATAATAAGTGAGCTTAGGATTCAGTCCTAGTGGTGATTGAGCATTTGATGTTTCTAAGTTCTGATAATGCCACCATTGATCGCTACCTCACAGGTGCGAATCAATAATGAATGCTACAGAAAGATTACATCCACATGTACATATGTAAGGTTTGATGTCATTGGCAGTCACTGTATTAGTATAATGAAATTTTGCCTGTTCCGGTATCTTAATATGATCCGAGTGAAAGGGCATCCACCGGAATCCCTCCGCACATTTGTTTCGGGACACTATTTTCTCATGTTAACTAGTTATGAAGTAAGCCTGCACCATCCATTAGTTGAGTGGTCCTTTGATTTGGAATTGTATTTGAGCACATTATTTTGAACCTTTATCTGCTCAGCATCTTAATTCTTCTTTTATTTGCGAAATTGTATTTTGCTGATGCAGCTCGCTAAGTTAGCGCCTAAAAGTAGAACCATCTTTTGGCTCTAAAAAGCTACAGCAACAGTTGGAATACTGTGCCCCAAGCAAAAAACATTACCAATTCTATTGATTTGTGGGCAGCCGGATCCTCCTCTGGTATTAAATGAGAACGCTGCTCTCGTAAGGTGATGGTTAAGTTGGATAGTGCTGAAAGAAATTAGTAGGCTCTTTCTTTGCTACAATGAGGCCAGGAGAGAATTCTCTCTCTCCAATGTATGTTTCTTGTGCCAATTGTATGCAATTCTACAACTGTCGTTGATGTTAACAAACTCATCAAGCCAATGTGAGGATTCAATTCAATCAGTTGGTGCAGCCTGGAGCCTATCTGGAGTGTGAGTTGAGCATTACGAGCTTAGATTTATTGGACAACTCCTGGCCTCCTGCATACACATAGAACAGGCAGTCAAGTTCTGATGAACCATGATCTTGTTCTGTCAGGCATAACTAAAGCCATGAACTTGAAATTGTCCATTTGTTATCATTGAGATATGTTCTGTCAGGCATAACTAAAGCCATGAAATTGAAATTGTCCATTTGTTATCATTGAGATAGATTGAGTAACCACCTTTGGGTGTTCAATTTAGCAACATATATCCTCATAATGAACTCCTAGTCTGATTAATATTGGTGTGGGCATCCATGATGGTGGTTGGAGCAATTTTTTGAGCTTATTGTTGCAGAAAAGAGAGCTATTTATTCGTCAGCCTTCTACTTTGAATTTTTACAAGGTAAAATTGGCACGGCAGATGGGAGAATTTATAAGTTGATATGAAGTTAAAGAGTAATCAGACGGAGGCGATGGCGGTGGGTTGAGTCATTTGAGATTGAAATTTTTTTTGGTGGATTGAGTCATTTGAGATTCAGATTTTTTTTTTTGGTTTTTTGGCTGGTTTGGTTTCAAATCAAATATACAGAGTTAGTCTGACATTGTGGCAGGAGCCATCTTCCTATTATTGGGCCCTTGTATTAGGCCTAATTAAAAGCCCAAATTTATTTGGGCCTTATCCGTTGATTAGAGACGAATAAAAGAGAAACATTACACTTCTCCCGGAGCCCGGACTGCTAGTGGGAGACCAGGGGAAATAGGATGGAATCGAAACGAATAGACGGCGTGTGGAGTGAAATGGCAGCTGCAGATGCTGCCGATGATGGTGATGGTGATGGTGATAGTTTTAGTGTTGGGGTCGTTATTGCCCTCCCCTCCTCTCCTTCTCTTTCTCTATCTCTAGAGTATACGAAGAAGAAGAAGAAGAAGCAGAAGAAGAATCCTATTATTATTATTCAAGAGGAGGAGGAGGAGAAATTGATGATGAGCAAGTCCAAGGATAAGGATGGGGATGCTGATGCTGGTGGATCCATCTCCAACAACAAGAAGAAGAGGAAACAAGACAACAACGACCAGACCGACATCAACAAGTGCAATGCTAATAATAATAAGCTGGAGAAATTCCGAGCAACGGCATCAGCGTCTTGTAGCTTTCCGATGCGCAGAGCTTGGCGCCTCGTTCGGGGTGAGGCCGGAAACGCCGACAACAAAACCACCCACGAAGCTGTCTTCCTCATCAACAAGGCCTCCGTACGAATCGAATTTCACTTCCCCTTTCCCTTTCCCTCTCAGTTTTATCTCCTTTCGTTTTCCATTAATAATAATGCAAACCCTAGTTATTCTGTAGGTCAAATCTCACTAATTTTTTTTTCTAAATAATAAGAATAATAATAATAATAATAATATTTTGATTTTGGTTTTGTTCTGGTTGCAGGAGATGTTCCTACAACGGTTTGCTCAAGAAGCTTACTCCAATGCTCAAAGGGACCGCAAAAGATCCATTACCTACCATCACCTTTGTCAGTTCACTCCTCCTCTACTTTCCTATTCCCACAACATTATTTTCAATCAATTCTCTGTTATGTCTCATGTTCATGTCGGTAACCAATCTAGCTATATTTACAACATGTCTCTTGAAATCGGCTGTTCCTCCTCCTTCCATTTTGATTTGAATACCTTCAGAAATCTTTCTTAACGAAAATCTATCTGGCTTGAAATGTCTTACTATGCATCAAGGGGTTGAACATAAATGATATTTCATCAATACAAACTGAAGTAACCTTTTGGACACCATATTCAAAATCCTTGAAACAAACACTTGACTTTTCATCTATAGACCTTTATTAAGGTAAACGTTAACAGAACAGGTTGCCTGTTTGTGGATAAATGTCACTCCTATTTAATGAGATCATTTACATTGTTGAAAAATCATATGTTTGCAAGGTATGCATGGCTAAATATGTTTAGTTAGATCTTTCAAGCACGTAACTCAAGACTCAAAATTAAGGGAGTGAGTTATTCTAGCACAACGTAAATTTACTAGTTGGATCCTATATGCCTTCGGTAAGTACAAATGTTTTTATATATAGGGAATCCCATGCTATACATTTGTGCCAAAAGTAATCCCTTGTTGATGATTTCGTATCAATTTCAAGTACGATGTCGATGCTGTGCGCAATTTTGAACCACCAAACTCATGCAAGTAGTTTTGTTTCGTCTTGATTTCTCAACATAGGGGTATTAGATGATGGAAACAGGATTTGGGGCTCAATTCGGTGGGCATATGAGAAGCCTTAGATGTGTTTCTTCTGCCCAGATTTAAAACTAGAACAGTTAGGGGGTGCTCAGTGTTACTTCGGCTTATAGATAAGTCCATACCATTTGCTCCGTCCAAAGTTCAGCATGGAAATGGAATCGTTGGTTCATGATACACATAATCAGCCGATGTATACAGAGCTTACACTACAAAAGGAAATGCTGCTGTTAATCTCTGAAATATGTGGGCAGTTATGACTACACATATAGACCTCATATCCTTTGTTGCTTTCTTTTATTTCCTCCTTTCTTTTCCTTCTTTCTCATCATACATCCTTAGCTTGTGCCATGCAAATAACTTCTCTCTATGCCAATCTGGCTAAAGTCCAATCTGAATTGCAGGTTTCTAGTCAAATGTCAGAAGTATGTCAACACAGGTTGACTTGTATTCCTATTTACGACATGAAGAATTGTATTTTCCATCATCTTCTGGTATAAAGTTTTTGTTGCAATGATAGCATATGTTTTTTGATGCAAGCTAAAACCTTCCCCCGCCGCCACCTTTCCCATTGCATTTAGGCTGCCTTGTGTAATTTATGCAATCAGGATGAGTCAAGGAGCCATTTGTTTCTCCTAAATAATTTTCTTAAAAATCTTCTCTGTGCTAGAATTAGGGATGTGCCAAGATATTAGCATTCGATCTGCAGTGTTCATGAAATGCAGAACATTTTATCATCAGCATCAAAGTCTTTTTCCATCAGAGAGGGATTACTATTGAAATCAGCACTATGTTGAGAAGGCTGTAAGAAATATATAATAAAAGGTTTACTAAATCGGTTGATATTGACATTCTGAGTTTTAGTACCAAATTTCTGGCAAGGAATATATATGAAATAGGGATGGTTTTTCTAGAAAACCTAGTAATCCTACCTAATTGGTTAAACAATTTAAGATCATGAATTAAGAAACAACCTTTTGTAAAATCCTAGACCAAGGAATAGCCTGAAAAAGGGGATGAAGTTGATCAACTTTCTTTAGAAACTACATTTATCTCCGAGGCATGATATAAGCCAAACTAGTATGGATTTAGGTTTATGAAGAAGGGAGAGACATATCTCGGTGGTACACCATATTAGTGTGATATGTCTATCATAAGTAAAGGGGAATGGGCAATTGGAATATGGCTCAAAGGTAGTCGGTAAAGATTTAGCTTTATAGGAAGCTAGAAAGAATGGACATGGATTCGAGCATAGATAGAAATATGGACACGAGACAATGTTTGTGAAAAGAAAATAAGGACACAGACACGACAAGGACGTGGAAAAAAATTATAAATATATGTATATATTGTTCTATACTTCTATATTGACATAATAATTTTACTTCTAAATATTCAAAAATAATTCCCTTGTGATGTATGGATTCATGTCTTTTTATTCCTTTACAAAGCACAAGTCTTACCAGCAACCATGCATCTATCTCTCTACCTTATCTTCTATAGGCAAATAGATAAAAAAAAAATTTGATGATGATAATAGATTATAAATCAACGTAAAATGTGAATGCAAAAAATTATTTTTTTCAGACATGAAAATTAAATAAAACTCATATGCACAAGAAAATATTAAAAATAATTTATAAAACTAATTAGATATAGATATTTATTACCAATTTAGTAATGTTTATTTTTTTATTTTCCCAAACTATTTAACTCTTTTTTTAGACATAACTTACAAGAAGTAAAGATATGACAATAACACAATTCTTTTTTCTTTTTTATTGGACATGTTGCGTGGCGTGTCCAATACGGTTTTTGTCGTATCTGTGGCATAACCGCATCGGACATATGTATGACACAAACACGACAGTCCTAATGGCTTGTCCATGCTTCTTAGATGGGAAGTTCGAGGTTCAAGTCCAGGCTATAACCTTTATTCCCAAAAAAAAAAAAATTAAAGGTACAGAGGGGAGGGGAAATGCTTCTTTTGCATGCACACATCTCTAACCTCTAAAGCAGACCTTGCATGCCCACAGTTCTTACAAGATGCATCATTTCTTCTATCTAGTGCTCTTTGTTCTAAAACATGATCTCCTTATGCATGCGATCTAAAAGCAACATATTGTGCAATTATTAATCAGATTATACAAAATTACTTAGAAATGAATATTTACTATATATTAATATAGCAATACATATATAGTATTTTAAATATCAGATGTTGATGATATATTGGTAGGCAAAATTCTTTACTAGATATTGTATAATAAGTGATATATCATGATATTTATTAAATATCAAATGTTATGTTAGACAATAATTATATGTCAAACCTACAAAAATCATGTAAAACTACTAAGACGTGTTTAGGGTCTTTAGTATACTTAACTTGGTTGTTTACAGTGACTATAAATAACTACTCAATTCTAGCAACTCCTCAACATATCAAGATATAAACTAATTGAATATCCAAGCTTCAAAACAAAATAAAATAAAATAAAATCAAGATAGCCATTTTTGTCGTCACTCGTCATCACTAGAACCACTTATTGGTGTCGTCTCTCGCTATCGTTGCTCTCGATGGAGGAACGAGTTTATAAGAGGAGCCAAGTAATAATTAAGATTTAATTTCATCTCTTCCTCATATATATATATATAAGTCAGGTTTGGATTTATGAGTTAAATGGTTTGGTCTGACTTTTTGCATAATTAAAAAAGCCTTGATACCAGGTGATATCTCGCGACTGAAATGTTGTCCAATATCTCACTTTCGAACTTATATATCGGACCATTTCGGTTCAAAAAAGATCTGGTATAAAAACATACATATCGTATCGGTTATGGTAGACCACCGAGATATCAACCAATATTATCAATATATCAACCTATGTTTAAAACACTGCACAAATATCTATAAAATTATACAATTATAAAAATAAAAAGTTTACATAAAAATTATAGTAAACACGAAAATATCGAGTATAATACTGCTTATGAGAAAATCAAGACTACAATGTTCAATATTATAGACTTCAACTCATATTTCATCAACCAGTAACAATGATAAAGTAACACTCATTTATATATGGTTTGCAAGTATTGTACATAGTTTACAAGTACCTATCCTAGTCTATAGTCCACAGTTGGGTCCTGGAGTTCTCAAAATTCATCTATAGTTACTAAAACAAGAGGATCTGAGCTTGCTCACAAGTTATATTTGATTGAAAAAGTGTAAATAAATAATAAATAATACTCTTAATCTTTATTTTGATTGTTTTTAATTATTCTTAATCTTAATATACAACGGATCTTGCATGAATTGAGTTGAGTAAGAATTGGTTTCAGGTTTAGATAATGAAGGCAAAATTGCATACATGTCCTTAATGGGCCTATGCAGATGCATAATTGTGAAAGGTCCACTTATGCAGCCTGACCACATGATGAGAGCGTATAGGCCAATATGTTTGCAGTTTCAGGCGTCATATTATTGTACGGCTGCATAATCGGCCACATAATTCTTTCTTTATAACACTTCCTGTACTTATAATCTTCATTTGATAGGCGATCACAAATTAAAGTACTGTTGTTTTGCCATTGTTGTACGGCACTAGCAAGCTGTATGTGATGTTTCAAGTGATCATGATTATTGCTCAAACATGGATCTCATCTGGACTATTCCCGGTTGTTTTATGGATCACATCTTAACTATTCCCGGTTGTTTTATGCATCACATCTTAGCTATTCCTGGTTGTTTTATTTTTATTTATGGCTTTCAATGGACCACAATGTATCATTTAGTATTTAGCTTCAAACCAAGGGCAACAATGCATCTCATCACTCTGGTCACACACATTGCATCTACCCCAATTCTTTTTGTGGTCGGCATGCTTTACCATGCATTGATGATTATAATCAACTTTGGTACTTCGTTAAGGTTAACAGGTTCTTGCGTCGGTCTATTTTAATTTTTTTTTTTTCCACCATATCCACTCCAGGTCTTGTTTTAAAAAATTTGTGTGTACACTTGCCTGCATGCATGCTTCTGTGTTTGTCAGTGGTGCAGAACACAACCCATTTAAACAGTATGTTGTGTTCTATGCATCAGAGGTGCATTTAACTGGAGCAAGGACCATTTATATGGCTATATATTAAGTGCTATTTTTTTTTTTTTTTTGCATGTTAAACTTCAGTCTGACAGCATTTTATTGTGCCATGTATCTTGAGCGACAGAAATGGTATGACTGATGTTATGAAAAATTGTCTTGGGAAGTAAATTTTCTTATATGTCTCATAGGCACTACAAAAAATGTTGTGTGATACTAAACTGAATTAGACTCCGAGATATCTCTTGTCATGGTTGTTACTTACTGCTGCTCTTGTTTCAGCATCAACGGTCTGCAATGGGAGGCGATACGATTTCCTGTCAGGTAAGATTTCCATTGAAATTTGATTTTTCTTATGGGACATGTCCATGTAATGTACATTTGGATTCAGCTTGAAACTTCCAATTTTATCTTCACTAGCCCTCTTTGTTTCCCAGATTTTGTCCCAGAGAAAGTAAAAGCAGAAGATGCATTGAAGGCTAGGGCATTAGCTGAACCTGACGATTTTAGGAGCTAAATTGCACTGAGGATTGAGAAACATAGTATGGTTAGGGTTTTTCATTATCAAATCCTTATACCATGAAGAGTCAGTCTATGGGTGAGATGAACCTTACTTAAATGTAAGCTAGGGATGTGGGTTTTTGTTTTTAAAAGACCTATATATTTCATGAACACTGAAACTTCAGACTACACTTGTCCCTTTGTAATTCTCTAGGAGAGTATGCAACATGCAGCCCATGTCATTGCTTCTCTTTACCAAGCTCCATGTGGAATATATGAACCCTCTGTTTTCTCTTCATTTCTGCCTCTGTATTCTTTTCATTTCTGCTAGACTTCTTATAGTTGTAAGCAATATAATCGCTTATTATCATGAACACTCTGGTTTCTCTTATTTAGGAAAAAAAAAAAAGAAAAAGGAAAACCAGTGAATACCATAAATCACTCATCAAAGATGATTGGGGATCCAATACACAAAATTTTACATTCTCAGGAGAATTTCATCAAACATGTTCTGTACATGACCAAAAACCTAGCAAGCCCACTAAATTTTATTGAAATTTGCCGCAAATTCCTTTTACAATTGAGAAATGCATTCTTGTGGTTTGCTGCTGCTAGCAAGGATTAGAAATTGGATAGGAGATAAAAGACAACTCTTTGGATGTGCTAAGAATTCCAAAGAAAGAAGATGAGAGAATTTGAGAGTTGGAGAAAATGCAGGGAAATGAGAGATTAAGGATGAAGAGATGGCAGATGGTAGAAGGGAGTGAAGAAGGAAGAAAAGATTAGGAAGAAAATTCAGTTTAGGGTTAATCAGATGGGGAGCGATCAAAGGATGAATTAGTAGGAGAACATTCCAGCTGTTATTTAAGGGTAGTTTTCTCGAAGACATCATTTTTTTAAAAATTAATTCATATAATTTGTCAAAAAAATTGGTCACTGTTAACAGATAAATAACAAAAGCATGCACCAGCAAAATAAGTTTAAAATTTTAGATAGTGCGTTTCTGTTTGGTAAATAGCATGTAGACGAGGTTGTTTATATACTAGGAATGGTGCTCTTCTCCTCGAATTCACTAGCTCCGGTTGGGAAGGGTTTGTAATCTTGAGTGGCTGAGTGCTTTCCCTGCTACTTATAGGAGGCTCTATAATGACTCCAGTCTAATAAATCCTTAAGTATTCAATTTTCTCAAAATTTTCGGCGGCATCTCCTTTGTATTTATTGGTTTGCTCTGAACAATCAATTCAGAATATACACAAGATCACACATCTTGGATAACAATATGCACAAGATTATCCATCTTGACAATAAATCTCAAACACAACTAAGTTTGGAATTAACCCAACAACCTAATCATGATTATAGCATACATGTATTTGTATATATATGACAACAACCATCAAGTCATATACATACACCGTACACCATACAGATTAACCAACTTCTTTACAAGCCTTTAGTTACATGCTAAGTAAGAGTAAGTTCCATTTATATATATATATATATATATATATATATAGTCATAGGTTAGATACAATAAAAGAGTACTTAATCTTTTCATTATCTCAAAAGCCTGCTAAATGCTAATAAGCGGGACACTTATCCTTGTTGCCACCCCTTGTTCAAGAGGAAGGGTAAGATAGAATGCTCAATGAGTAAACCATAAGAGAAAAAAAGGAATCAAAATATGATAAACAACATGGTAGCAACAATAAACTGAAGTTGGCAAGTATGCGAGGATAATGATAATTTGGAGGTGAAAGTTCATTTGACTTCCTATTTCTTTGGTGAGTATTACTGAATTCTGACAAATGTAGCTAAATATTAATAATTTAATATATTTGCTGCTACGACCATCTCCGCTATTTGACAGGTATGCATTGTGTTTTTTTATGTTTATAATATGTATAATTCAATTTGGTTTTGGGAGTCATAGCTCAGAGTCTAATTTTGTTTCTGTCCATGGTGTTTCTTACTCGCCATCAGTTTAATCAACTGTGGTGTTGATTATGGTAATTCCTTCAATAGATTATTTGATATTGTTGTCTGTTGCTCTGATGTCTGCCTTCTCTAGTTCTAATCTCAGGAATACTTTCTGTGTTTTAGTTGAGTTGCTAAGTAATATAATTAAGAATACGAGGGATAATGGATGTTTTAAACTGACTCTAACAAGCAGCAGGTTCACTAACTATTCTCCGCATTCTCTCAAGTCACGAACCTAAAGGAACCATATGAAATTAAGTATTAGTCAATGTGAAAGCTGAAGATCCATACAAAGACAATTGTATGTGAACAGCTATTTAAGCATGGCAGTACCCAAACCAAAATTGCTTTGCTGGCAAAGCATTGCTGAAGGGAAAAAAGAAATAAAAAAATCGTGTACGATCACTCATATTGAAAGACAGGTAGCTTGTTACATCATGAGATTGATGTTGTGTATCAAAACAAGAATAGTGTGACCTACCTATTGTAGAAAT
Source organism: Dracaena cambodiana (assembly GCA_036321105.1). NCBI lineage: Eukaryota > Viridiplantae > Streptophyta > Magnoliopsida > Asparagales > Asparagaceae > Dracaena > Dracaena cambodiana. The sequence goes on along the minus strand of JAYEPQ010000004.1, from coordinate 65,972,479 downwards.
GTTTTCCTAATCAATTATTATTACTATTAGAGAGTATTCTCACCGCTGCCTTGTTTCTTAAGTTTTAAATTTTGAGTTTTGAGATTTGACAGGGTAGTGAACTGGTACATTTGTCGGAGGTTGTCTTAATTTCCTTGAGAAAGTGGGGGAACCATTCACTTTGGTTTCTTCAAGGATTTGGCAAACCATATTAACTTTAGTAGTTGTAGAAGCAGCAGCCGTTTGTTTACTTTGCTCATTGGAAATCTTGTAGCCTAGTACGAGCAGCATATTATGTATAGTCTAGTTACTGATAATTGACTTGGAATTGCTGTTAATTGGGAACGTAAACAAAAGGAAAGTGACAAACAAACGCAAGGAAAAAAATGACATCAATTATGTGCTTGGTGGTCAAACACGGTAACATTATCAATCAACCTAGTATGAGGAGTATTTAGTATAGTAGGGGTCATGAAAAGTGTTTGGATGACCTAAGCTCGATTTATTATTACGCATGATTGGATTTGGTATGTGGATTAGAGGTCGTGTATGTATCATATAAGTTCCATTCATGACACAATATTCTTTGACAGGGAGTTGTTTGCCTGCTAATGCTATTATTTTCATTAGACATATTAGACACGAGAAAAGATAGGTAACCTACCTAATTGTTTTGAATAACTTACTATTCAGAAATTTGGATACTTCAGAAGCCATGCACATTGGTAATATAGCTCAATCACTAACAAGATAGTAATATACAACGAATAGATTAATATATGTACAAGCTTGGTATGAGGGATTTTTAATTTAACAGAATATCTTATAGAATAGTAATATACAACAAATAGATTAATATATATACAAGCTTGGTATGAGGGATTTTAATTTAACAGAATATCTTATAGAAATGAGAAATGAATCTTTTTAGGCCATGTTTGGTTCGCAGGATTAGAAATGCAGGATAGAACTACTAGTCTCATAATAGTTTATTTTGAGACTAGTAATCCTTTCTATGGCCTCTAGTCTCCAATCTGTCTCTAGTCGCCTACTTGTTTGATAGGATATTAATATGAGATTAATTATGTTCCAAATACTTCTGTATTTATTTGCTACTTCAGATTGAGGATACAAGAAATCAAGATGGTTTTGATTGATAGAAGAGTAATGGGACAAAAGGATGAAGGGTTATTAATCTTGGGGATAGTATGGGATTAATTAGCCCCAAATTTGAGGGATTACTTATCCCTCAGGCTAACTTATTCCACTTCACTTTGGCAAACCAAATATAAGATTGAGTGAGAGTAATTTATCTTTTCCCACTTAATCCATCCAAACAAACATGACCTTAATTCATCCATTAATTAAAGAACAGCTTGTGACCACCACTGCCACAATCAAATGCCTTCCCCTGTTGTATCTGTTAAGTCTTCCTTGGTTTTTTTTTTTTTTTTGGGAGATGCAGTTAGAAATAAGTTTGTATTGATAATCTGGAAACTATCTGGAGTGGGAACGGGTCAGCAGCAAAATATTCTCAAATAAGAAAGAAAGAAATCATGCACCAAATAGTTTGAACCGCAGAAGTATAATCTAACGAAGTAGCTAATGTTGTGGTTTGCATACTGTTGTGCTGCGTTCAATTAATTAATTGTAGTCTCTCTGTAGTTACCAATATATTGTAGGAAAAGCGAAAAAGAACAATTTAAATAGCTTATAATATTTTTTTTTTATTTTTTTAAAGGTAAATACGCACGCTTCCTTGATTATCCATTCCAATTTACTGAGTATGTAGATCTCCGAACAATCAGGTGGGAATAAGAACCAAGAATCATTACATTCGTAGGGGAGGAGTTTTTAATGATAACACATCCTGCTTTCACGGCATCTATTATTGTTCATGGATGAGTGAAGAAGATGGCTGGCAAATGGAACTGACTATACTCCCACTGTCATTTTTCTTGAGGATTTAAATAATAATTAGTACATTTTCTAACTTCCTATAAGGAAAGCCTTAATCCCTGTCCTACCGATACATATTATATATGTTATCTTAGTGTGTATATGAAACATTAATATTAACTAAAATGAACGTTATTTGCTTGCTCCGACATCTATATAATACGTTGATATTTGCTAGTCGATATATAACATTGGTTTATGTGCCTTACGTGTATATGTATGGGTAAAGATGATTGTTATTGAGTAATTCGTAAGGAGGTAGGCTTTCAGTTTTCAGCAGGTTGCTAACTAACTGTTACACTGGTTCAATTAATTTTATTAAATTCATATGATTTAGCTTTGGTGAACTAATTCCGAACCAATCCAAGGTTTTTCTTTATATGTCTGTATGTAAAGCGTAAGGGGTATTTACTGGTTTGTCCCTCAAATCTTTATATATTATGATTTTGTTTCCAAAATCTTCATATTTAGGATTTTGTCCCCCAAATCTCATAAGTTACAATAATTTAGTCCCTCTCTCTAACTTTCTCTAACATAATTAAATATTTGACCATTTTATCCTTCTTTTCCTCTTCTATTTTCCTCCGCTCTTCTTCTTCTCTCTTCCTTCTCTCTTCTCATTTTCTTCATTATTTCTCCTATCTCCCTCCTCTCTTCTCCTTCTCTCTTCCCCCTCTCTTCTCCTTTTGTTCTCCTATCTTCCTATATGAATTTAAAACGTGAATTAACTCCAAAATAGGAGAAGGAGAAGAGAGGAGGAAAAGAGAAGGAGGAGGAAGATAGGAGAAATAATGAAGAAAAGGAGAAGAGAGGAGGAAGAGAGAAGAAGAAGAGAGGAGGAAAATAGAAGAGCAAAAGAAGAGTAAAATTGTCAAATATTTAACTGTGTTAGGAAAAGTTAGAGAGGGAGACTAAATTGTTGTAACTTATGAGATTTGGGGGACAAAATCCTAAATATGAAGATTTGGGAAATAAAATCATAATATATAAAGATTTGAGGGACAAACCAGTAAATACTCCAAAGCGTAAACAATATGTGTGTGTGTGAGAGAGAGAGAGAATATGATCACCTCACGCGTGATGTGATGTTAGTTTCTTTGTGCTGCGTCTGAATGCACGATTATGATGATGAATGTGGATTATGAGTAAAATAATGAAGTTGAACAAATTATTTAGATGCCTAGTTTGGTAGGCGCCAAGTGTTGCAGCTGACCGGTTCAGTTTTGATTACTGCTTACATTGATTCAAGTTTGAATAGGACGTTTCTTATCCATTTCAAGCTAGTTGCAGCCACAGTGAAGGAGGCATTGTATTGTATTGTATTGAACAGGTTTCTGAACTGCAAAGTGAATTTGAGAAGTAAGCAAGATTAAAACATTGATTCTAACGTGTACACTCTCATGTTGTTATTATTATTATTGTAATTGTTATTGCTATGCAAAAAATAATTGGAGTATAATTAGAATGGGAACGGAGAGAAGTGGGGTAGGTAGGGGCAAGAAAGCAAGTGCACCAATCGCTATCACTATCAGTAGCACAGGACACATGCGGTCGGGAACAGGAATACGTGTAGTGATTGATACAAGCGGAAGGAACCAAAGGAGTCGAGAAGGATGAGGACGAGGTTCCTCCATTTCCAGTGTTTGGCTTTACCAACATGTAAGTGGGTGGGCTACTGGGCTCAGGATCAGGTTCAGGGTGTGAGCAACTTCAACAGGGGCGGTGGCAAACTACTTTGTTTTTTTGTTTTTTCCCTTTATTTTATCTGTTGTGTAATTGTATAATGTTTCTACCATTTACCAAAAAGATTAAAAAAAGGAGGAGGAAGAAGAAGAAGAAGAAGATAAATGGATGTGGAAAACAAAAATATTTATGATGAGTGGGAGGCGGTGGGGTGCGGGTAGTGAAAATGGGGTGGTGGAAGTGGAAGCAAGCAAGAATTAAGCCAACCATGGCAGTGAGGAGAGACAAGGAGTCCAGGACCAATCTACCATAACCGTTGCGTTACACTACTAGAGACATTAAGGCAGGAAGCCACACTTTCACTTTAAATCAACTGACCAACAAATTAACCTACTGACTAACTAAACAATATATATATATATATATATATATATATATATATATATATATATATATAACGAAAAAGAAGAATGAAAAAGGATGTTCAATTCTGTACTCCACTCTTTTAGCCCCAAACTAACCATATTGAATTGGCTTTGGATCTGTATGCTGCCTGCCTTCCCTTCACTAACTCCATACACAATTCAAACTGATACTAGTACTACTACTACTATTACCAAGCAGGGAGGGGTAGGTGACCCACCCTTTTTAATGTAGATTGTTTGGTGTCAACATATAATGAACATAACCATTTTTTTTTAAATTTTTTTTGAGAAAAATATAATGGACATAACCATAGAGGGAGAATGATGCTACTTTTTTTTTTGCTAATAGGAGAATGATGCCACTGCCACTCAGTGTGGCCGATCAATAGCGGCCACTGGTACTGGACTGTATAGATAGGATGTAGATTAAGATTCAGAGTTGGATTAGATTTAGCTTATTAGTGTCTGTGCCTTTGCGTGGGCAAAGGCACAGACAAGGACAAGTCGAGCCTCCTCCGCTCCTTCCACTGAGAAAGAGATACCATGCCATTAACATAAATATATACCGCGTTGGCAGACTGAGCTTCGGTACAAAAACCTCCATTTCTTGCCTGTCTTTGTCACTCTCTGTCTTTGTCTCTACTTGACTCTCTTATTAGCTGGAAGGAGGAGAGCAGCAGCTCAACAGCACCGGCACTGCGCACAAATTCGTCTGGCTCACTCCGTGAATCAATAGTAATAATATCATAGTCAAGCCACAAGAAAAACAGTAAGTCTCGCCACTTTCAGTCGCTAGTTGTCCCCACTCCACTTATTAGCTTTTTATCTTTTCTTATATTATTAATGACTGATGTGATCATGAGATAGATAGCGCGTCGGTGGCGGTGGATTTCATCTTTACTTTACTTCTCTTTGTTGAATGCGATGGCCATGGACAGGGAGTTTCTACACGGGGACAGCATTTTTTTTTTTTTTTTTCCCCTCTAGCCCACTTAAAATTTCTATCAAATTATAATTTTGTTATTGAATTTTTTAAATAAAAATATCAATGTCTTCTTCCTCCATTTTCCTTCTCTTCTCAAACTAGAGTTCAGGTAACTCCCAAAAAAAAAAAAAAACCAGAAAGGGTAGATAGTGTTAGGTTTTGAGAAGAGAATAAAAAGAGGAAGAAGGAATTGAATATTTAAGTTAGAGACGATTTTTGGAAGAGGAGAAAAGAGAAAGAGGAAGGAGGAAAAGGAAGAGAAGAGGAGAAGAGGAAATGATCAGTTATTTTTGATTTGGAATAGACAGTCCGGATCAATCAGTGTGATCCGGACTAACAGTCCCGGATCACTTCAAATTGATCTGGAACTATTAGCCCGGATCAAGTACGTGAGAGAAAAGGAGATGGAAGGGTATTTTGGGAATAATAGTGTACTCATTAAAAAATCCTCTCTTTTCAAAAGAGATGATGTGCTTAATAGGAAAAGTGGGCTCACTTGGAAAAAAGTTGTGCCAATCTAGAAATTCCCCATAGACATAGCACAGCATATTCCCTTTCTCTGTTTGATATATATATATATATATATATATATATATATATATATATATATATATATATATATATACACACCGATGTTTCAGCATTGCTTAGATGTGCCAATAAAATTATTATATGTGACATCATTTAAAATAACTCTTTTAACTACTCTTTGAGGGACACCACGTCTAATAATTTTATTGGACCAACTAATCGGAGGTAAAGGAACTTCACCAAAAGGTAAATTTTCTATTTCTTTTATATATATATATATATATATATATATATATATAATACCTACAGATTTCAATTTACAAACGCAAAAATATATTATGTGCATGAGAAAAATCAATCAATCAATCAAGAAAGGGAGGGAAATAAAGGACTGAGGCAGACAGAGTAGCAGAGCACAGAAGCGATTAAATATAGTATATAAATATAATACTAATTAAATGTAGTAATTAATAAAGAGGGACCGATACTGATGGATTCATTGATGGTTGGTTACAAACAACCAAGCTAAAAAAGAAGAAGAAGAAAGAAGAAGAAGAAGAAGAAGAAAGATGATAGAGGAGAAGCAAAAGCAATAGAAGGTTGGGTTCCCATTAAAGCCAATTACCCACTACTCTTTTATCCGCGACTAATGTTCAAGGTTGGGTTCCCACTAAAGCCAATTAGCCACTACTCTTTTATCCGACTAAGTAATGTTCTCTCCAAAAAAGCCAGGACAAATAGCTATAGGTAGATAGTTGATAGATACATTCCCATATAAATATATATTTATATGTAAATAGATAGATAGATAGATGGATGGATAGAGGAGAGATCATAATAGAAGCAGCATGGTCTAGACTAAACAAGCAAAAGCAGAAGCAAAGCAAACCAACCGATTGCTTTTACGCCTGTTTCAATCTAGTAGTTCAAACTAGAAACTAGAACAAGCAAAAGCAGTTGGATCGATCAAGCAATCAGCGGGTAACGGACGAAGCAATAGCAAAACAAGCAATTAGAAGGTACAAATACGTCCTCCCTCCCTCCCTCTTATACTCTTCTCATTCAGACTCCTCTTTTTAATCATCCCCACCATCATCTGCATTTCTTAAAGCATTCCCCACCCCCTTCCTTTATTCCTTCCTTCCTTGGGGTTCAGTTTAGCTCACTACCTGCAGATGAGAAAAGTGCTGGGCTGGCGCCTGCCCTTCTTGCTATTATGCGCCATTGCCACATCTGTTTTAGCTGCAAATGTCACCTATGATCACAGAGCACTAGTCATTGATGGCAAACGCAGACTGCTCATCTCTGGCTCCATCCATTATCCTCGCAGTACTCCTGAGGTTCGTTCCCTTTTACACTTCTTCTTCTTCTTCTTCTTCTTCTTCTTCTAATCAATTAAATTAAAATCACATATGTAATTCTCTCTATTTATTTGCTAGTGGTACTGACTAACTAAAATTGAGTGAGTGAATGTTGTTGATTAATGTATGGAAATGGAAATTGAATTGTTTATATGTATGTATCTATATGTATATATGCATATGTAATTCTCTCTATGTATATATGTGCAGATGTGGCCTGATCTCATACAAAAGTCCAAGGATGGCGGAATCGACGTCATCGAGACCTATGTCTTCTGGAACATCCATGAACCCACTCGCAACCAGGTAACTGGCTGACTGACTTATTGATTGAGTTTACCACAAGAATATCACATCCATCCTTTCCCTATTGCATCATCTTTATCTATTTTAATTTTTAATTTTTGTTTGTTTGTTCAGTTACATTCCTTATTCCCCTCCCTCAACTGAACAATCCTTATTCCCGATTGTTTGTTCAGTTTAGAATTGATCCCTCTGCCCTTGTTCTTGTATCTATTCTACATACAGTATGATTTTGAAGGAAGGAAAGATCTGGTAAGGTTCATAAAAATGGTGGCAGAGGCTGGACTCTATGCTCACCTGCGCATCGGCCCCTACGTCTGTGCAGAATGGAACTATGGGTTAATGAATACTCTTTCTCTCTCTCTCTCTCTCTCTCTCTCTCTCTCTCTCTCTGCAATTTCCCATGTATTCGTTCTACTATTCTATTCGTCTTTAGATATTTCAATTTCAGCAATGCAATTTGTTTCCACTTTTATGCAGTGGCTTCCCTCTTTGGCTGCATTTTATACCAGGCATCAAGTTTAGGACTGATAACGAGCCTTTCAAGGTTTTCATTATTTTTCTTCCTTAATCTCTCTATTTCAGACTGCTAAATTGCTAATTGCCCAACTGTTGTATGCTGCTCCATCCTCATTCCCTCGCAGGCTGAGATGAAGCGGTTCACCACAAAGATTGTAGATATGATGAAGCAGGAGAACCTCTATGCTTCCCAAGGTGGACCCATCATCTTATCTCAGGTATTTTAAAGTCTTATTTTAGCACTTTTAATTTGTTTGCTGCCTTAATCCTTGTCGTGCATTTTGTTGCTTCTTCATGTTCTGCTCTTCAATCCTAAATGCAACTTACAATGAGTCATGGCAGATTGAGAATGAGTATGGAAACGTTGATTCCCAATATGGCTCAGGAGCCAAGCCATATATCAATTGGTCTGCGTCCATGGCTATTTCCCAAGATACAGGAGTTCCCTGGGTGATGTGCCAGCAGCCTGATGCCCCCGACCCTCTCGTGAGTCACTTATACATTGTACCCTTGGATCACTTTTCAGAAGAAATAATTTGATCCATCTTACTTTTATATATATATATATATATATATATATATATATATATATATATATATATATATATATATATTAATTTATTTTACTAAGGAAACGAACTTCCAGTTAATCATTATTATTATGCTATAATGCTTAAATGCTTGTGTGAATGAATAGAATTGATATGTGTTTGAGTGAACTCTTTTGCAGATCAACACATGCAATGGATTTTACTGTGACTCGTTTACTCCAAACTCTAATAATAAGCCTAAGATGTGGACGGAGAACTGGACTGGTTGGTGAGGCCTCTTCGCACATGTCGTCATAATCTAAATGTTTTCCATAGTTTGTTTTTAACGCTTCGGTTAGAAGGGTTAGGAAAATTGATTAAAAGAAATTCACGATGACACAGTGATGTTTTGTCCATAAATAACAATTATCAGATACTGACGCATCTCGGATGCAAGGTAGGAATTTCAGTTCTTTTTAGCAAAACTTACTAAGCATCCGGTGCATAATACCTAGCTGTTTACATAACGGCAATTAAGGAATAGTTGATTTCAGAAATTTGATCTAAATAATGGATTTGAAACTTACTTCTTCCACTTTCTTACCTCTTATTTCATCTGTGCGTGTTTTCTACATTTTATGAGCCACTAGTGTTGTCATTTAATTACATAAGCTGAGTATAATATACTGACCGTATTTGCATGTTTGAACTCCCTTTATCCCATTCTTTCATGTTGTCATGGTTATAATTATGCACAAGTTAATTGCTCAATCCTAAAGAATAACTTTTAAGTTAAATTCATCTAGTCAAACTGTTATTATCTGTGCTCTCTCCAAACCAACAGAAAATAATACACATGCGCTCATGTGCACTCCATGGTGCTATCCTATTTTTTTGGGATTTCCCATATCATTGTGTCCGAGTCATATTGTCCTCACGTCTCATGCTTCCCTAATTTTGCCCTTTGACGTTGCTGTTTTGTAATGAATGTAATAATGTGGCTATGACTCTTAGTGTTTCGTGTTTCTTATTGTACTTCTCATTTCGATTTCTTTGTCAGGTTTCTTTCTTTTGGGGGCGCAGTGCCATACAGACCAGTTGAAGACCTTGCATTTGCCGTTGCCCGTTTTTTCGAGCGTGGCGGCACTTTCCAGAACTATTATATGGTACTGCTTTTGATTTTTTTTTTTAACTTTCTACTTCTTAATGGTCTTTCTCAGGATTTCTTTAGAATAATCTTTTCACTTCCATCTATCAAATGTCAGCTTTACGTTACCTTCGTAGTGATCTATTACAATAAAGGGACGATTTTAATTCCATGCATTTTGTTTTCAGTATCAAGGTGGAACCAACTTTGGTAGAACTTCAGGGGGTCCGTTTATTTCAACTAGTTATGACTATGATGCTCCGATCGATGAGTATGGTAAGCTCCAGTCTGCTAACCTCTTGATTCCATATGACTTTTAGGTATTTAGAGAAAATTACAGCGTCCCTCTCTTGAGGAGATTTTTAGATAGAATCCCTACGATGAGAGTGTTCTCAATTAAGAATGTCCTTCTATTTCCTATGTGTAAGAGTTGATAGGGAATGTTAAAAAATAAAACATCATTTGCATGAAGCTATGTACTAATTGCTAGAATCTCGAGGTAATTTCATTGTTTTCTCCCACGTACATGCTAGGCATGATTAGGCAACCAAAGTGGGGTCACCTGAAAGATCTACATAAATCCATAAAGCTCTGCGAAGAAGCTTTGGTGGCGACTGACCCAACATACACTTCCCTTGGGACAAATTTGGAGGTATGCTCCATAACCTCAGTAGCTTTGGGCTACTTTATTACAATATAAATAACGATTTATATAAGTGGTGCTATCAAGTGTAATCTGATAGTTAGAATTCTATTTTTGAATTAATGTAAGGAGAATCTTGCTCATGATCTATTGATGCCAGAGATAGCATTCTTCGTTGCTGATGTTTTTGTCTTCTTAGTCCCACGTGTACAAGGCAGGATCGGGTGCCTGTGCAGCATTCCTTGCCAACTTCGGAACATCTGATGCAACTGTTACTTTCAATGGCAAGTCATATCATCTCCCTGCATGGTCTGTGAGCATCCTTCCGGACTGCAAAAATGTGGTATACAATACTGCTCAGGTATGCCAGTCTTGGCTTATGATGAACATGTCAAATCTTTTTTCCAATGTAGTAGCTTTTTTTTTTCTTCCACTCAATGGATTATTAAAATATATCATGTGAGAATAATATTACATGGCATTGGTGTGTTTTACCTATGCTCTGTCTCAATTAGAAACTTTTTTGAGCAAGTATGTTCATTTAGATACATGTAATGGTTACATTGCTTAAGCAGTATGTTCATGGATAGCTTGTTATCCATTTGATACATCTATATTGCCCTAGGGTCTGTTCAAGCATTTTTCACAACCTGAAATGGGTGCATCACATATGATCTCCAAAATATTATTATGTTGGTTAAGACTAATGTAGGCTGTAGGAAATTATTTGCGACACCGTGTGTTTCTTCTCGATGTCGAAGTATGCCCAACCAAAAATTAAATTGCATCCAACTCTTAACTTGGGAGAGGATAATTGAGCAAAGACTAAACAAGTAACAATTGAGTTTGAAAATCAATTTGGTTTTATGGCAATGACGTTGAGAGCATGGAAGCTATCGTTTTCAGGGAAGAGCGTGGAAGCTATCTACATGCAAATATTATTGTTTAAAACAAAATATATCTACACATGGGTTTCATTTTTTCAGAAAACCTTATGATGAGCCCTCCAAAGAAGATGTGTAGTGGGTTTTAGAGAAGAATCAAAATGATGTGGTTTAGGATATGTGTGATAAACTGGTTACTGGTAACTAATTCTGATATAATTAGCATTAGGAATCTTTTGGGTTAGAAACAATCCATCTACTCTATTTGCTATCCGCTCTACATTAATGGTTGTGAAATAGTTAGCATAAAGGAGTGGATGCTAAAAAAAGTTATGGATTTGACTTGACAAAAATAGCAATTTTTAGTATCCTTTAGTTACACGTATTATTGTCTATACACAGAAGATGTTAAATTCGCCTGTTGTAATATGTCACCTTGTACTTGTGTGTGCACATAGCATGTGGACATCAATATAGCAAATTTTTTATTTAGTACAATTTTCTTAATCTTCAGTTAAATTTTACAAATTAGATAAAAAAAAAAATTATGTCAGAAAGTTGTCGTATCTCTTCCAGAGCCCTGATCAGCACAAGTTTCCTATTAGATTAACTCTCAAGCTACTCATTTGGAGGAGAGATATATGAAAGATGATCAGACCACAGATCAACCCCTTGATTCCTCCAAAGCATTCCAGTCAAGATGGAGTTTTGTTAACGAACCTGTGGGTATTTCAAAGAACAGTGCCTTCACAAAAACTGGGTTACTTGAGCAGATAAATACTACTGCTGATGCTAGTGATTATCTCTGGTATTCAACAAGGTTAGTAATATTTACATATTTCTAACTCAGCTTCGTGCATGCTCTCAATTTTGTATTGACAATTTATGGCCCTTCTTTAAATTGGCAGCGTTGTGATTAATGGCGATGAACCATTTCTTCTAAATGGGACACAATCTAATCTTCACATAGAATCTCTTGGCCACATCCTACATGCATTTGTAAATGGGGAGTTTGCAGGTAATATATTGAAGAAGCTGAAATAATTTTTCGTAATCTAAGCCCTGCTTTCAAATTATCTCATCTAGTATTATGCAAATGTCAAAAGAAAGCATAGAAACTTGCTTCTTTCTGCACTAATGCTATGTGAAGAATAGTAGAACATTTTTCATGATTTGGACCAACTTTCAGGTTGGCTGGTAATTATTTTTCTCTCTTTTCGCAGGCAGTGGGATAGGCAGTAGTAATAACCCAAAGATTTCCTTTGAGAAGCTTATACAGCTAGCACCGGGAAGCAATAAGATTGATCTTTTAAGTGCAACCGTGGGCCTGCAGGTTGTTCCCGTCCACAATTGCTTTTTCTGAAATTTATTTGTTTTCCTTTCACTGTTGAGAGATGACATCATGGGATTGATCTGAGATGCATCTTGTTTTAGAATTTGATAATATCTTTAGCTTTATATATATATATATATATATATATATATATATATATATATAACGCGCTCTCCATAGAACTGATTGTAACTAAATCAAACTAAATGTTTTAGTCCATGCCCTTATATGCAGAACTATGGAGCATTCTTTGATTTAACTGGTGCTGGAATTACCGGTCCTGTGAAGCTCAAGGGCCAAAGTGGCACCATAGATCTCTCTTCTCAACAATGGACTTACCAGGTTTGGAGAAAATATGTTTGTTTTCATCTGTTGCTCTTCTTTATTATCTCTCATCTTTTTTCATATTCAGGTTGGCCTTAAAGGTGAGGAGTCAACCTTGTATGAAAACACTGCAAATTCTTCAAATTGGAATTCAGAATCTACACTACCAACGAACCAACCTTTGATATGGTACAAGGTATGCACTTTTTTTTTTTTTTTCCTTATACAGTAAAATCAAGTTTCAACTGTACTTTTGCATGATCTTGTGTTTGCCTCTGCAAATTAAGTTGGATATTTCTGAATATAACATTTGAAAATTATGAAGATCCTCGGGCAATTTAAGGGAAATCTAAAATGTGTTTTCCCAAGTTAAAACTGATGAATTGAAGACTTAATCCTACAGTATGTCTGTTGTCAGGACGAAATTCCTCCTATCTAGAAAGCAGGGTACATGACTATTAATACTATGCTGTTAAACGAAAAGACTGTTAATATTATTTCTCTAATATTCACACGATATACATATGATCCGGATAAAAAGCCTTCATCATTTATTGGCAATAACTACAACTTCCATAAAATCAAGTACATAGCCGAAGTAATTTGTGCCCATGATTTTCTTTTTGTGGCACCATAACAGAACTAAATTAAGTATTACAAATCCTAACCAACGTAGAACCTATCCACACATTGGCCACAAACTTCAACAAAATAACAATAAAAACATGAATGAGATTAACAATATTGCCCGCACACGAAGAGACTACATACACTAAATTTTACAACCACTAAGGTAGTTGGTATAACAATCTAATTTAATTTCATATGTATCAAATAGTCAATCGAAGGATGAATGCAGTGAATGCTGGTGAATTAGCTTAGTTGAATAACACAATTAGCAAAATTGCTAATATTAAGTGTCAATTTTTTCACACAATGAAATGTCGAAAGCCTAATTTGTCCTCTGAGCATATAATAGATTGCAATCCTAGCAAAAATATTCACTTGATTTACAATGGCCATATATGTATTGGAAATATTCTTGCAAAGTAGCCAGAGGTTACCATAGATGAAATGTCCATAAACTGGTTTGTATATTCTAAAAATGGAATTACATAAATAAATATATATATATATATATATATATATATATATATATATATATATATATATATATATATATATATATATATATATAGGTTTTGTATGCTTTTGCAATAATGCAAAATAATAAGTCAAACTGCATGATCAATTGTTAGATTTATAAAGACAACAAAACATCTTGATAATCCAATTGAATCATTTATGAGAGACCTAGCATAGCCATAAGACCTCTTTGTTCAAATGGAAAAGATGACACTATGTCTTCTTACTCTCCAAAAAAAGAAAGGCCATAAAACCTATGAACCTGGAACGAGCTTTATCTACCCTTATCATATATTAACTCCCATTCCTCAATTAAAGATCCCAAGAGAAAACAACATAAAAACTATAAAGTGTCTTGTAACTATAAACCCATTAAACTTTTTTTTTTTTTTTTGTGATTTTTAATAAATTGCATCCAGAAACACGTGTATATAACTTTGAGGAAAAGTAGAGACTGAATAGAAAATAGTGTACCTAATGTTAATGTTAAAAAGTAGGTTTCATGGTTGAAAACTATAAAATCAAAATATCTAAGCCTGTCATATTACTCTTGAGTTAGCATTGTTTTTTGGTTCAGCACATGAACGTAAAGAAGCCCACCGAAGATGCTCCTATCTGCGTTTTAAGTTCAAAGCATATAAGCTTTCCAAGTAATATCCTTCTTGTAAGTTGTAATAGATTTTAAATTGAAGCAGCACGGCAAATATATCCTTCCTGTAAGTTGTAATATATTTTAAACTGAAGCATCACGGCAAATTACTCCTTGAGTTTCTGCATTTATAGATGATATTTACATCTGCATGAATACATATGCCATTGTTCAGATTAAAGTATGTCCCATCCATGTCAAATTACTCATCCAGTATGTCTTGCAGACTACTTTTACTGCTCCTGACGGGGAAAAACCAATTGCAATTGATTTCACGGGGATGGGTAAGGGTGAGGCTTGGGTGAATGGGCAAGGCATTGGACGCTATTGGCCAACTAATATTTCACCACAGAATGGTTGTGCCACGTCTTGTAACTACAGAGGAGCTTACAGCTCAAGTAAATGCTTGAAGAGCTGTGGGAAGCCATCTCAGCGACTGTAAAACACTCGTCTGATTTTGATATTTGTGCTTGCAAAATCTTCAGTTTATCTAAATTCTCTCTTACGCGAACAGGTACCATGTTCCCCGTTCATTTCTAGAATCGAGCAGTAACACTCTGGTGGTCTTTGAGGAAATGGGTGGAGATCCAACCAAGATATCTTTTGCTACTAAACAGACTGGGAGCTTATGTGGACACGTATCGGAGTTGCATCCAGCCCCTATAGATGCCTGGGTTTCTTTAGGGAAGTTATCAAGAGGTAAACTTGGACCCAGGGTTCATCTGCAGTGTCAAGACCCCAACCAAGTCATCACTTCAATCAAGTTTGCAAGCTTCGGGACTCCCCATGGCGCGTGTGGGAGTTTCAACCATGGGCAATGCAGCAGCGACACTGCTCTTTCGGTGGTGCAAGAGGTAATTCTACCAAAGCTGGTTTGGTTTCTAATTTTTGTTGAGAAGTCTAAATCCCATGCACTCTTGTTTCTCGCTTCTGATTCAACAATAAAAAAAATAATATTAAAAAAAAAAAAACTATCCAGGCATGCATTGGGTCAGAGAGTTGCAGCGTTGCAGTTTCGACCGAGATGTTTGGAGACCCATGCAGCGGGGTTACGAAGAGCCTTGCAGTGGAAGCTGAATGTTCATGATCACGGGATGCAAGTGATGAGCACAGCAATCACCCACGGTGGAGGCAAAGCATTCCCCCAGAGAGGCGTATACCCACAGAAAAGTTAAAAGGGAGGAACATATATGTGGAATGTCAATGTTTAATCTTATAATAATAATAATAAAACATGCGGAAAACTCTCCTGTTCCTGAAAGCTCTCAAACTTCTCTATATCATGCATGAGTAGCAGGCAGCAAGCGCTCCAACATCCCGTTCGCTTAGATCCCAATGGAGAGCCTATGGCGAATGGCTATACACACACCTGCTAAGACGTTCATGATTTCTTAAGGCCTGCTACGATGAGTGAAGTTGTTGCTCAGTTTCCCTTTGGAGCACAGTCGGAAATCAGCATTTGAATTGTGATAGGAAGTTTCATCCTTGTGTCCCTACAAACCTGTGTCCATCTAATATCCATAGCGCTGTTGGTGCAGGACAAAAACGATTTAGGATTTGTGGTAGAGAATTTGGATAAAAATTAGGATTTTAGGGATAAATTATGATTTGGACCTCATGCCCAGGCGAATCACACGCCTAGGAAAATATTTGATAAAAATAAAAATAAAAGCAAATCATATGCTCTCATAAAACATATCTCATTACATATCAAATTAGAGTTTTATAAACCATATATATAGAAATTCCTAATGCAACAAGATAATAACAAATCTAACAAAATTCCTAATCCAATCTAATCAAATCTAACTAAATAACTAATTTTATCTCTATCAATTCTCCTGCGCTTGAAAATATTCACCACCTAGTGAATGTCGACAAGAAAAAAAATCAAGCAACGGCCGAATAAAATTGGTCAATCTTTTCGAGATCTGGTAAACCTTTCCACCGAACTAAGTATAAGAAAGTTGAATAAATTTGTAGCCAAATATATGCTGCTTTATATTTCAATGGTGACGACAATAATAATTGTGGAAAGTCTGCAGAGAAATCGAAATCTGTTGCTTCTGTAGGAAATGCAAAATTTGAAATGTGAGCTAGAGAGTAAATGAAAACACGATCCTCATAAACAGGGCTATTGAATATTTCTATAGTTGGCTATGGCAGAAAAATCGGATCAACAATTTTTGGACCTATGACGGGCTCTATGATGGCTTCAGTCTCAACTATAACATAATCACCTAAAATATCTTAAGCTGATGTGTCGATATCTGAACTCTTCGAAGTGCATTGATATTCATAATGCCAAAATTCTCTATATGTATTTGATGGAAGGACACTAATGAGCCGAGTGTCCGTATCCCTCACATTTAGAGTATTGTTTAAAGACAATATGCGGAGCATACCGTGCACGAAGAAAAAACTGCAAATCATTCAAAATTGAACGAGATTTATAGTTGTTAAGTTACCAATCAAAAACTTCTCCAACAAACTTTAATTTAGTATAATTGTATATCTGCTCTGAAGTCAAAGGAAAGTAACGGAAAAATTATTTCAAATTGCTCTCCCAATTATCATAACCATTAGAATCATTACAACTGTGAAAATATGGGACTACATCATATATCATACTCCATTTGCTTGAAATTGGCAAGCAAATCGGCATCAGTGTTATTGTATTTTCCACAAAATATGAATCTCTTAGTTTCAAAAATTTTAAAGTAAATTCAGAAAATACCATAATTGGAATATGTCGATTATACCTCGAATCCAATGCGAACCGGACTTCAAATGACATCAAAATCACGTTTAAACCCTTAATGGGTCTGCTTCTGCTGTTGGGCCGGATCTACTGCAGCACTGAACCCAATTTTAAACTCAAGCGGATCGAATCGGGTTGTAGGTCGGATTTGAAGTCCAAATAGAACGCAACTTGAAATAATATGGGGGAGTTTCTAAAGGGGCACATCTTTTTTCCTAGTGAGCTCACTTTAAAAGTTTGCCTTTATAACAAGATTGTCCCTAAATTTTTAGGGCTAAATTGTCCTCTCCTTCAACCTCAGCTCCCCATCTTCCTCCATCCGAACTGCTGCAGAATTTTTTTTCCTGAAAAGCTTCAAATTCAATCCACTTGACTTGATCTGCGGTAGGTTGGGAGAGATTTCTGCAGTAGGTTAGGGGGAAGGTGGAAGGTGGAGGAGGAGAGAAATTTTCTAAGATTAGTGGAGGAGTTGGGTTTTAGGGAAAGTGGGTAAGGGAAAGTGGTCGGCCCTAAAGAGGAGGAGAGGAATTTCTAGGGTTAGTTGAGCATGCTGAAAATGTCCAAAAAACCTTCCCTACATTCTCTCACCCACTTCCTCTAAACCCTACTCTCCAACTACCCTAGAAATTCCTCTTCTCCTTTCTAGGACCAGCCAACTCCTCTCCAACCCACTGTAGATCTCCTTTCTCTCCTCTCCTCAAGTCAAATGAATTGAATTTGAAACTTAAAAAAATAAAAGTTTTTTTAGCAGTTGTTCGCGCGGGAGTTGTTCGCGCGGGAGAGAGAGGGGGAACTGAAGTTGAAGGAGAGAACAATTTGGTCCTAAAATTTTATGGACAATCTTGTTATAAATGTAAACTTTGAAAGTGGGCTCACTTGGAAAATGGTGTGCCTCTTTAGAAACTCCCATAAAAGAGAGAAGATTGAGGAATTAGGCTCTGACTGAGATTTAGTTCTGATACCAATTTGGTGTAGAACATAAATAATTTAAGGTTTGTGGTAAGAAATTGGAATCAAAATTAGATTTTTGGGGATAAGTTAGGGTTTGGATTTCACGCCAGCCTATTTTCTCACGAATCACTCGAGAGAAAGATTTGATTAAAATAATAATAATAATAAATCACATGCTTTCATAAAGCATATCTCACTACATATCAAATTAGGATTTTACAAACCATATATATAGAAAATCCTAATGCAATAAGATAATTACAAATCTAACAAAATCTCTAATCAAATCTAATCAAATTTAACTAAATAACTAAATTTATCTCTATAAGCTATAGTTGGGGAATGGCTACTACTCACTATCCGAATGAATTGGTTTCGAACGAATCGATAGGATAGGTTTAGGTCCATGAGCATAACCAATACTAGTGGACTGTCACAAGCGACCCATGTCCGTCACAAACTATTCAGGTCATTGCCCAGGAGTTCACGTTTACTCTAGGCTAAACATTTGTTATTGTTGTAGCCAATGTTGAGAATAACGCATTATAAAATCTGTTATGTTGCGTTATAAAACCTAAAAGAAAACCAACGTTACTTAATAGTCGAAAATAACTCAATGCATCGTAACGGTGCATTTTTTATATTATTTTATGTATTTTATGTTAAGTTAAATTACATTATGTTATATTATTTACAATAATTTTTAAATTATTTTTATATTTATTTTGATTAACAATAATTTTTAAATTATTTTTATATTTATTTTGATTATTTATTTTAATTGTTAGCACTTAGTTGTTTTTTCACTTGACAGCTT
Organism: Dracaena cambodiana; assembly: GCA_036321105.1. Classification (NCBI taxonomy): domain Eukaryota; kingdom Viridiplantae; phylum Streptophyta; class Magnoliopsida; order Asparagales; family Asparagaceae; genus Dracaena; species Dracaena cambodiana. The sequence goes on along the minus strand of JAYEPQ010000004.1, from coordinate 65,953,549 downwards.
ATTGTTTGCTTATTTGATTACTTGTGGTATTGTTAACTTGTACATCCTTATTTACTTGTTATAATTCATTTTCAATTACAAAATTCTTTTTTGTTATAATTTCTTGCCAATTACTAAAATCTCTTACTTGTTGATTAAATTAAATTATCAGCTAATATAAAATAAATAATTAAAAATAATATAAATTGAGCATTACAAAATTTAAATTAAAATATTGATAATAATTAAAAATAAATTTAAAATCTTGTTTTCTTATTTAGATGATAACTGAAATTATGGATTTGAATATAATTTAATTCATGAAAATAAATATGAGAATCACTGTGAAACTTGTTAGAAAGTTAGAATTAATACTGAGATATAATTTTTTAATATTTTCTTTTAGAAATTTTAATTTAATTTTCAATTTATAAAATTTATTTCTCATAGTTTTATATTTATTTTTATTTAAAAAAATAGAAAATCGCGTAACATAAATTATGTATTAGCGTTATATGACAGAGACAAAACGTTACATTACCGTTATCATTATTTTAAACACCGTTATCGTTATTTTAAATATTGGTTGCAGCAATGATTCACTACAAACGGGAACATTCTTATAAACCAAGGGATCTCTTTTTGTTCCAAAGAGTAGAATGTCATATTCACATAGAGCAACTTCAGATCCGACTGTTGGTCTATTAGAGCTATATTCAATATAAGACAAGAAAGTTAATATGCTAAGCTTAGTGTTTATCTAGTGGAATAGTACCACACTATAGCCATCCAAGATGACAAAAAGGAAAAAAGATGAGGGAAAAAAAAAAAACAGAAGAAGAAGAAGAAGAAGAAGAAGAAGAAGAGAAACAAAACATGCAGAGCAACCAATCCCATCATACATCTCATAGCAATTGCACAGAACAAAAAACACTGCTCAATCTTCTAGAACTAAAATTTGTTTGTCGATGCTCAATCCACTGCAAGGCTCCTCAAACATTATTAGCAGCATCTTCATGTTGAAGGCCTTGTCCACTCCCCGTTGACAATTTCTCGGCAGCTAATCGTTGTTTTAAAGAGAGAAAAGTCCTTCCCCAAATTAATTTGATAGCACGTATATACCCTTGCCATTCGAAGGCTGCAGGCAGGCACTTACATTCGTATCCCTCGATGCTTCTTCTGAGAGACTTAATTGTTATAGACTCTACCATGCACACATTTGGATTTAATTTGGACTGCTTTAATTCCTCTCTCAGCTTTGAGACTTTTAATTCCACCACTCAAGGGCTGCAACAACCATTACCATGCATAAACTTCACCTCCTGTGCTCGCTGTTGGAGAGGAAGCGTGCACCACATGCAAGCTCACCATGAATCATATCGACGTTAATGACCTCCATGAAGAAAAGAAAACAAAACCGGAAGGCATAAGGACGTATGTATAATAATAACATCTAATAAGAAGAGGAGGTAAAAAAACTGTATAAAGAAAGAAGGCGACCCTTCCCCTCCAACAGCAACACTCAAACCAGAACAACATAAATAAATAATTAAGGAACAAAAAGCTAAAACTTGTGTAAATTCTAATTAGAACTGATTCTTTTTTAGTTCTGTCTGTCGGAAAAAGATTAGCAGCAAAGGAAAAAAGAGGTCAGCCAATGTCCGGTCCATGCCTAAAAAATGTGAGGGAAGAGAAGAAAAAGTAACCAGTACCACACAAAAAAATAAATAAATCAAAGTACCGCAGTTGTCTCCTAGCTAGACTGAGAGATGAAGCCAGAACAGTAAGCTAAAAACATTTGCATGATGATGCAGTGTTACCTTCATCCCCATCCCCATGCATATAACTAACTCTGTTGATATCTCTGATCAGAACTGCACTTCTCTCCAGTGTGTTTCATTCCCACTGCAGGCAAGCGTCACTGACATACCTGCAGTTATTTGAATTAATGTAAGAGAGAGTCGAAATCCATATGCATTATTCTAATGATTAAAAACACATCACTACATACACAGCGACAACGAAAGAGCACTTCTCCATCACATATACTTCACTATCTGCCCAAAAATAATATGCAAGAACTTATATGAGAAAGGAAACATACATAGCACAGAAAATTTTTGACATCCGAAATTTAAAAGTACTAGAAATTATTAAAAAAAAAAAAAAAGTACAGGACCTTAAGGTAAAGGTGAAGGTATCTGTAAGTACTCAATATACCGTTCGGTGAACAGCCAAATTTGTTCTGGTTAACTAGACAGATACAAAGTTGCAAACTGTAGAAATCTTACGTACATATGACAAGAAGGCTGAAAAAGTCCCGGGAGTTTGGAGATGTAAGAAATTGTTGTAGGAGGCCCAAGAAATTACCATAGACCAGGTTAACTCCAGTGATTTCCAATAGTACTATGAGATGCATCTCTGATCGGCCAATAATGAATAGGTAGCTAGGGGACATTTCCAGCTCATATTTTTTTTTATTTTTTCAAAGTAAAACGGTGAGCATCGCCCTCCCGTGTTCCATTAACTTCCAGCTCATATTTATAAGTAGCATAAAGACTACTAATTTTCACTTCACAGCTGGTTTTCGACATGCCAACAGGATTTGATTTTGTGACATGCCAACAGGATTTGATTTTGTGGTACGCGTAATCAATAGCAACTGAATAGGTACCACTGATTTATTGCAACTTCTGTCTCATATCAGTATTAGATCACAGCTATTCCTATTCCATTTCAGGAGGTCTTGACTCTCAACTTTTAAAGCTTGAACTACTGGCAGGGCCAGCCTGTCTCAAATTAGTGCAGGTAGACTAGAGCAAGGAATGAGCAACCTGATAACAACTTACCAAGGAAATGAAAATGAAGCAAAGACGGAGTTCAATGAAAGCCACCGGCATTCTGAAATGTATACACAGTTTGATCCAGAAAGAAGCCAGTGTTTATGATTTATAATGCCAAATTGCAACTACGTACTAGGATACAACCATAAGCAATTCATTCTTCGTTCAATAAACAAGATGGTTGAAGCTAACATAAGATGGTCAAAATCATCCTGTGACGGGTCTTAGCTTTTAGAAAACTTTTTTGTTTTTTTTTTTAAACTTCTTAACAAGACAGAGAGAAAGAGAACTGGTTCTCTAATTGTTTCTACTTGTGGTTAGGGGAAAGCACCCCCGAGGAATACAAGGTCGCTTATCTAGCTACCAACACCAACACTTGGTATGAAGTATGAACACTACAGGAAGAGGAGGTGTTTTTTTTTAAAATTTTTTTGTTCATTTTTCTTTCCTTTTCTCCCCAGACAAAAAGAAGTTTTGAAGCACTTATCTAAAAACAGGGGTTAAAGTTAGAATTAGAAAATTTTAAAGTTCAAGAATATACTGGCTTTGGCCAAAGAGTATTGAGAGGCCTACAACAACACATTAAACAGAATAGAAGTAAATCTTATTAATTAAAGAAAAATTGATTTGGCAAAACGTCTATGCTTCAAAAACCAAAACTAGACAAAGTGCTTCAAAACATACGGAATAAACTTCTTTCACACATGATATACATCATTTATCTGATGGAGGGGGGGGGAAAAGTTAAAGAAGAGAGAATATACCTCCAGAGGCTTCAACAGTAAGAGAGACAATACAATAGTGGAGGTTGTTAGAATCAGCTACTAGACAAGATCCACCACCATCAGTAGCCAAGTACTAAGAATTGAAATTGATAGAGAGAGAGAGAGAGTCGGTGCAAGTCCCTTCTTCATAACCTTTCCTCAAACTCAGATTTAATGTCAGGGCTAACTCATAAAATTGGTTCTATGTCAAATTCAAGGAAAATAATCTTTATTTATATTTTCACAATACATTTCAGCAGAAAGAGAGAGAATTATAAAGGATGGGATTTACAAAGATTGTAGGCGAAAGTTCAAAGATAGAATTAAAATAAAAAAATAAAAAAGAGAGAAAAAGAAAAAGATGATATCTTCTTCCATATCCATCTTTCTGAATTTCAACATAACTGAAGAGAGAGAAAAGATAACGCTTGGTAGAAATTGCAACCAATGGTGGATCATATTTCCCAAGGCATCATCAGCACGAAATATATCACATTATATATTTCGCTCCCCCTTCCTAGTGATCCTATAGACAGAAATGCCACACTGCTATGCAAAATCTAGCAGACCAAGCAAAGAACAGACATGTAAGAGGTGACAATGAGCTTACAATAAACTGAAGCTTTAGGTATTACTGGATTTTGTAGTTGGCTGCTTGAAGGCGACTGTAGGAGCTATCCTGCAGCTCCTTCTCTGGTGCTCAAGCACAAGCTCTCCTGCGAACCAATCCAGCTTCTCCATGTTCGACTTCTCCCCTATCCTCTTTCCACCGAACATCACGGACTCCAAATTCTTTTGCTTCAGCATCTTCTCCGCAGCCCCAAAAAGTGCCTGCAGATTCCTACAACTCGGATCACAGTCTGCATCAGACCCACACTGTACCATACTAGAGCCGTTTGCCTGCCCACAAGGAGGATGATAAGATAAAATGCCTAAGCGTGAACAAAAAGATTCTGTAGCTTACATGAGCTAACGCTTCAGCTAACTAATCTGAGTCTTTGGCAGTAAAGTTGACATCAAATTCAAAACTTCAATGTCAAATCACACCTAAAAAAATATCACTGTAAAATAGAAACAATATTTGCATTTTGGGGAAGGTGTCAAAGTCTAAATTCATTAAAAAAAAAAAAAATTACAAAGATCATAAGGTTTTTATCAAGCGAGGGAGCAATTACTTCTGGGTGGCACATCCAGGCGGAGCCCCTGGGAGAGCGCGGGCGACAGCACGATGAACAGCGATGAGGCTGTCTAGAGGCTGCGGTGATTTGGCTTTTGGAATCAATCGAAAGAGAGGAGGATTTGTTTGGATATGGGGATTTGGTGTTGGCCCAAACACACAACACCAGGGAATCATATATTTACATGATTGTTTGATTTGCTGCTGGTTCAGAACAGCAAACACCAAAAGAAGTGGCGGAGTGGATTCTGAGGTGCAGATCGATGACTATAGTTGATCGAAGAATCGGTGTCCAATTAAGGTGATTCAAGAGTCGAATTCTATTTTTTCAACATTTCGGATGCAGTGGCGAAATCGGATGGGACAAAATCCACTGTTTGGAGCAGATTTTGTGCAGACCAGCAGTGATCAAAGATGATCGAGGGATCAATATTGATCGATAGTTGATGGTTGGTTGATTGTATAATGATGAGGTACGACGTGATACTTCATGTTGATAGATATAGTTACTTCGTGACATGATAAAACATATGATAATATATAATTATCTGTCTCTAGAGTTGGTATAGTCTTTTAGATCAAGGTGGAGTACGATGTATCGATCATTTTTGTGTGGTGCACAGCAGGAAAAGTGATTGTAAGTATTCAGGAGATCTAGGTGTTTTGACTGAGGTGGAGCACGGTGTAGCAATTATGAGCGCTTGGTGAAAAACATGTAGTAATCGTGAGTGTTCAAGGGAGTACAGTTTAGTGATCATGAGTGCTCGGAGAAGAGTATGGTTTAGATATCATGAGTGCTCAAGTATAGAGGCGATGGTGATTATACAATTTGTTCTGGGTCAGTGGAGCATGGTGATCGTGTAGTGGATGTCTGCAAAGTGAATGGTGAGAACAACGGAGTTTCTCCATGATGCATGGCTCCTCGGATACGAGCCAAGGTGGAGATTGTTGGATTTGTTTCTCGCAATCGTTGAGTATCCAGATGTGATTAAGGATCACAATGAGTTTTAGTTGGACTTGGGTTAAAAGACTAGAGTTCTAATTGGATTGGAACATCAATTAGATATTAATAGTGTTATTTTAATAGGATTATGATATAAATATATATATATATATATATATATATATATATATATATATATATATATATATATATATATATATATATATATATATATATATATATATATATATATATGTGTGTGTGTGTGTGTGTGTGTGTGTGTGTGTGTGTGTGATATGAGAGATGAGAGCAATTGATAAAAGAGAGATACTTTTGTTATTATGAGATATGAGAGAGATAGAGAGATACTTAGATCTCTTATTGTAACTTTTTTTTCTCATAGTGGATATTTATTTCGTTGTTCCCCGTGAACGAAGGTCGAATTTGGTCGGCCGCACCATGTTAATTCTTGTGTGTTTCTTGTAATTGTGTTATTTTCTTCGTCTCTACGATCTTGATAGGGGTTCGATCCCCAATAAATAGTATCAGAACTATAGTTATGGATCTGAGATCAAGTTTACGAGATGGAACGATGTCAAGTCAGCAAAGATGATCGGTGGAGGTTTCAAAATCAATATCAACACTTGAAGAAACAAAAAAAAAGAAAAAAATGTGGTAGATTGTTAGTTGTTCGTATATAAGTATAGTCCAACATCGAATAAGACAAAGAAAGTCGATGTATTTAAATACAAAGTTGGGGTCTCTACCTATAAGCTTAACCTTTTGGGTCAGACTAGTTCCCAGTTTTGTATTTAAGCCTATCATGTTCCTAGTTGGACCTGGCGTTTCTCCCCAACAATTGATATTAGAGCTCATATTTGGACCAAATTGTCATTGGGTCAAGGGTTCAAATTATAGTCTAAGGGGGAATGAAGCCGAGTTAACTTTGGGTTTAATTTTCCACGCGTCGGCTCTCCACGTGGATGGTTGTCAAAATTAAGTAGGTCGGATGGCGCAAGTAAATTTGGGTTTGGTTTTCCACATGCCGGAGTCTACGTTCGGGCCAAACTATCGTCGCGTCAGGGGTCCAAATTATGGCCTAAAAGGGAGTGAACCCGATGTTGAAGTCCGAATTAGTCGAGTTAAATTCGGATTTAATTTCCCACGTGTCGGTTATTCACGTGGATGGTTGTTAAAGTTAAGTTGGTCGAGTGGTGCAAGTAAATTTGGATTTACTTTTCCACGTATCGGAGTCCAGGTTCGAGCCAAACTGTCATCGGATCAAGGGTCCAAGTTATGATCTTAGGGAGAGTGAAGCCAATATTGAAGTCCGAATTGGTCAAGTTAATTTGGATTTGATTTCCCACGTGTCGGCTCTCCACGAGTCCATGTGTCAGCTCTTCACATGGAAGATTGTCAAAATTAAGTTGGTTGGATGGTACAAGTAACTTTGGCAACCATTTATGTGGAGATAAAAAAAAATTTATGTTTTTAAATACAAAGTTGGGGTCTGTACATGTCAGGTTAAGATTTTGAATAAGACTGGTCTTTAACTTTGTATTTAGGCCCATTATAACCCAGCGTTTCTCCCCAACAAAACCTAATTCATGAATGCACTATTAATTTTTCTTTAGGAAAAAAAAAAAAAAAAAAGAGAAAAGAAAAGAAATAATAAGTTCAAACCCCTATAATTGTATTTGGAAACAAAAAGGACGAGTGCCAGCCAGCCCCAAATGCCACCGACAAAGCAAAAGCCAGTACCAACAAACAAGTCCCACTCCCCGACTCTCTCCCAACTCTCCCTCGTCCTCTTCCTCCTCCTCCTCCTCCTCCTCTTCCTACCCAGCGCACGTTAGAATTCCCCCTGCTGGTCCTACTTACTTATCGAAATTCAATCGTGCTTTAAATTAAATTAAAGCTAAACAAAACAAATATATATATATATATATATATATATATATATATATATATATATATATATATATATATGAGGAAACGGGAAATACACCGGCGGTGAAGGGAGTTACTTCACCGCCGCTTAGGTGGTCCAATAAAATTATAACACGTGGTGTCATTTAAGAGAATTCATTTATATATATATATATATATATATATATATATATATATATATAGGAAACGGAAAATACACCGGCGGTGAAGGGAGTTCCTTGACCGCCGCTTAGGTGGCCCAATAAAATTATAACACGGGGCGTCATTCAAGATAACAAATAAATGAATTCTCTTAAATGACACCATGTGTAATAATTTTATTGGGTCACCTAAGGGACGGTGAGGAAATGTATTTCCCGTTTTCTCATATATATATATATATATATATATATATATATATATATAAAAGGAACGGGTTGGGCTTTAATTTCACCTGGATCCGAATGTAATTGGAGCTCTGACATTGCCCGAACGCCATTGCAACCGCATGGTCCACGAGGTCAGCAGCCCCGTCGGAGGCAATGCGGGCGATGGGTCGGGCCCACTCCTTGGTCCCCCATTTCCTGATCTTCTGGTACACCGCCGCACCCCCACTTGAATCGGGTCCTCCTCCAACGCCGCACCCGAGAGAGAGCACCATCACATCCTCCACTCCCCTCACGAAAGGGAACTCCTGCTTGTTGTGCAGCACGTGCGTTATCGCCGCCGCCGCCGGGTTGCTCATTGCCAAACCCCCATCCACCCCCACGCAGACCGTTCTTCCGTCGACCGACCTCATCTCCACCGGTTCGAACCTCCCCGGCTCCGCCCAAGTCGCCCTGCAGACCTCCCACAGCCGGAAGTCGTAGCTCTCGCTCTCCAAGGCATCGGCACGAGAGAATACCAGCGGCGCTGACGTCAGCATGTCGTAGCAAGGGACCAGCAGCGGCTTCAGGGTGTCCTTCAGGCTCGTGTTGTCTCCAAACGTCTCTTTCATCGCCCTCTCCATGGACTCCGTCGCTCCTCCGCCGTTGAATACGCAACTGAAGAAGCAGGAGGGGGAGGACGGCGTCGCGCTCTGCTTGCGGAAGAGGCGCTTGCCGTTGTTGACGAGGAAGCGCCACGTGTCGTCGGCGGTGAAGTTGGGGCGGGAGCCGTCGCGGGTGGAGGAGAGCATGGAGGCAAAGAGGCCTCCGACGCCGGAGCCGGCGACGACGTCGAAGTAGCCTGCGATGGTGGCGTTTGGGTCGCCGGATTTTGATTTCAAGGATTGTTCGAGGTAGGAGAGGGCTTTGCCAGGGAGGATACCGCGCATGCCGATGCCTCCTCCACCGTCGATGCCGAGGATGCAGACCTTTCCCCTTTGTGTTTTGATGATGGAGGAGGGGTCGAGGACGGGGGATGGTTCGGGGTTGGGGTTGGGGTTGGGGTTGGAGTTGGGGAGCCAGAGAGTGTGGTCGTCGTAGCCGAAGAGGAACTTGCTCTCGAGGATGGAGAAGATTTCGTAGCTGAGCTTGTCGGTGGCATCATGGACATCTTCGACCCCTACTACTCCTTCACCTTCTCCTCCTAATTGCTTGGTAATGTTGTAATTGTTCATGGAGACGAGCATCTCCTTTGCTGCTGTTGCCATCGCTGACTGTTGTCTTGATCTCTTCTTGTCTTGTTGTATGCTATGCTATGTTATGCTATGCTATTGCTTGCTCTGAGAAAGGCATTGTTGATCGAGGTAACAAATACTTATACTAATAATAATAATAAAAATAATAATAATAATAGTAATAGTAATAATAATAATAATAATAATAATAATAATAATTGGTAGAACGATGCATGCATGATTGATTGTTTTTTGTGATTGATTGTTTTTTGTGGGTGGTTTTCTAAAAATGGGTTGAGGTTGATGGCCTCAGAAAATCAAAATTGTCCACAGGTAGCAAGTTGTAACTTGCAGTAAAACCCTATCTCCGTGTCACTCTGGCACTTGTTATGATTTAGTTTGGGGTTGGATGGTGTTCGTCTTTTAGAATTGGAAGATGACTGGGACTGCTCGCTGTGCGCGGGCTGGGCTTAGGCTCTGGCTCTGGCTCTGGCTCTGGCTCTGGTAGATTCTGTCTGTGAGTACTGCTGTTGTCTGTCTATAAGGGTAAGTATCGGTCGGTTCGGTTCGGTTTTTTGAAAAAAAATCCAACCGAAAACCGAACCGAACATATAAAACCAAAATCGAACCGACCGAATAAAAGTGAAAATCGAAAAATGAACCGAATTTAAGATTCGGTTCAGTTTTCGTTTTTTTAGGGTTTGAAACTAATTATATGATAAATGTATGTATTTTATAGGAAAAATAATAATTTTCTTTCTATTTTTTTTCTTTTTCTACCTATTAAAATAACAATCACATATTTTTCATTAAAAATTTAAAAGAAAAACATATTGAAAATAAATCAAAGAAAAAAAAATAAGCTACAATTCCAAAAGTTCGGTTTGTTTGGTCGATTTCGGTTGGAGCTAAAACCACCAAAACCCGACCCAAAATCCGTAATTAATTTCGGTTTTTAAACCAAACCGAGACGAAAACCGAATAAACCGAACCGATCAGTTTTGTTCGGTTCGGTTTTGCAGTTCGGTTTTTTCGATTTTATTCTCAACCCTACCTGCCTAGTCCCTTTTGCTAATGCTACTTCTTTCTCTGTCTTTCTCTCTCCCCCTCTCTTTTGAAAGGGATAGTGATGGTGATGGGGATGGTGATAATTCTGGCTGCTCTGCTGCCGGTGTCTGCGTTTTCTGATCTACAACAATAACTAAGCATTTCATTCCAAGTATTTGGGCTAGGCTACATGAATAAAAAAAAATCACGTCGGATCGATCACTTTGATAGTCCTTCTCCATTCATTTCTATCAAGTAATATCTCTTCATTTAAACCTTTGTAATCCATATCTTTTCGTATCATCTCTATTCATGTTTTCCTCGATCTTTCCTTCGTTCTTTTAATTTGTCATATATTGATAAACTCACATCATCGAACTGGTGCATTGTAAGCCTACGTTGCAAATGACCAAAGTATCGTAATCGGTTTTCTCGAATCTTCTCATCGATCGGAGCTACACCTATTTTAACACGAATATCTTCATTTCTCACTTTATCTCTCATAGTGTTGTCGCATATCCAGCAGAGCATGCGCATCTCTGCTCTACTTATTTTCTGTGAATGATGTTTCTTTATAACACAATATTTCGTGTCATATAACAAAACTGGCCTAATAGCAGTCCTATAAAATTTTTCCTTCAGTTTTAATGGAATGCTACGGTCATATAAAACTCCCGTTGTCCTGCTCTATTTCAACCAGCCAGCTTGTTTCCTATGGTTAATATTAGTATCGATCTCTCCATCATTCTGAATAATAGAACTCAAATATCTAAACTGACTGCTCATTTGTATCTCTTGCACATCCCAGTTTTATGGTATTATAGTTTGTGGTCCTCGTTTACTAAATTTACACTCCATATACTCTGTTTTAGATCTACTCAATTTAAAATCTCTAAATTCTATTATATGTCTCAATAATTCTAGACCTCTGCTCTTGTTTTATCAACTAAGACAATATTATTAGCAAATAACATACACCAATGTATCTCATCCTGATAGCTCTAGTAAACTCATCAATCACTATAACAAATAAGAACGGGTTCAATGCAGATCATTTATGTAATCCAATTGTGATAGAAAAATTACTTGTTAAACCACCACATGTTATGACATTGGTCACTACTTCATCATACATATCATTAATTATGTCAATATACTTGATGGGAACTCTTTTTCTTCATCAATGTCCACCAAAGTATCTCTCGTGGTACCTTATCATATGTTTTCTCTAAATCAATAAATACTATATGCAAATTTATATTTCTCTCTCAGAATCACTCTATAAATTGACAAAGTAAATGAATAGCTTCTGTCGTCGATCGCCCCGGCATAAATCCAAACTGGTTCTCTAATATTTTAACAGTTTGTCGCAATCTATATTCAATTATTTTTTCTCAAAGCTTCATAGTGTGACACATGAGTTTTATTTCTTAATAGTTAGAACAACTCTGAATATCACTTTTATTCTTATACAGAGCTATTAGGGTACTCTTTCTCCATTTATTTGGCGTTTTCTTAGTTTGCTAAATCTTATTAAAACGATCTGTCAGTTACCTTACACCAATCCCTTCTAAATATCTTCATACCTCTATAGGACTCTTATTTGGACCAACAGTTTTTTTTAATTTCATCCTCTTTAAGGTCTCTTTTATTTCAGACTATTTAATTCTGCACATAAAGTTACGATTCATATTCTCACATTGAATAGTAAAATCTCACAAATTTTAAATAAAACTATCGTTATATAATCTATCAAAATAACCTTTCTATTTTTCTTTAATCTTTTTGTCTAGAAATAGAACCGTCTGATCATCATCTTTAATACAATTTACAGTATATAAGTCTCTAAACTTTCTCTTTTATTCTAGCAATTCTATATATATATCCTTTTCTGTCTCTTTATTATCCAACTTCTCGTACACTTGTTTATATAATTTAGTTTTAACATCCCGAATAATTTTCTTAACCTCCTTCTTCGCTAGTGTATACTTCTCAAAAGTTATTCCATCATCATCATCATCATCATCATCATTATTATTATTATTCAAATCTCTATAAAGGTCTCGCTTGATCTTAATAGCAATTTTTTATCTCTTCATTCCACCATGATGTATTCTTACATAGTGGAGCACCGCCCCTCAACTCATCAAATATATTTTTAGCTATTCTTTGAATGCAGCTAGCCATTTTATTTCATATTACATTAGAATTATCATGTTCCCTCCAATCTACTTCTTGTACTACTCTATATACAAAAACTTTTTGATTACCTTCTAATCGCCACTACTTAATATTAGAATCTAACTTATACTTAATTTTTCTAAGTCTCTTACTAATCTGAATATCTAAAACTAAAAGTATATGTTGGATAATTATACTCTCACCTAGTACTACCTTACAATCGATACAACTAGTTTTATCTACCCTCCTAGTTAAAAATAAATCTATCTGGCTCGCATTTGATCCACTTTTAAAAGTAATCAAGTGAGAAACTCTTTTTTTAAACCAAGTATTCATTTGCCCTTTATGATCTACAGGTAATTAATTGCCAGAGCACGCCAAGAAAGAGAAGAAGAGCTAAGGGGAGGGAGGGGAGCAAAAGAACACTCACACTAGAGTCTCAGGGTGTGTTTGTTTGCATAGAAGTAGAATGGAAGTAGTGGAAGTAAGGCTACTTCCACTACTTCACTTGTTTGTTTGGCAAAGAAGAGAATTGGAAGTTATTTCTACTAGAATGATATGGATCCTATGTGGCATCCCAACTTCTCATTTTCTCTTCTTTTCATTTTTGAGTGGAAGTGCTCTTGAAACTCAAGAAACAAGGTAATATATTATTTTTTTATTGGTTTCTCATTATTACTTTTCAATTCTACTCAATTAACAAATATATTAGTATTATTTTTTATTTAATTTGACAATAAAATAATATTTTTCATATTTCACTTGTTACTTCCAAAAGTAAGTTTACAAACACTTGAACTCTATTGAACAACTCTCTTCCTAACCTTCCATCTTGGATGCTACTTCTAATTTTCTTCTCTACTTCTTCTACTTCTAAAAACCAAACAGGGCCTCAGAGCATTTTTTTTCTTGAGTAGTCAAAGGCTCTGTTTATGTAGAGAGCCTTGCCTTGCTTAATTTGCTTTGATTTGCTTTATGTGTTTTCTTGTGATTAATACTACAGTGAGTTAGGTAATGATTGTTAGTTTGTTCTTCTCCTATTTACTTCACACACACGCCTCTCTCTCTCTCTCTCTCTCTCTCTACACGCCTCTCTCTCTCTCTCTCTCGAGTTGGTTGATAACCCAAGTCACAAAACAAAGCAGTAATTGCTAAATTGAATTGAATTGACATTAATTAATCATATTGTTTTGATGTGTGTGTCGTTATATCATTAGCCGTGGTCTATGGCTAATTAAGAATCATGCTCACAGTCAGTCGTGGGAGGGGCCAACCACTGGTATGACTATGGCGGAGCATAAAAACTGAGTCAAACTAATAAGCGCGTGTTTCCTAGCTAGTTTGATAACGGCTTCATGCTATATATTCTAGACTTATAGTTCTAGTCCTCTTTTTTTTTTTATTTTTTTTTTTTTAATGAGCAAAGGTTTTCTAGCTAGTTCCCTACTTCTAGCTACGCCTGCAGTCTGCAGTTGCTAATTATTCTTCCAACGCTTAAACAAATAAAATTAGATTACATAGATCAGGATCATATCTATATATTAATTGTCATAGGATTAATGCTCTGCACCATATTATATATATATAGACACACACACACACCATTAGTCCTCCCTTCCTCCGGATCGTGCGCGCCTCCCTTGCCCAGATCTTCCTCCTGCTCACTCCCGACTTTCTTAACAGGCCGGGGGCTCCACCTACCTGCCTTGCCTTCTCAACGTACATTTGGTTTCATCTTTTTTTGACATTATAGAAATAAACAGTGAAGAAATTTCTTAAATAATATTTTTTTTAAAAAAAAAAATTCAAAACCGAGTCAGAGAGAAATAAATTCTCAACATGCTTGATAAATATGAATTCGTCATTTTGAGAAATTCAGACTTGCTATTACGGAAATCCACAATATAAGAAATATTTATCTTGAATACTATATTACTCACTTAATATTATTTCAACTACTCAATAGAAAATATTTGATTTGATAATTCTAAACATGTTATGTCTGGATATGTCCATACAAAATTTATTTACATCCGATTCAATTTTTAGAAATTTGTTTAAGTATTATTGATTTTGAAAATTCTTATTTTTTTTTTCCCAGAGAAAAGTAACAGAGCTACTGTTCAGTTTGAAAATACTAGTCTTTTTTAACAAAAGTTGTCCGAAATTACTTATCCATTTTGAATTTGAAAATAATTTTTTTAAAAATTCAATACTAATCTTGGTCTATGTTATATGCTAAAATCTATTGACTTTCACTTTATTACCAAAATATCACGATAAGTTTTAGTTTTTACTAATTCCGAGAATTTTTGAAGTCTAATGATTTGTTATTCTTTTCAAACTAAGCTTCTTAGAGTGAGTGTGCATTTGGTCAAAATACAACCACTGAAATCGAACCGAGAGAATACTAGTTATTATTGTCGTTAGAATTGGCCACAAACAGAGGCCAGACGAGGTGGAGCGGTAACAATGGAAGAGGAGGAATATTAAAAAGAAGAGTTGAATTTGGGAATTGGTAGTTATCGTACGTTGCTTAATTAAGAATTAATTAAAATTCAAACTCTGAGCAGAGCAAATCAAACCAAATCAAATGCCTATAAATAAAACTGACAATGCTAGAATTGTAATGTCTATGTAAGAAAAGATGCACAGCTAAAAAAGAAGGAAAAAAGAATAATCATCATAGAAAACCTTTGGATTAAAATGTATAGGCCTCATTGTCAATAAAAATCTAAAAAAAATATTCTTAAACCTTTCCAACTCGATCTTCTCATTCATATATATATATATATATATACATACTTCCTTCCTCTTGCTATGGTGTGGGTGGACTATACATGTGAATCATTAATATTTAATTTGTAACACTTGCAGCTGCTGCCTTCGATCAACTTTCTTTTATAGACCATTCTAAAGAGGAACGTCATCTATGATTGTATAGCGCAAGTGTCTAAACCTGTTGGATTTGAGCTGAATTCATGGGGGCCGGTTTGAATCGTAATCGCATAAGCAACTCTAGTTTGGCTTAGAGATCAATTGGTCTCTTCTTGAGCTCAACTTGAATTTGGATATTGAATAGTAAAAATTACTAACTCATATATAATAAAATTCAAATCAAATATTCAAAAAGTATTATTTATTTATTTATTTATTTATTTGGTTTAGGAGGACATGATAATATTTTATTATTACTGTTGATTATAATCTAAATATCATTTTCTCAAAATAAAAACAACAACTCTACATTATTATAAACATTATTAGCATACCCCAATCCAGAGATTACAACCTGCAGGACGTGCATCTTTCATCTTCCATTAACAGTATAACCATGCAGCCACGTGCTCGATCCCCATACAGTACTGTATGTATATGTTATATATAATAAGTCACATGCATCTTCTATTACTAAGTAAGTAATGTGGCCGCTTCATTCTTAAATTTGATCATGTACGTGTGGATCAAAGTGAAATGAGAGACTGAGCAAAACAAATTAAGAAATAGAGATCGAGGGTGGTTAGATTGATTGTAGTGCGTCTTTGTTTGATTTGGTTAACCATTAATTTATGCCCAATCCATATAATATATATTATGTTATGTGATGGAGCGGGGAGAAAATCATAAATTTCCTAACCCTGATCCTTAATTTGATATGTGAAAAATAGGAAAGAAGAGGTACTGCGGTTTTCAATTTGCCTTTCATTCTGCGAGTTCCCTGCAGATCTCTGAGCAATTCAAATCTCAAGTGAATAAATTATAACTACAAACTTAGAGACAACCCAGGTCATGTTTGAGTAATGGGCGACCATTACTAACATACACGAAGCCCTTATTTCCTCAGCCTCAGCGGCTCAGCCACAGGCCCTCAGGCAGGCTCAGGGAGTCGTCGAGTCGGGTCGGGTCAATAATATAATATAATATAATAGTAACTACAATAAGCTCTATACCCATATGGATATGATATGGATGACATCCGTTAACGTTTAGAATTAGGGCATTAGGCGGTGGGCAAATTTTTATTGGGGGAGGCTGATCACTGGCTCAGGCTCAGGGAATTGAGGGTGTCGCGGGGCGGAGGGGGGGGGGGGGGGGGGGTTTGGGTGGCTCTTCTATCAAAATCCATACCTCCCATCCCCAATTCGGGGAGCTTCTACATGTGCACAACATTTTTCCTAGTGTGCTCACTTAAAACTTCTATCAAATTATAATTTTATCATCGAATTTTTTGAACCAAAATATTCATGTTTTTCTCCTCCCTTCTTCTTCTCTTTTCAAAGTAGAATTCAGTTAATAAAAAAAAAAAAAAACCCCAAAAAAATGGTGGAAGAGGATCAGCGAAGGCGGCGGCGGTAGACATAAGAGAGAGAAGAGGGGTTGAATAGTGTTGGGTTTAGATAAGAGAATAGAATAGAAAGAATGAGGAATTGGGTATTTAGCTTAGAAAAGATTTTTTGGAAGAGAAGAAAAAAGGAAGAGAAAGAAGGAAGAGGAAAAGAGGAAAAGATGAGTCATTTTTTATCCGAACTAGACAATCCGGATCAACCAGTGTGATCCGAGTTAACAGTCACGGATCACTTCAAATTGATCCGGAATTGCTAGTCCGGATCAAATACGTAAAAAAGAGGAGAAAATGGAAGGATATTTTGAAAATAATAATGTGCTCACTAGAAAAAATCTCTCTTTTCAGAAAAATTGGGCTCACTAGTAAAAAAAGTTGTGCCCATATAGAAATTCCCCATATTTCCTATTCCTCGGATTGCAATGTCAGCTCGCGGTCCGCAGAAGCCGCAGTTTTTCGTGTAAACGGAAGAGCCGGCGACAGTTATTACAGAGCCTGTAACCCTCGGTTCCCCGTTCCATTCCATGACGGTGGTGGACGACGAAGAAAAAGAAGCAGAGACCGTCGAGTGAGAAACGAGAGAGAGAGAGAGAGAGAGAGGGGAGGAGAACAACCACCAGCCCATTTGGAACCCGTGTTGTTGGAAATGCTGCGAACAGGGATGCGCCACGCATGGTAACTCCTCCTCCTCCTGCCGCAGTTCCCATGGGCCATGCCGTTCCGATAGGGCTAAGAAGCTCCAAAATACCACTCACTCACTGACGTATGCAATCCCATGATGATGATGATGATGATGATGATGAAAATGAAGACGAAGTCATCCTGTTTCAGCAGACATCTTGATGATACTAATCTCGGCAAGTGCCCGATCTGATCTGACTCCCCAGGAATTGGGTGGGGTTCAGACAACTTGAAGAAACTTGTCCTCGACGGCCGGCCAGGCAAGTCTTCATCTTTATATCAATCATTACTGCTCGCTCGCTCGCTTGCTTAATTTGCTACAGCATAAAATAAATGATATTTGGTTTTGTGTAGTCTGTCTACTATAACTATTAACTAATTGTGGAGGAAGATGCTAATAGTTTGATTGGGCTTTTTTTGATTCAGCTTGACGACATTGTCTACCCTTCCATGTATGTTATAATTAATTTTTTAAAAAAAAATTATTTTTAATTCAAAATTTGTATAGACCGAACCAAAAATTAATTTATGAACGCGTCCATTACCATTCCTAAATGGACTCATTTATGATGCTCAGTTGCCATCGGATACTTTTTTCTAAATCAATTTGTTGTCTGCTGCTTCTTTTCCTGTATAACAGCAAGGACTCTGATGCCTTTCCAGCCCACACATCCTGGACATTTTTCCACTTTATGTTGGTTATTTTGTATAAAACTTGTATAGTGGTATGTTTTGGTCTCCATATCAAATATGACGTTTTTAATGACAATGCTGCTCCTTGGCATGGTTTGCAGGTGATTAGAGCTCTGAGGGCCCATCCACATACATACAAGGTGACTTGTGTAAGACCTGGATAATTTCTTTTGTACTTGACGAGAATCTTTAACCAACTTCCTGTATTTATTAATAGGCTTGTATTAATTTCTTCTTCTTCTTTTTTATTTTTTGGGTTTTCCATCTGCTACGTCTCCTGCAATCCTGAAAGCTTTGTGGTAAATGCCACTGAGCTCTTTAACTCCTTCGTCTGATGTAAGTTAGAGAAAGTGAAGGGAATTAAACAGAGGGTGGAGGAACGTCAGTGCCAGTCTTGCATGGCACCGGACAAAATCTATGTCCGTGTCGGGGCCCTTGTGACCAGTCTGAGTCATGGATTTTGCACTTTTCCCCATAACACACACTGTCAAAACGGTGATGCTGCTTTAGAGGCAGAAGTGCACCCAATTATTATTGGTTTATGTTTGCTATCTTTTGTAGTTGTGCGAATTGAATCTTCTCCTTGAGTTCAATTTTCAATTAAGTAGTCACTGTGACTCTTGTGATGTTAACAAAAACTACATCTGCTCTGCTCCGTCAAGCTTTATAGTATTAAATCTCAGCTGTAACTATTTGACATTTCTACTTGCTGGCTCGTTTAGCTGCAAGAGGTGGAGATGCTTCTCAACTTTGACAGTTGATTTCTGGCAATGTGAATGATTTGAGATTCACTGGGACAGATTCTTAGTTTCTCAATAAAAAATCATAATGGATTATGTGTACAAAACCAGATTTACACTCAAGTTGTTGTTGTTGATGTTTTCCTTTTTATAAAAATATTTTTTTTCATTGGGCTTTCTAAAAAATTCTAGACCTTGTTCCGTTACGAGGTATCTATCTAACAATGCAAGAAATGCAAACTTCAACCTTTGTACACGATATAATTTTGGTTGAAATGCAAAATCTTAATTATATTGGTTTATATAGTAAAATGTACGTTGCTGAGCTGAGATGCTATGAGCGGAAATGGTATGTCTATTGAAAGTTGTTTTGTTTATTGCGTCTTAAAATTCTGGAGCCACTAGCATGTTTATCCGTGGTCCCAACCGCACCCAAATACTCTCTCCCTCCCACTGGACTGAGATCCCTTTTGTTGAACGATTCTTCTTCTTCTTCTTCTTCTTCTTCTTCTTCTTCTAAACTTGAGCCTTGCGCAGACAATTCTTTTTCTTTGGCTTTTTTTTCCCTCCTTGTGTTGTCTTCTTTTGCTTTCTGCGAGATAAAAGATCATCCAAGTGAGTAACATTGATTGATGGGAACGAGAACGGGATTATCTTCCATATATAGTTGCTATGCTATTGGTAGCAATTACAGTTTCAAGGAGAAAAAGTTGTTCCTTAGAAAAGGAAGAAATCGAAATCCATGCATGATGATGGCAAGAATTCATCTCCATTCCGGTAGTAGTTGTATACGCTGGATGAGAATGGGAATCAGGAAACAGTGCTGCAGCAAACACAGTCTGATGATGGCGATGGCAGCACCAAAGGAACTAATGCAGCAGGACGAAAGCTAAATTAGGATTTATTGTTAAAAATTTAGAGAAGTAAAAAAAAAAATAGAATCTTTGTAGATATTTAGAACAAAAAAAAAAAAAAAAAGATTGATTTGGGAATCCGTCCAGCTGATCTCTCACTCACTCTCAATGAAGAATCCACAATGAGAAATTTAAAGATTGTTTGCGAAATCCATCCAGGCGAATTCACGTCCAATCTCAGCGAATCATCCTGCAGCTCCTCGTCTATATCATGCTCTTCTAAGAGGCATAACCATTCTCTCTCCGATAACAGATCTGTGCAAGAGATCATGTCATGGTATGTGAGGTAAAACAGACGTCGGTAGAAAGCATGTTTTATCTAAAAATTCTATTGTTTCTCTCTCTCCACACGTTCCAACAGATAGCTACTAACATAGTGCGACGGATATGGGTACCGTATTTTGTGGATCTACTAATTCCGGCTCTTTGCCATATATCAGCAATCTCAGTTATGTCGACGGTTATATATAGGCACGTTGCGCACTTCTCCCATAGTTTTACAGTATAGGCGCACGATAAGAATAAATGTGAACTGGACTCAGCGTCTAAATGACATAGAGCGCAAATACCTAGCCCCTTCCATCCCCTCCTTTGTAGATTGTCCCATGTTAGGATTGCGACTTTAGCGATGATCCATAGAAAATTCCTTATTTTGAGAGGGCATTTAGTATGCCATATGTGAGATGCTTGTGGTAGCCTACGTCTGCCATCTATGTAATATTTGTATGCAGAACTAACAGCGAAATTCTGGTATTTTTTCCATCTCCAGATAACTTCATCACATTCTTTAGTATTCGGGGGATTCGGGGGAAACTGCTGTATAAGGTTCTTAAGCTCTATGGCCTGTGAACGAACTGTAACATATGTATATACATTAATTTCCAAATCCCACCTACTTTAGGGCCACAACCGGCCAGTGGTGGCATTCTTATTATTTCCTAACTCGAAAACCTTTGGAAAAAGTACCATCAGCGGTACTTCTGTGTACCTCTGATCATTCCAGAAAGATGTCCTCCCTTTCCTATCTGGAATGAAAGATATACTTGATCGGAAAATATCCTTAGTTTTTAGTACCCCTTTTAAAAGTTTGATGAATTAGAAGTGTTATGATTTCCTTCCCACCATTCATCTCCTTTCGGCCCGTACTTGAGTTGAAATAGTTTTTGCAGTTGCCCTCCTGGTTTTGTCAGCATTTCCCACCACCATTTGGTCAAGAGGGCAAGGTTAAAGGTTTTTAGATCTAGGATTTCTAGACCCCCTTCCTTTTTTGGGTTACATACCTGATCCCAGCATATCAAACTGTATTTTGATTAACTTTCTGAAGTTCCTCTCTACACAGTAGCCACTGATGTTGCTGTAAGTAATTACGAAACGACATTAAAGATATGTAGTCATGAATACTGAAATGCTTACAATTTTGATATCTTTACGAAAGTTCATGATCATGATTTTGATTTTAATTACCTGTAAAATTTCGTTGGGCCACCACTGACTTACTAATTCCCACATATTACTGGAATAAGGAGCACGTGCATTTTTGTTCTTACTATTCTCAATTAATCAAAGGATTGTGGCCTAATAATATGCCTGAGGATATGGCAAAGCTTACAATTTAGATTGTGGATACATCTTGGACGCGATAGACACAAACAGAGGTATATATCATATATTAGTGACGGAGACACAATGGCCATACTGTATGAAGT
Organism: Dracaena cambodiana; assembly: GCA_036321105.1. Classification (NCBI taxonomy): domain Eukaryota; kingdom Viridiplantae; phylum Streptophyta; class Magnoliopsida; order Asparagales; family Asparagaceae; genus Dracaena; species Dracaena cambodiana. The sequence continues at coordinate 65,932,010 of JAYEPQ010000004.1, read as the reverse complement.
AGTAATACCTGTGTAATATATAAATCAAGCTACACTCAAGTTGCATTATCCTTTATACCTTTTTACAAATGTGATAAATTACATAATGTGCATCTAGATCATTATGAGCCAATCCAAAATCATTATAAATCGAATTAATCATTAGTTCCCAACCAAGGGTCGCGTGAAATCCAAATTAGATTAAATACAATTGTGAACCTCATCATTCATGGCTAAAATCAGCGATATCTTAGCCAAAAATCACTAATACACCTAGAGTACGTTACAAGTCTAGGATACGTCAAAAGGCATGTATCCACTACACATCAGAGTATCTGATTTTTATCGTACATGAGTAAGTCTCCTCCACAAACTACCAGTATAACATAATCATGATGCTGCATAACGTTTAAAGGATTGTATTCAGGTCAGTACAAGTAATTGTCTTCTAATAACAAATCAACAAAATCAATAGGCACGTAGTTTCTATTGCTTTTGGTAATTCAACCTAACTCATAATTCTTGGCTGAAGTACTGTTTTCAAATAACCCACCATTATTTCGCACCAGAAAAAAAAAAAGGAAGAAAAAAATGGTACTGTTCTCAAGATTGTTTGATGCTCAACAGGACTAATCATTTAATAATTGAAAGCCACTTGGGCCACACCTTTCATAACAGAAAATTGATGTATGGATTAAGGTTTGACATTCAACATCTTTTCAGGGTTGTGATTGCACGACAATATTGTATGGGGTTCTTCCTTCCGCCAGTAATGGCTTGGGCTCTGAAGTCCAGATTGGCAGAGAGCAACGAAGTTTACAGAGCTAGAGATGTGCAAGTGACTGTTGGTCGAGTTGCTTTGTCTAATGTTAAGCCTGTCCTGGTCTTGTTGGAGAGTAGGACTCCTCTCTTGTGTGATTGTAATGGAACAGGCGTTTCTGGATCTCCATCTTGTAAACCTTCTATGAGATGAGCCCTTTTTGAGAGAGAGAAAAAAAAGTAAAAATGCGGCCAAGTTTAAATGCATTAGTCAATTAATAAATATGTATGTAAGCATTATCCGTTCTTGTTCCTGTATAAGGAGAGGGTTGATATCCTTTTGCTGCCACACTTTCTTTCTTTCTCTCTTTCTTTCTTTCTTTCTTTCTTTAGCTAGATCCCCAGGGTGAGGAAGCAAAGGCATGGAGTTTTTTTTTTTTTATCTGAAATCTCTAAGAGGTTCAGTCAATTTAGGATGTAATTAGGAGACAATTATTAGAAATTGCCTTAATGTCTTACTATATGTTTTTTTTTTTTTTTTTAATTGATATTTTGTCATATACTTTCTTTCATTCAAAATTGTTGTCACTTTTTATTTTTCTTGTCATGAGGTAGGTAACTGGAGTTTGTCATTTCAGATAAACAGCATGCTGATGGATGTAGGCAGGCATAGCAATTGCGATTTTCTTTGCAGGAGGCATTGATCCCAAAAGTTCAATGGGTGCAAATGAGGAGATACTACTCCGTCAAGTTTTGGAGAAGATACAAATTATATGGAATTGGAAACTTTCTGGATCAAGATCTCAAATAAATCAAGCCTTCCCTTCTTTTTCAATTTATTTATGAGATCTCATAAGATTGCAGAATTCCAAGTCACATGCATATGCAATTTGCACTCCCTTATCATCGTAGAGAGGGAGTAGACGTTGGATATATTGGCCCTTCTTCCATGCACGCGGCGCAGCATAGCAGCTGCAGCCTGCAGCAACGGACGGGGTCAGGAGCGTGGTGGAGAATAATAGATTGCCGCAATGACTGATACTGAATAAGCAAGCAGTCATGCTTGTCCATCATTTGCTCAGTGCACCACCTAATTCATCCTTTCACTGTTCTAGCAGAGGTATATAATTAGACCAGCAGTTTTAATTTCCTTGTGAGAAACTGGGGAAATAAAATCTTTTTGTCAAACTAGATAGACTAACTTTAGCAATAAAACTCACCATATTTCCTATTTTTACTGATAATAAATGTCTTAGTTTAGTAGAACTTTTTTTTTATTTTTTTAATTCATTGTGTTTGAACCTAATATGAGACCAGTGTCAGTCTTATGAGGTCACATGCTAATCAAATGGTTTTCAAAAAATAAAATAAAAGGTTTTTTTTTTTTTTTTTTTTTTTATATACAATGAATTGAATTATGGTTGAAACAATAGCTCCAATACTAGTGAAAGAATTAGAGATGCCATTCCAATGATTCATATTCAGTAATAGGCTTCCCTTAGTATATGTAGAAAATCAAAACCAAGAAGGAAGTGATAAATCTGGAACTATATTTGATATCATATCCGAAACAGAAATATCAATTATCCAATCTTAAATCTAATAAAAGAATAGCAACTGCAGCAGCAGATGGTACTGGGAGCAGTATTAGTAGTATGCTATTATTATTATTATATCAATGAAGAAGAACCCTTTTCTCTCTCTCTCTCTTTCTCTCTCAAGTAGGGAAGAAGGAACTATGGATAAATCTCCCAGCCAGCCAATGAAATGAATCCTCAATTCCATGCACATCTCTCTCCTCTCCAGCTCTGGTGAGGTGAGGTCTTCTATTTCACATTTTAGACCATCTCCATCATCCGTGCGTGGTAATCGAACCTGGACCGCCTGATATTGTACTGCCGCTTCTTGTAAACGAACGCGCCCAGCCCAACCACCGCCACTGCCGCCAGAACTCCGATCACCACCCCCGCCTTCTGTCCCCCACTCATCCCCCCGGATCCCCCCTCGTCCTCCGCCATGCTGTCGCTGACATCCGCAACAGCTTTCTCCGCCGCGTTCTCCGTCGCCGGGGCTGGAACCGGCGACGGAGAAGGAGGAGACGACGATGGCAATGGCTGTTCGGCGCCGGGGGTCGGAGAGGGAGGGGAGGAAACCTTGGGGCCCCCCGGAGCAGGAGATGGAGATGGAGATGGGGATGAGGAGGGAGATCTGGTGGGCAGGATGATGGGCAAAGGAGAGGAGGGAGGTTGCGACGGAGGCGCCGAGATCTGAGAGAAGGCGAGATCTGACGAGGAGACGAGGAGGAGAAAGAGGAGAGGAAACCACGCCGCTCGATTTGCTGCTGCCGCCGCCGCCATTGATTGATTGATGAGGTGCAGATCTGAGTTGAGCTTTATTATTAGTAGCCGATCTCTGTGAAGGATGGTACTACCAGGGCAGAGAGGTCATTACAATATATATATATATATATAATACACAATATTAATTTAATTAGGGACCGACGGGAAGTGTTGTGTTGTGGTTACCGGTTGAATGACAGCTGTAGCGAAGAAAGCGATAGGATCACCGATCACCGCCCGCATTGCAGCAGACAGACAACAAGTTTGAAAATATATAATAGACTCAGAGGATCTACTCCTTCACTTGTAAGGGGAGGGGAGGGGATCCACCGTTGATTCTTCAATCGTAAGTCAAGTAATCGTCAGTTAATTATGTAAGTTATATGATCTTGGGGACCTTGTAAAAGTTCTCTGATTTTGATTTTGACCCCCCTTGAGCCGGGCTGTGGGCCTGTGCAGTCCAGTGCAGGGATCTGTCAGTTTCAACTTTAAACACTGTTGGCAGCTGAGCTGGCTGATTATAGAGGACAAAAAAAAAAAACAAACAAAAACGAAGACAAGAAGCAGCAATACTGTAAATTTACAACTTAATTAAACTTTAAACAACATAAAAAACCTTCTACTTTTGGCTGGGCAACTCAACTGTGATAAATTGATAATTTTATCTATCTCAGGATTAAGGAATTAAAAAATAATTATTCTTGAATAAATAAACATACTCGAAAGATTAGCCAGCATAAAAAAAATAATAAAAAATTATAGTATAATATAAAGCTTATGCACAATTTTTTGATTTGTAAATAACATTTGTCTTGTTTTAGTGTCTTTTCTAATCTAAGTAATTATATTTATGGTGCGCTTTAAATGTTAAAAGTTAATACTTGTAAGTGGAAGTTTTAGGTTCAAATCCTACTATTCTATGTTTTTTTTGGGTTGCGAAAGTGGTACTACTCTATTGCACCAACATTAAAACACTTTTTCTTTCTTTTTGAAATTTTATTTCCAGAGAGAAAATGGCTCTTATTCATTATGCTCGGTGTGAAAAGAAAAAAAAAAATTGTGAACGCCACTAATTTGTAGATACACCATGATCAAAACAAATTTCGCAAAGCTTGGAATATATCTTACCCATTGTTACGCGGCAACTTTAAAGATATTTCTCCTAAAGAGGAAAATTAATAAAAGTGAAGAGCTTTTTTGTTTAGGATGAAGTAGAAAATTAGGAGTTGACATTTGTTTTTTAAATTTTAGAAGGAGTGCATTATAACGTGAAATGATAATCTACTCAGAAATTAATTAGAAAGAAATCACTAGTTGTGTTGAAAAAGATAACTTAAGAAGTTTATTTCTTCTCCACGTGAAGTACATTCGATAAATGTACCCAAGATAAGTAAACCTCAAAATAGGAGCGGCAAGTGCACTGTGCACATGGCACGGCCGCCTAACCCTCGACACGGTCCGTCGGGCACGTGTCATGTCCGGGCCAGCTCATATTTTTAAATTTTTTTTAATTATTAATTCTATTATTAAGTTAGTTTAAGAAAATAATTAACTTAATTTAATTAGGTTTAATAAGAATAAAGTATAGCAAAAATAAAATTTTATTATATTAAATCTCATTACATTACATTGATATAATTGCTCTATAAATCTCTTTAGAAATCATACAAAACCCGAAGAAATGGGAGAGAAGCCTGGTCGTCATCTCAACTTATTTTTAGTATTCTTTTCAAGATATTCATGAGTTAAAAAATACATAAAAAAAATTTTAAAAATACATAAAAATCCCAATAAATGTAGAAAACACAATTTGAAAAGAAAAAAAATAAAAGTCTATTTTCATTCATTTTCTGGTGAAGTCTCTAATTCTATTTCATTGGACGATTCTTGTTATCTTTCTTCTGCGTCTAACCAGTACTTCAAGTAAATACACATCTCTAGTGTGTCTGTTGCTATTGAGTTTCTCTACTCCCTGAGCACTCTACCACCTGCACTAAAAGCAAACTCCGATGCTACAGTAAACACCGGAAGAGTTAGTAGATCACGGACCATGTTGGAAAGCACAGGATATATTTTTTCCTGTGATTTACACCAGGCCAAAATATCAAAGGCTTCATAATTTTCTAGGTGCACATCATCTTCATAATTAGCCATTTCTAAATAATAATGTAGTTCATTAAAATATTTATTAGATTGACTAGCCTTTTTCGATGAAATACGAATGATATTATTGAATTTCGGGTTTCTATAGCAGTTGGTTACTTTGTAGATTGTGTTTTGTCATCATACATATTTTCATATGTTTTGTACATAATATATAAACAAATTTTAATATCATTAACTAAATTCTAATATTATCTTCATAACACATATTTTTATAAAATAAATCTATTAAAATTTTAAATCCATCTAACTTACAACGTAGATCCATAACAGTTACAAAATATAATATGTATGGAAAATTTTTAAAATATTTATTAAATTTAGTTTCCATAGGTCGAACAATATGTTCAAGTACTGGGTGATTCTTACATTCATTAAAAATCGAACTAATTTCGGTTAGATAATATAGTGCAATATATGTAGTTGGGTAATAAGTGCCTGATAATGCTCTAGTTGCAATTTCATATTTGCTTAAAAACTTAGAAATACAATACAAATGGTGTCATTCATTAATATCTAAACTACATATTGGTAATTCCATTTCATTAAAAATATTTATTACATATTTATATTGAATTGTTGTGTTTAACATTTTATATGTAGAACTCCATCTTATTTTTATATCTAGAGGTAAAATTTCAGATGAGATTTTAAAATTGCTACATATTTATTTAAATGATTGTCTTCTTCACCCACTATTTTTAATAAATAGTATTGTGTTCCTAAGTTTAATTACTGAATCACTTAGTATTCTTAATTCATCTTATACACATAAATTAAATATGTGACAAATACACCTAATGAAATAATTTTCAATCTAAAATTGGTTTTGTAATATTTTTTCGAATTTCTATTACGGCCGTATTTTCAGAAGCATTATCGAAAGAAATGAAAAATATTTTTCTTTATATTCCAAATGTCGAAAAAACACTAAGTATGAATTGTGATGAATTATGTGCATTATGAGGGAATTCAAATCTCCTAAATCCAATTATTCTTTTTTGTATATGCCAATTTTGATCTGTCTAGTGAACCATTACACATAAATAATGACAAGTATTTAGAGTCTCCCAACAATCTGCAGTTATAACAACTCTAAAAATTAAAGATATTAAAATAACAATTAAAGTTTTCCTCTTATCTTTATATTTAACTATGTTGGATTTACATGTAGAACATGGGATTTTTTTTTAAATTCGTCAGTAAATGTTAATTTTAAAAATTTTTCAAATTTTCGGTTTTCCTAAAAAGAAAAATATTGTTCGTCATGTACTATAAATGTTGCTAAATTATCTCTAGCGCTGATAGGATTATATTTACGAATTTCTAATGATCCTCCGTAGGCGTTTATTTATTTTTGACGTGGTTTATTTGGTGGGTGAGTTTTGTCTAGGTTTCTTTTAAGATGACCCGTTCTACTACATAAATGGAATGAATATATTTTTTGATAATATTTACACCTAACTTTTCTAATACAATTTTCTATAATTTTTTAAAAATATTTCCATATGTCTGACCTAGAAGTCCTAGCGGGGGTGGTTGTTTGGGTTTCGAGTATGTTTGCTTCGATTGGTTTTTCTTCGGAAATAGAAAATGGTATTTGAGGAGGGTGTTTTAAGAGTTGGCGAAAACTTTAATATTCTTCACTTGTTAAAAAGGGAGAAAAAGAACTTGCGGCTTAAGAACAAGAAGCGCTGGACGAGTATGAATCCATTTCAAAAAATCTAGAAAAAATCGAATAAAAAATCTCAAATAAACCCAATAAAAAAACATCAAATTATAAATACCTCTTGAGGGGTGACCACTTGAGGAATAGAGTAGAGAGAAGAGTACTAGAGTGAGAAAACCGAAGAGAAACTTGCTTGAGAGATTAGAGTTGAGGCCAATGAAACGTGCTTGAACCTTAATGTTGAGACTTGGTTACTTGAAACTTCTTTATCACTTGATAATTACTTGAGAGAGTTGAGAATTAAGAGAAGATTTGAGAGTTAGAGTTTATTTGTGTGAAGAATAGAAATTGAGGAGATGAGGAGTTATTTATAGGGAAATAAAGGTTTTTTTTTTTTTTTTTTTTGCAAATATAAATTGCAAACACTCCCCCCTCCTCCCCCCAACAAAAAAAAAGGTCATTTTGATGACCATTAGGGGAAAAAATATAAAAATAAATTGTAAATTTCATCTCAACGGATATAAATATAGTCGTTGGGGACTCTGTGCAAAAAAAAATTTATAAAAACCCTCCATAACGGTTAAATCAGATTTTTTTTAAAAAATTTAAAAAAAAACGTGCCGAACCACGCACGGCTCGGCCAGGACCATAGCACGGGCGACCCTGGCTCGGGCCGTGGGCACGGGCAACCCCGGCTCAGGCACGGCCCGAGCCAGGGGTGCCGGGCCGGGCGGGCCACCTCTACTCAAAAGGTTTCAGAAAAATCGCTTTCTAATAAAGTGGGAAGTCAATGATATACACTGAATTGGGATGCAAAATTAAGCTCATGTGCACATGAAGGCTTTTTATTTATTCTATATTCACCGTTGTGGGCTTGGAGGTTTTAATCCGTTGAAAGTTTGATGGCGTTGAGGATCAGGGACCCAGGAGATGAGACCGAGCCCGAGCCCGAGCCCGAGTAGTCCAAACTATGGAAGAAAGATTGGGGAGTTTCTAGATGGGCACAGCATATTTCGTAGTGAGCCCACTTAAAAGATCGTTTTATTTACCACTTTGCCATTATTTTTTTTGGTCAAAAATGCCCTAGAAAATAAAGTCTCTGGCCTCCTGATCCGGGCTAGCCAACCCGGATCGATTTGGTTGATTCGGGGCTGATAGCCCAGATCAACCAATAAGATTCGGACTGGCGAGTCCGGAGCAGGGAACTAGAAATCTGGATCCTGATTCGAGCTAGCCAGCCCGGATTAACCCTTTCCATCTGGGCTAGCAGCCCCGGACAGGGAGCACAAGGCATAGGCCAACGCGATCTCGGCAATCGGCACCAACGAGTTCGACGTCCCCAAATCATCGGCCACCGCCGTTGCAGGTGCTATCGTTCTCACGGGAGATGAAGAGGGCCCGACTCGATTGAAAGAGTGCAGAATCGTTCTCAGGGGAGATAAAGAGGGGGAGATGGTGAGGGCAAAGTCGGTATATAGGTGTGCTCACTAGGAAAAAACTGATTTTTTTTTAAAAGTAAGGATGTGCGCACTAGGAAAAGTGGGCTCACTAGGAAAAAACTAGTGCCCATCTAGAAATTCCCAAAGATTGTTGGATATATGGTTGCGTCTCGTGGAAAAAGTAGCAATTTGAAGAACCTAGGAAACGTTTTTCATTTTAGATTATATTCGGGAGCATGGCCTTCTCTTGGAAGTAATTACAACAGAGTCGAGATCCCACCCACTGGTCTCTCTCAACTATACTATAGGAAAACAACACGACTGTTGGATTCAGTGCTTTATGAACGAGGAGGGTTTGTTTCCTCACAAAGACTGCAGCATTCATTCAGTGCCATCTCCTCAAGACCGTCACTAGTCAGGTCGTCCTAACATTCTCATCTCGAGTGAGAGCCCGCGTTCAATCAGGCTTGCAGTGGAATCTGTGTTCCTGACTCCAACAATATCGAGACAGAATTGTCCTGCGCAAGCAAGAATCTGGGACATGCATGCATTCACAATGAAGGATGCTTTACTTTATTCAATTGCCTTGCAGTCTATTCATACATTGCTCCATCAAAAATCCCCACACCCATCTAACAACCAGGAAGGATTATGGTCAGTAGTAGATTTGGAGGGGTGGGAACTCTTCCTGTTCGTCCACATTACAACAAATGTAGAATGCTGAGATAACATCGGTCCTTCCCCTTACAACTCATCTTTAACATCTGCACTGTCGCTCTTCTCACTCTTGGATGAGGAATCAACCTCGCTGCCAGTTTTTGCTGCTGACGCAGGCTTCTGGAGCTTAAAAGGGATTGCTGCGTTCTTCTTGAGGAACTTATAGAATGCCACTACCGTTCGATCCGTATCAACCGTAATCTATTGAAATGGACAAGGATAATAGGATGATAAGATACGGGCTTAAAGCTTGGCCCAACTGCAGTACAGTTGGAGAAGAAATATTAAAACAACAGAAAATTACATGAATGAAAAGCTAATGTATTACTTACAGGATCGAAGCTCTTGTTCCCAGCTGGAAAGAAGAGGATTGTTGGGAAACCATCAGCCTGAGACGTTGAAAGATGAAATTACAACTTCAGAATCACATTCACGTCAAATCATAGAAGAGAAAACTAGCTTCAATAATACACAGCTAAGACTGGTATTGGGACGCGATAGTTCCAGAGTTTCCAATATCCGTATACAAACCCAAAGAGACATCAAGCTCAAAATCTTGAACAAAATCCTATCCATGAGGCATCAGATCCAGGTCAGGACCTGACTCTCAGAAACCATACGTTTTGTTCAGATGGTTCAATTCTCCTTAAATTTTAGAGATTTGTCTGTAGACTTTAACTTCGATTCTCCTGAGCATTTTCATGCAAAGTACCCTTTTTTAGTATAAAGTAAAGCATACAAATAAGCAAGGCTTTAAACATCGGCTAACACCGATACAAGCGCACATCAGATTTTCAGGTGAGATGCCCAATACGTGATATATGTCTAATATTGCTTATATGCTACACTTAATATTGTCAATCCTAACACTATAAACCATTGGTTTGATAGCAATACTGAAACCGATATTTTAAACCATGCAAGTAAATTTAAAATTTATAAAGAATATCTAGTTCTTCTTGTATGTCCAAGTGTAGCCATTACCAACCAATTTTTTTTTGGTCTAAATTCAATATTTTTGTTAATAAAGACATACAAGCATGATTGCATTTGTAAGTAGGTAACTGTTTCTGTATAAATCACAATCAATTAATACAAAGAGATGCCATGCACAGGATATGTTTGGGGTCAACTAGAATCCAGAATTAATCCATACCCCACCCATTTTAGGTTCAGATTAAAGTAAGACGGGCTTGGGACCAGTTTCTGTTAATCATATCCAACCTGGAAAAAGTATCAGGTGGTTACAATTTCAATTCATACCCTACTGATGAATGCTCATGACCATATCAGGTCTGGATAATCAGATTAAATTCCCATCACTAATACACAAGAAGGACATTGTACGCAATAAGCTGAAAAAAATTAGCCAAAACACGAGAAAGTTGACCTAACAGGTGGACAATGCTTTTACATAATACAACAATACTTATTGTGACAGCCCTAAGAGAAGCTGACAGAAGTCTGAATACGAGTATCATGATATAGTATCATGATATGAGGTCTCCCTTCCATTATATCAAGGGGGGTTGAAGGGAAAATTTACGTACTAGCTGCTTTAACTCATCTTCGGCTCAAAGTTGGCTCCATGAGGGAACGTTAATATATAAAATAAGCTAAAAACTTGAGTTTACACTTGTAATCAAGCCTAGCTTGATCATGCTCAGAATAATTATGTTTGGTATCATGTATGAACCAATAGGACTTGCTAATGAATTTTGCCATCAGAACTTAACAGGATGTTTTAGATGTTCGTTTCATTGAGGAAGAATAACTATTGAAACATTGAAAATTCTGCAGCTGTGAGTGTGTAGGAAGGGCGTGCAAGTAAATCACCAATGAGGATCGGCTCCTTGCAAACAAACCATATCATACAATGGTTGATATTGGTTGATTAAGCTAACAAGCTTTGCCATTACAACTTAATGTGATGTTTTAGATGTTTCCCATTGAGGAAAAATAACTATTGCTACATTGAAATTTCTGCAGCTGCGACTGCAGGGAAAAGGCATGCAAGTAGATTGCTAATGAGATCGGCTCCACATGGACGACCCACATCATACTTGATATTGACTGAGTTGAGCTAACTTTGAGATCAATAAATAAAATGAAGATGGAAGTAAATCCAAGTAAAGCTTGAGCAGAGCCAGCAACCAAGTTTGGCTTGGTTTCATCCATAGCCTGAGACTTACAGAACAAGAGGTTTAGGGTACCTTGGCCCGAGGGTGCTCATTCGTAGTTCCGTCCATCTTTGCTATAACCAGAGACTCAACACTACGAAGATGCTTGGCAAGTTTGTTGTAAATTGGCTCAAGGGCTTGACAATGTCCACACCATGGAGCATAAATCTGGCTCAATCAGATATTAGATTTTATTGCATAGGTAAGAAAGACATTGATCATAACTGCAAAACATCACTTGCCTCAAGAAGGACATCCTTGGACTCATCCAATACTATCTCGTCAAAGTTATTGCCGACAACAATTTTTACATCCCCGTCATTCTGCATAATCCATAAGCAATGGAAGGTCAGATTTGAGACATCAACCAAAATAGCAGTCATGATTGTGGGATCTACTCACAGTCTCCGGTACAGGATCTGACTTGTAGAAGGGCTTAAGCTTATCATCTAGGAAACCCTGTGCAAATGCCTGGAAGAAAGGGATTGGATGTTACGAGTACGAAGAAAATGAAAAAAGTTTAAACCTGCTCAAGTATTCTGAAGAAACATCAGTAAAGTATATCTTGTACAAAAAATGGTGCACATCTTTGATGTAGAAAGTGTAAAGTTTAAACTCAGTCATGTAGTATGATACAAAAAAACATACAAATTCATAAAGTTTTCAACAGTCTGAAGCACAGCAAGAGAAAGAAAATGAAGTGCAACTGAGAGCCAAAGCCACAAAATAAATAGACTCATGCATGCATGCATACATGCATGTGTGTGCATGTCTGTGCAAGTACCATGCATTTTTGAATGGCCAATGTAGAAAAATTTCCTACATTGGACAAGCACACAGACACATGAGCACAACATGACATTGACATACATATACAAACATTTTATTCACGCGCAGAGAGAGAGAGAGAGAGAGAGAGAGAGAGAGAGAGTGCAGACCATAATGCTATCTACTGTCACTTCACCGTCAAGCATGAACTTCTTAGCATCATCATTTCCTGTGTACGCTAAAACCTGTTCAGAATGCATAATTAGTTAATGGGTTGATTCAAATCTTCAAACCCACTTTTCCTATCTTATAAACAACAACAACTATAACTATATCGCTACGGAAGTGACTTATTCACGGGCAACGGAAAAGAAAGGTAAGGGAAAATCCATAAGAGGGAAACTAACATTTGGCCCATTTCCGCTGATGCCAAAGTAGTCTGACACTGGTTTACCGATGTCCTCATTGTCAATCTCAACATACACAAAAATAAGCTGGCAACAAAAAAGAAAATGCTTCGCTTAGCAATTAGAAACAAACAAAATGACATTAAATTATTGAACAATAGATATTAATCCCATCAAAATTTGTTGTGTGAAGCATGATAATAAACCACCCCACCACCCACGAGCACATTCACAACACACCCTCTTCAGGAAAACGATGGAAAGGCACTTGGACAAAAAACTGATTGTCAAATGGCAAGGATGAACATTTTTCGCATACTTGCAAGTAAAAACCTAATGATCTGTAGTAAGAAATTGTTTATACACAAGATGAATAAATATGCTTTGCCTGAGAAAGCTACATTATGGAAAACATTTGCATCAAAGAGACATAACTTACTGAGTAAAGGGATAGGTATAAGATGATAATGCTAATTTAAAATCTCACAATGAAATTCTTTTGCATTTTTTAAAATTCAAAAGGCCGAGAAGGTACATATGACTAGTGGGTTACTCATAGAAAGTAATGGGCAAAAACTAAAAAGATATAATAAACAATTACCTTTCCCTTGAACAATTTTGCAGCATCTTGGAAGAACGGCAAAAATTTCTCAGAATCTTTTGAAGTGGCAAAGAGCAAAAGCTAAGTAAAAAAGAAGATAAAAAATATAAATGAGCAGTGAAATAAAAAATGTAAGAGAACAGTCTGATGAGACAATGGTCGCACGCAAGGAACATGACTTACTTGTTTTTTAATTGGATTGTCAAAAATGCTAGGAGCACTCTCTCTTGTAAAGATGTTCACTAGAGGAAGCTTGTTTGCAAATACAAAGTCCATTATATTGGACTTAGTGAATTGACCATCTGCATAGAGTAAACTAATGTCAACCCAGTTTTCTTGAGACTTCATTCCTAGGCAACAGCATCAATGGTGCAATTCGAAGATAAGCATACCAAAGTGCGACAGTTTCTCGGCTTCCTTCTTCAGCAGCACTAAAGATGGACGCGTAGCTTTTGGATCAATATGGAAAAGCTTTGCTACATCAGCACTAACGGTTTGATAAAAGTTGACACCGTCTTCAAGTTTTGAAGCAGCAGCAAGCTCCTGACTGTCAGCACCCTGCAGTTATTTAAAGATAATTTACTTGAAGCAAGGTAGAAAACAACAAATACTGTTCAAGTTCATCTACAGAACAAGAGCAGGTTATGCTTTGACAATTGTGCTTTAGTCCTCAAAGGTGATAAGCAAAAAGAGCAGGTTATGTTTAATTTTCCAAGAAAGTTGTTTCTTAGTTATCTTCTCATGTCATCACTTTTTTTTTATGCATTGTTGCCAGGAGAAATCAAGATATTGAGAGAATAAATATAATTTGATCAACCACACCAAGAAGTGCAAGAGAGTAAAAATCACACTCACAAAAATGAAACAGGAACTGCTCTGGTTCTTTGGTATGAATATCATCATATTCCAGAGTCATGAAAGAATATACACCCAGCTAATTATTCCCTAAAACATAGCATTCTTTATCCCAGATGACACCTCCAATCATAATCAAAATTTTGAATTCTATATTAAGCCTTACTTGAACACTGGATATGGTTAAGAGAGGTCAAAGCTTATTCTTGAAAGGAGAAAAAGGAATAGAGAGATTATTCTCCATGGTGAATGAAAAAACTCTAAATGATAATAAGAAGAAACAACTGCGTTAGATGAATATGCAAGACATAATGAAATATAACGGTCTTAGATTATTAAATGCCAACATAAAAAATGTTGCCCAGACTTATTATTATGCAGGACTATTTAGCTAATTTCAGCAAGTGAATACAAAAACAATGTAAATCCTATCATAGGTTGCAGAAATGCCCAATGAATATCACAAAATTAAGGCCAACCAAAAAGGAAGGGAGTGGAGTACCACTAGAGAGTCAAAGAAGCCTAAGACAACTGTGTTTTCAGCAGTCAGTATCTTCTCCGCTTCCTCAGCTGTTGTTATGTTCTGCACTGCAGGTCCTATCTTCTTCTTGATCCAGGTCACAATAGCATCTCTGCATGTAAGAATAGATCATCGTTAACAACCAAAACGAGCAAAACTATCTAACTACTCTTGAATTTCAACTTCAACATCGACCACAACAAAGCTTTTATCCCAGGATTTTGGGGTTGGCTATCTAACTGCAATTGAATTTCAAGGAATAAAATCCAAAACTAAACAATGTAATAGAAGGGCATCAAATGTAAATCACACTCCTACATGTATGCATGCAAAATTGCTCACAGCATTTGGAAAAGGCCCAGTCTCAAGGAACTCCAGACGAAAAAAAAAAAAAAGATGCTAACTAATACAAGTACAATGTCTTCATGAATAAAATTATGGTAAATCAGCTACATTAACCAGCAATCAAATTTTTTTAAAATATGGAATATGAAATTAAAAAAGCTGTAGGGCTCTTTCCCTCACATCTCTATTTTTCCCAACTGTGCGTCTATATCTAGCGCTTATTGTCAGATCACAAATCTAGGTTCTTGCTTCCTTTATTTTGATGATCCAGCAAGTTTCTGTCTTTCAACCAATTTATTATACTCTGATTTTATCTATCCAATTTTGCCACTATCTCATTCTGCTTCACAGTGGTGTCCGTACTGGGAAAATCATTAGAAGTCTCTCCGTGCACGAATTGCAGAATATCTATATTTCCAAAAATGTACACGAATTTCATGAACAAGTTCCTATAGCACCGAACTGGTTCCATATAAAAGTGGTGTCTAAATAACCCAAAAAAAAAAAAAAAAAAAAAAACTGGTACGATGTTCATTTAGTGAAACCAGAGTTTTAGGAGGTTTCAGAGTAAAACTCCATTTTTAAATTATGCACGTTTTGGTACCTAAATGGAGTTTCTAAACTCCAGTCTCTTAGAGTTTAAGACATATAAACTCCACTAAAACTCCAAAATCAGAACTCCACTCAGGTAGATTTTTCCAATGTTTCATAACTCTTCAGTTTGAGACCTTGTACCCAAACTAGACCAACTAACGCCAAACTCCAGTTTTCCGGGACTAGAGCTTGTATAGGTTCTGCAAAACCTAATAAGTGAAACCAGGGGTCACTTTCATAAACTCGGTGCCCAACTAGGTCTAAAGTTTACATCTTTAGCAAGATAAACAGTCAAACTCGCTGCTTACTAGAAAAAAAAAAAAAAAGAGTCAATTTCAAGAAGAAATTGCATGCAAAATTAGTACAAAAGAAGAAATATAATCAAAGCAAAATAAACCACAGATGAGGGTTGATCAATTAACGAAAAGAGATGAGATCCTAGGTCCTTACTTGCTCCTCTGGCCAGGGTAGGGCTTGTGGACCCCATCCACAAAGAAAACCACGGTGGGGAACCCCTGAACATCGTACTTCTGAGCGAGCTCGTTCTCCTCGTTCGCATCCACCTTCGCCAGCGACACGTCCTCACCCTTGAGCTCCGTTGCGGCGGCCGCGTACTCAGGCGCCAGAGCCTGGCAGTGTCCGCACCAGGGAGCGTAGAACTCCACCATCACATGCCGATTCTTCTCGATGAATTCGGTAAAATTCTTTTCCGTTAAGACCACCACGTCCTTCTCGTCGATATCCGGCGACGAGGGTTCTCCTCCGCCGTACGAATCGGGATCGAAACCGTCGAACTCGTCGGGATCGAAGTCCTCGCCGCCGTCGGAGGCGTCGATGTCGGGTCCGTGGTGGGAAGAGTGGGCGGAGGAGGAGTGGGAGTCCTCAAGGAAGCTGAGGTCCTCATCGAGGTCAAGATCGTCGGTGTCTTTCCCCGAGGTTGAAGTTGAGGGGACGGCAATGGTGAAAGCGAGGAGTGAAGAGATCAAGAGGAAGAGGAGAAGGGATCGAGCCGCCATCGCTCAGACGGACCTCAGTCAGACACCGCCAGTCCAGTCAAAAAACAGGCAGAATAGTGGAGAACAGGACTCTCGTCTTTGAAATAGGGATTCTCTTCCAACGCCTTTAGATCTGATCTGAGAGACTAAATTATATCTGTGTGGGTCCCATAGGGACCGGGGACTTTCAGGTTTTAAATTTGTAAATTTTTCTCTCCTAAATTATCTTGCTTGTTGCATGCTCAATTTTGTGATCTCATTTAGATGTTCATCCAATCAAATATAATTTAGTATTTTACTTTAAACACTTGTATAAAATTTCTTATTTGCAAAAATAAAAACTACTTAATTTTAGCAGCAAAAATAAAAAACTACTTAATTTTAGCAAGTTAAAGTGGTCAGCATAATTATTTTACTAATTAAAGAAGACATTTATGTACATATTATATATTTTATTTATGAGTAAACGGGAAATTCACCGACGGTGAAGGGAGTTCCTTCACCGGTACTTAGGTGGCCCAATAAAATTATTACATATGGTACCACTTAAATGGCAGTTAAGAGAATTCATTTATTTGTTATCTTTAATGACGCCACATGTAGTAATTTTATTGGGCCATCTAAGTGGCGGTGAAGGAACTCCCTTCACCGTCGACGTATTTCCCGTGAACAGGAAAAATATTATAATCAATTTAAATTTAGTTTTCATTTTTAAAAAATTCTTCTTTGAAGTTAGTTTCCAAATAATCTTGTAAAATCATATACAGGTAATGAATTATTAATTTTTTCCGAAAGAAAGAATATTGTAGAAAAGGAATGTGACTTTTTTTTCTTTTTTCTTTTTTTTTTTGATGGAGGACTTGTTTCTTTTGAAATAAATTAATAGAGTTTATTTGAAATAGATGGAAAATAGTAACTCCATAGCGCAAAACATTAACACTTTCTCGATGTAATCTTGGTCATCCGTTAAAATTTTTAATAGTTAAAATTTTCCTAGTGTAAAGTATATATTACTGTAAAAAAAAACTAGGAAGAAAGAATATAATGTCAGTTGGTTTAAAATACATTAACCATCCATAATTTTATTGGAAAACATACCATACTAAGAATGGTCTGAGAGGCATATATTATCTAAATTTCTTATAGTAGAAAATGCAACGAATGAGAATGTAAAACATGACGTTGCAACTACAAAATAACTTGATGGCAAGGAAAACAAATAAAAAAACACTTTTATTTAGAAGCAACATCATGGCACTCCTCTCTTTAAAATGAAGAATAAATAATAATAATAATAATAATAATAATAATAAACTGACATATTTATCATGAGAGTGAACATCTCCCTATAAAAAAAAAAAATGCAAGTACCATGTACACTCTCTTTATCTATTATTATTATTTTTTTTTCTAAATCCCAGAGAAGACTTTCCCGTAGCTTCAATCTCTCTTTCTTTTTCTTTCTTTTTTTCCCCTTTTCTTTGAATTTTTTTAATTTTTAAATCAGGAATTATCAAAGGATTTCCTTAGGAGAAAGAAAACCGATAATTTAGAACAATAATAATAGTTTCAAGTATAATAAAATAACGTTTTAGAAAAAATAAGAACAATAATGAAAGCACTTTTATTAAGAAAATGGGGTATTTACTGGTTTGTCCCTCAAATCTTTATATATTATGATTTAGTCCCAAAATCTTCATATTTAGGATTTAGTCCCTCAAATCTCCTAAGTTACTGCAATTTAGTCTCTCTCTAACTTCCTTTAATTTTTGACCTGATATTACCATTTTATCCCTCCTTATTCATTTTTTCTCCTCCCCTCTTTTCCCTCTCTTCCTGCTCTCTTCTCATTTTCTTCATTATTCCTCATCTTTTCTCCTTATCTCTTCCTCTTCTCTTTTCCCAATAAAGAAAAGAGGAGGAAGAGAGAAGGAAGAGAAAGGAGGAATAATGAAGAAAATGATAAGAGAGGAGGAGAAGAGAAAGAATGAATAAGGAGGAGTAAAATGGTAATATCATATCAAAGATTAAAGAAAGTTAGGGAAGGGACTAAATTGTAGTAACTTAGGAGATTTGGGAACTAAATTCTAAATATAAAGATTTGAGAGACTAAATCATAATATATAAAGATTTGAGGGACAAATCAGTAAATAACCCTAAGAAAATATGAATAAAGTTTTATTGTTACAGGGCTGGAAATTTGACTCGATGGTGGGAGCCCGATCCGGTCCTTAACCAGATCCGAACCGAACCACGAAAGCGGTGCCTGGTTGTATTTAGGAATGATTCTCCGGGACGGCGGGTCTTCAACCTCCCTGCTTGTCCTTTCCGAAGAGGCGTAACTATATCAGAGGAAGGCGACCGGCGACGATGACTGGCGTCCTTGTTCAGGTGCTCACCCTTTCCCTGATTGACACCCCCCTCTTTTCTTTTTTCTTTTTTTTTTATATTTTCATTTCATTTCCTTTTTCGATTAAAGTCGTCAACTAGGGCTTCCATTTTCCAAATTATTTCTCCATTCGAATCGATTTCCAGATTTATTTTTGGTTTTGATCCCAGAGGAGCGTCTTTTTGGCACTACATTGGGGAGCGTTCTCGTCGGAGGAATTGTTTTCGACCAGCGCAGGGGGATTTGCGACACAGTTTCGGATATAAAGGCGGTTCAGGTTGCTCATTACGAGGTCTTCTCTCTTTTTTTCGATTAAATCATCCTTTTCTTTTTATATGCTTCTCATATTTGTGCCAATCCTGGATCTGCGCTGTTATGATTACCAGAAAAGGAGAAAAATTCTTTCTTTTTATTGAAGGAACTTCGGCTGTTTGGATGATGGTGGAACTTTGATACCCGTTTTCGTTTCATTACCTTGGCAACGAGGACGGTGTTTTAGATAATTAAGTTACGATGTGTCATTTTTTCCAAACATAAATGTGGGGTTTAAATACTGTGTGTATGGTTTACGAGGTAATGAACTATTATCAAACTATAACACACCCTTCACAGTCCATGTTGTAATGCTCTATTATATAGCGCCGTCAATTCACACTCTATTTAAACCTATTCCTAGTGTCTAACTTCCTTACAATTATGCAAAGGAGGAGCTGCAAAAACTAAATTTGATGGAGGCACCTGGGAGACATATAAAGAATACACATTAGTAATAGTATAATTGAGCAATTGATCCTCTAGATGGTAATAGCATGCTTCTCAATCTCCTCAATTATTTGGTTTTAGTTAGAAAACTTTACTACGTTATGTGGGGCTCTCTCTCTCTCTCTCTCTCTCTCTCTCTCTCTCTATATATATATATATATATATATATATATATATATATATATATATATATATATATATATCATTCATAGCTGATTATATTGCGAGGATAACCCTTGTCTATGATTTCAACCTTCATCTATTTGGGATTACACTTTAAGAGTACCTTTAATTTCTTTTATATCTTAGTGGAGGATTATTTACAGTACTTCTTAGGCACTATAGTTTCTAATTTACAGATCTTATAGTAATAAGATCTGTAAATTGACATGATCTGGGGTTTCTAGACTATAACAAATTTGTTTTGAGTCACTGAAGGTTTTAATATGAGGGGTCAGGAAGAGACATAGTAGGTGTTCCTTTTTCCCCTAAACCTGGATTCCTTCTTTCTTCAAAGAAAATCACGTGGAGTTGTCAGTGTTAGTAGTGGTTGTGATTATGGGTGCAATTGCAGTTAAGAGGTAATTTATGATAAATAAATATGCTTTGGGTTTCGGTAGGAATTTTTCTGTGAAATTGTAAGCAAGCCTATATGATAAAATCTAGGTATGGTGTAATCTAATCTAGTTGAAACAAAATAAAACTAGTTGGGGTTCAAATAGATGCAGAAGAAGTAGAAAATGGAGAAAGAGAAGGGAGAAAAGATTAGAATAAAATAAACAGAGAGAGAAATTGCATCTATTCGTCTAAAGAACAAATCTTCCATTTTTTCTAACTCTAAATTGCTTTATATGAGGGTTCACATGAGGCATCAAAAGAGCGTACCTGACTATCTCTGATCCCTAATAATAGGGTCACTAACTTGCACTGGTACTGATCATGCCCCCGATAAGACTAGATTGATATGGTACCACTAGTACTGTCAACATTAACTATAATGTTATATTGTAGAATCTTCCCATTACAATTGTATTTAGATCACAATTATATTTAGACCGAATGGCTAAATTTGATTCCATAAGGATCTAAAGCTTCATAGCAATGCTTGGGTTTTGTATTAGGTTGTTGAGCCGCTGACGCATGATGGAAGTCAAATTAGGATTTGGTAGTGGAAACAGGTGGGAAGCCGTCATATAAAGCAACAAATTAGATTAATTGAGAAAAAATTAAAATGATATAAGATTAATTTAGGCATTATACTAAGGTAATTTCTCACCCACTCTCAATGAATCTATGAGAAGAGATTTAAGGATGGGAATCCACTCAAGTGAACTCTCACCCGCTCTCAACGGTTCCACAATGAAAATTTTACTTGAATGTAGCAAACTACCATACTAAAACAAAAGGGATTTCTTCTTTCACATCTCATTCTCTCACTATGGTTCTGAAGACATAGTGTTTTGAGTTTTTCATCAAACCTGACAAGTCTTTTAAGAGGGAAGTCCTTGATATAGTGAGATTTAGGTTGTCTGAGACCCCTTCTTCTGCAAGTCGTTGCTCCTGGTGAGCCATTGATTAAATCTTCAAAACTTTTCAATCAAAAATTGAATTTTTGTTTTTGTTCTTGACAAAGATTTGTTACGTCATTGGCTCGAACACAAATCAAGGTGCACAACAAGTCAATAATCATTTTGATGATAGCTTCTTTACGGTGTTAGTTGGTTTTGACTTTTGATGATGTTGATGATCTATGGATGACCGTTTTTTTTGAGATAAAAACGGTGGGCTACCACCCCCTGCGTTCCATTAAAAGGGTTTTAACAGAATTTATAAACAAGCAAACTACAATAAGAGAAATAAAGAGTGAGTAAAAACATAAATTATGCTTTGTACTCTCTGGATGATGGTTGCTATGCTAGATGGTCCATATCCAATCTATGGATGATGGTTGCTCTGCTAGAAAGGTTACTATAGGTACTAATTATGCTTTGTGGAAGGAAAATTAAGATTTTATGGTGGAATTTGGAAATTTTGGTATTTGGGGGAGAACAAATTAGGGTTCGGACATCAACATCCAGGGAAATTAGGAAATTAGGATTTGATGGTAAAATTTGGAGATTTTGATGGATTTGGGGAAAAACAAATTTACGTTTGGACCTCAACACCTAGGCAAATCCGATGAAATTAAAACAGTATTTAAGAAGCATGAAATGACTTGAATGCTAAAGATTTACCAAGTTAGTATCCAATATATTTAGGGTGACAAAAAAAAAAAGATGCTGCATGAGAAGGTGCTACCACAATGTGTTGGGCAACAGGCCCCACAAGAACTAATAGCCACTACTACAATATAACAAAGACAGTAAAGAAAATAACTGAAAAAGACAAGAGGCACAGAACTTACGTGGTTCGGTCAATGTGACCTACGTCCACGGCCGGAGAAGGATCCAAAATTTCACTATTTGTGGAGAATACAAATACAAAATACAAAAGTATTTTTGGGTATATGTATTGATTTTTGGTGTGAGGAGAGGATGAGAGGGGGGGCTTAATTTATAGCCCTCTCTCCCCCCTTCATTTCTTAGCCTCACCGATGTGGGACTAAAGGGGGGAGAAGGCCACTTAACAAATCTCCACCTTGGCCTTGACCCGAACAATTTATGAATTACTCCATTTTCTCCGGCAATGCCCCAACAGGCAAAATCACCAACTGTAAATACCAATCAAGTCCAAACACTGTTTGAACTTGTAAACTGGAAGAGCTTTCGTAAACATATCTGCTGGATTGTCCTTTGTATTGATCTTCTGAATAAGGACCTTCTTTTCTGCAATGGTATCACGAATGAAGTGATACTTGATATCAATATGTTTCGTCCTCTCATGATACATCTGATCTTTAGTCAAGTGAATTGCACTTTGACTATCACAGTAAATGGTAATAACCCCTTGCTGTAGAGATAACTCGCCGAACAAACCTCTCAACCACAAAGCTTCTTTAATAACCTCTGTAACTGCCATATATTCTGCCTCAGTAGTGGACAAAGCCACTACATGTTGTAGAGTAGTTTTCCAGCTGATAGCACAACCTCCAATGCAAAATACATAACCTGTGAGAGACCTTCGTTTGTCGAGATCACCGGCATAGTCTGAATCTACAAAACCAAACAATGAGTTATTAGAACGTCCAAACTCCAAACAATTGCTTGAGGTACCCTTCAAGTATCTGAGGATCCACTTCACAGCCTGCCAGTGTTCCTTGCCTGGATTTGCCATATACCTGCTAACAACACTAACTGCTTGTGAAATATCTGGACGAGTACAAACCATTGCATACATGATACTTCCAACGGCACTAGAATAAGGAACTCGTGCCATATAATCAATCTCTTCCTCTGACTGTGGTGATTGAGCAGCACATAGTCTAAAATGACTAGCAAGAGGAGTACTTACTAGTTTAGCGTCTCGCATGCCAAACCTCTCCAAAACCTTATTGATATAATTCTTCTGGGTCAGGAATAATTTTCCAACTCCTCTATCACGTCTTATCTCCATTCCAAGAATCTTCTTAGCTGCTCCCAGATCTTTCATTTCAAATTCACCATTTAATAAGGCCTTCAACTGGTGAATTTCTGCAAGATTCTTAGCCGCAATGAGCATGTCATCAACATATAATAACAAATAAATGAATGAACCATCATTTAACTTCCGGAAGTATACGCAACTATCATACATGCTCCTGGAGAAACCATGACCCAACATAAAGGAATCAAACCTCTTATACCACTGTCTTGGAGACTGCTTCAGTCCGTACAAGGATTTCTTCAACAAACATACATGGTCTGCCTTACCTTCAACTTCAAAACCTTCAGGCTGCTTCATATAGATTTGTTCATCTAAATCGCCATGTAGAAAAGCTGTCTTGACGTCAAGCTGTTCTAACTCGAAATCAAACATGGCAACCAATGCAAGTAATACACGAATAGAGCTATGTTTTACAACGGGTGAGAAAACATCATTAAAGTCAACACCTTGTACCTGACTGTAGCCCTTTGCAACCAATCGTGCCTTATACCTTACATCTTCAACACCTGAAGTTCCTTCCTTTCTTTTGAAGACCCATTTGCAGCCAACTGTTTTCTTTCCTTTCGGCGGCTTCACAAGATCCCAAGTACAATTCTTGTGGAGAGATTCCATTTCTTCATTCATAGCTACCAGCCACTTTTCTGAATCAGCACTCTGAATTGCCTCCAAATAGGTGGAAGGTTCACCGTCTCCACCTGTTTCCTGTGCCACTGTTAAAGCATATGCAACAACATCTTCATACCTTTGTGGTGGTCGAATCTCTCTTCTTGGTCTGTCTCTGGCTATGGAATATTCCTCTACTGGTTCATCAAGATCTGGTTCATCAACTTGATCTCTTTGACTCGTAGAGGCTCTTTGTGAAGAACTTGCATTTCCAATCTCCAACTCCACCTGCTTCTGAGTACTATCATCCTTTTCTGAATTACAAGACTCTTTTCTAGGATACAACATAGATGATTCATCAAATGTAACATCTCTGCTAATTACAAATTTAGGTGATTTGAGATCAGGACACCATAATCTGTATCCTTTCACTCCAGAAGCATAACCGAGGAAAATACATTTCTTAGCCCTAGGCTCTAACTTTCCCTCATTAACATGCATATAAGCAGAACACCCAAAAATTCTTAAATTAGAGTAATCAGCAGGAGTACCTGACCAAACCTCCTCTGGAGTCTTGAAATCAATAGAAGCACTTGGAGCACGGTTGACAATGTAGCACGCCGTAGCAATGGCTTCTGCCCAGAAATCATTTGTCAACCCAGCATTTGAGATCATACACCGAGCTCGTTCCAAAAGAGTTCGGTTCATGCGCTCGGCCACACCATTCTGTTGAGGCGTCATTCTGACAGTGTAATGCCGAGCAATTCCTTCACCCTTGCAAAACTCATTGAAATCTGTACTACAGAATTCCAAGCCATTATCTGTCCGCAGCCGCTTAATGTGTTTTCCTGTCTGCTTTTCAATCAAAACCTTCCATTGTTTAAAGGTCAAGAAAACATCACTTTTATTCTTAACAAAATACACCCAAACCTTCCTTGAATAATCATCAATAAAAGTTAACATATACCTGGCACCACCCTTAGAAGGAACACGAGATGGCCCCCAAAGATCAGAATGAATATAGTCCAAAGTACCTTTTGTTTTATGGACAGCGGGAGAATTGAAACTAACCCTTTTCTGCTTCCCAAAAATACAATGCTCACAAAAGTCCATCTTACCAGTACTTTGACCACAAAGTAGGCCTTTCTTGCTTAACAGCGTTAAGCCTTTCTCACCCATGTGTCCCAACCGCATGTGCCACAATCTGGTAATGTCAACATCTGAGGATGTAGAGACCTCTGCAGTACCTGTAACAGTGGATCCCTGCAAAATATACAAACTTCCAGACCTTTTAGCTTTCATCAGTACAAGGGCACCTTTACAAATTTTCAAAACTCCACCTTCAGCTGAATATCTACACCCAAGAACATCGAGAGTGCCTAAAGAGATGAGATTTTTCTTCAAATCTGGAACATGTCTAACATCAGTGAGTGTTCGGACAATGCCATCATACATCTTGATTCGAACTGTACCTCTACCAACAACTTTACAGGCAGTATGGTTGCCCATCAAAACAACTCCACCATTAACAGGTTCATATGTGGAGAAGTTTTCCCTACTGGGACTCATGTGGTAAGAACAACCCGAATCTAAGATCCACTCATTATTAGACCTGACTTTATTATCTGTTGCTACAAATATAGTTCCTTCATTCTCATCTGCTGCTATACTAGCTTCAGCGGTGACACTGCTATTTTGTACATTTTTCTCCTTATTTTTCAATTTATAGCAGTTAGCCTTAATGTGCCCCTTTTTCTTACAATAATTACAAATCAAATTGTAATGTCTGGATTTTGATCTTCCTTTGGATTTGCTACTACTAGGGTCTCTATTTTCAGATCTACCCCGAACAAATAATCCCTCTGCTTGACTACCACTAGTCTCCCCTGTGATATCCCTATCAATCTGCTCTTTAGATTTTAATGCAGATTTAATACTATCATATGAGACTGAATCTTTCCCATAAATCATAGTATCCCGAAAATGTTTAAAGGACTGGGGAAGGGAACATAACAATAAAATGGCTTGATCTTCATCTTCAATCTTAGCATCTACATTCTCCAAATCCATAATAATGGAATCAAATTTATCAAGATGAGAGAGTATAGATGTACCTTCTATCATCCTCAACATATACAACTTTTGTTTCAAATAAAGTCGATTCTCCACCGTCTTCTTCATGTACATGGTTTTCAACCGATCCCACATACCTTTGGCTGTCCTCTCATTGGCGACTTCCTGCAAAACCTCGTTAGAGAGATTCAAAATAATAGCAGATCTAGCCCTTTTATTTAGATCTGCAAATTCTTTCGCCGTCATCTCCGGTGCCTTATTCTCCTCTCCTTCAAGTGCTAACTCACATCCATCCTGTATAAGGATGGCTTCCATTTTGAGTTGCCACATACCGAAGTTGACACTCCGATCAAACTTTTCAATTGAGATCTTTGTTACTGTCATGATGGCTATGAAATATGACACTTGATGAATAGTGACGCAGGCCCCACAAGAGGTGAATAGTGACAATGGGCCCCACAAATGAATAGTGTCACTGGGCCCCGCTAACAGAAGGTACTTATTTTCTGATGTGGAGGATCCACGTTTAGTGGCAGCCACAGAGCATACAATAAGCACTTCAATGGGCCCCACAAGAGAATAGTGACGCTGGGCCCCGCTAACAGAAGATACTTATTTTCTGATGTGGAGGATCCACGTTTAGTGGCAGCCACAGAGCATACAATAAGCACTTCAAAAAAAAAAAAAATCTGGTTCTGATACCAGTTTGTTGGGCAACAGGCCCCACAAGAACTAATAGCCACTACTACAATATAACAAAGACAGTAAAGAAAATAACTGAAAAAGACAAGAGGCACAGAACTTACGTGGTTCGGTCAATGTGACCTACGTCCACGGCCGGAGAAGGATCCAAAATTTCACTATTTGTGGAGAATACAAATACAAAATACAAAAGTATTTTTGGGTATATGTATTGATTTTTGGTGTGAGGAGAGGATGAGAGGGGGGGCTTAATTTATAGCCCTCTCTCCCCCCTTCATTTCTTAGCCTCACCGATGTGGGACTAAAGGGGGGAGAAGGCCACTTAACACAATGCATGCCTCGAAGCTGTAATGCGCCTCTTACAGGCTAAATTGGAATTATGAGGATTGAGGTAGTTATTTATATCATACGTAAATCATTCCATGTTTCTTCTCAGGTTTGGAAACAGCTTTTAAATATCTGTGTTGCTCTGCCTCTATGCTAATCCATGGTTTAGTGTTGCTTTAAGTAATAGCTTAGCTTTTTCTTGTGCTTTAACATTGTACCCTGTAAAGAAAGTAGCAAGTCTTCTATTCTTGTGATGAACCTTCAAACCATTTGCAATTTAATTCTTTTTTTTTTTTTTTTAAATGTGCTTGGGAAGCGAGCAGCTGATTATTTACTATGATCATATGTGCGTGAATCTTCTTTTTGGGTTGGAGATCTGTACTGAAGACAACTTAAATGTAAAATTTAATACCAGTGCTATAAGCTTAGTCATGCTAATATAGAGAAGATAGATTGAAATAGGACATGTTTACGGACATCAATGATCAATCACTATGATCATATGTGCGTGAATCTTCTTTTTTCTGCAGAGACTGAACAAAAAACAGCTATAGCTGTTAATAACAAAGGAAACTTATGACCTAATTAGCACTCTTTGGCAAGTGAATTTTCTTGTTTCTTCCCACTCGACTGATTGATTACGACTCATCTAGAGATGGCATCCAGCAAGTTCATGTGTGAAGGATCTTCTCTCTGGTGTCTACACAAGATCGGACACTGAACAGCTATAGATGCCAATAACAAAAGAAGACGATAACAATGTTTAGCCATGTAGCTTGTTAGAGCTATGCAAGTTTTATGCATTTCTTCTCACATTACTGGTTGTTCTTCTCACTTTACTGGTTGACATGATTCATGTCCATCTATTTCTATGTTGAAATTCCCAGAGAATCATCTCCAGTTACTTCCTAATTTAAGCAGTCTTTTAACTCTACCAAGTAACAATAGTGCACATTTGATTCTTTTTTCCATTCTCTTATAGGGAAAGATGTCTTGGATGTTAGTTGGAGGTCTTTGATACGGTTTGTCAGTTTTCTTTTCTATTTGAGAGCCTTATTTCACTCATCAATAGTATTTAATAAATCGTGAGAAACTCTGATAAAATATCCTTTTGTTGTCCTCAAAGGACTAAGCTTTGCATGTTTATTTCTCCTGAAAATAGGCAACTCCTAGAACTTTGTGATTGTTGGAGCTTTATGTATTTTTTGCCCAGCTATTTATGTCCTTGTTTCCTTGGAGATTCAGAACCTTTATAAACTATTTACCAGCCATTCACATATTATGTTGGATTGACAGAATATATTTGGTGTCTTGCAGCAAAAAGAACTTCTATTTGGGAAGAACTTTTCTTCCAACTTTGCGAGTATATGGAACAAAGCTGTCGATGGGACATTGGGGAATCTGGTTGCATGTCTGAGCTCGCACAGGTGGTAGGGAATTTATCATTTTGCCTGCATAACTATGAACAGATTACTAGGTCAAAACATTTGCTCCCTATTGCTGCTTTCAGTCTATGTTCTAGTTAAGCAGTTGATTCTGATATTTTGATTTCAAGCTTCCATATATTCATTAAATTTTAATCACAAGAAGAACTTTCATAATGATTTATTCCTGAAGGTACCAAAACCTATATTTATTTGTGTCACAGTTTCAATCCCTTTCTTAGCGAGCTGCCAGTATTATATACCCATCCTGAAGAATATCAATATTTTTTTAGTATTGGGATGTTAAATAAATTGATTTTTAACTTACATGCTCTGTAGATATTTGGGTAATGTTTGCTTGTTGCTGTACATTTTAATATTAATTCCTTTCTGATTAGGGAGAGAGTTGATTATCACAATTATTTAGTGTCTTCATCACGTTCGTTTCATTGTAATGCAAACCTGCGCTCTACGATATAAAATACCTTCATCCATCCAGGGAGCATTAGCTAGACCTCCAAATAAGGAGGTTTTAGGGATGATATATAGTGTCCACCTGGGCTCAAATCAGAAACTGACAAAATCTTATACACGACATGAACCAACAAAATGTACATGGATGTTTGTTTTAATCCTCTGTGACACTGGTAGCTAAACGGTACACTGCCACAGGATAAATGATGCCCATGACTGGTCCGAGGTTTAGGACTTGATTGATAGTGTGCAGGCCCATATGCACTGGACCTCGCACATCAATAGTAAAAACATCCCTGTGGTTGGGCATTGTCTGAGGGTATGATTCGTGAGGAGAGAAGGCTGTGGCTGTGTTCCAGCGAAGTATTGATTCAGCATAGCATGCATTTCTCATTGTTGCAATAATAGTGATGGTGTATGTCAGGGTTTAATGGATGAGGAACAAGGGGTCGCAACAAGGTCGCTCCAGTTCCGTTGCATTGCCTTTGCGGAACTATAATTCAACACTAAAACTGATTTCGTGGAGAGTATGAAGCGTCATTTTGATACTCGATTAGTACATCATTACGTTACCTAAAAAATATTTGATTCCACCTTTAAGAAAACGCTAAGCCAAGCAACCTCCCCCCTTTTCTTTTCTCTATAAGAATGCTATATAAAATTCCACTCCACGCTTCTTTTCACTAACAGGTAGAGGCAATCAGATATGTCATCTATATTCTCTCCTGCAATGCCCTTGGCCTCCTCCCTATTATTTTTATCTATCGTCAAGGCCGAGCAGTCTAGAGCACCCCACAGCCTGGCCTTTGAGAACCATATGTGTCTGTTTGCCTTCGGCCTCTTGACTTCTTTCGCCCCTGGCGCTCTTCACCTGTCCATGCCAATGCACCCTGCAGAGATCCCAAGTGTGCGCATCTGGCAGTTGTATCTGAATCATCCAAGGCACGAGCGGATTCGGAGCGAGATAACAGTTTGTGGTCAGCAGCGGCAAGAGGAGGAGGAGGAATATCAGGGCCAGCAGTGTGGCTGGTATAGTGCTCTTGCTTGCTGTCTGGTGCTTGTGGTTTATGGGGTTATCGTTTGTTGTGGGCCAGCGACATCATCAAACCTGATGCTTATATTTGCATACTCACGTCCTCAAAAAGTAATTATATGAAGGTAGTTTCAAATAATACAAGGAAGGGTCTTAACATCAACCTTTACCTAATCTTTAACCGGTGTAGTGATGATGTCTCTAACGGACACCGAGACAACATTTTGATTAGATAATGTCTCTAAATACTACTCCTAACTCTCAGTTTTAGTTTCAACGGTAACATTGGTTTTCTAAAAATATTTAGACAGAAACCACGCCCTTTACTCTTTTAGGACAATTTGGAGTTAATAATTCCACTAGGGAGGTAGAGTTAGCTTGGATCTTCTTGGGACCCGTCCTAATAGGTTGATGAAAATTTCATACTCCTAAACCGTAGCTAATCTGATGACTATTCTTGTGACCGAATCCAACTCGCTAGGCGCTCCCCAGGTCTCAGATTCGTGCCTACAGGGAATAATTAGTCAGTCCGCATATTTATCGTGTCCTCGATTATGCTTGTGAATTATTGAGGATGGTTTGCATTGTCGAGAGAGAGAGAGAGAGAGAGAGAGAGAGAGGGGGGGGGGGGCGGAGTGGGCTTTGGTAAAGGTCCTTTTACCAAGAAAAAACATAATAGAAAGCGTACAGAATCTACAGATGGCAGCTTTTTCCCTGCCTCTAGGCATTGGGTTCACAGTCCAAGAAATGCCTGCTTAGGCATTGGGTTCACAATCCAAGAAAGGCTGTTCAACCACCATCACAATATTATCGATACGAAGAGTAGTAGTTGAAGTGAAAGGGGATGATAGAGACGGATTAGCTCGGTCGGTCAGTAGGTAAATTATGATGCTGTATGAGACTTGAACTCGAACATACCTCACCTCAATCTGGACGGTTCAAAACAAAGATGGCGTAATTATCCTTTTAAACTAAGAATCCAACGGCTTTTGAGTCTCCACCTGTCCTCCTTGCTGATGTATTTTCTAGGCAAATAAACAATCGCCCTCTTCTTAATTATTACCTCACTGATAAAGACACCCCTAACCTATATATACATTAGGATGACGTCCTTGATCAACTGTTGGTCCAAAAATTAAAGGGGTCAAGCAAGTTTGTGTAGTTGTGTTTGATCTTGACAATGTAATTTATTTATTATTATTATTTTTTTTTATCATACGGAATTATATTCTTATTTTTTGCTTGTTTAACTCAGTGTATTTATTATCAAGTGTTTTGAGTAAATTACTAAATATCCAAATTGTACCGTACATTTCCTGCTACATTTTCATAATAGATTGCACTTGCGGAAAGGAGACATTAACACAAATTAGCAGCCTCACCAGTTGTTAAGAATGTGATTACAAATGATGGAGGGAAAATTCGATAGATCTTGAACAATCGGTAACCTGGGATTAATATCAGAGAACCACCCTGTTACATTTGGACTTTCTAGTTCAAACTAGAAGCTAAGTGTGCTTAGCAAATTATGACTACTAGAACAATATTACATCTGGAAAGAGCAAGCTGCCATAATTAAAATCTATAAATTGCAAAATGTTGCATTGAAAAAGTTGGAAGTGTATACCGATAGCCTTGGCAATATTGCAGGAGGTTGTTAATTGATTTAGTCAGCCGGCCCAAATGAACTTTATAAGGGGAAAATGATGGAACTAGATGGTATATATTTTCTAGGAAAGCTTAGGTTGTCCCATATTTGAAAACAGATGATTATTACATGGCTAAAGGGGATGATTTTAAGCACAATTTGGCATGACGAAACTAAACATAGTTCATAGAAGCCTGCCATCATTTTAGGCAGTTTTTGTTTCCCCATATTTTAAGATATTATTTTTTTTTTTTTTTATTGAAACGGCGAGCAAATGCCTTCCGCATTCCATTAGCAAGGGGAATTTTAGGATATTATCTTCCTGCCACCATTTATAAGAGATGTTAGTGAGGAAATTCCTATGGAGCTTACAATATGTAAATTGACATCTTTGATAGATTACTGATATGTTATCGGCCAGAAATGCATTTTAGAAGTGCAAACAACACCAAGATACACCCAGCGGCACTCGCCATGGAAAGGCAAAAAAGAAAAAAAGAAAGCTTACAAAGGATATGGATATGGACACAGGGGGAAGGTAGTACGAGGCAAAGGCAAACGCAAACGCAAAGGATATCTACAGTTCATTGGTTCCACACACACACACACCAACCAACCAACCACTCACTCATTAAATCATTCCTTCAGGCTCTTATTCATCATAATATTTCCCTGAATGCAGCATTGAATTAGCTATCAGGCACTGCTCCTGAATGATCCCAGAGCTTTAACAGCTCCTGCTCTCAGGACATATTGGTGATAAGCTGCTGCAATCGCTGCACCGATGAAAGGGCCCACCCAGAACATCCACTGCAAATTAGTTAACAACAAAGTTCATCAATCAGTTGAATTAACCACGCGTAACTTAATCGATTTGCTGACTTAAATATATA
The DNA here is from genome assembly GCA_036321105.1 of Dracaena cambodiana. Lineage (NCBI taxonomy): Eukaryota > Viridiplantae > Streptophyta > Magnoliopsida > Asparagales > Asparagaceae > Dracaena > Dracaena cambodiana. The sequence goes on along the minus strand of JAYEPQ010000004.1, from coordinate 65,899,770 downwards.
TATATACACACACCTGATCATCCCAGGCCTTATCCTTGTTGTAGATGACAGCGGCTCCTAGGCTTCTAGCAGGGTTGATTCCAGTCCCAGTAATAGGTATGGTGGCCAAGTGAACCATGAACACAGCGAAACCAATTGGAAGTGGAGCCAAGACCTATAAAAGAAAAACACCAATTGGAACCAAGTCCTATGAATTGTTTGAGCCTAAATTGTCTGGTGACGAGGGAGGGAGGGACGTTGTTGATGTTACCGGCACGTGGGAGTCACGGGCATTGCGCTTGGGGTCAGTGGCAGCGAACACAGTGTAGACCAAGACAAAGGTGCCGATGATCTCAGCTGCAAGTCCGGTTCCTTTTGAGTAACCATCGGCCAGTTCGTTGGCTCCGCCTCCATAGCGAACGTAGAAGGCCCGTTGGAACCCCTTGACGAGGCCGACACCGCAGATAGCGCCCAGGCATTGAGCTATCATGTAGAGGAGCGCACGGATTAGAGATACCTTTCGTGCTAGGAATAGGCCGAAGGTCACCGCTGGGTTTATGTGACCACCTGCAAACATATACCACCAAATCCATGAGCACATTTAATTAGCGGGGAATGAAGAGATTGGTGCGTGTAAAAGTCGTGCATATGTACTTAATTAACTTGATGACTTAATTACCGCTAGCATACCTGAGATTCCGGCAGTGCAGTAGACTAGGATGAAGATCATCCCTCCGAAAGACCAAGCAATGCCGAGGATCCCAACGCCGCTGCAGGAGGCATCGGGATTACCAAGATTGGGATCGCTCTGGTGCTTGTATCCGATGACAGTGGCAACTGTTATGTAGAGGAACAAAAGAGTCGCTATGAACTCTGCAATCACAGCTCGGTAGAGTGACCACTTGGTGAGTTCTTCCGTGTCGATGAGGGGAGCCGGAGGTGGGTCTGTGTAGTCCTTGGCGGTGAACTCGCCCTGCTCCGCTGCCTCCACATCCTTGCCCATTAGCGCTAGCTTGCTAGCTCTGTAGATTCACAAGAGCGAAGTTGGACACAGTGAAACTAGCTTGCTAGCTCTGTAGATTCACAAGAGTGAAGTTGGACACAGTGAAACTAACTTGCCTTGAGCGTAGAGAAGAGTCGAGAGGCTACAGCTCTATTTAAGGGGTGTGGGCTGACCATAAACAAATGAGAGGGGAAATTTATTTTTCTTTTATTTATTTATTTTTGTTTGTGTTTACTTTTGCCGCCCCAAATTGCCTTCTCCTAATCCTCACCACTAATCTCCATTTTCATTATTTCTATCAGAGGACCCACAACCAACTCAGCTCTCTCCGTCTTATACTTGGTTTAATTTGCTTGTCTTTGTGCTGATAGGTGCTAAAGAATGTGCTAAATTATTTGGCTCGATTCTGGGCCAGTAGGGGTTCCGAATATCCAGGTTGGAGTTGTTAGTATGATCATTATTTATGTAGGCTTTTTATAAATTTTGTTATATATATATATATATATATATATATATACAGAGAGAGAGAGAGAGAGAGAGAGAGAGAGAGTTATATGTTTAATTAACGCAATATAATCAATCTAGGCTGTCATTGGTATTTTTAATGGGTGATAGAGGTCGTCATTAGTTAGAGATAATGTTTTGTAAATGGTGGCAATTATAAAAAACGTTGTTATTATCCATTGAGCTGATGACATCCGGAAAGGAAAGTGCTGGGTACACCCACTTCCACCGCCACCCACAACTCATACATGTAATGTAATGTAATGTAACTCAACACTCTATAATTGAACCCACCACCAGCATCCACAATCACATGCTTAGTATCAGATGTTTTCTTTTCCCCATTTTTTGCTTCAGAAATGCGGAATCAGTGTTCATTTTTATTGTTCGTTCTCTACAACTGCATAAATTAAAAAAATAAAAAAAAAATGTATGGAAAACTTGTTTTGGACTTCAAATTGGTGAGCTGAAAGAAGAGAGAGATGTTTAGTATTTGTCTGTGCTGGAAATCTTTTTCAGACCATCTCTTCCAAGCAAAATAGAAATCACCAAATATTTCATATTTCATGTCAAAGCTTATCAGTGACCAGCTTCTTTCCATATTTTATTGCAAATCACAAGAATATGGGACCGCGTAAGGCTCAGCCACGTGGGTGAGCAGAGGCCTCAAGTTTTTGGGGAAGAACTGAACGGAGGCGGCTTGCTATGTCGCTGGACGGTGGGTGAGATTCACGAGTGGAGGGGACTGGAGCGGAGGCTGATGGATGGAAACTTCAAGAAGCAGGGGCCCAGCTTGAGCCCTTTTTTTATAAAAAAAAAAAAGGAGATTAATTTATTACAGTACTACCAAGTGCTAACTAATTAAATTTGGGATGGAGCTGTTTACGAAAGGTATAGTAAATTCTTAATTAGCTGACGAAGTTAGAAAGGGTGCTTAAGGGTCCATGTCGGCAAATACGTCCGCCTAGTGGTATGATTGAGACTCGGCTACTTAACTTGTGGCCGGAGGTAGTGGTGGAGTGAGTCTCCCTCCGAGACCAATTTGTTATAAGCTAGCTACCGTATGCATATGATGATAGCAGCAGGATGATGATTCCAAGGTTTGGTACTATAAATTTAGGTGGCCAGGATTTCCAGTAAGAGCTGGAAAACTATATATATATATATATATATATATATATATATATATATATATATATATATATATATATATATATATATATAATTCCCGTTTTTATGCAAAAACAAAAGCATCGCGGTTCATGCTCTGGGGCTAAAGACCTGAAACTAAATTGCAACACTCAAATTTAACTTTATTTTTTGATTAGTTTGGACATAAGTGGAAAGAGCAGGATTAAGAGCTCTTTTCAGAACTCGAGGAATCTCAAAATGAATGGATGAACTCTGCCGTCACTCTCTCAACTTTCTAACAAGAGAGCAAGAGTCCTAAACAAAAGACGAGGGATGCTGCTCCTGCTGCTAGCAGTGGTAGCATGTGCATTTTTTTTTTTTTTGAGGTTGTAGGTAGCATGTGCATATTGCCCCATTGTTCATGTTACGGCTCTGCCTTTTCTCCAACCGCAGTTATGCCGATGCTCATTGCAATGGGACGAACCCAATTCAATTCTACTCCACCCTACCCTACCCTACACCTACACTCATCATCATTGCTTAAAGACTAAAGCCAATTACTCCAGAATATATATATATATATATATATATATATATATATATATATATATAATCCTCAAATTTAAATCCATCACAATCCATTGGTGAGCACTTTGTTTACTGCATTCTGTTAGAATATATGAGCCAAAACGAATAGGACGTTTCATTCTACGATTCATTCTATCAATTACTGTATCCGATAAATCACTTATGCTACTGTTATTTAGTCAGGTGTAGCATTTGATGAGGAGAGACTACATCTCTCTGGAGGCTCATCAGATGAGAATCTCTACATCTCTCAGCCATCTCCGAAGTAGCAGCTGGTGCTCAGGACAGGGTGATCTGCAGGGCTGGTTCTCTTAGAGTCTGGAGTGAGAGGATTGACTTTATCTCTGGGATGTTTTTACATCACTCTATATTGCTTTTATTTTAAATTTTGTAAGGGAATAGGCTCAGACTGTTGTGAATGGGATTCCTCTCAGAGTCATTTGTTCCTTATTTTCTTTTCTTCTTTCTTTTTTTTCTTTTTTAATGGTTATGTGTTGAAGTTCTTTTAACTATTCGCTAATACTAGTATGTCGTTTTGCTTCAAAAAAGTAAAAAAAAAAAAAAAAAAAATCCATATCAATCCTGTCTCCGTTTTGGAATTTGAGACAGGGTGGAAGGGGTTCGATTGGATTGGACCAGATCAATTGAGTTCTTCGTCTGGTCTGGTTAAGCTTCAACTGGGCAAGCTCATCCTCGGATAAATGCAGATCATGTTGGCAGCGCAAATTAGATGAATGGATTTATCATAGTCCGATGGATGAGAAATGAACACTTCCGTCTTTTGGCGACCCATGCAATGGATCTGAGTTGTGAACAGATTTGCCCGATTGAATGCAAGAAGTATACTAATTGAAAATTTTGAGATTCATATATGCTCTCCTCCAAATTTATATCATAGATTTTTTTTTTTTTTTTTTGTATCTCTCCTCGGATGTCGGCTGCATGTTGCAACTACTTAAAGGGAAAAAAAATAAATAAAAAAAACTATGTTTTAGTCCAAAGTAAAAACACCGCAACGAAAATAATTCAAAATAAAGCACTCCATGTCAAAAGGGAAACGAGACAACAAGTCAATGACGAGTTAATTGGAATGCAAACCACTGGCATCGTTATTCCTTATTGATAACACTAGATCTGCAACTGCCTTTGATTTAAAAAACCCAGAAAGGCAAACAACAGATGATACGTGCAGATGATCAAGAAAGAAAAGGCAAACTTAGTAATTATTAATACGATACAAGCTACAGAAGCCGTTGTTAATCCCTTCCACGCCACATGAATATGAGAAGATGAGGCTTTTCTTTTCCTTCCGTTTTTGTTTTGGTGGTGGATTAAGAGATGCTCCTCGATGATCCCAGAGCCTTGATGGCCCCCGCTCTCAGTACAATTTGGTGATAGGCCGCAGCAATGGCAGCACCGATGAAAGGCCCAACCCAGAAGATCCACTGTATTTTCATTTTATGAGCATTATTTCAGTTGATGATGAGTTAACTACTACATCACATATATCTACATATTATATTATTATATTATATATGTATTAATTAAGTAAGTCTGTGTCTTTAGGTGAAGTTGATACCTGATCATCCCAAGCCTTGGTGTTGTTGTAGATGACAGCAGCTCCCAAGCTTCTAGCTGGGTTAATCCCAGTCCCAGTTATAGGAATGGTTGCCAAGTGAACCATGAACACCGCAAAACCAATCGGAAGCGGAGCCAAAACCTACAACATTACCCACACATCAATTCAATTCAATTCAATTCAAATTAAATTTCAGATTAAAATGGAATCAAATTAAAATTAAAATTAAAAATTAAAAATTGAAGCGAGCGATCCAAGGGCTAGCTACCGGCACGTGGGAGTCGCGTGCGTTGCGCTTGGGATCGGTGGCGGAGAAAACGGTGTACACCAAAACAAACGTGCCGATGATCTCAGCAGCGAGCCCTGTTCCCTCGGAGTATCCATCACTCAACTCGTTAGCACCGCCACCGTAGCGCACGTAGAACGCGCTCTGGAACAACTTGACTAGCCCCACACCGCAGATGGCGCCCAAACACTGCGCCATCATGTACAGAACAGCTCGAACCAGAGACACTTTGCGAGCCAGGAGCAGGCCGAAGGTCACCGCAGGGTTAATGTGACCGCCTGAGATTCCGGCGGTGCAGTAGACGAGGATGAAGATCATGCCCCCGAAAGACCAAGCAATGCCGAGGATCCCGACACCGCTGCATGATGCGTCCGCGTTGCCCAGATTGGGATCGCTCTGGTGCTTGTATCCGATGACGGTGGCGACGGTTATGTAGAGGAACAGAAGGGTGGCTACGAACTCTGCGATCACTGCTCGGTAGAGCGACCACTTGGTGAGTTCTTCGCCGTCGATGAGAGAAGCTGGGGGCGGGTCGGTGTAGTCCTTTGCGCCGTACTCGCCGGAGCCGGTCTCCACGTCCTTCACCATTATTATTATTATTATTATTATTATTATTGTAATATATATGGGGCTGATCTAAACTAAACTAAACTAATCGATCGTTTTCTTTTAGGAAGCAGGCAGAGCAGAGGTGTTTGATGGGAGCGGAGAGAAGAGGGAGGGAGGTATTTATAGGGGATTAATTTTGTGGACGCTTTTTCGCCACCAAAGCCAAAGGTTAGGTTAGGTTTGGGCTGCCCCGTCCTCTGGCTGGACTGGACTGGATGGAGTCTGCAACGCGAATGAATGCTGCTTCTCTTTCTTTGGAGGCTGGCTGGGCAATAGTGGGGGCCACACTGCCGCCCCTCCACCTACATAATTGAAATCAATTTTGAGGCGTGCGGTGGCGGGATGATAAAAAGGAGAGGACAAGAGAAGAGAGGGCTTGGCCTCGTACTCATGCGAGTCTAATAATTAATTATCCGCTTACTGGACTCGGATGCAGCGGCAGTGTGACGAGTCAATTAGCATGGCTAGTCCAATTATTTTCACGAGGATCTTTACCATCCCCGTTGAAGAGAGAGGGACAGAGGTAAGAGAGAGATTAAAGAATTCATTATTATTATTTTTTTTTTCCTAACAAAAAGTTAGTGGAGTCGGAATACTATGTGGCTCTGAGTGAGTTGGCGGCCGATAATGTTGATGTCACCATCAAACCTAGACTAGGGCGCTTCTCGTGACGATTGCATTACCATACAAAAACCACGCCGACCATCACTCACCGACCCTCACTAGCATGAATCAGCACACCAATGATATCACTCAAATATAAATTACTTATTTTTAAATTAGCATTGCTCATAATCAATGACATGACATGAGCGACTTCTTTTTCGGTTTATTACTTTTAAGGATAGCATTATTGCATGTTGCTCCAAGTTAATTAGGCTCCTTACTGAAACTATAGAGCTATTCCATTAAATTTCAACTCAATTATATACTTATCTGACCAAATTCGCAAAACAATCAATTAAAGCACCGGTAGATCTCAGCTTTTAATTTATTTTTATTTTCAATTTTTCTTTATCCTGATCTCCAGATATAGAAACAGTATATTTCAACAGTACCTATGTTTAGTAAGGTGTTAGTGAAACTCATTATATTTAGGTGTTGGTGAAATTTATTATATTTTTACACAACATCTACAAGCCCTCTTTTTAACTTCATATTTTGCATAAATACTACCCATTGTAAATGGAGAATAGAGAAGGCAAAGAGACCAAGAGAGTTGAAGAGACGGAAAAAAAAAAATCTAAGTAATCACCATCAAAATAAGACACTTCCAAATATATGATAACTCTTTGGGATATTTAAACCGAATTATAAATTCTTGGAAATTAAGGCAATTGCCAAATCGGTATAACAAAAAAAAGTTAGTTTAGATATTTGTGTTATATTATTCCTATATTATTCAGAAATTAGTTTAGATATTTGTGTTATATTATTCCTATATTATTCATAATGATAGAGAGATTGATAAGAATATCAACCATAAGATACAAGCTGGTTGGTTAAAATGGAGGAGTGCAACAGGAGTTTTATATAAACATAACATTCCGTTAAAACTAAAGGAAAATTTTTATAGGACTGCTATTAGACCAGCCTTGTGATATAACACAGAATGCTGCGCTATAAAGAAACGTCATTCACAGAAGATAAGTGTAATAGAGATATACATGTTTCGCTGGATATGCGACAATATTAAGAGAGATAAAATGAGAAATGAATATATTCGTGTTAAACTAGGTACAACTCTCATCGATAAGAAGATACGAAAAAATCACTTATAATGGTTTAGTCATGTGTAACGTAAACCTATTAATGCACCACTTCGACAAGAAAAATTTATCAATAAAGAAAAGACCGAAAAAAAATATGAATGAAGGTGATACGAAAAAAAATGGATTTTTGAGGTTTAAAGGATGAGATATTACTTAATAGAAATGAATGGAGAAGGTTTATTCACGTGATCGATCCGGCTTAATTCTTTTTCGATTCATGCAACCTACCCCAAATACTTGGAAAAAGACCTTAGTAGTAGTAGTAGTTGTTGTTGCCAAATGGGTATAGGAAAGATAAATGTCCCCTTCGAAGAAACCTATAAAATGACCACCCTTGGATCTTTGAAATGCTACAGCTCCAGTGGCAGGAAAACAAAACTGAAGAAATCGAGATTAAAGAGGATGCAGCTTAGTGGAATGGTGGGCATACCCGTCTCAACCAAGTTAGTCCAGAGTCTAATTTCCAGCATCCATTACGAAATTGAGATCACCCAAAAAGAAAAGAGTTGTCCAGCTGTGATGGAGAGCATGACAGAGGAGGAAGAAGCGTAGGTAGTCCCATTAGCAAATCAGTGAACAATCAGCTCTAATAAGCCCATCAAACAACCATTCCAAGGCTCAAATTCAGAAACCTATTATCATGCCGAACCATACTCTGAATCCATTTTATTAATACACTCGCAAATATCTAATGACCAACAAAGCTCATATTGAAGCCACAGCAAGGACACATTAAAAAAAATACATGAATATATCAGGCATGAAGCGATATAAAGATTTCATAAATCTCTTTTTTGTTTAAGATGGCATCCGAGACTTCCGAGTACAGAAATACAAAACCTGTGACGTGGAGGCCTACTGCCAGTTCGAGCCCAACACGAAGACGCTTTGCAGAAGAATAAGCAAGTGTTTCTCATAACATTTGTACTTAAAATTCCTAAGATTTGCCCGCTCCAGAAAAACAAACAAGAAACTGATCGCTCTGAAAACAACAGCTGCATCTTTTATCTCAAGCTCATGGAGCTTCCTTCTCCACTCAATAAAATTTAGTCACTAAACTCATCAGCTGGGACGGCTGCCATAAACAAAAAAACATGCACAAGGAGAAAACTCTAACCTGTACATATCGTTAAAACGAAGGCAAGGTTCTTACCTAATATAAATTCCTTCTCAAATTGACAACTTGACTGCAGGCATTTCCCTCTAATCTGTAGTTTCCAATGTTGTATGAAGCAACCTACTTAAACTAAGCTAGTTGTAACAGAAACTTATTCAAATCAAGCTATCCCAGAATCACAGAATGCCCTAATCCAAGAAAAGTCTAGATCATGGAGTAGTAAGAAAAATTACAAAAATAAGATATTAGTAATAGCATTAAAGAGCGAACACAATCAGGTGGAATGATTACAATTATCAAGGATTCAGTCAGACTGATGCACAGAAGCCCAGAGTCTGAAGAATATAAAAACTAAGTTCTAGGAGAGTTGATACACGACACGCACAAGATATTTTGTTGCATTTCCCCTACATCTATAATTCACATCGAAAATCGACACACACGAGATATCTGGCTGCATTTTCCTTGCATCCATTTTGTACAGTCTCCTTCATTAACTACTATTCATTTAAAAAAAAAAAAAAAAACAGAGCATACAAATACTAAAACCCCACATGCATCAAGCTAGCCTTTTAAGGAGGACTTGGATTGAGGGATGCACAGTCTCTGTTCCAAACAATTTTTTTTTTTTTTTAAAAAAAAGAAAAAGAAAACAAACAAACTAAAAAATGTCAACCAAAAAATTCGGTTTAAAATGCAAGATTAGCTTCAAAAGCTGCGAATAGATTTAACAACCTAAAATCAAATCACTACTTAAGAATCTAAATTCCTGAATTGATAACATAAAACCCAAAACCTAGGCATCTGGTTAAGGTACTCTCAAGAATTACCTCCACAGGTCATAGAAACAAAAACATCTAAGCATAATTATAAGTTATAAGGTTTATATAAACAATAAATTATTGTCATATAAAAAGATGTGCCAAAAATATAACCAACACCCCCCCCCCCCCCCCCCCCCCCACCCTTTTTTCCTCTCTCACAACAAACACAAAAGAAACAAAAAAGAAGCACGAGCTTTCTTATATCAAATATAGCAATTGATAATACATTCAAATCAAACACAACAGTCTCAAAAATTCAGAATGGTAAGAGTGCTGCTTTTAACAGCCCTAAACTCAAGTCCGGTATGCATGATATGTTCCTCAAAAAATAAGAAAAAAGCATTCATTTAGAAAATAATTTGTTCAAATCAATTCATGAAAACAGACATATAAACAACCACAATACTTTAAAATCTACATCCAATTAAATCTTAATGCAATGTGCAGTTAGAACAATGCTTTGGAACACAAACCAACATTAAAAAGTCAACCAGCAAAAGCATGCTACCCAAAAACAAACAGTAAACTAATATAAATAATTTGTTCCAAGATTTAAATTATAGATTAGTAAAGTATTGGAACCAAATTTTCAACAAGTAACAGCAACAAAGCCTGGTAAAGACACCATCAATACCAAAACTGCAAACTTGCATGTTCAGTTTCTGCGATATAAATCAATTTAGCACAAAGCATAACTGGCATCTATACAATTCAATTTTGGTCAGTATACATGAGAGAGGGGTGTTGTAATGACTAAAACTATGTTTAGTAAATCACGCTAAGCTTAAACAGGACACTTCAAGGTTGCTTGGAAGAGTATTGGTCGTTGCTATTAGATAACACAAAAAGAACAGCACAGTCGGGAAAGAAATAATAGGCATGTGAGGATAAAAGTAGGGATTAGGAAGAGTAGTAGGGTGAACTGGCAGGAAACACAGCATGAGGAAAGAGTGCTAAAGCTAACTGATATTTAAGAAAAAATTGTTGGGTTAAGAGAAAGATATTAGATTGTAAAGAAATATTTACAACTTGTCTTATATAAGGGCTCAAAGCAGAAGAAGAATTGCATAGGCGACTGAAAAATCTTCCAAAAACACACAAACAAGTTGTAGGAAAATAGTAGAACAAGAAAGGTGAGAAACTTTGTATATAATAAGTTGGAAAAGATGGGACAAATAATGTGTAGAGGACCAAGAGTTTCAGTGAAAGGAAAACCGAAAAAATACTTTAAGATTAGCAACTACATAGACAAGAAACTATATGAAAAACCAAAAAATAATGTACTCTAGTAAAGACATTTTTTATAAGACAAAGCAGTACCAGTACCTGTGTATTTGAGTACAGGAAATTTGTGAAATAGAAGATTGTTTCAATTATAAATGAATCAAATATGTGGACGAAGACAAGTTAAACCCAAATTCAAAAAAAGCTTACTTTTGGTATGTATCAGATGAGTAATATAAAGTTTTATAAACATAGGAAAAGAAAACTTAAGCTATGAATGTGCTTTAGGAGAGAGTAATGGAGAAAAGTTATTACAGAACAGTCATGTGCATAAATGAATTCATCTTCTTTACTAAGACAACTGAATGAAAAATTTTAGACAAAACAAATGAATTCAAACATGAACTGTCATGTAGACACATTATAATGACCCTTCATTTTTTATATGCATAAATAATTCAATAACAAAATTAATAATCAAATAATAAATATGACACTTCACTTTTTATAACCTCCAAATTTTTTCACTTTTTCTAACTTTCAAAACTTTAATTTTTCTTAACCTCCAAGCCCTTTCACCTTCTTATCCTCCCAAACCTTTCATCTTCCCCAACTACAAACCTTTCATCTTCTCTATAAATTTATCCACTTAAACCTCCAAATTAAATTCATATTTTTAATTCTTAAAGAAATAAATCTCCTTTCTCTCCTTTAATTCCCTCAATCCCATCATATTTTATAACCCTAAACCCTTCATATTGTATAACTCATAAATCCAACACTATATAAATCTAACCTCTTTTTTCAATTCAATTTCCACTCATTATCTAAAATTTCTCTTTTTTTCTTTCCCTCTCACTTTATTGGAGCATCTCATCAGACCGTTGTCGCGTTGTCGCTGAGATCACCGAAACTACCACCCCTCGCTGGAGATTTGCCGGGAGAACCATATCTTCTTCTTTCTCTTACATCTATGTTATTTGAGATTGGTACAACTATAATCTTAAATTCCTATTACATTTATCTTATTAGACACTAGATTACCTCACCTACCACTCAATAATCCTAATACCCTAAAAAGAACATCTATCATTTTATAAACCCAATAAGATGGATTCGGACCCATTTCTAAAATTCAAACCAGTTAATGCTAAAATCAATTTTGAGTGTGTTATAAATATTAGAAAAAATTCCTAAAAATCATCTAAATTTATATTAATCTGTTTTTAATATTCTTATAATATTTTTAATGTGTAGATTGCTAAGCTGCGCGATGTCGAAAAACAAAATTCAGATGAGTTTTTTTTAGACTAGCTAAATATGCTAGTTTTTCTTATAGAAATATTACTTCAATTATATCGTCTAAGTTTTTTAATACAAGTATTATTTCTTTATATTGTTAGAAATTAACTTGTAGAAACTAAATTTGTTATTACAAGTGCAATAATTGGCATTCATGTTATTTCTTTATACTGTTAGAAATTAAATGAATACTTGTTAAATTATATAATATAGTTAAGTTTTTAATAAATCATGAAAAATGATATAATCGTGGAAAAATATTGTTTGTGATATCATTTTGTGCCGTTGTCTAGAAGCCTTATCTTGTATATTAGTTCTCTAATTAAGGAATGTGTATCGTACGGAAAATCTCGCAGCATCCATACACTTGCTTAACAACAGGTCCGGCTCAGCACCGGATAATCCTGTAACCATTTTCTGGGTCTGTACAGGAAACAATCGAAACAGTGGTATCCAATCAGTTAGCTTTTCTAATTATATAACATTCTAAACAAAAATATCTCTGTTATAAAGTTGACTTCACTAAAATGACATTAAAATAACATGAATCAATTGACCTTATTATCACAGACATCTCATTACCTATTTTCTAAAATTTGTGTTATTATTATATTTGGATATAACCGCTATATTTCATATTCTTTCTGCGTATTTTGTTTTGATCGCAATCTGACGATCTAGGTGTGCATGCCCAGAATTACCGATGGATGTATCGAAGAATGATGAAGGATATAATATAAATCAAAGAGAAGGTTAAAACTAAAGAGTTACCTTATTTTCTCTTATTTAATTTATTGTATTATGTTATTATTTCATTTGTATCAAATTTCACTCCTATCAATGAAATACCAAACTTTTGTTAAATTTTTCTATTGTAATTGTTGTCGCAAATTCTACTGGAGACTTTACCATATTCAAACTGAATATGTTACCGTACCTGCTACACGTGCTCGTATACCCTATATCGGGAGCGAGGCGTGACACACATAATAGGATCCTAATGAAATTATGGGATTTACTTAGCACAAACTAGTTTACTAACTATACTAATACGATAAGGTATAATGCTCATATTGCTAGGCAACATGGATTTGAATTGAATGAGTGACTAATGTGTTAACATATTTCATCTAATGCTCAAATTGTGTGATTTTAGCTCGTGACACGTCAGCTAGTAAATTAGAATCCTTAGAATCAAAGATGAGAGTCATAAGAGACACTTTCGAATCCTTAGAATTGAAGTCATAAAGCATCACAAACCCATGTACATCAAGGTTGAATATAACTGCTTATTGACTAAAATTGATCCAAATATTGCAGCCAAATCATTATAACAACCCCCCTGGCACCCCACAAAAAAAAACAAAAAAAAGCAGGAATATTATATTGATGCTTAACTATTAATAGTACCAACTATTGAGATGAGTGACATGGCCAAACAAAGACATTTTTTATGTAAACATGTCTATGAAAATTCATATGATAAGATCAAGGCCACTATGTGAACTAGATAAGTAACATACCAGCATTTATATGCAATACAAAAAACAACTTAATTCAAGCAAACAATCCTTATTAACCTCATAGATTTAACAAATATGCAAAAGATTAACGCATTTATTTGAGAACATACAATAAGACAGTTAAACAACCTAATTTTTTTTTTTAAATTCACTGATTCTAGTTAAGCTAGGCTAATTCTTCCCCAATGTGAACTATATTTAAGACATTTAAATGCCCAACGTCATAAACTCACAATATTAACTGGCATTTAACTACAATGAACAAGGTAGCAAATCCGAGTTAGATGAAAATCAATAGACAATATGTAATAAATATAAACTCATCCAATCGAACAAAAAATAATAAGTATATTCGAAGATATTTAAATATCCTAGAGTATCCATCGCATTACTCCCAACAAGTAGCAAAATTCCTCAATCATTTAATTAAGTAAACCAAAGCTAAATATCAAGGAGCTAAACATCAAGTAACAGTGCCTAAGTACGACAGAACGGAAACAAAGGATTTCGAACCAAACCCAAAAACAACTTCCTTCACTCGAGAGGTACCTCAACATCTCCCTCATTGATCTCCTGCTGCAAATCCTTAGGATCCTTCCCATCGACAGTACATCCGACCGAGACGCACGTACCGAGGATCTCCTTGATGGTGCCGCTGAGGTCCTTGGCCATAGATCTGGGGCTCATGACCCTGGCGATCTCGATGACGTCGTCAAGCGATATGTTGCCAGAGTGCTTGATGTTCTTTACCTTCTTGCGGTCGCGCTCCGGCTCCTTGAGGGCCTTGATTACGAGTGCAGCCGCGGAGGGTACGACGGAGACCTTAGCCTGACGATTCTGGACTGTGAGCTTCACGGTCACGCGGAGGCCCTTCCAGTCCTTGGCCGTCTCCTTGGCGATGTCCTCTCCGATCTTCTTCGGGGAGAGACCGAGGGGACCGATCTTGGGGGCCAGGGAACTGGCAGCCCCGACCTCACCGCCGGTGACGCGGACGTACACATCGACAACCTGAGAGGGATCGAACTTCGGAGGCATTGCGTTTTGGTTTTAGCGGGGTGCGGCGCAGAATAAAGCTAGGGTTAGGGCTCCCAAGAGTGGGGAGAAATGAGCGAGGGATTAAGGTTTATATAGGGATACTCGTTGCTTGGGTCCGCGGGTTCTTGTTAATTACAGTGTATTGGGATCCATTGGGCCGAAGAAAGGCCATATGTGCTTTTATTTTCTTGGGAAGTTTCCAAAGGAGCACACTATTTTTCCTAGGCAGTCCAATTTTCTTAGTGAATTCATTCTTTCTTTTCAAAATAGAGAAGCACACCAAATATTCTAATAATATCCTCACTCTTTTTCTCTCTCACTTTTCCCATTCTTCTCCCCTGCCACCATTCTTTTCTCCCTCACATCTCCAACTTTAGGGTTGATCAAATCTCAAATCCAAAAACCCAACTACTCTCTTTCTTCCCTCTCCCACCTCTCATAATCCTTCATCTTTCTCTTCCCCTTCTATATCTCCTCCTCCACACAAATTTTTTTTTATCTCTCTTCGATTTGGCCGCCACCGATCCAGTCCACGCCGCTCGCCCGCCGCCCCCGTCGCTTTTTTGATCAAGGTGGGTGAGATCTCTTTCTTATTTAGCAAATTTTTTTGTCTCTTTTTTGGGAGAAAAGAATGGGAGGAGGTGGAAGGGAGAAGGAGGAGGAGAAGGTGGAGGGGTTTTGATGATAAGATTGAGGATAAAGCATTAGGATTTTGGAGATGGAGGGTTTTTGATTATAAATGAAATTTTTTTTATAACTTTACCTCACAGTTCATTCTTTTCATAAGTGTACCTCATAATTTATATTTTGATTATAATTAATAAAAAATTAAAATATTGTAATGCTAATTGTAAAATATGCAAAATTCCATTAATTTTCTAATCGTGGACGATAATAGTAAATTTTAATATGTCTTGAAGTTTCTAGTATTATCGTAATGGTTGATTAATTAGCAAATAAAGGTTTGAGTGCGTTTATACTTGTATTTTACATTCTACTGCAGTATCAAAATTAGAGAAAATTTGATTTGTACTAATTTTAACTCTGTAACTATCTACTTACACATAGAGAAGTCATTGTTCCTAGAACTATTATTTATGAATGAAATTATACGTATTAATATTATTATCTTTGTATTCTATAGATTGATCTGACAGAATCATCTCGCGTACGACCAACTGTCTCGTTGAGGAGGAAGAAAGCAACATCTCGGCTACCAATCTGGAATGAGATTCACTGCGATGTATTAGTCACATAAAAAAAAAGTTCATGTATTAGTCACATGAGAAAAAACGAGATCCAATGGTTTCAATATATTTTTGTAAAGCCCGTAAACTTTATGTTCAACTTCTATTATATAGCATCTTCATGGATATTGTAATGACTCGAAGACAATTTTCACTAACTTGCAGTTATCTTAGTGTTGAGATTGTGATATTTTAAGATATCTTAAATTGACTTTGCTTTTGCTTGTATTTTTAACTGGTACTCAATAAAGATACTTGATTCTTGGGTGTGCAGAACTTATTATGGATATCTGTACTGCAATTGAATTGATACTGCTGATTTGAACTTGAAATTATTTGAATAAATTGCATATGTATATAGGTTTTTTATCTACTGTCCGGGGTGTACATCCCGGACATAGATCCTCTATCTGGACTGGCAGTCCGGACATAGATCCTCTGTCCAGGCTGGCAGCCCGGACAGTGATCAACTGTCCGGACTTCCAGTCCGGACAGGTTTCTCCTGCCCGGACATAAGTTTTTTTGTCTGGACTGCCTCCTGATGGGAGTTTTTTTGTTCGGACTGGCAGTCCGGACATATATCCTTTATCCAGACTGCCAGTCCGAATGATGGCGTTCCGTTCATTCTCTCCCCCATTAAACCATTCCTTCTCTCCTCTTCTCCTATTCTCTTTCTCTTCTACTCTTCCAAAAAATCTTTTCTAATTCAAATATCCAACTCCTCCTTCCTTTTTTTTTTTTCTCTAAACCCAACATTACTTAACCTCTCTTCTCTCCCTTTTTCCCATCGCCATCGCCTTCGCTACTGTCGGTCTAGGTGACGCTGTTAATCCTCTTTCGCCACTCAACTATTTAGGGTTCTTTTTTTGGATTAACTAAACTCTCGTTTGAGAAGAGAATGAGAAGGGAGAAGGAAGACAAGGATATTTTGATCTAAAAAAATCAATGATGAGATTGAAATATGATAAAAAAAAATGGGGTATTTACTGGTTTGTCCCTCAAATCTTTAAATATTATGATTTTACCCCCCAAATCTTCATATTTATGATTTTGCCCCCCAAATCTCATAAGTTACAACAATTTTGCCCCTCCTCTAACTTTCCTTAACTCAGTTAAATTTTTGACAATTTTACCCCTCTCTTCTTCTAGAATGCAAAGAAAGCCATTGCTCCTCCCCAAAGCATAAAGCAACTCCCCTTGCAGCATCGCACCATCATCCCACCATCAGCCCCAATTTCTATAGCCAAGATATTATTTTTTATCAAATTTTTGGGGCTCTCTTATAACAACATGGGTCGCATCTATAAATTCCCTTTCCAATCAAAGCTTCCATTCATTTTCGTTGGCCCTCCTGCAACTAGAGAGCGCTCCTCTGCCTCTTCGCTTCTGCGGTTCCTCGGAATCTTGATAGCTTGAGGTTCGAAATATCTCCTGATTCCTTTAATACGTCTCATCTTTCGGTAATTTGGATCAAATCTTGCTTTTTCTATGCTTGACTTTGATAAAGAATTTTTTTAAAGAAGGTAAGATTTTTATTTAGGTCTTGTGTGTTCTATAGAATTTGTTGAACATTTTGGGCAGTTTTATTTCCTCTATCAGTATGTTTTTTTTGCCCCCAAGAATGGGGTGCTCAGATTCATCAGTTTGTAGGGGATGCTTTCTAAATTTGGAATCTTTTTTGTCTCCATGGCTAGCACCTGGTATTGGTATTAAGAGAATTATTTGTAGAGAATTAGTGTGCCCCCTTCAAATTGCGTGAATTGTTTCAACAATTTGTGATACTAATTTTAGTTTTATTATTTTTGGAGCGGAGATTTGAAGAAAATTATAGATAGGTTGCATATGAAGGGACATTCGGGGAAAATTAATGTTTTGGGGTATGAATGGCAATGTATACTAAAAAAGGTTGACCTCATATCCCTCCACATCGCTTGCAGTAGAGGAATGCGACTCGGTTGCTGATGGTGGGGTGACTAGCAGAGTCATGTACTCTTCTAATTGAGATGAGCTGTTTGTGTTTAATCCTAAAGCTATTCTCCCTTGTTTTGTTGTAATTTACAGAGATTTCTAAGAAGAGGAGGAAGAGAGAAGAAGAAGAGAGGAGAAAGAGAGAAGAAGAAGAGAGGGGTAAAATTGTCAAAAATTTAACTGTGTTAGAGAAAGTTAGAGGAGGGGCAAAATTGTTGTAACTTATGAGATTTGGGGGGCAAAATCATAGATATGAAGATTTGGGGGGTAAAATCATAATATTTAAAGATTTGAGGGACAAACCAGTAAATACCCCTAAAAAAATTTAAGTGGGCTCACTAGAAAAAATGGTGTGCCCATCTAGAAACTCCCATTTTCTTGTTCAGAAGGAGAACAAATTCTCCAGCCTTGCCCAAGTACTTTTTCCTTTGTTAAACAGGTGATGGGGCCCGACAACCCACTAAAGCCCATCCGGAATTTAATTGGAGTTTATAAAGGAGCACACCATTTTTCTTATTTAGCCCAACATCCAAATGTTTCAGTCTAGATGAAAATGAATTGTCTAGTAAACTCATTAGGAAAAATAGAATTATCTAGTAAACTCATTAAGAAAAATAGTGTGCTCAAAGCCCCCCAAAGTTGTTAGGATTTTGTAAATTAGCCAAAAAAATAAAAGTAAATTTAGGAATTGTTATTTGTTTGGCTTTTTTGATTGAAGGATTTTTCTTTGGATTTATAAAGTTTGATGATATTTGTTTGTTCAATTTTCATTTGTTTCGGACTCAACTCGGACTTTGAAAGTTAGTTTTATAGGTTACAAGTGGACTTTATTTTGAATTTGGATTCAAACAAATAATAAATGAACATAAGATTTTCTAAAACTTTATAATTTTCAAGTTTATGGAAACTAAAACTATGTTTTTGGAGTGCTTTTCAAATTTTTCCTAGAAATTGGAATCAAAGTATTTGCTATGCTGCGTACGCTATACGCAGCCAGCGACGGCCGAGCCAACTCAGCCCATCTAGTATAACCACGAATCCGCTCCCCTCTCTCCTCCGTAACGACCAAGTTTCAATTTTTCCAGTGCCGCCGCTCCAAACCCCATCTCTCTCTCTCTCTATCTCTCTCTCTCTCTCTCAACCCTAACCTCTCTCTCTCTCTCAAAACCGCAACTTAAATCCTATTCTCTTCGATCCGAGAATGAAGAGAGTCGGTTAAAAGCCCTAATTCGTTCGCCTTTTATTCTTTGATCACTGGTTTACAATCGTAATCTTTTTGGCGTCGAGCAAAATCAAGAAAGCTGAAGGAGGCGATTGAATATTGATACATTTTTTTTTTTTTTTTGATGGGTCTTGGCCGACTGGTGCGTTTTCTGACAATGCTCTCTTTTATCTGCATCTTTAATGGATTTTGTTGTTGCGATAAAGGGGGGAGTTATTTTGATCTTGGTATTTTAGGGCTTTTGGGATCATTCTATCGTGATTCCGTAGAGTTCTGTTTAAGTTTCTTGAATGAATTCCTGTTTTTATTTATTTATTTTTATCTCTGTTTGTTCAGGATTGGAGATTCTTCATGCTGTTTTATATGATCTCTTTTTAATTGCTCACAATTTTCCACTGTCCTGGTTCAACTAATGTGAGAGAAGAATGTATTGGGAGTTTCAATCACTGGACTTGAGTACAGAAAATTTTGGTAACATCCTTTCCCTTGCCTTTGTTTACCGAACTACCATTCAATCTGCCGAAGTTCATATATTTTCCATATTATATTGAGTAGAAACAAGGATATCACTAAGAAGGATGACTTGTTGTGTTATCTAGAACACGGAACAAGCAAACAGAACCGCAAGGAGGCAAATGCTGAATTAGAAAAATGTAAGAAAAAAAGTAAAAAAAAAAAAAAGGGGGAATTGAATAAACTGGGAACATCTTGGATAGCATGAATCATCTTTTTCTCAACCCGCAAGTCTAAAAGCCATCTTTGCTAGTTGTCAGTTCACGTTTTTTTCCTCGTAACTAGCTGCATATACATTATTTTCCCTTTTCCTTATTGTTTGCCTCTCATTCACTTGTTGAGTTACTAGTAAATATCATAGATCTGAGTTGCAACTTCAGAAAAATAAAGAAAATGAAATTACATGAACCCAAAGATTTACGTGGGTCATCCCAAATCTAGCTACGTCCATGGCCACCATAGGGTTTTTGGGTTTTTCACTATTTGAGAATAGGGTTAATAGTACACGATGAGAATATATATATATAATTTAATAAGACCTCAACTCACTAATATGTGAAAATACCTAAATGCCCTTCCAAGAATTCAACTTCACCATCCAACCTTAGTAAGTACAGTTGAATGCAAAACTAAGAGTTGTTATACATTACATCTCTCCTCCACCCTACAGTTGAATGCACGAGTATATCTAAGTATACTGTGCTTGATATTATTGCAGGACTGATACAATGTACCGAATTCAGTTTCTTTCTGTATGTCTTACAATGTTTTTTTTTTTTTTTTTTACCTCTAATCTATATCAAAGCATACTTGATGAAGTCAGTAGCTTAATCTGTTCATGGAATTTGTGAGATTAATATTTTAGTTTCTATTTAGTAAGCATATTAATAATTATTTTCATTTATGTGAAAGCTTATCTTCAGTTTTGTTGAATATTTGCCAATGTTCTCCCACTATTAACTACATCAGATGCCTTTGATGTTGTTTTGTGTATAAAAGCATGGTAATATGAGCAGAAAGATATGTAATGTCAAAAATATTAGCTGAAGTTATACCATTTGTTTTTCGTATTGTTAATAATTTTTTTATATTCACGTTTATATATTAATCTGATATCTAGCCTCAATGCCTGGACAAGACAGCTACTGTAGTTCTAGTGCATGTTTAACTCAGGTCTCTTTAAGGTGACTCCTGATTGGGTTATAAATTTGAAAGTCTGATGTCTAGTCCTGTATTGAGTTGGAGTTCTTTTGCTACATGCATAAAGTGATAATAAGGATTTGGAAATATGTGATATTGATGTTGAAGCTATCTTGTTTTGGAAGTGTTTACACATATCCGATCCTCAAATATTTATATATGTAATGGATTGTCTTTATGAGAGGGCAAGCCAGATGCATTGAATCTCTTGTCCTTAATCATCCTTAGGTTCCTTTAATACCTGCCATTTAGTGTCATTTTTGTGCGAATTTATATATTTAGGACGCCCCTCTGTAACATTTCTGATTTGGAAGGCAAATGGAACACATACTTCTTGTCGTAACTATAAATTTAGTCAGCTTGTAGTTAAATTTTATGCTTGTTTGTTTATGGTTGAGGTAATGTCATTGATGTTTAGAAAAGTATAAAATGCTCAAATCCTACACGGCTTTGGAGAATGGTATTCCTTTTGGTACTTGTAGAAGCTATTGTTTTTAAGTTCACTAGCATTATTTTTGTTATTCAAATACAAAAGTTTGCCAATTCCATTTATATACCTGTAATCGTGGATTTTAAATACCTGTAATCATCGATTTACAAGCATGAATACGTCTAAAAGGTGTTCCAGATAATTGCATTTACTTTTGGAGTTCATAATTCCAGTGTTTAGCCCGTAGCAATAGTGAATCTACTGTTCTCCTATCCACCGACAGTCACTCCTCGGGATGTGAAGGAGTTCTATTAGCATATTTGCAGTTTTTCTTTGTTCGTTATCTGCCCTTATAAGAAGTTTTATAAACCTGAGACATTTGTATTGGTTGACAGCATAAAAGGATACATAACATCACTTGCATGCCTTCGTTTCCAATTGTAGAACAATATTATTGGCATTGATGAGTCTAGATGGGTATGTGAGGATTTGCAATGAAGTGAATCTTAGATGTCCATAATTTACTTTGATTTTGGAAAGAGATGAATTCTACATTTTTGAACTGCCAAGTCCGAGATCACAGTAGCGAGTGGTGCATCTGAAATTTTGTTCAGCTAAGGACTTACTAAAGGCTTTGGCTTGGTTTCGTTATGCCACAACGGCATGTTATTTGCTTTACAAGAACAGTTTTTTAGAAGGATGATTCAAAGGTAGAAATTTTTTAGGGTCATGGTGTGGGTTGATTTTTGAAACTCAAGATTATGAAGACAGTTACTTCATCTTTTAGATTTATAGTTTATAAGAATTCACTTTCCTTCCATTTTGATATAAACAACAGAGATGATATCTTAATAACATAATGCAATGGATAAAGATTTTTAGTATATATGGGTATGTATATAGATCTAGTTACGGACACGTCAAATTTGTAAAATGTAGGATACCGAGATACAACTATTTATATATACTCTAACTTGTCTCAAAAGGAACACGAGCAGCTCAAAGTTAGTAGTTATTAGTGTTCTCAGTAATTCAGTAATTCCAAGAAACTGCTTTCGTGGTTGATTAGCTTACTAGTTAGACCGTCTGAAAAAGGGGTCTTGCCTTTCGCGGAATTGGCTACTTCATTTCCTATAGGGAGAACTAGGAATTTCCGCAGAAAGGTATACAAGAGTTTGATTCATGCATGTAGGACAGTCATATCCTAAATTCCAATGTCTATTTTGAGGCATCCAGGCCATAGAATAGATTCTAGCCCATTCAGTGTCAACAACATTTTTTTCACAGTGGAAAAGGAGCATGTAAGTTACGTGATCATTCAAAATGATCAGTAGCAAGAGGGTAATCTGGACAGAAGAACTGCAGTTTACTTAGGCTATGCTTGGATGTCAAAACCAAATTATTTTGGTGTGTTT
Organism: Dracaena cambodiana; assembly: GCA_036321105.1. Lineage (NCBI taxonomy): Eukaryota > Viridiplantae > Streptophyta > Magnoliopsida > Asparagales > Asparagaceae > Dracaena > Dracaena cambodiana. The sequence continues at coordinate 65,877,299 of JAYEPQ010000004.1, read as the reverse complement.
TTAAAGTGTTTTTTGGAATGTTTTGATGATACGCATTTTGGAGTGTTTTTTTTTATCATGGATTTTGGGGTGTTCACGCATGTACTTGGGAGTTTAGTTTTCTCATGGTTTTTGGATTTCATAAACATATAAAAGACAAATTATACCCAATTGAGAAAAAAGAAAGTACGTGAGAGAGAGCTGGAACAAAGACAAGAGGGTTTTTTTTTTTGTATAAATAGTTCAGAACACTTATCCAAACACTGATTTGGGGCCCTGATTTGGGGTATTCTAAAAGAACTCCAAATGTTCTAAGAACACTGCAGAACACTTATCCAAAACTCGCAAGTAAGTGTTCTTATGAACACTTCATAATACATCCTCCCATAACACCCCAAAAGACTTCAAAACTAATCTCCCAAGCATAGCCTTAATTAGTTTAACAAGAAAAATGTGATAGGTTTTAAATGATCCATAGTAAGAGGGTAATCTAGACAGATAGAATTGCAGTTTACTTAATTACTTTGATGAAAAACAGTGATGGGGTAGTGTTTATACTTTATAGCTCTTGATAATTTCTAGCCCTGGCATGGTCAGTCTTATAGCCTATATTTTGCTTTAGAAGGAAGGAGAAGACTTTGATTCATGTAATTTTTTATGATTTTACATGGATAGACTGAAATCTAGCCTATTTTTAATAGTGAACAATTTTAAATAAGTGACATGGTTTTTCACACTCTAAAAGAGTATGTGAAGGATGGGCTGAAGCATCGCTAGCAAGGATTGAGGGAAAAAAATGGCATCTAATACTACAATCTTAAAGTACAGAGTAGATGAGATTATTATTGTTTATTTCATCCATTCACATCAAAGTTGTTTCGCTATACTAAATATCTGTAATATATGAATAAAACTAAACATACAACTCAAGCTTGTAAATTATATAAAGAAGTGATATGTACCGAAGAAGTGTATAAGAAGTGCCTTAACTAAAGAAATATATTATAAAATTGAGGGCAAGGTTATGAAGTGTTGAAGACATATCCGAGGAGTGTCCAGGAAGTGTCTCTGTGTGACTATCCGATACCTGTGCAACAGAGGGGTACATAGGGGGTGCAAATTGACAACAGAAGGATACCTTGTACTATTCACAGGCATGTGAAGGTCAGAAAGTAGCTCTTAGGTTGGAGGCTAGCCTTAGAGTGGTGGCTGTCAGGTTACCAATTCGTGATGCTCTGGCAGCTAAGCAAATTATGAGACTGAGGACAAAGAGTCCCTATGATTGAAATTGGTCAGGTACAAATATAATGTCAGAGTGCCAACTGATTTGGTGAATAACAATACTTGGGTTTGGAGGATTGTGAGGAAGTCAACAAAGTTGATCAAGAGATTGGCCTGGAATATGAGTAATGGTTCTAAATGCTAATATAGATCTGTTGGGGGATGCAAAAATTGATGTAGGTCCTATTGTAAAGAGATCATTTATTTTTAATGTTGTCTTGTTAAATGAGAATAGAATGTTGAATTCCATTATTAGTAAGAAATGGGATGTGTAGAAGATCCAGAACCCATTTCACCAGTGCAACTGAAAGACCTTTGTGTATTTCAATTCCTAGAGCCGCATCAGTCAGATGAATTGGTCTGGAGGGGACTGAACAACATCGGATGTTCAGTAAGAGGAGCATATATAATGTTGTGTCTCTAGCCTGGCCATCATAGCTCTAGTTGGAAGTTGGTAGGGAGGTGGAATGCAATCTTATATCTTGAAGCTGTTATGGAAGATTTCTTGTCTTGATGATCCGAATAAGCATGGAATGAATGTTAATCTCCTTTACCGTGGATGTCTAGTCAAAATAGAGCATGCAGCGCATCTCTTGTGGAGGTCTCATTCACTAGCATTGTGGGAGAGCATGTCAGAATAATTAGGTCTAGACACTATTCTTGAGATGGCAGGCGCTTCTATATCTTTGTTTCTAAATGGGCATGGGGAGTTAGTGTTGTTGTAGTCTTGAATAAGGCAAAAGTAGCTGTTCTAATTGGGATATATGAAAGGCAAGGAACTACTTAATGTGTTTAATGGGAATGAGTATCACATGAGAGGTTTTTGTATAAATATTGGACTGAAGTTGGAAGCTGTTTAGAAGGTTAAAGGCTATCATTTGCAGGAGCAAGAAGAAAAATGCAATTGACTTTGTGCTCTTCGGCTGAATTAATCTGGAGGAAGGTGAAATCAAAATGAATTTTAGTGGGGAGGGCCTACTGAGCGGTAAACGGGTTGTGGATTTAATTTTAGTTGTTGGTTGTTCTCAAATATTGGAGAGGCAGAAGTACATGGCTCTTTGAAGAGGTGAGGTTGGTTAGGTTGAGATATCCTGAAACTCATACATGGTTGGAAGGAGACTTTAGGTTTTATTGGCCATCCAACTTATGCTAAAAGACTTTTCTTTGCATTGATGTGGAATCATGCTTGATAAGAGTGGAACCTGATGAACATCAGATACCTATAGAGAAGTGGACCAGCGTGCGATTCTTTACGGTTCAAATTGTTGGGCAATTAAGAACATGTCCAAAAATAAGTGCAGCAGAATGCGAGAGCTAAAATGGATGTGGAAATACAATAAGAGATCAAATAAGAAAGAGAGTGCAAAAACAACAACAACAACAACTAAGCCAAATAAGAAGAGAGTGCATTCATAGGAAATTAGAGGATGCACTTATTAAGGATAAAGTGAAATAAAATCGTTTGCTATGGTTTGATCATGTGCAATGAAGGCAAATAAGTAAGCCATACTTAAAAGTGCTGATATGATTATACTGGTGAGGACTATAGGTATGCCCAAGAGACCTTGGGCGAAGACAATTCAAAGGGACTTGAAAATGTTCCACTTAGTGGAGGAGACTGTTAGCTTGTGTAGGGGATTTTGAAAATGCTTAACTAAGCTTTTTATAGAATTGAATGGTAGAAAATATTTATGTAGCTGATCCCAGAGTTTTGGTATAAAGGCTTTGTTATTTGCTACTGTTATGAGTGAATCAATCTACAAACTGTTAGTTCACTGTGCCAAATGCGAAGGTGGATGATGATTTCTGAAGGTTGTCATGGAGCTTTACAAATTACAAGTTAAATGCATCTTTTGTTCTCCATGAGAGGATCTTGTAATGATTAGATATTTCTCAACTAGCAAAAATAGACTATATATAAACTAATAAACATAAAGTATAATATCTTTATTCTGCTAAAATTTTAATGGTTGATTGAGTAAAATATGGATGGAGGTGATACGAAAAGATATGAATACTAAAAGCCTAAATGAAAACATTACTCAAAAGGAATGATGGGACAAGGATTATCCATGTAATCAATCTGGCGTTATTTTCTTTTGGTCCATGTAGTCTAACCCAAGTATTTGGGATAAAAGGCTTAATTGCTGTTGATGTTAAAATTGCAATACTATTTTTCTCCCAGACATCTATAGGATTCAACCTTGAGCTGCTTTAGTGTTATGCAGTGATCTTGCTCCTTTTTTTCCTTCAGACCTCTTATGTCCTTTTTCCCCTGATATAGACTGTCCAACAATTTTTAGTTGGATACTCTTTTGTTTGTTAAATCCTTTTAACTAATGGATGAAATGAATATGAGCTCCATGCTGACTCCTGAACCTCTTAAGCCTTGAGCACTCACGCAATGCACAATTCAACCGAAGCATGTTCATATAAAGCATCATCATCAGAATGCAAACTAGTTGCTAATGCAGCTGAGAACATCTCATAGTCGATCTGAATAGAGGACCTATCACAAAGCTTTTGTTGTTTTTAATAAATTATAAACAACTCAAACCTTTTAAGTTTTAACTTGTTTCCTTGCACATGTCTCGTAAACTATTTTCGTGTAATGTTGTCACGTGATCTTGTTATATAAAATATGGTTGTGTATGGAACACAACTCTAAAATGAATAGGCCAAACAGAGATCAACCCCTGAGTTGGTGCCAAATTCTCTCCTGAGTTTTCCTTGCCGGGTAACCTAGAATACCAGTTGCTTTGTAGGGTAAAGTGGTAAACTCCATTTCAGAGAGTAATTGCACGCCAGAGATTTCTCAAGAAATTTTTAAAATATTATTCATCTCCTTAATACTTCATACAAACCCATATATATAGGGAAATTCTAACAAACAGAATTCTAATAAAATCCAAACTCCTAATCAAATCAAATATATAGTAAAATTCAAATCCTAATAAGATTCAAAATCAAATCAAATCCTGATCTCCATCAATTCTCCCCGGCTTTAAAACATGAAGCTCTGGTGAATGACGAATATGATAATTATCGAGCAAATCTGGGTCGAGCTACTGGACTTTTTCGATGCGCAACCAAATGCAATCTGAGTCTGGACGTCCATGCCAGCGCACCAAATAATGCTGATATCCACCATTAGCAGTCGAAACAATCTCATCATTCAGAATGTCTTCAATCTAATCTATATGATGCTTGCATGGAGCAGCAGGAGGCGGTGTACGGATGGGAAAATATCGATGTCCTGGCGAAGCAGATGATGGTAGGTTTGGAATAACTGCTGGATAGTCAAATAGAGCACGGTATGGAGTCAGGTACTCGACGTTGAAAACTGGATTGATCCCGAGATTGTGGGGGATCGCAAGCTCATAAGCATTAGAACCAATTCTCTTTAGAATTCAGTAAGGACCCATCGTCTGTAAAATGCAAAGTTTCCTACTTAATGCATCAACTTTATTTTCAGTTTCGGCACAGTGTTTGAGTACAAAATTGTACTCCTGAATAAACTCAAGCCACTTGATGTGTCGATACTCTACTCTCTTTTGGGAATTGATATAGCGTAGAGTTTGATGGTCTGAGTATAGAACAAACTCTTTTGATAGCAAGTAGTGACGCCAATGACGCAAGCATTGCACTACTGCATAAAACTCTCTATCATAAACATCGTAGCGCTGTTTCGTCTCATTCAATTTTTCGCTAAAAAAAGCGATAGGATGATTTTCTTGGCTCAAAACGCCTCCTATACCTACGCCTGATGCATCATATGCTACCTAAAAAACCTTCGAGAAATCTGAAAGATGAAGGACCGGAGCAGTAGTCAATTTCTCCTTAATCTTCTCGAAAGTATGAGTAGCAGATTTAGTTCATTGAAACTCCCATTTTTTAAGACAATCAGTGATCGGAGCCATAATAGTACTAAATTCCCTAACAAACCTCCTATAAAATATAGCCAGACCATGGAAGCTCCTGGCCTCATGGATCGTACGAGGAGTAGGCCATTCTTTTATATCCTTAGCTTTGTCAGGATCTACTGTTACTCCGTCTTTAGAGACGATAAATCCAAAAAAGTGAACAGAGGAAGCTAAGAACGCATATTTCTTCAAATTGACAAACAGTTTCTCCTTACGGAGAGTCTTTAAAACCTGAGTCAAATAAGAAAGATGTTCTTCTTTGATTTGACTAAAGATAAGAATGTCATCAAAATAGACAACAACAAACTTGCCTAAGAAAGGACGTAATATCTGGGTCATAACTCTCATAAATGTGCTGGGTGCGTTAGATAAACCAAAAGGCATGACCAGCCATTCATACAATTCGTTCTTAATTTTAAAGACAGTTTTTCATTCATCACCTTCACGGATACGAATTTGATGATATCCGCTTCGAAAATCTATCTTTGAAAAGATTTGAGAGTCAGCCATCATATCTAATAAGTCATCAAGTTTAGGAATGAGAAACTTATACTTGACGGTAATTCTGTTGATGGCGTGACTGTCAACGCACATCCTCCAGCTACCGTCCTTTTTAGGTGTGAGTAGAGCGGGAACAACACAAGGATTCAAACTCTCTCTAATAAAGCCTTTCCGCAATAACTCATCGACCTGTCTTCTCAACTCAACTGGACCCTGTTACGAAGTTAATGGTATGCTGAATGTCCTGAAAGGGAGAAAGTTCATCAGGTAACTCATCGGGCATAATATCCTGAAAATCAGTGAGAATCTGATAAATCTCCGGGTGATAAATGATAGGTGGACTAGAAGACTCTCCTAAAGCAATTACCGCATACACTAGTCTCTTCTCTAGACTCTCCTTGAGGAACTGTGATCGACTTACCAAGTGAAGAGACTTTTTATGTACCTGGCCTGTGACCTTTTCGCTTTTTGGGCTCTCATCACTAGACTTAGGCGGCATGGGTTTCAAAATAATTTTCTTTTCATTAAATTTGAATGTATATGTGTTTGACTTGCTGAAACTCGTCACATCTAAGTCATACAACCATAGCCTACCAAGCAAGATATGTGCGGCAGTCATATCTAACACATCGCACCAAAGCTGGTCATGATAGCTTGACATCTGGATAGGCACTAGACAACGTTGGGTAATAGATTGATCAGTTTTATCAACCCATGTTACATTGTATGGTTGTGGATGGGGTTCAGCTTTGAGGCCTATTTTCTCAACAGCTGTTCTTGAGATTATATTCACACAACTACCCCCGTTAATCATCACTCGATAACTCTTCTCTCCTTGTGTGATATACGTAGTGAAAACACTAGATCTACGTCAATTTTCATCTTTCGTTTTAGTGTAAAAACACCTAACGACGCCTAAGCGCACATTTGAAATGACTATTTCCTCGTCTGACTCACTAATGTTTCCTACTCGTTCATATACTTCTTCCTCGAAATCATCATCATCATCATTATGTTTTTTTTCTACGAGTAAACCTCTAGTGGGACACTGTGAAACTTTATGCCCATACTCGTAACACCTAAAACACTCTATGCCTTTCGTGCCCTGTTTAGATGACTCACATATTACGGTTTTACCCTTAAAGTCTTTGTTGAATTGGGTGTTAGGTCTTTTGTTATTTTCAGAAGGACGTTTGGACTGTTCCCCGGTTCTAATAGTAAACTTGCAGTCAGTAGAAAATTTGAGAGAGTGTTCTATATTTTCTGCTAATTGATAAGCTTGAGAAAGGAAACTTATATTCCGAGAATGGATATGCATGGCTCGTTGTATGTTTGCACGTAGTTCAGAACGAACTGTAGATATCGCCTGGTGTCGGTCCTCGCAAATCACACCGAAGTGTCAATTCATCAAATTGAGTCATGTACTCTTGGACCGTCATGCTTCCGTGGCGAAAACTGTGTAACCTATCTAAAAGTTGACTCCTAAATGTGACTGGAAGATACTTCTCTTTAAGTCTAACTTTCATGTCATTCCAAGTCTCTATCGCATCCAGATATCTGTCACACTCTTTTTCTAACGATGTCCAATATATCCTAGCGGGCCCTGTCAATCGCATCCGAGCAAATCATATTTTGCGCTCTTTAGGCATGTCATACCAATCGAAATAGTAATCCATGTCTGCGAGCCTGTCACTAAAAACTTTAGGGTCGTGAGTGCTGTCGAATATAGGAGTTTCTATTTTTATCTTACGTATGATGTCATCTTCAACACGTCTAGTTTTAGGGACACTCTCATCTCTATTCCTTTCATTTCGATCTCTTGGCCTCTATCGTAATTCCTTTCGTTATATTCATTCTTATAAATTTGATTATTTTGTTCTTCCATTTGTCGTTCTAGTGCATCTAATCGTTTATTAACAATTTTAAACTGTTTCATTTGTTTAGTCATAGTTTTTAATTGTTTCATCATGATTTCTAACTTTTCATTCACATTACTAGAACTTGGGGTGGTCATTTTACCATTACGAAGAAGTATACAATCAAACAAGCGTATGCAATGCAATTTTCTAGACTCAGGCAAATTCTATATGCGTGCACTATATGATCAAACAAAATTTTCTAAGGTTTAGTTTCTAAAATGCAAGGAAATGGATCCTAAAATGTGTGTATGTAGCAAGTAATGAGTTGACAAATAATTATTAGTAATTCTAACTAACAATTTTATATAGAATTTTACAAAATAATTGCAAAATTTTTCTGAAGAAAATGGATTAGTTCAGAGATTACCCAAATACCGAAGAAGTTCGTGCACTAGTAGTGGTCCCCTGAAGTTTTTCCGAAGTTGGTTCGCCTGCTGAAGAGCCCTGAAATTCTGCCACAATTGTTGGAAACAAATCCAGGAAAATAACGCTTCGAATCTGACTCGAATTGGACTCCGAACAGGCTCCAAATCACCACTTTTCTCCTTAACAGGTCTCTCCTGATCTCTCTCCTTGAACCCAAATAGCCCTGTGGAGTGGTTGTTGGATTCTGAGGCGGGACTATTGCAGATGAATGGAAGAGGCGCGACAGCAATGGTCGGAGTCAGAGGGAAGAGCAGTGAGATGGTGGATCATTCGAATTAGAGAGGCCGTGGCCAATCTGATAGTACGAAGACGCGAGGAGGACGAGGCGACCTGCTGGACGGAGGCGACCTGCTGGCTCGAATCAGAGAGGACGGGGCGACCTGTTGGTGAACTTGGAACGGTCGGACTGGATGTGGAGGGTGTTTCTGCCGGAGGGGGCGGACAGGGACCACGAGGCGGCCAACGTGTTCGGACCGAGGGGCAAGGAGGCAGAGCTGCACCCTATACCGGAGGAGGAACAGGAGTACCGCGATGCCGATGAGGACGACATTGCTGGCGGGGAAGCACCGAGCGGAGGCGAAAGCGGTGGAGAGGGCGATGGATCTGGTGAATCTGGTGGTTGACTGAGAAGTGGGAAGGAGAGACATGGGTGGATCTGGTGCTTGACTGAGAGGGAGAGAAGGAAGAGGGATTTTTTTTTTTTTTGTCAGGTGGAGTTAAAGGGGGAGAGAAGGTTGAAGTTGGAGTGGGTTGGGTCAGGTGGAGGAGAAGAGATAGTTTTTTTTCTCTTCAGATCTGTATTTTTTTTTAGATCTGTATTTTTTTCTAAAATAAAAACTAAAATAAAAAAAGATGGAGATGTGGAAGAAGAAAGAGGGTGAAGAATAAAATCTAGGCTCTGATACCAAATTTGAAGCTGGATGGAGGCGAAATTAGGGTTAGGGTTATGAAAATTTGGATTCTTTTGGATGAATTGGGGAAAATAGATAAATTGGGGAAGAACTTACGGGGTTTGGGAATCCACCCAGGCAAATCCACGCCCACTCTCTACAAATCCACGAGAAAAGATTTTGATTTTAGCGAATTCCACGCCAGAGATTTCTCAAGAAATTTTCAAAATATTATTCATCTCCTTAATACTTTATACAAACCCATATATATATGGAAACTCTAACAAACAGAATTCTAATAAAATTCAAACTCCTAATCAAATCAAATATCTAGTAAAATCCAAATCCTAATAAGATTCAAAATCAAATCAAATTCTGATCTCCATCAATTCTCCCCGGCTTCAAAACATGAAGCTCTGGTGAATGACGAAGATGATAATTATCGAGCAAATCCGGGTCGAGTTGCTGGATTTCTTCGATGCGCAACCAGGTGCAATCTGAGTCTGGACGTTCACGCCAGCGCACCAAATAACGATGATATCCACTATCAGAAGTCGAAACCCGTTCAGAAATTTGGAGTTATAGTGGTTGATCAGTGCAGCAGAGAAGCGAAAAGTGGTGATTTGGAGCCCGTTCAGAGTCCAATTCGAGTCAGATTCGAAGCGTTGTTTTCCTGGATTTGTTTTCAATAATTGTGGCAGGATTTCAAGGTTCTTCAGCAGACGAACTAATTTCGAAAAACTCCAAGGGACCACTACAAGTGCACAACTTCGGTATTTGGGTAATCTCTAAACTAACCCATTTTCTTCAGCAAACTTTTGCAATTATTTTGTGAAATTTTGCATAAGATTGTTAGTTATAATTACTAATAATTATTTGCCAACTCATTGCTTGCTGCATACTCACATTTTAGGATGTATTTTCTTGCATTTTAAAAACTAAATTTAGAAAATTTTATTTGATCATATAGTGCACGCATATAGAATTTGACTGAGTTTAGGAAATTGCATTGCATCCGCTTGTTTGATTGTATGCTTTTTCGTAATGGTAAAATGATCATCTCAAGTTCTAGTAATATGGATGAAAAGTAAGGAATCATGATGAAACAATTAAAAACTATCATTGAACAAATAGAACAGTTTAAAATTGTTAATAAACGATTGGATGCACTAGAACAACAAATGGAAGAACAAAATAATCAAATTTATAAAAATAAATATAATGAAAGGAATTATGATCAGTATAGAGGACCAAGAGACCGAAACGAAAGGAATAGAGATGAGAGTGTTTCGAGAACTAGATGTGTTGAAAATGACATCACACGTAAGATACAAATTGAAGCTCCTACATTTAATGGCACTCATGACCCTAAAGTCTTTAGTGACTGGCTCGCAGACATGGATTACTATTTCGATTGGTATGACATGCCTGAAGAGCGTAAAATACGATTTGCTCGGATGCGATTGACAGGGCCCGCTAGGATATATTAGACATCAGTAGAAAGAGAATGTGACAGATATCTGGATGCGATAGGGATTTGGAATGACATGAAAGCTAGACTTAAAGAGAAGTATCTTTCAGTCATATTTAGGAGTCACCTTTTAGATATGTTACACAGTCTTCGCCAGGGAAGCATGACGGTTCAAGAGTACATAACTCAATTTGATGAATTGACACTTCGGTATGATTTGGGAGAGGACCAACACCAGGCGATATCTAGATTTCGTTCTGGACTACGCGCAGACATACAACGAGCCATGCATATCCATTCTCGAAATATAAGTTTCCTTACTCAAGCTTGTTAATTAGCAGAAAATATAGAACACTCTCTCAAATTTTCTACTGACCGCAAATTTACTCCTAAAATCGGGGAGCAGTCAAGACGCCCTTCTGAAGATAACAAGATACCTAACACCCAATTCAACAAAAACTTTAAGGGTAAAGTCGTAATGGTGAGTCATCTAAACAGGACACGAAAGGCATAGAGTGTTTTAGGCGTCACGAGTATGGCCACAAAGCTTCACAGTGTCCCACTAGAGCCTTATTCATAGAAGAACATAATGATGATGATGATCTTGAAGAAGAAATATATGAACCAGTAGGAAACGCTAGTGAGTCAGACGAGAAAATAGTCATTTCAAATGTGCGCTTAGGCGTCGTTAGGTGTCTTTACATTAAAACGAAGGATGAAGATTGGCGTAGATCTAGCGTTTTCACCACATACATCACACACGGAGGAAAGAATTATCGAGTGATGATTGACGGGGGTAGTTGTGTGAATATAATCTCAAGATCAGCTGTTGAGAAAATGGGCCTCAAAGCTGAACCCCATCCACAACCATACAACGTAATATGGGTAGATAAAACTGCTCAATCTTTTATCCAGTGTTGTCTAGTGCCTATCCAAATGTCAAGCTATTAGGAGCAGTTTTGGTGCGATGTGTTAGATATGACCGTCGCACATATTTTGCTTGGTAGGCCATGGTTGTATGATTTAGATATGACGAGTTTCTGCAAATTAAACACATACATTCAAATTTAATGGAAAGAAAATTGTTTTGAAACCCGCGCCGCCTAAGTCTAGTGATGAGAGTCCAAAGAGCGAAAAAGTCACAGGCCAGGTACATAAAAAGTCTCTTTACTTGGTAAGTCGATCACAGTTCCTCAAGGAGAGCACTTGGTAAGTCGATCACAGTTCCTCAAGGAGAGCCTAGAAGATGGACTAGTGTATGCGGTAATTGCTTTATGAGAGTTTTCTAATCCACCTGTCATTTACCACCCTGAGATTCATCAGATTCTCACTGATTTGCGAGATATCATGTCCGATGAGTTACCTGATGAACTTCCTCCCCTTCGGGACATTCAGCATGCCATTGATTTCGTGCCAGGGTTTAGCTTGCCTAATTTACCTCATTATCGGATGAATCATGTTGAGCACGTTGAGTTGAGAAGACAGATCGATGAGTTATTGCGGAAAGGTTTTATTAGAGAGAGTTTGAGTCTTTATGCCGTTTTCGCTCTACTTACACCTAAAAAGGACGACAGTTGGAGGATGTGTATTGACAGTCGCGCCATCAACATAATTACCGTCAAGTATAGGTTTCTCCCATTCTTAGACTTGATAACTTATTAGAGATGATGGCTGGCTCTCAAATCTTTTCGAAGATAGATCTTCGAAGCGTATATCATCAGATTCGTATCCGTGAAGGTGATGAATGGAAAACTGCCTTTAAAATTAAGGACGGATTATATGAATGGCTGGTCATGCCTTTGGTTTATCTAACGCACCCAGCACATTTATGAGAGTTATGACCCAGATATTGCGTCCTTTCTCAGGCAAGTTCGTTATTGTCTATTTTGATGACATTCTCGTCTTTAGTCAAACCCAAGAAGAGCATTTTTCTCATTTGATACAAGTTTTAGAGACTCTCCGTAAGGAGAAACTGTTTATCAATTTGAAAAAAATATGCGTTCTTAGCTTCCTCTGTTCACTTTCTTGGGTTCATCGTCTCTAAAGACGGAGTAGCAGCAGACCCTGACAAGGTTAAGGCCATAAGAGAATGGCCTACTTCTCATACGATCCATGAAGCCAGGAGTTTCCATAGTCTGGCCACATTTTATACGAGGTTTGTTAGAGGATTTAGTACCATTATGGTCTCGATCACTAATTGTCTTAAGAAAGGGGAGTTTTAATGGACTAAATCTGCTACTCATGCTTTCGAGGAGATTAAGGAGAAGATGACTACTCTCCGGTTTTTCATCTTTCAGATTTCTCGAAGGTTTTTGAGATAGCATGTGACGCATCAGGCGTAGATATAGGTGGTGTTTTGAGCCAAGAAAATCATCCTATCGTCTTTTTTAGCGAAAAATTGAATGAAACAAAACAACGCTACGATGTTTATGATAGAGAGTTTTATGCAGTAGTGCAATGTTTGCGTCATTGGCGTTACTATTTGCTACCAAAAGAGTTCGTTTTCTACTCAGACCATCAAGCTCTACGCCATATCAATTCCCAAAAGAGAGTAGGGTATCGACACATCAAGTGGCTTGAATTTATTCAGGAGTAAAATTTCGTACTCAAACACTGTGCCGGAACTGATAATAAAGCTGCTGATATATTAAGTAGGAAACTTTGCACTTTACAGACGATGAGTGCAAAAGTTATCGGATTTGAGCACATCATTCAAGACTATCCTACTTGTCGGGACTTTGGTGACATTTATTCATCTCTGACACAGGATCCTCCTACTATAGTAGATGTCTTCACCATTGTTGATGGTTTTTTATTTCGAGATACCCGTCTATGTATTCCTAATACTTCTTTGCGCGATCATCTGATTTGGAAAATGCATGCAGGAGGGATCACTGGTCATTTCGGTCGAGATAAAACTATCATTTTTGTAGAAGACCGATTTTATTGGCCAAGCATTAAACGTGATGTTGCGCGAGTTGTGTCACATTGTCGAGTTTGTCAGGTAGCTAAGAGTAGGAAGCAGAATACAGGACTCTACACACCGTTACCCATATCCTTTGCACCTTGGGAGCATCTTAGCATGAATTTCATTTTAGGACACTCTCGCACACTTAGGAAATATGATGCAATATTAGTCGTGGTGGATAGATTTTCCAAAATGGCACATTTTATCTCTTGCCACAAGACTTCGGATGCCTCACATGTTGTACACTTGTTCTGTAAAGAGCTAGTTCGTTTGCATGGCCTTCCTAAATCAATTGTTTCTGACAGAGATGTTCGGTTCACATGTCATTTTTGGCAAACTCTGGAAGAAAATGGGTACCACACTTAAGTTCTCCACTGCTTATCATCCACAGACAGATGGTCAGACAAAAGTTGTCAATCGTATCTTAGGTGACTTGCTTCGATGTTTAGTTGGCGACCATTTAACCACGTGGGATTTTGTTTTGCCTATAGCGGAGTTTGCATATAATAGTTCAGTCAATATGTCTACTGGGATGAGTCCATTTGAGCTAGTTATAGGTTATAAACCTAGAAAACCTATAAACCTTCTTCCCCTCCCCATAGGTGATAGGCCTAGTGCCTCATCTGAGTCTTTTGCACAGCATTTGCATGATTTGCATGATCATATTCGTCGGCAAATAGCAATTAGTAATAATAACTATAAGTCTGCAGTAGACTCGCACAAAAGATTGCAGGAATTTGCAGTTGATGATGAGGTGATAGTTAGAGTGCGTCCAGAGAGGTTCCCGTCAGGAACCTTGAAGAAGTTTCATGCTCGACGTATGGGTCCTTACCGAGTTCTAAAGAGAATTGGTTCTAATGCTTATGAGCTTGCGATTCCCCACAATCTCGGGATCAATCCAGTTTTCAACGTCGAAGACCTGACTCCATACCGTGCTCCATTTGATTATCCAGCAGTTATTTCAAATCTACCATCATCAGCTTCACCACGACATTGACATTTTTCCATCCGTACAATGCCTCCTCCTGCTCCACAGAAGCATCATATAGATCAGATTGAAGACATATTGGATGATGAGATTGTTTCGACTGCTGATGGTGCATATCAGCGTTATTTGGTGCGATGGCGTGTACGTCCAGATTCAGATTGCACTTGGTTGTGCACCGAAGAAGTCCAGCAGCTCGATCCGGATTTGCTCGACAATTATCATCTTCGTCATTCACCGGAGGTTCATGTTTTGAAGCCGGGGAGAATTGATGGAGATCGGGATTTAATTTGGAAATAGATTTGATTTGATTTGATTAGAATTTGAATTTTATTAGGATATTTGATTTGATTAGGAGTTTGAATTCTATTAGGATGTTGTTTATTAGGGTTTTCCTATATATATGAGTTTGTATGGAGAATTAGAAGATGAATAATATTTTGAGAAAAATTCTTGAGAAATCTCTGGCGTGGAATTCGCTAAATCTTTCCTCGTGGATTCGTGGAGAGTGGGCGTGGGCCTGGGTGGATTCCCAAATTCCATAAGTTTTTTTCCCAATCTATCTTTTCTTCCCCAATCGCTCTAAAAAAAAAAAAAAAACCTAATTTTCAAAACCCTAACAATAATTTCGCCTCCGTCCTGTGTCAGTAGTAAAATTAAGAAAGAAAAGGTGACATGAGAAAGAAAAAGTTTGTTACTTGTACCAGTAAACCAGTTGGTAGATGGGTGCTCTTGGGGTATTCGGTCCAGCTTTGGATTCATGAGTGGAGACTTTGTGCTGCGGAAGTTCTACCCCCAGGAAATGCTCTTTACTGAATGGAGGTGGGAGGCAATAGGCATGAAGGTTGTAGTTGTACCATCTTATGTCATATTTGCCGCCATACAGGGTAAGAAGGTAACTCTTATCTTTGAATTATGGAACTAGCATACATTCTCTCTTTTTTGAGCTTCAGTTTGTTCTTTTGAATCTTGTGTGCTATTCTTTATCATACAGAGATTTGTCAATTTTCCTTTTTCATAAGACAACAGGAGGATCATCTTACATAGTTGGCAGGCCTGGCAAACAGATGGGAGGGTGGACTGGGACCCAGAATTGTGATTTAGTTTAGTTTCTATTTTATATCTGGACCCTTCTAATGGTAGCACGCCTTTTGCTTGTTATTTGTATTTTGCCAAAGTAGCTATACTACTTTCTCTATGTACTTCTGCGACTGTTCTATTATTACTCACTAATGGAACGCGGAGGATGTTTATCTGCTGTTGAAGGTCAAAAAAAAAAAAAATGGCATTTGCTTCATCTTTAAACAAACCTGGTCTCTTCCTATATTGAACAATTTTTGAGAAAAAAATCTATTTTTTAAATTTAATTTTAAAAAACAACTATCTTTGACCAAGTGTTGCCACATTAGCAGAACTTGGTCGCCGTCTTTTTTTTTTTTAAGAACATTTATATTAGAATTCAGGGTTGGCAATCTCGAGTCCTTTTTTTTTTTGTGAATTTTGAACTCGAGGTTGCCAATCCCGGTTCTATTTATGATAATATTTGAATCCAGGTTAATTTGGTCTACCATAAAAAATGTAAGTGACTTGTTTTCTTTTTGCAAACATGCTTGTCTAAGTTGGTAATATTTAGTCAGAGGAACCCTGGCTCGAAAAAACTTTTCTTTTTCCTAGAGTGTATAGTTTCCTTCTATACTTCTTTATAGCAGTTACTGATTTCCTGGCTGGACTTAGTAAAGCTTGTTTCTGAAATGAAAGACAAACCACAATGTTATATTAGCTTATATGTGAAAATTGAAGCAAATGGCCTTGTTCTGGATGTTAGATAAAGGAAAAAACTAGGACCTTTTTGGCCTTCCTTTCTTTAAAAATGAATTCCTCCGGGTTTTATTCTCCAATCAAAGAACATTATGCCTCCTATTTTCTATTCAAGCAGAAAAAAAGAACAAAATTAGGTACATGTATCGTCAAATGTTGAGGATTTAGTGATAGCTTGTTGGCAAGGCGTGCTATTTCAACTATTAGGTAGTATGAAAAAGAAATTCCTCTGACATCTGAGTGATATCGTTTAGGAATCTGCATCAGAGTTGATGATAAGTACCTAGAGATTCTATGTATTTTTATCATACATTGAAATGGACTGGTTTGAACACTGCTTTATATGCTATAGTTGTAAATGGAGAATGAAGTCCTATAAATTAAATAGATAATCGAAGTTTTAAAAATGAGAAATCTCAAGGTGTTGAGGAATTACCACTGAATTTTGATCTCATACAGACAGAAAGTTAATGTCCTCGTCTTTGGATCATTTTTCCATTTGTTTTAATCATATACCCCCTGCCCTTTCTGTTCATGATTACTGGGTTACTGCCTTCTAATATTCTCCTATTCCTTATCAGGTCTGGGACTACTTATAAAATGAATGAATTAGTAAATACAAGTAATATAGTTTAGACTGTTTAGTTAAACATACTAATACCATGCAGTAAGTTCAGAAACTAGGTGTGCTTTCAGATAAAACTAATTAAGGTTTTCCATCCCCAAGATATTTTTAGTCTTCGCATGCAGAACACATATTTGGGTTCTCAAAACAACTCACAGCCGTAGAAGCTTTGAAAGAAGAAGAGAATCTATAATAAAAGCATGTAGACTTGAATATGCAGGTTTAAGGAAATAATAAATATATGTTTTACTTTGAGTTCTGGTCCATTTTTTGTATCTTTGAATCTAAAAGCTTTTTCCGGTGAATGGTTAGTTGTGGAGATATTCACTTTGATTCTATGTTTATCATTACTCTTCTACATTGTTGGACATCCGTTGCACTTATATTTCTAAAATGAATAACTCATGATATTCTTCGGATTGTTTCAGAAGCATATTTAGTGCCACATAGATTACCTTTCCTTGAACCAGTGAATGCCATCAGACACCATGAATGTCTAGTTAAATGTTTACTATAAATCCATATTAAGGGAGCATCCTGTTGAAAAGTCAATTGAACTTGTGGAGCAGGTCACCTTTGTTTTGGATCATTTCATAGAGTAAAACCTATGCAGAAATTCCTTTAAGTGTTTTGCACCTATCTAATCATGTTTTATTATTATGGATGCACTACTTTTACCTAAGTTCTCAATTGGAAAAAATTGTACCGGTAGTTAGCAACCCTGGGTTCAGAATTGAACTTCACTGGAATCTGACATTGGCAGCCCCAGGTTCGAAGTGTAGTTGAATTAGAGCCCGGGGTTGCCCACCATGGGTCCAAAATTATACTTGAACTCGGGGTTGGCAACCCCGGGCTCTCATAAATTTGTCAAAAATTATAAAACGACCGAGTTTGCATCTTGTTTGCTGACATGGACAAAACTTGGTTGTTTTTTGGGGGAAAAAAAAATAAAGGTGGTCGTTTTTTAAAATGAAATTCAAAAAAGGGATTTTTTTTTTTTTTTTTTTTTGGAAAAATTGCCCTCCTATACTTGTATCATGCGTTACAGTTAAATATATTCCAAAGGTTATTTGATGGATCCATTTCTTGTTCTCTGCAGTCAGTTTGATGAAATTATGAAGTCTGAAACAACAATTTGCAATTTCTATTTCCTATCCAATATCAGGTATGTTTTGTCCAGGATTTTTCGCCTCTAGTAACTTCCTTAATTTGTTCTTATTTAATTCTCATTAACATAATATCAGAAAGTGACATACTTACTGGTTATATGAGAGACAAATTGTGGGTAACTGTTTTTTATTATCACTTCTCAAAGGCTTATGAGCAAGACCTTAATAACCTTATATACAATTGTTTTTGTTTAAATTGGTTGTGTTCTTATGTGGTGAGATGTTCTATGAAGTTCTATAATTCTCAACTTGGTTACAGTTTTTTGTTTTTTTTGTTTTTAAAGCACTTGATCAACCTTTCCTGTCTGTTTTTGAGATAGGTATAAATCAATTGTCATCTATTAGAATTTTTCTTCATATTTTATTGGTTGGTATTTTTCATTATATTTTATCTACTAGTATCTGTGTCTGCCTAATGAATATCATCCTGAGATTAGAGCCTGCACTTGTTCCCTTCTTCTGTCTATATTTTTCTTGTAGATGAAAACAGTGTTACTGAGCACATAAGCAAAACTTGTTTCTTCATAACAGATGCAAGCCTTTGCAATGAATTCAACCAGTGCTCTGCATGTTCCATTAATTGTCCAGTTGGGTAGTACACACACTATAAATTCCACTTGTGAATCCCAGTTTGTTGTCGGTATTCATAGATTTACCAGGACTACTAAATCCTTTTGGAGGATAACGGACATTAGCTATATTGCACCTAGCACTTGCACTAGAATTAGGTTAGCACTTGACTTTGATTTTTGTCTGGCTTATGCTTCATCTGATTGCATATTTAAGTTCTGAACGCCATTTCTTATTCGTGACCGTTCCCCACGCCTAAAAAGTGAGTCTAAAATTACTTTTTTGCAGTACATACAACCACAAGCTGGCTTCACGTGCGTTTCCCACAGAAACCAAGCCATTTTACATATTTTAATATAGGACACACATTGTTAATGAACTTGCTGAAGAAGGATCGAGGAAGGTGGAAAGAGCAAATCAGCTTCGACCTATAAAGAAGTGCAAGTGATTAAACAAGTCCATTTTGCATCGTGTTTCCTAAGTTCTAAACTTCTCTCTCCTAAGGTAACAACACCCCCAAGTTAGCAGTCTCTCTCTTTTGTTCGGGATGTGCATATATTAATAGGATCTTTATCCGTGAGAATCTTGCTCTACGCCTCTCGATTTGTGTGTTCCGCGTAGCTGAACGAGCATGACAGCTATTAATCTCGTGAAGCATATAAGTTAGATAAGCTTGCAGGAGCATTCCCAAAGCCGATTCCTTATCGTTTTTACTAGTTTTAAAGAGTTCAATCAAAGAGCTAGTGCTTTGATCTCGGTTAATCCCCATGTGATAGGTTCGGGGAGCATTCTCACTTTCTCAATACGCGAGTCTATTTTTTGTTTGTCTGTCTGCATTTCTGTTGACAGCTGATTGGCCAGCGTTGCTATTTTGTTATTCAAACTCCATACTTTCGTCTAGGATTGGCGGCATCGAAAGCTCTGAGCATACTTATAATCTATACAAATTTTACGATATTGAGGTGATTTAACACATTGGTATCTGGATTTAGTCTAGCAGACATATGAGGTTAAAGATGAGTGGCCTGCCACTTGCACATCGAGAACTCAATTATCGTGCAACTTTTTTGACACCAGGCTGCACTTGTGTTTCTCATCACAAACTTCCATGGTATGCTGGTAGATTAATGTGTAATAATAGTACATAAGAGTTTGGCACTATTACTATAGAGCTGAGGATTCCAGTGATAACGATGTTGCACGCAAGCATTGAATCTTTCGGTGTTGATGTTAATAGAATTTTTCTAGGACAGGCATTCTTAAAATGCCTTGACCGGTGACAAATAGCAACCAACTAGAAGATGTTGCTTTATTTTTTGTACATCAAAGTTGATGACACAAATATTATGCCAGCAGAGTCCCAATTGGTCATTGTGTGGCCAAAGCAGAGCATGCACTAGGGGCTGAAGTATTTCCATTGTGATACAACGTCCCCCCTTCAATTATTAATTTTTGGAGACCGTCTGACTGTACACTAATCATTCCTCATTGGCATGATGTAACTGCTTTATTTTCTTCTTCTATTTTATATTCGAGTGTTCTGCTATTTTATTTTCCTCCTCCACTTTATAGTGCACTCTTATATTCAAAGGTACGATTGCAAGTAAAGCTTCTTTATTGCATGAGTCGATGTTTTCTTAACCACTAAATATGCAATAGATTAAGCTAGTGTGAATTTTTCTTCTCCTCTTAATGTCACCTACTCTACAATATCTAACCTTTTAAGAAATTCCTGAAAAAGGACAAGTGGTAGTTTAGATTAAGCAGTGTGTTCAGACGTGGGATACAAAAATATTCCTAAGCAACATCATCATTTGGGAAGCATCAATTTATTCAATTATAAAGCGATTGGTTGGGTTTCAAAATCTCAACTATATGAAGGGAGGTTCCGATGACAGTCAGTAACTAAGCCTCTAGGAGTATATGATGAAGAGCAAGGATCTCGTGAGTTGAACTTGGGAACGATTATTGTAAAGCATCTCCTGAAAGTAGTTGGATATCCTCTCATAACTTGTTTCAGCTGGGATTTTCACGTGTAGCCGTAGGTGGAGGGAATGCCGCGGTAGTTACAATTTGTTTTAGGGACGAAATATCCAAATCCTAGTTATTTATGTGTAAGCCTGATACTCCATCATGTACATATTCGAGTCCTGGACGCATGAATCTTTGAGATAATTCTTTTTGGGCCGTTCGCAATAAATACCCTGAAATTATGGATGGCAGAATGATCCAGTGTGTTGGAGCACAAATACAAGTTCGTATGTGGTCAGTGTTTTTTTAATCATACTTTTGTGCTTTCATCATCGACAGATTGGAACATTTTTATAAGAGGGTTGCCTACATGTTCAAAAATTATTGCCACTGTATTCTAGTACTGTTGGCTTTTATTCTTATTTTTATGAGTGACTGTTCAAATAATGTGAGCAGAGGTGAATCCTAACAACTAATTGGGGTGATGAATAAGAGGAATACACTAGCTAGTAAGCTATAACTCGTTTTTAGCTTGTCTCTTTTCTAATGTGAAAGTTATATCGGGGTGTAGCTCACCCTAGGAAACTATTGGTCTCTTTTATTTTTGAGTACACCGGGCTGGAATTGTAAGCTCTGTATGCATCATCTTTTTTCTTGCCCCTTTCCTTTTTGGTTCTTCTCGTTAATTGACAATGTTGAAATTTCGTTGTTGCTGGCATTCGAGCCGTATGACTCGTGAACACAAGATGCAATTTTCACCATTGTTATTTGTACATTTGTATGATGTCTTTTAACTAGGTGTCATTTTTGGTTCCATCATTCTACAGTGTACGTCCGTTTGAGTTTGTACCGAGAGCACGTATATGAGTTTACAGGCAAAACCGATATTCTGACTTCCACTCCCGTCAAAGCCGATAGTCTTTCTTTTTGTACGTATGTGTTTTTTATGTTTTAATTTTCTTTTGTCAGATAACTTGTTTTAAGTCAAGTATAATGGGACATCTAATGAACTCATATATTTCATTT
This sequence comes from Dracaena cambodiana, assembly GCA_036321105.1. NCBI lineage: Eukaryota > Viridiplantae > Streptophyta > Magnoliopsida > Asparagales > Asparagaceae > Dracaena > Dracaena cambodiana. The sequence goes on along the minus strand of JAYEPQ010000004.1, from coordinate 65,855,777 downwards.
TCATATGGTGGAAAAAGCTAATATATATATATATCCTAAATCTATATATATATATCCTAAATCCGTATGAACAAATAATACATGGCATTGAAAAATGCTCTGAAATAAGTGGAAGAAAGTTCATCTCCTGACAATTGAGGTGGTCCTCGATTATCAAGAAATGAACAGTGGAAATTGGGCTTTGTATGGATTAATTTTGCTGGCTAATTGTCCGTTTCAACTTTTTATTGCCCCATGAACTTATTTAGGTGTGTCATTTTATGGGGCACAATTAACTCTGTGTTTCTACCCGCACTAAAAAACATATGTACGCCTGTGTCGACGGCCGACTATTCAGCTCTAGGGTACAAGCGGGACTTTAAACTTCGTGACGAAATACCCTTTTAGTTTCATCCTCGTAAAAAAAAATAATCTACTCCCATTTTCGACATACACTATACATACATACAGGTAGATCTAGTAACTTCACAGTGAGCTTTTAAACGGTTGGTTGGTCGTAGACAAAAAGTTTCGCACACGGAAACATTCGCTTCTGTCTCTCTCTCTCTCTCTCTCTCTCGTGGGCCTTGTACTGTTGGCACCATGCGTTCTTATTGTACACGTGTCTCGTTTGTGTTGCCTTACGGCCCACTTGCTCTACCCCGTGAAAAAGAATATCTGAACAGCAAAGCTATGGAGGCGATTGAAATTACTTAAATACTTTTCCTTGTATATCCAGCCCGAGATTTCTTGATCGTCTTTAATCTCTATGTGCATCTTTAACCCTCAATCCTCCCTGTTCGTCTGCATCCCTTGATTTTTTATTTTTATTTTTATTTAAATTTTTTTTGGCGAAGAATATCCCTTGATTAGCGGAAAAGGATTTGCTAGATTAATGTGTTCCGCGAGTTACCAGACATGGTAAAACATTGTAAGAGCTAACTTATTGCGACGCAAGGACCTTGAGCTCGTATCGTAAGCTGTCCAAGGGCAGATTTGGAACACCAAGAACAGTGTTATCAAAAATCTCATCCTTCCCTTCCCCTCCACTGTCTCTATAAAAAGTCGCTCTCAAGGAGGCCGAACGGAAGGGAAAAAATAAAATTGTTTGTAGAAAATTTAATTTTCCTTTTTCATTTTACCCTAGAGAAAATCTAGAGGGAGTGAGATTCAAAAAAGTTGAAGGGGGGTTTCTGCTGAAGAAGATGGCAGGGAGAAAGAGCGTTTACCGTCTCTTTGCACAATCCATGGAGAAGGAGACAGACGGTGGATTCGCCTCTGACGAGTTCGACGAGTCCGACGTGTGGGGATGCACCATCGAGCCCAGGTCGGCGGCGGACTCGATCCGCAACAAGCCGATCCCGTCATCACGGTCCAACCGAAAGAAGTCCACGGAAAAGGGGGATAGCGTCGCCTCCGCGGCGGCCTCACTGCCCGTGAACATACCTGACTGGTCAAAGATTCTCAAGGGCGAGTATAGAGGCTACAATAATAAGGGTAGATTGTTAGAGTTGGATGAGGATGAGGAGGAGGAGGAGGGCGACGGGATGGTGATCCCACCGCACGAGTTGCTGTGGAGGAATAGGACCGCCTCCTTCTCAGTCCACGAAGGGATCGGCCGGACCCTCAAGGGACGGGACCTCAGCCGGGTCAGAAATGCAATTTTCGAAAAGACCGGGTTTGAGGATTAATTAACTACTACTAGCCAACCGGGTTTGAGGATTAATTAACTACTACTTGCCAACCGTATCTATTAATTATTATTATTATTATTACTACTGCTACTGTGGTGATTATTATTATTATTAGTAGGGCGTGAGTGCTATGTGGGAGGGGTGCGAAGTTATATCCATTCAGGGGTGAGAGAGAGAGAGAGAGAGAAGGAAGACCCGGGGTGGGGGGTTGAGAGGCCCGGGAAGATGGAGGGAAAGGAGTATTCTTTAGATTCTTCTGATGCTGAAAGAATTAATGAGGCATTTGTAGTTGTTCATAGGTGTTGAAAGTAGAAGTTGTGTCTAATTTGCATCAGTTGTATCTATTTTGAACCTTGAGGCTTCAAATCGGCAGATAAAATCATTTTACATGAATTCAGTTTGTCTTGAGAATAAATTCTTATCATTAGAACTTGAATAGATTGCTTTCTTCATGATTGGACAGAGGTAAATAATTTGAACGCCCTGATTCTTACGGAAAAGACCACGCGAACGTCATGTAATTCCAAGTTCGTCACCTAAATCTTGCCTCCAAGTTTGGTGTTACGACTTGAGTACTCGGGGCTAATCATTCTTAGGCCTTTGTCCAGTTTGGACCTTTATAAACCTGAACAGTTAAATTATGTGCCAACAGATGCATTTTCATGCATGTGAAGGATATCTTTGACGTCAAGTTATTTATAAAGGAAAAGATGACACAGGAGTTGATCATACATACCTGCCTACGGGTTACAGAGATGTTTAACAGTTTGATTACAGATTTGAAGGAAATTAAGCATAATTAGATGAACATCAGGTGAAGTTAATTACTTCTACACCTCGCTATCATGTGAAGTCACTAAAGGGAGAAGAGGGGAGCAGAGACAAGCAGCCATAAGAAAAGACGGGCCCAAAATAAATGGACAATAAGTGAGATTTCCAACTTCGATTACCCTTTCTTCAAGTTTAAAAAAAAAGAAAGACATGGTTAGGGGCACTTGCAATATCAGTCTCTCTCAACTGATCTGACGAATGGTGATGCGGTTAAGGATTTGATTTCTACATCTAAAGAATTCTTTATATAACAACTCCATTGCAATTCGTAGTGTAATGTCGCAGCTCTCTTTTTCTGTTCTCAAGAAGCTACATGATGATATTTGGCCATGTGTCCTAATAATATCCCCACTTTTTAATTGAATTGACAGGAAAAGACTATTACTACCACTGTATCTCCAACTTAATTAGTGAACATAGTGTAAGCAAAAACCAACCAATGACAGACTGGACTTGTAACTCGAAGGTTGTTCCAAAGTTTGTTAGTATAGGAGAATCAGATATTTTGCTTCTTTTTTGTTACAAAGAATCCTCAAAAATAGAATAGAAAATAAAGAAACAAACCTCTGCATAACAAACCTATCCGAGTTTCACACGCTTCGCTTGCGACTCACGCATCCAGTCAAGGCACTCCTCTATAGTTTTTTCTGGATGAGCAAGCTGCCACTTCAACATCCTATCTTGCTGTGAAAAGAGGAGAGATTGTTATTCAAATTTTATTTCAAGAATACTGTTATTTCTATACACAAAATATATTGATCATAATACCCATTCCTTCACCATAGGCCCTCCCGTCTTAAGCTGTAGAACATCCATGATTGCCTTTCCATCTAGCAAGGGTTTTACTTCCCAAACGTGGTCAAGCTCTGAAAAAGTGAAACAGGATATTAACAAAAAAAAATGATGGGATGATAGAGATAACATGAGCATATTAGCAAAAAAAAAAAAAAAAAAAATCATCAACTATATTTTCTCGCAAGCGCAAAGTTGAGCTCAACTTTTTTTTTTTTTTTTTTTTTTTAATTTGCTCTCCTAAGGTGATGTGGAGCTCAAAATTGAAGATAATAATATAGAGTTATTATTCCAGGATAAGCACAATGAGACGAACCTAGTTCATTTATAGTACTCTCTACTCTTGAGAAAATCTCCCTTCTTCTGTCCAGATCAAAGTGTCCACCGGAATCAGAATTATGATCACCAACGGGATATAACAGAGTGGACATCAACAAAGCAACACGCCAAAATTCTTTAATTTGGCGCAGCAGCAGTCCTGTACAAGCCAAAGACAATAAGTTCACATCCTTGGTTTTTGGTTTTTTTTTTTTTTTTTTTAAATTAAGTACATGCCTTTAGAAAGGAATTGAAATCTAAAAATGTATAAAGAAAAAAACCTGTTAAAAAGACTTAAAAAGGAAGTTTTTTCAGCATATTAGAACTCATTCTCCATAAAACTAAAGTCAAAGTTCCGAACCCAAATGGGACATGGAAGAGTTCTACGTTATGGCCATTTCCACTTAAATCATCTGATCTCATGGCAATCATACAGAAAGCTAATTATTAAGGAGTTATTACAAAATTTTGAAATAAAAGAGTTCGAGACAGAAAGTTTCCTGCAACAATTTACTGAATGGTTGCATCTGAGGAAAAAAAACGTATGGAGTTTTTTCATTTACTTGTTCTGGGAAACAAGGAATGCTAGAAAAAAGTACAAGAAAAATAATACTACAGCAAACAAATAATCAACGGCCAAACCTGCCAATACACGCCTCTTGGACATCAGCGGAATGTCAAGGTACGCATCCTCCTGCTCCGACTGAACAATTTCAGAATCCCTATTTGACTCCAGAAAAGGAATTAATGAAATGAATCTGTTACAAGCAGCATGGAGGCTCACAACCTAGGAAAGAGGGTAGTGATACGAATTGAAATGAGAAAATTAACTTAAAAAAATAGAAAACCATAAAGGTTATTTGGAAGGAGTCTAAACCAACCATGTCAGCATCATTAGCCTTTAGCTTGAGAGAATTTCTAAATATGTAGCTGGTAACAGGAATCTGTAATGCAGGTGACTCAAGAATGATGTTAGATGAAGCCAGAAAAGCTTATGTAAATAAAGGAATTTTTAAGCATGACTCGATACTGTAAAGGAAAATCAGGGCAAGAATTATCATGCCATAACCATAATTAATAACTAGACATAAAACCATGGTATTGTATTATTTCATATTCTTAAATTTGATGTCCATAATTCTGCAAAAAATCAGAATCAAGCCAGCAAATTAAAGAAACAAATCTTGCCAGATAAAATCATTCATAGGTACTCTGCTTCATCAGAACGAGGAAATACGTAAAGCAGAATGAAACTGATCCGGAGCAATGACTTATGGAACAAAAGTAGTAGTTCGAAATAACACCAATAACAATAGTATCAATTATCAAACGCTAAGTAGTCATTCAATGACTCACAAAACAGCCAACAATTTCATTTGAGAAAAATGTTCCTCAAGTGTAACCACTACTCAATGTAAATCCAATTATATAGTATCTACTTTTCCATGCAACTCCAAGTACATAATATCTCAGTTTTAGACATACAACTAGAGTTAGCAGTTTTAAAGGAGCCTATTTGGGCAAGAAGCTGGATATGGTAGGTTAAACATGACTGTTTTCCATAAACATAACTGTTTTGAGTCTTTTGACCATAAGTATGCACATAAAGTAGCAAAATTAAAAAACAAAAACATATCCACATCATAATAAAAACATGTAAACTAGCAACGAGAGCAAATTGTTTGCATGTAACCTATGTAGCATAGGTATTTCTAAAATTAGAAATACCCAACCTAGAAACATGTCCTACATCGACCTTGGATATTCATTGAGTATGTGTTGGACACTTCTTAGTCTTAACCTTAATTTTTTTTAATTAATTTTCTAATGTATATGTATATTAAGACACTACTATTCAAACATCGCCTACACACATCACATTTCTCGCACACTTTTTAAATTTTATTTAAAAGTTTGAGTTATATGTTTGGTTTTATTTATATATCAAAACCAAATAGAATAGCAACACAACCTTGACACTACTACATGAAAAAGGGAATGATGATCGTATTTAAATTATGCATTTTAAAAATTATGGCATTAGATGTCACTTGTTTTTATATTGAGTGTACATAGCTGTATTCTCATATCCTATATTTGACAAATTTATCGTGTCCCATATCCATGTTCCTACTCATATCTACACATGTGCTTGAACAAAATAAGTAGAACACGAGATAACCAATCGAACCACACCGTACGGTTCAATTTATTTCTAATTTTGGTTGGGTTCGAGGACTACAAACCCGACTTAGCCTAATTAGAAATTAGGTTAATATAATATATTTGCAATTCGGTCAGTCCGTATCGGGTTGAGTTTGGTGCGTGCATGCGTGTCTGGAAAGGCGTACCTAAGGTGTCTTCATAGGAGTTACCTATGGAGACGCCCTTAAATCTCAATCTAAAAAGTGTGTAAGAATATTCTGAACCATTAGTTATAATTTTCTTGTTCTAAATAGGGAGTGTATAAAACTCATGTAATTTAGATACTTCATCATCAATCAAGAGGACTTGTTGTATTTTGAAAAACCATTCATTTCGAACCTATTCAATTTCATATCAAAATGTATAAAAAATGCACTATGTTTTGTACACAACTATTTTTTAGACGTAGGGATAACAACTAATGGGTTGAATCATACACATAAATCTTTCATATTGAAATTTAGGGGCGTTTTCACAATGCCTCTATTGGCAACTCCCTATAGTGTATCAAATACTTTGCGACCACGTTGACGACTTTGTGGTGACCACGATTATCGACATTATTTTTACTCTGTTGCAAGCACAACCCTCTCCTCATCCCTTCATTCCATTGCCTACTCCATCTCCTCTCCACCACGTCATGTTGCCACTGCCGTTGCCATCTTCTCTTGGAGTCGTTGCCTGTCATCATTAGATCCGAATGGTCCAAACGGAGTCAGTCCAGACTAGTTGGGTGAGGGAATTTGGTTCAATAATCGGTCAAGGAAAAAATAGAAATACCCAACCTAAACCAACCGAAGCTCACCTCTACCCTATACCCTTGTATTTGCTTCATATTCTGTGACAATTTCAAGGTGAAATCATATAATTGAAATTAGACTAATACTAAATTATATGCATCAAATAAACAAATGAAAGCTATTAGGAAGAGTTCTAGATTGTAGATAAAAACAGACAATGTACCACATAAATAAAATTAAATGGTAAAATCTTAAATAAAATAATAATCACCTCTTTCAACTTTCTATCCTTGTACACCGTATTTCTCAAAGGGAGCAATAGCGAACTATATAAGTACAACCGACGTTGCTCATCCTGAAATTACATGCAAAAGTTAACAGAAAACAAAAACCACATGCAAAAAACAAAATGAGAAAAGGAAAGAAAAATAGAATAATCGCATTGCTTATGATGAAATAAATTCAAATTTCATTAACCATAGAATAATGTGGCACATTTAGGAAACATATGGCAGATCTAAATGACAAGAAATCGAACACAAAAAACAGCTTACCCAGCATTCTAAGAAATGCAAGTAAGATGATGCACATCTAGTAATGCATTGTAAAGCCTGCCAACATAAACTTACCTTTCTATAAGTTACAACTTATAGTAGAATATCATCTAAGCTTCAGAAGCTAATAATTTCCATCATAAAGAATTGAGGAATCACATGTACTTTAAAAATCATAGTAGCAAGAAACCTGCAGAATCCCTGTCCCTGCCCAAGTGAAAAACTTAAATGCAAATTACAAAGGAGTGAAAACCAAGGCTTACCATTGATTGTTAGTATCCACCATTACAGATGACGTACACGATGCATGTCCAAATATGTCATGGGAAAAAAACTGCAACTCTTAAGTGTTTCAAACATAAAGCAGTGTTTCCAAGGTTTTAGACTTTAGTGTTAGGCTAAATAAGCAACCAATGGGATGATCATCTAGTTCCCTTATTATAAATAGCAATAAACTTAGACACTATTCACAAATATATATGGATGCATACTTTGTACCTAAGTTCCAAATTTCAACAATTACAAGTTTATAAAATATATGTAAACAATCCACCTATTTGGTTAATACATGTTATCGAACCAATTTATTTTCTTCACCCAAGTCTATCTCACTCAAGGGTATTTGCATTAGGAATGATATGCTATAAGAAATGATATCTTTGAGGCACTAAATATGTGTAGAAGCAAGTGGATGTTTCCCCCCTCTCGTTTATGATTAATATTTAACAATTAATAACTAGTGGAATGATATTAATGAATTGAGTCTTAGGTGGCGAAATTTTTTTTGCCTATATTTAGGAAATTTTTCCAAAACAAATTGATTAGTCCTTAATATATGAGACAGTGGCTTCTAGAGAGTTTTGTCACACGAATATGCACATTGTATAAAATACTTAGCTGTTAGCTCAATTTATTAAACAAACTTCATTTAGAGAGAAACGATTAATATATGGTAAGATAATATTGACTCACAGTAAATTTTGAAGGACCAGTCAATTGTAATAGATTCCATGATACTAACTAATATAAATGTCACACAAATACGCACATTGTATAAAATACTTAGCTGTTAGCTCAATTTATTAAACAGACTTCATTTAGAGAGAAATGATTAATATATGGTAAGATAATATTGACTCACAGTAAATTTTGACGGACCAGTCAATTGTAATAGATTCCAAGATGCATCCATGTAAGATACACAAAGCCTGTAAGATACACAAAGCCTACAAGAAATCAGCTTTCAGAACGAGATAGGAAAAAAAAAACTATGATGTGATGGATATCAAAATACTCCGCTTAAATTTACTAGAAGTCTACTAATAGATGCTATAACTGTTGAAAAACAAAAACCTTTAAGAAATCATGAACCTTAAAGTAGCCGGTACAGTCATAATAATCATACTGGGAGCTTAAATTTTGTGAATCTCCTTAGAAAGAAGACCAAATGTACAGCTAATATTGAATCTAGAGTTGGTTAGGCTTTCTTTTTTCCTCTTTTACGTATACTACAGTAAATATTAAAGTTAATCCAACAAGAATATCTCAGCTTAGATTGCCTTAATTAAACATCTGGAACAAATCATAGGATTAACTTTAGGTTGAGAATCTATATGATGTTCCTAGTTTTAATGGATTGCACCGTTACGTAAAGCCTCTGAGACAGTGTACAAGAGAAGAAATCTGTGTATGTAATGTCCAACTGATCCATGTACAATCACAGAAGTCTTGTATGAAAATAGAAAATAAAAGATGATGGTGTAGAGACTCCACAGACACATTACAAATGTTCAGCTGCGGTGCGGGAAAGAAGATTTTCTCCAGACTTTCATAAAAGCGATAAAAATCCTGAGAAATAGCTACAACTTCTTCTATGACGGTGCTTTCACTTGCTCTTAATCAACGAGGAATAGGAAAATTCAAACATCCTATATAGTATCAAACTAATTAGAATTGTACGGTTCCAGCTCAAGATAGATGATCTCCTCAAAACTACTAATGCCAGATTATGATACCCTAACAAGATTTTGTTAACATTAGCTTCTTATAATCTAATTAATTTTTAAAAATGATGACATTGCTAAGAAGATTAAGATGAATGTCATCTATCCATATACGCATCATATGTTTTAGGAGAAAATGCACTTCTCTCATTTTGGTCCACATGCAACATGTGTATGCTAAGATGAGTTTTAGGAGAAAATTATTTTCCTCATTTTATTCCAAATGCAACATGTGTATTCATTTAACATGAGGACTTGCACACTAATTTATTTCACCCTATTATGAACCTGGCAGGATACTGCATCCCAGTCCCTGGCTGACCTTATTGTAATTATGCGCATTCCCATGCTCCTAGCCCATGATTTGTAGCCATAGAAGGACGACATAGCGGTATTTTGTGATTTGTGATTTATTGGAAATTGCAAATGTACTTTATGCCTTTAGAATTATCCTTATAATATGAAACTGTATTTGTTCTACTTTGTGATATTTTGTGATTGTTTATAGTATTTAATATTTATCTTGAATTTGTTAATTTATGAAAAATTTCAAAAGATATTTGAACTATTATTGCATGATTGACAATCCACTGTAATAAAATGAAATTATTGTTGCTCGTCCAATCTGCTAGCGGGATAGGATCTTACTCATGGAGTGATTAGCTCACCCACTTGTTTTAAAAAAATTCAGAGGCAGAGTAGCATTGAGGTAGCTTGAGTCCATGCAGTATATAGCTGTAGAACTTGTTGCCTCTAAAAGGTGCGAAGGCTTTTAGATTATCTATCAACTATTAGTTTGATGTATTAAGGAACTATTTATATCTAGTAGCATTTTTTAGTATACAATATGATATGTAAAGTCTTAATATTAGTTATTGCTCTGGAGCTTCAAACTTAAAGTTTATTTGATAAATTATGTTTTGCTATGTTCTAAAGTGCATAATAGGCTTGACATGTGCAAGAGATATGTCTCATACATGTCGCTGTTGTCACGTACCTCAGCCTATAGTGCGCAGTCTCGGGTCATAACATAGATTATCTCACACTTCTAGTGTCAGAGGGGCAGCTTTTTGTCTATCACCAAATAAGTGATTCAGTATATATGCAACTAAATTTTATAACAGAGGTCAATGACATCAGTCAACACTAATTTCAGAAAAATCATTTACCGAACAAAAAAAACAGTCTAACGTGAAAGAATGGCACAAAACAGGAGCTCCAAATGAGGCTTCGAACAGACCAACGAATATGCTTCAACAAGCTTTGTAAAATGCAAAAAAGTAAAGCATGAGGAAAAAAAAAAGATTAACGCAATGAAGGAGCAATCATAACAAAAGGCATATAATGATGGTACAGGTTTCTTTGTTGTTCAGGTCAATGAGCCCGTGAGCAATAAAAACTGACACTGAAGACCCTGAGTATTTGTATGGTAACTCAACATCAGCACATAAGTTTATCCAAGCACAGAGTGTTTGTTAGATCAGAAAAATTTACTCAAACTTCCTATTTCCGTAGTTTTCTAATTTTTGAACAGGAAAAAGAGACGGAGCTTGTAAGGCAGAAATCAAACCTCTCACATCCTTTGATAACATCTGGCTGTGGATTCTCTGGCAAAGTGAAAACAATAAAGAATAATTGTAGATCGCAGATGCAAGTAATTGCTTTGACTGGATGTTTGTCAGAAATCATAAGATCAACCTGTACAAAAGTACCATAAGAGAAGAATTAGTTAAAATCTACTTCAATATGTGCCAGCATACATATACCTCTGTGCGTGGATGCATCATGGACCAAAGTTTTGTTGGTTTCATCCTAGTTTCGTCTTGATTTCAGTGGGTTCCTATTAGAACAAAAAACTCGGTTTAGCAAAATTTTGGCTAATATTGGTCAATTTAGGAATAGTTTCGCTAAGCTATGGATGAAACTTGGATGAAACTTACTTAAACCTACCTAAACTTGGAAGAAAATTCAAAATTAGATGGATAAAGAGGGGCTTTTCTGGGTACTAATAATTTTATCTCCTTTTTACTTCTATATCGATACCAAGTCCGTAAATTCTAATATATCATGGTTTGATATATTTTTAATTCTTTTAAGTATAACCATAATTTGAGTAGAAGGCACTAATATTTATTTGGATTAGATTATGGGCAAAATAGCTGAGCACCATAAGTTTATTTATCTTAACCAACATCGACTTAGCCTATTTAAATTGCATGCACTTTAGGTACTACAAATGTAAAGCACAAAAGATGGCAATAATGCTTAGTGGTTCTGAAACTTTAATATTTACATAATAAGGAACAAAAACCAAAATTCAAATAGAAACCATCGAAACTAATGAAACTTGTATAAACCATTTATACAACAAGGGTCCCAACCCAAGTTCTCAAATATTTAGCATTCATAAATATGCTCACCACTCACCTGCACCCCACCCCAATCGGAGAGTGAAAAGAAGGGAGGGAGGGACAGGAAGCAAATACTCACGTATGAAGAAGAGTATTGATTTTGTGAATTGGTTGACATTATGATCTATCGAGTATACTATGAAACTCAAATAAATTCTTTCTCCAGGGAAAAAGCAGTAGGAAAAACCAAGAACATACTTCATGACCAATACGTTCTCTGCTGATTTTGTCAGCAAGAGCTACTTTAACTTCATCATCAGAAGCAGCTTTCTTCAATTCTTCATCCAATACAAAACCAAACCTAGCGCCTGTTACAGTAAAGGTAAAGTGAGTAAAGAATTAGCTACATTAGAGCTTGACATCGATCACTGTTTTGCAGAATGCATTTTCACGTGAAAGTAGGCAGTTTAGATCCAACAAGGTATTCAAGTTAAATTGAGCACTTAGACATTCTGTTAGCATCAGATCTAACTTTTCTACAGATGTTATGTAAGACCATAATACAGATTCAAACTAAATAAACTCAGTTTTGGCAATGGGTAATGTTCAATGTTCTAAAAAATGGATTATACGGTTGATTATGTGCTTGCATAATCATAAAGAGCCCCAGAACGCATTGACTTGTGCCTGTGCTCCCTCATTATATGATCAAGCCAAATTAGTAGGTCCTATGCTGATTATGCATCTGCATAGGCCCATCAAGTGGTGTTTATGCATTTTTTAATCTTCGTTGCCTGAACCTGAAATCTAATTTAACTCAACCCATTTCGCTATATATGTAACTTTGAGAACAAAATCAATCTTAGAACTATCAAAGTAAAGGTTAAAAGTATTTTTATTGTTTACTTATTTATATACAAGTAAATATGACATGTGAATAAGTTCAGATCCTCTTATTCCAATAACTAAAGGTGGATTTTAAGAACCCAAGTAACAGCGGACGGAAGCGATTTAGGGTTTGTGGTGGAGAAATTGGAGAAGAACTTAGAATTTTGGGGGATAAATTAGGGTTTGGACCTCACACGCAGGCGAATCACACGCCCACTCTCTTACGAATTACTCAAGAAAAGATTTGATAAAGCAAATCATACTCTCAAAAGAAATCATATTTCACTCTATATTTCAAATTAGGGTTTTACAAGCCATATATATAGAGAATTCTAAAACAACAAGATAATAACAAATCTCTAAAAATCCAAAATCTAACTAAATTCCTAATCAAATCAAATCAAATCAAATAAAATCTAACTAAATAACTAATGTCATCTCTATCAATTCTCCTACGCTTAGAAATATTCACCGCTTGGTGAATAGCGATAAGAAGAAAGTCAAGCACAGTCAACTAAAATTGGTCAATTTTCTTGAGATCTAACAAATATTTCCACCGAACTAAATATAAGAAAATCGAACAGTTTGGAAGCCAAATGTATGCTATCTGACATTTCTATGGTGGCGACAATAACAATTGTAAAAGGTCTGGAGAGAAATCAAAATTGTCTAGAGAGAAATCAAAATCAGTCGTTTCTATAGAAAATGAAGAATTTGGAATGTGAACTAGAAAGTTACTGAAAACACGATCCTTATGAACAGGGCAAATGAATGTTTCTGTAGTTGGTTCTAGCAGAAAAACCGGATCAACAACTTTTGGACCTGTGACAGGCTCTATGATGGGTTCGGTCTCAACCATAACATAATCACCTAAATTCTTGGAAGCTAATGTGTCGATATCTGTACTCTTCGAATGGCACTGATATTCATAATGCCAAAATTCTCCACATGCCGAACATTTGATAGAAAGACACTATGAGTCGAGGGTCAATATCCTTCACATTTAGAGCACTGTTCAAAAATAAGATGCGGAGCATACGGTGCACGAAGAAAAAACTAGAAACGATTCGAAGTTGGACGAGATTTATAGTTGTTGAGGTACCAATCAAAAGCTTCTCTAACCAACTTTAATTTGGCATAATTATATTTCTGCTCTGAAGTCAACTGAAAATAACAGAAAAATTGCTTCAAATTACTTTCCCAATTATCATAACCATTAGGATCATTATAACTATGAAAATATGAGACTGTATCATATATATCACACTCTACTTGCTTGAAATTGACATCAGTGTTGATGAATTTTCCACAAAATATAAATCCCATATTTAAATCAAGTTCAGAAAATACCAGAATTAAAATGTGTCGATTATATCTCGAATCCGATGTGAACCGAACTCAAAATGGCTTCAAAATCACTCTCAAAAACTCTTACAGGGTCTGTATTCTCCTTAACGGATCTGTCACCTTACAAACAGTTCAAATATGCTTTGCTAGACCCAATCCAGTGTCATTGGAAGCAAATCGAGTTCGGTCGGGTTGCGGGCAGTGGGAGGGCACTGCAGTGGTGAGGGTGCTCTGTAGGTGTTGATTTGTTGTTGTTACTGTTGTTGCTTGTTGCTGCTGCTGTTGTTGCTTGTTGTTGTTGCTGTTGTTACTTATTGTTGTTGTGGCTGCTACTGCTGCTTGTTGTTGCGTTGTTGTTGCGTGCTGCTGCTTGTTGCGTTGCTGCTGCTTGTTGTTGCATTGTTGCTGCTGTGTGCTGCGTGCTGCTGCTGCATGCTGCTGTTGCTTGTTGTTGTGCTGCTTGTTGTTGCGCTACTGCTGCTGCTGTGGGAAAGGAGAAGAGGGTTTCTTTCTTTCTTTCTTTTTTCTTTTTTGCTTGTGGTGGAGAAATTGGGGAATAACTTAGAGTTTTTGGGGATAAATTAGGGTTTGGACCTCATGCCCAAGCAAATCACATGCCTACTCTCTCACGAATCACTCGAGAAAAGATTCGATAAAACAAATCACATGCTCTCAAAAGAAATTATATTTCACTCTATATTTCAAATTAGGATTTTACAAGCCATATATATAAAGAACTCTAAATCAACAAGATAATAACAAATCTCTAAAAATCCAAAATCTAACTAAATTCCTAATCAAATCAAATCAAATCAAATCAAATCCAACTAAATAACTAATCTCATCTCTATCACCAAGGATCCAACTAAAGTTGGTTTGAGAATGCAAGAACCTACTTTAGAACTACAAGTTAGGCTAGATACTTGTAAACTATGTATAATACTTGTGTAACCATGTACAGAGAAGTGTTACTTTATCCTTGTTGATGGTCCACATGAGGTGATGTGAAGGCTATAGTATTAACATTGTAGTCATGATTCTCTAAAAAGTGGTATTATACTCGACATTTTCAATGTTGGCCATAGTTTTTCTATATTTTTCTTATTTTTGGAATAGTATAGTATTAAGAATGTATATGTATGTATTCTTGTATTTATATTCAGGAAATATTCATTTCGGCATAATTTTGTATAAATTGAGTATGCATTATGCTCAGCTAGACCACAAGACCACATGCGTAATAAATTCATGTTTTAAAACACTGGTGATGTCAGTAACAAAATTTAAAATTTACGAGAATTTAATTAGTAGAATTATTAAGCTTGTTGTAATCTAATTCATGGGGAACCATCCAATTACTGTATAATAGTGATGCCCTACATTCACCAAGCAAATGTGACAATCAAGATAGTAGCTGAACTTCATTTGAGTCAACAAACTTAGAACAGAAAATAAAAAATATTTGCAATGCAACCACTTATTTGATCCAATGACTGCCAATAAAAATCTAAGTAATTGAAAAAAAGGATGATATTGACATTAATGAGAAGAACGAATGCTGGGGTCATCATTCAATCAGTAAGAAAAAAAGAGGATAATTTAAAGAATTACATACCAAAGCGTATGGCTCGAAGAACTCGAAGGGGGTCATCCAGAAATGTAGACTTTGGAGGTAAAGGAGTTGCAATGTATCCATTCTTCAGATCTTGAACCCCTGCATCACATGGCCACATGTGACACAATGGAAACTAGATGAAAAACATCATATACTAGGTACAATCAACACTGATGATGGACAAAATATTCTAACCTCTTCCGGTGAAATCTTCAACTGAGTGAGTGTTGATATTGTAAAATAAACTGTTATAAAAGGCAAGTAATGATTTAAGAATCCAAATGAACCAATAATAATATTTTAAAACTCATTGTTGAACAAGTAACTATTGCTGCTGAATTCTGCACATATCCGCAATAGTGCAAATGCACCATTGGAGGTGCACGTCAATAATAAGAATATTTAAATGATACACATAAGAAACCAGTTGATCTCCTTGGGTATAATTGGACTGGGAACAAATGGAACGTTCAAGATATCTCATACCCATAACGTATATAACAATCCTGGAGATATTTGTCCTAAAATAAAATGCTAATGCCTCTAAAATCATCTGTTTAACACAGGATGGTATGAGACAAACCATTTCCAAAAGGTTGAGGAAAGTGGATATAGAATGCAATTAGATGCAATATTTTGTCCAAGAATTAGCTGGAGGAGATAAGTCAAGAAAACACAAAGGGAAAATTTTAATACTGCAAAAGCTAATATAAAGCAGAGTTTGCAAATATTAAATTTGGTGGCAATTATGTGAAGATTAGGCTAACTCTGACATGGTTCTGGTCAAGAGCTTACTTTGATCAGTAATTTACATTTGGAAAATGGTAATTGTTACAAAGCCATGTTGTCCTGTGGTTGGTCAGTTCGCATGGTTTCCAATATTTGAGTTCCTTGCTTAATATAGTGTGTAAAGCATACAAAGGGAAGGGGGAAATACAGAAAGATTTCATAAATATGAATGAGAAACATTAATTCATTGACATGCTTTATATGAAGCAATAAATAATTTCTTATCCATTACTACCTGCTTCTCCTGGAATTGTTTATAAAAGACATCTGAATCAACTGAAACAAATCTATAATCACAACTCAACAATAAGCAAATCCGATGCCAATGACTTTTGTTTTGCATATATTAATGTTGATCTCTAGCACAAAGTATGTGTTAGTTACGGACTATGTGGGTTAATCACAAAGTTCTATTGGCACAAATGATACCAAGCACCACCATTAGAACATAATCTTTTTCTCTTCTCATGGGCTCAATTATGGATCATGGCCCGAAGTCGAGAAAACTTCTTAAACAACTGACCCAGAATTTTAAAAAATCTATTAATAAAATGACCCCCCCTAAGATGGTGCAGAATTCTTCATCAGGGCAATTACACCTAAGAACGGTTGTACCATAAAAACAATGACAATAGACTGGTAGGCAGACCTACCTTCTTAATCATGCAGAACAAGCCCAAGAAAACATGTTGGTTACCCATATTCACAAAATAAATAATAAGAAGAAGCTAAAAGGAATTAATTGTTGATTACCTATTAATCGTTAAATCCCTTCGATATGCATCTTCCTCAGCAGTTCCAAACTTCTGCAGATTCAAAAATAATTTGTAGGTCAGTCAAACAATGTTGCTTTTGAAAGCAAAAAAAAAAATGCAATAGTAGAGAAATAATCTAATAAACAATGCACTAGGAAATATCATATCACTCAGTGCAAGTGCAACCTAAATGTTCATGTGAAAGCCACCAAGTTAACAATAACAGTCAGAGATGAAAACTGACAACACAAAGACCTTACGCCAAACAAGTGAAATTGTAAATGGAAGAACCTGTACCATTGTTGGGATACGACTGTTATCGGCATAAGTTTCAGATCTCAAGTTGACAAAATCAATCCAGGTATCATAGATGCGCATCCTTGCTGTTTCTAAATGTTTCGATTGGTCCGGATTACTGCAAAAGTATGCATGGATTCAGATATGATTGATGAAAAAAGGAAACAACATCAAACCTTTATACAGTAAACAAACATTTGAGCAACCTTTAACCTGACAAAAATTAAATTTAACAAGCTCGTTATGAAGGCAGGATATAAGCAACTTTACCTGACAACAAATTAAATTTGATATGCACACACAGAGTGAGCAACTGAGAAATATTGGGTGCGAGGGAAAGGGAAAGAGGTAAAGTGATATAATTTATTAGCAATCAACTGCAATATACTAAATCAATATTAAAAATAATATATTAATTATTATATCCCAGATACTCACTAAGTATCAACTGCATAAAACAACTTTTTGCATGAATATACATTTTGATATAATTATTGATGGAACGTATGCAATAGTCAGCAGATGTAAAGTTGAATGGTATAAACTATCCAATATATATTTGAAAATAAATTTAATACCATGAAAGAAATAGAAACATAGGATCTCAAAAAAAGCGGAAATGGAACCACTGACAATGACAACATTGAAAAGAACTTAGCATGCCGTTACAAGAAGTAGCTATAGCACCAGCTGGTCCAAGTTTCCTCCAAATAAAATCTGCATTAAAGATCCAACCCAAGCAACAAACTAACCTGCTACAAATCTATAGAAGTACATTCATGCTATTTTTTCCACTATGTTCCTCTTAATCTTTCCTCACAAGACACTCCTAGAGTATCAGACTTTCATAAATGACATCACATATAAATTTTCTTATGTCTTTAAAGTCTAAATTTATATGTACACATGCCATCTGTATTCAACATTTTAGACTTAAAACTCCAAGAGCAGAAAGAGACCCAATAAAATTGAAGTCTTCATAGTCTGTCCTCTTGTACCTGCATCATTGTAGTAGGAGCCAACTTTGTATTGTCTGCCTCTTTGGTCTCGTGCAAATAATTTTGTATGCAATAACTCTTCCATGTTTAATCTCATAGACACCTTACATACAACTTATAAGTAAAACATGAAAGTAAGTGCAGCCTTGAATGCATGATCCTTAAAAATGACATAATTTACAAATAAAAAAACATTTTCAAGTGCATTCATATAGCAAGAAAATGGATGTTTCTACAGAATTAAATTCTTCATTACCTGTGCAGCACAAATTATAGACATAGAAAACTACAGATAAGCAACATGCATTACTTAATGATGACAAGCAAGCTATACAAGTGCCAACAAAAGCTAGGAGTCAACTTTACATGGTCTGCTTCTTTGGCCTCGTACAAATATTTTTGACCCATGTAAAGGTAGATTGTAGAATGTTAATCTCACTAATAAATTATATTTAAACAAACTTTGGGCTATCATCCGCCGGGTTTGTTGGCTGACCCTTTGCCAGTTGTCCTTACTTCACTAAAGGGAGCGAAGAATGGATTCAACAACTACTGTTACAATAGAGAGTTTTATTCTCTGTTGGTCAGTAACCCTACCTGCATTTCCTTACTTTCAGAAAGGATTTACTGGGACAAGAAATAGATTATTTTCAACTGTCCCCTTATAAGCTATTAAAATTAAATTAGAGACCAACTGTAGCATTGCATGCATCATTCTCAAACGAGCATATTTTACAGGTAACTGATTTTTATTTTTTTTCAGACTCACACATATACAACAAGAGGATGGATACCTATCCAACAAAAGCAGCATTGCACCTACCATTGAATAACACCAATCGCTTGTTCTTCTTCACCAGCATACTTCAAGTACTCGTTGACTTTGTCACAGAATTCTCGGCCCAACATATTATCAAGTGCAACATCAATATCATAACAATCTTTGCCCAAAAGCTGCATATCAGCAACACAAATTGATCTTTAGAAGAAAAAAATTGTTATTAATTTGCAACAACCAAGACTTCCAGAGTTATAAACAAGCTTGCAAGTATTAAATTACAATTCTCCAATCAATTTGCAACTTTTTTTTTCCTTGCGGCAGTAATACTATCTAATAGATGCTTTTAATCCCCAAATAAATTATAAGTTTCGAGACATAATTGTTCCCAAGAAACAAATTTCAAGTCTACAAGATTTCCAAGAATTGCATTCTCTAATGAATTTGTCAAATCTTTTTCTTGCCGTAGTATAAACTAATCTAATACATGATTTTAATCCCCAAAAAATTATAAGTTTCCACTCAAATTCAAATGGAAACATAATTCTTCCCAAAAAAAAAAAAAATTTCAAGATAACGTTCAAATAAAACCAACTACTAGAACTTGAAGATTTTGCATTCTCCAATCAATTTGGATTTTCTTTAAACAGATATCACAACAAAATTGTAATCGCCAAAACAATTAGTATTTTTTTTTTTTGGAAAAAAAAAAAGATAGAATTAACCACTGTTGCTAAGAATTAAAGTTTAGGGAAGGACATAGAGGAAATTCGACCTTATCGCGTACCCAACCGCCGGCAACCCGTAGCTGAGTGTCCAGCCCGAAGTGGTTCAACACGCCGAGCAATCGTTTGAAGATCTTCTCCTCTTTCTCCGTGAGATCGATCTTCTCCTTCACCGTCACCGGACTAGCCATGATTCTTCCCCTCTCGCCGGCGAGAGTGGAGATTTGGAGATGAAACCCTACTTTTGGGTATTGGGGGCGGATCGAGAGGAAATTTGGGTATTTAGGGCGGATTGAGAGGAAATTGGGCGAGAGAAATCGGCGAAAGGGAAAGGGAGAGAATCTCAAGGGTTGGATCAAAGAAGGCAATAGCAGCCGGATGGAGTTGAGGAGGTTTAAGGCCATCAAACCAAAGGGTTTTACTTTTATAGGCTCTGCTCTGCTCTGCTCATGTTGTTGGGCTCGTTAATATTTGTTCCCTTTTGCTTCTGGACAAAACTACTGGGCCTTTTTTGTTAAAATAAAATAAAAAATAAATTAAATAAAAGTCCTAATATCTCCCTGCTTAATTAAGAAGGAAAAAGAATTAGCATCTTTTCCCATTTTTAACTTTTGTTTAGTTTTTTCTTCTTCTTCTTCTTTTTCCGAGCCTTAGCAATGGTTAAACAAGTCGAAAATTTTCGACACTAATAACAAGATTTAGTTAGCTAGATTCGAGTTCTATAAAATCTCATATCAAGAAGTGAGATACCAAAGTAAGACTGGTTCAATTCTCAAAATAATTTAGCTTCTAATTTTTTTAGCACACAACAATAACAAAAAAAAGAAGAAGCAAAATTAGAAAAATAGAAAACAAAATTAGTGTAGGGCTAGACTTTGGATGCGAGTCATGCGAAGTAGTTAAAAATAAGGATAGCATGCATGTAAAAAAGATTGAGATGGGAATTTAGTTGCGACATTGAAATTTTATTTAATTATAAATTGATTTTGGGTAGCTTCATCTTTTGAGGGGGAAAAAAAAAAAGAAGAATAAACGGGTTGGATTCGGTTGGTTGACTTGGTCAACAATACATTAACTAGCTTGTAACCATTCTTTTGCATTTCAACATGCTCTTCGGGGCTTGATATTTATCTAAACAGCATATATAATACATGTCCATACTGTTGAATACTCCACAGCATATATATGCACTTCTCCATAAAAACATTCTCATTTCATACTAAAATTTCAAACTCAACATGCAACTAAGACTTATAAAACTTGGATGGATAGAGAAAGATGAGCTAGCTCCTCACTAAAACAAACAGATGATCCGAATAATAAGTCCTGAGAGCTAGTCCTGTAAAGATACTCGTCTTCTTACATGCATATAAAATATTATATCAGAACCTAATACAAAAATAAACAATCACAAAACCGATCACAAGCCAAAAATAATAATGTGGTTGGACCATAATCAGTGCATACATCTACTACAAATAAGAGAGACCTTCCACTATATAGAAATCAAGAAGAAAATACAACAAATGCCCCCCTTTCTCAAATAATACACCAAACCATTGAAGAATTAGACGAAGAAAAGATGGATATTTCCATGTACTAGCTCCCTTACTTTTTTTTTTTATTTTAAGTCCATCACAATCAACTATATATATATATATATATATATATATATATATATATATATATATATATATATATATATATATATATATATATATATATATATATATATATGGAATTACTGTAGATGAGCCGTCAGCTCAGGAAAACTTACGTGAGTTAGCGACAAAATTATAATGATTCAATATTTTTTCTTCAATTTCTTTTAACAGTTACTATCTCTACCTCCTTAACTTATTTCGATTAAATTTCATAAATTTTAGAGTTCATTTACCCTTTCATCAAGTACATACAAAATGTTTTATTCATTGAAAATCGTTAATTTGTGTTAACTTGATGGAGGATCAAATCAAAACTAAAACCCAAGAAATTGGGTATGAGTGAACCCTAAGGAATCGAGATCATAATCCAAAAAAAAATTTTAAAAAAAGATTATTAGAGATAGTAGAAATGAACTGCAGCTCAAGTAACTTGCATGAGCTGTCAGCTCATTTCTCTCTATATATATATATATATATAAGAAACCAAGGTGGTTAACTCATAGCTAGGTACAAACCCAACACAGTATTGATATGGGTTACATTGGTTTCGTTGCGAAGGAGAAATTAAGTTACACATGTTCTTTCGAAATTGCAAACAAACTCATTTTCTTCTATTTTATATATCTCAGAGATGAAGAATCAAAAACTTTAATATTTTTTAATATATATATATCTACTGATAGATTCTCAGAGAGCAGTTAACTCCATTCAATTTATCTTTATCATTTATTTGAATTGATTCTAGATTTCAAAGTCCACAACACTTGCGCTAGGTTCTATGATTTAATTATATGTTTTTCAGAAACATGCCTGCGTGAATTATATATTTTATAATTATCTGTAATTAACTTTTTAATTACAATTTCTTTTAATAATAGCTCAAATTCTTTTGAAAGTAGCAAGAAAAGCATGGTAGCATCTCCTTCGTCTGCCTCTTATCAATTTCTGATTGTGTCAATACACGATCATGAAAGATGACATGCCACGATATATGGATCATAGAAGAGAAGCAGGAGATGGACGATAAGAAGGGTACAGACATGTATTAATGGTACTACATGCCAATATGATATTTTAAACCTTGGACCATTCGTATAGGTTAAATTCTTGTTTAATTAGGCAAGAAACTCAAAGCACGCACTTTTCACTAAGCAAATAGCCAATGCATGCAGCATGGACTCGGCATCCTCACTGATTCGGATGGGATGATTTAAACAGAGCAGCAGCTATTTAATTTAGCGACCGATCCAACTCTAACCTCCAATATATTCCAAATCTTAGAATTGTTCCTCAGCAAAATAATACCATTCTTAAGGGGCAAAAAAAAAAAATAAATAAATAAATAAATATGGAGAGTCCAGTTTGAGCTATTCCATAAGAAGACTTAATTTGCCCTCATCAATTTGGAGAGTAACCAAATTACATTGAAATTTCACTAGAATTAAACCCAATTGACGAGAAGCTAATATCATAAATAAGAAAGGAAATAGATAATGTACTAACTAACTACATAATTTCGAGTGATGAGAAAATGGAAGTGATCAATCGATTGTATTGTATTTACGGCTATTTGAGCCAACCCTTTATTTTTATTTTTATTTTTATAAGAGGATATGATAGCCATCTCTTTACCTAAATTAGGAATCAATCTGTCTTTCCCCATTTTTCTTGAATTGCTGCTCTAACAATGATTATAGTAAACTTCAAGTATTCAATGTCTAAGACTGCCTCCACCTTTCACTTAGGATCCGTTTGTTTGAAAGAGCAAATAAAATTTGCATTTGCATTTGCATTTCGAAAAGAGAGAAAAAACTTGAGAGTTGGAGAGGGAACTCCCAATACCCGAGAGTGGTTATAATTAAACCACCAATTTTGAGAATTCTTATGAGAACTAAGATATCCCACTAAAAATTTAGAATTTTATCTTTTTGAAATGCAAATATAAATTGTATCTGCACTCACACGGACACAGACACAGCCCCTCATTGGAAAATAAAATACATCACAACTTTCAAGTTTGTGCACTCCGACATTTCACCATTGCATATACAGCCTGTCAAAGGAAGTTGGGCATGGCTAGCATGTCACATTTTTAAAAAAATTAAAAAAAAAATAAAATCAATGTTATGGTGCTTGAATGAAACAACTAAAAGTTATGCGTAGCCAAAATTCACCCGAGTCAGATGCTGCAATATGATATGAGTAAAAAGATACGGATTGTAAACAAAGACACATGCGTAAAAATTTGTCAATTGATATCTTCTAGCTAGAATTTGCAAGTTCTTGCCATGATTTCTCAACATACATATATCAGAAAAGATGTACTCATCTATGTTTGTGTTTGTGCTTGAATAATTTCTGAAAAAACTGCAACTCGAGCAAGCAATCCCCTTGTGTCTGTGCTGCTGATGATTTCCATTCAACTCCAATTGCAACTTGAGCAATCCCCTCTTGGTTATGCCGATGATTTCCATGCAACTCCAATGCAACTTCAGCATTAATCCCCTTGCATAGTTGCATTGCATGATGAATTTACTTAAATCCCAACTCTAGTAAACCCTCGAATGTATGCCTGGTGCAGGGAGAGCATTGGTCCTTGAGCTACTACTACATAATACCAAATGGGTCGATGAAAAGTACTAGTACTCTTTGGCCTTTGCCCAGATTCGAGGAAACCATCTTCTAGTTAATAATTAAATCAGTTTCACGTCGATGAGCTTAATCAGACTAACAACTAAAAGCCAATCATAATGAGGAAACACTATGTGTCTTCACTGCCTGTAAATGTAACGGGAGGTAACAATTTCTCACAAGGTAGGACCAAAGACACGAATTGGCAAGCAAACATGATCGAGCCAACTTACACAACTCCCCAAGTCTCATTCATTCATATGTATTTATTTTTTTTTCCATCAATATGAAATCCAATTCCATAGATAATATTTGATTCTTCAATAAACAACTGATTCCAAATATCAAAATTAGTTTCTATGCACCCAATATACCAAAAAAGACTTAAAACAACGAAATAGAACAAGCAAGCAGGGAGGGAGTCGAAATAACAAATAAACCTACCTCCCTCGTCTGTCTGATTATTGAGATGAAGGAGCAGCCAGCGAGGAACCTATCTGTAGCATGAGAGCGTGCACAGGATGAAACTCCTTATCTCCTCGCATCCTAACCTTCATCTCATAATCATCCAGCGTCGCTTTGATCCCCTTCCAAATCTGATCTTCCCCCTGCGAATCTAGCCACAGAGAGTACTGAAGAGGTGTGAGTTTGTTCCTCTGCATTGGTGATTGCAACTCATCGGGTCCCCGAGAGTACAGATGATGAAGAATAACACTCGGTGGCAAGTCCTGCAGCAACGGAGACCCAAGCAATTGCGATGTTTCCAGGAAGATAACGGGCCGCAAGGCACGAAGAGCTCGATAGGGCGCCCCGAGCTGCTCAACTGGAAACAAGTTCTGGCCCACGGCAAGCTCAAGCTCAGCCATGTCCCTGGCCATCCTGAGCTTGCCAGATTCCGACAGGGGCCTCACAAGAGCAGCATGCCTGATAAAGAAGATGAGGACCCGAGATGCCATCCTCCGAACAAGCTGTGTGCAAATAGTTTCGGACCGAGGAGCTGAGGAAGATGGCAGCAGTTTCGACAAGAACTCGGTCCGAAAATGAACTGTAGACTTCTGGAACTCATCCATATAGGCCGATGCATTGTTATCCATGGCAGCATCCATCCCATGACCGGAGAAGTCCTGATCGTGAATCTCAAGGATGCAAGACTCGAGGCGGTCGAGCATGGACTGAAACAGAGTGGTCACGGAGTCGCAAGCAACACCATAGATGGCACCAAGAGGAGGAGACAACACATCGGCAGCAACAGGCGGAAGGGACGATGCAGTGGCGGTAAGGCGGGAATGAATCTCCTGCAAATGCTGGCACAGGGCAAAGTTCTTAATCTGGGCCACAGTGGCCGGACCAGTAACCTGCCTAGACTCGGGACCAGTAGACACCTGGTACTCAGCTCTCTCAGCCAACAGCATCAGCACCTTCCCAATTTCATGCAACACAAGCAGCATCAAATGCCCATGAAGCTTAACAACCTCAATCTCCTCCTGAACCCTCAACACGATCCTCGATATCTGATCCTTGGACGGAATGCTCCCCCTGCCCGACACCGGGAACACGCTGTTAACATGATCAGACAACTGGCTCAAGCACTGCGCAAGGAAAGCAGTCTGGAATGTATCGATGGCAGCCACCATCTGATCCTTCCCTTGGGGAGTAACCGCAGGAAGCACCCCTCTAACGTCGGTATCCCTCGAAACCCTCTCGATCAAGTTCTCCACCATCGAAAACAGCTTCGGATACCCGTGAGTGAACACTTGCTTCACGAAGCTGGAGGCCGTGAACACCGACTTCATCTGCGAGGCGAAAGCCTTCGCCAGAGCATCCCACACTCTATCAGTCAGCAATGGCTCCCCTTCTTGCCACACCTCGTGAAGGAACAGCACCTGAGTGAAAGGAACCCGCTTTTTCAACAGAACAGTCTGCAATTGCCAGACCGCCATCATCACCTTATGCAGCTCTCCCATGCACTTTCCCATCCTCTCCCACAGCGCTTCTCCGGCCCTCTTTCCGCCGCCGATCTGCGGCGTCCCGCTACGCTGGATCCCGCCGGGCCCACCGAACCCTCCGCTGCCGCCGCCTGCCGCCGCGGTGGCAGATATGGCCTTCATGTCGAGGGCCGACCCGACGCTCTTCACTCCTATCCCCTTGTACTTGTTGATCAGGGCGTCGACGGTAGATCGGAGCTCGCCCAGATTGTAAAACACCTGGAGGCCGCACCAGATGTCGTTCTGGTTCATCTCGTCCATGCCTTTCTCGACGGCTTTAATCGCCTCGGAGCGGAGGTGGCTGCCGGTCTCGGAGAGCCAGCGGATCTCATCCTCGACGACGGAGATCCCGGCGAGGCCGCGCTCCTCGTAGAGGATCTCGATCTCGCGGTGCATCTCGGCGGCCTTGGCGAGGTCGACGGATTTGGAGGAGGGGGACATGAGGGAGCGGAGCTTGGAGGAGAGCTTGAGGAGGCGGGAGGTGGAGTGGATGAGGTCGGCGGCGGAATGGAGGTTGGATAGCTGAGTGGTGTGGGAGCGGATGAGGAGGCGGGGCTCGGAGATCTCGCGGCGGAGGTGGAGGACGGAGGACTGGAGGGAGGAGACGGAGGAGCGGAGGGTGGAGAGGAGGGAGTGGGCGTGTCGGAGGTGGGAGAGGTGTGAGAGGAGGGAGGGGTGGGAGGAGAGAACCTGGGAGCGGAGGTGCTTTTGGAGGGAACGGATGGCGTCCTGGAGTTGCTCGGCGGTGGAGGCGGCGGAGCCGGAGGAGAGGGCGCGGGAGGAGAAGGCGGAGGAGGAGAAGGACGGGGAGAGGAAAGGGGAGAAGAGGGGGTCAGAGGCGAAGGAATCGAGAGGGGAGAAAGAGGATGTTGGGTTCGGATTCGGGTCTTTGATTGTTGGAGAGCGCTGGAGAGGGGAGGAGGGGAGCAATCGAGGAGAGACCGTCGCCATGGCTGGAGATTTTTGGAGATGGAGAGGAGAGGAGAGGAGAGGTTCAGACCGAGTTCTCGATCTCGATCTCGATCTCGAATTCTCGATGGTGGCTGAGGAGCTCAAGTACAATATACCAGCAAAGTGGCAGGCCCATTGGACTGGGCCGTACCGGCTTACCGCATTTATAGAGAAAAGCCCAGATTGATGAACTAGATAGCCCACGCAGTCACCAAATTGAAAAAATTAAATTTAAACTATATAACAATATCTAGAAATAATTTTTTTTAAAAAAATAATAATTAAAAATGAGGTTTTCCTTTTCTTTTTCTTTTTTTTTTAACTTTCTTGTATTTTATTCTATTATGTCAGTAGTAAAATAATAATATACGAAAGATAAAGGGTAAAAATGACAAAAGATGTATATTTGGGAACGAGGGCACCGAAGGCAAGTGTGAGCTGATACTGCGGAAGAATAGAAATGAGTGAATTTTGCATGTATTGCTAATTGTTAGTCTTGCCTCCTGCGTAGGTGCTGGGTGTTTTGCTTAATTTTTGAAGTTAAACATGGTAATTAGTTGTTTGTGTTACTGTTCCCATGACCGCGACTGGACTTCGTAGGGTTAACCGTTCAGTTCAGTGACGATGCTCATCATGCTTAGTGGTGGTGGTGGATGAACAACGTGCGTGCGCAGATTGGAAAAGAGAACACATTTTCTGGTGACAAAATGTTTTTGGAGAATGGAGATGGATTAGCAAGCAGCAGAACAATTCACTGATATGTTTTCGTTAAATATCAGATACAGGGTATTGGCAATTAATGATTTGGCAGATGGGCCATGCTAGTAAATGCATATGTAGGTGATCTAGCGTGACATAATAATAATAATAATAATAATAATAATAATAATAATGGAAGGTAGGTATCCAAGTTGCACAACACAAAAATAAAAAAGAATAAAATAAAATAAAAATACCCCAACACACTATATACAAGACGATGGAACTCCTCATCCTCAGTAAGGATCCCAACATGCTATTCACTCACTTTCTCCAAATTTAATTTGTGAAGGGGAGATAAAAAGAGGTGAGGACATTGTAAATGGATCCCAACACGTTAGCGTTTACACTTGAAGGCCAGGCCTGCCGCTTCTAATTTTCGTTTCTGTTCCTCCTCAGCAGGAACCCAGACCCAGCTTATTGCCAGAGCATAGCCCATGGGTCTTCTCTACTAGCAAGGCTGGGCTCGGCCTATGGTTGGACCGAGTTGGAGGAAAAAACAAAGGAAAAAGGAAATAAGAAAAACAAGGAAACTTAAGGTTAAAATTTGAAATTGGGAGTTCTAGGGAACTACGGTAAGAAGCTCTGAGAGGTCTTAGAAGCAATTGTAAATGGAAAGTGTGTAGGGTTTGAGAGAGATTTTTAATTTCAATAACTTTTTCTTATTTTTAAGTGATTTTATGATATTGATAATAGTGTCATACGAGAGTGGTTAATTATGCACATAAAAGAAGATAACATAGTGATAACTACCGATAGATATATATATACTTAAGCTTTAGACTTTAACATGAATAGTTCTTCATTAAATAATGGTCAATGAGTAAAAAAAGAAAATGAATATTTTAATTTTTACAAACTAAGATTTATCGATCCAAGTAGATCTCATTCAGTTTACAAATTCCTGCTAAAAAACACTGCCACCATGTAACCATTATACCGATTTTGCTGTGCAAGTAGTGCTGACAACTTAAAACGGCTCTCTGAGCTTTGCTAGTAAGCGACTAGATATATCTGATATGGTTAAATTCTCTTAGAATTCCTCTTCATAATGAAACCTATAAATTTCTTCCAGACCTGAGTTTTATTTATAAAGTTATCACTGTTATACTACAATGGCTACACGGAGCCTGTTGTGCAAGAGGGTTTGGCAATTTTAGATGCCACTGAAGATGAGCTGAGTATTGCTGGATTATTCTACGGGTTTCTCTACCTCTAGGACGGTCGATTTCTTATATGAATGGCTTACAAGAATGTTAAACTGCAGTCTGCATATCCAACCTCATTACTTTGTGCATCTGGACAAAAAGTAGCAGCACATTTACCACCCAATAATTTTTTCTTCAAGTAAGTTTTTTTTATTTTTTTATTTTTGTGGATCTCAGTCCACTTAATGTGATTTTTAAATTCTCCATTAAAACTGTTTTCATGTGAAGTGTAACATTTTTCTCCTTGGTCACTCCCCTAAAATAAAGTTTTATAAATATAATTTCACCATATTAATAACCTGTGTCTTTTTCTTTTGAGGTGTCGATCGGACAAGAAAATACAAAGCATATTATTTTATGCTTTATTCAGAGAGAAAAAGAAGAAATAAACACAGAATTATAGACCGACGGAACAAAGAAAATGCAATTAAAGGAAAAGTATTGGACTGCTGCGCAAAAGCCCTGTCAGCAGAAAAAGTAATTCATTAATGAGCCCGAACGGTCGGGTTGTGCATTTATGACGGTGTGTTCACCTACTCTACTCCTTCCTCTCCCTCACCCTCTCCTTTTTCTGCTCTATATTTTTTATTTTATTTTATTTTATTTTATTTTTCACAAATTAATTAGAACTCTAATTAATTGTTTGTGTGTAGACTTTCTATCCGGTCATTAATAGATAGATGCTCGCCTCAAACAGAAGAGCAGAGCAGGGAAGGCGGTAAAAGGTAGATTAAACTTACGGCGCGTCACCGCATCACCCATCCGCTTCTTCTCCCATCCATCTCCCCCCCCCTCTCTCTCCTCCATGTGTCGGATGATGCTTTTGTCGCCTTCGGAGATTCCACCTGCTCTTTTAATTAATACCAAATCAAATACCAATAATAATAAAAAAAACAAACAAATACCATATAAATCCCGTATCTCTGCCCCCCGCCAAGCCGTATTATACGCTTCAACATTCGTGCCGAGGATCATCACCGCCATTTGCTAGCTAGAACCCTGAAAATGGCCGGCCATTTATAGTGATCAGAATTAATTATGTGTATTTGAAAAATATTAAAATTACATTATGATAAGAAGAAGAAGAAGAAGAAGCAGCATGGAACTTCGTAAATAACTTTCTATCTTTAGTACTCATACTTGATTCCTTCTCCATTCACCTCGAAGATAAAACACTATATTATCACCTTTGTATTCGATGCAACCGCTACTTGTTGTTAAGTGTTCAACTCCTCCTCACTAACAAATTAAACGAGTGTGAGGGTATCAAACAGTATTGATGAACACCCCACCTTTTTACCACCCCCATTCAGACTGAAAGAGAAGACTCTTTGATATACTCACTCCCTTTTCTTTTAAAAAATTTTTTCCCTCTCTCTGGCGTCACTTTCTTATCCCTATTTATTACGGAGGTCGAAAGTATTTAATGGAGGGGAGTGATTTTGAAAGAAACGTTGGTTTCTATTATAATAGTTAAGAAATGATTATTTTTCTTTAAAAAAAATGAAAAGAAATAAGTAGGAGTAATAAATTCTGGAGAGGACTTCTCTAGTTTTCTCCTTCCCCTTTTTATATTTTTTTTAATCTCGTTTTTTTTTTTTTTTTTTTTTTTTTTCTTTTCTCTATCTCTCCGTCTCCTTCCAGATCTCTCCCTTTCCAGGGAATAGACAATCAGCAAACACACACACAACAGAGAGAGAGAGAGAGAGAGAGATTAAACCTCTCGGTCGCATCCGTCCCCCAAAATCTCCGCCGATCCGTTTGCCGAGGAGTATCAAAAGGCGGAGGAGCTCTGATCACATATCGGCGGTCCGATCTGGACTCCCCCGTTGGGAATCTGATCGGCTGCAGCTCGGATCCGGTCACCGCAGCAGCAGCTGATCGAAGGCAACACCAGAAGAAGCGAAACTAAACGATGTACAAGAACCAGCTACAGGAGCTGGCCCAACGGAGCTGCTTCAATCTGCCATCGTACACGTGTATAAGAGAGGGGCCGGACCACGCGCCGCGGTTCAAGGCCACCGTTAACTTTAACGGCGAGGTCTTCGAGAGCCCCAGCTTCTGCACCACACTGCGCCAGGCCGAGCACTCCGCCGCTGAGGTAGCACTCAGCTCCCTCTCCAATCGAGGGCCCTCCCACTCTCTTGCCGCTCGGATCCTGGTAATCAATTTTGTCTTCCCTTCTTAATTAGTTTGCATAGAAATTTCCATGACTTGCAGCATTGTTTCGATCTCGCGTAATTTTTGGTGAAATAAGTAAGGAATTGGGCTTGAACTGACAATATGATATAAAAATTAAGTGCCTTGGCATAATTTTGACAGAATCAAGGGATTTATTTATTTATTTATTTTTTCCTCTCTTTTTTTTGTGGGGGTGGGAGAAGGGGGATTGGAGGGTTGGGGTGGTTGTGATGGATGGATAACAAAAAAAGACCAATTTTTAGATCAAGTGTTCTTCGCCAGAGAAGAATTAAGTTTTTTTTTTTTAGCTCGAATTCCTTCTTTTAACTTTTATTCGATTTGTATTTATGGTGATTCTCTTTAGAAAAGATTAGATTTTAGAAGGAAAATCGAGTTAGATTCCTTGTATTCTCAAGCTTGAGATGGAAAGGGAAAGTCCCCATTTAATCCATTTATCATTTGTAGTTATAATTCCCCGTGAATATTTAAAGAAATGCTGAGGGGGATTTTGTTGCATAAACTTCTTCTCACAGTGAACCAATTAACTGCGAGCCTTGCTAACTGGGTAACTCGAGTTACGAGCGAACTAAGTTGGTATTCTAAGCAATATTGTTGCAGGAGCCGGCAGAGGTCGGTCAGTCTGGATACTTTTTAACTCTTCCAGCTCAGGTCAACGTAGTAATAATGGTCAATCAAAACCAAACGGCGACGGCGTTAAAAACTATTTCTGTCGGTCAATAATTGTTTTTAATTTTATTTTTTAATAGTATATTGGGAACTCACAATCTGCTTGATGTCCTCTTGCGGTTCCAAACGAGTTTGATTTTAAATTAAATCTAGGGGTTTGGGTATCGGAAATAAAACAAATGGTTCCATTTCATGGCAGGGAGTGGGATTTTTTCTGGGAAGTAAATAGCTTGAGCAAGAGGGGTATTTTGGGAGCGAAGAACCGGCATTTGGCACCTCGCATCACGTTAATGATATTTTAGTTAGTGTCATGTTATGTTAATGATACGAATTTGTATTATATGATATTAATAATAGTAGACTGTGTTTGTGGGTGCACAGCTTTTAAATCGCTGCCCAACTTTTTTGCAGTCTGAGTTCCGTTCACATGTTCCGCCGGAACAGCTTTATTTTGAGTGGGGCACCCCCATCTGTTTTGTGGGTCCCACAGCCGGAGGATATGCTTTTTTTTAAAAAAAAATTGTGGGGTGCGCGTAGAATTTTACGAGGTAAAATGCGGCGTAAATATTGGCTCCGACGGTTTTGGGGAACTGACTGGTTCGCTGGTGGTGACGGGAGCATTCAAACCCTAAAATATTATTTTTTAAATATATTTTTTATAGTAAAAAAGGTTGTGTTTCTTTTATTGTTTAATGGGTCTTAATTTAGTCCGAGATCAACCTCGTTGACTGGATGTTCGGTTCTAAGGTCTAAAGCTCTTAAAAGTTTTTCACACCTTTGAAATTTCTTATGTTCCCATGGTGAACTATGATCTTAGAATCATTGTTTTTAGTTCTTTTTTTCAATCAATCTTTTCCTTATTAATTTATGACTCTTTGATGAGAACTGGCCGATTAATGGGGAACCACATGAAAGTATGATTGTGGAGCTAAATTTGGCTATGAATAAAAAAATCACTGGACATCCCATGATTAATGTATGGAAAATGATTTGTTGACCTGGAACTATTGGGTGCCAAGTAAGTCCAGTGATAATGCATGGTCCTGAGTTGGTGCCTTGTTGCTGAGTGGCTTTCTCTTAAAAAGTGCAGCCATGCTCATATTTTTGCTCCTCATCCTAGACTTAGCTGTCTACGGTGGGATCATGATCATTAAAGTTTCCATTTTTATGTGTGTAAAAGCAAAATTATATCATATCATGACAAGAAATTTTAAAAACAATAAAAATTGAATTACAACCAACACAACAGTTGCTAACACAGTTCAAGAAATGAAATTGGTGGTTTCATCCCAAATTGGCTATTTTAATGAATTTATCTTAAATTTTATGTGAAACTTTTTGGTCGAATCTTGCTTTACTTTATTGCTAATGTAAATTAACATAGCGGGTGTGTCTTTTCTAATATACATGCATGCTTGTGTAAATAAAACTTGTATCAGTATTTGATGTGTACCTCTAACATGAATAAAGGCTTTCGCTGTGTTGAAATGATCTATAGTTGCTTGTGCATACGTCAATCAGTATATGTTTGATCCACTCTGTAACTGATAATCAGCATGTTTTATATGATTTACCTTTAAGTGACAGACTAAGGTTACATTGACAATAAATGGTTCGGTTTTGCATCATCTTCCTCCAGACACAGCTAAGAATGTACAAATAAAACGAACAATGTCAAATTTTAAATGCTATAATCTGTATTTCATGGGTTAAGATTCTGTAATACCATGACCAACTACTAAATAGTTCATGAATTCTGTCAATCCCTGAATGTAATCCAATATATTTTGATCGCTAAAGAATGGTCTGGAAACTAATTTGGCTGCAAGAACTTTGGTGTAATGTTTAAACTTTTGTGTTATTTGCAATATTTTATTTTCAGAACTTTGCAATATTGTTTTAAACTGTATCATTATTCAATTCAAGTCTTTGACAAGAATGTTTAGTACAAAGTGCTGGCTTCATATTTCATAGTACTCTCACAATTATTAGTACTCTTACAATTATTCATCCACTTTTATTAGTGCTGAGTTCATATTTCATCCACTTTTATTAGTACTCTCACAATTATTCAACATGCATGGTACCTCAGAGTTCATTTACTTGGCTTAATACTGGCAATCTTTGGTTTAATAATGTATCTTGTAGTTACTTGTAGTTACTGCCTTATGCAGGACGAGACAGGAGTCTACAAGAACCTCTTACAGGAAATATCTCAAAGGGTAGGAGCACCACTTCCATCATATACAACGTTCCGATCAGGACTTGGACACCTTCCAGTCTTCACCTGCACAGTGGAGCTTGCAGGAATCACGTTCACTGGTGAACCAGCTAAGAACAAAAAACAGGCAGAGAAGAATGCCGCCATGGCAGCATGGTCTTCATTGAAGCAATGTGAGTTTCTACACAAATATTTTCTCATTCACTGGTTCTTGACCAAAGAGACAAAAAAAAAAAAAAAAAAAAACTGTATTTTTAAAGTTTTTGTTAGAAGCCCTAAACACATTATATCTCTTGATGCATTTTATTGGAAGTATATTACTCTTGAAATTGAAAGCAATTCGTAGAGTTCATCATAATCCCATTCCTTCTAGTTGCTCACTGTAGAATACACAGCTGCAGCATACGAATCTGCCGGCCAGCATTATCTAACAATGGATTGGGAATATTTTATTAATGTTATCATCTGAGACTCATTGGTTCAGTGATTGGATTTTGAAGGCATGAGGCTTAGAGATAATGGAGAAATAGCCATGATCTTTAGAATGGGGCCTCAAAATCACTGAAAGGATTTATAATTGCCATATACTTGAAAAGATTGAAGCAGCCATGCCTAGAGCCAAAATGATATTACATGGTCATGATGTTATAAGATGTCGTGAATTTACATGAACTATTTAGATGCTGAGCAACTGATTATTCAATTTAGCATGTTATCACTATTCTTCTTTGTTGTCTTGATGTGTCTTTGTAGACTTCCATATTGAAAGAAAACTGTTGAAAGTCCCTTCTACTGCACCAAAACTCCAAAGTTGTGGTGAGGGTTGAGCGAACTTATTTTATATTTTAACATGCCCTCGCAGGTTGAAGGTCCATTTTGGGCAGAAATCTGGACTTTACGCTGCGATATAAATTTTTTTTTTAAAATCCGCAATTAAATGCGCGCACCTGGGTTGCTCTGATACCATGAAAGTCGCTTCCACTGCACCAAAACTCAGAAGTTTTTTTTTTTTTTTTTTGAAGTGACTTTCAACATGGTATCAGAGCAATCCATGTTCAAATCTTGCCGGGCGCGCATTTAATTGCGGATTTTAAAGCATTTAATTGCATGTTTTAAAAAAAATTATACCGCTGCGTAAAATCCCAGGTTTCTGTCCAAAAATGGGACTTCAACATGCGGGGGCGTGTTAAAATACAAAACAATTTCTCTCAACTCTCACTATAACTTCGAAGTTTTGGTACAACAAAAGGGACTTTCCACAAAAACCTTGCTAATTAATCGAAAGCTTTACAGCCTTTTCTCCGGTCCAGAGTTGTCCTCTATTGGGAATGATTGTTTTCATTTGAATTGGTGACCTCAAGTCTAACTTAAGATTAATAGTGATAGATTATTTTGTTTGAATTGGTGAACTCAACTCTAATTTAAGATTAGGATTTATGGAGAACAATTTGGCTTTCGTTGCACATAGGAGTACAAATAGTGAAGTTGTTATAGTACTATAGTGATTGTTTATCAAATTCTTTTGGGCGTACAGATACTATAGTGGCAGTAGGTTTCAGATTCTGAGCCACATTTTGAAAGGAATTTTGGTATAAAAATATTCTTTTAGGAGCATTAATTGTAATAAACATGGACATACGGAAAAGATTTTTGATGTAGAGATAATTGTCAAATAAATTTCCTTATAGTAACTCAAATCTTGAGAACATAATATAGATCTCTTTCCCTTGTCCTTTCTTTTTGTTTTTTAGTAAGTTGTGGTGAATAGAAGAATTTTGATATATAGATACAGAGCAGCAACAAAACTAGCATGTTCTTGAAACTTTATGAGCATAAAAAAAACACATGCAAATGCTTCATTTAGTGTAACTGCGTGTTTTTATGGGGATCACTTGTTTCAAAAAACCAACAATAAAGAACGAGTTGTTGATGCAATGAAGGGAAACGAAGTCACTAATAAGAACTTAAAGTGGAGTTGGACTGAGTCGTTGAAAAGAAACAGTGTTGGTTCAAGCTAGACTTAAAAGAATTGATAGAAGCATGAGGATAATTGACAATATTCTAAGCCTTGCTACCAAGCCACTGAGTTCAAATTTGGAAGAAGTATAATTTGGTAAATAAGAAATGAATGTAAAAAGTGTTGCATATCATTGTGCTAGATCCTACTTGATATGTTCTAACCAAAGATTCTGTAGTAAATATCATTTTTTTGATTGAGTAAAATATGATTTTTTCTGATGAAATGGCAGACTTGATATGTGCTTGTATGAAAAGTAGTTACGACCTATGTTGGCTGTGCTCTTGAAGAGAGTGATGTAAGGCAGTATGCTGGAATTGGTCATTAAATTCCTAGAAAATTTGGTCTTGTAAAGAAAATAATTTGATATAATTATTCATATTTGATTGGTCATCTAATGATTCAAATCCTAGTAGTAGTTGGTTTTTAATTTTAAAAAAAAAAAATTATATTCATGGTAACAGAGTAGCATAGTAGAGCCAGGTTTTAGACTGGGAAAAATTGAGAGTAGTGACAACTGTATTATTGAAACAGAAACCACATTTGGTATGCTCCGTGAGGCGACGGAGAAATTCTTTAACAAAATTTAACTTGCCATTACCCAACACAATTTCTCTATTCTCATCTTCTCAAAGGTTAAAGCAAATTTATGTTTTCTTAGATGCATAAACTTCATTTCCACGGCTGGCAATATAGCTCTCATACCTACCTGTTACTTTTTGGTTCTGTTATTTGTAAATTTATCTTGGTCAGATTTGATATGTGCTTGTATGAAAAGTAGTTACGACCTATGTTGGCTTTGCTCTTGAAGAAAGTGATGTAAGGCAGTATGCTGGAATTGGTCATTAAATTCCTAGAAAATTTGGTCTTGTAAAGAAAATAATTTGATATAATTATTCATATTTGATTGGTCATCTAATGATTCAAATCCTAGTAGTAGTTGGTTTTTAATTTTTAAAAAAAAAATTATATTCATGGTAACAGAGTAGCATAGTAGAGCCAGATTTTAGACTGGGAAAAATTGAGAGTAGTGACAACTGTATTATTGAAACAGAAACTACATTTGGTATGCTCCGTGAGGCGACGGAGAAATTCTTTAACAAAATTTAACTTGCCATTACCCAACACAATTTCTCTATTCTCATCTTCTCAAAGGTTAAAGCAAATTTATGTTTTCTTAGATGCATAAACTTCATTTCCACGGCTGGCAATGTAGCTCTCATACCTGCCTGTTACTTTTTGGTTCTGTTATTTGTAAATTTATCTTGGTCAGATTTCAGTATCAGCGTTGAGGGGTTTTTTGTTGTCAGCTTATAGGGGTAGAATCTTATATCCAGCTCTCGATCATTTTTATTCTACAGTAGTAAACTTATATTTGAACACGAAATAGTTTCCGATGATAGTTATCAGTATGGCAATAATCTTTCATGCGCTTTAGAAGGAAATATCTTTCATCCCTGTGATTGTTCATTTTGGCTGTCTATAATTGTGCATATACACAGTTTGTTAACATGGATGTTGATTACTGAAAAGCAAGGTTTAATGTGTCCTAATCGGTATAATTTGATTGTCCTAATTGGTATCGGCCAATGATCTTTTGGTATTGGAACCAACAATATCGGAAATATCAGGAGTGATATTCTATGGAAATATCTGGAGTGATATTCTATGGCATATCTCGTACCAGCTACCTTAAAATCTGGTATGATAATTGTGGTATATAACGGTAGCAGCCGACATTTAAAAGTTACAACCATGCTAGATTCCTATTGTTTTAAACATTCTTTTGCCATCTAGTTTCAGTCACTGATAATTTCTAACACTTTCCTATGATAAATTGTAACAGTGGCAAGGCAAACTGCAAGCTCGTCAAACGAACCTGAGAACAATGATGAGCAAGAGCGGATCACAATAGCCCGAGCCCTCCTCAATTACCGTCTTAAGGAGAAGATGGCAATGGCCAATAACCCCAACGCCACGCCATTCCCGAAAAAGTTCCCAATACAACCTGATAAGAAGCCATCAACATTCTTGCAACCTCCACCGCCAGCTGGATCAAAGATACTCCCTCTGATTCGACCAAAATCTAATCCGAGAACGAGACCGACCTCCCCAGCGCCTACTGAGGGTGCCTCAGCACCACCCTTCTCACCTCAGAAGTTCCCGGCTGCTGGAGCTCCACCTTATGTGCCTGTGCGACAGCAGTACAGAATGCCTTACCATGGCATGGCGCCACCCGTGACAATAAGGACTGCAGTGCCAGTGTTTTCTGCTCCACCTCTACCGCCACCAGCTGGTCACCATCTTTCTCCAGTGATCGGTCCACAACCAATAAGAATGGCATCACCAGTTCGCATAAGGCAGGCAGTACCAGTCTTTGCTGCTGCTCCATCCGGTCCAGCACTACCCCAACCGGTGATCATCCGATCAGCTCAGGCAAAGGAAACATTAGCACCTGTTATCTGCCCAGCTGAGGCAAAGGAACGGCCTTCATCAGCTGTTGTAATCACACCAGCGGTGATGCCAGCGGTTAAGGAGGTTGCAGAGGCGAAGGATGTCAAGCTAGCTGTTGTGGATTGTGCAGAGGCAAAGGAGGCCAAGCCAGCTGTTCTGGAGTGTTCAGAGGCGAAGGATGTTAAGCTAGTTGTTGGGGAATGTGTGGAGGCAAAGGAATTGAAGCCTGCAGAGCAGGAGACTGGGCGTAGAGGGGAAAATGATTCAGAAGCAGCTGCAGCGATAGAGCGGCTGAAGCAGCTAGAGATTTGATGACGCTGCTTGCTGAATGTTTTCAACCTTTGTGCATTTTGTTCTGGCGTCTAGTTTGTTTCCTTCAGTTTTTGCTGTTATCTTATCATTTTCTCAGGCTACAGTGTAGTTGGAAGTTATTAGCTTTATAGATGAAAATCTCGAGTGTTTCACAAGAGGTGAGGGAGGTTTTGTACAGTTTGTTAAGTTTTGGAAAACCTTGTAGTGCATGTGCAATCCATCCTGCAATCTTTTTTGAGGTTTAATTATTAGCCTTGGTGATGTGCTCGCGTTCTTGCTACTCTGCTAGGGGGGTTGCAGTATATAGTTCTGCTTGCTACTCTGCTAGGGGGGTTGCAGTATATAGTTCTGCTTTCTACTCTGCTAGGGGGGTTGCAGTATATAGTTCTGCTTTCTTGGTAGGAAAAATATTTGAAGTTTCCATTTGTAGTAATGCTCTAGCCTGTATTGTAGTCGTGACCAAAGTGTTGATGGACAGCTGGCTTTCTTAGTATTTGCCACGCTTAAGCTCAGATGGAATTTCATGCGTAAGCTAATTAAGGGAAGGCTGTAATGTTTCCGTTCTCTTGCATGAAAGTGTGAGCGATGTTGCTAGCCTTGGTTTGCACGCTTTTGATTAACACCAGACTGAGGAACGCAAGTCAGTTTTCGATAGCAAAGACGCTCACCTTGTACAAGGCTTTTTTTTTTTTAAAAAAGGCTTTTGCAAAAAATACAGGCAGTTAACAATTTTTTTCAGATATCAGCAGATTGGATGCAGATTTTACTATGTGCGTATGAATTCCTCTATCTATGTGTGTATGAATTCCTTCATCTAAATTCGGAACGAATGAACATTGAGTATCCATATGGACATGGGCAATGACTGTAATAAGTTTCAAGGTTTTTTAACTTTTTGCTTTCGCTTTTGATCCAATCGAAAAGGAGATTGATTGGCGAAACAAGATAATAGATAAAAGAGATTCTTACATTTGGATCCCTTAAATCTTTAAAAATTAAACTTTTTATTTTAGTTCTCCAAATCTTTTAAGTTACTTCACTCTAATCTCCTTGAATAAATTCCGTTAAATTTTTAACCCAACCTTGAAAGTCCCTTCCCTCTTACTCTTCTTATTGGTTTCTCATTCTCCTCTCCATTCTCCTCCTCTCTCTTCCCTCCCAATTAATCTCTCTCTGAAAAGAAAAGAAAGGAAGAGAAAGAGATTAACTTGAAAGAGAATGAGAGGAGAAGAATGAAGAAGGGAACCCCATAAGAATACGAAGAAAAGAGCAAGAGGGACTTTCAGGGCAAAAAATTTAACGGAAGTTATCCAGAGAAACTAAAGTCAAGTAACTTAAAAGATTGAGAACTAAAATCAAAATATAAAAATTTCAGGGATTAAAATTTAATTTTTACAGATTTTAGATATATAAAAACCCTACATAAAAAATGACATAATATCAATGGGCTATAGAGTAAGTTCATCTAGTCCCATCGGGAAGTCATGGCTTCAGATACAGTTAGAATAATCCTCGTCAGTTTACAAGGGAAATTCTATTTGCACCCTGCTATTTACTCTTCACATCCTGGTTACTCTTTGCACCCAACTTTCATTTTGAAATATGAGCAATTTACTTTCAGCGCACAAATTATTTTCTAATTTTGCCCTTCACTCCCATTAACCTCCTTCGACAAAATTTTCCCCCAAATTCAACCAACAAATCTGTTCCTTGCTATCTAAACAACACCAAGTCAAGACAAGAATCCAAATCCCACCCACTCAGCCACCCACCCACCCAACCCTCTCCAGTTCCCTCGATCCCTAATCTCGATCGACAATGGATCGCGAGCACGAGGAGCTTCAGTTCCTCGGCCTCCTCGGCATCCTGGCCGAGTCCTCCAACGATGGCCGGGACGCGTCGCCGCACTACTCCAAGTGCTTGGGCAGCGTGTGGGCCGAGAAGGAGCGGTACATTTGGATCGACCTCGCGACCGGGCCGCTCGACTGCGGGCCAGCGCTGTCCGACGACGGCCTCCTCCCGCGAGGTGAGTTCCATCCTTTGTCTGCCCTCCATAAGAAGCCGAGATCGGAAGATGCATTGCTTGCCAACTTGGTTTCGTTGGTTTTAAGTGCTTATAAGACCTTGTTGGTTCCTTCTTTGAGAATTCCTGTGCATTTCGAGAACTCGCTGCTGATTTAGTTCGTTCACATTCACGGGCCGGAGGAGTCACCTGTGGGCCTCAACTGGGGGTTCATTGAGAAGACGGTTAGGGAGAGCGATCTCACATTTAGGGATCAAGAGCTGAAAGTCAAGACTTTTAGTGTGAAGTATGAGGAGTGTTCGATTTGTTCGTTTGCGATTGCCAAGTCGATGAATTCTTTCACGTCGAGGTTCTTGTTTGATAATTATACTTTGATAGTGAGCGAGAATTTGGATTCAAAGCAACTGCATCACATTCTGTCGGAATCTGTGGATGAGCTTCGTAGGGTTGCCGGAATTGGGGATGAGGAGTTTGGGAGGGTTCTTCCGGTGTATGTGTTCGATTTGCCTTATGATAAGCTTCTCATGCTTGATAGGTTTCATCAGGCGGTAGCTTTTAGGGATATGGTGGTCGCCACCCACCTCTCTTGGAGCCCGCAGCATAACAGTACTCTGGTGGACTACACTTGGGCGTCGGGCAAACCCCTTTTAGGCCATTTTCAGACTCTGCTTTCCTTTCGTTTGTTCAAAGAGATGCAGCTCACAGGAACCTTTCAGAGTACTGGGCGGTAGTGGCCACGAAGTGGGAGGGAGAGCTAGGCGGTAGCAGTGGTGGGTAGAAGAGTGGGTGCGTTTGTGGCAGTGCAGTAGATTTTTAATAAGTTTTATATTGAGATTTATTAGGGTAACTTAGTCCAAAAAAATAATGGTAAACTTGTAATTATTTGTAAATTTTAAAACAGTGCGTCAAGAGTAATTTTCAGTGTGCAAATAGAATTTCCCAGTTTACAACCCTATATATATGTGTAGAACTGACACTAATAACCTTGGCCAACTCTTACATCATAAATTCTGCAGAAAACAAGATCAATTTACTTAAGGAAAAGATATATAAATTATCACAATGAAATCTTATGCTTGCATATATCATATTGCTTACTATCTTCGGTACAAATTCAAGCACCCGGAGAGTGGCTAAAAGTTCATTATATAAATGGTGGTGCGCCCAGTTATCAGAAAGGGAAACTGCATTACAAGAGCCACTCCATATACTCGGGTCCCGCCTAGATCCAAAATTTCTACATCCAACTGAATATCTACTCGGGGGGAAAAAATAAATAAATAAATAAATCATCGTAACGATTTCAGGTTTACCTACTTGTCACTGACAATTGCTCAACACTCCTCCACAGCTACAGTCAAGTCCCTGGAAATAAAATTGTCTGTATATGCAAATTAAATACCACTGGAGAATCAATTAAAAATATTTTTTTAAAAAAAAATTATAATGCTACAGAAAGAAGAGTCCACTGACCTGTCCTGGGAGGCCCCGGAGGCAATCGCACATTTAAACTGCAAAAATCGAAATTGGAATTCGGACAAAATGCATGCGAAATTCTTTCATTTTTACCCATGTCAAATACATACACCCTCTCAAGAGAGAGAATTTGCAGCTCAGGAGCTAGAAACCCCCTAAACTAACACAAAAACATTTTAAAATTTTAGGAATTTCATTTTAATTACAAAAAATAAGTCTTACACCTGCTTTTATCTTTCACCATGCTATAGGAGGCTTCTTAGACAAATGAC
The DNA here is from genome assembly GCA_036321105.1 of Dracaena cambodiana. NCBI lineage: Eukaryota > Viridiplantae > Streptophyta > Magnoliopsida > Asparagales > Asparagaceae > Dracaena > Dracaena cambodiana. The sequence goes on along the minus strand of JAYEPQ010000004.1, from coordinate 65,813,277 downwards.
CAGTTCATGAAACAGAAAGCGAGGCAGTGGAAGCTGTTGTCCTCCCCCAGGACTCTCCAGCCTATTGCCTGCTCATAGGAAACATGACGCCCCATTCCTGACAAACAAACACCCCCTGGCAAATAGGAATAACCCTGGCAAAAAGGAAAGCACGCCAAAATTATCACAATACTCAAGGAAAAACTAAGAAAGACCGTGGGTTGTGCTCAACTGATGTCTATCCGTACTTATATTTTTAAATGTATCCAAGGCGAGTATTATAATGTTAGTTGAGGTACAGAGTGGCAGTGCATTGCATTTTTAACAAGTTATTTGGTGTTAAGAGCACAATCATGATCGGTACTGTCTCGCCAGTGGGATCACATTAAGTGGGTTGGTAAAGACCTCAAGGGTTCGAAAGGTAGAAGGGTGGTGATCGATTTCTATTTCATCACCTGATAGTGGACTGACTTGGCTGCCAACCAGTTTGGTTACCTTTTATTTACTAAAATATTCACAGTGCCCAGTACACTAGACACTACCATCCACCAGACACACCCACAACTATTGCACTGCTGGGTACCTAAGACGCTGATAAACTATAATCACCAGATGATGTCTTCCAATATGGCCATATACCACAAAATAAACAAGCAAAAAGCAACGGAAACAGAGAATTATCTGATGCAAAATCTGGAAATACCTGTTCCATCAACTTGAGAAAGTCAGACGCCCTTTGTCCAGGCTCATCGAAGATCTTATCCAGAGTAATGTCTTGCAAGGCAATCAGTGTTGTCTCCAACATATCAAGCCCTGCCTGGTTGGCAAAGGTGAAGACTGGCCTTGTCTGAAAAGTTTCAAGAAACAAATCACACATAAGAATAGTTTTAAACCATCACTTCTGACAGTTAACAGATCCAAGCAACAGTTCCTAATGCAACACCAAATAAAACTTGTATAGGCTTTGCAAATTAAAAGCCATCTGAACTTTAAAGGAGACTCTGCTCAGATCTCTAAACTCTTTTCAAGAACAAGAAGAGGCCTAAAGTAAAGTTTCATAAGGGAGTCTTCCCAGGTTTGTGTTCATTCAACAAAGTTGTCCAGTAGTCAGTCCAGCTGACTACACTGCATTTCCACTATAATCAAATTTATCGTCTTTGAACACTAAGAACTGAAAATAGCTAATACAGCCAATAGCTTCCTCCACAATTTAAACAGGGAATTTTCTCATGATTTATCAATTCCAAATTGCCTGGATACTCTCCACTCTTCAAGTCTCAACACTTTGAAGCAGCTTAAAGTTGATACTGGGATATTTGGAAAGACAGTATAAGAATGCCTCCACGTTATAGCATTTAGAGATATCAAAACAGAAATCTAATAACAACATCAGAAAAGGAACAGCAGTTCAACAAAAACAGCAAATGCAACAATTTGTTAGACATGCCTTCAAGGAACAACATAAGATGGCATCTTGATGATCCCACACCATTTTCAACAACGATTCGCCTGATTCTTCGGTTGATCTCAGCAAATCCAAACCCAAATGATAACTGAAAATGCATACGCACATGCATACATACTCGGTCACTAGAAATTTAATGGCAGAAGAACCAGTTCCAGAAAAAACAACATGATTACAAAAATATTAATAACAAGGCAATGCAATTCCTTGCTACACTTACCTATAGAATAGTATCGTTTTATAAAATGCTGATACATGTTAGTTGTAAATGAATATATGAAAAAGAAAATATTAATAGAGATTGAACGCTTCCTTGAACCAATTGCAAAATTCTTGAAATTGTTAAAGCTTGAAGTTAGAACTAAGGTCTGAACTACTTACCTGTAGCTATCGCAAATCCAGCGAACAAGTGTGACGGCTTCAGGGGAACCAGGGAGTAATTTATCTCCCGGACTAAGTCCAAGTTGGGATTGAGTTATGGCCATGGCAACCCTCTGCACTGCAGAGACAATGTTGCGAACATATTGCCTGGCCATCGCAGCAACACTCTCCTGCAGATGGAGTTCATAAGGGAACTGAAAGGCAATTGTCAACACTGACCGCAAACTATAATCAACTGAAGATGTTCCTCCACCAGCTCTGTTTGCAGCAGAGCCTATTTCAAGACTAGATGTTAAATCTAGCGTGCGATTGGAATTCAAACCATCCTGCATTTAAAGGTACACGAGCCACCTTAGTAAAAAAAAATTGCCATGGCTTAAAGGTGCTAAAATACTTTTTTCCCCATATTTCTTTAATGTCTCGGTAGACATGTAGCCATATACTCAACTGATTTAGTATCCAACGGAATGACACGGAAACCGGAAGGTAGCATAGGAGCATCGTCAGGAAAAAGCTCGTCTATTGGAGCAAAAACAAGCTGATAGCACGCTCCAACAGCATTCGCATCCATTCCACTACAAAGCTGAATATGAGCCACAGCAAGAGTTGTGATCAGTAAAGTAGTTTATTTATGGTTAGAAATGATCACGACAGACATTGCATCGAAGGATACTAGTCTCATTCTAGCTGCTTTGGTATTAAAAAAGAAACTACATGGTCCTCTGTATATTCTGTAGAGACTCGAGAGTACATAATGTTTATATGTGCAGGACTAATGATATAAGCCAAGCTTATGTACTGTGTTGATATTGTTTAATGTTTTGATAAGCAGTTCCAGTAAAATAGTCTGCATCTGATTTCTTTTCTTTCATAGTTAAAATAGTTTGCATCTGATTTCTTTTCCTTCATACTCAGTTGATGCCATACTCATCTGTGAGACGCCAACATTAACAAAAAAAGGAACAAAATTTTGGTAGCATCAAATGAACACTTCAACATTTACTAATATATTTCATATCATGCATAACTAATCTCATGTATTAACTTAAAAACCAAATCTTTGGACGGATTTGTCACTCCAAGGCTATCATAAATGATGCTCAACATTAAGGGAATAACAGACAAAAGAAGAGTACAGATAGAGCATAGTACGGCAATTAAGCTTTACGACTACTGCGAATTGTTAGCATTGTTAAAGAACAAATAGGATGGCTCAGAGTAAAATTGCTACGCTAAGCTGTGACTAAAGGCATAAATTAAAATGAAACTTGTGAAAAAATTATACGTCTTCTTATGAAGTCAAGGAGCAAGGTTAACAACATGATATTCATGGGTGTGACAGAACAAATACGATGGCTCGGAGTACTTATGATACCAAGGAGCAAGGTTAAAGGGTCCTTGAGGATGATCCAAACAATTATCATAATGTCCATGCTCTGAACTGGTCGTGTATAAAAAATCATTTGATTTTGACACTTACTCGTCATTGACCAAGAGGTCTCATTTCTTCAATTGTTGAAAAACCATTTTGTAAATTCTTGTAATCTCTTGGATAGTTGCAAAAAGAAAGGTTTTTCAACAACAAAAGAAATGAGACCTCCTCATCAACAATGAAGAAGTATAAAAATCATATGATATTTTATATACAATGTTGGTGGTAAAAATTTCCAAATAAAAAAAAAAATACCCACAGAACGCGGAGCTAACTTCGTAGCTCCACGTCTAGCCAGAATACTAGCCTTGCGTTGAGTAAAACGCGGAGCTAAGTTCCTAGCTCCGCGTTCAGAGTACTTAACTCCGCGTGAATAGATTCTTAAAAATCCTAAATTGATTGTGATTGAGATTTGGGCTTATCCAATACCCAAATTGAGTCCAATTAGAATCTTAAATTGATTGTGATTGAAATTTGGACTTATCCCATACCCAAATTGAGTCCAATCAGAATCCAAAATCAAGAAATTTAAATCAAGACTAAGATATTTGATTAGAATCCTTGATGAATACAAAAACCTTCTATTCCTATTCCTATGAAAACCTTCTATTCCTATTCCAATGGAAACTCTCATAACCAACCAAAGTCGATAAATACCCTCTTTGAGGAGACATTAGGGATCTATGATCATCAATCTTTAATAGACCAATCATCAGATCTTTAATCTTAGAGATCATCCATCTTTAATAGATCTTTAATAGATCTTGGATCTTTTTGGATCTTTTCAGAATTCAAGTTACGCGTAGAGCCTTAAATTTATTGGACCAGCAGAGAAAGAAGCTAGGGTGGACCGTCATCTTCATCGAGTAGAAGATTTCCACGTCAAATCGTCAAAATGAGCTACTTGATAGATCCCATCGCCACATAGAGCCCACAATTCATTGTAAAAGAGAGTGATAATATATAAATCCTCTCGTTTGTTTTCTTTTGTTCTCTTTCATTATAATTAAGTTATTCAATGGAAGGAAGGAAGGAAGCAAGATTTTTGCGACGAACACACAATTTGTTCAGAGCATGGACATCATAACTAACGATTCATATCATGCACATTGACCTTCTATGTTGACATTTAGGGCTTTCATAGACAACTCTATGTGCAGACATCTTAGGTACACTTTTCCATGTGCATGTATATATATATGTTTGACCAGAATACACCCGAGAGGATTTAAATTTGAAACATAAATCATATCAAGTTGAAATTATGGATAAAACAAAAAATTAAAAATCAAAGGCATATATGGAACATATTATATTTAAATAGCATAAATACAAAATTTGTATAATTTAAAAAAAATTAATTAATCAAGACCTTCAAATATGACTACTTAAACTAACACAGTTAAATAACACGGTTAAACAGAAATATTATAAGGTCATAACCCATAGATTAAACTTCCTCAAGTCATAAGATTTAATAGATAATAGAATCACATCCATACAGTTGGTGATAGAGATTTGATTAAGATTTGATTAGGATTTTGTTAGATTTGGTATTATCTTATTGCATTAGGATTTGATTAGATTTGATTAGAGATTTGGGTAGATTTGGTATTATTTTATTACTTTAAAATTCTCTATATATATGGCTTGTAAAACCCTAATTTGAAGATACAGTGAAATAAGATTTCTTTTGAGAGCATGTGATTTGCTTTATCAAATCTTTTCTCGAAAGATTCGTGATAGAGTGGGCGTGTGATTCGCCTGGACGTGAAGTCCAAACCCTAATTTATTCTCCAAAACCTTAAGTTCTTCCCCAATTCATCCACTACAAACCCTAAATCGCTACCGTCCTACGTCAAATTAGTATCAGAGCTCAAGATCCACATCTTCAGGTATCAGAGTCCAAATCCATCTTCATCTTCTTATTTTTTTTATTTTTTATTTTTAGATTTGAGAGAAAAAAAATCTGAAAAAAAAAATCTAGCAGTAGATCAGATCTGGAAAAAAATAGGAGCAAAAAAAAAAAGGGCAGATCCAACAAAAAAAAAAGCTCAATACAGGTCTGGAAAAAAAAAGAGGCAAATCTGAAAAAAAATAAAATAAAAAAAATCCCCTTCTCTCCAACAACCCGCCCTGTTCCTCCTCCCCTTCTTTTCGACATGTAGCAGCCAACAAAACCACAAAAAAAAAAAAAAATCCCCTTCTCTCCAACAACCCGCCCTGTTCCTCCTCCCCTTCTTTTCTACCCGTAGCAGCCAACAAAACCAGAAAAAAAAAATCCGCTTCTCTCCAACAACCCGCCATGTTCCTCTTCCCCTTCTTTTCTACCCATAGCAGCCAACAAAACCACAAAAAAAAAAAAAATGCAGATCAGGTCCTGAAAAAAAAAATAATAATAATAAAATCTTCGCTTCCTCTCCATCAGCCCGCCTTGTTCCTCCTCCCCTTCTTCTTTTCTACCCGCAGCAGCGCAGCAAGCAACAGCAGCAGCAACAATCAGGAGCAGCAGCAGCAGCAATAGCAGCGCAGCAAGCAGAGCAAGCAGCAGAAGCGCAGCAAGCAGCAACAGCAGCAGCACAGTAAGCAGCAACAGCAGCAGTAAGCAGCAGCAAAACGACAGCAGTTAAGGAGAAAATAGGTGATTCGGAGCCCAATTTGCCCAGTTCAAGCCTGAGCTATTCTTAAGGTGCTTCTTGGGATTTCTACTCCAGAGTCTGTGCAAATCTCCCAATAATCTGAGAAAGAAATTCGTGCCCAAGTATGATTTGCTCTACATTGAGGTAACTTCTAATCACACGGTCGATTCAGTCAGTAATATCTTGCGCCCCATTCTTGTTATTTGCACAGACTTGGAAAATTTATTGTTACTTATAATTTGTCACGAGATTACATTATATTGCATAAATAGGAATTGCATTTCCTCGCATATAGCAACTTTCGGACATTAGAATATCTTATTTGATCATATAGTCACGCATTTAGTTTGTATCTAGAATTTTGCATATTCATCTGTGTGCTTTATTGCAACTGCATATAGATAATTATTGCATGCTCCGTAGTGGCAAAAATTTTAGAGAAGTCATGGATATGAGGTTTTAAATAAATTAAATGAAATAATGGACACTAATAAAAAACTTCAAACTGCTTTAAATGTAATAAATACACGTTTAGATAATTTAGAAACACAAGTTAATAAGCAAAAACCTGCTGAAAATAATCAGAGGAATGGAAGTAGACAAGGAAGATATCATAATATTGAAAGAAATAATAATTTTGAGGATGAGCATCCACACGATGATATCACACTTAAAGTTAAAGTAGATGTTCTCTCTTTTGATGGCACTTATGACCCCCAACGTTTTTGTGATTGGTTAGCGGATATGGACCATCTTTTTGAATGGTATGGGATGTCTGAAGTCCGAAGAGTCCGTTTCGCTAAATTAAAATTACAAGGGTCGGCTAAAATATATTGGATGTCAGTTGAGAGACGGTTAGTAAGAAAGCGACAAGAACCAATTGAAATATGGTTTGAAATGAAAGTAACTTAGAAAGAAATATCTTTCTTCAACTTTTAAGGATCGCCTTCTTGACCAGCTGTCTAATCTAAAGCAGGGAACCACGAGTGTGACTGAATATATACACAAATTCGATGAGCTCTTAGTGCGACGTGATATTCAAGAAGACAGTCGTTTAACTCTTTCACGATTTCGCACTAGACTTAAACCCGAACTCAAACGAGAAGTGCTTACACACTCTTTAGATTCTGTTGAGGATGCATTTTAGTGCGCTCTTAATTATGAGGTATATTTGCACACACCCTTTGATAAAAAGTCCACTTTCAGAACCACGAAATATCCCAAGCGACAATCTGACACTAATGCTACAAATATTAATACTGTCCCTAAGGATACAAAACGTAAATCAGTCGCTAGTGAGTCATCAAAACCAGCTACAAAACAAACTGAGTGCTTCAAGTGCCATGGTTTTGGTCACTTTGCTTATCAATGTCCTACAAGAAATTTGTTAATAAATGAGGTTCATAATACAGATGATAGTGAGACCGAAGAAGAAATTTATGAACCTCAAGGAAATTTTAGTGATGTTGAAGATGACCTATTAAATACATCTTTATACGTTGTTAGGTGCTTGCATACTGTATCGAAAAATGAGGATTGACGTAGGACTAATTTGTTTCATACCTATATCACACACAACGGTAAGAGTTATAAAGTCATGATAGATGGAGGTAGTTGTATCAATATCATTTCTAAATCGGCTGTTGACAAGATGGGCCTCAAAACAGAATCACACCCTCAATCGTACAATGTCACTTGGGTTGATAAAAGTTTTCATGCTATTATTCAGCGTTGTCTTGTTATAGTGATCATATTTGGTGTGATGTTTTACACATGGATGTTGCACAAATTTTGCTCGGTAGACCCTGGTTATTTGACCTAGATGTTAAGAATTATGGAAAATCCAACACCTATGCATTTGTGTGTAATGGAAAGAAAATTGTGTTGACTCCACCCAAGAGTCCATCTAAAAATAAAAAGAATGGGTTAATAACATTAATTCGAGGTGATAAATTGCTCCATTTTGTGCATAAGAATCATGAGCCTATCGAGTCTAAATTCATACCTCTTGACAAGTCTTATCCATCTATAGATTCACTTGCACCACTTTTGTATCGTTTGTGTGTGAATCTCCATAAGCAAATTATATTTAGCAATGATGCTTACAAGTTTATTGCAGATATACTTGATAGAGTGCAGGTATTTCTAACTGGATCCGTGCTGATTAGGGTTCCACTTACGAGGTTCTCTTTTGGGAATGTAGAGGCTTTTCACAACCAATGTATGAACCCTTTCAGGTTTTTTGCGGGAGTTTGTTATGCTTCATTTGGAGTTAAATATTCCACAAGCCCCTGATATTCGCTCGATCGTGATTGATTCACGTGTGCCTTGGTGCTCTACTCTAGAAGATCATCGAGTTTCTGCTTTATGCACGTCAATCTTCACAGCATCAAATTTTCAACTCGCTCCACTTCATCCACATCCACAAGTTTCACCGCCATGGACAAGCACGAAAGTTGATATTTGGTTCCCGGATATGTCTGATTTATACATATTTGGTATAGTGGAAAGGTTGTCCGGATATCGGGATGCTTGTTCGCCTTCATCCGATGTGCTTCATCTTTTTCTGGTCGTCATTTACCGGTGGTGAATGTTTCCAAGCGAGGGAGAATTGATAAAGATTTGATTAGGATTTTGTTAGATTTGGTATTATCTTGTTGCATTAAGATTTGATTAGATTTGATTAGAGATTTGGGTAGATTTGGTATTATTTTGTTACTTTAGAATTCTCTATATATATGGCTTGTAAAGCCCTAATTTGAAGATAGAGTGAAATAAGATTTCTTTTGAGAGCATGTGATTTGCTTTATCAAATCTTTACTCGAGTGATTCGTGAGAGAGTGGGCATGTGATTCGCCTGGACATGAGGTCCAAACCCTAATTTATCCTCCAAAACTCAAAGTTCTTCCCCAATTCATCCACCATAAACCCTAAATCGCTACCGTCCTGCGTCAGTTGGCTTTTAATTTTTTATTTTCCAACCTATATTTTTAACTTGATTGGATCAAATTTCACAGCCTCCCCCCCCCCCCCCCCCCCAAAACCTCCACACAACAAACACACACCCTTTTAATTCCTTTTTTTTCCCGTACTTTTAACTTGAATTTGACTCAAGTAGTTCAAGCTAGGTATCGCATAGTATCCCCAAAAATAGACTCATCATCACACATAACATTAGCACATAACAAAGATAAAGAAAACAACTCAGCTCAACATAACATCATCGATCCTCCCTCTCCCACACAGCCAAAGAGTCTAAAGTAACATTTTCGTTCAATTCAATTACTCCTTTGTCAAAAAAAAGTAATGTTTCAATCATTAGTTTCTATGTTCTTATTTTTCTAATCATTAGTGAGGTTAGGGAAAAAAAGAAGAAGAATAATAAGAAGGAAAAACGTAAATAAAAGCTAAATTGATGGAACATTGATAATTTCAATACCTGTAGGAGATGAATATCCCTTGATAAAACAGCTTCATCTTGAGTAAGAGCCTGGCAGTCTAGACGAACCACCTCAAGAAACTGTCAAAGAAGACAACGTCATGAGCAAATCCCCAACCAAAGATATAAGCAAGGAAAGATGCTAACTGAAATATGGTTTTAGAGAATGCATCCTCATCATAATCAGCCTAGTGGTACCTCACATTAATGGGGTTTTCCATTGTGTAGTCTACAGTTGAAGTTCAGATCGTTTTATAACAATTAAAGGAGTTGTATCTAGAAAATTTTGTAAGAATACACCATCATAAGCAGTTATGATACTACAATATTGACATGAATTACCCAATAGTTTATTTGCATCTTCAGAAAATATAGTTTGAGGTACTAAAAGATGATTAGTTTGTCCCACACTAATGACCATCCTATGCATTTAAGCTCACAAACAAATGTCCTTGCACCTCCAACAATGACAGCTATTATATCCTCTTTTAGTAATATAATTCATGTGTATGTAAGTTTATACCCACTAACCATCTCAAGTAGTTATCCCCATTTTTAGCTTAATTAGATCTCCCAAAATTATTAAGGATGCACCTCATTTCTCATCCTATTTCTGCCCATCTACACAGCTACTCATGTCAACTACAATTTATGGAAGTAATATAAGCCTTTGTAAAGAATATATTTTTTATCAATATGCTAACAGAAATAGAAAATTAGATTTCAAAATAACATGTACCTCCTCATTCTCGACAGTGTGAGCAAGATGCATGATTGTTTGGCTCCCACTCCCAGAAAACCTAGTGGGCCTCAGTCCAGGAAAAGAAGATGAGGCAGCCTTCAAAGAGGAAGCAGAGTATGCATCCATGTTGTAATCCGCCCATTCAGAACGGTGCTCCCTCAAAAACTTTATCAGCAATGCAGGAGACACATTCTAAGATACAAAAAACATAGATTTTGTTAAACACTGCATCAGAGGACCAAAAATCTTAAGGCAAACTTCCAGTTGTTTCGGACAATGCATTGACTAGTTTAGCACTCTGAATTTCTAAAAATATATGCCGTAACTCGATACGGGATAATCTAGAAGGAGTTTAAACCTTGAAGAAGCTAATAAAATAAAATAAGACAGAACCATATTGAATCCACAAAAGAAATACTTCCGAATAAAAATTCAAAAGTCTTGAAGCCGCAAAATTTCATCTGTTTTTGGACAGTACATCAACTAGTTATTCTTATTTATTAAAACCATTCCCCTCTTTCATTTCTCCGATAAAAAAAAAGAGAGAGAAGAAGCTGGTGTGGTAGTCTAGCACTCTGAATTCTAAGAAATGGGGGTTACAAGTCAAAGATAGTAAAGTAGACCATCTAAAAGGAGCCTAACATTGAAGAAGACAATAAAATATAATAACATACAGATCCATTTACCAGATCTAAAATTTTAATATTTCTAACAAAAAATTGGCTATCATCTTCCACATTCACAAGCAGGATTGATAATACATTATCACCTAGACATATATACTAATGGCACCAAATAAATCAAGCAACGGTGTGGAACATGATAGCCAATACAAGATTAATCAGTAAAGTTGTAGTTGAGAGCTAACTTGTAGTAGCATTGATGCCTTGGCACAAATCACTCCATCAGGCAAGGAGACGGCATTCACAGGATTAGCATGAGAATTAGTTTTCTTCAATGAATTGGTAGCAATTACTACATCTTCCACACCATCACATACCACAATTGACCAACCATCATCACAGAAACCACTGATAGCATCATTAAAACCTCTGAAAGAGCATGAAAATAGTTAATGTGTCGATATGCGACAAACTGAACCAAACTTTTCATAATAGCATAAATACAAGGTCTGATTAGAATTTAAACATCTAGAAAAAATTACCTGCTCAATCTTTGACTAAAAGTACGCAGAACAGCAGGCTGCCTTCCTAAAGCATACACCACTTCACCACTCATCTCTTGAGCTATTTGCCTGATGTGGCGTAGTGCCTTCACAAAACAAGATTATTAAATTAAATTGTGCATTAATGCCAAGAATGATAACATTCCGGTTAACAGCTAGAGGTTTCAGATGCACCGCTGTGAATTTTTGTAGAATAACCAAAAATATATCCAAAAACACACTAAAAAAATGCAATTTCACAAAGCAGGCATAACCAGAATAAGTAGAATTATTATTTGTTGGGAATCGAATCCCCATTGAGATCGTAGAGACGAAGAGAACAATCCAGTCACAAGAAGAACATAAGAATTAACGTGATTCGGTCGTCCAATTTCGACCTGCGTCCACAGGAACAAGAAAAATATATATTATGAGGAAAAATGTTACAAGAAAAGATCCAAGTATCTCTTATATATAATAATAGAAGCATCATTGTTATCAATTGCTCGTTCTCTCTCGTATCACATATAAGAGATATATATTGTACTATCCTAATTCTATTAGGATAATACTATCATCATCTAATTAGTGTTCTAAACCAATTGGAATTTCAATAATCTAATTCAAGTTCAACTAGAACTCATCGTGATCATTTGATCATATATGAATACTCAATGGACGCAAGACACAAACCTAACGATCTCCACCTTGGCTTATATCCAATGAGTCATGCATCATGGAGTAACTCTGTTGCTCTCACCATCCACTTCGCAGACATCCACCGCACGATCACCATGCTCCATCTATCGGGAATAACTTGTATAATCATCACCGTCTTCATACTTGAGCACTCATGATCACTAAACCATACTCTCCTCCGAACACTCATGATCACTAAACCGTACTCTTTTGAACACTCACGATTATTACACCACGCTCTTCACCAAGCATCTATAATCACTACAGCATGCTCCATCTTGGTCAAAACACCTGGATCACCTGCGTAATCACAATCACTTATCATGTTGTGCATCATTCAAAAGTGATTGATACACCGTACTCCACCTTGATAAAAAAACTATGACCATCTCTAGAAACAGATTATGCATTACTATGTGCTTCATTATGTCACGAAGTAACCATATTCATTACCATGAAGTACCACGCCATACCTCATCATCGTGCAATCAACCAGCCATCGATCATCTTAGTCAATATTGACCCCTCGATCACCGTCGATTACTGCAGGTCTGCACAAAATTTACTCCAAACAGTAGATTTTACCCAATCCACATCCACCACTGCATTCGGAATGCAGAAAAATATAGGATTCGACTCTTAAATCACCTAAATGGGACACCAATTTCTTGATCCACGCTCTGATCAACCACAGCCGTCAATCTGCGCCTCATAATCCATCTCAGCCACTCTTTTTGGTGTTTTTTGTTTTGAGCCAACAGCAAATTAAATCATGTAAATACATGATTCCATAGTATTGTGTGTTTGGTCCAATACCAAAAGAGAGACTTCTCTTCCAGATTTGATCCAAACACGGATCCAACCGCCAGCTGAAGCCACCATGGCCGTCGTCGCTGCTCGTCATGCCTGCCACTGCTTGTTGCATTGTCGCCAACCAGTGGCGGATGACCGCGCACTCCCCCAGGGGCTCCGCCTGGACATGCGTGGGCCAAGCGCGTGTTGGCAGTGAAAATTTCTAAGTAAAAAGGATTTTCCACAACAGAACGCGGAGCTAATCCATAGCCCCGCGTCTGGCTATTTTTAGCCTCGCGTTTGAGTAAACGCGGAGATGATCAATAGCTCCGCGTTAGCTCCGCATTCTAGTTATTTAGCACCGCGTTTTGATGCGATTAAAACTCCGCGTGAGCAGATAACCAGAATCTCAAGTTGATTGAGATTATGATTTGGGCTTATCCAAATACCAAATCAAGTCCAATCAGAATTCTAAATCAAGAGATTTAAATCAATATTAAATATTGGAATCCTTGAGGAGATTAAATTCTATTCAGATAGAAACTCTCAAATCATCCTGGAGATATAAATACCTTCTCGGTGAAACCCTAGGGGTCTGGTTCTTCGGCTGGTAAAAACTCTCTTTTTTGGCGAGAGTCTTCTTTTTGATCTCTGAAATCTTCTTTATGATCCTTTGGCAATTCAAGTACGCGAGAGAGCCTTGAAGCCTTTTTGTGATCATCTTCCTCTTAGAGAATTCAAGTTACGCATAGAGCCTTGGATTCGTGAAGAGCAAAGACCAAGAAGATTGTCTACAGTCGGCCGATATCTTCAAAAGAGAAAATTTCAACGTACCGATCGTCCAAAGGAACTACTATAGATCCCATCGCCACTGATCCCACACAACACATTGTAAAAGAGAGAGATTGAACTATAAGATCCTCTCGTTTGTTCTTCTTTATATATCTTGTTCACTTCTATTGTAATTTAAGTTAATTCGATGGAAGGAAGCAAAGAAACTTTTGCGGCGAACAGCGCGCTGCACGCCTACTCAGCTGTTGCTAGCGTGCTCCGGTCAGGCACCTACCTGCCGAGCACTCTCCGGCCAGTCGCCCATCGACCTTGTTTGCTGGGGCAGGCAGCCACCACCTCTATTTTTTTCTATTGTTAATGTTGATCTTGATGCCTCTGCCGATCACCTTTGCCGACTTGGCATCGTTTCATCTTCATCTCGTGAACTCGACTCTAAATCAATAACCATAGCTCTGATACTACTTGTTGGGGATCGAATCCCCATTGAAATCGTAGAGACGAAGAAAACAATTCAATCACAAGAAAAACACAAGAATTAACGTAGTTCGGTCGACCAATTTTGACCTACGTCCACGGGAAAAATAAGAAAAATATTTATTATGAGAAAAAAGGTTACAAGAAGAGATCTAAGTATCTCTCACATCTCTCATAATAATAGAAGTATCTCTCTCATCAATTGTTCATTCTCTCTCGTATCACATATAAGAGATATATATTGTGTTACTATCCTAATTCTATTAGGATAACACTATCATCATCTAATTAGTATTCTAAACCAATTAAAATTACAATCATCTGATTCAAGTTCAACTAGGACTTATCGTGATCCTTTGATCATATCTGGATACTCAATGGATACAAGACACAAACACAACATTATTACAAATGATAGAGCAAAAAACAGTTAAAATCAGTTAAAATAAGATGGCACCATCTAGTCACCTACCGCTATGGTCAACTTCTGAGCCACTACCTTGGATGACTCGTAAAGAGGTCTCAACACTTCAGGCACGCTCCATGCCTGATACAGGGAAAAAAAAAGACACAAATATGCATTGTCACGAAATTACTAAAGAAATTTTTTTACAAGTGGTTAAAATTGATTTCCAGAGAAGAAAAGCTACTACAATGGAATCAAACCTCAAGATTCAAATGGTCAACAATGTGGACGATTGAACCACCGCCATCACTTGGCCGAATTAAAAACCCACTGGGAAGCATCTCAGCTCTTACAAACTGATGAGCACTGGTTGAACCAGGACCAGCCCCAGAACCGCTCAAAGATCTCTCACATACCTTAAGTTGTAACATCATTAGTAAATATGTCTGTAAAGGAGGCCCAGGGGCATCTCATATATCTAAGTACAAATGTAAGTATAAGGCTTTGATGATCAGACAACTACTCCTAAAGGTTATAGTAGTGGGGTACGACAAAGAATAGAATATACCACAAGACTGCCATCATCTAAGTTCGTCGTATATCTCAGAGTCCAAAGGTCGCGTGCAGACGCTAATGTTGTTGGAGCAAACATCTAAATATAACCACCAGAACAAAGAGAACACTAGTTAAGATCAATTACGAATGAATCAGAAGTTAAATAAGATAAACTTCACTATTCAAAAGCTGTGTGTCTTTATGGTTCTACCTGCATGTATACCAATTCTATTGTTCCTCCATTTCCAGTAGGAAACATGGTGAAGACTTCGAGGCTCCTACAATCACGGAACCAGGATGGACGATCTTTGAGAATTTCTGCAATCTGTCATTTAAAAACACATTAGCCTCACTTAAATTCCAGGGAACAATATGCTTGTTCTTATCCTCACCATCTAAGCTGCATTGAAGCTTGATTTTGATGCAATAGATCGCCAAAAAAACGTTCACCATATTCTGTGACTGAGTAACGACAACTATCAAATGTCTATACTGTGCAAAATTTCTTCCAAGGAAAATAACGATAAGGGAAGGGCAGTGGAAGGATAAAAAAACATGTCCTACTGGCCATACACTTTGAGCCAATTCAACCAACGAGCATATTCTCCAAAACTCTCCCAGACTAAGAAACAGTATGGATGGAAATGACAAGATTTGTTTAAGTATGCATCCCCACGAATAAGCCATATCAAAAGATAAAAACTATGTGTCGATATGTAATATGCCTGACTAAAGTTTTATGTGTATCTATATTCTATTCACATAATATTAGAAAAAAATATTCTATTCAAATAAGATAATCATTTTGCTCAAGTCGTTGTCCATTCTTTATAGCAATAAATGCTTTAAACTTTACAAACTTACCTTTGTAGGCTCTAAACTCACTAGACCACAGGCTCGTGCCGCCACTCCACTGCAAGTTTGTGAAATGGCAACAATCCCAATTGAATCTGGACCAGGCTGAAAAATAAACAATGAGAAAGTTAAGAAGTTCTCTCAGCTTTTTTACATTATTAATATATAAGTATCAAATAAATGCTGTGGAATTAAAGCATGACTCCCAAAGATTCTGGACTCCACGATTAATTTTGCTAAGTTAGCAATGACAGAGCTTTTCTCCCTTCTATCTGCTAGAGTACCTTCATCCCGGGCATCTGGACCCAGTCGACAGCAGTCCCTGTAGCCTTTGAAAGGAACTCCGCCAAGGTCTCCTCAGCAATTGACAGGAGTCTGCCCAAACAAAATATGCAAATGGCATAATTAGGAATATCCTCAAATAAAAAAAATAAAATAAAATTGTTTGCATTAATGGCAACTTGATAGTTGATTTTACCCAGCAGGATTAGTTGCATCCCTAAGAGAATTTTGAGGTGTGGTCACAACTGATTCGCAGCTTGTGTCATTAGCAAGAGAGGCCTGCAGATAAAAGTCAAGAACAAGTATAAATAAATAGTTCATGGTAAAGCTTAAAGTTTCAACGCAGCAATTCCAAAATTCTTCTGTTGTATCCCCAGGCTCCTAGAAGCCCTATGCCACCAGCATTACAACTCAACATAAAGATGACTTGAAAGGATGATAGGCGAAAGACATGACCAAGCAACTTATGAAAAAACCATTCATGCGAAACTTTCTGATTACCAGTGTCCACAAAAAAAAAAAAAAAAAAAAATCAAAACAGGGATATGTTGGGAACAGAGAATCATTAAGAAGTTGTGCCTAGAGAAATGCAGCTGAAAACTTCAATAAGAAACCTTAAATATAGATGGCAAAGATGCTTACGTTAAGGCTTCTGACAAAGGAAAAGGTAAGAAGAGAAAATCAAGACAAGATCCTATCAAGCTAATGCAAGTTGAATCAACAAGAAGCAAATAACACTTTACCATCAAATTAATCATGGAGAATAGAACATTAAAACCTTCATACATGGGTTAGTCTACGTGCTAAAAACTTCAGTTTCATTTTACTAAAATAAAATCTAAAACGAAACTAGACACCAATTACATATAAGTTCACTGTGTCCCCAAACAGCTCAATCTAACTAACAATACAAGCTCTCTAAGGGGGGAACCCACTTGTTGTAGCTGCTGCTTCATATATGCATTTTCATGAACCAGCTGGGCAACCTGTTTCTGAAGCCGTTCATTTTCCTCCATCAGAAGCTTGTTCATCGCAGTCAACTTCCTATTCACAGCTTGAAGGCAAGAAGCCTCCTTCCTCTGCTTCTCGCGGCACCTGAAACCAACATACTTTTAGAACCAAAGCATATAAACTCATACCCAAAGGAAGTGCACTGGACAGATCTCTAAATATAACAAAGCCAATTATTTATAGCATGGTTTGTTTAAAAGAGGGTTTCAAATGGATCTAACAGTGCTGCCTTGAAATTTTCTCCAAAGAAAGAAAAAGCCCAATTGAGTTCAGTCAACATGCAGCCAACTAAGTTAACCCAACAAGAAATATAATACAGCCAAAACCTCTAAATTAAACTATTATTAGCATCAAAACTGAAAATAAGCTTTCCTAATGACGAATACAGAATGAATAGGAAAAAATAATTTATTTTAAAAAGGGAACAAAAAGAACACAAATTGACACCGAAATAGGATTTAAAACACAACAAAATAAATGAGAAATGTTGGTTAATATACCTTCGATTCTGGAACCAGACTTTGATCTGTTTGGGCTCGATGTTGGAAAGGATGGGGCACTCACGAATCAACTGCTGCCTCCGCATCGAGCTCGGCTTGGGGCACTCCGCGTACACTCTCTCCAATGCCTCCACCTGCTCCGCCGTGTACCTCACGTACTTCCCCGTGCTGTCCATGTGCTTCTCCAATCCGCCGCTGCTTCCGCTGCTCGTCCTCACCGCCACGGCCGCCGCCATTTCCTATCTTCTACTCTTCTCAAAATTCGATCTTTGACGGCAAATTGAACTAACGAGGAGCAGAAAATTTAATCTGAAGAATTTTTCAAAAATAACTTATCTGAAAGCGATAAATCAGGACGTACACTGGTATATTGCAAATCTTTTGATCCAGCGGATCGCACAGATGGGGGGGCTTTGGTGTCCGAAAACTAGAGAAAATCGAATTAAAGAATAGATTGAGAGAAATCTTGAATGAAAATCTCACTCCCGAGTATCCATATTCCAGAAATGAACTTAGAACTGACATGCAACAGCTCAAACCCACCGAATCTAGCTCGATCTAACACGAAATCCGCTCAAACTAGCCCCCAATCGCAACCACTTTACTCTTTCGAACCTCTAGTCTAATAAAAGGGGACAAAAAAAAAAAAACCTCACTTTAAATCTCAAAGAAAACAAATATATGCACAAAAAGAACAAAAGAAAAGCCTCAGACTCTTTGCAAAGACAGCCCTCTCGGCAGAAAGAGAGCCTCACCTCACCTTCACGAGAATCCGAAGTCTATGAACGTCGAACCCAAAACCCTAGCCATTGATTGAGGACTCAACAACATCAACAACAACCACCACCAAATAGAGATGATCAATAACAGAAATGAAAAAAAAATGAAAAAACTAGGGCTTGCGTGGAGGTGACAACTGAAGAAAGATAGGGAGAGGGCTTGGAGTTTGAGAGTTTGGAGAAGAGAGACGAGGGGAGCGGAGAGAGCTGACAGCTTTAAACTTGCACAACAGAAGCTCGTACTGCCAAGCCAACAGTTTATAGAGGAAAGCGGAAGAAAGCGGAGACTAGTTAAAAAAAAAGGTCGAGAGTGCAGGGCCTGAGCCGTATATAAACCAACAATATTACATTCCTGCCCCCCTCCGCTAAATCCACAAAATGACGGAACGGTTTCAGTACTTAAATTTAATGCGGACAGTCAAACAACAGTAGAAAGGGGTCCGCTGGGCGTTGGGGGAGTATTATATTTTTTTGGGGATAGAAAGAGAGGAAGATAATATTACCCCTCTTTTTGGTTAGGTGCACCTTCTGATTTTAAAACGGAAAGAGGGGAGTTGGGGTGCATTTATGAGGGGAGGGCGTGGTCTGTTTTTATGGCTCGGAAATCGAAAACGCCCAAAAATGGATGAAAGAAATAAATAAGTTTGTCGGGGAACTTCTAAAGGGGCACAAGGTTTTTCCTAGTGAGCCCAGTTAAAACTTCCACTATATAACAAGTATGTCCTGAAAAAAAATTATCTATATTGCCCTCTACTTCTCCTGCTGTCTCCTTTCTTCCTGCCCGCTCGCATCCGTTCGGACTGAGAGTCCGAACGAATGGGATTCGTTCGAACTGTCAGTCCGAACGGATCACATCCGTTCGGATTGAGAGTCCAATCGAATGGGATTCGTTCGGACTGTCAGTCCGAACGAATCCCGTTCCTTCGGACTGTCAGTCCGAACAGTATCTTGACATCGGCCACTGCCTCATCCAGTCTATTAACCTACGTTAATTGATTTATCATTAGTTGTAATGAAATTAACGCCAGTTTAAGGACTTTTATTAGTAAGTATTTATACATGATTATCGAAATTTAGGGAAGGAAGTAAGAAAACATACCATTAAACACCGACACACTGATACACCAACCCATTGATACACTGATACATCGTTTATTGCGATACAATGATACACCGACACACAATGATACTCCAGATACAAAAAATATAATGATACTGCTGATACACAAATACACTGATACTCATGATACACCGATATAATGAAATAATGAAACATGGATATGCCGATACAATGAAACAACGACACAATTATGATACAATGAAATAGTATTTATATTAAACGAGAAAAAGCGAATAAGAGAGTTCATTACATAGAAAAACCATAAATTCATCAGAACTCGAAATGTTTGGAAAAATAAATTTACACCGGCCACTTCAAGTTACATACATTATCCATATCAATGTATAACTCACACAATGATCATTGTCTCCTTGTCTTTCTCGGAGGTTGACGTCTGCTTCTGGTTCGAGTCATAATTGCCGTATCGTGTGCATTAGGAGTGGATTGATCTGGTGTTCGATTTCTCTCTCTCGTATCGGGCGTTGGATTTGTGGTCGAGATGTTGCTTTCTTCCTCCTTAACGAGGCCGTTGGTCGAACGCGAGAAGATTCTGCCGGATCCATCTATGTAACACAAAGATATTTCATTTATAGATATTTTTTTATCAAAACAATAAATTTTCTATGTGCAAATAAGTAGTAATAAAGTATAATTTGCTACAAATATCATATTTTATCTATTTATTTTAAACTTCTAAATTAATTTAAACTTCTAAATTAATTAATAAATTTTAATATTAACATCTATAATTAGAAAATAACTAAATTTTCGCATTTTTTACAACTACGATTACAATATTATACTTTCTTCATAATTATAATCTAAATATTGAAAAATAAAATTAACAAAAAAATGTACTCGTTTAGAATTTCTCGAATGTAAATTATTATCAAACCAAACAAGAATTTTTCAGTTTTCAGAGCAGTTACAGAGCAAATAAGAATAAACAAAATAAAATAAAATTAAAATTAAATTAAAGGAGACTTACAGTACAGCTCAAAAATCTGAGACCAAGAGAGAAGAGGGGGGTGTGGCAACGGCAGGTGGGGGCGGAGGGTGTGGGGGCGGGCGGAGGGTGGGGGGCCGGGTGGGGGCGGAAGGGGTAGGGGCGGAGGGTGTGGGGGCGGGCGGAGCCGGGTGGGGGTGGAGGGGGGGGGGCGGGCAGAGGGTGTGGGGGCGGGCAGAGACGGGTGGGGGAGTGTGGCAGCGGTGGCGGGTAGGGGAATGTGGCTGCGGCGGCGGGCAGGGGAGCGTGGCACCGGCGGCGGCGGGTTGGATTAAGGAGAAGAGAGGAGAGAGGGATTTTGGGTTTGGGGGTGGAGAGGAAGTGAGGAGCGATGGTTTTAGAGAATATGGGATAAGGGTATTTTGGAAATTAAATTGGGCTCACTAAGAAATTTTATCCCCTTCTAAATTTTAACTGGGCTCACTAGGAAATCTGGGCTCACTAGGAAAAAAGTTGTGCCCCTTTAGAAGTTCCCGTTTGTCGGGGTGGGGGAGCTCAGCTAATGGACATGTCCGAAGCATTTTCGGGAAAAAAGAGGGAAATTCTAAATGCGCACGATATTTTACTTACTGAGCACCGCACCCTATAGTAAAAGATATTTACAACATTGGGGCAAAATGGTGCTCGCTAAGTCAATCGTGGTGCGCATTTAGAATTTCCCCTCAACGAAGGGCATTGCCGCATCGCTTTCGCTGCCCCGTCAGTAATAACCAAATTGCTTTTTATACCACTCTACTCTTATACCATATAAAATTACAAATTGTTTATGCAGGACTTATCGAAACAAAATTATGGAATATAATGTCTGAACAGTTTAAAATTTAAATGGTACTAGTCTAGCTGGGGGTTGTACTTTGGACGATGGATCAGAAAATATGAGCATTAGTTCTCACTGGAAAGTGGGAGCAGCTTGGATTGCTATACAAAGAGAATAGATAGAACATGACAACAAAAGGAAGATTGCTATACAAAAAGAATTGATAGAGCATGGCAACAAAAGGAAGATAGCTGCCATGTATGCTCGGCAGCGATGGAGAGCACGCATGTAATTCAGCGTTGGACCTTGTAGTTGGGACTGGGTATGTGCAGCGCTCCGCCTTGGGCCCTTGAGAGGCATGCATGCATGCATGTTTGTTACAGCAGAAACAACTAATGCTACAGAGGGAAGGATTGCGAGTTGTTGCGCTTAACTATGTACATGCTATGATATAATATAAGCTTAATTAACTGTATACACTTCCTTCTACCAACCATCATTCAACCAAAAAAAAACCTGGGAAGGGAACTGTTAGCATTTCGTATATATATAATTAATATAACGCTAGCTAAAAACTTGATTGTTCTCCAATTTGACTGGTATGAGCTCTCTCTCACTTACAAAAACTATCATAAATTATATTAATTAAAAAATTAGAAAAATCCCTAGCTAACAACATGAAAGTAAGCTACAAATTACGAACAAGTTTACTGAAAATTGCCGCGTAACAAGCCATCCGATGCCATCAAAAAGGTAAATGAATTGGTATCGGTTTAATGCAACATTTAGCAAAGTTAATGGAAGTCTATTATATTGTGTAAAGCTAATGATTGTGTGTTCATGCGAAAACGTCATGATAGTTTTGTATAATTAATTAAGACTTGAGATTGCTGTGTGATGTCCTCTGAAACTTTTATGGTTTGTATCTGCATGCGTTGTGTGTGATTTATAAAATTAAGGTGAGAGAGATCACGGGATGAAGTCCAAATGATGCAATTGCTATTGCAATTAATAGGTCTAATTAAGGGAAATAAATAAGAAAGTAATTAAATTGGAAGATAGATTTCTTAATTTAAAAAACGGATAGACATTAAATATCCTAGCTCCTTCGCAATTAACCGCCCCGCATTCTCGCTAAAGATACAAAGAGAGAGGACATGGCCGTCATTTCGGCCGCAAAAATGAAGCCAGGAGTCGTAGAAGTACCCGATCTGACCCGACCCGACCCGATGCGAGTGGTCCTTCCACATGTTGCCTCGGAGTGAACGAGAAGCAAAGGCCTATTCAGTTTCCGCTCTGTACGAGTCAGTCTCGTGACAAAGTCAGGTAACGCGTGTATTTTGGTGTGGCGTCGGCGTGGGCCCCGCTGCCCACGCTTCAAACCCCTCCCTCTCGCGGATTGGCAGGAGCACGTCAGGCCCTATCGTCAGTGAGGTGATTGTACATATTTGCATTCTAACCCATTAAGCAAATATAAATTTGCATATATATATATATATATATATATATATATATATATATATATATATATATATATATATATATATATATATATATATATAAACTGGAAATTCACCGGCGGTGAAGGGAGTTCCTACAGCGCCGCTTGGATGGCCCAATAAAATTATTGCACGTGGCGTACTTAAAGCGAGTTTTTTTATTTGTTAGCTTATGTGGTTTGACCCACCTAAGTAACAATGAAAGAATTTCCTTCACCGTCGGCGAATTTTTCGATATATATATATATATATATATATATATATATATATATATATATATATATATATATATATAATTTGACGCCATTTTGGGCTTCTGTTTGTATGTCCGAAAATTTGTATCTTACTTCCATTGAGATTTTGATTTTAAATACAACAACAAAAGAAAATTACAATAAAAAAATCATGATTACAGAACGATTAATTTCATTCCCTTTTTAATTTTGGGTGGGATCTGGTAGCAGTGAGCCTCACTGATGCACTCCGTTGACGGTCCGATCTAAATTGGGAAGAAGACGGTCGCTCTCTGGAAAACTCTGCTCTGGAGATTCCGGAAGAAAACGCTTTCTCCTTTCTCTGGACTTTTTCCTCTCCCCCTGAAAAATCCTCCTCTCAATCTGGAATCTACCCCTTTTTATATATCGAGGAGTAAGTGCTCAGATAAAATCTGGGCCAAATGCAGTAACAGAAACACCGAGATCGGGGGTATCGATTTCCTAAAAATCCAAACCAAATCTGCGTGAAACGGAAACACATTCTCAAAACTAAAGGATGGGGGGATGTGCACGGCTTACACTGCGCGTGCGCGCAGAGGCCTACGCGCAAGAGACTCTTGCATGCAGGAGACCTGCGTGCAAGTCTCCTGTGCACAGGAGAATCCTGCACTCAAGAGTTCATGCGCGTGGGCCCGTGCTCCTTTTTTTTGTCTACATAACCCTCTCAAAAATTTTCGAAATTTCGTCATTGATTTGTAACGAATTTCAAAATACTTTGGACTTTTTTGATTTTGGTTTTGTACTCTGAAATATTTTTTATGTCTGTTCAGAAGCTAAAAATATGACAGACAAAGTGATGAATTTAATGGACAGAGATAACTGTTAACATGTGTTATGGATGAAGAGCAGAGATGTAATATTAACGTGCTCTACAGATGACAAATAAATGTATGATGTTAACGTGTATATAGGATATGAAGTAGAGTTTTGATGTTAACGTGCTCATAAAGTAACAAGCAGAGATACGATGTTAACGTGCTTTTTAGAGAATAAGCAGAGATATGATGTTAACGTAGTTTTTAAAGAACAAGCGGATGTATGATGTTAACGTACTCATATGATCATAACCGTTCAGTGATATCTAGTATGACATATTAGGAAAAAACAGAGATGTTATTAAACATGTCTCAAAACTCAACCTATTCAGATAATCTGGTTATGATAGAAATGAGTTGACTAAACAGAGTGTAGATACCTAAAAAAAAAAGGGGGAAAATTCTCGCGGGTGGGCCCCGCGGGAATTCCACCCGCGGGAGGAATCCCGCGGGAGGGCTCCCGCGGGTGCCACCCGCGGGAGCGATCCCTCAAGTTGGCACCCGCGGGAGCGCTTTCGCAGGTGTCAACCCGCGGGTTGTTTTCCGCCTGTTTCCGTTGTTCATTTTGCTGATATCTCATGATCCGATTTTTCAGAGAGGATTCGAGCCGGATTTCAACATTCGTCGGTCTATAAAAGACAGGAGTTGAGTCCATGAAAGAGGAGAAAAGGAGGAGATTCTTTTGGAGAGTGGATTCTTTGGCGAGGCAATTTTTCAGAGACAGAGAGTCCAAAAAGGAGATTATTTTTTTAGGAGGATTTTTCCAAAGAGTCAAGAAGTTCCAGAGAGATCAATTTTCATCCCGATCCAGATCGGATCGTCAACGAAGTGCAGAATCAAAACTCCACCTCTGCCAGAACCCACAAAAATAAAGGGGAATCGAAATCAATCAATTTTCTATTTGTAATTTTTCTTTTATTACTATAATTCCAAAGTAAATTTGCAATATAAAGAAAAATTTAATTTTTCGGGAATACAAGAATTGGCGATCACAGTGGAAGTTTGGGCGGCGCAATCCGATTTTCAGATTTTTTGACTCGGAGCCTAGGCGTCATCGCCGGGCAACGATAAAGAAAATGTGAGGCGTCATCGCCCACCAAAATTGACAAGACGTCATCGTCTGTCCAAAAAAAAAGTGAGGCGTCATCGCCCACTAAAATTAATAAGGCATATCGCCTGTTAAAAAAAAATTATTATGAGGCGTCATCGCGCATAATAATAAAAAAGAATGCATCGTCTGTAAAAAAAAAAAGTGAGGCGTTATCGCCCATAAAAAAAAAGGCCCACAAAAAATTGACAAAACTGTAAAAATAATAATAAATAAATAAAATCTTTAAAAAAAAATGCGGTGCGAGGGTGCTACCCACGAGTTGTATCCCGCAGGATGCAACCGCAGGTTGCATCCCGCGGATGCGGACCGCGGGATTACATTCGCAGGTTGGATCCCGCGGATGCAACCGCGGGTTGCACCCGCGGGATGCCAAGCAAAATAAATAAATAAATAAATAATAAAAATAGAAAAATAAAATAAATAAATAAATAAATTTACAAGTCATCATCGAAATAAAGAAATAAATAAATAAAAAAAAAAAATAATAATAAAAAGCTAGGCGTGATCACCTAAAAAAATAATAATAAAAATTCAAAAGGCGTCATCGTTTATAAAAAAAAAAGTCAGACGTCATTGCAAAAAAAATTAAAAAATAAAAAAAATAAATAAATGATGAAAAAAATAAATAAATAAAAAAGGTCAAAGATCTAAGAAAGTTTGGCATGCAAGTCCAAATAAATTTCTCGCCAACCCCACCATACTGGGGGTAAAAAGCATGAACTACCCAACGCCATCAAGGCAACGGGAAGAGAATAAATTTCTCGCCAACCCCACCATGCTGGGGGTAAAAAACATGAACTACGCAACGCCGACAAGGCAACGGGAATAGAATAAATTTCTCGCAAATCCCACCATGCTGGGGGTAAAAAGCATGAACTACCCAACGCCGATAAGGCAATGGAAAGAGAATAAATTTTTCGCCAACCCCACCATGCTGGAGGTAAAAAGCATGAACTACCCAACGCCGACAAGGTAACGGGAAGAGAATAAATTTCTTGCCAACCCCACCATGCTTCGGGTAAAAAGTATGAACTACCCAACGCCGACAATGTAACGAGAAGAGAATAAATTTCTCGCCAACCCCACCATGCTGGGAGTAAAAAGTATAAACTGTCCAATGCCGTCAAGGCAACGGGAGGAGAACTAGTTTCTTTCCAACCCCTTCATGCTGGGGGTAAAAGTATGAATTGCCCAACACCGCTAAAGGAAAGGGAAGAGGAAAGTTTAACATTTAAGTTCAAACAAAATTCTCGACAACTCACCATACTGAGGGAAATATATGGCTAGCCCAACTCAAACGGTAGTTGATAAAGGCTAATCAAATCCGTTAATATCTGGGGGTTTGCTAAAAATTCCATAACAAATCTGTCACAACAGTATATCCTTATTTGAATATAAGAATATATCGCTGCCCTAAACTGCTAAGGCAAAGAGAAGAGGAAAAGTTTGGCATTTAAACCCAAACAAAATTCTCGACAACTCACTATGCTGAGGGGAAGAGCATGGCTAGCCCAACTCAAACGGTAGTTGGTAAATACTAATCAAATTCGTTGATAGCTGGGGGTTTACTAAAAATCCTAATCAAATAAATCTCTTGTCACGTTAAGATTTCACCTCTGACAATAAAACTTTTCTCGTTATTTTTCTCCAGCAGAGCAAGTGACACTCCAAAATATTTGTCAAGTTAAAATCATACCTCTGATATCATAATTCAAAATCAAATGAGATAAAATCCGATTAAATCTCCTGTCATGTTAAGGTTTCACCTCTGACAGAAAAGAAAACTCACACTTCATCAAGTCCAATATTACAGCTTCTGATAAATTTGTTTTTGATATCGTTAAGTTAAAAATTACCTCTGACAAAAATCATCTCCCTATCAAGTTAACAGTTATCTCTGATAGTCCGATTCTAAAACTAAATACGTTAACTGTCACCTCTATTTAGTCAGCTTGTTCCTATCACGACCAGATCCTCTGAATAGGTTGAGCTTCAAGACACGTTTAATGTCACCTCTGTCTTTTCCTGATCCATCATACTAGATATCACTGAATGGTTAGGATTCTAATAAGCACGTTAACATGATACCTCTGCTTGACCTCAAATAAGCATGTTAATATCATACCTCTGATTGGCACATAATTAGTACGTTAACATTATACATCTACTTGTCATCTAATGAGCACGTTAAAATCATACCTCTGTTTGTTATTGAATAAGCATATTAACGCCATATCTCCTCCCAGATTTCATAAAATATATTAACAATTATCTATGTCGACCAAATCCTTTACGCGTCCGATAGCCAAAATTAAAGAAACCAAAGTGTTTCGAAATTCAGTACGGCTAAATATAGAACTTCGAAAACTTTGGAGGGGGTTATGTAGATACCTAAAAAAAAGGGAAAAATTCCCGCGGGTGGGCCCCGGGGGAGAAATCCCGCGGGATACCCGCGGGAATTCCTCTCGCAGGTGCGATCCCGCGGGAGCGCTTCCGCAGGTGCCAACCCGCGAGTTATTTTCTGTCTGTTTCCGTTGTTTATTTTGCTGATATCTCGTGATCCAATTTTTCAGGGAGGATTCGAGCAGGATTTCAAGCTTCGTCGGTCTATAAAAAACAGGAGTTGAGTTCAGAAAAGAGGAGAAAAGTAGGAGATTCTTTTGGAGAGGGGATTTTTTGGTGAGGCAATTTTTCAGAGACAGAGAGTCCAAAAAAAGAGATTCTTTTTGGAGAAGGATTTTTCCAAAGAGTTCAGAAGTTCCAGAGAGATCAATCTTCATCCCAATCCAGATCAGATCGTCAACGGAGTGCAGAATCACGACTCCACCACTGCCAGAACCCACAAAAATAAAGGGGAATCGAAATCAATCGATCTCCATTCTTGTAATCTCGATTTTCTATTTGTAATTTTTCTTTTCTTGCTATAACTCCAAAGTAAATTTGCAATATAAAGAAAGATTCAATTTTTCGGGCATACACAGAGCTATCGGTTAACGTATTTAGTCTTGAAATTTGACTACCAGAGATAACTGTTAACTTGATAGAGAGATAATTTTCGTCAAAAGTAATCTTTAACTTAACGATATCAAAAATAACTTCATCGGAGATTGTAATGTTGGACTTGATGAAGTGTGAGTTTTCTTTTCTGTCAGAAGTGAAAGTTTAACGTGACAAGAGATTTGATCGAATTTGATCTCATAAAGATAATTGATTTGATTTTGTATTTTAGTGTCAAAGGTGTGATTTTAACGTGACAAATATTTTTGGGGAGTTACTGGTTCTGCTAGATAAAAGTGACAATAAAGGTCTTCTTGTCAGAGGTAAAATCTTAACAAACCCGTTATTGAGACAGGAGATTGATCTCATCAGGACTTTTAGCAAACCCCCAGTTATTAACGAATTTGGTTAGTATTTACCAATCGCCGTTTGCGTTGGGGTAGCCATGCTATTTCCCTCAGCATGGTAAGTTGACGAGACTTTTGTTTGAGTTTAAATGCCAAATGTTCTCTCTTCTCTTTACTTCAGCAGCTTTGGGCAGTAATGTATCCTGTTATGACAAATTTGTCATTAGATTTTTAGTAAACTCCCAACTATCAACGGATTTTCTTTGCCTTTACAAATCGTCATTTGCGTTGGGCTAACCATGTTATTCCTCTCAGTATGGTAAGTTGTCAAGATTTTGTTTGGGCTTAAACGCCAAACTTTTCCTCTTCATTTTGCCTCAGCAGCTTAGGACAGTTCATGCTTTTAACCCCAGTATGATGAGTTGGTGAGAAACTGGTTCTCTTTCTGTTATCTTAACAGCGTTGGGCAGCTCATATTTTTACCCCAGCATGATAGGGTTTAGCGAGAAACTTATTCTTTTTCTGTTGCCTTGATGATATTGGACAGTTCATATTTTTAACCCTAATATGATAGGGTTAGCGAGGATTTCATATGGGCTTGCATACCAAATTTTCCTCTATCTTTAGTCGTAGAAATGTAGGATTTATTTTCTTTTTGTACCCCCCGTCGAGGCGTGGAGCTGTGAGCTAGCGGCGAGTTAGTATTTTTTCATTTACTGTGATAAAGAAGATGTCGGATAATTTTAGTCCCTTAAGAATAATATTTCTTCATAATTTTTTCATTGATTGGTATCATCATCCGATCTCCATATTGATCACGGTATGCTCTATTTGAATAAACCGTCTCTATTACAAATGGGTCTTCCCATTTTAGTTGGAATTTGTCTTTAGTTTTATGTGTCAGGATCATTGGTCGTCTGACTGCTAAGACCAAGTCAGCCACTTTGAAAGTTCGTTCCTTCACTTTCTTGTTGAAGGCTCGAGATATTCGCGTTTGATAGAGCTCTATTTGTTGTTGAGCTTTTAAGCGCTTTTCATCCAGCGCTTCTAATTCCTGAAGTCGTTGATTATATTTTTCTTCGGTGGTCATTTTCGTAGCTATGCCGCCCGAAGAGAATGAATTTGAATTTTTAGAGGGAGCACGACCTCGCAACCATACACCAAAAAAATGGTGGCTTTTGTCGGTGTTCTTATCGTTGTGTGATAAGCCCATGACAAGCTCCCAACTTCTCATCCCAGTTACGCTAACTTGTAGTGATAAATTTCTGCAAAAGGTTTACAATGGTTTTGTTGAACGCTTATGCTTTATCGTTTTGCAGCCAGATTGTATGGGGATAAAAATATATTCTGTATTCTGAACTTGTCACGAAATTTGATAAAGACCTTACTAGTGAATTGAGGGTCGTTGTCACTGATTATTCGTTTAGGAACACCAAAGTGATAGATGACGTGGTGTTTGATAAAGTTAACCACATCATTCATTTTTATTTCTCTTAAAGATGTAGTTTCTGTCCATTTTGAGAAGTAATCGGTTATAACTAGTATGAACCGATACCACGAGAAGATGGTGGAGTGATGGGATCAATTATATCCATTCCCCATGTCTCGAATGGTCATGTAATCGTGGTTGGATATAGGTGCCCTGTAGCCTGATATATGTAGTTTGCATGCACCTGACAGACATGACACTTCTTTGCATAGGCCATGGTGTCTGGCATCATTGTTGGTTAACAAAAGGCCATTCTTTTTATCCGGTCTCCTAATTTAGGTCTCGGCTGGTGAGTACTACAGGCTCCATCATATATTTTTTTGAGTACCACTTGTGCTTCTTGTAGCGATAAGCGTCGAAGTAAAACTCCACCTGGCATTTTCCTGTACAAGGTGCCAAGTTCATAATTATAATAGAACTTTTCTGCCTCTTTCTTTACTTTGACGGCTTCCTTGAGACCTTTATGTAGTATTTAAGTGCGAAGTTGACGAAGACGAATCGCCAATCTTTGGATTCAAAGTTCATTCCTGATGTATGGACACAATTTGCCTCACGTATATCTGCAGGACAAAGAAGCTCGCGACTTCCAATCTCATTGTCTTGTTTTGATTTGGCAGGGAGCGCTAATGTGGCTGTGAGAGAAGTCAGGGCATCAGTGTATGCATTCTCATGCCGCGGCACATAGTCAATGTAAAACTCTTTGAATGAGTTAGCAAGTTTGATTGTTATCTTATAGTAAGGTACGAGATGTTCATATTTGACCTCGTATTCTCCTCTTACTTGACTTACTACGAGTTTGGAGTCCCCATGGGTCTCTAAACGCTGAATTCCCAACTGTCGGGCAATGAGCTGCAGTTCATTTCCAGTATCTCTAATAATTTTTTTTAAAAATTTTCTTTTGGATTATGATCTAAAGTCCCTAGAGTTCACTCATACCCAATTTCTTGGGTTTTAGTTTTGATTTTGTCCTCCATCAAGTAAATACAAAATTAACGGTTTTCAATAAATAAAATATTTTGTATGCACTTGATGAAAGGTTAAATGAACTACAAAATTTATGAAATTTAATCCGAAAGAAGTTAAGGAGATAGAGATAGTAATTGTTAAAAAAAATGAAGAAAAATCATTGAGTCATTATAGTTTTGCCGCTAGGTCACGTAACTTTTCCTAAGCTGGCGGCTCACTTACCGTAATCATATATATATATATATATATATATATATATATATATATATATATATATATGCACACTCAAGGTGTCACATATGAGAATGAATAAACAATTATTGTAAAATTAAAAGGCACAAAGGCATATACTGTCTACACTGTCTACAGGCCTAGCTTAATAATATATATATAGGGCAAAAAGAATGAAGCAAAAGGGGAAGCATGTTTCTATCTTTGATTCCAATTCCTTCTTATTTATTTTGATATAATAACCATATATCAATCCGCGGATCAAAGCCTCTTTAAAGTAGCAAGTTTTTAATTATACCATTAGAGATATCACGTTATTATTAATGGGATTTCACAATTAACCCTTCTAAAAACCTTTTTTTGCACATTAAAAAAAAACTTAATTTCATGCAAAAATACCTACTACCAGTGGGCAATTTTGTAAGCTATGGACAATGAAGGAATGGGACAAGATAAATTAAGGTAATCTAATGTTTTCTCTGATGGAGTACTTGAAAATAATATTCGTCGGAATGTTATATTAAATTATGAAAATACTACATTGTGTTGTCATGGCAATGAAAATAGCATATTAATTAGCATAGGGTGTTATCTGCAAAGGCCCAGTAATGTATAGAATATATACGCACCCTCCAGTTTCTGAGCACTGAGCATTGGTTGTTTAATGAGAATGTGCAGGGGCTAATTAATAAAATTAGATTTGAGGGGATGTGGGGTCTTATCTTAATAAAGCTTCATTAATTTCCGCTCTCCTCCCTTTGTATAGAATGGAAAGGGTTGGCAAGTATGTTACCTAATTAATTATCCATTTATAGTTTGATCCAAAGCTACTTATCATTTGGACGGAAGGAAAAACCTTTAAACACAATTAATTTTTTAGTTAATTAAGCAGTGGACCCGTGCCAGTTTGAACTGTGAGCTCAGCTAGCTAATATGTCACACCTTTATTAAAATAAAAAACGGAAAAAAAAAAAAAAAAAAAGGTGCATGTTTGCTGCTGACATGATTGTCCAACTTGGTGTTACTCATTCATATATATATATATATATATATATATATATATATATATATATATATATATATATATATGAGTAAAGAATCTTGTTCATGATTTTATTGGAATCTATGGAAATAACATGCAAGATTGTGAATTCCCCTTCTGTAACCATCATGTTTGATCTTATAATTAGTGGTCGATCTTGCCTATGGAGGGAAAAGGTTATGATTTGAATATTATATTTAACCAAATGAGCATGTTAAATGGAACTTCTGTTTCGAATGTTCTACTTTAAGATATCGTGTACTCTTTCAAATGAATATTTTATATACTAGTGAACATAACAGAAGAGAAAACCGAAAGACAATCTAAGATCGAACCATAGAAAAAAAGACACCTGTCTGAATTTCAACTAATCTTTTATAAAAGAAGTAGGGGGAAAAGAATAAGAAGGAAAAATAATTTGGAAGTCTAAGTGTAGTAAGCTACGACAAAGGGCTGATTGATGCGAACATGATCAAGTACTCCATAGGCTGCAATTAATTATACAGAGCACGAGGAGAAATGGAAGGGTTCATGGTACAAACACAAACTCTAGCTCTTCCTCGTCACTGGCTTCTAACTTCAACATCTCTGGAGCAGTCCAATGAATAGCCTATGATGATAATAACTAATTAACGATCAACACAAACATTTATGTCATTATTTTGTTAAGTTAGTTCATATATGAGTATACTCTCACTTCGGATGTGAGTATAGTCTATAGATTTAAATATAAAGTTGAGAACTTGACCTAATAGCTTAAACTTTTGGGTCAAACTGTTTTTCAGATTTATGTTTAGACGCATCGTACTTCTCGTTGGACCCGGTATTTCTTCCCAACATATTTATCCCCAAAAATAAACATCGTTGACCACACATTCTGGTCGACAAGGACTAATTAATTTATTCTGTGATTTATTTATTTTCAAATTATTTGAACTATAATTAGTGTTAGGATTAGGGTAATAAGTGAACGGCTGAGATTAAACAAGTGTTGTTTTCACTGTTTTTACAAACTAAAAACAATCCAAGTTCGTTGGCATCTACTCTCAGTCTAACTGGACCTGTTCACAGTGACAGGCCGATCATGACATTGAAAGAAGGGGAATTAAAAATTTAATTAATTAATTTCGTGAAAGGTTGTTGAAGGTGGTTGTTGCTACTAACTAATTAATTAATTAATTAGCAACTCTTACTATTCACTCCTCCATGATCACTTCAATTCAATTATATGGGGAGAGCGAGGGACAATTAATGGGACATCACGCACGTATTAATTAATTGTACTATATAATTAATTTGACAGGAGAGGCCGAGAAAGAGAGATATGAGGAGGCCAACGTCTCCATTGATATTGTACTGCACTGGTTTGACGTGGAGTGGACTTGTGTCGGGGCTTAACAACCTGATTAAACCTCTCACCCACCAAACTAAAACCTAGCTGCAATCATTCATGCATCTGCTGTGATCAGGATTCTCTCCTTAATTCTCCAATCCAATCTCTAATCTCTTCATTCTTTACATTAATTGAGATTATGGCCAATCATCTCTGTTATATATTATAATATCCTATGGGCTTTAGCTCCACTATGAGAAATATTAAATGGGCCGAGCTCACGCAAGCATGCACTGTGAAAATTGACCCTCTGGGTTAATTTATTCCAGATTCGATTAGATATTATTATAGCATACAGAAACTGACTGACTAACGATACAATTCATAGAGGGGGCAGGCAGACGCTGGAGCATATATATATATATATATATAAAGAGAATAAGTTGTGGGTGAAGAAGTGCGCCTCTGGGTTGGGCTTAAACAAGCCCACAACTAGCCGAGGTTTTTCCACGAGATTCATAGTAGGCCGGGCTCCTAAGCAGAAGCAACTGGGCCCAGACTAAGGAAGAGCCAGGCCATTTTGCGAAAAAAGAAAAAAAGGCAGGGAAGCAACAAAACATTGAAGCAGCGAGTTTATTTTTCTCGATCGTTCTGTTTTTCTTCTCTTTTATTGTTTCTTAAAACAGTTAATAAAAACTTAAACTTGGTGCATAGCACGCCCAATTCCTTAGTACTGGAACAGGTGGTAGCTACATTGTTTACATTTCTTCATCTCGAAAAAGAAAATTTCCAAAAGATGCACATAATTACTAAAGATCCATCTTTCCATTATTGTTAGGTGTCTGATTCAGGTCATACATCTCTTTGAGTACATAATAAAGCTATATATCATTGTGGAAACAACAAGGAAATATTCGACAATCAAAGAACTCTTGCCGGTGCAAAAAATGGTAATAAAAATACATATATATATTGGAGAGATTTAATACTCTGTCAAGTACTGAAATTGCCTATTAATTATCATCCCTCCATTGACATTAAAAACACAAGGATTTCAACTTCTTTGTATTTAGAGCTAGTTTTTGGTTTAATTCTGAGATGAGGATGAAACCACTTTAATTATACAAGGGAAGGGCGAAGGAGGCTAATATTAATTCTTGTTAGCATTAAGATTGAGGAGTGCTTATTTTTTTTTTCCCATCTTAAGTGTGCGACTCGATCAAAGATGGAAGAGAAACTGTAGTTGGCAAATTTGTAAAGGTGCAGACTATATGAATGTGCTATTTTATTTCTAAGAGAATTACATGTCAATAATTGTGTACTCGTAACCTCGGTAGCGTACCATTTTAGATTTAATCTTCCAAGAAAACAAATTTGTACGTGTGGATCAACTTAGAGGCCTTCGGTACGCTCGTCAAATTAATGAATGATAGTTGACTTCCATGCGCTTAACTTAACAGTCCTGCGCTGCGTGGGCCCCACCGACAATCGAACTTGGGGGCCCGTATTGCTGTCAGCCTCAGCATTGCAAGAGGAACTTGCATGCGTAACCGTGGCATTTCTCTGAGCCTACAAAGAAAAATAAACAAAAGAAAAAATTATCAAACTAACTTGGTGGTGACAATATTGTGTATGGTGATCTGTGCAGTGTGTGCAGTCAGATAAAGCATCCTTGCCTGGCTAGTACCAATCCATATTAAAATATGCTGGCGGTGAACATGTGCAAAATCATCACAGGATATATATATATATATATATATATTATGTTAAGACACTAATCAAACTTTACGAATATGAAACTTTGGATTAGGTTTCAAGTCATAGATGCTATAGCTATAGGTTACAATACGTGGTTACAAGTGACGCAAGCATTTTTCCTTTAGCAACCCCCAAAAAAAAAAAAAAAAATTTATCCTTATCTTTGAAAGGGACGCTAATAAATAAATATACACACAAATACATATATGTATATATAGATAGATTATGTGCATCAGTATAAAAAATAAACAATGATTCTATTATTATTATTTTGGTAGAATGATGTTCATCTCTTTAGTTTCTTTAAAATCAAACTCAATCAGTTTTGTTATTCATTTATCTTTAATCAAGTAAATACAAGATATTGTATTCATTGCAATCTTTATTTTTTATTTTTTTTTGTCATTCCAAGTCAAAACAAAAAACAAATAAATTGGTATAGGTCAACCCCAACGGCCGAGATCACCAAAAAAAGGGTTTAGGGCGAGAAAATGGACTTCAGTGCAGTTAAATTACGTATGACAGTCCATTATTATTATATATAAACATCAAATTATATATAATTTCCTACTTAGACATTACTTTTAGTTACATTGTGAAATACTAAGATAAGCATTTGACATAATACAAAAATTCCAAATTATGCTTAGTATTTGTTCCAAAATCTATATTATTTAATGATTAAAACTGTACATATAGCACGTAATGGCTAAACCAGTAACAAAGAAATAGCAAGAATAAAAATTATAATAAAAATAGTTGTAATTGGTTTAAAATGTTTTATCTTGAGATTGTACTAAATCTTAATAACGGGTTTAAAAAAATTTATCGAGAAATCAGAATGTCTCCAATCTTAACCGTTCATTTGAAAATTTGGAACTTAATTTTAAATAACAGTTTTTCGAAAAAATTATATCATTTCACCTATTATCAAGCTAATAACATTGGTCATCTCATCCTATTTCAAATAAAAAAAAATCTGTTTCCAGCTACTCCCGTACGTAGCAAAACTGAGAAAGAATCGTCCTTGGTTGCAAAATCCGACAAATCTTGTACTTATTCGCCAATCCACACCCCTGCCCCCAATGGGCATATCTAACTGAGCACACCTATTTCCTTAGTGACCGCACTCAACCAAGTTGGTTATAATTACAAATTTACCATTTGCCATTCAAATTTTTAGATAGTACTACACTATTATTCAACCTCTATTCTCTATTCTATTCTCTATTCTTTCCGGTGAGAGCTACAAGGAAAAAAAAAAATTTAAAATACAAATTAAGAGAGACGACCATACCGGTAGTGAGTAGCAATCGACGATGAACAAGAGCGAGATAGGAAGGAGAAGAGCTGTGAGAGAGATATGTGCTTACAGATTAGAGAATGTAGTGGATGTTGTGAGTGAGAAGAGTTACTGAGATTTTTTTTGAGATTATTGTCGTACTCATTAGAAAAAATACTCATTATCATTAGGAAAAATCTTAAAAGAAAAAGGTAGAAAATTGAGTTCACCTAGAAAAAGGTGTGCTCATTTAGAAACTCCCCTACCAAAAAGGAGTTTCCAAAAGAGCACACTAATTTTCTTGGTGAGCCCATTAAGAACAGTTCGGATTGAAACGAACTACAAAAATATATTGTCTATCGGGTTCACTAGGAAGAGTGGTGTGCTCATTTAGAAACTCCCCCACCAATATCGCCCTCGCTTGGCTTTCTCTTTCAAAAAAGACACCTCCTTTTTCCTCTCTCTCTCTCTCTCTCTTACCTCTCCCCCAAAATCTAGGGTTTCCGCTTTCCTCGCTTTCTTCCTCTTGCTGCTGCTGCTAGGGGTTCTCACTTCCCAATACTCACTCAATCCCCCTCGATCTCTTCGGCCTGAGCCTCGTTCTCCTCACAGTTGGTGACCGGATCCGACACAATTCCCAACTCTCCTCGCATCTCTAAATCTCGCCGTTCGAGATGTTTTGGAGAATCCCCAACTTCTCTGTTTCTTCTCCGGTGAGTATAGCACCCTAAAAGAGCTTCGATTTTGTTCCATTTGATTCAATTAGGTTTTATTTTTTCTGGATTTACTCCTGTTGGCTAATCGAAGGAAATTTAATTGAATTCGTCCTTCAGAATTGGGTTTTTTTTTTTCATTTTTTTTTTGATACTTAGGGTTGTTATTGATTTTCCAAGATTGAGTGTAGTGTTTTAAGTATCCAATTATCTTTTTCGTTTATCAAAAGTTTATTCTGTTAATAGTTTGAAGTAAATTTGACTTTGCGTTGACAGATGGTAGTTGGTGTTCAATCAAATGCTTATTCATTTGGATTTCGTGATAGAATTAATAAAAGTTTGAGTGATTACTCTAAATGGATGATTGGCATGCTAGTTAATTATTGTTTTTGTGATCAATTCTATTATCACTGTTTGTTCAGTATGGAATTTAGCTTATCGGCTTTCCAATGTGCCGACTTGGTTAATTCTTAACTTTGTCAAAACTTTTATATAACTCTCATCTTTCCCAGAGACAGCAGATTTAGGACTATTAACTTTAATGGTGTGGCAAGTCTAGCTCTTTGCTAATGGGATCATGCCAAACTACTGCCCTTAGTTTTATTGATTAATCCCTTAGTCATCTGTTCAACAGGGAACTAACTTTTTTGTTTGTGTTTCAGTAGACAACTGATTTTCTTTCTCCTAATCTATAAAAATGAGCTGTATCATACAAGGAAATAGAGAGTTATTAGATGAATTATGAGATGTTGGAAAGTTGGGAAAACATACTTCAATTTTTGAAATTATTATATTTTTGATATTGGTTTGGTATCTACTTCTTCATTTATGAAAGCCTATTAAAACATGTGTTTTATCAACTCACAGAAACACAACTCAATCCTTTCATATAGTATTCGTGATTTTTAGTGATACCTTTAACTTCTTGATCTAGACTGTTGTTTTCGTTGGTTTTTTCTCTCTCTCTTTAAAATGGTGTTGGAATCAATTTTTGTTTTCTAGCCGTTCATTAATGTGATCCGAGTCATCTAGCATGCATAATCTTATTGATCAACTGCTAAAGATGCAATGGATCCTTCTAGGTCCTTTGTGATGTGGATTTGAACACCAGGGCCAAACCCATTTTGATGGGAAATGGCTTTTAGGGTTGATGATATTTTTTAAATCCATTCCATCTGCAGAGTAAAAATTTCACCACATTTCAACAGATGAAACAAAATTCTTTTGGGTTTACTCTGCAGTTAATCGTTTACAATGTTGCTCTTGATTGATTTGCATCCCTAAACCACACATGTCCTAATGAGAGACAGGCTTGGTTAACAAAGCTATTACTAACGTAATTTTAAGTGCATCCATTTTAGGATTCCTTCTTTAGTTTGTTTCCCTCCTGCCACATGGAAGCTACTTCTTTTTTGGTTTTATCCGGTAATTTATCTATTTCACGTTTTATAATCTCAGAAATAACCTATTGATAAAAAGAACCTCAGGGTTCTTAAAGTTTATGTGTTCTTTAAGGACTGTCTGAAGGTAGCAAATGAGAGAATTTGTGTTACGAATAACTTAGTATTTTTGTGACGAACTTCATTAAATTGTTATTTAGTTTAGCTTCTAACTCTGTTGAGAATGATCATGATAATATTGTTATCAATCTGTTGTTCTTCAGTGGTCTTGAAATTGTACTACACTTTCCATAATGCTTTGTGGTCCATACACAGGTCATGCCTGCATGTCTACTTGTAGTTTGATAGGTTTATGTTCATTATGCATTCTCTAGCTCGATTTCCATGATAGTTGGTTCCTCATGCATTCAGTTTTAAGAGGCTACTTAAAAGATAAAGTTCAATCTGTTGCGGGCTTGCAGTATATGTGCACCTCACACATACTATGGACTAACTAACTGTGTTGTCTCAGACTCCCGATTAACTCTATATATAATTCCATTCGTGACGGTAGATGCAAATAAGGACCATGTTGGATGGTCATATCTAGGTACCACACATCTAATGGCCTCATTGGATGGTCATATCTAGGATCTCGTGTGCAACCCTGCCATGAAGACAGCAGTCTTGGAGTACCTATGTGATCATAAGGCCCCTGCCTCCTGGCCTTTTTATGAGATTTCTAATGGTGGCGTAAAACCATTTATTCCATCTACTGAACAATGTTTCTGTAAGAATGAACTAGTTTTGGAATTACACTGAAAAACTCCTATTGCTAAAATTGTACCAAAATTGATGCTGGTATTCTAGGTTTGAACATATATTGTGTGCTTGTCAATTATTGCCTTCTTGTATATTTTCTTAACCATCATTTATATATCACAGTACTCATGATTTGTACTTCTGTTTTGTAGGTTGAAACCATATTGGACAAGGAAAACTTCACCTTGGAAGAACTCCTTGATGAGGAAGAGATAATTCAAGAATGCAAAGCTTTAAACACTCGCCTTATAAATTTGTAATATATATTTATTTTCTGTTTATCTTGTCAAATGTTTTTTTGTAATTATCTATTCAATTATTCAGTGCAGAAAAGTTTAACAATAATTGTTTTTCTTGTTTGTTCTGGGCTGGGGTTGATTAGGAGTGCTTTGGATTTATATGTGATTTCTACAGTGAATAATTACTAATCTGGCCTATTCTAAGAAATTAAATTATTTTAGCAGACAAGAACTCTCTTGATTGATACCTTCTGTTGGTTGGCAATGGCCGGGCTTTGGGGTTCACCAAGTACCGTGCTGACTGCCTTTCTGGGTTCACATGTTTGTTATTTCTTTCTTTCTGCTTTTTCACTTGACCTTAATCAATTCTCAAAAATTTATGCATACCATACACATACTTTCTCTTGCACTCCCTATGGAATCTAGACAGAAAAAACGTATCTATACATTTATCTGTATGTTCTTCTGAATAGAATATGTCTATGGGCACCAAGGGTAGTGTCCAGTGCAGTTGAGGCTGAAAGGCATGGTTTTCAGGGTAATCAGGGAGCCATTTTGTGGATGAATCAGCAAATTTCCATGTCATTTACTTCATACTGTGCTAACTTAACTCTAAAAAAGCTAACCTTGTGCTTCATGTCCTTTCAGTCTTAGAGATAGAGCTCAGGTAGAACAATTGGTGCAATATATTGTTGAAGATGCTCCTGAAGATGCTGAAAGCAAACGGATTTTCAAGTATGTGACTTATTAGTAGCTTGATTCTTTTATGTTGATTTTCATTATCTTCAGTTTAACTTTTTTCTGTTTATCTCACTTTTTTCTGTTTATCTCACGAGAATTATTTTTGTGGACCAGGTTCCCTTTCATCGCCTGTGAAATATTCACTTGTGAGATTGATGTTATATTGAAGACATTAGTAGAGGACGAAGAGGTAAATGTGATGATTGTTTTTTGCATCCTCTAGTAACATTTAGTTGGTGATCTATTTTGCAGAAACTTAGGACTTTCGAGCTTTGCCACTAACCTTTTTTTTCCTCATTTCTGCAGCTAATGGATATGCTCTTCTCATTTCTGGAACCAAACCATACACACAATTCTTTGTTGGCTGGGTACTTCAGCAAGGTTGGGGGCCATGCTGATTCAACTATTTGTTTATTAATTGCAAATTAGCTCATATTTTCACCTTCTAATTAGCACCAGTCTAAACCTATGTTGCCTTAGGTTGTTATATGCTTAATGTTGCGAAAGACAACATCACTTATGAAATATGTCCAAGTAAGTCTTTGACACCCATAAATCTTTTATTTTATATTTATATATCTTGTTCTTACTGGGTTGCGCTCTATTTTCTTTCAATAAGTATAGAGTATAGCAGGGTTTCAAATGTTTCAGCTGTATATTAGATCTTGAATCCTAACTATTCAAAAATCTTTCTTATTGTATTTTGATAATGCTTATATTTTCTGAACTCTTCTGATAAACTATTAATCTGCAAATGTGCTTGGAAAAGACTGATAGCTTTAGGTTCTTGATTTGAATTTCCTGGATGCTCTGTTCGTTTCTAATCTTAGTTCATGTTAACTTTTAGTTCCTTTTACTAAAAGCATGCCCTGAAACAACAACAATGACAAATTAATGTTTGACAACATCCTATTAAATCTTAATTGAAATATAATGACACACTTTGTTTTAAGAATCTATAATAAATGTATAGTAAAAGCATAATAAGTTCTTTCCCAAAGGGTTGTGAATATTAGGTGAAATCTTTGGAATGATATGCTGAAAGCCCATTACTCTCAATTAAAGTACTGCTTCATAGTCCATACTAATATTCGGCTCTTATGAAGCATAACTCTTCTACTGTGAAGATGTGTCATGTCAGAAGCCTTATTGGGCACAACAATGTCTTGCCATGTTGTTACATTTTCCTAACACTGTTTTAGGTTTTTTTGCCATATTGGTGGAATTGTTATGTCGTGTTGGTTGCTGTGTTTGTACCCATGTCCCTGCTCTTTAGGTAGGATTAGTTGCAGTTATTTGCACGGCAATCGGGCAGGTACATCTCACACATGCTACAAGTCTGAAAGATTAAAAAATGTTGTAATGTACAGAGTCTAATGGCAAAACATTGAACAGCATGTTTAGATGTTATTTTGCAACTTTGCACTAAGGTTACATATTCTATTTGCAAAATTCCAGTGTGATCTCGTTCTTCTCTCATCACTGAAATGGTTCTTTATTGGTACTTGACTTTGTTTGATACTGAATTATAAGGGAGAACACTTGCTGAAACATTTTTATCAAACCAGATTAATGGACTGTATACATGATATGTGCATGTCGGAAGTGTACCACCATCCTCTTTAACATATTGTACTGGCCAGTGTGCTGTCAGATGGAACATGTTAGGTGAATTTGGCTCTCATATACCACTAAGAGATCTGACAATCAAATGGTCTAATTAGGTATATTTTGCAATGACCTTGTAATTATTATTGATATGGCTTCAACCATGTGATAACATAGCAATGTCAGCCTGAAGGTTATGTAGGTAATAAAATGCTGCCTTCTCAATCTGCTGTGGAAGGCTCAATCATTATTATCAAAGCCTTTTCTAAAAAAATAAAATTGGTAGAGTATGGAGGATTTCTTGATTGAATGATTGATAAACTTCTTAGGCTGATTGTTAATATGATGGCAACCAACCCTCTGAAACTGAGTCAGAGAGGAGTTTCGTGGATTGTAGAAGGCTAGTTGGTAGCTAGTGAAACTTTCCTCGTTGGTCCTGCAGTTTAATCTCATTCTTATACGGACTATTCTGTCAAGATCATTCGGAACAAGCTCTAGGGCCTGGAGGGGTGAGATGATGTTTTTATAGATAGCAGCACTTATCTCTTTAGGATGGCCATCATCATAATCATTATCTTCCAAGTCTTTTCCCATCAATATGGGAACGGTTATAAAGCAAGGCTCCACCTAAAATTAGTCGAAGTTTTATGAGCTGATGTTGACATGTAATGTCAACCCTCTATTAATTAGTGCTGATGTCATAACTGAAAACTGGATAAGCGAGGGACTTGTTATAGTCCAAGATAGCCTAATGCTTTCCACAATATTCTCCTAGACTTGGAAAAATATTTAAAATGGGAGAAAATATGTCTGCTATAAGGAGTCACATTCAACTCCAAGGGACACATAAAGCCAAGAGTAAACCCGAAAGTTATTTCCCTGATTTTCTATGCAGCATGGTACCATTACTATTTTTAGGGATTAGCCTTAGAGGGCAGTTGTAATGGTAGAAGGTTGAGATGTCCAAATGAGCTTAACAAAAGACAGTTGCTGTGGTGATGGAAGGAAGCCCCTTAGCCTCTTTATATATTTTCATCTTTGTGTATATCTAATTACGTCAAGCATGAAGCTCTAGTATGATAGTGATCGGAAATAATATAGCAGGATTAATATGAGTATAGGGATGTTTCCACCAAATAGCCATGTACCCACAAGTTTTTATAAGTAAAAAGTTGTATTATCAAACTTCGGAGAAGGCAAGAGTAATTGACAGATTGCAAGGATAAAAAGGTAAACAATGAAAACTTTTAGAGTTGCCCACTTTGATTTACCTTTTAGGGGTGTTGGTGATGGTTACAGGATCATCTGTTTATTTCCCTTTTGCAGCATTCACTACTCGGTAGCCTGTTTTATACATAATTTACAAATATTCATGTTTTTTAGCATTCTACTAGACTTTACAGTTTCTGCCCATATTTTTCTATTCACATATATGTTGATGTGCAAAATGATCTTTTGATGACAGACTCGCGAGAGAATTTTCTGCCAGTTGGTTGATTTGATAGGCATCACGTCTATCATGGAGGTTGGTAATTTCCTTCAATGGTGTTTTGATAATCTTTTTTAGTAGTGATGTAAAGTACTTGCGTATTGTTGATATTTTATTATTTGTGCTCATGTTATAGTTATCTTCATGAAATTTTCATACTTTACCTAGCATCAAGATGAATTTCTTTTCTTCAGTTAACTTGGTTTTGGTTTCCTTTTCTAACAGATTCTGGTTCGACTTGTTGGAGCTGATGATCATTTGTATCCAAATTTTATGGATGTCATGCAGTGGTTATCAGACAGCAACCTTTTAGAAATGATTGTGGATAAATTGAATTCATCTGTAAGTGCATGGAAAGGTTCCGATTATTTATTTACAATTTGAAATAGGACCTTAAAAGATGTCTATGATGTGCATCATTATTAAAGAAGACACTAGGCTATATTACCTCCTTATTGTTCAATACATGCTGTTCACCTTTTTATGCTAATTCCTTTCTCTTTTGCCATTTAAATTCTGTTTTTCTCCCTTTTATGGATCTTAACAGAACAGACGACTGCAGTATTTGCTCTATTAATTTTTGGGGGTACTTTTATGCTTTCAGCATGCTATTTGCTCTTTAGTAGTGGATGCAGTTTTCAATTCTAAGGTATATCGTTCGTTAAAATATTCTCTCTGTTGTCATTGAACAGTGTTCTCCTGAAGTTCATGCAAATGCAGCTGAGGTGCTTGGGGCCATCATCAGAAATGCACCATCGGCACTAGCTGCCAAACTTGCCAGTCCAAGGTATAGTTTCTTAGTCTTTAAATTATTAACTCCTATTGCCAATTTGTTTAATGTGGTAGATGTATTATGGGAAAATGGTTAATCAATGTCCTTTTATATGCAGCTTTGTTGCGAGGATTTTTGGTCATGCACTGGAAGATTCACCCTCAAAATCTGCTCTAGTTCACTCACTGTCTGTATGCATCTCCTTGTTGGATCCTAAAAGATCAGCTTCAGCTGTTCTTGTTCATTCCTTTAGAAGTCAGCATCTGTATGAACCATCAATTCATGTTGATCCTGAGACCATTAGTGCAATGCTGCCAAAATTGGGTGAGTAATTATAAATTTTATCAGATCATTGGCCATTTTCAATGACCTGATACCTGGTAGTGTAGCTGCACAAGCCTTGTTTTGCGTGTGCACACATATGTTGGCATCTGCTTTTATGACCTATAATTTTCTAGTAATTTGTACCAAATCCTCTCATGCATTTACTATCTATCAAGTGTCAAGCACATCTGGTTTATAAGTTTATGTTGA
The DNA here is from genome assembly GCA_036321105.1 of Dracaena cambodiana. NCBI lineage: Eukaryota > Viridiplantae > Streptophyta > Magnoliopsida > Asparagales > Asparagaceae > Dracaena > Dracaena cambodiana. The sequence continues at coordinate 65,768,565 of JAYEPQ010000004.1, read as the reverse complement.
GATTGTCCTGTTCAGAATTTCTTCTCTAAATCCTTGATTTTCTGTGTATATGCGTAATCAAAATGAGGAATGTCAGGCGCCTGTTGTGAAAGCTGGGCCTATTCAGGAGCAAGTGGTGTGTAGAGTCAAGTATTTGGAGGTTATAATCATTAGAATATAGGTGATAAAACAAATATATATTTGGAAGTCATTAGCTCAGACTTTGATGATGACTTCAATTTTTAGATTCAAATTATTTTACTTCCAATTTTTATTCACATTTTAAAAATCACATCATAAATTTGATTATGGACATGTATTGTGGAATGGATAATAGCTTATAACAATTGGACGAGAGGTATCATTCATATCACGAGAAGCCACATTTATAATGGAAGAACAAACTTGGCATATTTAGGGTAAGGTCCTGGGGTGTATGGTTGTGAGGATATAGTATTATTCTATAGGATTAAAAAATGTGAAAGCAGGTTAGCCCAGCTGGCTGGTAAAAAAAAAGGCTTCTCTTGCACCAAAGAGGGTGGTATCAAATTCGATTCAAAACAATGTTGATAGGGAGATTTAACTTGAGTAATTAATCAGGCTGGCCTTATTATAAAAAGAAGAATAGGTTATGGCCTTGTTATAAAAAAGACTGGATTGACAATGAATAATTCTTAAAGTAGAAATGTGGAACTGGAGAGAAAGTCATGAAATTAGAATTAGGATGGAAACCAATGAAATATGACAGTATAAATATAATAACTGAAACTGTTGAAATGTCACAGTAAATATAAAAAACTGCATGAGAAAGAATAGGGTCGTTGTCATCATCATCTAAGCTTTTTTCCATCAAAATGCGGTCCATTATATTATGGAACAGGGTCCACAAAAGACTTGGCAATGTTTTATATAGTTGTCGACCTAACATCAACATTTTCATAATTAGTAGCAATCTCTCGGTCGAAAATTATGGATAAGAGAGGAACTCGTAGTCCAAAACGACAAAGCCAGCATCTCCCATGTTCTCCTAGACTTGGAAAAATGTTTAGGAGAAAAGATGGTAAGTTTGTTATAGGGAATCACATTCGACTTTGAGGCACTCATAAAGCCAAGAGTAAGAATAAATGGCATTTCCTTAATGAGAAAGAATAGGGTATAGTTCACATATCAAGGACGAAGAACTGCCCAAGAATGATTATTTTCGTTATTATGATAATTTATTCCTCTTGATGGTGACATTAAGGATGAAGTAACATCTTATTGATTTAGGTTAGTGTGGGAAGGGGACATCTGAGTACCTATGAAGTAGGCAGGAATGCTTAACAAAATGATTACATCTCGCTTTTTCGATCTGGACATTGCTCACTTATGGAGCAACATATTTGAAATATGATTGTAGCTGGAACAAGGTAGAAATGGTTGAGCTGCAATATTATATAGCTTCATGTCAGGTATGCATGGGGAAGAATTACTTAGATAAGTTTGGCATGCGTGAGGAAGCCACCTGGGGCTAGAGTTAAGGAACCACCTGGGGCTAGAGTTAGGCAAAAAAGGACATGGTCTGAGATATTGAAAAACTTCAAAAAGACATGATGGTTGTTGATTTATTGGCGAAATGGCCTTTTACAGGGAGAAATGGAGGAAAGTGAATGTGGCTGCCCAAAAACTGCCATAAGGGTTCTTTTTCTATAAAACAGATGTGCTTGCATATTTTTTTATTAGACGGAATTAAAGTTTCATTTTGAAGTTTCTCATGCTTCTTAACTTACTATGCAATTCCTTTGAGCTCATGGCAGTATGGCTATATAAACGAAGCCTGGTTTTCTGCGTCTGGCCGGTTGGGAATTACTTGCTTTGCACTGACCGCAATTATCCTCCGCGTTCAATTGTTGAAAAAGTTTTATCTATTACTAAAAAATTTAAACTGTGCGGCTTCCTTTTTTAGTTTCTTTCATAGCCATTTTTAACAATTAACAATAGAATCAGTGCAGAAGAGTTGTACTACAGTATTGCTAGATTCTTGCCTTCTTGGTTTACTATGTAAAGTAGCATTTCTTGGTTAGGAAGCTCTTGCAAATTCTTGAAATTGGCTGTCCTTATGGCACTTACCATGAGAATTGTTTTGGTTATAGTTGTCATTGTCTAATAATTTAGTCTGTTTACTTGAGCTTTTCAACCTCAGTTTCTTCTGCATCTCTTAATTGTACGCTAATTTGCAGGTATCTTGCTAACGATGCTAGATGTTTCTGGCACTGAAAATATTCTTCCTACTACCTACGGTGAACTAAGACCGCCATTTGGGAAGCATCGCTTGAGAGTATGTTACTTTACATGTGTGATGATGATTTTAGTGCTATATACTGAAGTTATTGGTCGATTGTCTGTATTCATCTAGAGAAATCAATTTGTTGCTGTTTTAGCAGAATTTTGCAAGTGAAGATTAGATTTCAAACTTTAAAATATATTAGAAGATGTCATCCTTCTCCATTTGACCCAATTTAATTCAAAGTTTCTACTCGTCTTTGGGTACAGATCCAAAAAGCAAAAGGACTCAAACTCCAATGTGGTTGTATACGGATCTAATTGAATATGACCAGATCATGTCATATCCGGTTAGACTTGATTCGATCAAGTAATTTTTTTTTCCTTCTTGTGTATTTGGTTTCTAGAAGTGGCACCAGCTAGCTGTCAGACCTGGTCCACTAAAGGAATGGGTCAAATATAGTTTTTAGACTGTGAATAAGAGCTTGGAGGCATCTGGATTAGGTCGGTTCCAATGAAAGAAGCTATATACACAACTATAGGTTTTTTCTTTATTTTTCTATATATATATTTTTAACAATTGTCATAGCCATCCCTATCCCCCCACTCTACCCCAAACCGAAAAAGCTGCAAGTGAGATTTGAGCCTTTGACCTCTTGCTCACTAGCTAATAGATTTTACCACTTTACTATCGCGGCACTTGCTATATACAAGTGTATTAACATATTTACTCTTTATTTTACTTTTAACATGTTGCTATGAAACCAACACAAGCTAAACCAGGTTTCTAGGATGAATACCAATGTTACCTAACTTACTCCACCTCTCTCGAACCTCGATTTAATTATATTAAAGTCCCTGCTACTATACTATAACTCTGAAGTTGTGATGAGGGTTTAGAGAAATTGTTTAGAGAAACCTGTCTACTAAATTCATTCTGTCCAATGCAAAGAGATAGGACACTGTGCGGAACCTTGGTGTAATCCTATGGTGATATTACTTTCTCTCTCCTGCTTTTCTTCTCACAATTCTTAGCTCATTAATCACATCAATGTAACTACTAGATCTCTTTCTTAGAGCCCATCAATGTTATTTGCCTAGGAACCCTATGTTAGGCTTTTCTATTTCATTGAAAACCTTATGTGTATCTCTTTTCTTCTCCTTGTCTGTTCTTTTCTAAAACCCACTACGTAGTATTTCCCTTATTTAGTTATTAATTTTCCAATTTTGTTTCCCTCTCAGATCGTGGAATTCATTGCAGTGTTGTTAGGAACTGGTGATGAAGCCGCTCAGAAGGAACTGGTTAACTGTGGTGTTATCCAGAGAATTATAGATCTCTTTTTTGAGTAAGCTATATGTTTGTAAATTTTTTTTTTGGGGCAATTGATAGCACGTGAGGCTCAATAATTCTATCAATAATCCTGTTGCAGGTATCCCTTCAATAATTCACTGCATCATCATGTAGAAAGCATTATAACAGCGTGCCTGGATAGCAAGAATAATGCCATCATTGATCATCTATTTCAAGACTGTAATATGTTAAGGAAATTTATCCAAGCAGATAAAAATCCCAGTCTCTCAAGCGATTCAAATCTGGTAAAGATATATACGAAATTCCTTTTTTAAGCACTTGTATGCTATATGTGTTCATTCATAAACTTTGGTACTTATCTGATGAAAACACCGTAAACTCTAGTAGCTTTATTAATTTTTAACTCTTTGCTTTTGCAGCTGACAAAACCTGCTGCTGGCAGAGAGCCCCTTCGTGCTGGCTACATTGGACACATAACACGAATTGCTGACAAGCTTGTTCAACTGGGAAATTGCAATGATCATATTCAAAGACATCTACAGGTTTAATCGTTTCTCTGTTAGTGTAGGATTCCTTTTATTTGCCTACGGTTCTCGTGCTTCTATTTCTCTTCATATGTGGTAGGCATACATAGTTATCAGTTCCAGAAGATATCACACTCAAAGCAAATATCATTGCATATCTAAAAGGTTATCAGGTGCATACACCACAAAATCTTACCTTTTAGGTCAATTCTAGGGGGTGATTTTGGCAAAAGCCAGCATGAGAGATTTGCAATTAAGCTTCACCATCAAAAAAAGTTTGAATATGGTTAATGATCAGTTGCATGTTATCTAATAATCATGCAATTAAACTTACCGCATTTGCTACAAATCATGCTGGAAGAATCTTTCGTGGTTGAGGAATACCAATTCCCTGCTTTTTCTATTTTAAGCAGTGCATTTATATTCATTTGTCTGAGAGAATTTTGGATCTTAGAGTTGGAAAGGGTGGTATCTTACCTGGGTTGTCTAAATGGTGCGGCATTTGGCATAATTCAAAGTAGCAAATGTGTCTAGCGAAAAAAAAGAACTCAAGAAGATTTGGACTTGCAAGTTCAATATTCTGATTTTCATGATTGCTGAGTAAATTTACACAGAAATGGAAATTGCAATCATGTGTAATCAGATACATTAAACTGGAATAGTTCGTAACAAACACATATGCAAGTCACAGTAGAAGTCATAATTCTGAAACTATACACAGTTAAGCGTTTCTATTAGAAAGAGATATCTTTTTAAGTTTGTTATATTTTACTTCTATTTAGAATTTTTCTTGTTGGTCTGAGGTGATTGTATGTAGAACTCAATGCAAGGTAAATGCGGTTAGACATAAAACAATGAGTCACACTTTACTTGATTTGAGGTTGTATAGAAGTTGTTGTAGAAGGTAAGGATCACCATTATACAATTATTTGGTTCTGTCTCTGCTTTATATTTGGCAAATAAATAAGTTCAAACTATCATCTATCGATTGTATTGATTTCCTACCGTAACCATCTAATGAGAAAAAGCAACTAGCAATTATGCTTGCACTTAAACTTCTGCTCCAACTCAAGTGTATAACTGATTTATTTTTCTTTCTTTGGTTTTTAGGAAAATTTTGAGTGGAATGATTGGCAAACTAATGTCTTGCAAGAACGCAACACAGTGGAAAATGTTCATCGGTGGGCCTGTGGGTATGTATCTTACTAAAAAGTGCAAATTACTTTTGATATGAATCATTAAATGGTAACGTTGGCAGCAACTTTGTGATACACATGCTTTCTTTCATTTCTATGAAAGAGAAGATCTTCCTTACGGCATACGGATTCTGTATAAAGCAAATTGCCTCAAATAAGCTTTAGATTGATTTTTTAAATTATTAATTTGTTGTCAGCTCCTTACCAACCCTGAAGTTTCAACCACTTATCAGTTAGTTGGCCATTATATTATCAGGGCAACATAGACATATCACTTGTAAATAATTATATGAATTAAATTTCAACTATTATCTTCGTTTTGGCAGCCGTCCAACTGCGTTGCAAGACAGGACTAGAGATAGTGATGAAGATGAGATCAATGATAGAGATTATGATGTAACAGCCTTGGCAAATAATCTAAGCCAGGCCTTCAGATATAACTCTTATGACAGTGATAATGCAGATGAGGTGAGGTTTACAATATTTTCTTATGTAAATTTCAGTTCTATTTCATTTGTTAATTTATTTATAGGTGGTTATGGTAATTGTCTTGCCTGTTTACTGTATGCTATGTAGTTTCTTAATGTTCGTTTGTTTCCTGGATTTGCATTGAATATAATGTCTAAAGAAAGATCTGCTAAAAATAAATTGTTTAAACTTTAATAACTACGTTATGGGGAACGGATCTGGAAAATATTATAGAATGGGACCTTTTTTTTTTTAACAGTTGTGTTTTTCCTCTTGATCTTCTTGAAAGTTTAGAACTTAAAAGTTCATTCATTGGTCATAGTGGAAGGGGAAATTCTATAGGATGGCTATATGATCAGTAATGTTTCATGGCTCCCAACATTGTGCCCTTGGCTTGGTGTCGAAGGGCGAGTTCCTATGTTTTGTCTTGCCCAAAAACAGTATTAAGAAACAATAGTTTCAAAAAATGGGTGTGGCAGAAGTGAGAATGCTAAGATGGATCTATTGGTAATACACTAGGAGATAGGATAAGAAATGAGTGCATTGTAAGAAGCTAGATATTACTCTAATTGAGGATAAAATGATAGAGAATCAATTGAGATGGTTTGGACATGTGCAGGTAAGACCTTTATGTGCACAAGTTAGAAGTGAGAAATTCTTAGTTTATGGAGCTAGGCAGTTTAGAGATAGGCTTAAACAAATATGGATGGAAGCAATTGAAAAACACATGAGAGTAGTAAATTTAATTATGGAGATGACCCTTAATTGAGTCGAATGGAAGAAAAGAATTCATGCAGCCAGTCTCAAAATTTTGGATAAAGGTTTTGCTTATGCTGATCTTATTCATTGGTCATAGTGGGCAGTGGCATAACCTCTTCGGTGAAGATCATCTTCCTATTTCAAAACCAACCTTACCTTCTGTGTTGGTGACAGAGACATAGGGTCAGAGTGTGAACAGTCATTTGCAACCAAGCGTAGAATAGTGTCACGTGCATTTGTCGTTGTTGAGAAGTGTTTGCCTATTAATGTGGTGACATTAATTGTTTTAGTGTCTTCCCCATTATCAATTTAATGGTCCTTTTTGTTTGACAACTTTGGTTAGTAATATGCTTTGAAACGTGACATATGTACCAGACAAACACCGGACATGATAATTCCTTAAGTAGTAGGTCAGAGTGTGAGCAGTCAATTGCAACCAAGCTAGAATAGTGTCATGTGCATGTCACTGTCGAGAAGTGTTTGCCTATTAATCTAGTGATATTAATTGTTTTAGTGTATACCCATTATTAATTTAATGGTCCTTTTTGGTTAACAACTTTGATTGGTAATATGCCTAGAAGTGTGACATATATATGGGACAAACACCGGGCATGATAATTCCGTATGTAGTAGGTCACAAGGATCTAGTGCTCTGACAATGGAACATCAAATTAACAATAAGATGGTGTGCACATTAAATATCTATATGTTGACATCCCCATGATCCAAACATCTAGACAAGAGTAAATCATCATACAATTGTTATATGTGCCAAAAATATAACTTATCTTACAGTTATTATGACCTTACAAAGAAGTGAGCCTTGTTAAAATACAATATTTAATATACAAATGGGAGTGAACAAAAAACTCAAAACATGTAAATGAACAAAGAAGTGAAATAGGTATGCGGACATAGAGGTATTCATGCCCAACCTGCGAATCTGACCGGCTATATGTCAGGGTACGGTCAAGTTTTATGGGTTGGGTCATAATCAGGTTGACCTGAATTATAGATTATTGGTAGGGGAAGGGTCCAAGTGTTACCCTTTTAACCCGAACGGCCCAATTTGTACATAATGACAGTGACCTAATCTTTGTTTCCTGTTGTCCTTTGCGACTACGGCTACAACTATGACTACGAGGCTACAATCTGTCACCTGTGATTGTGAGTCTCCGTCCCTCTCTTGGTCAGATTCATGGCCAACTTACTGCATGCTTTCTGTCTCAATTAGGCAAGTTTCAGTATATGCTGAAACTTGGATTCAATTTTGTTATATCCAGGCCCACTCACCCATACAAAAACCTCTTTGTCCAAGTTTCACATGCATGTTGTAGCGTGCAAAGAAAGATTTTTAGCAACATAATCCATTAAATGCAGAAATCTATTACTTGAAAGATTTTATGAAAACTTGGTTCATTTTATTGCAAACTTGGTGTTCCCAACTACTCGCAATTATATACAACTTGGTATACAAGACTGATGAAAAGAAGGAATTATAAAAGCATGGATGAAGAGCTTTCTCAGGTTCCCATAGTGCTGGATTAGCCGGATGGAGGGACAGGTTTCTCTGGTTCACTTCCCTGTCCTGTGGTGGCCAGTAGACGAGTTCCTAATGACCGTTCAGGTCTCCAATGGGGGAAAGGTACTCTTAGGCTACTGCTACTATGTGTATATTTGGCATGGACCATTGGAGTTATTGGGAATACTGCTCTTAGGCAATTGCTAGGAAGGAGCATGTTTTGTTTCATTCATTATCTGATGTTAGGATATGACTTTTCTCTAGTAGTGTAATACAGTCGTGAACGAGAACAACTCTGTAGCTGGACACAAGCCCAGGCTTCTCACAAGTAATCAAGTATGCTTTTAAAGAACATAAAAACTTATCAGAAGAAAAGGAAATTGATCGGCCTAGATGGATACATTATATAGCTATATACAGAACTTTCGGGCATCACAGATGAAGGATATTGAGGTAAATGCATAATGGAAATGAGGAGACAAAATTTAGAAGGGCCATTTTACAATAATAGTTGGCAGAGAATCAGTGCTCGTTATGCATAGTAGACGGCTCGATAGAATATGTGAGTTCTGCCATTCTGGTATATAAATGTTAAACAAGTAACTGTATTGCTGATTCCTATAGATCAATTAGACTTCCAGGTTTTCCTTAAAGATAAAAATTAGACTTTCTGGTTTAAAGCTCTCTCTCATGACCAGATTTATGAATCTCTTACTGTCATAGCATGTTTGGGTTTATAAACTAAAAAGCATAAACGAAACTTTGAAGCTTGAAGGTCTGTAATCATGAATCTATCTTGACCATCCCATAACTGCAGGATGTCTATTTTGATGACGAGTCTGCTGAAGTTGTGATCTCCTCGTTGCGGCTTGGAGATGATCATGAAAGGTAGATTTCTCCAAGATGCTATTCCTCTCTCTCTCTAAGCTTTACATGAGTTGAGTTTCTTTTTATTATTGGTTCGTGATTCATTGTCCAGCTCATTTTTCTTATGTTTGGCAGTAACCTATTTACAAATTCCAACTGGTTTGCTTTCCAAGAAGATAGAAGCATTGAAGAGTCTCTGAGTACTTCCACCCTTGATAGGATGGAAGACATCAGCCTGAATGGTACAGCCAGTGGCAGCGAGGAGATCGTAGCCGGAGGGGATGGGGAACTCAGAGTTGCTGCAGATTCACCCGGTACTCGCTCGGAATTGGGTGGTAATTCCACCCCAGATGGGTTTGTGGATCAGCCGTCAACAGATTCAGCAAAGAGAAGTGCACTTGATGATATGGGTGTGTTTCGGTTTGAGACGGGAGCAAGTGAGGATTTGTTCAACGATCAGCAATTGCCTGATTGGGTTGGCTGGCATGAGCCATCTGATATTCAGGTGGACAGCACAGATGATATTCCAACCACAGCAGATGTTGTTGAAAGCTCTCTCCCAAATGGTGTGGACCGGGCTGATGGGAACCCTGCGAGCACGTCAGAGCCCAGTCATGCAAAAGCTGAAGGAGCTGTGCCCTCATTGTTTGAAGAGGATGCAGAATTTGTTGGGGTTGATATGGAGAGCCCAAAGAAGAGCACTATTACCAAGTCTCTTGAAATGGAGATGCCGGGCGAGGATAAGCCTGCGATGATGGAATTCAACAAAAATCATTGGCGGGTGGAGCCAGAGGTGGGTGTTGTTCAGGAATGATGAAGCCCTTTGAGTTTCATGTAACTGTAATTCTGTTGACAGCCCGGTGTACTGTTGTACGTGTAGCATAACATGTGGGGTGGGTTTGTTAGCCTATGTCTCCTGTTAGGGAAAAAAACGGTCTTTGTCATGCCATTTTGGTGGCAATTGTACGGTTATTATAAATTAACTACTGCATCAGTTTCAGTTTTTGGCCCTGCAGGCAACTTTTCGTTTCTTATCGGTTTAACTTTGTATAATTCCTGTTTCATTTGTTAACGCAAAGAAGTTGGTTCATCGTTTCTCTCTTTCCTTTTGCCCCCACTTTATAACAGTGATATTTATGTGCAATTATTAAGTTGTATTATACTATCCTCTGCCGATTCGACCACTTATTAGTAGATAGCTGTTTTAATCTTCTGCCCCCTCCCTCGTGAGGATTTTCTCTGCTGATTTCTGGAAAATAATTTTGCAATTTTAATCCGTATTGTATGACTCGTTCTTGTGATTTCCAAAGGTTTCGTTTATGTGCTCTTGGTCTTTTTCAGTTCAGGTCAATGCCGGTACATTCTGCCCTGTGCTTTGCTTATTGTTATTATGCCAATAATTTTCGTCCTAAAAGGGTCCTAATAAAACAGGAGAGTATATACATCGCTGATGTGAAAAAATAGCTGAGATGAATTTGCCTTCGCTTGCCAATCTATTTTAATTATATGCCCGTTATCGAAAGAAAGACATTGCATAAATCTGGTGAAGTTCTTCATTTGATATTAAATAGGTTGAGAAATGAATTCTCAACTCAATATAATACCTTCTTTCATGAACGAATAAGTAAATGTTTTCATTTTTCCAGAGTTCCAGGATACTTGTGAGGCAGCCGGAGAATTTAGATATCCACGTTAAATGAAATCAGGACATGTACATTTAGAGACTCATGCCAAGTAACAGCCTGTGCTTCATACAGAAAACAGTAACTACTTAGAGATGAGACTGACATAGTTACTGGTTCACCGCAGCCAATAAGCCTCGGCTCAAGTAGTATTACTCCTTTTCAATTTGCGAGAGGTTCTGAATTCGATTCATAACGTGAATTCAATTTGAGTAATGTTGTGAAAAATTTATGTGTTTGAGTTTGACTAGCCCAAAAGAAAAGGAAAAAAAAAAAACTGGTCCACTGCAAAGTAAACAGTAACCATCAGGAGAGGAGACTGGTAACATTAAACTGGCTTATCCTTTGGCTCGTGGAATACAATGGCTAGTGGATGCATACTATTCTTCACAAGGCACTGAGGCAGTGATTCGAGTTTCATGGCACAAGAAGGCTAATATGGGTCACCAAGCCTACTATTCTTCCCAAGTCAGGCACTGATTCGAGTTCATGGCACATGTGGGCTAATAAGAGTCACTTGGTGGCAATTTCTTGTGATATACATGCACAAAAAGGGGATAATGAGAATGTTGGCTCTGTCAAGTTTGCTGTAAAAAAAGTTATATATATATATTTTTAGTATGTTAGCTGTAACTTTTTTTAATTCATACATATAAAGAGACAATTAATAGTTTATTCACTGAGACAGCATGCAGTTACTATAAACATTCAGCTTTTTAAGGGCAAATTTGTAAATAAAATGATTAGGCGACAGTATCACAATGATACTTTTTGTTGCAAGAGAGTAGTAACATCTACTGCAACAAAATGTTGCAACTCTCTTTTTTGCAACAAAAGCTGCAAAATGCAGCCCTTGATACGATTTGCGGCAAACCAAACAGTGAACAACCTCATAAATTAGTTTACTCTATTTCTAGATTAGCAAAAAAAAAAAAAAAAAAATGTTACAGAGTCCCCATTATCACTATCATGCTCATCAATTAGTTATCTCTGAACAGTAAACCCAGCCGATATCGAACAACATCCCTTCTCATCAGAATCAGAGGTAACGTAGTCAATAATCAAACAGAGATGTATTTATAAATTTTAAAAGCTGCCTTATTCTTTGCCATCCCTAGGGCAGCGGTATCTTTCAAAATGCGGTCATACATGTATTCCACCAAACATAAAAAGCCAACAGACAGAGAGAATCAATCGAAATTCTTCACAAAAGGTCAAAAAAGAATACAGCTTCTGTTATTTTCCAACCAGTAATCAAAATTTGAGGAACTCATGAGACCCAAGGGATTCTGTAGCAGAGTCAATTGACTACAGAGAGAGTATGAAAATGTGTTGGTTGTTAAGATTTCAACCCTGGACTCGTGATGGTTCCCCAACAGCAGTTTCCATCCTTTGGTACCATTCACCAATTCCTGTGTTCTCCACCATGTCTCTACCAGATTTCAAATACCGAATTGGTCTGAGAACTCCAAAGACAGCAAGATCTGCTAAATTTGGTTTGGATCCCCCTGGCAAAGCCGTAATAGTGAAGATTTTTTTTTTATAAAGCAAGAGCAAAATTAGCAGAGACCAGTATAAAGCAACTGCAAGACAATGAGTTTCCTATCAGAATTCTCGAGAGAACATGACGTACCGAGGAAGTCCCTGCCTTCCAGAGCTTTAGTCCATGTTTCTGCAGCCTCATACAGAGCAGCACGTTCATCAGTGATGTTGTATTTCTTCTTTAGCTTCTTGGAAACCATGTACATAGCTGCAGCTCCCGCATACTTTACTGTGAGTTTCTCAGTGTAGCTAAAGTTGCCTGCAGTTACAGTTAGGAGCTTATATGAGAACAGGAGTTACCATCTGAAATGTTGAAAGTTCAAATTCAGATTATAATAAGCCGTTAAGCAACAAAAAAAAAAATGATTATTCTAGAGAATGCCATACTGAATATGCAGTTTCAGACTAGCCATAATTTTGGCTATACTTTCGGTTATTATGCATCAAGCTGGTGGTCTTTAAGATTATACAGCCATAGAACCAGCATACCTGACTGTAGAGTGTGTAACATTTCAAATCTAAGATCAGAATCATTTTGCTTTAATTGAATATATTTTAATCCAGCCTGAAAAGAGAAATTTTACATCTAAAATCAAATGAAAACTGGTCCATTAACAGGTGAAATAATACCCGAATAATGAAGGCCAAGTCCAACCATATGAACTTAAGAATGGACATAACAAAAACAGAAACGAACTGATATGTAAGAAGAAATTATAATGATTAACCAGGGAAGGTAGATTGTTTTTGGTCACTTCCACATCACTGGAGATAATTCAGAGGGAATCTCGTGCTGTCGTTGAATTGTATAATAATGTCCTTGTCCTTCAGTAGTAGCCTCCTAATAGTCAGAGAAGATTCCTCCTCCATTCTTAGTTGCAAGTTGCAAGAAGACAGCTTCACACTTTCCTCATCCTCATTATACATATTCCTCTCGTTGACGGTTGTATGCTAGTTAACAAGGATCATATACTTTCTTATGATACAATCCTTTATACACTCCAGAATGCGGCTTTTCGACATGCCATACCAGGAAAAAGCTTAAACATCCTAAACATCTCCAAAGACTTCTTAATATACGGAGATCTATGTCAGGGAGAATTTTGAGGGTTGCTTACATGGCTTTAAACCATGTTAGTAACATTAGCAATATAAGGTAGCTTTCCTTCTTTCCTAACCTCAAAATGCCTCCAAGGTTTCACATAGCAACCACATCTTGTCCATAGAATCAGCCAGAAAATCAGAGCTACCACAGAGATCAACTAACTGGTCGAGAAGTGGCCAATAACTTTTATCATTTTGTGTCAAAATTTCCACAAGAGCAGTCCCAATAAGAACTTGCCCTCTAAAGTCAAATCTAGGTATGAAAATATTTACATGATGAGAGGATGACATGTATGGTGACTCCAAATTTATACCATTCCATGTGTTGTACTGAATCAAACAAGAGCAGAACAAGAGATTCACCAGTACAATATTTCCTTTCTATAGGTACGGTAACGTCTCAAAAGGAAGCAACATTATATCTCACTGATATATAATTTGTCTAAATTTAACTCATGAAAACACTGCATGTCAAGGGAACTCCAAGTTGGCTTCATACCCAGAAAGACAGTGCTATATATAACATTGTCTCAGCAGCAGGTAAATGTTGATAAATTATATAAGATTGTTGAATATCTACTGAATTTGCACGTCTGAACTTGTTAATCACCTTTACGGCTAAATCTAAACATCCCTTTTATGCCACATTTACATTAAAACTTTTTATTTTCACAAGGTTGAATAACTAAGATTTGTTGAATATCTCCATGTGGAGATAAAAGAAGAATGGGACTGTATGTTTTCTTGAAATCTAGCTTGTTCTTGAGGAAACTGACAACAGTATTAACCTCACTGCATGTAGACTATGAAACAAAATGACACATGTAAGGACCTCTCATATATTTATGCAAAGCTAACATCCGAAAATGTTTAATCGAACATTTTCTTGATTAAGAAACCAAGAGTTTCAACCCATCCCAATAATTCCAGAATTCCATCTCATATCATCCGATTAGTGAATATTGAGAATCATGGGAACACTTGATCAACTTTTCTTTACGACTGTAATGGCCTAATTACATCTGCGATACAACATTACGAGTACTTTTGCAGTTTTGCTAGATATTATATACCATCCAACTTCTTTTTTATTTTATTTTTTTACAATCTGAGTTTCTTATAACTACTGTCTTATAACTTTGAATATAAAATCAGGTCTCACCACGATGATGTATGGTTTTACTCATAAATCTTTACATAGCCTGTGTCAAGTCTCCTTTCAGCTTTTACGTACGTAAGACTAGCCATAATTGTAAGTAGTCCAACAAGTAACAAATACAACTAGCACATAAACAAATAAAGCTGAAAATATAGGGTGGTTACTACTGTAAAATTTAAAACCAGAAAAAAAAATAACACGGAATGTTGTTATAGTACCTTACCATTATTTGCTATATAATCGAAGGACTCGAGAGCCTCGGAAGTTGTGCGATATATGTTTGGGGACAATACATGCACAAGGTAATCATCCACCCACCTATATAATGAAGATGCACAAATAGTTAATATATGCAGTGCTTCCAGAGATAACAGCATCAAGTGATTCAGGCAATTGAATCGGAGGAACTGTTTAATAGATAAGATCATTTAACCGGACAAATTCCTTACCTAAATTGATTTCATTTATAAATATGCATACTGCTGTACAAGATATGCATATAATCTCAGTTGCAAAAAAAGAGCATACAATCTTGAAGAGGTCATACAAAGGCAAGCTACATAATGAGATACAATTGCATTAAGTAGGATCTTCTAGCAGCTTGACCAAAAGCCATTTTGAATTAGCTTAAAGGTTGCCTAAATTTAAAACTTGTTCGTGCTTTAACATGGTATAGTTTAAATTTGATGCATACAACTTTTTCTTATTCTCCATTGATTAGAGTATTCCTTTCAGACGGACATAAACTGTTGCAAATCACTTAATTGAAATATGAACTTTATATAATTTTCTTAACTTTTTTGCAGGTTATATACATTGATAATTCTAGGTGGAAAGATAGATAGATAGTTAACTTATACAGTGCAACAATTCCCTCTTGGCCAATCCCAACCACCACAAGAAAGTGGTTATTCTTCAAGCAGCATAGTTATATAATGACTGCAACTAGGAAAGAAGGTGCTCAAATCAGTGAATCAAACTGAACGAACACATTATTGAGTAGTCCAACTTCCAGTACCATGCCCAAATATGATTACGCACATAGGAACAGAACATAAATATATTAAACAAAAAAGGAAGGTATAAGAAAAATTGAACCTTCGCCATTTTGTCTCTTCCTCACCAACAGAACCATCGGGTTGAATTTTGTGCCTCATTTTTTCTATTATATCTGCAAGAAAAAATATTTGCTTATGCTTTTTCTAACTGGTTACAGAAATAAATTGGTAGACCCCACCACTCTTTATGGAAGTATTTCCAGCAGCCGGGGGAAACACACTCTCTAGATTATGGGTTTTTCTTTTTCTTTCTTTTTTGTTTTTTTTTTGTTTTTTTTTTGGCGGGGGGTGGGGGTGTGAATAAAAAACATGCAACGGATTTCTATTTAAGAGAATTAAAAAAAAAGCAGACCTGATGAGTCAACAAGCTGTTCACCATCCACAACAAGGATCGGCACCTTCTTATAGTTGGACCATTTAATCTCCTTCTTACTGAAGGGATGGACCTCTACAACTTTGTATGGTATGTCATGATAATCCAAAAATGCTGGAACAACACAAATATCATAACGACGAATTAATTTCAAAAATACGAGATGTGGAGTAAGGAACACAACATTGCCAGATCTCCTTGCGTTCATCCAGAGCCAAACATGTGAGTTACAGCATAATTTCTAAAAGCAAAGAAAATTGAATATTGAAACTAACACACACACACACACACATTGCTACAGATCTACGAGTGTCTTGTTCATTTAGAAACACGATTCAAGGTAAAAGACTACAAAGGAATTCTATATTGAAAAGAAAAGTGTTACATGTTACCCTTGCCTTACTTAGAGAGCATAGACACTTTTGAAAAGAAAATAATTTATATAATTCTATATTTTCTCTCTTTAACACATTGCATATAGGGATAGAGTTCCTTTTTCAATGGAGGTCCACTATGGTTCTTGCCTGTCTACATGGTTTAATCTCCTAAAGGCTAATGCAATGGACTCGACCCGTCCACATAAAAGCAGGCCACGATAGGCGAAAAGTAGACTGAAGAACCACATAAAGTAAAAATATCTAGCTTGATTAAATAACACATAAACGGCACTAATATAACCTACCACAATTATATACTTTCTCTTTAGGTGATAGGAAAGTTCCTACTACTAAAGTCCATTCTATTGTACAAGAACTTCGAAGTTGTAGTGAGAGTTGAGAATTATACTTTTTTTTATTATAACATGCCCCTGCAGGTCGAGCATCCTTTTGGGCCAAAACGTGAGTTTTACACAATGATGTTCCATTTTTTTTTTTAAATCCACATTTAAATGTGCATTTGGTAGGATTTAAATCTTGGTTGCTATATACCATATTAAAGTTCCTCTTGTTGGACCAAAACTCTTAAGTTATGATGAGGATTGACTTTTGAGAGTTATATGCTACAGTCTAACACCTACATTGATGAATATTGACGGTTACGCTCTCTCAAGGACCATGTAAAAACAACTAAATGTACAATGATATACTTTTCCTCTTATACATATATTTAACAAAATACTACGCACTTGGGCTAGGGATCTTTAGTAATCAATCTTTCGGATATTTATAATATATAACCTAGAGATGAGAACCTGGATTGAGTAGTGCATTTCTCAAGATTATACTTCACAAATAAAAACCCATAAGATGTTTACACATGTTTGTGTGACAATTTTGCCTTGCTGATTTAATGACCAAAGTAAACGCAAAGTGACCCCTAACAGCATATGGATACAACATTACATAATAAACATCCAACGAAAATACTCAACTACACTGTTGTATTTGAGGACTAAAAATATTTTATTTTGTCAATAGACCAAAGCTCTATGTGACCCCCTTAATGCGTTCGTCATGTGTACCGGATTAGTAAAGGTAGCACCCTTTGGACTTCTAATAGTCACCATTGTTGTGACTAAGCTACATGTCAATGAAATTAGTTGCTATAAAGCAATGTGTACGGTAATGTTATTATGAATCATGATCACTAAATGAATATTTTTTTCAAGACAACAATTCAAGAGTTATCTTGATCCATGATTCAGATGAAGTTGGAAGGCACATCATTCTAGCTCTACTCAAAAAAGAAACAAGTACATCAAAGTTGTATCGATGTGGTTAACAGTATGTACAATGGAGTAATTGCTTATTTGAGATCCATTGGAGGATAATTTTAAGGTCGAAATATAAAGAAAAGCTTTATAATAAGAGGATTCAAACTTAGCATGATACATAAATGCCACACTGGAATGTAACTTCAGGTAAACAACTAGAATACAAGAAACCAGTTCATACTAATGGCCAACAAGCTCCTGAGAGTAATCATATCCATCATTTACGATCGAACAGTCAGCACTATGGTCAAAGTGAAGAAGAGTTTCTAAAGCACTACTCATCCATAGGATATCAGTGAAGCTGAAGATACATTTCCTAGGATGACTATAAGATTAGTCATATCTCCTATCTCAAAATTACGAAAGCTACAAAAGTGGGTGAAGATGGATTTAGAATATCTCCGAGCAGTAACAAGAAGAGAAAATATAGGATAACTGAAGGCTAAAAGCAGATTTAATTGACGGTAAAGAGATCACTAGCATCATTAGGTTTCATTATATGCCAATGAGCCTGGTCTCTAGTGGTATTACTCCTCTCCAATTTGTAAGAGATTCCAAGTTTGACTCCGGTGGAGATTCAATTTGGATAATACTGCAAAAAGTACGTGTATGTGAGTTCGACTACTAAAAACACGATATGTTTATCATCTTCAACGATCTTCATCCCAAGTTACGTGAAATTAAATTAGGGGGAAAAAAACGTTAAGGTGAAATGTTATATATATATATTTTCCATTTTAGAGACATATCTATGAAAAAGTAATACAATGAACCCTTCTCACAAAAAAAAACGTAATACAATAAACCAAATAATCTAAAAAAATAATAACTGAGACGCAAGTTATTACCTTTAACCTTGTTGCAGAAAGGGCAGGCCTCGTACTGATACAAAACCACATCTTTCGGCATTAGATCCGGCGAGGGCGGTGCCTTGGCCTCGGCCGCGGTGGCGACCGCTAAAGTGAAGGATAGAGCTCCGGCGACGCCCAAAGAGGCGAGTCTCCAACTCATCGAATGAGAAGACGACGGCGGCCACTTCAGGCTCTGAGCAATTGCCGTGGCGGTGCTGTACGGTTCTCCGCGGTGGATAACATGCTCGCCGGCGGCGGCCGCGGCAGCGGAGGAGCAAGCATGGATGTTTTTGATTAATGAGCGCAGGGTTAGGGTTTGAGTTCTTCTCATCATCTTTAAATTAATCTTGCAAATATCAATTGTAGAGTAATTAATCTTTCATATTGCAAAAGAAGAATAATCGATCATCCAATTAGGGTTTGGAGAGTAATAATACCTGTGTTTTTTTTTTTTTTTTGCTCTTGAATTTTCAAACAACGAAATCGAGCAACGGCGATCTAAGCTCTTCTTACGCTTATGGGCAGGTTCGATGAACCGAGTTCAACCATAATTTTTGGGAGCAATGGCGGCGGTCGTATGCGGTTCATATTTATTCATACCCGAGCCGAATTGCCCCCAAAATTTGGAGTTCGGTTCGGCTCGGCTCAGTTTATAAAATAATTTCCAAGTCCAAACCCCGAAACATTATGTTTGGCAATCAAGGGGAAAATGAAGGAGAGAAAAGGAAAGAAAATAAATATTAAGAAAAATAATATTAATTTTTCCTTCTCATGTTTGTAAGTTTAGAAAAGATTTTTTCCTCCTTCCTTTTGTAACAGGGAATTTCTAAATGGGCACACCACCGATTTTAGTGACCATGCTTTTCCAAATTGGGATTGGTATTCAGTTTTCAAACGGTTTGAGATTATTTAGGAATTAACTCCTCTCATGAAAAAAAAAAAATTACAAAATTAATTGGTAAACTTTTAATTTTTAAAAAGCAGTTGTGTTCTCATTCAGAACTTCCCTTTGTGATATGGAAAAAGAAAGAGATAAAAAATTACTAGTTTACCCTTTTTCTATAACTAAGGGAGAATAAATAAAATATTCAATTTTCCAAGAGCATCAATATTAACTTTCAATTTTCTTGAAATATTAATATATTTTTTTGAAATTACAAGAGTAACAATAATTTAAAGTAGTTAATTCATAACATAAAAGAAATAATATCCAAACTTGCTTAACAAAAAAATTATATGGCAAACATTAAAAAGCAATGGTTCATAAAGATTAACTATTATACCATATTTCTAATTTATGAGCATTACTAATAATCTTTGAAAGTAACAAAAGATATACATACTAATATTAAAAAACTTAGTTATTTTTCAAATTTATAGATAGCCCATTAAGCGCAACAATAATCACTGATCAATTTTTATTGTATATATTTGCTCCTCTCATGTGGGTCGCTAATTTTCAATGAGAAAATAAAATAAAATAAATAACAACAACAAGATTAATTTCCACTGTTATTATTCTAAAAAAAAAAAAAATTCGGGCCATTATTGCAGGCCTAAACAAGTATGGGTTATCAGTCTGGGCTGAAGTCTTCGTGACCGGGTCGAGCATCAGGCCCTCAGCTATCATAAATAGTCAGACTCCCCGGTGGTGGTAGAAGAATCGCGATAGTCTTTTATCTTGCCGAGGAAAGAAATATCTCTCGGAGTCTAGGGTTTCATAGAATTGAAGATTGACGAAGATGATCGAGGTGGTATTGAACGATCGATTGGGGAAGAAGGTGCGGGTGAAGTGCAACGAGGATGACACGATCGGCGATCTGAAGAAGCTGGTGGCGGCGCAGACGGGGACGCGTGCGGACAAGATCAGGATTCAAAAGTGGTACAACATCTATAAGGACCACATCACCCTCAGAGACTACGAGATCCACGACGGGATGGGCCTAGAGCTCTACTACAACTAGAAACTATGACCATAAGGTATTTTTTTTCTTTTGAATTCTTTTATTTTTGATGGTTTGCTGTTTTTGTTGTGATTATCCTCCAATTTAGGTTTCTATTGTTAGAATTGATGATCTTTTCTGTCTTCTACATGAATACTAAAGCCCTAGAATAGAGAACAGCTTGACTTGAAACTCTTGAAAAGGAGGATCGAGGATTGAATTGAACAAATTTGTCACTTTTCCCTGAATTTGAATTGACTAAAGCTGAATGATTGATGAAATATGTAATTATAACTGGGAGTGTTTTTGTATTAGAAATAATTTTGGCCATTGAAATTGGTGGCATGATGTGCATTTTGATTGGCATGTTGGAAAATCTATGTTCACCAAATACTTTTAGATGGTTTGGTATGTTAAAGCCTCTGTCATTTGATCTGAATGCATTCTAATTTCTTGTAAAAAAATGGTAGATAGATCTTGGATGTAAATAGTTTCAAGGAGGGATTGAGGGTTTGATGCTGAACCTAGTACTGCACATTTTTTTTTACTGGTTTATAGGCAACCTGATTGGATGTTTTGTTGTCAGAGTTTTGGATAAGGGAATTTGATGTTTGTGACGATCTAGCAGATGGTTGGCATAATAATATTTGAATGTCAAAGACAATGGAGTAGAGCTCTGGTGGGATATAATATGTTTGGAACTAAGATATGATTAATATAATGATAAATATGCTAGGGAAACCCCATTGTTTCTCTACTAAAGTACCATTTGGAAGTAAGATGAAAGAAATTTCATTAATGAAAATATGTAAATGGTATCTGAGGATGATGAATTCTTGTTGATCTAATATATGTAGCCACGATGGACCAGTGAGCATTATTGTGATCTTTTCAGTTAATATGATCAGTTAGAAACAAAAAGAACAATTTTTTCCTTTCTCATTATGAATGAGACCAAACTATCTGCTCAGGTAAATTATTATTTATTCGTTAGCTAGGTAGTTCATTTAAAAATTCAGTACATTATTCATCAAGAGGAATTTTAAACTCTAAGCTAACTTGAAGATGTATTACAAATTTGTGGAAAGGGAACATTATGGTTATTAAGAAATTATCATCAATAAGTATGAAGGGAAAGACATTCTTACCAAAAGGAGGTCCTTCCAGCAACACCAAAACTAATTTTATCGTTAGGGCCTTCTGTTAATTATAAGGGACCTGCTTGTTATTCTTGACATAAGAAAAGATATGGGAAACTAGAAAGAAGAGATATTGAACAAGACCAACATTGAAAACTACATTACAAGTATTGAGAACTAGATATGTCGTCTTATGTGTTCCGATTCAAACAAAAATAATAAAAGAACCTATAACCAAACATCAACAAAAAAAGAAGAAGAAGAAGAAGAAGAAGAAGAAAAAGAACATAGAAGAGAACTCTTGGAAAATACCAAAACAACCACTAGTTTAATATGGGAATGAGTATGCTGAAGTCGACTTGTAATAATGAAAATGTTGGCAATGATCATAACTTGAGTAGAAGCAACTTGCATTTCTCTAGAATTTCTTCAAAAAATACGAATGCGTTGTTTGAGATGACCAATGTGCTCCTCTATAAGATCCACGATCCATCTTCTCTTGTAGATAGTGCAGATGCTTTGTGTATCTTTCCTAATTAATATTTGTAGTTTCCTTTTTTCTTTTTATTTAATTATTTATTTGATGATACTGTTTTCTTGTAAATTTGTAATAGATCTTAAAGATAGTTTATTGTAAAGATTCCGTTCAGTGCATTATGTAGTGAATTTTTAAGAACTGGCTAGTTAGTGGATAAATAGTAATTTGTATGTTAGTTTTTCTCTTATTCCTAGTGGGGAAGGAAAAAAAGAAGTTTTTCTCGATGTTTTTGGCAATTATTTGAGAATGTTAATAATCTTCACAATTTTTCCTGGCAATTCCAAGTATTCCAATTCCAAATAAAATCCAAGGGGTTTTGTCTTTCAACTATCAAAACAAGGCTTAAGCTAGTCCTTTCATGTGAAGTTACATTTACATTTGCATATATTTTCCCTCTTCAAACATCCTTAAGTAGCTTTACCTGTCAGATCTATGTTTATGCTGACGTTGGGTGTATGTCCACAGTGAATTTCACAAGAAAAGGAAAATCAAAGCTTATGTAGCATTATAAGGTTTGTACTTAGTATTAGTGTAATAATACGGCGTTTGATGACCAAATATTGTTACGGAGATATAGTACAGATGGTGAGGTGAAGTTTGTCAAGTGGTTGTTGAATGTAAAAGCTTTGTTTGAGCCTTAAGTCCTTAAGACTTCTTTTAAAGCTTTTCCTTTAGGTTTTTTTTCCTTTCTCTTTTTCCTTTTTTTGTTTGCTTCACTTGCTGATAGAAAAGCAAAATAATTAACCTGTAAGCTAAGCATAGTAACTTATCTAGACTACGTTGCTATTTAAAATTTTATTAAAATACCAATCCAAATCACACACTAAAAGGAATTAGAATATTTTTAAAAAATTAAAGACTTGCATAACGCATAGTGTTACTTCAGGTCTATGCTTTCTGAACAAAGGACATAATATAACCTTGAACCTAATATCTCTCTTTACCGGATGCGAACCATACTATTGATCTAAGCATAAACTTGATTTACAATAATTTTTGTAATATAAAAATTCTTATAGTAATTTTAGCATGAGAATCTTAATTGTTAATTTTGAAGATCTTTTTTCTTCTATCTGAAAATAAAATATTCCCAAGTTCTAATATATGTGTATAGAACTCTCAAAGTGGGTGCTATGTTCGTGTCAAACACGTACTAGACATATGCCCTACACGTATCCTACACTTCATAGTCGTGTTGGATTTTAACAATATATAAACTTGCATGTTTTGGTCGTTTCCACTTTCAAAAGTCTTAAAGATCACATGTTGCACGTCATAGAGTTATGTATTTAGTAAAAGCTCTTTTGGCACAAGAGAGATACTAAGCTAATAGAACCTAATTCCTCATAGTTGTATTATTCGAGATATTGGATTTACAACAACAACAACTAAGTCTTTTATCCCTAGTACTTGTTATAGGCCTCATGAACCAAAAGAAAGCCACACCAGATTGATCACACACGATCCTTCACTCATTCCTATTGAGTAGTATGTCTTAGCTTTAGCTTTTAGTATACTCTTCATCCATGTTTTTTTCGGTCACTTTGCACTTTTAATTTTTCCTATGTTGATAAGTTTTACTCATCGAACTGGTGTACTATAGGTCTACATCGCACATGACCTAACCATTATAACAATTTTTTCGTATATCTCTTTTATGGAGGCTATGTCTACATTAGCAAGAATATCTTTATTTATCATTTGATCTCTCTTAGTGTTACTGCTCATTCAACGAAGTATATGCATTTTTACTATACTTATCTTCCGGGAATGACGTCGTTTTATAGTCCATCATTCTGTGCCATATAACAAAATTGGTTAATAGTAGCTTTATAAAAGCTTTCCTTTTGCCTTAACAGAAAATTGTGGTTGCTTAAAACTTCTATTATGCTCTCCCATTTCAACCAGTTAGTTTAGATCTCATGGTTGTGATCATTATTGATCTCTCCATTATTTTGAATAATACAATCTAAGTATCTAAACTGACTGCTCATTTGCATCTCTTGCTCATCTTGTAGCATGATAGTCTTAGGTTCTTCGTCTACTAAATTTGCAATCCATATATTTCATTTTCCTACCCAATTTAAAATCTCGAGATTCTAATATTTGTTTCTATAGCTCCAAATTGATATTTATCCCTTCTCTCGTCTCATAGACTAAGACAATATCATAAGATATTGGATTTGATGTTTAAAACTGTTTTCTTAATAGATTTACTTGACAAGGTTTTGTGGTTTAAATCGTTACGTTTGTTTGCTTATCTTTTTTCACTTTTAATAAAAATATGTTATAACGACTACATGTTTTGATTTGTATTATGTACAGATAGATAAATACAAAAAATAGTTGTGCCGTCGTGTCCATGTGGCTTACTTTTACAAGATCTGTCATGTCCTCATGTTTGTGCTATGTCCAGTCGTAGATTCCAATGCATCTTATAATAGCATATTTTGTGTGTGTGTGTGTGTGTCGTAAAAAATCGAACCATTTAACCCATGATTATGAGCAAATGCATAAATATATTCCTGAAAGAGTAGTGGATATAGGAAGTGTTGTTGCCAAGATCTATCCTTTTCTAAATATCCTTGTAATTCTTCCATTGACTTACATTTTTTCTACTTGAAACAAAAACAGTAAGCATTTCTTGGGCTATTAAATTATACATAGTGCAATATGGTCAGAACAAGGTATATATTATGTACAAAAATATATATATATACCCCAGAACATAAAGTCCAATCAACAGACCTTTTTCCTCTCCCCTTCTATCTAATGGGTTTATCCTCGTTATATATATATATATATATATATATATATATATATATATATATATATATGCATATTTTTAAAGTTCACAATGTTCAAAATAATAGAAAAGAAATGTCAAGGTCTTGGTTGGGAAGAAAATTATCCTTCCGCCAATTTTTTGAAGGGAGAATAACTTCAAAATTAGGGGCAAATAACTGTTTGGTTAACACTTTAGCTCTCGTTAGCTCAACTTTGAAGTTGAGAACTTGAGATAACTCCATCTAATCCACTTATCTAACATGTCTTTTTGAAATCCAAACATATTAAAATTTGGAGTCTCCTAAACTAGAGGTAGAGCCTTGTAAATTGGAGTTTGCAAAACTTAAGACCTTCACCTAAACTCTGTCTCTGTCAGATTTTTAAAATCCATTCCTAGACAACATTTTAGAGTTTTGAAGTCTTATCCTAAAATCAATGTTTAAAATAGCGATAACGATAAGGTAACATTTTGTTTCTGTTAGGTTATGTCGCATATAGTGTAACGCATAACGTAAGTTATGCAATTTCCTATTTATTTAATTAAAAATAAACATAAACTATATAAAATAATTTTTATAAATTTAAAAATAAATTTAAAATATCTAAAAAAAAGAATATATAACCATTTTGGAATACATAATATATTCTAATTTTATATTAAAATTTACAATAATTTTCACATTTATTTTCATAAATTATATTAAACCTCCAACCGTAATTCCATTTATTAGTTAAACAAGATTTCAATTTTTTATTTCAATTCCAGTCATTATCATTGTTATAATTTATATTTTATAATATTCAATTTATCATATTTTTAATTATTGATTTCACTTTAGTTAAAAATTCAATACAATCAACAAGTAAGATATTTCAGTAATCGGAGAGGAATTACAACAAGCGAATAAGAAAATAATTGTAAATTAACAAGTTAGCAATTCCATAACCGATCAAACAAATCAATAAATAATCAAGAAAATTACAGCAATTCGCTAATAAACAAAATAATAATCAATAATAATATAGAAATTACTAAAAAAATAATTAACAACAATATAGAAACTACTAAAAATATAATTGTAAATAACGTAACATAACGTAACTTAACATAACGTTGTGTAATATAACGTAAAATAACATAAAAAGCATACTGTTATGATGCACTGAGTTATTTTCAGTTGTTACGTAGCACTGGGGTTCCGTTAGGTTACGTAACGCAATATAACGGGTTTCATAACGTATTATTTTCAACATTGCCTAAAATGTTCCTATGTGTGATAAGTAACGTTATTATGCTACCATCATTACTGGAAAAATATCTTGTTTTTGCCACGTAAACCGCTTGCAAGGGAAGCTGATCCTAAAGAAATCCTATTCCAAACATGAAAAATTGTCCTATATATGTTTTGGAGAATCCACCCAACAAGATGAATACTCAATATTGAGCTAATATTCTTAATATATTTTAATATCTTCTCATCTAATGTGAAAGGGCCCCTATCCAATGCAAGCTTAATAACCAATATTTACAATTAAGCTCAACATGAAATGAATCCTCCAGCATATATATGGGTGTGCTCATATGAAGCAAAGAAAGATGGTGGGAGAGGGAGATAGGATTACTTAGCGCTATTAGTATATTATTTCCTAGATATCATGCATCTTGGCAGGATCTTAATAGATGGTTAGGTGGCAGGAACATGGACACATCGCGACACTGATGGTGGCAAGAACATGGACATATCGCCATGGTGACGGTCATAGGAACATTGACACGTTGACACTGTGATGAGAAACCCGACATGCGGCAACAACAACAACAAACAAGTTGATAAATTTTATTAATCGAACTGATGCATTTGTAGATTTACATTGCATATGACTAAATGATCATTGGCAATTTTCTTGCATCTTTTCTATCCAACTTTTCTCACATCTCCTTTTCTATCAAACGCAAGGCAAATTATGAAAAATAAATATAAAATAGTATTGATGTGACAATTCGCACCGTCTCTGACAGTGTGTTCATAATCGAAGTATCCTTATCCTGGATCTATGTTATGTTAAAATTTAGCATTAAACTTTTCATCCTCCCTTTTTGGGTACCCTTGTTAAAATAAGTTGTTATATGACAGTTAAAAAAAGAAGAAGAAAGAAACTGTCTAATTATATTCAAAAACAAAAGAATTAACATAGGCATTGTGCTTAAAAGAGAACTGGTTTTTGTAATAGGATAGTGAGTTATTGTCCTCGAAGAAATAGAATAGTAGTTTTATCCCATTGGCAAAAGATTAGATCACAGCACACCTGTAACGTACCAACTAAAAGTTCCCATAGCATATAGAGATGTTGGAAGGGGATATTGCGGAGATCCATCAAGGGTGTTTGGAAAAGTTATTTCTTGGTTCTCTTCTTATTACAAGCCTGTATATTGTTTCAATAGATGAAAGATCTGTTACAGGCTAAATAGGAATATCTAAATACAATGGCAATAGTAACAGTAAGAATACTGGCAAAAATGTTACAGCCTCTTACAACAGTTCTACTTTGATTTGGTGGAAACTTCATGCCTCATCATATTATGTCATTTTATAATGAAACATATGTTAATTCTGTACATGTGCTAAATAAGCTTGAAGATATAATAGTTAATTGATGCTGAAGTCTTTAAGTTAAACTTTGGGATTTATATTATATAGTTAATTATAACTTGTGCAATCAATCAAATTTGTACATGAATACTGCAAATTAAGAATAAGGTAGTTGCAAATTAAGAATAAGGTAGTTATTAGACAATCTATCTTGCATAAAAGTAGGGGCATGAGACTACACTTATCGTCATTTGAGAGTGACCTGGAGGTTGTTCCAAGAAAAGCAGAGGAGAAAACTGGAACAGATTGCGTACTCTAGCTTTGTTTTTAGACGGTCTATCTTGCATAAAAGTAAGGATATGAGGCTACATTCATTGCCATTTGAGAGTGATCTGGAGCCTGGAGGTTGTTCCAAGGAAAGCAAATGAGAAAACTGGAACTAGATTGCATACTCTTGCTTTGGTTTTAACCTATCTTCATGCTTTTGATAGAAAGTGCAGTGGTCTGGAATTTCATTAATGTGTCCATAATACAGAAAATATCAAAGAAATATCACAAAAAAATAGTAGAATTAGATGGCCCATCTTCGAACTGACATCTGAACTCTATCGAGGTTATCCACAGAATTGAGCTCTACATTATCCAAAAATATCAACAACAAAAAGAGCCAAAGCATCAAAAAGGAAGATACGAATGTCAATTGTACATTATTCCTAGTAGTTGAATATGATTGATGAAATAGTAATCTAGTTGATTGGAGACGCATGAAAGTGTTGGTGCTATGTAACATTGAAATCAGATATAATGCATCTCCAAGGATCACCATTCAATAGTAGTCCAGGAGAGCACAAGTGGGAAATTGGTGGGATGTATGGAAATATCTATTGAGACTTCAATTGGACTCGAGGATCTGCAAAAAAGGAAAAAGAAATTCCTAATTGGAGAAGGGAACTCCACTAATCGGAAACTAAGGAAATGAACAAGGGTAAAAAAAGGAAACATGCTCCAACCAGCCAATCAGAGTCCAAAAGATGAAAGATTGGTTTACCATATCTAGTCATCTTTTCGTATTAGGACTCCATATTCTGAGCCTTGTTTCTTTTTCTTCTCCATTTGTTCTTTTCCATTTTTATATGAGGGGAGGGTGTCCTTGAATCCTCCCATTTTGTGAGTGCCTTCTCCCTCACTGGAATGTTTTTCTTCCATATTTGAATTCATTTTGATGCATTCCCCCTTTTCCTCAAATACGTTTTCATGGACTATGATCCGTCATGGATTATGTTCTGTGATGATGCGCTTCTGATTTCTGCACTGCACATCAGTCATGGGCATTGCGAGTGGCTTTTATTCGCTAAGCCCGGATGTGCTTTCCTAATAGCAGTGGAGGCGAATTTAATGTTTTACATTACATAGATATATAATAACAGTCAAGGGGGAGGAACTGTTTTTTCTCTTTTGTTCTTGAGTGGATAGATGGATTTCAGCTAGTTGTCTATTGCATGAACTGGTTCTCAAAATAGGAGTAATAGGTGTTGCCATCATATAGATTACGGGATGCATCATGTTGATATAGTTTCCTAGTATGTCTTGTAAATCTTAGAACAGTTTACCCTTAGTGGTTAGTCCAATTATTACTATTTAAGGTATTAAGATGTGATATTACGTGCAAAAATACTATATAAGGTGACATATCAATCCACATGCTGTCACTTCATCTGTTAACAAGGAGAGTATGCAAATAATTTTCCTTTCATTTTTTGGAGCTAGTTACCAATTTGCCTCATCTTTGATTTCTCCTTGTCTTTTACCTCTTTATTCTCTCAAGCCACCTAAAAGTTTTGATCGAAGGACCAACCAGCAGGTCCTCTAAACACCATATCTGACTTCAGCCCCTTCATCCTACAAGATTCTAAAGACCATCCGTTAACCATCATTCAAGTCCTGGCATTTAAAGATCGTATAAACTATTTTGCTTCTCATCACAATCTGTTTTTGCATTAAACCAAAGGCAGTAGCTATGTCTTCTGCCTGGCCATTTTTCTTCAAGGACTAGAGCATATATAAAATGAATGTCTTCTGGATGTTATCAGGCTGACATGCCATAGATTTTAAGAGAAGATTCAGGGCCATAATTGGTTCAGCGCAGTACTTGAAATCATTTACCACATTATCTGAACTCACCTCATTTTTTTTTCTCCTTGTAATTTTTTCTTTTACACTAATACGACAAATACCTTGTATTATATAGATAACCCAGATGAAAAATCCTTCACATTTTCAACACCCTTTGCTTTCTAGCGCTATTCAGTCCCATGAAACAGCAAATCTGCTTGAGGATTTTATTAGTTATACATAATTTTCTTTAGTGGGCTTGTTTTAGAAGAAGAAGAGGACGAGTTGTCACGTCCCGCTCCCGATATACGGTATACGAGCACGTGTAATAGTTTCCTGCAACATTTTTGGTTTGAATATGCTAAAGTCTCAATAAATTTGCCACAATAATAATCAATAATTGCGATAGAAAAGTTAGAATAAAAGTTTGACTTTTCATTGATGGGAACGAAGATACAGATGAAATTAGCATAATACAATAAATTAAATAAGAGAATAAGGTAACTCTTTAATTTCAACATGCTCTTTAAATTGTATCAGATCCTTCATCATTCTCCGATACATCCATCGGTAATTCTGAACACGCACATCCAAGTTGTCAGATTGCGATCAAAACAAAATACGTAGAAAGAATATGAAATATAGCGGTTATGTCCGAACATAATAATAACACAAGTTATAGAAAATATGCAATGAGATGTCAATAATAATAATAATGTCAATTGAAATATTCAGTTGTATAACTTAACAAGTTTACAGCCGAAACAGAGTATATTTTCATCATTCAGTTTCTCTCCCAACCCAGTATCAGGTATAGTCCATGTATGTCTAAATTCTACTTTTCGTAACTTGTATATTTTTTCGTAACTTGTATATTGATTATATCAGGTACAATATTTCAAATGGATTTTTTCTTAATTTGTTAACAATATGATTTATAAAGTCTGTTCAGTTTATGCTTTATTCAATAAATCACAATTAGCTATATCCAAGAGTTACTGATTTGAGACATCATAAAGATATCGGCCAGGCAATTGTATGGATGCTGGGAGGTTTTCCGTGCGTTGCACGTTCCTTAATTAGAGAACCAACATACAATGTAATTTTTCTTGACACCGATACAAAATGATATCGCAAACAATATATTTTCACAATTATAGTTTTTATCTGATTTATCAAATATTGTATATTTTGATTATTCTAAAATCTAACTATACTATATAAATTAACATGTGATCATCAATAATAAGAATAATTGAATTTCTAATAGAATAAAGAAATAATAGTAATAGCGATGGTTTTACTTATAATAACATTTTTACAAATTAAACAATATAATGAAAATAATATTTTTATAAAAAAACTAGCATGTTTAGTGAGTCCAAAAATGAACTCATTTGAATATTGTTTCTCGATGTCGATCAACGAAGCAATTTACACATTAAAAATATTCTAAAAATATCAAAAATAGATGAATATAAAGAGGTGAAAGGGTTGAGAGTTATAAAAGATGAAATATTTGAAGATGAAGAGTCATATATATTATTATTTTTATTTATTTAATTGTTTGATTGCTATAAAGAAATGGAGGTTTGTTACACGAGTGGAGAAGATGAATAAAGGGACAGATAAATATAATAAGGACAAGTCAGTCTGTCCACCGTCCTGTTAAGAAACAGATGTTCGACAAACAGGAAAAGGTTTTTGATCTGGACTCGTAGAATTTGAGGTGTTGATATGAAAATTATGAAGATTTTAGGTATGTTTTGGAATTACGTATGATTTAGGTGTCGACAGGGAACATACTCTGCTATAAATAATTAAATACTTTACCACATGTATGACGTCCAACATTCACCAGCATGGGTGATAGTGGTCCAGAAAGAAATGCTGATGTTGGTTGCTAGCTGTTGAAAGAAATGCTGATGTTGGTTGCTAGCTGTTATTTAAATGGAATGAACAAATTGATGCTTCCTGACACGTAATTAGTATATACTACTATTCAAGCTTGGACTTTTAAATGCAGGCTGACTTTACACTGTTGGACCATGAGACAATTGTAATATGTCAAGTTTTTTTAAGTAGATGGGCATTCTATTCATGAAGCTTTAGTCTAACATGCAGTCATATTTTAGCTTGCACCACATTCATTCCATATTAATATAGTCTTAGGATGCTGTAACATATTTTTTCAAGTTGTGCTGGAAATTTGTTTGGGGTTACATTTTTTACTTGGTTTCATTTCATGTTATGAGAAGCCAATCTTATTAAATTATTTGTCAGAAATGACCAGCATGATTTCTTCCTTTGCACTTGTAACCCACTAGATTTGATCAGGTTTTATGAACTGTACACTATATCTCTTGTTACTTATTTTGATTATCTTGTTTAATGCCTCCAGATTATAGTCCTATGGGTTGAATCAGTTAGCTGCGGTTGCCGTTGATAACTATGAAAAGCTAAGTATGTCTGCTGCAGGTCAGTAGTATTTTAGCTTCCATAACAATTCAATGGGATGTGGATATAAATTTGTGTGTATGATTGGACTGCCAACTAATAGTGACATTTGCAAACACTGTACTATGTATGACGTGATTCTCTGTTTCTTGTCTGTTTGTGGTCCTCAAAAACTGGTTTGATGCTGTGGATGTTTGTTGCTATTACTACTGCTGTTGTGTTTAAACCTTTTATTACTTCCTGCGATACCAATTGAAGGAGGATCAGAATTGGTGCCTGCATCTCACCAAACAGATGGACATTTAACGTTTGTGTACACAAATTTAGCAAAGATAATGTGGCTTAGGACTAGGAGTTGGCCCCTCTTACCAAAAATTTGGTCCTGTGTGAAATGACATGAAAAGGTGCTTCCCAATGACAAACTGGAAAGTTTAGGACCCTTCTAGGAGTTGGCCTCGCTTACCAAAAATTTGGTCCCGTGTAAAATGATATGAATGGGTGTTTCCCAATTGACAAACTGGAAAGTTTGGCTCATGAAAAATGAGCCTACCCCTACTCTACCAGAAAACAGCTTCTATTTGCAACTCACCATAACTCTGAATAGTGTCAGATTAGGTACCCTTGAGACGTTTAAAATACTGTACTATATTATGAATTCGGAGGTGAGTGTTTCTTTGAAATCATATCTCACCATGAGACATTAGTAGCTGTCATACAGAAAACTCCCGTAGGGGTAGGAGGGTATTCTCTCGTACCATACATAATTGTGTTATAGTTGAGTATTTAATACTATTGTTCTCCGTGGTAATAGACAGCTAAGAGCTTTTGGGAGTATGATGGCGGGTGTATCTTGTTTCACAATCCATATTTATTTCATCACTCTTTCCCACGAAGGCACGAAGTATCACTGCTGCAAAACATTATGGGTACACCCCTCTATCTCTGTATCTCAAGCTCTAACTGTGCGGACCAATTCCACTTCCATGCATTGGACCAGGTCGTTACTTCAACAACATCAGCCTGCATTACATTTGGGTCTCATGTTGTTTTTCTTTATTGATGTGCTGTTTAACTAGTGTGGATCATTTGTTTTTTGAAAACTATATTTTAACGTTTTTAGCCCTCGGGGTTGCCAGGGCTTTACTTTAGGTGATGTTGCAATTGGCAATTTATATTCTTGCAATTGAAATTGCTGCAATCTTTATTGCTAAAACTTTTCATAATGTGTTTGGTTTGAAGTTGCAAGTAGTAATTAGAGTTTAGAGTTGTAAAAGTTTTTAATTATTAATTTTTTATTTTTATGAGATTTGAGAAATATTCTATTATCTATAAATTTTTTTAAATATTAATTTTTTATTTTGAAAAATATTCTATTTATTAATAATTCAATCAATATTTGTAAAGGAGAGGGAAAGTGTCTTACTCTTTTTTTTTTTTTTTTCTCTCCTTAGTAACTATAACTAGCCAATGATTAGCAAAAAAAAAAATTATAACTAGCCAATTACTGCAAGCAAGCAAGTGGTTATAATTATAGTTGTATATCTACCGTCAAACTTCAAAAAGCATTGCAGCAAAAGTGGATGCAGTTGCAGCCACTTTATACACCTAAACAAGCAACCAAACATGCCTTGAATGTGAGTCCTGCTGCCTGTTGGCAATAGCACAAATTCACCTTTCAGGATCAGGTTAATCGGTGCATTAAAGAATATGTGTTCGTACGTACTTGGAGAGCATGGACTGCAAGTTGTATGATTATACAATGGTGGGAAAAATAAGGACTGACGCCGCATAAGGCGACAAAGCGAAATTCCCGTTTTGTGGAAGGCCAAAAAGGTGAAGCCAACTCGCTAAGCGTGGGGAAAGAGCCCAATTACGAAAGTGACCTAACAGCAAACTGTTGTTCAGTCTGCTGCCCAACAGCTAATCCCAACACCTAAAATCCAAAACCAAAAATTTCTCAATGTATCCACGTGTCGGACGTTTTAGATCATGGGATGCCGTCGGCAGAAGCGAATGTAGGGACGGGCAGCATCGACACTGCTTTGAGTCGCTTCCGACAGCATGTCTGTTCTTTTCCCTGCCTTTTTTTGTTTTTGCTTGGTAGGTATAAAAGCTTTTTTGGACCCTTTTTTAATTACTCTTAAAGGAAAAGGACAAATCATGGTACGCAACTGTTGAGCTTGGTACTGTACCGTGTTGCCATTCCTTCAATTTTGTCTTCATCTTATAAATCGTGTGGGATGCCAGTTAGCAGAGAGATAGAGAGAGAGAGAGAGAGAGAGAGCCGTATTATAGATCCTGAGCTAATTAACTCCTGTCCATAATTCAGAAGAGTTGAGTTGCCAGTTAGGAGCTTGGTTAATTATCTCAATCCATTTGAAGATCATACTTGAAAAGAGTTTATAGTTAAAATTTCCTCCTGGGACAAGCAACTGTGTCTGCTGCCAAGTCAACTGTACTGTGCCAATATATATGTTTTTATCAACAGAGAGATTTGTGAAATAGATCTCAAAAAACATATTGTATGTTTTATTTAAAAAAAAAATAGTTTCATTATATATACATGTGTGTGTAATTTATCAATACTAGTTTGTGATACTTGTAAGGTTGTGAAGGAGAGACTCAAGTTTTAAACTACAGGAAGGTTGGTGTTGTATTGATTGCATGAACAAACATAAAGATAAGATTACAGAAACAAGGTGACATCACATGGGACGCGGTGCTGCGGCGAAAGAGGTGGCGGGTTTTACTGCCCAGAGACCAGTCAAACCAAAACCCGAACTCGCATTTACCGGCCAACATCACTCTTTTCTACTCTTATTCTATACATTGAACCTACAATTACTATTTTATTTTCCCCCCCAGTTTTATTGGATTTGAGAAACGGATTAAGGTACTGAAATTAAGGCAGCATTTTTGTGAGCGCTCCGTTCTTAGAGCTTTCAGATTAAAAAAAAAAAAAAACAGAATATTAATTAGTTGGATGGAGTTTTAAGAGAGGCAGAATTGTTGGGAAGAAAATAAAGATATTATGTGTTTTTTTTTTTTGAGCAAAAACAGCGGGTAAAAGCCTTCCGCGTTCCATTAACAAGCTTATAATAGAACTACAAAAGTTCAAAGCAAAAGTACATAGAAGAAAATATAAAAACTAGTTAGGAAAAAGTAGGAAAAGAGTACATATAAGTGTTGTGTTCAAATGACAACAACGAAATCTAAACAGTATATCACAAGCTCCACATGCTCTTCTAAAAGTCCTCCAAGAATCACCATAAAGTTCCCAGAAGCAGATAATCAAGTCTGGACCGGAGATGGAGGATTATTACTGTGTATTGGGGATCGTTAATCTCCACTGCTCGACTTAAAATTCCATTATGGGAAGAAAATAAA
Organism: Dracaena cambodiana; assembly: GCA_036321105.1. Lineage (NCBI taxonomy): Eukaryota > Viridiplantae > Streptophyta > Magnoliopsida > Asparagales > Asparagaceae > Dracaena > Dracaena cambodiana. The sequence continues at coordinate 65,733,239 of JAYEPQ010000004.1, read as the reverse complement.
CAGTGATAGCTTCTCTTGAAGGATACCGTGACTTGTGCTTTGTGACCAATTAAATGATGAATCTATCTCATCACAACACAGTGTAGGACAGGGTCTCTTGATTTGTCAACGACAAGCTCCTCAGTTACTTGCATATACTTATAGTATTATTGTACAAATAAATGCTGTACAGGTTTTTCTATGTGAATGCAATTTGTAAGGTTGCTCAACGGTAGCATCCCATCAAAAACTTCAATTATTGTGCCTGCGTCCTCATAGAGAAATGGTCACTTCAGGCGGAAATATATACATGAAGCATAATTTGATCAGTTCAAACTTGGAATGAAAGATTAAAGATGTAATTGTCTATTGGCACTTGGCAGGCAAGAAGGTTAAACAATCACTCTCAATCTTTGTCAAGAACTAAAATGTTACCGACACCCAGAAGACAGACTTGCCTGCAGACTATGCTAAAGCTTAATTAAATATATTAGACGACATCAGAATAATTTCTATACTACACTTTGATTTCTATAAGAAGCCAGAATTGTTGCAAAAATCAATCATTTAGGTGATCAGATGCTCAAACTCAAAAGCAAACAACGATGTAAATAAGCAGTCCAAATTCAATCCTTTTTAGGTGCAGAGAAGCTGCCCATAGAGAAAATAAACATTCAGAAACTACAAGGGAGGGGCAAAAAGCAGAGAGGTCCTTACTTCCAACAGAAATAACTAGTTAGCTATCTCATTCAACTGTGTACATTTGACATGAGACCGTGTTTTCCTACTATCTTAGCTTACTATGTTGTCGCTGCCTGAATCCATCAGTATCGTCAGCCTCTTCGCTGTTTTCACGAACTCACTGCAACAAATGCCAAAAAAAAAAAGAAGATATAAATGACATGTATAGAATGAAATAACACTGCACTGCATACACTTCTTTATTGAGGAAAGATATATAAATGACACAAGAAACCAATCAGTAAGTGAAATGTCATTCATTATGGTATATGCCTGATTCATCTAAACTCTATCCCCATTTATCACCTATCAAATGAGTAAGTGAGCAGCTACTCTTCAACAAGTTCAGAAAGCTTTTCTCCCGCCAAATTTTCATATGAATTATAGCGCATCCGAAAATATAATTCAGAAAGAGTGACTAGATGCTATCAAATAGACAAACTCTAAAACGTTACGTAGGAGGATACTCACGTGAATGGCGTGTCTCCTGTGTGTTTGACAGAACCAGTTGCATCACGGTAAAGCAAGTGGCTCGTTATCTCTGATTTCTCAATCCCAAACATGTCAGCTAGCCTCCCGTACAACTCTTCGTACGACCCAAAGACAGTGAGGTCAAGACTGCGGCCGACATCCTCCGACTCCCTCAACACCTTACAATGTCCAGCCTCCAGCTCGATCTCCTGGTGATCCCCGAACAATGGAGAATTTTCTCCTCCATTCCGATGCTGACTCCCTGGGCCCGAACAATCTGACAGAGACAAATTTGATCCCTTCTCGTTGTTCCCATGAGACGAACTGCCTCCAGAACTACTAAGAGAGATTTGCTGCTCAGTTAGTATTGGCTGCCCAAAGAGCACCAACTGAGTCGGCTTCTTTTCATTGCATGACTTGTCTGTAGCAGGACTTCCAATGGTTAGCAAGCAAGAGATATCATCATCGCTGCTGCTGCTAATAGTAGTAGTAGTAGTAGTACTGACAAAGAGGCCGGTGGCGAATTTTGATAGTGGAGAGATGGTAGTGTGATCAAAGTGATGGCGGAACCCCATGTGGAACAGCCCCGACTGCAGTCTGTTGTGGTGGAGATCCGAAAGAGATATGCCGTATTGAGCATGCCTGGCTCCCTGTATGCCTGCAGAAGTAGTGTCTTGCGGGAGGCAGCACAAGGGGCTACCCATGGGCAAAGGTGGGGGTGGGAGTTGGTGCACGTCTAGTGGGAAGTCAGGGTGGGGAGGAAAGCGTAACTTTTTCCTAGGAGGGGGGAGTGAGGCTAGATGGATGGCGGGCACGTTTGAGACTAGTTCTACTAGCCATGGGCTCACGCGCTTCACATTCTGGAGGAGGTCTGGCTCGTCCCATGTCACCTGCAAGCCAAATCACGGGAAATTACATTGTAACGGTAATTACCAAGTACAATTGCGTGAAACACTCTATCAATGCAATTGAGCTCACAGGAGTAAGTGAAGTTCTACTTTCAGTACTCTAGCAAGCACCATATGGATGGTGAAGAAAACGAAGAAACATTCGTATTTACACATAATTTACGGTCATATATAATTCTGTTCTTCATGTCTAAATTTTCATGATGTGAATGGGCCAAGCATATTTGGTGCAATGACAGACATTATGCATAGTAATATATATTAAAGAACGCCAAGAATACTCATAATGTATGGGTGAATATGTTGAAGAAGAAACAAGAATTCACAGCTAGCTAGCCTTGATTGTTTCTCGGTAATTAATCGGTACCTTGTTTATATACATCGCACAAACAACGGTTAATCCCCTAGATTTTCAGGCATAATCACCTATTACATATGCTTAATTATATGGTTCACCAATCTGATACGAAATTGGCATATATACCAAGTCAAAAATAGCAAAATTTAAGCAAAGAAATTGTCTAGCTTATAAATTTAAGATGGAAAAAACATGGTGCAAGCAAAGCAACGGACAACAAATTGACGCAACAAAAATAAAATTAAAATTAAAAAAAGAAATCACATTACGCTACTAATTCCCCTACAGTTGCAAAAAGATTAGATACCTGAAGAAGCCTCCATGGAGAATCAGCCCACCGAACCAGATCTGCAGCCTGAACAGAAGAAACGGTCCCCATGAACCAACTGATCCTGGAGGAGTCCTCCGTCTCGAAAGCCATCTTAAACCTCAACCCCGGACACCACTGCACCCTCATCGCTGCTCCCACCGCTGCTGCCTTAACGCAGAACTCCGGGGTGCTGGCCCTCGGGTAGTACACCACCTCAAAAGGCTGCCCGCTCGCACCAAGTCTCGCTGCCTCTGTCACTGATTCAGCTGATCTCACTCTACCCTTCCTCCTCGTATTACCACTGCCTCTCGTCGTCAACTTGTAATAATTCTCTTCCTCCCTCATCAACGCTGAGAACCCCCCGTAACCTCCAGTTGCCAACATCGGCGGTGGGTTCCAACCTGAAGGCTGCTCAGGCCCACCAATGCCGATCCCTCTCTTCGCCCGACGGATCCCCACGCACAAGTCCCCGTTCTCCGTCCTCAGGAACACAATGGAGTCCCCGGCAACGATCTTCTTCTGGTTAACAAAAGTGCTCCAACCAGTGGTGAGCAAGTGCCTCCGAGGAGTACCTCTGTAAATATGCCTAAACTTCCAAATCTCCCCATGGACATCCTTGGCGAGAACAGTCTGGACCGGAGGGTCCGCCGAGTAGTCCAGCCTCGGGAAGATGGTCTCGGCGCAGTAGCGCGGGACGGAGAACCCCCCGCCGTTGTTGGCATCAGACTGAGTTAGAGTCTTGGCGAAAGAAGCAGGCTTTTCTTGCATTTCAGAGGATACATTGCGGCAACCCAAGCCAATTCCTTCGTCCTCGACTATATCCGCCTCGTTCGGCCGGACGGGGACGAGGCGGATCTTGGCGAAGACTTCATCGGTGTCGGGATCAGCCATGAATTTTACGCCCGTGACGCGGGAGAGGACTAGGGCGGGGATCCTCGCCAAATTGGCCCCGAAGTCCACGGCAGAGTGCGCGTGTTCGGCATGCCCCTGGGGAAAGTAGTAAACTTTGGAACCGACTGATGGCATCTGCACCATTCCTCCGGCGCAAGCGTGCCAGAGCTGCGAGTCCAAGAACTTCTCGGTGTCGTCGGTATTCATGGTTGCCGGCCGTTGTTGTCGTGTCGACGACTCTTTCTTTCTTCGATTTTGCAAGCACTAGCGTGGATTGTGGAAAGGTGATTGTTTGCTGTTTACTGAGAATGTCGTGTCTGCAAAGATATTCTACAGTGGTTTTAGAACATATAATAGGCTAAATTATCAAAAGAATTAATAGAAAAAAAATTATGGAGAATTATAATGAAAGCCTTTGATCAGCTAATAAATTGATTGCTCAGTGTTCTGGGCAAACTTTCTTTCTTTTTGGGAAACTAGTGAGTGAATACGGAGACTGAAGAAAAAAAAAAAAAATCATAAATTTGATTTGGGAGTTTAATAAAAATTTGTAGTATTATAATGAAAAGATTTGAATGGGTGTGAGAAATTTCATACCTTTTGACGAAGAGAACCTAGCGTCGAAGAAGGAAAACTTGAAATCTCCCTTTTGATTTGAAGAAAACAGAGGAAACCCACATGAACGCTTAATTGATTTCAAGCTCCAATTACGCAAGAGAATCCCAAATCGACCAAATTCCTTCAAAAGCCTCCTCTTTTGACCATATTCGCACTAAAAATCTCAGCTTTTTAAGTAAAACAAAAGACCGCCATTGCTAACTAAATGACTGTTCAATTCAGTAGAGAAGGAGAAGAAGAAGAAGAAGAAGAGAAATCTTTCTCAAAGAGAAAGAAGGGAAATTCAATGGAAGGAGACAACTGCATCTTCTCCCTGTCTCTCTCTCCAGATCTTATTACAAGAGCAGAGGCTGAGCTCTCTTTATCTCTCTCTCTCTTACACACACAACTTAGCTCACTGATGGCTTTCTATCACCTGTCTCTCTTGTTTGGCTGACCCAAGGCAGGAGAGAGAGAAGAGGAAAAGCAAAAGAACATAAATTATATTTTATAATATCTATTAATAAATAATAAATTCATACTTCTTTGCTCACTCGTGGGAGTGTGTTGTTTCCAAGAGTGGGACTGAAACAGGCCGTTCCAGTTACCAAACGCAACATCATATCAACTCAAGTGCTTTCCTGTATAATTGTATTTTTATTTTTTATTTACTTTTATTGTATTATTGAAAAATTGCCTTTATCTATCTCTCTTGAAGATTTTAATTTTAATCCAGTAATAATTCATTTGTCAAAGTAACTACGAGAAATGGAAACAAATTAACTAATTTTGCAAAGAATTTACAAATCACTCTGGGATCTGACAAGTGTTGTCAAAATGGATACGCATAGTATTTTTCTAATAATGACGTTGTGATGATGTCACCAGGTCAATAATCCGCAGTCGTAGAAGTTGCCCTTTATTCTCACTGTTATTCACCGTCTTGCCACTGACTCTTATTTCTCCGAGGAATCAATTATTAATAAAACAAAATTAAATGTTATACAGCAAATTTACCGACTCCATTGAAGACAAAAATACCCCTATTGCACTCACAACATTGATGATGAGAGTCATTCAAATGAAATTGGGGAGGCATGCATGTCCTTTTCACACGACGCAACAACAATTTGCATCTTTAATGCATGAAAACGAAATTATATTAATTTACAAATACATTAATTTTAAAGAAAAATAAAAATATTTAAAATAGGGATAACGATAACGTAAAGTTTGTTTATGTAACGTAGGTTATGCAATTTTCGATTTATTTAATTAAAAATAAATAGAAAACTATATAAAATAATTTTTATAAATTCAAAAATAAATTTAAATATCTAAAAAAAAGAATATATAACTATTTTGTAATACATAATATATTCTAATTTTATATTAAAATTTACAATAATTTCCACATTTATTTTCATAAATTATATTAAACCTTCAAGCGTAATTCGAGTCATTACTTAAACAAGATTTCAATTTTTTATTTCAATTCCAGTTATTATCATTATTGTAATTTATATTTTGTAATATTCAATTTATTATATTTATAATTGTTGATTTCACTTTAGTTAAAAATTCAATACAATTTTCAACAATCGGTGAGGAATTACAACAAGCGAATAAGGAAATAATTGCAAATTAACAAGTTAGCAATTCCATATGTGATCAAACAAGCCAACAAATAATCAAGAAAATTACGGTAATTCGCTAATCAACAACAATATAGAAATTACTAAAAAAATAATTAATAACAATATAGAAACTACTAAAAGTATAATTGTAAATAACATAACATAACGTAACTTAACGTAACGTCATGTAATATAACGTAAAATAACATAAAAAACGTGCTGTTATACGATGCACTGAGTTATTATCAGTTGTTACGTAGCGCTGGGATTCTGTTAGGTTACGTAACGCAATATAACGGGTTTTATAACGTGTTATTTTCAACGTTGAAAAATATATTTATGATAATATATTATCATCTATTGCACGTACGTATATGATAGTTATTGTATCGATGTGTTGTATGTTAAAATTACTTATAGCTAGACCGGATTAACTGAGCCAATTCAAGCTTCAAAGAGAAATTTGCATCTTTAAGCTCTCTCTTGCCTCTCCTCCAAATTAATCCCAAACCTTGGGACCATCTCTCCACTCTCTCTTGCCTCTTCCATTGCCCTAACCACATGGCTGGGCCCAAGAGTGTCCGTCTTAATTGTTGCTGTCCCTCAACATCAACACTACTCCCTCAAGATTAAAAGAAATTGATGACATTAACTTGATCCTTCTCATTGAGGAGGATAAAATTATATATCAAGTACAAGAAATTCTTAATAACTGTACAAGTTTGAGAAGTGGGTACTTGGACGGGTAAATTTCACCTAAATGAGCGAATGTATGCAACTTTTTTTTTTTTTTTTTTAAACTTGAATAGATAGCTATAACAAATAAGAATTGCCATTGAGCATATGAATGGATCATGTATAAATATTGATCATGCTTCAAGGAACTTGGCTATATTATTTGTATTAATTCTTAGGTGTTATCAAGGTATAGCTAGGATTCTAACAACACTCCATTTTTTGAAGAAGTCTTATAAGTTGAACAAATAGCATGCATGTTCAAAGTATATCAGTTAGAAGTCTTAGATTTCCCAAGTCTAACATAAATATTTTACCACGCCATCACCAAAACAAACCTTATTATGAACGATTATTTTTGGTTATGTATAAATGAAATTACATTTCCATTCTTTTGGTCTGACAAAGAATGAGATTTTAAGTTTTCAACAAATATTTATCGTTTTCTTCATATTTATTCTTAATTAATAGAGATATTACAAATACTTTAGCTGATATTACAAACCCTAACCCTAACCCTAACCCTAACCCAACCAGAAAATACTCTTATGAGCATGCGGTAAATTACTTTAGTTTAAAAGAGGGGGAAAAAACGACATATATTTAAGACGAGGCCAAGAGCAAACTTCAAAATACGTTGTAATGAGAGATCAATGATGCTGCCAGCATGATATCAACATTGAATTAGTACATATATGTGGTTCTTTTGTCTCCTATCCTACTGTAGGAAGATGAAATCAAATAAAAAGATGGAACAAATTTAGCCCAAGCATTGAGCAGCTACTAGTTAATGTGTCTCCTTATTATAATCTCCCTAACGATCGAGAAAATAAATATAAAATAATTTTTTATGTGATTTGATTTGATTTTAGACTCCTATATATGCAAGCCATGTATGACCGTGGGCTCTCTCTCTCTCTCTCTCTCTCGTTGACAGCTCAAAGACAAACACGAAGCGATAGAATCGCATCACGACGGATGTTATAGCTGCTTCTTGCCCCAACCAAACATCATGAGAGTCGGCTAGCTGTTGTTGATCTTTCATTGTCTCTCAAAGAACAACGTTATATTCTTTTTTTTTTTTAAAAAACTGATCAGACTATTTAATCAACAATAGAATCAACAATATAAATTTGATGTTGACGAATAATATATTCTTCTCTTTATTCTTCTTCTATCATGAAGGAAAATTAAAAGAACTAATAAATAAGTGGCCCTGTAATATTATTTCATCAACTATCAAATATATATAATTTATATAAGAGTCTATAATCCTGCTATAATCAAATTATAAATAAAAAATTAATCTTTGGCTTAACTTTCTTCCATTTGTGAGAAGATTTATAGTTCGGTAAGAATTTAATTTGGATAATACTGTAAGTGTGAATTTTAGCGGGAAAAAAAATCAGAGAGAAAAAATAAATAAATATTATATCAGTAAGTAAGTAAATGAGAATGGAATAGAAAAGAGGGGGAGACGAGCGAAGATTCCGTCTGAGGTCAGAGCCAAAAACTCAGACCCAACCCTAAATTAATTACTCTATATGGTATGGCCGAGTATTTATTTCCTTTAGTTCTTTTTTTGCTATTTTAGGTATGGTGTCCCACGTGACAACAAGGATGTGGCTTTTCGCACGCGAGGAGCCAACCGCCGCACCCGTCGGCATTGCGACCGAGCGAACCGCACCCGGCGGCCCAGTCGGTTTGGATCCGCGGCCGCCGCCCGGGGGTCTCATGTGGCCCGAGTTTCTCTATAGTAGTAAAATCCATTCATGAGAAACAAAAAATAGTAAGAAAATTTTTATTAATAATAATAATAATAATATAAAACTGTAAACTTACCTTACTTATCAAGGAAGTTCCTTTACTGTCGTTTAGTTGGTCCAATACAATTATTACGCATAGCATTAGCGTTACTTAAGTAACAAATAAAAGAACTCATTTAACTACTTTTTGAATGGCGCAACGTGTAATAATTATATTGGAACATCTAAGTGGCAATGAAGTAACTTTCTTATTTACTCTAATAATAATAATAATAATAATATTATAATAATAATAATAATAATAATAATAATAATAATAGTTGATGGAAACTCTCTAAGCTTTGCTAAAATGGCAATGTTAATTCATTATTTTTTTTTTCCTTAAAAAAAATTCCATACTCATCATCTACCTAAAAGAAATTGTCATGGCTTAAATAAATAAATAAATAAATATGTTTGATGCAAGATTTGGGCCATAGCAGCCTAGTTAATGGGATTATATTACACAAAATATATACTCCCTACGTCACGTGGGCACACAACATCATGTGTTTTGGATCCAAAATTAACTACATTTAATCTTAATTATCTACATGATCCTACCCCCTCCTGTTAAATATTAATTAATTATAAAAAGATTAAGAGACATCCGACATGAAATTAATTTACGGGATTGCCATAGGCAACCCTCATCTCATTCTCAATCTCAAACTCAATCACATTGACTGAGGGTCTCTCATCTCCATGCAAAAATTTAATTGTCACTAATCGATTTAATTTTGTGAGCATCAAGCCCTGCCTTTGTGGCGCCAAACTTGGCGATGGACTAATTGAGAAGACATGGTTCCTAAGAGTAATTGAGATGTTGATTAATTTAGTAATTTTTTTTAGTGTTTATCTTGGGCTCCTCAAATCTGACTTAGCAAGTCAAACTGACAAAAGCCCAAATCCCAATTGTTTTTTTTTTCCATTTTTTTTTTTCCTCACATGAGACTAGATTAGACTAAGCTAAATAAACATTAATGAAGTAAAAAATGCACTCCTGTTTGTAGAAACGAAATAAATAGATTATTAGAGAGACAGCAGACAAGATTGAGTTCAAGTCAACGAGAGTAGCTAAGTTTGGTTGTAGAAACTTGGGGGGTGCCCTTTTATGGTAATCCATTGCTTACAATTTTTTGATTGGGATTCTAATTTTGGTGTTTTTTTTAATGACTTCACAAATAAATACTTTGTAGGTTTCTGTTGGATCTACACTTTGCTTAATCTGACTCATTCAACCATAAACAGTTTGAACAGCCAAGAAAGGTCCTTAAGTGATGAGGTTTTGTTTGGGCCGCCAGCCCAGTTAGTATTTGGTTGTTGGCAAACGGGTATTATACTAACCGGCCCAGTTAGTATATTGAAAAGTTTTGGATTTAAGATTAGAGTATAACTCTCGTTTAGATTTGCTAAAACAGGGGAAAAAATATTTAATGTTCGTATGTTTCGATAGCTCATAATAATATAACGGGAAAAAGAGATTATTGCATGAGATAAGTTGGTGTGTTTTTATGAAGCATGAGTTGAGAAAGAGCGTATCCAATGAGAAACATAACATATTGTTACTAATTAATGGGGTTTTTGGTAAAATAAAAATGGACAGCTGAAATAGCATTCTATTTTAGCTCTTAAACCTCCCGTTTAAGTATCAAGGCAACACAAAAGTTGTATCCACTTCTATTGAAAATCTCTCCTCACGCACCTGCGTGTTGGGCTGCTGTTCATGTAAAGGCCCATATAAATATTTCAAGATAGTCGGGCTATTATTTGTCGTGGGCCGGAAGGCCATCGCTGCCCTTTTTATAGATAGCTCAGAAATTGAGAGCATGTTAGGCCGTCACCATCACCATTTAGCCTCCGTGCAAATTTCTCAAAATTTAACGCAGGACAACAGATAAATTATTTCGTTTTTGGTTCAACAAGAGCTGTGAAATTAGTTATCCTCAAAAACTAGAGTCATAACCTTTCTGAAATTATGATCTTTTAATATTCAGAAAGTATACACAGAATGATCATCCTTAATATCTTTTTATAAGTTTTCAAAACTGTGATTGTTTAATGTATTTGGTCAAGGATTCAGTCTTTGATTTATTGTTTAACTGCATAAATATCAAAACCAATCAAATTTTTGGTTTGGTTCTAAGATTTTGTATCTAATTCTTTTGTTGATGCTCCAAAGAATTTGGTCTCTGTGAAGAATCCTTGCATTTTACCCAGAAAACTGATCCACTCCAAGGATTTGGTCTTTTCTAAAAAGAAAAAGAAATAGAGATTTTTTTTTTAATAATAATATTTATGAGTCACTACAACCAAAATTCACAACCCATTTAGCATCATCTTTTTAAAAAGCAAACATATAAAGCAAGAAAAAAAAAACTCATCTTATCTCCCAATTCTTATATATTTTTTTGAAACGAATCATAGAAGTAATGAGCAGTTTTAGTTGTCATAGGGCTCGTCAAAACCCAAGAACATGGACATGGTGGTGGTGGTAAGGTGCAACGTGCAAGAGCTTCTATAAATTTGTGCAGTTCCTAATACCCACTCACCCTCCACTACCAAACAATTAATTTAAAATCAGCTCAGAGAAAAAAAAAAAATTTAAAAAATAAAAAAAAACGAGTTTTTTATGTTGTTATGTTGGCGTTTGGACTTCGAGAGTTGGAAAAACACGCCGGAATCGAAAATCTCTGCGAAAATCCGACAATAATCCAACAGCAACTATTATAGAGCCGAGAGTCGAGGGATCCTCGATCTCCTCAAAAACCCCCAACAAATATCCATAAAAATCACATCTTTTTTTATTTCTTTTCTATTTTCTCTGGTCGGCGTCAAAATTTGGACAGAGGAGTAGAAAACAAATCTGAACCCTAGAAGGTTCGGATGTGGGGCTCCGCGTCGCCTCAATTGGCGGGTCCTTTGCCTGCAAGAATCCTAACATCTTAGCGCCCTTTTATGGGCGGCAGCGGAGCTCTCGACTGGATTCTTTGAATCTAGAATTCAATTCCCTTTCGGTACGGACGCCCTTTCCCTTTTCTCTTGATGTTTCCATTTTCAGTCGGAAGACTATTTTTTTGGTTGGGAATTAGGGGATCAAAGTTTGGGTTTTGAAGGTTTTTGATTTGAGATCTTGGAGGTATCTTGCTGCCTCCTGCGTCAAAATCCAATCTTTTTGCCCAATTCAATGCAAAGATTTCAACTTTTTTCTTTCGTTCTTTTAAAAAATTTCATTTTTTTGTGGATTTTCTTGTGAGAAAGTTAGATTGTGAATTGGCCACTCTCATTGTAAGGCTGAAATGATTTGTTTTTTAAAGTTACAGTGATAGTTGATGTTCATTGTTTGAGCGGAACATTTTGTTTTTAGTTGCTGTTATATTGTCGCAGTTTTGTTTTGTCAGCTTCCATGAAAATATTGCTGCTGAGCACTTTCTCGGCGGGGGAAGAGAGGGGGGAAGGGGGGAAGATGTTGATTGCTCTTATACAACACTAATAAAATGCTAAAATAGCATTGACATAGATCTTAGTAAATTCTCTAGTAGTTCTGGTTTTAACTAACACATGACATGGCTAAAATTTTGTCCAGAATGCCAAAACAAATCAGCAAGGATCTTTTGTTTTCCTGTATTCTTTTTCTTATTAATTGTTGGTTTTGTTCTTTTACCTTATGTCTTATTTTTACTTCTTATATCTTGTTAGATTTCCTGCAATATGACATGCATTCATGTATGTTATAAGGTATGAGTAGATACTCATATATATGTCGTTTATTCGGGATACTGGTCCTAATTGAGTGGTGTTTTGCTCTTTACAATTCTGTAGAGAAAATGAGCATAAAGAAGGGGATGGCGTGGATGCAAAGACTTGGGATAATCTTGATCCTTCTTTCCTTGGGTATGTAATTGTTGTGTACAATCGCCACTTTTGGATTTTTCTTCAACTTCTTTTCCATGGGGTCTTAATTGAGTTGGTTGGGGAAAAAATATTCACGTAGCTATTTCCAATAGGGTTTAGATACATGATTTTATTATTGTTCAGATGCTTGCTTATTTGTATATATTCCTCTTTCAGTTCAGTTCAACAATTCTCTCCTGCATGCTTTATCATTCTTATTGTTTTCACATGTTAAACATTTCTCATTAAATTTGAGGTTTCGAAATATTTCTTTTTGTAACATTTCTTTTTATATGGTATGGTCCCTTTATACAATTGCTGTAGAGCCTCCGAAATAAATATCGCCAATAAATATTTGGCTAGAGTTTTTTTTCTTTTTGTAGTTAGTGAAAAGAAATATCATTTTTTTGGGAACAAGGTCCGTAGCCATCCCTATCTCAATCCCAATCCCCCTTTTTAAAGGTTCTAGCTTGATGTAAGTGGATTTTGAATCCTTGACCTCTTGCACACTTGCTAAGAGGTTTTATCATTGCGCTAAAGTGACATTTGCAAAAGGAAACAAGATAGGATGCGACGGTTATATGCCCATTATATGTAATATTCAGCTTGATGATGGTGGTTTTCTTCATGTTATATTGGTATTATAGAAAAATTTCGAGTCTAGCATAAATTTAGATTGCAAAACATAACCATGCTACACACACACACGTATTTATATATGTATATATAGGGATTACTGTAAATGAGCTGCCGGTTCAAAAAACTTACGTTAGCTATCGTAAAAAAAACAATGATCCCATTATTTTTTTAAATTTATTTTGGATTATAGTCTACACCTTGGCTTTTTGGGGATCAAATATCATAGATTTTGGACTTCATTTATCCTTACATCAAGTAGATAGAAGATATTGTATTTATCAAAAACTATTAATTTTATATTAACTTGATGGAAGGCAAAAATCTAAACTAGAACGTAAGAATTTGGATATGAGTAAACACTAGGGGATTGAGATCATCATAAAAAAATAATTTGGAAAAAGTAATAGAATTATTATTTTTTCGTTGCTAGCTCGGTTAACTTAAGCTCACGGTGGCACGGTTCCATTATTCTCATATATATATATATATATATATATATATATATATATATATATATATATATATATATATAGATATATAGATAGATATATAGATATATAGATAGATACAGGCAATTTGGTGTCTGATATGGGTACAATGTGCTGCATTATATACATATACACATGTGAAAAATAGTAATTCTATCATTGTGCTAAAGTGAAAATTTGATATATATCTATATATATGTATATGTGTATGTGTATACATGTATATGTATTTGTATGTATGCTTATATCTACACACACACGTATGAAAAGTAGTAATTCTATCATTGTGCTAAAGTGACAATTTGACACCCACACACATGAATGAAAAAGTGTATCTAAGGTACCTCCATATATAATTGCCTATTTAGGCGTGCCTAAACTCCATATGGAGGCATCCCTGAATTTCGATATGGATTGTCCATGTGGATGAGATATGCACCGTTAATTATGATATCCACGTCCAAAAATGGTGGTGTACAAAAAATCAAGTATTTTTGATACATTTGGACCATATACTAAGATACGAAATGAACGGTTCTTCAAGAATTGGACAAATATGACCTCTTGATTGATGGTGAAGAAGCATCCAAATCCCATAATTTTTTATATTCCACTTATATAGAGTATGAAGTTCATAATTAATGGTTTAGATTGTTCACGTGCACCCTATATCTTGAGATTTAAGAGTGCCTCTATATGCAACTCTCTATAGAGACACCTTAGGTACACTATATATATATATATATATATATATATATATATATATATATATATATATATATATATAACACCAAAAAATTATGGTTTGACATTATTATTAACCGTAAAGATGAGAATGGGCGGGTTCAAGGGCCAACCCACCCATTCTATTCCCTATCTGACACACTCCACACCGAAAAATTTCAGATGTAGTATATTATTTGATAATTCTGATTTATTTTATTACCATATGGTAGGTATCATAAAGATTTGGAACTATCTCCAGTGTGTTACGCAGTTTTCTGCCTTAAACATGGCTAGGTGCTAGGGTGGAAGTATGTTAGAAATTTTAAACAACAAAGTAACTAATTTGTAGTCAGGAATACAGTCACTGGATTCTACACTACCAGGATTCTTCTCAGAGAAGAATCTGGAAGAATCATTGCCAATGGGTGTGTTGATAAACATCGGACACCAGTAATCAACAAAGTAGATAGCTTAACTGAGATGAATTAGAGCACAATATTGGCTAGGAGTAGTAATAGGATATATGTACTCTACCTGTTTTCGTTCTCTTTTATTTTATTTTATTTTTTTGTATTTTAAGCAGGTCTCACAGCATTAATTCACATCTATTAAAGATATTTTTCTTTGTTTGATGCTCTTCTTAATTCATTCATTAGAGATATTTATTCTTTTTATTTGATGTTCTTCTTTACTTATCCTAAGTGAAGAAAGTGCCTTTGCCAAATACTCATGGAACACAGGGTGCTGATTCTTAGAAAATCTCAATAATATATTGGCTACAAATAATGTTCATATAGTAATCAGACTGATTATGGTTGGGTTTTCTGTCTCTAGTATCAAAATCAGCAGTTGCATCTTCCGATGATTTCGTTCACTGTGAAATCACGGTGGGGAAATGGGCGGAAGCCTCGAGCGATAATGGAATTAATGAAGACAAACTTAATTTAAAGGATTTGTTATTCTTCTTACATGTCCCCAGAACAGGAGGGCGTACATACTTCCACTGGTACGCATTTTCAATTGCTAATGTTCAAACAGAAGTCACCACATCTCTCGCCAAGATGCACCTTTTCATCAAGTTTACTAATTAGTTTTGTTCCCAACAGTTTCTTGAGGAAGCTGTACACAAGTGATCAGGAATGCCCTCGGTCTTATGACAAGTTGCGGTTTGATCCAAGGTTATTCTCCTTCAGTGTTTTTTGTTATAAAGCTCAAGCCTTTCTCGCAGGCATGCATATATGACACATGCTGTTGGATGTATTTTCCTCTTCTTTTTCGTGATCTTTGTTTTTAATTTATTTTTTCTACAAACCTAAATGTTTCCTCTTCGGCTTGCATGCAAGACTTCTGTAACGTGATTATATTTTTATTACATTTTTGACTTTCTTTTTTCATAATTTTGTCTTAGTTTTCTTTTTCATAAAATGTTACTGACTTTTTAACTTTTTTATTGGCACTAAGTTCTTAGTTTTTTTTTTTTTTTTTTTACATTTCAGAACTATGTTTATAATAATATTAATTATATTATTATTATTATTGTTGTTGTTGTTGTTATTTTTATAGATTACACCATTTAATCGACTCTATTTTAATAATAGTCTATTCTACATTAACCTACTTAAGCATTTTTTCCTTCTTTTATTTTAAATTTTAAATTTAGGTCTCAACAGGATGAAATGTTTCGAGGCCTTTATATAGGATTCTAATGATTAGCTCTTAATGTTGGTTTCAGTATGGTGACATATTATATATCTTGATTTAATTTTGTATGTAGGAAACCGAATTGCAGATTGATGGTTACACATGATGACTACAGTTTGATGTCAAAACTCCCAAAAAATAGGACTTCAGTGGTAACAATATTGAGAAATCCAATTGATCGTGTCTTTAGCACATACGAGTTTTCTGTGGAAGTTGCAGCTAGGTTTCTTGTGCATCCAAATTTAACTTCAGTGGCACAAATGTCTAGACGATTACGGCCCAAGTCTCGTGGAGTAAGTACGTTGGATATATGGCCTTGGAAATACTTGGTTCCATGGATGAGGGAGGACCTATTTTCCAGGGTAATTTTCTTAATTTTTATCAATCTGCTGAAAGTTTCGACAGGAGGCTGCTCATGTTTTTTAATATTTTGTTCTCTAAGCACACTTTAATAATTGTCTTTTGATTTGCTTTGATTTCGCTACAGTGTTGACTTTTCCTCTGCAAAGGGTAGCATAATTTCTTAGGTAGAATCTGCCATTTAAAGATGATGTTTTTAAATTTTAAAGGTTCCTGTGTTTGTTCTCATCTCCTTACGGACTCTCTTAGTTTAGGATCTTTTGATAATTATAGTGCACCCAGCTTACATGAAATAAATTTTATACTCGTTTTAGCATCTAGCTCGAGCATGTAAAACAGTAGAAAGTTCCAATTCGGGCATGGCATCAAGTTGGGACATGCAAGTTACTGTTTTGCAGAACTCCATCTAGAGAAGTTCCCACCAGAAAAGATTAACCAAAACCTCTGGCCACCACATCTATTAGCAGATGTTGATGTCAATCCCTTCGTCACCAAATTCCTGTTGAAGGCAATTTTTGGGAGAAGAGATGCATATAACCTTGAAGGACAGTTGGTGAGTAGGAAAGCCTGGTTCGTTGGTCGTGCTCTTTTAAGCTTTGCACGACAGAATTATCCTAGATTAGAGGGACTAAATGCAGAAAGAAGATTCTATAGTATTAGACCGAACCAAATTCATACACATAATCTAAAACTTATAAAAGGATTAAATATGAATTACATAATACTTTGTATGAATTTCACGCAGATAGGAGTCTCCCTTCCTCTACACGTGCCACCATACCACATCCGCGTACAAAAGAAGAATGACTGTTTTGATGCTCATTCTGTATTTGTTTGGTTTTGTGCAGAGAGATATTAGAAAACATGTGAAAAATAAGTGGACCAAGGATGTTGGTAATCCATATGATATGGAAGACATGGTCATGCCTTTACATGCATTCATCAATGACCCTATAGCTCATGAAATCATTCACAATGGAGCCACCTTTCAGGTATGTTGCACGACTTTCAACTATTTAGTAAATTTACATGAGAAATTATTTTTTTGTTAGCATTTTCTTTTCGTCTAATTGATTTTTCGAGAACTACGAAATTAATAAGCTTTATATTGGTGGGATATAAAGGTGTGGACATAAATATGAGTGAGGAAATTAACTTTCGAACGCTCTGTAGAAAATACAACGTCAAGCAAGATTTCATTAACTCAACCATTGAAACCAGCAACTTGTCTACACCTAATTCTTTACTATTCCTAAAAATGTGTAGTTAGATTATAACTGTAATTAGGTACTGATGTATTCTGGTTCAGAGGATATTGTCTCACATTTTCAGCCATTAGGAAAAGGGTTTTCGGAACTACCTTAATGTTTCTTACTTTTCTCCCATCATACTAAAAGAACATGTTTAATTTTCACACATCTGTTGGAGAAAGTACTTCTGTCTTGTTATTCTGACTAGATGGCATGCATTGGCAGGTAGCTGGGCTAACCAACAACTCTTATACTGAAGAATCACACGAAGTGCGTCAATGCGTGAGAAAGTATCCAGCACTTGGAAAGTATGTACTTGAAATTGCAAAGGTATGATAAATGTGGTTTCAGATCATGCACATTATGCCATAACTGTCATCTTACCTGCTAGTTCTACTGCTGCAGAATAGATTGGATCATATGTTATATGTTGGACTTACTGAAGATCACAAGGAGTCCGCGACAATATTTGCCAATATGGTTGGTGCCCAAGTAATCTCCCAGTCGGAAGCTTTAAGCTTTCCTGAGCAAGAGGCATCTAGTGAAACAGGTAACAGCTTCCTTCTAGAATTATACTGCAGTCCTGTTAAACTGACAATATTATTATCTGTAGTCATATTCAGTTTTGTGCACTTTCTTGCTATATAATGACCAATACATACAAACACGTCAAAATACCAAGGATAGTAACAATAGTTCAAGGATTTCTACTTTTTATTTCTGGTGATTTTTGAAATTATCTTTTATGCCCTGGCTTCACGTAGGACAGTTTCTATATATCACATTTCAGCTGCCCAGTAAAGTTCTCTGGCATGGCCCTCTCTTCTTCATGGTTTCCGTTATTGTTCACATGGTGCTTGACACCAGAACCTTCCAAAAATGTGATAAGGAGACATGGCTGCACTTCATAAATGTGCATGCCAATATGCCCAAAGTTGTGCATGTAATGAGTAATCAACTAAGAAATTGTGTTAGATCTGAACAAGAGTCCTTGGATTTCGGGATTTCAGAGTAGTGTCCTTAAGTGGAAAAGCATCTGAGTGTCCGATAAGTACCTAAACATTGAAGTGTCATGGCAACACTGCTTACCTTTGGCTAGGAATTTGTGCCAACTCATTCAGGGAAGGGTTGACCTCACATTGACAATTAATTTTGATACTAGTTCAATTCTTTTATGAAGCTCTCAGCTTCAATCATGTTCCACAGTCATGACCATTGTGATGGAAAAGGCTTAGATGAGGATGACAGCGCTGAGGCCATGAGATCCTTAAAGATAGAGATCCTTAAAGATAGAGAGGAACTTGCTGGATTAGTTTTATCTATGGATTTTTTTATTTTATTTTTTATTTGGTGCTGTCTTGTTAGAGTAATCTGGGTTCATTCATCTAGAGTTTGTAACCTGGTGAAGTCTGATGGGCTCCCAGTTTGTTTTGGGCTTTGGGAAACAGATAATCGATAGTCCATAATTACATATCTTGTCTACATCACAATAAAAGTATTGTGATTTGAAGGTCACATTATTCCTTTGAAGCTTTAGACTGTTAAATATCATCAAGTGGTTTCATAAACTACATATTTGTGAGCAAGCCCTTACTAAGATGTTGCTTCATAATGAAAATAGGTGGTCCTGATGACCTCAGGCATGGGTGTATTATCTAGTTACCTTTAAGCAGTCAACGATAGTATGGGTTTGCACATGTCACTAGTTGTGGGAGAGTCAGGACAATCAAGTTAGATCAGTTTCCTGTATTGCAATTTGTGTATATGGGAACTCTGGTGGATGGATTGGAGTCCTAATGATAAGACTTTCTTCTTCCATCAGCATGGTGCAAAAGCAGCAAGCAGCATGCTAGTATGCCAAATGATATGGTAATTAAAACACGGTTGTTTCTGGAGTAAGTAGTATGTGACATGCATGTCAACATGTTTAAGGTCCTCTGCTTTGTTGATTCAGATCATGGTGGTTATTGTTATCTGATGCTATCATTCTTTGAGGGTCACTTTCTTGGTCCATATTTGTACTTGTATGTGCACAATGTATGTTCGTATGGGTTTCATCTAAATGGCATTCACTGGTAGCTCGACGTGTAGAACTGTCTGGAGTGCATATGTGTGTGACTTGTCTTTTGTTTTAATTATGCTGAAGCAGCTGAACCCTCCCACACAACAGAAAAAGATGGTCTGCAGTGAATAAACAAAGAAAGTACCTTGGGCTCTTGTAGCTGATTGATATGCAAAACCTATAGAACTCAAGCTAACGAATATAAAACCACTATCAGCTTGAAGGTAATAAACTTAAATACGGCTAGAAGAAAAGCAAATGTCTCACACCTTTCTTTTTGCAAACAGAAATGAGTTCAGTAGGAGAACCTGATGACCGAGCAGATGAGGATCAGGTATGCTAATTTGTTGCATTGTCATTACTAGCATAGTAATGTTTTTGATAAATTAGAGGTGTATTTCACATAGACCTTTTTCTTTTCATGATAGCATAGCATCAACAGCAAGCATGCTGGAGGAGTCCATTCTCCAACAGATGATAGCACAAAAAATCGAAGCGTAAATGACCTTCATTTCATCTTTAAATTGCTTAGACCTCTCTTTCTCTTGTTTTGTTTTCTTTGTCCTTGTTACTATCTAGTTTTTTTCTACCTTTAGCTGATATAGTATCTCCTTGTTTAACAGATGACAGTTGGAGAACTGATTGAAGCCTATGAAGTGTGCATCTCTTCTCTGAGAAAATCACAAGGTGCTCGGCGTACCATGTCTTTAAAAAAAATTGCTCCTGCAAATTTTTCCAAGGAGGTAGGTTTAATGGATTTCGTATTCTTGGAATCAGGATATGAAGTTCTATTAGTCATTCTCTTCCTTGCACCTTTCAACATGTTGTAGTCCATCTTCACAATATAACGAAAGTAGGTGTTAGTTTTAGAGTTGGCTATGCTAAACTGTGCTATTGTGTTTCATGCATGTGGGATATTATATGCATGAGTTCTCTCAACAGAAAAGAAAACCAATGTATGAAAGTGACAATTCTTTCATTAGCATGTGGAAAAGTATCTGATTAACCTTTCATCTCATTAAATACGTTCTACAATAAATAAAAAGGTTTTTACTTTGTTCTCTACACCTATATTTCTTTGAAATATGCCTTTTAGGCACATGGTACTTAAGCCTGTTATGACCAGCATCTACTTGATCTTCAGATATTCATACAACTCTAGGACATCCTATATACGAATAGGCAATTTTTTTTTCATGAAACCCTAGGGAAGGGGATCTGTTTGATTGGTCTAATCCATTGCCTATGCAATATACTTATCATTGACAGAAGAAATAAAAGGTTAATACTTTTACTTGATAAGACCCACGGATTGTGTCAGCAAAGATCCCTTCCTGCAGCGAAAATGAAGGCAAAAGAGGAGAAGACTAGAGGAAGTTGGGGAGATTAGGGAGACCATTAAACGGTAGGAGAACCCTGATTGTCTCCATTATTGCCTTCAAAAGCTTCTTTGGATCATTCTAATTTATTTTCTCACCTGGTTCAGGTTTTTCCAGTGAGGAAATCATTTAATTTTCTTTCATCCCATGTGTAGGGAATTTTCTGTGTATCTTTACTGTAAGGAACTGTTCTCTCTTTTTACTAAAGATGAGGACTATTGTGTACAAACTGAACAAAGACTGATATGTCAAATTCACAATCCAGGGATCCAAACAATGGGTTGTGGTCTGCATCCTAAGACAAACAATTTCTGTAGAGTTTGATGCTTAATGGACCTTGTCATGTTCTCAAGGATCATAGATACTTGAATATGCAAGAAACCCGGAAGCATTTCATCTCATGATTTTAGGAATGTCAAGTGTGGAACCAGCTAACTTACTGTTAATCTTAGAAGGAGGTACAGGACTTAGAACTATCAGACGGTTGTGTGCTCCATATAATAAATGAGCCTTCTCTTTTGAAAACATATGAGAAAATTCTATTCATTTCGGAAATTTTAGTTTGTATCAAGATTTTAAATACCAGATGGTACTAATATATATCGGATCATAGATGCTTCATGTTTGTATCAGACTTTGATGTACTTAGACACGTGATATACCGTATAATCTCTGTCTGATAATGCTGATAGTTCTGATATTGCCGATGCCCATACATAAAGAATCATCTGATACCAAAAAATTCCAATACTTTAAACGTTGGTTTCTATAGTGATACTGAGTTCCAAACTCTCTGAATTAGCTGGGTAGCAGGGCATTACGCAAAAGCAAAGTGGGAAAGGAAAAACAATAACAATTGAGGTAAGCTCAGGACTTTATGTTTATAGGGAATAGATGATAATGCTCATGGATATGTGCTTGCGCAAAACCTGAGTCTACTTATATCAGGTTTGGTCATTTGATTTTGCTTATCAATACTGAATAAGCATTATATGGACAAGGCTTTGATGAGCACCCAAGCGTTGGTGAATTCTTCTGAAGCAGAGAGCCTTTGGATTTATTAATGCTGTGTGTTGCTTACCATCCAAAATTTGGCTTCAAATTCCAATTGGTTGCATGGTCCAGCAGAAGGAAGGTTTGGAACTTTGGATATATAGACAACTTGTCAACTATCCATTGGTCATTATATTTTGTTCTTGCCATTTCTGACAGCTTGTCAATTATGGGCCTCTCCTTCTAATTGGATACATCTTTCTCCTTGTGTTATCATACGTATCATACATAATTTTCCATAGAAAATCTGATAGCTGTTTGGGAATGATCTTGTTATTGAAGTGGGTGGTTTTGATTGATAGGCACGGCTTCGGGTCTCTGAAAAGGTTCTGCAGGAAATACTCTCTCTGAACAGTCTTGATGTGGAGCTCTACAAGCATGCACAAGATATCTTCTTGCAGCAGCAGAAACATCTCATGCAAAAAAATCAAGAGATTTTAGAGCAGCAACGCGTTCACCTTTTACCCGGAGCGGTTAGTCCTGGTTCTCTTGAAATTTTGTATACTCATGGTAGCTCAAAATATTTCACACAATATTGAGTATTAGACCATAACATTTAACCATCAACATTCCTTTCGTACTTGCATCAAATCTTGTTAGTTGCTGGGTTAGGTGTGCTACCATGAAGTATGAGTTCTTATCTAAAAATGTTGAAAGACTAAGCTATTTTGCATATTTCTGTAAAGAATAGTTGATCAAATTTTTATGGGGTTTCCTCTTGTTGCCGTTTTCTTAAATATTATTAGTATCTAAAACTTTTAATCAGCAGTACGCTATAGCCAAATATTGACGTTGCAGGTTGGGTAATGGTATGGGCTGGGTTGGTCAGGTAGGGCTTAAGCTCAACTCAAGTTGCATCCATAGGTTTTAGTACACATATCCAGCCTCTTTTGTTTTGCTGGATATCAGGTAGGGATGATCATGGACCGATCCGAAAGCTAATTTTTGGCCCGTCCTATTCAAAACTTTGAATTGAAAGTAAAATTTTCATTTTTCTAATTCAAATTTTTGAATAGGGCTGGCCAAAAATTGGTCATTGGACCCACCTATTCTCATCCCTAATATCAGGACATCCCTAATATCAGGACATTTTGTGGCTTATGCTTCGTTTTCTAGTAGATGGCAATTATATTTTGACAACAAGTGGCCGGAAGTGTTTGGAAAACTAAACCATTCATATCTTGTATCTTGTAATGTGAAACCGGTAGATGTGTGATTCAATTCACTGTGTAACGATCTTGGGAATCAAGGTTGTTTCTTTTGGCATGACCATTTGAGCATGTTTACTGCATGACCAAAGAATTCTTCCTTGCCATATTCGTCTGAATTCACTCCCCACCCCTACAAGAGGGACAGTGTTAAGTTGGCAGTCCCATTATTCTGCTTCACTTTTAGCAACTGAAATCTAGAACTTCCTCACCTTTGAATTTAACCATTGCATTTTTACATGATATACTCATAGGTAGGAATTGTTTTTGTTGCAGGAAACACAAGGTACGTACGGCAACCTGCATGGGTGCACCCCTTGGAAGATTTTTTCTTTAGCTGTTGTAGCTTTCATGTTCATCGTTGTGAGTTTCCTAATTGTGATTGCAAAGAAGAGAACATCTAAACTTAAGGTATGAGCGTGTCAAAGTGAAAGTCTTTGGGAGAACAATTGATGTGATAGGGCAGTGGCCTCATATCTTAGCCAAAATCTTGTCAATTGCATCATTTTGATACTTTTGTTCCCTTTTGTTTAAAGGAGAGTTTGTGATCTTCTGTCTTGTATACACCACATGCTACACGGATAAAATTTGAGGGGTTATCTTGGAATGGACATGGTGGAAGAGGAATTGAGAAGTGTAAATGTTGTGACATTGTTGGGTTTTTGTGATAAATGTATATTCATCTTATTCTGTTTCTCATGCAACATGATAAAAAAAAAAAATTGAGGGGATATCTTGGAATTAATGTATCTGGAAGTAGATGCCACAACGGAGAATATTATTATCGTGTGGATTTTTTTTTATGCATAATCGACTTCTTTTATTTTGTTCGGCGATTGGTATCAGCTGAAGAGCAGCAAATTGCATGGATGAGAGCGGAAATTTTTTCATCATGTCAGATGCTACCAGTTAAATGTTACATGTCCATGTTGGTAAACTTGTAAATTATCACTGCTGTTGGTTCCTTTTGGACAAATTCATTTGTCAACGCTAATAACAATTTTCATGTCTCCAGGCTATCGTGATGCCTGATTTCACATTCCATATACGCATTCTGATATTATATTTTTAAGCTAAACTGAAGTCCAATGCGAGATTCTAAATAGTATATGTTGTAAATCTTTAAATACAATTTTTTTAAATTTACATAACGTAAGTAGAAACAAATGAATGAATGATGGGATTCTCATCGAAATGGTATCATTCATCTTATAAAATCATATAGACCTCTCTAAAACAATTATACACATTCGTCAATTCTTCTTCCAATTGAAACACCACCATAGGGAAGAACTATGTAATGGAATCATTCTGCAAGAACCAAAGCAAAGTTGGCTGAGTGATACTGAAAATCAAAATGATCGGAAAGGGAAGAATTTGCAAGCATCAACCTCGGTACAATTATGAGTCTTATGAGTCGATTGTAACTGCTTTGGAGACATCCATATGGTTCAAACGACAGGTTCCGAGGAGGACTTCAGGGAGCTCATCCTGTGTGTTGCCCTGCTTGCGATTTGATTCATCAGTGAACAACATGTTTGAAGATGCACACAAATAACAATGTATATATATATATATATATATATATATATATATATATATATATATATATATATATATATATATATATATATATATATATATATATATATCTGTACACACACACATACATTACCTGTATTAGGAATGCCAATTCAACCACTAGGTTGTTGAGGTAATTAAGAACCAGACGTGTGACACTCCTAGCCACAGCTGATGAGGTGACATCGATACCAACCTGAAAAGTTCATATTTAGAGCAAAATCCAGGGTCATAACTTGGATTTTACATGTAGGAGTATATGACTACCCCATGTAAAGATGCAACTTTTATTCTAGGATGAATACAAATATGATTGTTTCTTCCTCTTGGAGAAATATGTGCACATCTGAACTCAGCCCCTCTTGGTTACTTGTAATATCAAAGCCTATATAATTGGACATTCCACTTAACCAAGAAGTGCTTCATAAAGATTACTCATTGCACGACTAACTAACAACTTACTGAGAAATACATCGTTTCCTAACAAGACGGGAAATTCTATTTGCGCACGGCATTTTACTCTTTGGCATCCTGAATACTTTTTACACCAAACTCCTATTTTGAAATACTATCATTTTACTCTCTGCGTCCAATTTTTTTTCCAAAAATACCCATCCTCCTTTTCTCTAACTACTCACCCGTCCGATTCCATTTTTATCTTTTTTTTTGAGTCGGATGTTAGTTTAAGAGCAAAAAAATATTTTGATCGGGTATTAATACCCGACCAAGAAACGTGCTGGTCGAGTATTAATACCCGACCAGCAAGCGAAGTCTCCCTCATAAAAAAAAGAGCTAATTAACAATAAATTTTAAACAAATATGCATAAAACCTAAAAAAAAAATTAAATAATATCTTAAATTTATTCTCTGACTCCAATTGCATATTGAAAATTTTCATTTGCATAAGAAAACTTAAACTCAAATTCCAAATCCAAATTTCACTTATCACGGCAAAATCAAAAAATTTAAAATTCTTCTAATCTTTTGAGGAACGCTAATGTAAAAAATTTTTAGGGATCAAGAAATCAAATTGATGATTTTATAGGAGATATGTTTTTATTAAATACCAAAAAAAATATTTAGGGTTTTAGAGAGAAAATAGAGGAGGAAGACGATGAGTCGTAGTTCCAAATTTTAAGAAGTATTAGTTTAGAATTTATAAGGGTAATTTAGTCCAAAGAAATAATGACAAACTTGTAATTATTTATAAGTTTCAAAACCGTGCGTCAAGAGTAAAATGACAGGTGCAAATAGAATTTCCCTAACAAGACGGGGTTTGTGAATTTGCTTATTTCCTACATTATTGCATCCCACCCAACTGCACGCTTATCACGAACCAAATTAAGCCATAACAAAGCATTCTCATTGTGAGCTTGGGCATCGACTTTAACAGAAGAAAGATGCATAAATCATCCTTTAGTGTTTAGTTATTCTTTATTGGTAGCTTTTAGGCTGTGTTTGGATTGAGGGAAAATGAAGGAAAATAAAAGAAAAAGAAATAGAAAGTTGCTTTCCAATGTTTGGTTAGAGGGAAAATTAGAGAGAAAATTAAAGGGAAAGAAAGTGAGAGAAAATGTATTAAGTTTTTTTTCTTTTTCATTTTCTTCCTCAAATCCAAGAGAAAATGAAAGAAAAGGAAAGTTGAGAGAAAAAAGAAAAAGGGAGAGAAATTTTTGCATAAATTTTCTTGTAATTTTAGTCCCAAGATATTTTTAATTTTTATGAAGTTTGAACCATTTGGTTATTATATGCTTAATTATTTAAAAATTAAAAATTATATCAATAATATGTAAATTAATATTAAAATTCTCTATAGTTTAATTAGAGTTATATTTTCCTTTTAATTTTCTATTGAGCAGCCAAACATAAGAAACTACTTTTTTCTAAAATTTCCTTGAGATTTTCTTCTTTATTTTCTTTCCAACCAAACATAAAAAAGAAAACCAATTTCCATATCCTTTTCTTTCTTTTTCTCTTTCCCTTTCCTTTTCTTTTCTTTTCCTTCATTTTCCCTCAATCCAAACACAGCCTTAGTAACCTTTATTAATTTTAGTAACCTTTAGCCTGAATTTTGCTACCAACAATCCACTCTAAATTGACATTGTTAAAATAATAACAAATGAGATCAAGACAAACTCCAGCTACATATACGGAAGTAACTTATGACCTGATTTTGTTGTTTAAGCTTTTCATTTGGCTTTCTAATGAAATGGAAGTGGATTTAAATTCATTTATATTATTTTTTGGGGGAAAAAAAGTCTTTTACCTCGAAGTAGTTTCTCCCCTGGAAATAGTTGAGTTTCAGTGACTGACCCATCAGACATGCTTTCTTGCCCACACTTTGTTTCACAACCCAGGATCCCTACGGGAAAAAAAAAAAGGATCAAATGAACTTTTTTGTAGGAACAAGAGTTGATGCAAAAAAGTCCTCGGATATGAACCAACATATACATGTACATATACTCACCTTGGATATATATGGAATGAGTTTAAACCTTGAATCCCTATATGTATCATTCCCTTCCAAGAAGCTTTGTAGTAGGGGGACACTCTCTGTTGGTGAATCCATCATATAGTACAAGGCAAGGCTGTACACATTTGAACCGGGGACCTGATTTGGAAGATAAAGTCGAAATATTTAGATTTTTGGAGGCATTTAATGAATTAGAGAGTACTGGTGTATGCAGTTATTAAGCTGATTGACAAAGCACCTGCATATTCACAATGAAGAAAAATTTGCTGGATCCTTCTAGCGCATGTTTCTGCAAGGTCCGAAATACTATATGTAAACTGAGACAGCACCTTAATTATGAACATCTTTTTTAAAGAACAAGCTTTAATTATGAACATAAAGAGCAGGTTATTAATAAAAACCTGGACAATGCCCCCAGATCGACTGCCAAGATTATCTTCACGCTTATCAGACTTAAGCCAATCGGCCGCTACCAATTCCATCAAGGTACTCTTGGCCTTAATCTGTTAGAAGAGTGATCATAAATAAACTTTAAAAGATTTTGCAATATTTATGATTGTTCTACAGTTGAGTAATCCTGAAGTAAGGAAAGACTTATAGCCTTTTTCCAGTGTCCTGCCATAAATAAGGCAGAGTAATCTGTTTGAGGTTTTTCAATGATTTTTTTTTCCCAACATGAAATTCATCTGCACTAATGAATTCATTTGATCCATATAGAAAAATGAAATTGAAGGTGAGAGGAAACACGTTATTCACCCCAACAGATTACTTGTTGTAAGGTTGCATGTCATGTAACTTCTTCTAGAATCTTAAATTTGCAAATGTAACATGATCTTCACCATATAAAAGGGAAGCTAAGTCACTATTCTATTTCTTTTTTATTTTCTTGAATAATAAGGTGGATCAATGTACTGAAATAGAATTCTTCTGAATATGTTGGATGCAGGCCTTGACCTTGTGATAGCCTCTATTACCAGATACATCCTTTAAGAACTCTCCTCAAAGCTTGTTTCTGTATTAAGAGACATAAAGTTTATGCTTCGAATGTTGGGGGAAAAAAAAGGAAATGTTCCATCGCAACAAGCAAAGTAGTTTCAAGTCAAAATAATGCGTTATCACTAGTAAAGTTGTGATTGCTTGTTCATTTTCTAGGGAAAAAAAAATATGAACCAGCTCTGCACATAGTTGTTTGTCAACCTAAAGATTGCATAAATGGCAGATATAGTAGGTAGTTCTACCTTGCGGTTATCCTGCAAATAAGATTCACTGCGAATCAAAAAAGTTGAAGGATCTGCACTCGCCCAACTACAATGCATAGTAAAACTAGGGTCTTTTGGAAGAGTAGTTCCATAGGAAGTTGGGGCATTATCATCCATTGAGGCTGCAATCAAATATCTGAACTGCTAAGTACAGAAGGAGAAAAGTAGACCTACAAATACGGGAGCATCCAGCATGTTAATCAAAATTACCCGTACGAGCATGCTCCTGCGATCTCCCTACAAGATCCAACTTTGTTGGCAGCTTGTGGTAACAGTGGTCCTGTGCCAACTGATATTATCAAAGGAACCAATTATCACGTTATGTGGCAAAACAAAATATGTTGCGGTCAAAGATAATGTAAGTTGGATCAGTAAAATAGTAGTTAGATGGAGGTCCATAGAGGTTCGCATATCAGTCTGTCTTCTAACTGTTTCAAGTTAAATGATGAGCTCAACAAAGTAGTCAATGAACTGGATGCACACATAAAAACGGATAAGACAAAAGCACATGCATGGATGGGTGCAAATTATTTCAATGCAAAGAATATCTGAGAAAAAAAATACTTTAAGCAGATGTACGGTGTAACAGTGTGCATGCAAACAAATACAATCAATCCTGTGTGATCTAGTTTCACATTCATATTTTGATGAACAGCGATGTCTTATATTTATTGTGTTCACATTATTGATTTAAATTTGGTAATGACTTAATCTGAGTTCCGAAGTTTACCTAATACTAAAATACACTACCTAGCACACCAAAATGTTTCCTGATATGTGTAAGCTAAATTCCATTCTCATGTCATTTTCTTCTGTGGGTAATAGATTCGAGATGTGGGGTTTTTGCGAAAAGTGGTTTACAATTACTATTAGAAATTCCTTCTATTTTGTAGTATCTTTATTATTGTTAGAATTACGGTGATAACATTTATATTTTTGGCAATATTCACTTGTGAAACTTGTCCGGAAGTTTCACATAGACCCTTTTCATATCAATATGCACTGGGAAGTGCATCCATCAGAACAACCAGCAAATAATGGATGCCCGTTTCAATTGAATTTATGATTATTTCATGTATGCGGGGCATAATGAAATATTGTTATAGGGAACTGTAAATTGCTGCTAGTCGAACAAGTTAATTGAACAGTGCTTTAAACAATTTATTGGTCAACTAATTCACCAAAGGGGAAAAAAATAAAATAAAAAAAATAAAATGAATGCACATAATTCAACCTTTGAGCAAGGAAAAAGAAAATCCATGTAGCGGAATCTACAGAATTGCTGTTTAGCTTATAGCAAGCAGTCACCTGAGATTGCATGTCGTCATTTGAAGGCCACAAGGATTCTGATTGGTCAAACTCATGACCGACAGAAACATCAAAGAATTGATCATCGGCTACATCTTGATCAGCAGATACATCACTGAATTGAAGAAATGGTTCATCCATGTCCCAAGATTTGGGAGAAAGATATTGCAATTCTTCTACATAATCACCATTTTTGTTGTCATAATCACCATTTTTGTTGTCTGCACATTTTGAGTCCAGTTCGAGCTTGATATCTTCTGTTTCACTTTGTGGAAGCACGATCTCTCTCTTCAAATCACCCGACGAGAAATTGTAGTCACCATTACCAAGTTTTGCTCGGAAGAATTCTCGCAGAGCTGCAAAGATAACATTAAAATGGGTTGATTAGATAAAAACACAACAATTTTCACTCTTAAAAAAATAAATGAATAAATAAACTCAAAACAATTATTGCAAGATGAAGTGGTATTATAAGCAATTAGCAGACCTGCAACTCTTGCTAGCATTCGTATGGTAATATATTCGCCAGACGAGCCAAACAAATAAGATCTCCAAGACCTCCAGTCAATTGCAAGCATGTGCTTGACAACTGATTGTTTGCCTTGGTT
Source organism: Dracaena cambodiana (assembly GCA_036321105.1). Taxonomy (NCBI): domain Eukaryota; kingdom Viridiplantae; phylum Streptophyta; class Magnoliopsida; order Asparagales; family Asparagaceae; genus Dracaena; species Dracaena cambodiana. The sequence goes on along the minus strand of JAYEPQ010000004.1, from coordinate 65,702,818 downwards.
CACTGGAGATATTAAATATCCTCCACCTGCACATAAATACAGAAGTTGCATAATGAAGAAAATTTTTGAAATATACCAGATAATTTAGCAAGTACAAGTCAGATTCATTAAATTTTAATTTCTTTTAAGCATACATTACTTTTAATGCAAGCTCGGACATAGCCTTTCTTGGGTTTACAGTTCGAATGTAACACTGAATGGTAGACAATTGCTGCAAACAGTTGCAATAGCAGAGTTACTTTGTGACAATTATTAACGAAATATTAGTTATCCATATCATGACGAGGCATTACCATATGTTCCATCATCTTCTTTCCTCCAACAGCGTTGCAATAGTAAATCTCTTCTTGTCATTCCCCTACAAACTAGTAACACTATTAATAATAGGTGAATTACTAGAACTAAAAGCATTAAGGATTCGTGATCTGACCTTGGTAACCAATCACCATGCATTTTTTTGTGGATTATGTCTGTGTTACCATTCAGGTGTTCAATTATACTTCCGTGTGATAGACAAAAGTCCCATCTGTAAAGGAGATTCAAGCATGTTACTTGTGAAACATATACCACATCATAATGGAAATCAGAATGGGGTTTGCTATGTAGTGCAAAGTCTTACTGGGAAGGGTTCATAGAGGATTTAACAAAAATTATACAACTGGCTGCAAACCTGCTTAATCCTTTTAAATTTCATCAACTACCACAACAACAACTTAGCCTTTTATCCCAACTCCAAAGTTGTTGGGGTAGGCTTAATCCCTATAAATTTCATATCATGTAACCAAAGTCCTGACAAGTGAGCAGCTTGTCAAAGCACTTAGAAGGCCTGGCTGCAAGTAGGGAACCTGTCCCATTGGTATATGCTGTTTAAGCTCATAAAGCTAAGTAGAAGCCTCCTAAAGCCTCCAGAGTAAGAGAGAGCTCCTAAACTCTCTAGCTATAATCTGTATACGCGTACACATGCCATACTCTAGTTAAGACACGGTGTCAGACATGACAACCCTCCAATATCTAGAATAAGGATACAATATATCCATTTATTCTGATATATGTATGTTTAACTGATACAAACCTTGAATTGGGTTGTTATTCACTTAGGAAGAAACTAAAATAGTAAAATAAACTGTAAAATATTTAGTTTTAACCAATATTTAAAATAACGATAACATTAACGTAACATTTTATCTCTGTTAGGTTATATAGCATATAACGTAACGCATAACGTATGTTACGCAATTTTTTTTTATTTAATTTAAAAAATATAAAACTATATAAAATAAATTTTATAAATTGAAAATTGAATTAAAAATTCTAAAAGAAAATATAAAAAAAATTATATCGCAGTATTAATTCTAAATTTCTAACAAGTTTTACAGTGATTCTTATATTCATCTTCATAAATTAAATTACATTCATATCTATAATTTCATTCATCATCTAAATAAGAAAACAAGATTTCAAATTTATTTTCAATTATTATCAATATTGTAATTTATATTTTGTAATGCTCAATTTATGTTATTTTTAGTTGTTTATTTTAGATTAGCTGAGAATTCAATTTAATCAGTAAACAAGAAATTTTAGTAATTGGAAAGGAATTATAAAAAAAAGTTTCAATAATTGGAAAGAAATTATAAGAAGTAAATACGGATGTATAATCTAACAATACCACAAGCAATCAAATAAGCAAACAATAAGCCGTCAAGTGAAAAAACTACAGCAATTCCTTAACAATCAAAATAAATAATCGAAATTAATATAAAAACTCTTTAAAAATTATTGTAAATAACGTAACATAATGTAATTTAACGTAATGTAACGTAAAGTAACGTAAAATAACATAAAAAACGCACCGTTACGGTGTATTGAGTTATTTTCGACTGTTAAGTAACGTTGGTTTTTTGTTAGGTTTCATAACGCAACATAACGAGTTTCATAACACATTATTTTTAACATTGGTTTTAACAAAAGGGTGGCATAAAAAAACTCATCTTGTACATACTATTGAAGGCAATAAGTATTTAAATATTTGCAAGTGTTGGACACATATGGACATGGGAAGAACTGTCATAGATATCATAAGCTTCTACACTACGAGACTCTGTTAGGCATGATATATTTACAATAAGGAAATTAATTATCTCTGAGGCATGATACAGATTTAAAAAAAATAAGAAATCATAGAAACATAGATAGAATAGAATACTACTTGGCTTCAGGACCCTATTTCATTCACGCCTGCTTTCTCTACATTATACAAACTTCTAGGAATAATGGACTTCTTGTTCTGATCTCTGCTATATTTCTATATACAAGTTATGTATGAAAACTGGAAGCTCTAATTTCAAGCAGATTAGAATGGCCTTACTCTGATCTTGATGGGCCAAGGGACATTAATGTCTGGAAGATGGCCTCTGAATTTGCATCAACCACACCAACAGCCATTATGGCTGGATTATAATCGCAATTCTGAGAAACAGAACAAACCCAGTCCTCAGAAAATTCAAAGTGCCCCACCGTTTGCAGTCAAAAAAAAGAAAATTGAAAGTGCCTTTTGATTGATGAATGATTAAACTAAATGGGTACCTTCTGCTGTAAATCTTTATCCATTACCTCTTTAAACAGCCTTAGGCCTGTATAGGAAGGAAAAAAAGAAGAAGAAGAAATTAACAGGTTTTGTTACGCGGTTTTTATTAAACAAAATAGGGGGGCAAAGAGGAAAATAAATGAAGAAGATTTACCATTAGTACAGCCAAAAATTGTCCACGTTGAAGCATCAGATGCCAAGGGATCCAAGTGCGCAGTCAATGAAGTTGTCCAGTCTAGTAAAAGTTTCATGGAACATGCAGTTAAAGACAGATAAAGTAATGAAATATTATCTAAGAATGATCAAAATCATTGTAAAATTGTTATGCAGTAGGAATAGGTATGCTATGACACTTTTCCTGTGAAACCATTAAAAGTTGCAAGTTTGACAATTTAATGGGAGAAATGATACAATAAGCATTTTGTGGAATATGAGTTGTTAACGGTTGAAAGAAAAGTTTGCTTACCTAGAGAGCGTATACGACTTTTATTCTTGGAACAGATCAATCTGCATTATCACAGTGTTAATTAACAAGAATGATGACACACTGCTGTATTTCAATAAAATCTGCATTTGGCTACAATTTTCATATGCTTAACGAAGTAACTTACAGATAGATACTGACTAGTTTACACCAACTTCTAAGAATTCTAACATATTACTACAAAGATTGGTTTTGAAAATTTGAAAACCAGATAAGGATATCAAGTATCACAATTTAGCTTTGCACATCCAGCAGCATGTTAAAAGGCATAATAGACAGTAGACTGAACCTTGACAGGCTATTCCTAATCAGAGCATAGTGAATGAAATCTTCAGTTATTAGCTAGAATACTTGAAAACCATTTAGACAGAAGAACCTAAACATGAATGTGCCTAAGATTTATGCAAAAAGTACCAAGAAGAAATTACAACAATCAGAAGATCCAAATTATCTGATGTTATCTGAGTAGAGTTCCTGTTAAGCAATTGAATTGTTGTTGCCGATAAAAAGAAACTTCAGAAGCAATTAGTAATCAAAACTTAGAAGGGATAAGGAGAAGATGAGAATTTCACTGAAACATAATTTTAAGAAATTAAATAAAGTAACCTAAGAAATAAACAATAAACCTCAGGAGCAATGTTAGGGGATTTCGCATTTTAACCTTCAAGACCAAGCAATCAAAAACTGACATTTATCAGACCAAAGATACATATCATCTATGCTTGGTTGCTCATCTCTACGAGGATTGAATTGCAATTTCTTTGTGGACATTACACTGTAAGCAACACCCACTGTTGAGGGTTTAAAGAAATGCATGACCCTTCAACATCTTTGAGAAGACCATTTATTAGAGGCTAATTATACTTGATAAAACCACCTCTTGTAATAAAAACATCAAGAATTGAAAAATAAAAATCATGTGGAAACAAATATAATGGACAATAGTAGCATTATTGTCCATTATATTTGTTTCCACATCAAGAATACTCCATTAACATGTCATAGACAGAAAATTGCATGTCACTGTAAATAAACAAAGCATAGATATAGGTATGTATACACACATGCACATCCCTCTTCCACCTGCACACACCTCAAGAGTGCAAGAAAAAGAACAAACCAATGAAGCGCGTGCGCGCACACACACCCCACAGAGAGAGATACACATTTTAAAATTCTAACAGAATAGTTATGTATCAGTTAGGCATGACCTCAGAGATTGTCTTCCTTTGCTGGAACTAGCCATGATATTTTCCTTTTTATCTGGGCAATTCTGCAAATGACGTGTCAATGTTATGATTTATCTATCAGCAAAGATAACAACTAAAACCAAATCAAGAAACCTCCAACGATGCTTCTTTTAGGGATCGCATCCACTTGGCCACTTCTTCAGAGCTTCTAGCACCCAACTGCAAAGTGTGCACCAATCTTATTACAATATAGATATATGTAAGGAAAATGCTGCAAAAATCTTTAAATAACTGGAGGTTATTTCTCTTAACAAGAGCATCCATACCCTAAGTTGATCACTGCGGTTGTAAGTATTGTGAAGAGTAAACATAAAGAGCACCTGCAAGTTGCTACTAGAATTCAAAATATGTACATATACATTCTCATATTTTTTTCAAAGCAATGATTAAGATGTTAAAAAAAACTGCAGTTTTCTTACATTTTTATGCATGCGCTCCTCCCCGTTGTCTACCACATTTATATGGGGATGAATCAGTAACCTTCTTTCAGGATCCTGAGAAAAAAAAAATCATCAACATGAAGTACACAAAGACTTTTAGTAGTCACTTTGTATATGCTCGCTTTAGTTGTAATGCAAACTAAATATGTGCTAGTAGATGAAAGAAAGTATATGCGTTGCTTCTATACATACACATGCCTATTGTTGCATCCTATGGCTGTATATGAAAATGCAAGTGGGCCCAGGCAAATGCATATTCTACTACATGCATAACATTGATATCATCAATAACAATAATATATTAAAATCAAGCTGAAAAGATAGAAAGAAAGTTTTTGCATTTGAAACTTGGAAGAAATGATAGAGATTAGTAACGAATTGTTGAAATATGAATTAATAACAGTAAAATAGTTTCATGCAGCAACGTATTTTGAATATTACAGAAATAACAGAATATTTCATTTTGTTTTTGTTTATTTTTTGAGCATGGGTTATAGCCAAAATTAAAGGCTACTTGATGAATTTTTGTCCTCTATTCCAAACAAACTATGAGGCATGGGCATGCATATGACCTGACATGGCATACTAACACTTGCAAACCTTTAAAGGATACCAATACATGCAACACGAATATATGCTTGTTTATATATGCCCCTACATAAAATACACAATGAAACTATTAGCAATTGTGATATGTTTTACTAGAGGGAGAGATAAAAATTTAGATCTATAGATCCTAAGCACGTAAATGAAACAAAAATTTTAACAATCTAATTCTATCTAGCACCTATATTTCAAAGGAGTTGTACCCATCTCGTATATGTATTCAATACTCGGAGTCTTGGACATTGATACTTGACCTAGCATGTCGGGGGTACTCCTTAACATATCATTGACATATTTTAGACATGAGACTAAAAAGTTAAAAGTCGAATGTGCGAATCACAAATTAACAATTCAATTTTATGTGCAAATGTATTGCATTTATATAATGTATCTACTTTCTTAATGAAGAATGTGATTGTGCACAGCACACCATTGTTCATTTAGATAACTAGAAATATTTTATATATTTGGGACATTTAACATTCACATGCGTATGTAATCCTATTAATAATTTATTAACAATGTATCAGTATCCTAATTATTCCAATTTGCTCTATCCATGTATCATATCATTTCTTATCCGCGTATCATATCATTTCTTATCTGCATCCTGCACATGTATTATATGTGTGTATGTATTAGTATTATATATAACCTTTTTTTGTATCTATTCCGTACCCTTGTCCTATTATTTCAAAATTTGTTGCATCATTGTGCCCTTATCATATGCTACCTATATCCTGTATTCATGTCTATAGTCTATAATTCATAAGTCTAACTGCTAGGTGATGGTTTTTAATGATATATGTCAATAATCATTTTATATGTTACACATGATACATGACTCCATGTATCCTATACTTGATATTTATAACTTGAAACTCGACAAAGCTCTGACATCCAAAATTTCGTTTCTTAAAATTCTACAAGGTGTCAAAATGTCCAATACGTCTAAGGACAAATGTCAATGTTTGGTGCATATTTCTAGCCAAGTGTCAAGTGCAAGAAAGTGTCAAATATAACACTCAATTTTAAGTGTTTGTGCTACAAAACAAATAAATATTTCTACATATTAAATTTCAATGTGAACCCGATTTCTAATGCAAAAACTTCTAAAATTTTGGTCTCAAAAAAAATCTCCAGCATTTTTGAATCATTTATAAACATAATTTAATGTCAAGAGGAAACATATTATGCACCCAGTGAGCAATATAATTACCCATTATCTATGTATATCTAGTTGGGGAAGTCTCCACAATTGAATTACATGTTCTCATAGCTTCTGGTATTGAATCTTTTGAAGTTTTTATTGTCAGCAAATTAATTTAATATAATTACTAACAAATGTCTAGATAATCACTATAAATCACCTTCAAAAACTTAGCTAAGACAACTAATCAATAACAACTATCGTATACTCACTTTTCTCACAAGCTCAAGATGTTAGGTAATAGATGCTCTACTACAGATTTCTTTTTTTTACATGGGATTCTTTGGTACCATATTGTTAACGACTTCTCCATAAAACTTAAAATATTAGACAATGAGCCCACATATAATTTAATGTCAAAATTCCTATCAGCTAGAACATAGGCTTATCTTCCTCCTGTGTATTAAAATGTTGTTTCCCATTTAATGGACCCAAACAAACTATTTCTTTCACCTTCCTTTTCACACAACATAAATGTTCATATTAATATGAGAAGGGCTCAAAGTCCAAAGGAGATAATGAAAAAAGAGAAGAAATGGAAGAAAAGAAATACCTCTATATTTGATTGTGGGAAGGACTTGTAGCAATTAAGAAAATTGCCTTGTAGAACAAAGTAACGCTTTCTGGAATATTGCAGCCCGAGACGATTTGTTCGGACGAGATACAACCACCCTTCCATCCATGCATAATTTTGAGAGTTGTCCATTTGTAGGTTTCACCCTCTTAAAGCCTAAACTCCATAGAAGTCCTTAATGAGTTCTGCATTTTCTTTCTTCATTGTTTCCTTAAAGACAATTTTCTTTCTTCATCTGCTGAGAAGAAAATGAGTTTTCTTCTCAGCAGAAGAGAAAGAAGCCTGCAGATGGTGGGATTCTCTCTTTGTTTCTTCTTCTATAGAGATTCAAATGGCAGAAGAAAAGCAAGAAAGAGAGAAACACAAATTGTTAATTTGTTCTGATATAAGAGAATCTCCCCTCCTCCTTGAACTCAACAAATAAAAAAAATAAAAGAAAAGGAAAAAAGAAAAAGAAAATAAATTTCTCCGTTTTCTATGAGACTCTCTTTTGTAAGAGAAAATGAATGATTTTTAGGGTAAGATTGTAATTAAAGTGATATGTTTATCCATGTTGTTTATGCTTTTTTAGGAAAGGTAATTTTAAGGCAATAGAAATTAACAGTGACTTGGAATAGTAATTTGCTAAATTCAATTTTGATGGCAGTTAAGGTTTAAAGGATCAGAGAAGTTTGAGGGAAAGAAGATGAAAGCCTAGGTTGGTTTCCATGCAACTCCCAATTGTTTTAATTTGGATTCTAAAGAGAACTTTCAAAGGAGATATTTGATGAATGCAGATCTTGTAATGACCTAGATCAAAGCTTCCCAAGAGAAATTTTCCACACTGTTCTTATAAAACAAAACAATCTTCAGCATCAGATTATTTATCACTCCATAGAAATCAAAAGATTTCATGAGATACCCCTTGTATTCTCCAACCAATTGAAAAGTGAAAGCCTCTCATGATTTCCTTGCATATGTTAAGACCATAGTCAAGAGCTCATATGAGCCTACAAAACTGGTCACTGATGTTGAGACATTGCTATTCCAAACTTATATTCCAAAATTATAATATTCTGCATCTGCACACCCACACAAAAAAGGAAAAATTGTTAAACTAAATTTCCATAAATGCTTAAAGTAACTGTTGCACCTATCATTTTCCAGAAAACAGTCATCTCGTACAGACAACACATCCTTATCCTCTAGCATTTGCAAAATAATTCCAATAAGAAAATTTTTGTTTTTCTTAATCCAAGATAATATTTTCTAATTGGACCTCTTTTCAGAGAATCAAAACCATATACGCTCACAATCAATTGATCGATAATGATATAAAACAAGGACATCTAGACATCCCTACATCTACAAGAAATAACAACTTATTGCTTTCATTTTCGGTAACAATATAACTGTTGCACCTATCATTTTCCAGAAAACTATCATATCGTACAGACAACACATCCTTATCCTCTATCATTTTCAAAATAATTCCTGTAAGAAATCTTTTGTTTTTCTTGATCCAAGATAATATTTTCTACTTGGACCACTTTACTTTTTCAGAGAATCAAAACCATATACACTCAAAATCAATTGATCGATAATGATATGAAACAAGGACATCTAGACATCCCTACATCTACAAGAAATAACAACTTATTGCTTTAAGCAAGATTATTCTTGGTGGCAATAGGAACTCCATTAGCTTTCTTGGTGTCACTATTATCTTTATCTTGGTGATGTCCACTTCCTTTGGCAGCCAAAAGCGGTGCATCATCCTTCATCTGCAAAAGAACAAAAAACACTTTTGAGTTCTATTTCTATAAACCAATTATTAGATTTCTTGAGTTTGATAATTTTATAAAACTTTCTGACCAAATCAAACACAACATAGTTGTATCATTTATGTTGTTAAGTCATCCATCCCAGCACCAAACAATTGTTGATAACATAGTATTGGAAAAACATTTGAGAACTAAACAAACAAACAAACGAACATGAAAGACGATGACGTTTGAGTAGCAGCTTCAGAAAGATTCCAAGTAATCCAATCATGAGAACATGCACCTTAATGAGGAAGAAAGATTTTGAGCTAACCAAGGCACCCCAGAAAGAGCAAGTTTAATAAGTTACCAACTTGCCCACAGGTTCATTCCCAGTACCAAACTCAATACAAATTCTAATAGGTATTTTTTTAAAGTTCTTTTAATTATAATTGTTTTTTTAAGGTAGTTCTAATCAAGAAAAAGACCACCATCTTGATAGGATACAATTCTAATCAAGATCTTTTTATCATTTTATTGCAATTTTTTTAAAGGTGATTCCAATCAAGGGAACACCCACCACCTTGATAGGACTCTTAAACAAAATAGAGAAGCATACTGTCAGTGGGTTAACTTTGATAGTACAATGACAGATGATTCAGAGCCAGATCAAATAGATTTCTAGTTTCTTTTTTTCCTCACTTTTTCTTTGTTTAGATATGTTTATTGTAATTGATATAATTCAATCAGCAAAACAGGTTTTATTAGGGTTGGTATTTCGGTAGCCTAGTAGTAGAGATGTCCTCGGAGTTCAATCTGAGATTGCATCTGGTAATTATTCCAGGTGTTTAGATCATATGGATAAAGACTTAATATTCAAGGCGAACTTTACTCTAATTAGGAGAGAACAAATACTAAAATAATCTAAGTAAGTCTAAAAAAATGAGGAAAATATAAAAAGCAAGTTGCAGGCCTTAAAAAAATAAACACAATATCAGAAAGAACATGATAAAAAGGTTCTAAACCCAAAATGCCCACATCAAAGCTTTCGTATAAGAGAACCAATGAAATAAGAGCCCAACCTGTGAGACGGGCAACGCATCACCAGCCAGTTTCTTGTTGCTCTCTTTCACGCAGAAGTAAGAGTATAGTCCCATCCCAAAGACAGCTACAAGGATGCCTAGAATGTTCCTGACAGTAAAAGGATCATGCAGAAGGGTATACCCAAAGGAAAGGACAAGGCATGTCTTAAGGTGGCCGAGAACCTGGTATGTCACAGGCGATGTAGTTCCGATAACCAGGAATGTGCTGAAGTTTACAGACACAGCAATCAAGCAGGACAGAACAATGAATGCCTGCATATGGATACATGTCCATCAATGTTTCAAATATCTGTTGCTTCTATAATCAATTCTAATTGAGGAGCACTCATATTTTGTTGAATTAAATGATTGCTCAGAGAGTAGGGAGGGATTTATTTTTGAAGTAACACTGCAAAAATGTCTCTTTTTCTTTTGTAGTATAGTTAGTTGATGCTATGATTAGAAAGAGAGTTAATATTTTGTGCGTGCAGGAGACTAAGTAGGTAGGTGAGAAACCTAAAGTCATAGTCTTAGGGTTATAAACTTTGGTATACGGGTAGATATAGAAACCGTAATAGGGTAGGTGTGATCATAGATAAGTAATTACTTGGAGATGTAGTGGAGGTTAGGAGCAAGGGTGATAGAATTTTATTAGTTAAACTTATTTTAGATTGAGAGATTTTTAATATTATTAGCGCCTATGCACCACAAATAGGACTTGATGAATCCAGTAAATATCAATTTTGGGAGGATCTAGATAAGATAGTACAAGGAATACCTACTAGAGAAAAACTATTTATTAGTGGTGATCAATAGGCATGTAGAAACTAGTCGTAATGGGTTTGATAGTGTACATGGAGGATTTGGTTTTGGAGAAAGAAATGAAGCAGGTAACTCAATTCTAAATTTTGCTCTGTCTTATGATTTAATTTTAGCGAATACTTAGTTTAAAAAGAGAGTTTCTCACTTAGTTACTTTTAAAAGTGGATCGAATGCAAGCCAAATAGATTTCTTTTTAATTAGGAGGGTAGATAGAGCTAGTTGTATCGATTGTAAGGTAGTGCTAGGTAAGAGTGTAGTTACCCAACATAGACTCTTAGTTTTAGATATTCAGATTAAACAGAAACTTAGAAAAATTAAGTGTAAATTAGATCCTAAAATTAAGTGGTGGCGATTAGAAGGTAATCAAAAAGTTTTTGTAGATAGAGTAGTACAAGAAGCAGATTGGAGGGACCATGATGATCCTAATGTAATATGGAACAAAATGGCTAGCTGCATTAAAAGGATAGCCAAAAATATATTCGGTGAGTTGAGGGGCGGTGTTGCACCATGTAAGGATACATCATGGTGGAATGAAGAGGTAAAAAATGCTATTAAAATCAAGCGAGATCTTTATAGAGATTTGAATAATAATAATAATAATAATGGAATAAGTTTTGAGAAGTATAAACTAGCAAAGAAGGAGGCTAAGAAAGCTGTTCGGGATGCAAAAACTAAATTATATAAACAAGTATACGAGAAGCTAGATAATAAAGAGGCAGAAAAGGATATATATATAATTGCTCAAATAAGAGAGAGAAAGTCTAAAGACTTATGTACTGTAAAGTGTATTAAAAATGAGGATCAGACGGTTCTAGTTCGAAACGAAGAGATTAAAGAAAGATGGAAAAATTATTTTGATAGATTATATAATTGTAGTTTTACTCAAGATTTGGGAGATCTTACTATTCAATGTGAGGATATTAATCGTAGTTTTATGCGCAGAATCAAAGAGTCTGAAGTAAAAGAGGTTTTGAAAATGATGAAATCAAGAAAAACTGTTGGTCCAGATAAGATTCTTATAGAGGTATGGAGATACCTAGGAGGGATTGGTGTGAGGTGGCTAACAGATCTTTTTAACAAGATTTGACAAACTAAGAAAATGCCAAATGAATGGAGAAAGAGTACCCTACTATCTCTGTATAAGAATAAGGGCGATATTCAGAGTTGTTCTAACTATCGGAGAATAAAACTCATGTGTCACACTATGAAGTTTTGGGAAAGGGTAACTGAACATAGATTGCGACAAACTGTTAAAATATCGGAGAACCAGTTTGGATTTATGCCGGGGCGATCGACGACAGAAGCTATTCATTTACTTCGTCAACTTATAAAGCGATTCCGAGAGAGAAATAGAGATTTGCATGTGGTATTTATTGACTTAGAGAAAACCTATGATAAAGTTCCACGAGAGATACTTTGGTGGACACTGATGAAGAAAAGAGTTCCTATCAAGTATATCGACATAATTAAGGACATGTATGATGGAGTAGTGGCCAATGTCAGAACATGTGGTGGTTTAACTAGTGTTTTTTCTATCACAATTGGATTACATCAAGGATCTGCATTGAGCCCATTTTTATTTGGTATAGTGATGGATGAGCTTACTAAAACCATTCAGGATGAGATACCTTGGTGTATACTATTTACTGATGATATTGTCTTAGTTGATGGGACAAGAGAAGGGGTAAATGCCAAGTTAGAGTTATGGAGGCATATATTAGAATCTAGAGGTTTTAAATTGAGTAGGTCTAAAACAGAGTATATGGAGTGTAAATTTAGTAAACGACGGTCCATAGACTATAATGCTGTAAAACTAGATATGCAAGAGATACAAATGAGCAGTCAGTTTAAATATTTGGGTTCTATTATTCAGAATGATGGAGAGATCGATAATGATATTAACCATATGATACAAGCTGGCTAGTTGAAATGGAGGAAGACAACGGGAGTTTTATGCGACCGTAACATTCCGTTAAGATTGAAAGGAAAATTTTATAGGACTGCTATTAGGCCAACTTTATTATATGGCACGGAATGTTGGGCCATAAAGAAATGTCATTCACAAAAAATAAGTATAGCAGAGATGCGCATGCTTCGTTGGATGTGCGGCAACACTAGGAGAGATAGAGTGAGAAATGAAGCTATTCGTACTAAACTAGGTGTAGCTCCCATCGATGAGAAGATGCGAGAAAATCGCTTACAATGGTTTGGTCATGTGCAACGTAGGCCTACAAGTGCACCAGTTCGAAGAGGGGAATTTATCAATGTAGGACAAGTTAAAAGAACGAAGGGAAGACCGAAGAAAATATGGATGGAGGTGATACGCAAAGATATGGAGTCTAGAGGTTTAGATAAGGAGATATTACTTGATAGAAATGAATGGAGAAGAAATATTAAAGTGATCGATCCGACGTGATTCTTTTTGGTTCATATAGCCTACCCCAAATACTTGGGATAAAAGGCTTAGTTGTTGTTGTTGATGTGTTCCTTCAGAGCAAATAATGTTGAGCAATTTTAGGTCCCCTTAATTACATCATGTGAAACTGGAATGGTAAAAGCAAAAGAAATACTCTATTTATTCAGAAAAAAAAGAAAAAGAAATTATGTAGATAACTCTTGTAAATGAGCTTTCATATATTTAATGCAAAAGCATTTATTGTTAAAAAAGAAGATCAATAAAGTCAAACCTTATACTTGCTTATTCTAATGGAGAATCTCTTTTAAGCATCGCATATGCCCGTAATAGAGAATCTCTTTTAAGCATCGCATATGCCCGTAATGGAGAATCTCTTTTAAGCATCACATATGCCCGTGTATCTTTTCCTAAAACAATTGTTTGCTCTTTTATTGACATGTTCGTGAAAGTGTAACAAGTTCTTGTGCATGTAAACATATATATGAATAAGAAAGTCAAGATGCAAGGTTTTACGTACCAGAACCAGGGGGGAGTAGGAGTGGGCAAAGACACTTCGCTTTATGAGGCACTTATCAACGAAAGGGCCAGTGACAAATAGTACAGCTGCTTGGTATGGTGAAGACTGATACAGGAGTTGCGTAGACGATACCTTCAATCTCTTCTGTATTGTGTTTGTCATCTATTGTTTTCAAGGTTAAGGTCACAAGGCAATACTTGTATATGGATATCCCATTTAAAAGACCACTCAGCATATCCTATATTGTTAGTCAAGTAGGAACTACTACTAACTAAATTTAATTATAGTGACCACCTAAATAAAGGCACATAGGAACTTCCAGTTACAAATAGAAACAACCTTAAAAGAGAACAAGAAGGATACAATTTGTCCAACACATGTAGTAACAATTGCAAGGAGAGAGAGGATGGAGCCGACAAGATTGAGCTTGAGGTCAGTAACTGATGCGATGCCAACACCAAAGAGCAATACGAGAAGAGAGAGCCTTATGCTCTGGCTGCAGAAAATAATTTGTATTTCTTTAGTACATTAGCTGAAAATAAGTAGCAAATTTTCTATATAGATTCTAAGAACAATGATATTCATGAGAAAAACGATATCCAATTCCGGAAGTCTAATTTGATTTCAAAAATAGTTGAGCATAATTATAGTTACTATACCACATTGCCATTTTCCTTTTTCTTTTTCTATTACATTGTATAAGATATCAAAAACCTGGCTGTTTTGTCACTTCAACAAATTGTTGTTTAAAACAGAGAAAGAAACCACCTCATACTATTTGAGGGCCCTCAAGCAATTGATGCCGTGAATGACAAGTTGGCAACCGGCTGAAATGTTAATCCTATTCTTAAAATTTTCAGGGAAATTTCAGAATTTGAGGGAACTCAAATGTTTTATCCTTTTGATAGTGACATGGTTCACTTTTTGAAGCCTCAAATAGTATATGGTAGCTCATTTTAAAAAACAAGGAAACCAATAAGCCTCCACAGATTTCAAAGACCGAGGTGTTTCTTTTCCTGCAAACTATCCTTCTTTTTATTCATATTGCATTTTATAAGCACACAAGTAAACCATGTGCCCTGCAAACAGAGATTTCCTAACATAAGTGGGGGAGCAGAACTACATCCTGGTAGTGAACACAGGTAAAATTAAAAAAGAAGATCTTATTGCACATATAAACCTCATATTTCAATATTTCATTAACTTCGAGCAACTTTCTGCATTTAAAATTTAAAACTGAACGAACAAAACACAGGTTGATGTGAATTTAACCTGAATTTCTTCTTCAGAAAGATGGTTTCCAGCATTACAGTGAAGGGTATGATAGCAAGCTTTGTCATCTGTGCAAGAGGGTACAGTTTAGTGTAAATACAACTGATGAAAGAGAAATGATGAAACTACAAGACCCAAACCCACCTGATAGAATCCAATGGAGTTGAAGCCAAGACTGAGATTGAGAAGTCCAATTGAAGTGCCATTGAGCACACCAAATAGCATCACCGTCTTCCTATCAATTGATTTGGGCTCAAAAAATCGCAGGCGCTGGGCAACATGGAGGGTGCAGAAGGTCACCATCAAATGCCAGCTTGTCAGCGTTGTTGCTGTTTCCGTGTCGAAATAAACACACACACAAAAGAGACAATAGCTTAGTGACAATTAACATTTTCCCATAATGCTTGGGCACATTAAGAGTCAAACTTTATGTTTGAACTTTAGTTCACAGATTATGCAAATTCAATACCCAGGAACCAAGTTAAATAAACTACAAATATTATAGAAACATAGTTTGATGAATAGGTCATTGCAACCAGCATGACCAATTGTATATCAAACTTCCCATCAGACAACCCAAGTTATTTCCGTACACGTGCTAAACCCATTAACAACTCACAGGTCATGCAACAGGCAACTAAGGCCAAGGGTGAGTTGCATTCAAACTAAATGCTTTTAGCTTTAGAATTTTGATGTGGTTCCATTTGGTCATGTTTTACTCCCTGATCAATTCCAACGAATCATAATGTGATTTTAAGTCGGACCGGGTCAAAATTTTCAGATTATACCATGTTCCAATAGAGTGAGGTATGTGAGACAAACCAAAAGGGAATCCAAGTGAGCTCATGAGAGCCTTGTTGCAGATGACAATGGCAACGGACGACGCCACTGACAGAGCCAAGGAACCAATCACGCCTAGCTGGCATCCTGAGCCCTCAGACGACATCCTCCTCTTCTTTTTCCTTGATGCCACAACTCAACAATTAGCTGCAAACATAAATGTTTATCTTCACTACTACTCAACTCAATCTAAAAAAAATTGATTACCCTACTACAACCATTCTCAACATGCCAGCTCAAGACTCTTAAAGTATCATGGATCCAAATATACGATAGTTGTCAATTAATGAATCTAATTCAACAAATTGAGTTAAATAATGATCTACAAGATCCAATTCCCACAATCTCACAGCTTACGCATGACACCAAACTCCAAATTTAAACAATTAAATTAAATATTATCACAGGTACCCACCAGCCAATAGAACTTAATTAAAACTTTTTCCAAGTAACTAAAAAAAAAAAGAAAAGAAAAGAAAAAGAAGAACAAACCTTTTCAACAAACTTGAGAAGTCAAATGCAAGTTCTAAAGACAGACAAAATCAGCTAAGTATAAATAGGGGATGCACCTAAAATAGGAGGAGGAAAATTTAAAAAGGAAGCTAACTAAAATGAAAAAGAAAACAAAGTAGTAGTTAATCCAGTAATAATGATGCTAAACGTCTACATTTATTTTGCAATTAAGTAGCTTCATAAGTGTAAACTATCTACACTACTCGATATATTCACCCCTAAAGTCAATAGATTTTTTTTTGTTCTTTGGCTAATTAGGTTTTTATCTAACAATCAAATATTTCATCAAAATATACCTCAACATCAATAAAAGACTCACCTTGATGCTTTCAAACTGATTCTCTCTCCGGCTATCTCGGAGGCCAACGGACGGCTGAGATCTGCCGGTGTTGCGATTAGAGAGAAACGAGAGAGAGAGAGAGAGAGAGATTTTTTGGAGTTCGTCTCTCTCTCTCTCTAGCTTTTTCTTGAGAAGTGATTGCGCCCTTTTTATGTTCGAGTTGGAATGGAGAGAGAAGGAGAGGGATTCTTGACGCCGTTAATCCCGCCGTTAACTGTTGGTGAGAGGAGAAATACCGGTTATTTTGTCGGTTAACGGCGAGCCCAAGCAAACACATACACCAGCAGCAGGTTGCGGGTCCCTCACCTCGTCGTAATCAGGGAAATCCCAAATGAGCCCACCACTTTGCTGCGAGAGCCCACCTAAACAACTTCTAAGTGCCCACCGGAGCTCACTTAGCAAGAAGGAGGGAGGGATCATTTAGAATTTTCCGTTGTTTTTTGAGAAAAAGAATTTTCCGTCCTAATCGGGAATTTCTAAATGAGCACACCACCAGACTTCCGAGTTAGAAGGTGGTGTTGCACCTCTCAAAATTATAAAAAATTATATTTTCTTTATGTGATATTATCTCTTGACTCGGTCGACCAACAATATTAAAATTATTTATGGACTAATCTATAGGCATATTGAAAATCGTTAAAGAACTAATCTCCGACTCAAAAAAGTCTTTACTGAGATCAGTGGAGTGCTCATTTGCAAATTGCCTTCGTTGTCAAACCCTTACAATACATTTTTAAACTTAGCTTCTCATCCTTATTATGTATACTACACCACTACCCGCCCGCGGTCGACCACTCGTGTATTGCAACATCGGATGCTAATGTCCCTCCCTTGGATTAAAAAATCTAAACAAACACAATAACATGCTTGTGTGTGTATGTATATCTATCTTTTGTTTATTTATTTATTTTTTTTTGACGTTAAACGACGGGATGTATCCCTTCGCATTCCATTAAAGAGAAAATAACATAACATAAGAATTCAGGGTCCACAAGTGGAGTGGCCCAATAATAAACTTACAAAGCAAAAATTCCTAAAAAGTACTAAAAAGAAAAGAAGCAAAACAAAATAAAAATACAATGATCCAGCAAAAGGGACATTTCATGGTCAGTCCATCTGTCCTCACGCCTCTGATAGAGAAATCTACTCCTCATCTGGCGGAGTGACATCAATATTGTCTCCCGAAAAGCCACTTGATAAGTGAAGTCTCTTCTCATCTGATGGAACACCTGTCCAAATAATGAAATCATGAACAGTAAGTCTCACACAATACTCAATAAAATGATATTTATCATTAAATAATCTATTATTTCGTTCTCTCCACATATTTCAGCAAAATGCCGCAATAACACTTCTAAGCCTATGGCTATCATTGTCCCCCCTATCATGGTTCCTCTAGATAGTTTCATCTAGAGCAGTTCCGATGTTCAATCCTAATGCCTTGGCACACGCCTCCCATGTACTTTTAGAAAACGAACAGTTACATATGATGTGTTCGCTTGATTCCGCATTCCTCTTGCATAAGAAACAGATGTTGGGGCCAATCCAGTCTCTTTTTTGTAGTTTTGACCAGGTCAGGAAAGCATCATTACAAGTTAGCCAAAGAAAAAGTCTGACCTTCTGAGGATATTTAACTCTCCAAATCTATGCAGTATTTGCAGAGATGATTCCACCGTTGAGAAGTGCCGGTATGTGGATTTCACTGTAAAGTTACCATTCTTCTCCCATATCCAAATTGATCTATCCTCTTCTGATGGAGAGGGAGCTAAATCGATCAGGGACTGTTTAAGTAGTCTTATTCTGGTAAAATCATGTTCAGATAATGTCGTGGAATTCCATCTCTACCTTGAGCGACCCCAATAGTCACAAACCCTGGCATTTTTATTGTTGGTTTTTTGAAAGACATCTGGGTATAATGTCTTTAGAGCGAGTTGCGAACACCATTTGTCATGCCAGAAGGCTATCTTGTTCCCCTTTCCCAGTTTGTATTCCAGACTGTGACAAATTAAATGTCTTACTACTAACATCCCCTTCCAAAAGGCAGAAGTACTATGCTTTTTCTTTATTTCCCCATACAGCGCACCTCTCTTCGGGCCATACTTGTTAAGTAATAATTGCTGAAGTGAATCCTGGCTCCTTGTAATTAGATGCCACCACTATTTGGCTATAAGGGACAAGTTAAAAGTTCTGAGATCAACAACCCCTAAGCCACACTTGTCCCTATGGGACTAGGTGGTATTTGTTAGATGATGCATCAATTCCATTCCAGAGAAATCTTTTTCTGATCCGATCGATTTTCTCTCGCACCCATTTTGGCATTATGAAAAAGGACATTAGGTATAGCGGGAACGAGGAGAGTACCGCGTTGAGCATCACAACCTTCCCACCCAATGACAGATATTTTCCTTTCCAACCTTCCAATCTTTGTTTATCTTTTAGTACAAGTTTTGGAGGGTGAGAGGGGGTTGGGTTAGTTTCGAATGTGCAACTGAAATAGCTGGAAATGCAAGCAAAGCTAGCAATGAGATGAACAGCAATTCATGTGTGCGTGTTTGTTTGGTGAGACTTGCTATTCACTCACTTTAATCACTCCTCTCTCCCATTCATCTCATCATTATTAATGTAAACTTAATTAGAAAGCATAATTTCTTTTCTATTAATATAAGAACAAAACCAATGTGAGAGGTCCCGTCTTCGTCTTCTTAATTTGTAGATGGCAAAACTGTGGTCTTGATCTCGATGGTCTTAAATTTTCCTTCGTTTTTTTTTTTTTTTTTTCTAATAAATTTTTGGGGAGGGCACTAACTAGAACATGTTACTGTTGGAGATGATGGTCAATGGTATTGTGTGCAATTAATGTAACAACTGCCAGAGCTCAAACAGAAACTGTGTGTTTACAACAAAACGATCGCGAGCACACGTACGAGTCTTACTCGGTAGCGCAGTTGGTCTAGGATGGGCCATCCAAAGAACCCGAGGAGTTGAAGGCCTTGGCAGAAGAAGTAATGCTGTACTCTGGTTCTGACTACTATGCTAGCTATCGGCAGCAGCCATGCATCTTTATGAGCATTCTACGTATCTTCTTCACATTGGCATCGACATCAGCAACGGTTATAAGCAGACTTGGGGATTGTGAATCTTGAGAAGGTCCCTTTATGCTTGCTAGAGTATACTGTGGTTGGGATCGATCCGGACGTACCTCTGAATTGGACATGACTACCTCTTCGATTTCTAAATCGAAGATCTTGAATCGCTGTTCCTTGCAGACTGTCTGTCCTAGCAGGCCGCGTACGGCTGCATCTTCACAAGACAAGGGCAATTTACTGCCTTTGCAGATCAGGAGCCAATGCTTTCACTTAATCTTGATTAAGAGTATTCGCATATATAGAAGAGAGCGTCCATCTTCTGAGCGAGGGTGCATTGCAGCCCACTGATCGTGATGTAGCCGCTGGAGAGCGTCCTTCACCTTTGATCGTCTCGGACTTGGACAGTGTCCTTGAAGATTACAAAGGTTTCGGTGACAGTAGCTTTGGGGATACTCGGGACCATTCAAAGGTGACAGTAACTTTGGGGATACTCGGGAACATTCAAAAGTTCCATTTGGACTTCATCATCAAGAGCTCATCCAGTGTTTTCAGTTCCGAAGCTCGAAGCTCTTCTTCTGAGGAAACTCAAGAACTTCGTCGTAGAGCTCCCGCTCGAACCGTCCGCGACCCACCATCGACTCCGCCTCTTTCGGTGTAGATATACTCCTTCAGATGCAAATAATGTAATGAAATACAACAACAAGACGTAATGGCTAATTTTGTTCAGCCAAACTTCGGCCCATGTGATGCCTCGTGTTTCTATTTGTTTCCCAAAATTTCAATCTCGTGTCACAAAACATTTTAAAGAATCTTGAGTGTGAAAATTTGTGGTAGTGATACGTTTCTGTTAATATACTCAAACTTCATCTATAGATTGTGTAGACCACAGATAATCAAACATAAAAAGTGTTTGCCAAAAAAATTCCTTGGTTAAATCATGTTAACAGAAACGAGAAGCAGAAATCAGACAAATACACTACTAAATATAAACATGCATGACACCGAAAATAGCAAGCCTGGAAGAGGACAAGAAATAATGCAAAATAATTGAAGATTCAACAATATCATCTCAGGTAAAATTAGGCCTTTTTCCAATCAAAATCAAGATAGCAATTTAATAACTCACAAATTTATCCAAATACCCACGTAAGAAGAGCAAGGTCATCAATTTAGCACTTTGATACAATGAAGGCAACCGCAGTACTGACTAAACACATACATTTAAGGTCACCCCGACCCAGAGAGAGAATTCCAATATGAAGCCGGAATATACAAGCTCAGAAAAAAAAAAAAAAAAAAAAAAATCACAGTGAACGAGTCATAGGCCAGGGCAACCTTGTATACCTTCGACTGTGAAAATCTGAAACAACACCTGAAACAACACGTATAATCCTGTATATGACCTTTCTATCGCTCCAAGATACAAACCTTGTTTTTTAGCAAACTGCTATATCTCTCACCTATAACCACCTCCATATTGCTGCTGGTTCTGAGAGCCGTAACCCCCCATGCCCATCATGGGATTATAGACACCACCGGGCATGCCGTGCCCTGGAGGTTGCATTGGTGCACCCTGACCCATACCCATGTTCATTCCTATATTCATACCCATTGGTGTCTGATTCATGTTCCCATAATATCCACCCATGCCCATACTGGGGCCGCCCATGCCCATGCCACCAGGACCCATGCCCATACCAGGGCCGCCTCTCATACCCATGCCCATTCCCATGCCACCACCTCCAGCCATGCCCGTCCCAGCACCCATCATGGAATTTGGTGGGGCTGAAAGGCCACCCGCAGCAGAACGACCTAAGCCAGAGCCAGATCCCATAGCTTTACCCATGATGATGGTAGATGTCGCTGGAGGTGCAGTGGATTTTGGCTCCAGTCTTTTCTCCCTCCGATTGATGGCATCGAAGTCAACACCGATATCAGCTAAAGGATTGGTTTTAGCTGCAAAAAATATAAATGTTCAATACTATGAGGAATGGAGATGGTGAAAGAAGAGATGTTAACAAGCTTATTATATATGTCCTTCACATAGAAAATGGAGCGAAGAAAAAAGAAAATAAAGAAATACAATTCTTTCTTTAATTTCTCTAAGTTTAAGAGGGGAAAATTCTAGAGAGCTAAATTATCAATGTGACTTAAATTTTTTCTCAATTATAAGGAAATTTGGAAAAGCAATCCCTTGTTCACATCTCCCTAGCTTTTCTGGGAACAAAGATGGCCTCATTTATCCTAAGGAAAGCCCGTATTCATTTGGTTGCTGGTAGTCAGCATGAAATACGGACAGATCTATACAAAAAAGAAAAATAATTCATGTGGGTGACCACAAATACTTGGGATAAAGGCAACGACTGCTGCTTCTCTGCTGCTGTTGTGTAGTATAACTCAACTAAGGCTCTAGCTTATCACAGGGATAAATTTTGCTCCCTACAGTATATTATATTGCAGTACCTCTTCATTTGGATTCTAGGCTCTTTCTTGATCTAAGAAGTTTTACAAGTTTGCTCCTTGGTTGCATGGGATTAAAATTATAGCTGTAAAAGGACAGGTGAGCCGGCCTGCCAAATACTAGGGGGTTTATGTCATATAACCTTCCATTACTAATATTTGTCTTTGTCCAGAATTTGTGGCTAACCATCCAAGTTATTTTTTTTCCCCTCAGAAAAACTATCCAAGTTATTTTGGCTGGCCATCAGCTCTAGAACTTGATCAATTCTTTTCTTTTGCTTCAGGTTTCTCAGCTTTAAGTCTTTCTCCTGAACTGACCCCACTCTAATGGAAAGAGACTTGTAACATCACCAAGAGAAGTGATGAACAGAAACAAACTTTGTTAAACACTGATAAATTTGAGAATATTGGACAGCATAAATGAGATTAGAACAATCTGAGAGCATTCTTACTGATGGAATGAAAAGTAATTGAAAGAACTTACGTCCAGATATGTCCAGATTCACTAGACCTCGGCTCAATGTGTCCGACCAAACAGTTGATTTAGTTTCAAACTTTTCCTTCATCGGATTAGGTTTGGGTGTTAGCCCAGCTGAAACAATAGATGCTTGTGAAGTAATAGGATCTGATGGCACCAACTGAGAACCAAGCTGCATATGTGTTCCCTGCAAATTAGCTGGAGTCCCAAATTGTCCTGCTTGCATGTTATATAGTGCTGCTCTTTCAGAGTCATGTGAAGATACTGGAGCTGACTGCCCTGATACCTGAAGGGAATTTGTTTGAGTTCTCTGGCCATTTGCTTGTAACCCCTGTGAAGCTAGAGCTCCAAATTGACCTACTTGCATATTAGCCGAAGCTCCAAATTGACCTCCGTGCATGTTAGCCGGAACTCCAAATTGACCTGCTTGCATGTTGACTGGGGCTCCAAATTGACCTCCTTGCATGTTAGCTGGGTCTCCAAATTGACCTACTTTTCCCGCTTGCAAGTTAACTGGGGCTCTCAATTGCCCTTGCATGTTACCTGGGGCTCTAAATCCACCTCCTTGCATGTTAGGTGCTGGAGTTGGAAACCCTGATTGCTGGGGCTGAGTTGCAAACTGAGCAATGGAATTTGGTGGAGCTATCTGCATATGTGACTGTAATCCTTGTGAAGCTACAGGCGCTGGTAGCAATGATGGTTGGAAGAAATTCAGTTGATCTGTTTGAGTAGTTGGGTGCAATCCTTGTGAAGCTGCTGAAGTTGATAACCCTGACGGTTGGAAGAAATTCATCTCAGCTGTCTGCATATTTGCCTGTGGTTCTTGCGAAGCCATCAGAGCTGCTTGCCCCGATGGCTGGAAGAAATTCATTTGAGAGCTCTGCATGACAGTTTGTGGTCCTTGGGATGTTGCTGGAACTGATAACCTTGATAGCTTGGGGGAATTTGTTTGATCTTTCTGCATGTGAGTTACTGGTTCTGAAGCAGTTGGTGCTGATGGTCTAAATGGCTGGAAGAAGTCCATTTGAGATGTCTGCATATTAGTTGGTGACACTTGAGAAGCTGATAGAAATGGTAAACCTGGCTGCTGGGGGAAATTCATTTGAGCTATCTGCCTGTGGGCTGTTGCTTCTTGTGAAGCTTGTGAACCTGAAGCTGGGAAGAGATTCTGTGTATTTGTTGGCATCTCTTGTGAAGCTACTGGAGCTGATAAACCTAAAGGCTGAAAGGGGTTGTCCGCTGTCTGTGCATCTGTTGATGGTCCTTGTGCTACAGGAGTCAATGCTCCTGAAGGCTGGAAGGGATTCATTTGATCTGTCTGAGTATTTGCAAATGATGCATAAGCAACTACCGGATCAGCTAACCCTGCAGGCTGGAACGGGTTCATTTGATCTGACTGTGCATCTGCTCTGGCTGCTGGTTGAGCTTCCAGTGATGAAAACATAGGAACAGATCCAGTACGTGGGAGAATGGAGTCAAGAATATCATCACTGGACTGTTCCACAGAAAACTCTGTTGCTGAAAAGGAAGGACTTGTTGCAGCATGTTGGCCATTAACAGCCGTTGGAGCATAAGAAAGACCACCCAATGCATCTCCAAAATCAAAGGTTGGCAGCATTTCTGCCTTTTGGAGTGCTGATGGAAGAGTTTCAGAGCCACCTATCGAGCCAGAAGGCTGAGAGGTTGTGCCAGGTTGGAGGTTCTGCAGATGAGCTTGAATATTTCCCTGAGGTATAGCCTTGAAAGGAGCATCTCCAAAAGGATCTTCGTCAGGCTGTATTACAAGGGACATGACAAATAATTATGCTTTAGTTCAGAATTAAAAAAAAACAAGGCAAACAGGAAATAAAGGAAAAAAAAATTGTTTAAAGTCATTACGTAGGTCATAGCTGAGAAAGTATTAATAGTAATAATGAATGCAGTCAAAATAAATAAATTACACAAACTTTAATACATGAAAGATGGTTCAGTATATATGCCATGAGTTCCCAAGTACTATGTATCTTCCCTTGAACACTAGTCACAATTATTTTGTAGTTAGGCTTTACTTTCTGAAGAATGACGCAGGATTTCTAATATCGTTTCTTACCAAAGTGTATTGCAAATACAGCATTTGGATTTTCAGGTACCCAATAGAACATATACCTATGAAATTGGTACTAAGATTACTGATATCTCTGATATTGCCTGAGATTGCTGATATGATACGTCTAACATTGCCAATGTGATATGGCCAATGTTGCCGATTTCGATACCATAAATTGGCAGATACTTGTTCGAAGATTTTCAAAGTTGGTTTGAAGCGTGTTACAATAGACACATTAGCCTCCTTCAGGAAAACTTAAATACTGATATTAAGAAATGCATCAAATTGAAATGGCTGCACATTAGATGATATAACACCTGGCTTGAAGGAGGGGAAGCTGATGAGGGGGTGGAAAAAAAGTCAGTCCCGGAAACTGAATTTGTTTCAGTATGAGATGGAGAAATTGTGTTATTCGCTGGCATTATGGTCAATGGATCTGCAGAATCTGATAATCCAAAGATGTCCGCATCTTGAGTACTTGCAGCAGGTTGCACAGCTGGTCAAGATAGAAAAGCACATCATTAAACTGCTGGTCAAGATAGAAAAGCACATCATCCAAATATGTCATGAAGCAGGTAAATGCTTGGAGAAGCCTCATTCATATTATCAATACTATTTTAACACAGTATTTATTTATTTCATCATTGATAACCCAAGCACTATATTATTCCACATACTACTAAAATGGAACTTTACTGATAAGAAAACCATCATGAAAGCCTCTAAGATCAGTGATAACCGAACTACACGATCCACGCGTCAAGTCCATGGCCCCAAAAACATCAAGATGCATCTTTTGGGGGCATGGACTGTGATTGAAATACTCCTCCATTGCTCATCAGGAGGAAGAATACAATGCAAGACCCAGATCAAGACAGCTTAACAAGGGGCTCCTGCTGCACATGAATAGTCTGGGACTCGGAATAATGGAATGCCACAGTTTAAATTTCCCATAATCTAATTTAAGAGTACCAGCACTTAACAGGGAGAAAGTGCAAAACAGATTTGTTGCTTTCAGGTTTATAACTAATTTTTTTGGGTTGAAAAGATATGCATCTTGGGAAATGGAATCATTATTCGTTTCCGCATTCTCATTTTCTCACCTTTGCACTTACATTTTCAACTCTCAACATTAACCATGAAAAATATGTAGCTTTTACTTCTTAGGCCAAATAAAAACAGTAGTTTAACAATCAGCTTCATAGATTCAAACTACAAAGCCAGAGCTCACGTGTCGTACTATTTCTAGATATACCTGATGCGCCATGTATTTGAGACTATTAAAAAAAAAATTTGAAGCAATATAATTTGCAGATTTCTGTTGAATATAGAAAGTTTCTTTTTACTACATTTTCCATTATATGTCAAAGTCTTTATAACAATCACACAATTAGACTACCTAGTTTGCCTATATTCAAATTAGAAGCTCAACCTTGAAAGTTCACTGGGTTCATACTAGTAAAATATTTTAAATTCCGAACCAGCTTACAACCTAACAATGAAGTCCTATGAACTCTGTACTAGGAAAATGCCACTTTGGAGGGGCTGGAAGTATCTGTAAGTTAAATAAACTGGTTGCACAATATCCTTGCAATATCGACAAAAATAATGCTCAGACAAGGGTGCAAGTGTGCGCACCCGCGTGCATTCACACACACACACACACATGTACACACACACTAAGGAAAAGATTCCAGAAAATATCTTCTCAGATGATTTAAGTAATAGAATTGTAGAATGTCCAGAATATTCACTACCTGATATAGAACCTCGTGGATCAAAGTCATCAAAAGTGTCAATTATGTTACTATGGGAAGCCACTGATTCACCAACCACAGTATTTTCTGCACCTTGAGCAGTGCTTTTTGATGGAGATATAGTTTTGGCAGCAAGGGGTGAAGACTGTGACTCTCCAGCCCTGGAACGAAGATGTTAAAAAGTATACTGCATTTTCAATAAAAGCAAAATTGATGCCAATAGGATATAATACCGCACCTTTCAGCCTGAATAATGTCCTGCAATTTTCTTGTTGCTGCTTCATAAATTGGCGGTGCAGCTGCGTTATGTGGATCAAGATTGCGCTCTCTGGTAAAGCAATTATATTCTCAAGATTAAACAGGCAAAAACCACTGGACTAGAATCATGTAGTTATACTTCCAACAGTATGGCAAGTAAAAGTAGCTGGAAAAGCGAAGCACCTTTCATCTTGAGATTGGTCATCAACTTTGCCACCGCTGCTTCTGTAATGTCAAAAGGAAATATATCATACATAGGGTGATTGTAGAGTTGCAATTAAAAGATGGAATTATTTAAGAAGGTAATAGTTTCTTGAAGCATAGGTTCATCCAACCCAAGAGGAATCACAGACATACATAATAAATAAGAAAATAAAGTGCTAGCCAGAAGGATAGCAAACCTAGACGATTGGTGATCATCATCTCCAAAGGAATGGTCTGGATATCGATCAACACTCCAACTTGTTGAACTAAATTGGTTATCATCATTACCACGACCTCTGTAGTTGTCATCTTGATAGGTATCTCTCTCATACTGTTCATTGGAATGCCTACTCCCATATCTCTCACCATTCCTATACATATTCCGCTCGTCAGACCCATTTCCGTAATTATCATCATCAGGGCGGTCACTATAGGTTCCTGTACTCTGTCTATACGCTCCTCCACTTGGAGGTATTCCATACCTGTAAAATACTAAAAATATTGTAAATGCAATTAGTCGACATCAATGACTTTCTGAATTCTAATTTAGAGAGCACTCACTTGTCCTTATTAGCTTGGGCTCTCTGTCTGACCTCTTTTATTCTATCTTTATCATTTAGTAGTGCAACAAGACTCTGAGATTTCTTTCTAACATTAATTCCCTGGTCTCTTCCACCTGAATCGACGTACTGAAATTCTGCTAGAGTCTGGCACATCCAAACAACTTACAGTCAAAATTGAATCTACTCACAACAAGTACCATAGTAACTAGCAAGGAAGAGAGGGTATAATATACTACCGTTATCTGGTAAGCATGTTCCCCAATTTCATCAATTACACGTTCAGATCCATGTGCTACTAGGTACTCCAGAACTGTCAGTGCCTGGTGCTCAACGAAACAAATTATAAGTTAGTATTGGAAAATGTGATGGTAGAAAAAGCAGAATGATATGAAGCACATGGTAATAAGATTTTCATCAAAATATCTATACATGAAATCCAGCAATGGATGTCACTAAACACAATATATAGTGATAAAAGCTATAATTTACAAATGCATGCAAATATTACAGCTACACCAAATACAACAACAACAACAACAACAACAACTAAGCCTTTTATCCCAAGTACTTGGGGATCATTTTTTGGCTCATGTCACAATAAGTGACAATGTTTTACATTGGTTGTCACAGGCCTACCACAACCCAATTTTTTTATCCTGGTTTGGGATAGACAGTGAAAGGATAAAACTTTAAGCACAACACTGGCGGAGTTTATAGCTACACCAAATAACCAAAAAAAAGAAAAACAAAACCAAGCTACTGAAGCACCTTATAAACGTGACGCCAATGTTTTCCAGTGTCATTGATCCTCCTCCAGATTACTGCCATGATTATCTGGAATTCATGACTGCAACATTGTGCAAATAAGTACTAATTAATTAAACCTGTAAAGAAACAGTAAAGGGAAGAAATATGAAGCAGATAACTATGAGCATACTAGTTATGAGTTGCCTGTGCAATCTCTGCCAGATGTGTTCCATGAGGACCCGAAGGCTCATTGTTTGTCGCATCAAGAATCTGAATATTAGAGACAAGACAACACATTAGTTCTACAGAACCATATAGTTTGTCTGACAGCAGGCTGCAATTCATTCCTCAAGAATGACAATAAAAAGTAGTCTCTTGCTTTATTTTGCATTATTATCATTATTACTTTTTGAAGTCCTTGAATACAAACTTATCCTTCTAATACATATGTGACGGTTTTATAAGTTCCCCCTAAACTCCCTCTTTCAGTAATTCGCCAAACCAAATATAATTAGATGCGGTAGATTCCAGATTCATCCCACAAGAATAATTAAAACAAAGATGATTGCCCAGTCCAAAGGAAAAAAAAAAAAAAAAGAAGTTTCTTGTTATTCTTTATCGACTAAGCTATTCGAAAAGGGGAAGAACTACCTTTTGTTCTATTCCTGGAACTTTCAACACTTTCTTGTTGACCCCTCTCTTGCTGCAAAACATAAAACAAAAATTATAGATGTGAGACGAACATAATCGATAGGCTTACAGATTATAAATTGTTGAAAATAGCAAAAATGAAATCCCCTGACTAATAAATTCATAAAACTACTGCACAAATTGAAAAGTTTCAAAATGGAGCACGAATGCTTACAGATTGCGAGCAGTTTGCCCGAAAACTTTCTTCATGATTTTTGCCCCTCCTCTGCAGTTCGCCCTTTTCAAGCGGTCCTAGGGTATAATGATGACAGATATTTTATTTAATTAATTAATTCTTCTTTTTTTTTTTTGCTGGTAGAAAATGCTGATAATTATCCTTAAATCAGATAGTATTAAACAAAGCACATATATAAATGGAAACATATAACTTCGCTAAAGAATAAAGAATGTCAGTGCAAATTCAACGACAAGAAGCAATCAAATGCTTTATAGCAGCCAAGATCCAAAATTTACAACAAATCTCAAAAGTAACAAGAACAAAAACAGATTAAATCGGCAAATAATTTGGCCAGCTGATGATACTCTCATTACCCTAGAAATGGGAGGAATAAGATCGCACCTCTCGATCCGGATCCGGAGCAAGATGGGGTCGAGCGGTGGCCGGAAGGATCCGGATCCGATCGGCGGCGAGCAATGCCGATTGACGAGGAAACCGAAACGGATCGAAAAAGGAACGCGAATTGGATGGGATCCGAGATTAGGAGAGAGAAAGAGAAGCTGAGATTTCGCTGAGATCGCGAAAGCGTAGGGTTTGGTGGGAAAACGAAACGAGCGGCTTTTGTTATTATTAAGGTCGTATTATTAGTGTTGCGTCTATTTGGAGTTTTAATTATTTAATTATTTGTTAAATATTACGCGTTTTCAGCGGAAAGAACAGAATCCTGCTAGAAACAGTTATCTTTTTTTACGGAAATGCCCTTTTAACAGCGCAAGCTGTTGCCCTTTGTTGACTTTTTGGTCAAATTTGCTCTGGGTCCATTCAAAAATGGCTTCTAGTATTTCTTTTTTCTTTTTTCCGTCTTTAGAGGGGGAAAAAAAAAAATTGAAAATACATTTTACCTAATTTGATGTCCATTAATTCGAGTATGTTTTTTTTTTTCCTTCTTTACAAATTACAAATACAATTGGACTATGTCAACTTATAAAAATTAGGGTTAATTACAGTCAGACACCCTGTAGTAGTACTGGGGATGTGTCACTTAACACCCCTGAAGTTTGAAACTCTCAAAAAACCTCCTCAACTTAGTTATTTTCAATCTACTTTTCTATTAAAGTGCACTCTTGTCCCTTAAAATTTCTATTATATCCTCATTTCTCAAATTTCTATTGTTGGTTAAAAGGAGGGATGAGGGTAAAATAGAAATTTGAGAGACAAGAGTGTACCTTAGTAAAAAATGAGAGTGAAAATAGCTAAGTTCAGGGGGTTTTTTGAGAGTTTCAAACTTCAGGGGTGTTAAGTGACACACACCTAATACTACAGAGGGTCTGACTGTAATTAACCCTAAAAATTAAGTGGTGCATCCGACTATCTTATTTGATATATGGTATATTTTTCTTTAAAAATAAATAATTACTATTTAAAAAATTTTGCAATTCTAGTTACTATTTGCAGTTTATAAACCGAACAAAATAATACAAATTGCAATAACTTTTATTACTATAACTTCAATTACAATAATATACAATCCATAAAGTCGAAAAACATCTCACATTTTACATTTATCACACCACAAATATGATTGTTTAGACATTAACAGATATTTGTATTTTCAGTTTAAGTAACTAAAGAAACAGATAATAACTGTAAGATCTCAACTTATAAGAGAGCAATCTTACATTGATGAAGAATGAGTAAATAAACACAGCAGTAAGATCTCAAGTTACAAGAGAGCACTCTGACATTGATGAATGAGTAAAAAATCAAGTACTTGAGGAAACACAGCAGGACAAAAAAAAAAATTGTTCCTCCTTTGATGACCTCAACTCCTCCTGTTTGGCACCGACACAGGCTGCAGACGCAAGCATACAGATAAAACCAAATGAACCTGCTTTTGTTTGTGGGAATGGATGCAACAAATAACAATCATTTAGGAAAGATCATTAGGAAAAGACGCTGATCCCACGACAAAAGGAAATACATGTCAATACCAAAACAAGGACATGTGTTGTTATGATATGGCTTATTACATTAGATCGATAAAAAAGCAACATAGATCCATGTCACAAAGCACATTGCCAGTTTAAATGTCACAAAACTTGATTCTCATGCGCCCTCTTTCTTTTTTTCAGTTCCATGCCTTCGGCATGAAGGCACAACACAAGTCTTATTCCCCTTGTAAAGTTACACCGTGACTTAATATTTATATACACATTTGCTCTTCGATAAATCATCACTACCTGAATCTGACACGACTTCTTCAAAAAAATACAAGTGCAACACATCAAGCTGCCCCCTGAACCAGGTGAGTAGTACTGATGTTTCAACTAGTCCCTGGACTGTCCCCTCGGTATACAGCTTCTAAAGCTTCCTTTGCTCTGTGAACCTTTGACTGCAGATAAAAGCTTCCACTCTTGGCGTTCCTTTCAAACAATGCATCATATCTCTGCATACGTAGATGAAACCAGTATTAGACATAGTAATAGAAGAGCCCCGGTCCTTTGATGTACAAGCAAATGACCCGAGTCTATGATGGTTTTAGAACCAGAAACCACCAGAACTTATAATATTTCATATGGAAAACCAAGGGAAAAAAAAAATTCATATAATAGGAAAGTTCAGCTCAGATTCCAGTTTTTCAAAATTTCTTCCTTGCGCAACTTTCTGCTATGAAAGTATGAAACAATAACCTTAAACCCACAATTATTCATACCATTATACTACAGAATGCAATGGGCATAATTTTTCGAATTTATATCATGGAGAATAGACAGAGAGAGGTCTAGGGGGAAAAGTTACCTGCAAGACTTCTTCCCATGATGCCTGCTCACTGAGTCCTAAAATCTGTCGAGCTTCATGTTCCGTCATGACTTTGCTTGCTCTCCGAATATTGTTTACAGCTTCATGGGCAACACCGTTCTTGCTGGCATCTGCAAACAAGCACAAAAGAAATGTGAGACTGAAGAGTTAAATTGACCTAAGATGCTAAATAAGAGCCGCAAAGGGATTTATACAAAAAAAAAAAAAAATGCAGGCATCATTGACATCATCCATCCAAACCCTTTTCTCACCCATATGTGGTTGGCTATCAAGCGCAGTTTAATGAGAACAAAGTTCTTATTATCAGGCATCCACATTATAGAATTATAATTTGCAGGCATGGGATCCGGTTTCATAATCCCACAGTGATAGGTGATATTTAAGATGGAAAATTACAATTTCATCTACAATCCAAATGCAAATTGGGATGTATATGCTTTTACTTTTAAACATATTTAATATACATACTAATGTTTGATCAGCCTATGTTTGTTCAAATAAAAACCTATAGAAGTCGAACCATGAACATTAATTGACTAGAATTATTGCCAAAGAAGGCTTGACTGGTTTTAAGTATGGTTTTAAATCAGATGACACCAATATGTATAGCAAGTGTTGTATGGGATTATGAGGTATCTGATACGACATAGATGACTGAATTGTCAAATGTTGATAATTTACTGAGACACTAGATGTTGCTGATATGACACGTCTCATATTATTGGTTTCCAATACCATAAACCATTGGTCGATTCCAATACCAATTCCATGGTCTTAAACCTCGGTTCTAAGTAACTAAAGTAACTAAAGGCTTAATCATTTACATGTGCTGACAAGGGTCTAACATGGACGAACATATAACATGCTTGACACTAACAAAATACCATATTCTTAGAAAGAGGAAAAGTCAGTCTTTTTAGAAGGCATTAGTCATCAACAAAAATAAAAACTTGAAAACCAGTACGTGATTAGGCAGATCAGCTTCATCTCTCATCCAACCAAAGAAAAATCATCCAAATTCTCCTACACTTGGAAAAGTAATAGATGAGATAAGATTTTGTTATTGGTAACTGCATTACCCTACAAGAAATAAAATACACCCCAGAGACAACTGACTCATACTAAGAAAGTACTTGATTGCAAAAATGGCACCCCAGAGACAACTGACTCATACTAAGAAAGTACTTGATCGCAAAAATGGCAGCTGGGAGTCGCTTTAAGAATGGTGTTCGAGTACCTCATGAAAGATACAAGAAAATAACAGGTGGTTTAAGACAATTTTAACTTCAATTTTTTCTTTAATCATCTGTTTTGGAAGTACCAATACTCGCACATTCTTGGAATTGTAAATTACTTAAAATTATTGCATTTCGCTTGGTGGACCGGAAATACCAAAGTTATCAATTTGTTTGGTAAACTACTTGGGGTCACGATGGATGCAGCCATGTCGGATTAATCGTATTATATGCTGGAGCAATGAATCTATTTGAAGTGGTTCATTTCGTACAAAACCCATGTATAAACGAGGATTGATTTTACTCCCGCAACTAGCTACTCTAGGTTGGGGCTTTTACATGATGTGCACATAGTGGTTCTTGGGCAGTTCATCTGCATTGGATAGAAACGAAGTAGTACAGCATGGATTTTCTCAAAAATTTCAGTCAGCTAAATTTTAGTTTTAGAAAATACCTTCAGGTCATAGACGGATAGGAAAAGTAACCAAAAGTATGCGCTGGGAGATGGGAAAACAAAATTTGCAATCATATGCTTCACATTAATCAAATTTTGATATTCAAAGCTAAAAGTACAGAAGAAAAATGAGTGAGCGGAGCTTCTAGCAGTTGTGGACCTCCAAGTTGCTGACAACCTATTTCTAAGGCAGCTAGTATAAGTTACCTTATCCAAATATAAAGGGGCACATGAAGTTTTGTCAGTTACTGATTCCGTGCTGCCGGAGAATTATATATATCAAAAATAGAACTAAAGCCTGCATGGTACTTAAGGAAGTTGCAACTACTCAAGTGGCCAAGCCTAACCAGCTAATAAAGGACAAATAATTCTCTCCCCTTGGCAAGTAGCTTATTGATGGTAGCTGCTTCTGCAAGCAGGTTGCCTTTCTCCACATGTACACATTAAAAAAAACATGCATGACAACTTTCTAGGTAGATAGCCTTCAATCAAAAAATAACATGTAGGTAGACAGCCACTCAAGCAAGGCTATCACGGCCCAATATATGACATCATCAGACGGGAAATCTGAAACCAAACAATTGACTAAGATGTAAATTTATGCGTTCCGAAAACCCTTTAGTCCATTTTTTTCAATTATGTGGTCGACAAAAGATGTTCAAAAAGTAAAATCATAAGCAAAGGTAAATACAGATTTGATGTTTTCCTATGTACTTCATAATACATTGGTTTTATGTATTAATTAAATTACGAATGCATACATCTCAAATGTCACTAAGGTGCAGTAAAGTCCCGAACCTCAAAATTCCTAACAGTCATTATCTTATTTATTTAGTTCGGTTGTAGTAATGCCTCAGCCATTTGTGAACTTCAAAAACCATCAGAGCCTACAGGACGAATGATGAATATCGTCTCGACACAAATTTAGGACGTTATCCAAAAGCATCATTCCTCTTAACAGTTTTGGAGCATCATGACGGTAGGTGAATGTGGCTCATAATATGTTGAATGGACACGGCCGCAATGTCAAGTACTGCACAACATTTGTTTCAACATAGTTCCACGCAATCCCTCTATTAAACCATTTATACATTATGTACAGCCCAAAATAACGTGTAACAGGACATTTTTTACAACATTGACTCGAGCTGGGGGGTCTAAGATAAGAAAGAACTCACACATATATCAGTAAATAAGTTTAACGATACATTTACAAGTTCAAAATAATTTATTCAACAAAAATTGCAGAACAATAATGCAGATTGTATTCAGAAGATAATCAAATAAAGTAATGAACGACTTCCCCAAAATTTGTCTCTAACCTCGTATCATAAGCACATGTACTGGAACAAATTTTAATTTGTTCATGCAAGTCAGACTATTATGAACAAAGAAAAAAAAAAAAGCAAAACCTCTTTGCGACTAGTAGCATTAAACAAATAACTTACTTTCAAGTGCTTTGCGATAAGCTTGCAATACAGCCCTTCCCAATATCCCAGAGCCCATTATAATCAAGTTGGCAATAAGTCTTCCAGCCTATTTGACAATTAATAGAGAAATTAATAACAATCAAAGGCAAACGCATAGCAAAACTCATTTTTTTAAACAAAGACAATTTACAATTAATTTTCCAGGTTACACATGCAAACAATCCGTCACTAGGGATAATTATAACAAGACGTAAAACCCATGTCTTTAAAACCAAACCTGTGAGCTTTCAAAATCAACAAGCTATTATCAGTATGTTTTCGTTAAAAAAAAATTATAAACTAGATTGTCTGCAGAGGCAAAGGAACATCACATAGAAGGCGTTAAAAATTTTCAAAATGTCAATTACCATGTCATGACCACTTCAATATTGGAATTACGTCGTATTGTTTAACAAAATTACTTAGTTATGTGCAAGATAGATATCTGAAAGGGAACGCCCAACCTTAACAACATTATATCTGTTCTCTAAAAACCAGATGCATCATTGAATAATCTTTGTGCAATTGTGCGTGCTAAGGTATAAAATAACTGATTCATCTAAGAAAAACGCTGATGATCAAGACTTCTAATTGAAAAGTAAAACTGTATAAAACTTCATAGTGTTGGATGTCATTTTAAGTTGGATGTCATTTTAGGTTTTTCATGATGTTCGTCCCTTAAACCTTCCATATTTTGATATTAGTCCATCAAATCTTCATATTTTGTATATTAGGTCCTCAAATCTAATAAGCTATCCCTAAGTAGTCCCTCTAATCAAGTACCATCCAGAATGAAGGGAAACATACTGTCATCTTTAACTTTTTCACATGTTATCCAGTTACATCTTTTCTTCATTATTATAAGCCAACAACTAATTGTCTTTCTCTTTACTAACTCACTCATCCTTTTAACTCCCTCTCTTCCTCTCTCTCCCACCATAACTCCACCCATGCTTTTTCCATAACTAGTTTTACTTTATTTTCTCATAACTCCACCACACACTCTCTCTCCTTGTAACTCCATCCTCTCTCACCTGACGAAAACCAGCTCAACCTAAACCCAACTGTATCAACAATTAACAACTCTCTCTCTGTATGCAACAGCATAAAACACAATTCATTCCAAGCAACAAAGTCATTTGTAAATTAACCTCTTTTTTATATTCTTTCAATATCCGTCCCTTTAATAATATTTGAAATATGGATTATTATTTGTCAAAATATTACATCACATCATATATCATATATCAGGTGATATATCATGACTAAATATCAAATATCATATTAGATGTCCAGACGTCATATCAAATGAAAAATATACATCTCATGCCTACATAACGTATATAAAATTATTTAAAACATGTTATAAGGGATACTAACATTGGAAATTTGCATTGAGCTCATAAGCAACTAATTATTTGTAGAAGTTTCTTAAATGCGTCAAGAGATAAACAAACTAATTGAATGCTCAACCTTAAAAGCAAAAAATAAAATAAATACATATGTAGCGTTGCTTGCCACTTGTGGTAGCATTGTTCAGCACTGCTGCTGGAAACACTCACGAATGACACCTCTTTTCGTCACTACTCGCAATGGAGATCGAGACTACTAATCGAGCCCTTATTCCATCTCTCTTACATATACAGGTTGGGTAGGAGTTTATGAGCAAACAAGTCAATTTTTTTGCATAATTAAAAGAAGTCCCAATGTTATTGCTTACCTAATGATATTTCAAGGCACAAATATTGCCCCATGTCTCACCTTCACGCCAATATATTGATAAATTTTAGTCCAAAACAAGTTCGAGTAATAAAAACACACATATTGTATCGATTAGGGGTAAAACACCGAGATATTATCTAACGTATCGGTACAACTAAAGTATCTAGAACACCGCCCTTAAATCCTCCACATTTTGATATTAATCCCTTAATATTCATATTTGATATTAGTCTCTCAAGTTAATAAGTGGCACCAAGGTTAGTTTTGTGTTGGTTTTTAAGCGAGGTCTCCTTACCATAGTTGGCTAAAAACTGGTTTCGTATTCGATTTTACCTACCCTCACATTAACTCAATCCCGAACCCATCTCCTCTCTCTTCGGGTTCCCAGTAAAAAGAAAGAAGGGAAATTACTCAATCTCCTTCAATTGCACTGACAATTGTTATTCTCGAGGTTCATTAGTCTGTTGCTTGCTTCCTTCTCTTTGCATGGCCACATACTCTCTTCAACTTCGATCATCAACCAAAATAGAAGACAAAAAGCAACAAAAAGTGATTGCAGATATTGGCGAATTTGCAAGGAGGGAAGTTGCTGGAGAGAGAATTTTAGGATCGACATGGACTTCTTGTATCTAAGTTGAGCTGTAGGCAAACGGACAAATGCTCATTGAAATTTTTAGAATGAGATCAAATGACAAGAGATTAATTTATACTTAGAGTTAAAAGTAATTATTTTTTATTTTATTGACAAAATTATAAAGTGCAGCTAGAAGTTGGTCCATTTAGGAATTGGTGCATAACGTACGATTATGAATAACTTGGATACCCTTTTAGCTAATCATAAACATTATTCTAAATATCCTCAATACGGCCAATATATCCCCTATATATCTTTTGTCATGATCAACAAGAGGATACAATGTTTTGTATGCATCAACAGCCATTTACAATATTGTTTGATATATAGCCCTAATTATCACCTCCAATATATTGACTGATAAGGTTCATTTTTCAATAGAATTTTTAACTCCGTGTATATTAAATGATCAAAAAAAGCAAGCACTATAGACGATGGATGTCAGAACATGCATGTCAATATTTCATGCGTGGAGGCTGGAGTCGTAATGGTAAAGGTTTAGTATTCATCACTAGTATCATTCCTATGTATAGGAAAACGCAAATTCTTTAGATCAACCAAAATTTTAAATTATTGTCAAACTTGGCTTGTCAAAAGCTAAAAATGCTTGAGACCTATATTGCAGAGCTTAATTCAGTATTATTCAAAACTTAAAACCTTTAAAATTCTTTTCATCTTCTACCACTTCTCTCTTTATGCTTGCACAACTGTTATTGTCGTTGTTACTGCTGTCATTCTCGTGATTACTATTATTGCTACCAATCTAATTCATCAACCATCTTTGTCGTGCCTAAGTCTAAATTATTTCTATACTCTATATTTTCAACTTTTAGTTGAGTATGTCCTACAGTTTATTTCGCAAACAAAACAAAAATTTGACTAAAGTAATATAAGCCCCTATCAACTACCATGTTTTCTTCCAGAAACTCCTATAAACAATTATATATTATCTGAACCCTTACTAAAACTTTCACCTGTTATTCAATAAACCCCCATCCATTAGTTAGTTGTTAGTTTTTCTATTATACCAGGAGTAGAGTTGAATTAGACTTTAACTCTTGTTCAAATATCTGAAGGGGCATATTTAAGTTTTTAGTTTCGCTATTAACACCTTATGGGGATTCTAAAAAAAAATTGTGGTTCGTGGAGTTTACATAACATAAAATTGTTCATGTAGGTTACTTTAAAAAATGTAAAAGTTTATGACGCTTTCTATTGTTCTCTATTTTGTCTTTGATGAAGATCAAAGTCAAAAGGCAATATACATCCACACAAAGGAAAGAGAAAGCACAGTAAATGATGAGCGGAATTCTCTCTTTGACACCTTATGAACCTCATGAAATGACCAACACCGTGATATTGAAAAAGATAGTAAATTACCTCCTTTCTTTAGTAGGAAACTAGAGAGAGTGGGAGAGACAAGATAGGGTTGGAGGTTGAGTACAAGTGAGGGAGTTTAGATAAAAGTCCAACCTCTAGTCAGTTTTAACCAAATAGGGTGAGGAGATTTAGCACAAAAACTAATATGACTAATTTGGTATAACTTATTATATTTGATAGACTAATATCCAAATATGCATATTGGGGGACTAATACAAAACTATGGAAGATTTAAGGTACAAATATCAAAACGTATAAAAATTCTTTATTTTGTAGATCCTAGCTCTCAATATGAAAGATTGTCCATTGTAATGCCCTTTCTTACCTCATCCCCATGCACAAATAGAATTGCGAAAGAAGCCATGTCATCTTGTGCATGCAATACCAATTACCATTGAGAAACTAGCAAGGGGCTACCTTAAACAATAAACAACTTATGCAGGTGACATGCTATACACATGATTCGGTTGAATGCATTATGTCATGACATAATCCCAAAATGGAGAGCGTGGGATAAAAACAGTAATCGGTTAGATGAGGAAAGCTATCTGAAACAGCCCTTGCAACACAAGGAATTTGTCCACAATGCACCCTAATCGTAGTATGGATGTAAGATGTAATATAACACAGAAGCTTTCAGGACTTCAATCTCATGCCACATGCGAATATTGATATTATAAAAGATCATGAAGTCGTGGTCTTCTCGAGATATCACTCAGTACACGAATGCTAGCATGAGACAGTAATTTTAAAGCAAAAAGAAAAAAAAAAGAGCAAATAAATCACGAAAGAGGATCGAATACTGGATTTTTGCTTTTGAGCCTAAGAATAAAGTTTCAATTTTTTAACATTCACGCACGATAACTACTAAAGTGTATAGTTTGCTGAATAAAATTATCTTTTCATGTCGTGATAAGCTTTATACAATATCAAACGGTTTAGTAACCTAAGCACACAACCAAAAAGAACAAACAATTTACAGGTTATAATGACCTTAAGTGAAATATGCCAAAGAAAAAACGAAAAAGATTCTTTTTTCCAAATATATAGCTCGATAGCTGCTTGTTTTAACCCTAAAGTCATGTCGCCCCACCAAAAAGATCACTTTTTTTCTCCAAGACAATAGCTCGATGTGCACACAAGAATCTAATAGAATCAATAAGCTATCTTTATCAACCCTAAATCAACAAAATGAACCCTAAGATCATAAAGACGGCACCTTTCTTGAGATTAAAAAAGAAAATGAATAGAGAATCGAAGGAAATAAAAGAGCGAGAAACTAACCATATCTCGCGCCAATCAAATTCGCAGGTAAATCTAATTGATTAATAGAAAAACGAAGAGAATTCTCTTTTTTGGGTTTTGATGAGAGAAGAGCGAGAACAAGGGCTTGCTTGGGCGAACCTGAGTAAGGGTTTCGAGTTTCAGGTCGATTAGATATTTAGAAGGTTCGAAACCGACCCGACCCGACTCGACCCGCTGGGTGTTTGTCACCGCAAAGTGGGCCGGCAAAATAGGGGAACTTCTAAAGGGGCACAACTTTTTTTCCTAGTGAGCCCAGATTTCCTAGTGAGCCCAGTTAAAGTTTAGAAGATGATAGAATTTCTTAGTGAGCCCAATTTAATTCCCAAAATATCCTTACCCCATATTCCTTAAAACCATCGCTCCTCACTTCCTCTCCACCCCCAAACCCAAAATCCCTCTCTCCTCTCTTCTCCTTCCAACCCGCCGTCGCCGGTGCCACGCTCCCCCGCCCGCCGCCGCCGCAGCCATGCTCCCCCACCCGCCGCCGCAGCCACACTCCCCCACCCGCCTCCGCCCGCCCCCACACCCTCCGCCCCCCCCACCCGCCTCTGCCCGCCCCCACACCCTCCGCCCACCCCCACACCCTCCGCCCCCACCCGGCTCCGTCCGCCCCCACACCCTCCGCCCCTACCCCCTCCGCCCCCACCTGCCTCCGCCCGGCCCCCCCACCCTCCGCCCGCCCCCACACCCTCCGCCCCCACCTGTCGCTGTCACACCCCCACCCTCCGCTGACTCATTTCTTCTCTCTTGATCTCAAATTTTTGAGCTCTACTGTAAGTCTCCTTTAATTTAATTTTAATTTTGTTTTATTTTGTTTATTCTTATTTGCTCTGTAACTGCCCTGAAAACTGAAAACTTCTTATTTGGTTTGATAATAATTTACATTCTAAACGAATACATTTTTTTGTTAATTTTGTTTTTTAATATTTAGATTATAATTATGAAGAAAGTATAATATTGTAATCGTAGTTGTAAAATATGCGAAAATTTAGTTATTTTCTAATTATAGATGTTAATATTAAAATTTATTAATTAATTTAGAAGTTTAAAATAAATAGATAAAATATGATATTTGTAGCAAATTATACTTTATTTCTACTTATTTGCACATAGAAAATTTATTGTTTTGATAAAAAAGTATCTATAAATGAAATATCTTTGTGTTACATAGATGGATCCGGCAGAATCTTCTCGCGTTCGACCAACGGCCTCGTTAAGGAGGAAGAAAGCAGCATCTCGACCACAAATCCAACTCCCGATACGAGAGAGAGAAATCGAAGTGGCCGTAGATACTGAATTAAATATAGAAACTCCGAATTTGATGAGATATGATAGTGCAAGACTAGAAGAAGGGAATACTGATGCAGAAGGCTCTCAAGATGATCTTCATGGGTCAAATTACCGAGGTCCAGTTGATTTATCAGTACTGAAGAGTTTCAAGACGCACGTTGCTTTCTTCGTTTTAAAAGATGAGGTAATTATTTTCCGTTATAAATCATAAACTACTCTATCGTGTGTGTGCATATGTTAAGACTATAGTATATACACATGAACGAGATCCACTTCGCTGTATTAGTCACTGGAGAAAAATAAGTGCATGGTCATTGTTAACACCTGAGCCAAACACCCGTTTCATGGAATTAGTACGTGGGTCTTCATTGTATCCATTGGTGAAATGCTCCTACCAGTACATTAGCGCTGTTGAGATTAGTGCATTTGTTGAGAGATGGCATCCTGAAACAAACACATTTCATATGCCATTTGGTGAGATGACGATCACGTTGGATGATATTTCCTGCTTGCTTGACTTACCTGTTCTTGGAAAATCCGTCTGCCAACAAGTATCAGCAGTTTCACGTGAAGCTGCTGATACAATTACTCATTCCTTGGGCGTCAGTTATGATGAAGCGTGGAATGAGCTCAATACCAAAGGTGGTGCATCGATTCGACTGGATTGGTTACGAGAAAAATTTTGCGGGGTTGTGGATACTGACACCGAACATAGGATTCGGTGTGCCGCAAGGGCTTATTTACTTTATCTTCTTGGTTGCACGCTTTTCGCGGACAAGAGCTGTACGAGAGTTTCCATTAATTACTTACCATTGCTGCATGATCTCGAAGATATTCATACGTTCGCATAGGGTGCTGGTGCTCTTGCATGGTTATATAGGCAGCTTGGGCTTGCTTCCCGAGCTAACGTTGCTCAGATTGCGGGGTATTTGACACTACTACAGGCTTGGATATTTGCTCATTTTCCAAGTTTTATGCCGGTCTCGAACCTATCTTTTACCGCCGGTGAACCACTTGCTTGTCGCTGGTTGAGCAGACGGGATCACAGTACTCCCAATCACATGTGCAGTCTATTCGGTCAAGTCTAGATAAACTCACAGGCAACCAGGTTATATTTTTCCCTTTTTATATACTTATTTAGTTTGCAAGTTATGTATTGGTAACTAATGTACTTCTTCGTATCCAACGTACATGCAGGTTGATTGGGATCCATATCGGAATTATGGAGAGAAATATCCGTACAGAGAAATTACATTTTTTATGGGTACGTTGAAGATTTTCAGCGTGATTGAGCCGTACCATCCAGTGCGTGTACTAAGGCAGTTTGGTCGTCAACAGTATGTTCCACCTTCACCATTCTCAGCGTTACGTGTGGTAAAGTACACGCACATTGAGGAGATGTGGATAAATTGGTATGATCACGTATTGTATCTGGAGCACCGTGGGTCTATTGCTGACTACCCATCTGATTGCACGTCAGATTATATTTCTTGGTTCTCTAAAGTTTCACAGCGCTTTCTTGGAGTAGCACCAGATGAACCCCCAGCAGAGGAAGGAAGTCAAGCAACCCGGGCAAATATCGATGATGAGGTAATAACCATATATCTTCATAATTTTATGTTCCATACGGTGAACCAGTTCTTCTGCTGCTTATTTTTTTGTGTCCATTAATATAACAGAGATATACACGCATAGAAGCAATAATCGATCCATTGCTTGCGCAAGGGGATAAGGAATTCAAGAAGCGATCTGGGTTGTTATTTACTGCACTTGCGAAGATCAAAGCCGTGCTAACCGGTTGCACTCAGTCAGAAGAACCACCAGAAGAGCAAGCAGAGGAACCAACACCAGATCAATCCACTCCTAATGCACTTGATGCGGCAATTATGACTCGAACCAGAAGCAGACGTCAACCCCCGAGAAAGACAAGGAGACAGTGATCATTGTGTGAGTTATGCATTGATATGGATAATGTATATAACTTGAAGTGGCCGGTGTAAAATTATTTTTCC
Organism: Dracaena cambodiana; assembly: GCA_036321105.1. NCBI lineage: Eukaryota > Viridiplantae > Streptophyta > Magnoliopsida > Asparagales > Asparagaceae > Dracaena > Dracaena cambodiana. The sequence goes on along the minus strand of JAYEPQ010000004.1, from coordinate 65,659,295 downwards.
AAACATTTCGAGTTCTGATGAATTTATGGTTTTTCTATGTAATGAACTCTCTTGTTCGCTTTTTCTCGTTTAATATAAACACTATTTTATTGTATCATAATTGTATCGTTGTTTCATTGTATCGGCGTATCCATGTTTCATTATTTCATTATATCGGTGTATCATGAGTATAAGTGTATTTGTATATCAGCAGTATCATTATATTTTTTATATCTGGATTATTATTGTGTGTCGATGTATCATTGTATCGCAATAAACGATGTATCAGTGTATCAATGGGTTGGTGTATCAGTGTGTCGGTGTTTAATGATATGTTTTCTTGCTTCCTTCCCTAAATTTCGATAATCATGTATAAATACTTACTAATAAAAGTCCTTAAACTGCGTTAATTTCATTACAACTAATAATAAATCAATTAACGTAGGTTAATAGACTGGATGAGACAGTGGCCGATGTCAAGATACTGTTCGGACTGACAGTCCGAAGGAACGGGATTCGTTCGGACTGACAGTCCGAACGGATGCGCGCGGGCGGGAAGAAAGGAGGCAGCGGGAGAAGCAGAGGGCAATATAGGTAATTTTTTTCCAGGGCATACTTGTTATATAGTGGAAGTTTTAACTGGGCTCACTAGGAAAAACCTTGTGCCCCTTTAGAAGTTCCCCAAAATAGGGGAGCTTCCAAAGGAGCATACCATTTTTTCCAGTGAGTCCTGATTTGCTAGTGAGCACATATAGAATTTTCTAAAGAGGGAATTTTTCTGGTGAGCATACTAAAAATTCTAAAATTATCTTTCACCCCTATTTATCATACTCCTCTCTCTCTCCTCTCCCATTTCCTCTCTAACCCCTTAAATCCAAAAAAAAAACTCTAAACCTAACTTCATTTTCCCCTCCCACTGTCCATAATTCTCTATTTCCCCTTTTCTACCTCCTTCTCCTTCTAAATCTCCCTCTCTCTCCCATTCCTGGAGGCGGGGCCGTCGCCACCGCTGCCACCATCGTTAGGACGAATGCCGCTGCCATTCTCCCACCGCCGTCGCCGCCTTCCCGCCATTACTAGGTGAGATTTCCTAATGTAGTAATTTTTTTTTTAAATTTAGATTTTTTATTTTTGGATCAAAAAACTCTTCAATATTAGGATTTGGTAATTTTGTTGGGTTGGAAAGAAGGAAGAGAGGAGGAGGTAGCAAATTTGGTTGTAGCATTTTTTTATTAATTTTTTTAATATTTAGATTATAATTATTAAGAAAAAAAAAATTTTGTTGCAATCTAGAAAAGTTCAAAACTTTTCATTTTAGCTGTTTGATTGTGATGGAATTTGGTGTAATTTTAGTTGCAATGATGTGAATGAAGGAAGAAATGAAAGTTTTTCTTCACATCTTTCAAATTTGAGGGAGAAAATTAAACGAGGGGAAGGAGTAATTTTATTTTCTAAAATCAGAATTGATGAGATATCTAGAGATACATTGTCAATTTGCATTGAATAGATCATATATTAGTTCCATCTTAGATAAGCTTGAAAGTATGCACTTTTATATTATGATTATGGGCATGATTATGATTATTGTTGTTGTTTTTGTTGATGATGATGATGTTGTTGTTGTTGTTATTAAGATTATGATTATTATGATCATCATCATTCTTTTTTATCCTGATAGTATAGTGTTTTAAGGAGAGAATATGATAAACCATTGAAAAGAATTGATTAGTTTAAAGAAGAGATTAGTAGCACGAGTATAGTCGTAACATATTGATACATTGCAAATTCTAAAAGAAATACATATGAAGTAACAATGACATGCAAAAAAAAAATTTGTATCGACACATGTGGTTTCACAATAGAATTTTCTTTCATTCCTAAGTTTTAAACTTGAATTGCTTTAAACATCATAGTATAAAAGAATAGCAACAACAATCTGTTCTTCAGAATTTCATCTCATCCGGGTGAAAGGGTTCAACAAAAATATGTGTAGTGTTAAATTCTGATTCAAATCGCAAAAGAGTCAATCCCTTTCCCCATTTGTTTTTTGCTCGTTTTATTTGTTTATCACTATATCTACGGGATTTAATTTTTGAGACAGTGTTAAGAAAGAAACTATGAAGAAATTTTTTGTTTATCACTATATCTATACCTTTACAAGTTATATAATATTTTTCGCCAATTAGTAAGGTTTTGAAGAAAATATACATGATAATTGGCATTACCATAATCTGAAATGCAAATATGGTTATAATATTCAAATAAAACAATTAGTTATAGAGGATTAATCACTGTCGTGTTTACATGTGTATGTCAAGTTGCAATCCAGTTTGTCTAGTGTGATTTTTGTGTTAATAGCTTAATTGTGGAGTATAATGTGTGTATTGATATGAATTTTATTTTGGTTTGCAGAATAGATGTCGGAGTGGTTGAAATAAGTGTCTTTCCAACCATACCCCATGCACCCAGAAGCACGCCAACTAATCCCAGTATGGCCAGAAGTATATCAATGCAGCTATCAAGTTCGCATGCACATAGAAGAAGCTAAAACATAACTTCATAATATAGAGAAAGCCATGGCCTATCTCTACCAAACTTTGTATATATTTTTTATGTAATGTTGTTTCTAATTATGGGCTGATTTGTTCATAATTATCATTGTGCAAATTCACATTGTTGTTTGAATTTGAATTTCGTATTTATGTGTTATTGATGAAATCTGTAGTAATCTGTAGTTGGAAAGAACTAAACTTTGTGTATAAATTTGAGAGATGAATGAATTTTTTGTATTTGTTGCATAGAATGAACTAAACTTTGTGTTTTTTTTTTGTTTTCTGCAATGGGTTGCAAGTATTTAATTCTATTTTTCTTGTTGTTAATGGAAGTAACACGGATTTTAGAAGGGTACATAAAAAAGGAAAGGAAAAATTTGTTTATAAAGTAAAAGAGTTTGTTTTGTACGTGAAAAGGGTAATAGCAAAATTAGTCATCAAAGAAGGACCTGAATTAAATTTATCACTTTTTGAAAAAATAGATAAAAATCTAAAATAAACGTTGTTGCAAGGGATCAAACCAAAGCCACTTGCGTAATAGGCGAGAATACTCACCGATATGCTACAATGACTTTGTAGATAATGGGCGAAAAAAGACTTACTTATAGTTACTTTTATCTCCTGTCCGCACTTCCCCTGCCTGTCCGGACTGCAGACCTGGACAGGGTCTCCCTGTCCGGACTGCCAGTCCTGGAAAGGGTCTTCCTGTCCGGACTGCCAGTCCGGACAGTGATTTCCTGTCCGGACTGCCAATCCGGACCGGAAATATCTGTCCGGACTCGCAGTCCGGACAGAGAGAAATTGTCCGGACTCGTAGTCCGGATCAGAGTTTTCTGTCTCTATTTTCTTTTCTTCCAAAAAAATTATTTCTAACCCAAATACCCAATTACTCCTTCCTCTTCTCTTATTTAAATCCAACACTATTAAATCTCTATTCTTTCTCTTTTGTCCGTTGTCGCCGCTTTCGCTGCGGATTTTAGGATTTTTTTTTTTTTGGGTTAACCGAACTTAGGAAAAGGAAGAAGGAAGATAAGAGCAATTTGTTCCAAAAAATTCGATGGCAAAATTGTAATATTATAGAAGTTTTTATGTGGGCTCACTAGGAAAAATGGTGTGACCATCTAGAAGTTCCCCAAAATAGAAACTGGTGTTGGTTTTGGGCCTATCACAATCAGACCCAATTGAACTTTGGTCCTAGCGTTGACCGAATGTTCCAGATCCTTTGATCTGTTACGCTAAGATAGGTGGTAATGGGTCGGGGCCGAACCAAAGGGGGAGTTTCTAAAGAGACACACCATTTTTCCTAGTGAGTCTACTTTGTAGGGTATTTTTAGTTCACCAAACGGTTATTAAGTGGACTTACTAAGAAAAATAGTGTGCCTCCTTAGAAACTCCCAACCAAGGGCCATCACTCTGGCCCCCAACAAAAGTTTGACCTCGGTCCGTAACCTCTTAAAAATGAGATAAATAATAAGACCACCTAAAGCCCCATTTTACGAATCTGTCCAGCTTTTTCATTCTATTTTTGGTCACAAGTAGGAGCTATTTATTTACCAGTTAAATGGCTAAAACATGCTTATGTTTAGAAAGAAAAATTAATGTTGCAGTGAAGTTTTAAATTTTAGCTAGTTTAATCATTCACGTTGTTCCCTTTACTTTATATACTCTCGATCGATTGGAGATACGAATACTCGACTGCAATAATTACTGGAGTTAGTTATCACTCATTAATAGAATGCACAGAGTTTGCTTGCTCACCATTGTGTCTCCAAAAGATCCCACGACTTCTTATGAAAGAAAAAAGTGAAAGAAATATATATTGAAGTAACTTGTGATATGTTACAAGAGAAAAGAAAAAAAAAAAAAAAAGAATTCCCCAATTAAGCATCTCCTTGCGGTTAGAACTTCTCCATCTATTTGCGATTAATCTGCACCTTTTGATCGGATCGCACCTGGCAAAATGTTGTTACAGCTAGTTAGCTAGATTAATATCTATCTTTAGTTCTATCTTGAAATCTTGCACTGATCTGTAGAGTGCCCCAGCTGCTCAATCTCCCAGTTCAGCTTAGGCGCAACGCTTTCATGGCGAGGAAAATACTCCTGCAAACAAATTTGAATTTGAGTGAGAAATCGAATGCATGGCATGGCATACACATAGCGCTAGCTCTTTATAATACACGCAAGCTTAAAATTTTACTGGAGTAAATATTAACTACCTCCAATTTCTTCATCAGTTCCTCTGCAGTCGGAGCAGATACAATGATATGGCGAGCACTCGGGTGGATGAAACCTTCCTCTACTGCTTTATCGATGAACGATAGCAATGTATTGTAGTAACCATCTACATTCAGCAACCCCACCTGCAAATTATGCTCCAACACTTTAAAAAAACATATGGTTGAGCATAAAGAAGATATAAGCTAATAATAGCTAGGCATGAACAATAATATATAATTCTCCATCCAATTCCAACCATTTGGATAAAATACACAAATGTACATGCATGGTTCCTTGAGCAATCGGTAAAGATTTAGTCCATGAGTTGTAAACTACATTTACTCGATGCATGTATGTTACAGGAAATATGGGCACCAATAGTCTGAACTGTCATGAGAAAAATGGATAATTACCGGCTTGTCATGTATTCCGAGTTGAGCCCAGGTTATCACTTCAAGCAACTCCTCAAGAGTCCCATACCCACCTGCACAGTATGCATAATTTAGCTCGAGCAAAGATACTAGCTAGAAGCCCGCAGCCATTACAATATCCTGAAAGATACTAATTAAGTGGCATTTCTTACTTCTTTTGTGCACAACAAACATAAATTTTTGATTTACAGTATAAGATATCCAAACCTGACAGGTTTTGAATCTTTGCAATTTTTAGATAGAATTCATTCAACCCAACAAATCAAAACTAAAAACAAAAAAGATCTGGATTTGATTTTCAGTGCCATGCATGCATCTTGACAGCCCAATTCATGCAGTACTACATAAAGCAGCTTGTTTCTCTCTCCATATGTACATTGCCATTAGAGGACTAAATATTGCAAAACAAATTTTAATAGAATTAAAATATATTTATTTATGAAGGTTATATTGCTTATATCAATTGATTACCAGGCAAAGCAATAAAGGCATCAGATTGTCTGGCCATCTCAGCCTTCCTTTGGTGCATATCTGCAACTGCCTTCACTTCTCCCACTGTCTCACCTGTTATCTGCACAAATTCAACCATGCATCCAACACTAAATACAAGAGAAACTATTTTAAAAAAAAAAAAAAACTTTTCTTTTAATTTTTATTTTCGAGTATTATCGGTAGATATATTCCCCAACATTCCATTGATAATGAAACTGCCCGCGGACATATGTTTAAGTATAATAAAACAAAATATATAAAAGAAACTGCCCGCAGACAAAGGACAACAATTTTTTTAAGACTGAAATAATATTAAATTAAGGTTTGATGCATACTAACCACTTGGAATTGATTTTTTTTTTTTTTTTTTTTTTTAATTATAAGAGATGACAACAGAGACTTTCTAAACATTCTGAGAGCTTTTCTCCAATTGATTCGTTAATCTATTTGACCAAAAAAAAAAGTGTTGGGGTTTGAGTGAGAGTACCTCTCTATCCATGAGAGTCTTGGGAATAACACTGCATATAAAAAAATAAAGACAGGAAGAGACAAATTAATAGCATGCCAAAATGAGCAGCTGAAGAACAATTTACTCTAAAATATACAATTAAAAAATAATGAAATGAATTGAAAAACAATGAAGATATATATAGATATACCCAATGACATGCCTTCCCCCATCATAAACAGCCTGAGAGACCAACCCCATTAATCCAACACTCCCCCCACCATACACCAAATCTATGTTTCTTGCCACCTACAAAAAAAAAAATAATAATAATAATAAAATTAGGAACTAATTACTTGTCATAATCAAGTACTTAGAGAGAATGAATCATGATTAATGAAAGTCACAGGAATGACAAAATGACAAACCCACAAAAGAACAGAGCACTTCAATTCAATCTCTCTCATAGTACTATTAATCAATAGAAGAAGTGGAGAGAGAGAGAGAGAGAGAGAGAGAGAGAGAGAGATGCATACAAGTTCCATTCCAAGCTCAATTGCAGCATCCTGATAGCTTGTCTTCTTGCCTTGGCTGCTCCCACAAAACACACAAATCCTCTTGAATTTTGACTCCCTCATCACCTTATCTGTCTCCATTCTCTCTCTCTCTGTCTCTCTCTCTCTCAAACACAACTGCAAATACAAAAACAGATAAATATCCACTGCAAACTCCATGCGTTTATATAAAAGGAACACACACGTGTGCACTCCCCCCCTCACACGCGCACAAGCTCAAGTGCCATCACTAGCACACATAATAATACTCCCTTAATTTAATTTTCAGAATATGCGTAGTATGATTATGATGTGAGAAATAAATGACTTGAAAAAGGGAATAGACTTAGGCGTCACATTTGAAATTATTATTATTTTGTTTTTGTTTAGTCTGAATCTAATCTAGATTAGGATGTGATTAGGTCGAAAATTACACATATATTTCACAAATTTGGTTGAATTATAGGTGGTCTTGAGCTCAGTGTAGTTTGACCTAACCTAAACTTATTGTCAATTAGAATTGTGTCTAACATGCGATTGAGTATTAATTCATTATCAAAATATAATGGAAAATTCTAATAAATTTCGTTATTTCCTATCAAATTGGTGGGTAATGTTCTCCCAAGTGTGCATATGTGTGCATCTCCACTATAAAAGAAGTGGGCACACTTTCTTCAAACACTATATTGAATCAACTTATCCAAATAGTATCTTCATTGTATTCAAAACTTGAAACGTACATACAAGTCATATGCTCTATGTTACACTATCCTTCATGCTATGATTGAAGAAGATGGTGGTGAGAGAGTAAGAGCGATAAATGTAAAAACAGGTCAGTAGCACCCCATACTTCAGTAGTAGGATGGTTCCACTTGAGAAAACTTAATCATGGCTTTAGAAGAAAGTAAAGCGGATTAGGTCAGAGCCAAGAGAATGATTCCATTGATCGGGGATTAAATTGGGTAATTAATCAGGTTGAAATATTATTATCAGGATATATAAAAAATAAGAATAATAATAATAATAATAATAATAATAAACCCTAGACAAGGCTTGCTACACTCAGAGGAAGCATTTGAAATTTGTTATTCACATGCTCTCCCCATTCCCCCATGCCTCGGTTCGTCTCATTCTCATGCAGCAGCACTCACTCACCCACCAGACCAAGCATGCTCTTCTCTCTTCACGCCAATTCCTTGATCACCCCCCACTAATTCCAATTGCTATCATTTAAATTACAACACCCCATGTCCCTATTTTTTAAAATATAATACAAATTATCAACACATTGTTAATAGTTGATCAGTGCTGCCACAAATGTAAGTAGTTGACATTCCCAAGATTGTAGTAAGTAATTAATAAGTTGATATTAAACCTAGCTAGCTTAATTAGTGCATGTGTTGATTGAGATCCCCAAAGAATGTGCTTGCTTAATCTCTTTCTTTCTTTCTTTCTTTCTTCTCTAACCCCTTTACAAGCTTCTTCCCTTTATATCTTTATGTGGCTTCAGAATTGAATTAGAAAAGTAGCTAGCTAGCTTTTGTCAAGAGATCCATTAATGTTTGGATACCAGGAAAGTACTAAAGCTAAACTTCACTAACATATCCAAAGGTTAACTTCAAATTTCAGGTTCTAGCTCTGATCACTTCATTATGCAGCATTCAAAAGTAGTAGCTAGCTGCATTGATGCAGGCTAGCTAGCTAAAGTGATAATGCTAGAATAAAGGTATACAGCAACATATTGGTAATTAACTATATATCTATAAGAACCATATATTGAATCATGTCATGTATAACTGTAAGAACCTAAAAATTGCATCCTAATATAATTTTAAGTTGCTCGTTATCTCTTTAGTGAAACTGGACAGATGTATATATCTTAATCATTATCCACAAAGATAATGAGATTGTTTAAATCATCCTATATATATATATATATATATATTTAACCTGAAACACACAATATCCTGCTTCATCTCAAAATATATATCACAAATTGCACATGACATCGGATATATAAACCTGTCTAAGTATTTATGAGAATAGAACCCAAATGTATATTCATTAATTAATTAGCTCCAACAAGTACTCCTGCAGGCTGGTTACTTTACAAGCATACCACAAACAAACTAGCCTTCTCCCATGCCTCACCACCATGCATTTAAATATAAAATAATTGTTTGTCTTAATTGTATGCTCTCTTGTTTAATTTCTTACAGTTCTCCTTCGATTAGAATTCCAATGGGAATGAAAAGATCCTTTTTGCCTGCTCAAACGCAGACTCACAGTATGCCCCTCTCTTTCCCCAATGCCTTCGAGTTTACGACAAGCTAACCCATCACTCATTGCCTCCTTGCTAGCTAGCTCCTTGGCACTTGTAGTTTCTTAATTATTCTTGAACTATTACTTAATAATTATACTGTAATTTCAGTATTAGTTAATTGACTACTTATACCTAGGAATATTATTCTAAACACTAAGCTGCAGCTAGCCAGCTAGCTAGGGGCCTTATTCCTGGCTAGTGTTTGTACTGATCAATTAGACATGTACATATTAGAGAAATACATTAATCGATCTCGATCGAGACCAATGCTATATATGAGTGATCAATGCATGCCTCCTTTCTCTCGAACCTAAGACATCATGGCAGGCTGCACTTATCTATAATTACCAATATGCTATTTAATTTAATTTGCTCTCGATTGTCATTGCTATCCACAACTTCTTGCTCATGCATGCACGGTATGTTTATATATATCCACTGTTGATGCTAAAAAGAAATATTCAAGTTCACGTGACAAAGAAAGTTCATAAACGAGAAGTACACTTGGCACGACACATGGATGGACGGTGGTCCAGGCAGGCTACATGTGTCCTCTTCGGACTCCATGATTGCACCACACATCATTTTGGACAGCACAAGGATGCGTGGTGCAACTGTTGAGCTTAGCTCAAGTGCAGTGCAGGATAAGTACTCCAGCCAACTCATGTCGTTATCTTCCCTCTATCAGAAACCAAAGAAATTGAACACCTGAAAGAGAAGATCGAAGTGGGTTTCCATCCTTGTCATCCTCATGCCACTATAACTATATAATCTCGTCAAGTACAAGGAGTGCAAGTTTGCTTGGTATACTGAACTTAAAGAGTTTTAATTTAGCACTTATTGCTAAATGGTGGTGGAGGTTAATTACTATCTCGATCTTGATCTGGGGGAGTATAATACGGGAAAAAAAATATGGTCCCTGGAAGGATTTTTAGAGAGGTAAAAATAGAAATTACCATAATATTTCGGATTTTTGGAAATGTATTATGAGCACGAGAGATATTTTGACAAGGAATCACATATAAAGTAGGAAAGAGTGATACCATTGCATTTTGAAAAGATACTTGGTGCGATATTCTATCCCTTAAAACTTTGTTCCCACTAACTTATACATCATGCATGCCCCAAAAGGCCGGGTACGATTGCAGATTTCTGGAGTAGAGAAAGGTGGAGATTGGAGTACGAGGCAAGATTAGGTTGACATATTTTGCAAAATATATTACAACACATCTGAATTAATGACAGTGAAAACTATCCGGTTTGGAGAGGCAACAAATCGGACAACTTCTCAGTAAAATCAATGTACAGTTTCCTCAATAATGGAGGGATTAGGTCCAAAATAGGCGGTTTCCATTTGGAAGACAAAGTGCCCTCTAAAAATTAAATTATTTCTTTGGCTGGTGAATAAGAATGCAGTCCTTATAAGAGATAATGTACACCAAAGAGGGTGGCAGGACCCAGTAGATGTGCTCTTTGCGGATCCTCCATTGAAACAACGACACGCGTATTGTTGGAATGCTCTTTTACCAACATGATCTGAATGGAAGTAGCTCACAAATACAACATCCATATCATATGGGATAATTCTTCGTCGGTCTGGTTGAGCTTTCATCCTATTTCACTAAAATGGAAGAAATTTTAGTGATATAGTTTTTAGTTTGGATCAATATATATATTATATTACTAATGATATTTTCTCATGGACAACAGATTTTGGAGACATAGGGGCGGGTTCCCAAGGTATTCCTTCCAATACTGCGAGGGCTTCTCAGGGGGTAGCTACAGTATCGAGATTGGACACTACGACAATACCGGGCACTGGAACATCAAGGCGACTATGGACGACGAGGACTAGAGACCTTGGATAGCTACTGACTGCTAAACTATTCTTGGTTGTAGCCGCTGGTGATAGCCTGGAAGACAATGCGTCACAGTAGACTATCATAGGCATGTACTTTGTATTAGACTTTTGTGTAACTCATTTTTGCTTATGAATGGGTTGTTGTACGTTTTTCTTTTTCTTTTATATTTTTTATTGTAAGTTCTATTAAAAGTATTTTAATGGAATGTCGAGGGTATTAGCTCAATATCTTTATCCAAAAAAAATAAATAAAAAAAGGACTACAAGTTCGCTATCACTCAACCTAAACTTAGAACATTCAGATTGGTGTATGAATAAAAGGGAATTCAATCCTTTGTTATTTTGGTATTTTCAGTCACCCTAGAAATATTGAGGATTTGTGTTCTTGATGGAGATTATCTAATGTCAGGAAATTTAAATTAACACATGTTATGGGATTAATTTGACTAGCTATGATGATATTTGTCTGGGTAGTTGGACCGAAAGTAATGGGAGTTTTTTTTTTTTTTTTTTTTTTGGAATGTTAATGCTAAGAATAACATTGTTTTTTAAGCACAAACCTTCCGCATTCTATTAATTCTATTAATAAGAGGCAGCAGAAAAAATTGTAACAATGAAAACAAAAATAAGATTCCAATACATAGAACATGCAACACAATGGTCAAGTTACAAATTAAACAAGACAAAATAAAAGAAGATACACTTAATATTTCCCATCGATGCCACTCTCTCTTTCTCTCTCGTAAAGTTGTACTGTCCAAAAAATGATACCTTACGGTAAAAGCAAATATCAACAATGTATGAGATGTAGTAAAGATTCTCTTGTTTGTTTCTCTCTGTATGTCCCAACAAATTAATGAAAGCAACAATTAATAATGATCAACGGTATTGCTTTTTTAGATTATATTTTGTTCTTTTATCAGCTCTTGGACAAGTTATTTGAAGTTGTCAAGATCCAAGTTATTTGGAATCTCCTTCTCTTTCTCTGTATCTCAATATTGGAGTTAGCCAATTGATTAGCCAGGACAAGAAGACCAATTGATTAGCCAGGACAAGAAGACAAACCGACCCTATATGTATATATATGCCTCCCAATTTGTCCACATAATTAAAGCACTCAAGTTAACTAATTATAATGAGACAGAGAGAGAGAGCAAATATTTATCTCCTGCATCTAATTATTTGATCTTTGTGTTGCGAAAAGCCCAAACAAAAAGGCCAAAGCTCTGATGGTGGGCCAATTTTGCAAGACATGCATGAATCAAACTGGAGACATTTGTCATGCAAGTAGTATACATTGAGAATTAGTCATGAAAATCATCATCAAAAAAAAAAAAAAAAAAAAAGGCACACTGATCAGACTAGCTAGCTAATACTAGTCTCCATCCATTCCGCATCCCCTCAACACATGTTACGCCTCAATCACTGGGCGATCAAGTTGCTTCGTTGTCAAAGGATTGTCGACTGGTTCATATATACTAGCTCGGAGGAGACTTTAGCGCCCGCCATGTCGGCTCTGGTAGGTTAAAGGGGGGACTTGTCGTGGCCCTACACTACCATTCAAGCCCAGCCCTGATCAGTTCGGATCGAGCTTTAACTGGAAAGACAGATGGAAGAATTAAGCTTGCCCAGAATCAATATATATATATATATATATATATATATATGAGAAAACAAAAAATTCACCGACAGTGAAGGTAGTTCTTTCACCGCTGCTTAAGTGGTCAAATACAATTATTACAGGTGGCACCATTTAAGATAGCAAATAAAAAAACTTTCTTAATCACCATTTGAGTGGCGCCACGTGTAATAATTCTATTGGGCCACCTAAGCGACGGTGAAGGAACTCCCTTCACTGTCGGTGAATTTCCAGTTTACTATATATATATATATATATATATATATATATATATATATATATATATATATATATATATATATATATATGATTACTGTAAGTGAGGTGTCAGCTCAGGAAAAGTTACGTGAGTTAGTGGTAGAACTGTAATGATCCAATGATTTTTCTTCAATTTTTTTTAACAATCACGATCTCTACCTCTTTAACTTATTTCGGATTAAATTTCATAAATTTTGGATTTCATTTACCCTTTCATCAAGTGCATACAAAATGTTTTATTCATTGAAAACCGTTAATTTTGTGTTAACTTGATGGAGTACAAATCAAAACTAAAATCTAAGAAATTGAGTATGAGTGAACCCTAGGGGGTCGAGATCATAATCCAATTTTTTTTTTTTTTAAAAGATTATTAGAGATAGTGGAAATGAACTGCAGCTCAGGTAACTTGCGTGAGCTGTCAGCTCATTTTCATTTTTCTCATATATATATATATATATATATATATATATATATATATATATATATATATATATATTCACCTGTGGGGCAGAGAGTTCCTTAACTGTCACTTAGGTGGTCCAATAAAATTATTACACGTGGCGCTATTTAATATAACAAATAAAAGAATTTTCTTAACTGTCCTTTAAGTGGCACCACATGTAATAATTTTATTGGACTATCTAAGCAGTGTTGAAGAAACTCCTTCACCGTCGCTAAATTTCCCATTTACTCATATATATATATATATATATATATATATATATATATAGAGAGAGAGAGAGAGAGAGAGAGAGAGAGAGAGAGAGAGAGAGAGAGAGAGAGAGAGAGACTTGCATTAATGTCTTTTACTAGACAAATGAAATCACACTGATCGGACTCGGCCAATTCAGTGGTCTCACCATTCATTTTCAATGCCGAATTTGGACTGACTAGTCATTAGGACCATAATTAATTAATCAAACTAATAGCTAGCTAGGTTAATTAGGATAATTAATAATTATATATATATATCACACTTTCTAATTATTTCCCCTTAATGAGCTAGCTAGCTAGGTAGGTTACTTCTTGTTCTGGTGAATGTAATTAGGCAATTGAGCATGAGAGTAACCTTTTGATCAAGTTACGTGATGGTTTAATTTGCCCATTTTTTTTTTGCCTATATATGACTCAAAATTATCCATTCAGACTTTGATCATTCACTATTTATTTGTTTTTTTTTTTTTAAATTTTAATCTATATTTTTCACTGAATCGTAATAAAACAAGTTAGACACAGCACATTCACGCAAACACTAAAAAAATATAAATGAAAAAAGAGCAACAAATTAAGGAGAACTAATTAGAATCGATATAGATAACGTTGTTGTTTTTCAAGTGCCAAATACATACGAGAAAGATGAGATCAAATCCATTTGTGACTAGCTAGAGCCACAATCACAATACGAGATTGATCAGGATTAGTGATTATTTTGCATTAGGGATGGTAATAGATGCGTTAATAGTTCAGATTTTGGCTCCGTTATATACAAAAATTTGAATTAAATATGAAAATTTTATTTTTCTAATTCAAAATTTTGTATATAGAAAGTCAAAATTTAACTCATGGACGTGTCCATTACCATCCATACTTTACACAAATTATTGCTCATCATTATAATTCTCTTGATTTCACGGACAAATTCTCAATTCTCTTTTTTCAAACAAGATTAACCCATAAACTCTACGTTAGTCTATAAATTTTTTTTTTTTTTTGTCAATTCCTTAAATCAACTCCAAATATGTTCAGCTTGTTTTACATCAGACTGTGATCTTTAATTAATCTTTGTCAATCTACACATACAGACCGTAGACTTCCTTTTCATTCTTTAATGCCTCTCATCTCAAAAACTTAAGAGTTTCGAATATTGTTGGGATTTGATCTTGACCTTTATCTAGTGCACATTTAATTGGAGATTTTAAAATAATGAATATCGCTACGTATGCTCAAAATGCACCTTCGCCATGTTATGTTAGAATACACAACCATTACTTGTCTAGTGGGCTCACTAGGAAAAGTGGTGTGCTCCTTTAGAAACTCCCGCCAAAAGTTTCAGGAATGGATCTCCCTCTTTTTATTATGCGGCCCAGGATTGTACTTGGGCGTAATTTTTAGCAACTGTACTACCTTGGGCCAAATACATCAACGGTTTGATTCCTAGTAGCCCAATTTAAAATTTCTCTGTCTAATTGTTTCTTACCAGAGATTTCAAAAGCTCCTTCCCCCAAAAACTTGAGATTCTAACTAATTCTCTCCTCTAGGGTTTCTGAATTCGGGGATTTTCGGAACAATCGAATAACCTAAAGGTACGATCTCTCTTTCTCTCTCTCTCTCTCCTAACCTCATGCCTTTCCTCCTTATAAATCGTTGTTGCGTTCTAAGGTTTCTACTAGGTTGTAAGATTTTCTTGCTTTAATATGCATTTTTAAAAAAAAAAATTTTCTGTGATGTTGCTAGTTTGTCGTATTAGGGTTATTATACTTGTGGGCGTAAAAATTGAAGCACGACGAAAATTAGAAGCTCTTTGGATCTCCCAATCCCTTTGTATATTTTTCTGTAGTTTCTGTTCACTGATCATTCTATTGAATTTTTTTTTTTGTTCTTTATGATTATTGATGCTATTACACATAATCACATATAATTCAAAAGAATATTGGTTTTATTTTTATTTTTATCATCTTTTTAATTATGCTAAACTAAGATTCAATTTTCCATTTGTTGTAGGCTAATGGAGGACAATGCAGATGTAAGTTCTTCGAGAATTCAATTTTGTCTTCATTATGAATTAAAACATTTTAAAATTTGTGTTTGGGAGCATTTTGAATGATATCGAATTCTCTAATTTTCCTTCTTGCCTTCAGCATTGAAATGCATGTGATAGCTAAAAGCAAAAGTATTACTTTTATTTCTACCTTTCTTGTGTTAAAACAATATGAACATTGTGACGTACAATTGATAGTTTAGCTATTTTAATATATCTAACCTTTATCTGTTTCATTGTTCTACTATTATATATGTTCATGGACTGAATAATCATATCACAATAGAACACATTGCCCATTGGCCCCATTTACACACTTACGTACATCTCTTTTCCTGCTGAAAGATTTCAAGGCAGGCTAACATTAATCGTTAGATATCAGGTGGAATATAATGAATTCCATGGGTCAATGGATAATTGTCAATTATGATGAAGCTTTGTACCTTCTATCAGGGGCTATGGTTGTGATTTGGCTCATAAAAAACGGCTGTTCGACAAGTTTCTGTTCTGTATAATATTTAGTGTGTTGTTATAGTTTTAGGATTCAGTCAAGGCAGACTACTCCACTTGGCTTGGCTGAATAGAATCTGCAATCCACATCTAAAAATAGTATAACATGATCTAGCAAGTAGCGATTCTTGTTGCTTATGTAGTTATTGTTTCATTCCTAAATTATTGGTTGCGTTCATTATTTGTGAACTTCTTTGACACAACTTGATAATTGGTGGATTGAGTTCAATCCATGATTGAAGTGGTTCATACAGATTCATTTTGAATAGGATTAGTGCAAGAAAAAACAGTGAAATCGATCAATTTTCTCTAGTTGGCAAGGTTGTTTATGTTGCAGATGTGATATGAAATGGGTCTGCCTTTTATAGTGATTTTGTAAAATTATTGGCGAATTTAGATGGATCATATTTATGGATCTAGGAATGGGTCTTGAATACAACACCAACCCTGCAGACTGTCATAAGTTTGAAAGGAAAAAAAAAAATATCATTATCGATCTCTAAAAATATAATTGTATAAAGTGTGAAATATGTAGATACAATTCGTGAGAAAACCTAATAGGATAGCGAATCTAAAATAGGGAAAAAAATCTTAAATGGAGTAGATATAGTTAACAATGACTTCCGCCTTCATGCTATGCAGAATTCGCTGAATATTTAATGACTAGTACACAATATTATTATATCATTTTATAACTAATACTACTACTATTAATCACTCCCCTTCAAGGTAGAGCATATAAGTCATGCATGCTCAACTTGTCACGGATAAAGGCAATTCTTGCTTTTCCGAGTAGGTTTAGTGAGTGAATTTGCCAATTGATTAGCAAAGGACACATGTTGATTCTCAATGATCTTTTTATCTATCAGTTTGTAGCATAATAAATGGCATCCAACCTCAATATGCTTTGTGCACTTGTGAAATATAGGATTGTTAGTTATGTGAATAATAGCTTGACATAGAATAACTTCATATGAGATTGTGGTATGAAGCTGAGCTCACTCATTTGATTTTTCTTCCAAAAAGCTTACAAGTTAGGTGTTTTTTTTGAGGTTGTAGCAGTGAGCAATTGCCCCCGGCATTCTATTAATGAGAGATAACAGAACACCTGTTTTACATCAAATGACAAAACAAAATAGCAAAATAAAAGAAGCCATGACACCCATAGGTATCAATAGTTTGGCCTTAGATCATCAAACACAAATAAAAAGGGCAGATACAAAACAACATTCAAAAGTCTCTACTAGCAGTGGACTGTCGACGACCAAAAACTCGCTCCCTCAATCACTGTCCGTGGGACCCTGTCGCCACAACTGAAAAGTCTTCCTGCAGCTCCTCATCTGTGTCCTAGTCTTCTGAGAGGCATAGACGTTCTCTCTCCGATAATAGACCTGTCCAAGAGATCATGTCATGATATGTGAAGTAAAAATAGATATCAGTTGAATGCGTGTTCTGTCTAAAAATTTTGTTGTTTCTCTCTCTCCACACGTTCCAACAGATAGCTGCTAACATAATACGACGTATATGGGTACCGTGTTTTGTAGACCTACTAATTCTGGCTCTTTTCCAAATATCGGCATACTCAGCCATATTGATTGTTATGTGCAGGCACGCTGCACACTTCTCCCAGAGTTTTACAGTATAGGCGCATGATAAGAATAGATGTGAACTAGACTCTGCGTCTGCTTGACATAGAATGCAAATACCTGGCTTCTTCCATCCCCTCCTTTGTAGATTGTCCCAGGTTAGGATTGCACATTTGGCGATAATCCATAGAAAGCCCCTTACTTTGAGGGAGCATTTGGTCTGCCATATGTGAGATGCCTGCGGGAGCTTGCGTCCACCATTTATGCAGTATTTGTATGCAGACCTTGTTGGCAGTGAAAATTTCTAAGTAAAAAGGATTTCCCACAACAGAACGCGGAGCTAACTCTATAGCTTCGCGTTTGGCTATTTTTAGCCTCACGTTTGAGCAAAACGCGGAGCTATTCAATAGCTCCGCGTTCTGGTTCAATAGCTCCGCGTTCTGATTCAATAGCTCCGCGTTCTGGTTCCTTAGCTCCGCGTTCTGGTGAGATTAACTCCGCGTGAGCAGATAAACAAGAATCTTAAATTGATTGAGATTAAGATTTTGGCTTATCCAAATACCCAAATTAAGTCCGATCAGAACTCCAAATCCCAAAACAAGATATTTAAATCAAGATTAAGATATTTGATTAGAATTCTTGATGAATGCAAAAAACCTTATTTTACTATTCCTATGGAAATCTGTATTCCTATTCCTATGGAAACCTCCTATTCCTATTCCTATAGGAACTTTCAAACTAAAGTCTATAAATACCCTCTTTGAGGAGACTTTAGAGATCATCAATTTTTAATAGATCAATTCGTAGATGATCATCAATCTTTAAGTGAAACTTTTGGAAGTTTTTGTGAAGTTCGAGTTACGCGTGAGAGCCTTGAACGAATCAAGACCAGAAAAGATCATTCAAAGTCGGCTGGCATCTTCTTCATCAAGAGCAAGAAGACCATCGTCATCAGATCGTCAAAAGGAGCTACTAGATAGATCCCGTCGCCACATAGATCCCACAAATCATTGTAAAAGAGAGCGATAAGTTATAAATTCTCTCGTTTGTTCTTTTTCTTTTGTTATCTTTCGTTGTAATCTAAGTTGAATTCAATGGAAGGAAAGCAAATTTCTGCTGCGAACAAACTGGCGACCACAGTGGGAGAAGTCTCTTTTATCGAAGAAGAGATCATGCTGCAATCTGACGTCGAGAGGATCGGATCCGACGTGGATATGCTAGTTGTTGAAATCGACTGTTGGCAGTGAAAATTTCTAAGTAAATAGGATTTTCCACAACAGAACGCGGAGCTAACTCCGCAGCTCCGCATTTGGCTATTTTAGCCTCGCGTTTGAACAAAACGCGGAGCTAATCAATAGCTCCGCGTTTTGATGAGTTAAACTCCGCGTGAGCAGAGAACCAGAATCTTAAATTGATTGAGATTAAGATTTGGACTTATCTAAGTACCCAAATTAAGTCCGATCAGAATTCAAAAATCGTGAGATTTAAATCAAAACTAAGATATTTGATTGGAATCCTTGATGAGAACAAATTCTATTTAGATTGAAACTCTCAAATCATCCCAAGGCTATAAATACCTCTTTGAGGAAGCCCTAGGGATCTTTTTATGAAGTTTTAGAGAAGTTCGAGTTACACATAGAGTCTTGAACGAATCAAGACCAGAGGAGATCAGTTCTATAGTCGGCCGCTATTTTCAAGAGAAGAGTTCGTCGTCAGATCGTCCAAAAGAACTACATCGATAAATCCCATCGCCACACAGATCTCACACTATTTTGTAAAAGAGAGCGATTGGGATATAAAATCCTCTCGTTTGTTCTTTCTTTTTCTTGTTCACTTTCGTTGTAATTTAAGTTAATTCAATGGAAGGAAAACAAAGAAATTCTGCTGCGAACAAACTGGCGACTACAGTGGGAGGCGTCTCTTTCACCAAAGAAGAGATCGTAGCGCAATCTGACGTCGATAGGATCGGATCCGACGTAGATATGCTGGTCGTGGAAATCAACCAACAGAAGTATGAGGAGTATCTCTTCTCTGAATCAGGTAACCTGAACGAAACGCGACACTATCGTCGCGTGCGCTCCAATACCCGAGAAACGGGTAAAAAGGTATCCACCGATGAACGGGGATCCTTGGAGACCGCAACCATAGAGTCGTTGTTTGGGCAGGAAATCCTAACAGAGGATGGTCTCTCTACTACCGAAAAAGGCATGGAAACTGGATTGACCAGAACCCAATTCCGGAATAGAAATCGAAGAGCTAGGTGAAAGGCCCTCAAAGCTCGCATTGAACGCGAGGCTAAGTTCATTGAAAGCGAGGCTATGATCCCTTACAAACTGGCTCGCGTTAACCACAAGACCAGTCAATATTGCGTTAAACGAGAAGATACAACTTGCGTTAATCGCAAGGACAAGCCAGCGTGTGATTCTCCACGCGAGGCTATTAGTGGGCTTAGCGATAAACGCGAAGCCAGTAAGATTTGCGTTAATCGTAAAATTTCTGACACTCGCGATAAACGCGAGGATAAAACTTCCCTAAAGCCAGCGTGTGATTCTCCACGCGAGGCTATTACTGGACTTAGTGATAAACGCCAAGCCAGTTCAACTTGCGATAAACGCAAGATTTTTGACCCTCGCGATAAGTGCGAGGATAAAATTTCCTTAAAACCAGCGTGTGATTCTCCACGCGAGGCTATTACTGGACTTAGCAATAAACGCGAAGCCAGTTCAACTTGCGATAAACGCAAGATTTTTGACATTCGCGATAAACGCGAGGATAAAATTTTCTTAAAGCCTGCGTGCGATTCTCCATGCGAGGCTAATACTGAGCTAAGCGATAAACGCGAAGCCAGTAGTACTTGCGATAAACGCAAGATTCCTCAGCTCCGCGTAAATCGCGAAGATGATTGGCAAATTGTCGTTAATCGTAAAAATCGCGCTAGACGCGAAGTTGTGACTTGCGTTAATCGCAAGAGTAAGCCAGCGTGCAAGAATTTTCTTCCACGCGGGGCTAAGGTTCCAGAAGATAAACTTCTGAAGGAACGCCAAGCCAGCGGAAAACGCGAGGCTAGCATAGCAAAACGTGGGGCTATTTCTCAGCTCCGCGTTCCAAAATGCGAAGCTATCTCTCAGCTCCGCGAAAATCAACCTGAATACAAAATCAGGATTGATCATCACTCCAGTGGATCAGAATTGGACTCCAGAGATCCCAAGAAATTTCAATGGGCCCCTAGACCCTCTCAGCAGATGAGTGGGCCCCACAACTCCATGACTAAAGTCACCGATCTCAGGGAGTACTTAACCAAGAAGAGAAGTATAGAGTAAGTTCAACCTGAACCAACTTGTCACTGCTAGCAGCTTATGACAGCGGTATCCGCTGTAATCGATAATTGCTGCTGCAGTAAGAACAGGGTATTGGTGTTTGACCGATTAAATAAGTCAGACAGAAACCCTGCTAAGAAAACAAAGGCTACTCCCCGAGAAGAATGGAGAGTTGTAACTTCCAACATGGTCGGCAAGGGTAAGAAAGTCATTAAAAGAGATGATAACTCAGAATCAAGTGATGAAGAACCTCATCACTTCACCCGATCATCTTGGTATGTGCAGTTCAAGTAACGCATGAGAGGCTTGAACCGCCTCCAATTAAACTCTAGGCATGTGCAATTAGGCGCCTCTGCCGAAATCTGGTGATCCTGATCCGATCATCTTGGTATGTGTAGTTTAAGTTACGCATGAGAGTCTTGAACCGCCTTCAATCAAACTCTAGGCATGTGCAATTAGGCGCCTCTGCCGAAATCTGGTGATCCTGACCCGATCATCTTGGTATGTGCAGTTCAACTTACGCATGAGAGCCTTGAACCGCCTCCAATCAAACTCTAGGCATGTGCAATTAGGCGCCTCTGCCGAAATCTGGTGATCATGACCCGATCATCTTGGTATGTGCAGTTCAACTTACATATGAGAGCCTTGAACCGCCTCCAATCAAACTCTAGGTATGTGCAATTAGGCGTCTCTGCCGAAATCTGGTGATTCTGATCCGATCATCTTGGTATGTGCAGTTCAAATTACGCATGAGAGTCTTGAACCATCTCCAATCAAACTCTTGGCATGTGGCGCCTCTGCCGAAATCTGGTGATCCTGACCCGATCATCTTGGTATGTGCAGTTCAACTTATGCATGAGAGCCTTGAACCGCCTCCAATCAAACTCTAGGCATGTGCAAATAGGCGCCTCTGCCGAAATATGGTGATTCTGACCCGATCATCTCGGTATTAGCAGTCTAAGTTACGCAAATGAGTCTTGGACTGTTTTACCTAAACAAATGAACTGTTTTTATGACAATTTATTTGTTGTGCAAGTAAATTTTCTAGCCAACAGATAAAAGAATCAAAAGATTTTCTTTATTCATCAATAAAAAAAAAAAGAATAAAGTTACAAAAGAATTCAAAGAGTCAGTAAAGTTCTCTCTTCTATTGCAAGTTCTTATTACAAAAAGAATAAAAGAATAGAATGAAAAAAAGTTATGGATCTCCTAGAAGCCTCAACTTATTCATCGTCTCGTCAATTACTCGACGACGAGTCTCCTCCACGGAATGTTGAGCCTGCCAGCGTAAATCATCATCGTTTATTGCCAGTTGCTGGGCCAACCGTTGACGAGATTCTTCAATAGTACGGCTCCTTATTATGCCTTCTTGTTCAAGCTGTCCTTGTTGAAGGATCAGCTCTTCCCGTTTCTTGACGGATTCTCCTAACCGAGACTCGCTGGCTTCTAGAATAACTCGAGCCTTAGCGATAGTCTCTCTGGCTCTAAGGATGGCGGCCTGACTCCCCTCAATCTCGAAGTCCACTATCTCTAACCCCCTGAGGATTGATTCCTGACTGGCTCGTAGTTCTGCCAACTCCCAAGACCAGACTTCCTCTTGGCGCCTCAGTTCCTCTTGGCAAGCCACCAACTCTCCCGTAGCCGCGCCGACTCGATCTCAGTGATCGCTTCCACATTCGCTTGGCGAACCGTGTTTAGCGTGTTCACCTGATCTTCCAAAGCTTCAAGGCGGGCCCGGTAGGGAGCTGCTCGGTCATGTCCCCAATCTTTTCAATATTATCCAGATAGCTAGACAATATTGGACGTCCAAGATTAAAAAAATCTCTTCCATCCAGGATCATTCCAATACACCTCCTTAGTAGCCGCAAAAAGTCATTTACACTGTGGTTGAAGAATTCTTCGAGAGGGTCCACAGTGTCTGTGTTTAAAACAGGCAGCGTTAAGGAAGATGTTGCCAGGGGAAGAGTGGCATCCGTTGGAGTCGAAAAAGGAGAAGCCCGTTCTTGTACCAGACTCATTACATGCGGGGCCAGTAAAGCCAATAAAGACTTGGCAGAACTGGGAACCCGAGGTGAATTATCACTAGTACAGATCACCCGAGCAGCACCACCAGCAGGAGTAGACGATGGAGTGTTTTCACCCGAAGCTCCTCCTGCGACGGAAGTGGCTTCAAATGAGAACTTCAAATTCTCCTCATCCCTGTTGGCGGATGACTTGGGACTGGAGGAGTCACCAATGTCTCAACAGCCATTATTGTCGACGATGTTAAAATCGCTGGCTGAGGAGTAGAGGGCACACCAACTACTACTGGAAAAGTTTCCTCGGAGCAGACCATAGGTGTCGGAGATGGCAGACTTAGGGATGGGGGAGTCTCTCTTACTACGGCCACAACGACAACCTCTGTCCTATCATCACTCCCTATTTTATCAATAGGAGGAGTCGATGAAGGAACTGAGCATGGGCCCGGCTTGAAGTAGTCTGCGTCAAACTCGTTCGCAGAACTACCCAGTCCACCCACAGACCCAGTTGTGCCAGAGTAATCCACCAGTTCCTCGGACTCCCCCCTGGTAGTCGAATGCATCGGCGAGTGGAGTTGACTATCTGCATTTCAGAAAGCAAACAAAGAGTGTTACATATAATAATGAAATGAATAATGAAAAGAAGATATAATATAAAAACCATACCAGGAGATACAAGTCCAGTGGTCGGACTTGAAGGAGGAACTGTTGCTGTTTCCAGAAGCGCACCCGTTTCGCTACCCAGAGGTTGCGTCGCGGAGTGTTCGACAGATTCTGCGATTGGGGGAGCCGGGATCTCAGTAGCACCTGGAGCTTTAGCAGGTCTACTCTCCTTTGCCGGCGCCGGAGGCAGAGTTGTGGCCAACAAGTCTGAAGCAAACTTTACCGCCGCCTCTTGAGAGACTAATAGGTTCCCCGGGCTAATTTCTGCTTCTTCTTCTCCGGTTCGCCTCTTACAGATCCGCGGCGTTTGATGGCTGGACTCCGGGAGCGAGAAACCAAGTCTTGAGGAGCACCACCAGCATCACCATCATCGTCATTACCATCATCGTCATCTCCGTCAGAGTTGCCAACATCTGACGGATCGGCCGCTGCACTAAGAAATTCATCCATCCCTTTTACCCTCACTCTTTTAGCCCCTTTGCGGCTAGAGTAGAAGGCCTCTATCTCTTTGCAGCAGCTGTGGTTGATAGAAAAATGGGGCACATCAGCATTGGCAATGCTGTACCAGGTGCAGAAGCTTAAAACCATGCTTAGCTCTGGCGATTTCAGGGGTAGCATAAATTCTGCTCCAGTTCCTTTAGCAACAAAATGGAATCAGCCCCGTGCCCCTGCGTACAGATTCCCTTCGTATGCCAACCCTTTATTTGGATTTCCTATATAAAGCTGCGTATATCCAAATTGACGAGCAAATCTACTCGGGATATACGGCTCTATGTAGCATATGGTGTCTTGCCTATACACCAAGTGTCCGAGACGAATGTTCAACAACCACCAGAAGGCCCCTGAAGATAAGTTGGTGAACTTATTTGCTCCCAAAATATCTTTAAACTTACATCCATACTCTCCCCCAGGGAAGTCTGGGAAGCAGCGGAAGATCTCGTAATTTTGATGATGATGGAGTGTTCTGCATATAATTGCTCTTCCAGACAGAGCGCTCGTACTTCTCTACGAAGAACGGCTTGTCAATTGAGTTGTAATCTGCGGCACTCATCAAAAACGGACAGTGCATGACTAGCCACGCCATTAAGTATGTATAGGGCATCTCTACCTTTGGGTTCGGTGTCTTCACCGTAGCAGCTTCTTTGGCCGCTTTACCCTTTCCAGCTTTACCTTTGTTCTTCTCTGCTGGCATAAAACTGTTGCAGAGGGCCCGGAGTCTGCTTTGGAGGTTGGCAACCATTGCTGGTAATAGCCCGAACGGTTGCCCGTAAGCCAATAAAACGGCAGGATAGACGACGTTCTTTGCGATGGCCTCCTTGGGTAGTGAAGAAACAACGCATCTCTTTAACCAAAGCATCAGGAATCCCGCAAGCAAACCTCTATCTGAAATTGGGAACTGTGCTTGGTAGTGGAAGCTTTGGAAAATAGTATCAGGACTGAATCCTCCTTCATTGGAGTCAGTTGTATAAATTGTAGCTTCCAGTTTGGAGATACGCTCCTTTATCTCTTCAACACTTACGGGTGAACGTCCCCGAACCATTGGGAGACTCTCCTTCAAATTAATAAAGAGGTAGTCAGCTCACTTCTTATAGCCAACTCCCTGATTCCTCACCCCGGCCAAGTCGGCGCAAATGTGATAGTGGCACATCATTTCCCAATAGGTTTGGTAGATGTGCTCATCCCCCGCTTCTAGTATCTTCAATTCTTCGGCGGTAGGGATATATTCCTCATAAGGGACTTCGCCCAATAATAACCCCGACACTTCAAACATCTCGTGGAGAGCGAATCCCAGCTAACCAATGGGTAGCTACGCTCCATGTCAGGCAGAAACATGAGCAGATCCCCGGCCTGGTACAACCACTTACTCTCTTCCTCAAAGAGGATCTCATCCGAGTGCTCCAGCGTATCCCCAAAGAGGAATGCGGGCTTCTCCAGTATCTCTCGGTTCATTGCTTCAAAAGGAGCGTCAGTGATAATCTCTCTCGCAGTTGCAGGGCTGTATCTTATCAATTTCTCCCTTCGCTCTCTAAGACCTGGCTTGAAGGCGGGAAGATCAGCGGTGAAACGGAACTGAGTTGCTGAATCTGCACCACCAACAAAGCCGAAGTGATGCTCTTGGGAGATTGGATCCACTGAATAGCCAAATGTAAAAGAAAAATCAAGAGTTAGAAAAGTTTCTACAAATCAGAAAATTTCTCTAAGTATGAAAATGCAGAGCTAGAGGTAACTCCGCGCGAAGCTAAGTGAAGTAACTTCGCGTTCACCCACGCGAAGCTAGGGTTGATAACTTCGCGCTTAAAAACGCGAAGCTAAAATTGTAACCTCGCGTAAAGAACGCGACAGTCAACAAAAGTAACTTCGCATTTCCAAACGCAAAGATAACGCGATAGCTTCGCGTGGAGGAAGACCAGAAGTCTTCTCCTTTCTCTCCAAGCCATTCGGCCGGAGTACGGCGATTTCGCCGGTGAGAGAGATGATTGGCCGGTCAAAACCGAGCCAAATCACTCTAAAAAAGTTCTAAAAAGCCCCCAAACTGAGGTTCTTACCTCCGATAGGCGCGGCATGGATCGGCTCGTCGCTGCGGCCGCTGCCATGACCGCTGCGGCCGCTGCTTGCGTCGGCCGCCGACGGCAAGGATGCGCGAGAGAAAGCGCGAGTCTTGGGTGCCATTGCTCTTGGAGAAATTGACGGAAATTCGATCGGAATTGGTCGGGTCGCCTGAATCGCCTGATCGCCGGTCGCCTGGAGCTCTTGAGTTCTTGAAAATTCTTGAAAGAGTGAGGAAGAAAAAGAGTTGGAACTCTATTTAAATGAAAAAACCCGCCTCTTGGTATTCGGCGCAAGAATCGGAGCAATTACTGATCAGGTGCTCTCTAAAATGCGAAGCTATTAGCTTTGCGTGGTGATGGGAAACACGAAGCTATTAGCTCCGCGCAACTATGCAAAATGTGAGGATAACTTGATATTTTAGCTGCGCGTTTCTATGAGAGGCTTCGACTTGGCATGTGCAATTAGGCGCATCTGTCGAAATCTGATAATCATCACTCGATTATTTTGGTATGTGCAATTCAAGTTACGCATCAGAGCCTTGAACTGCCTCCATTAAAACTAAGGCATATGCAATTAGGCGTCTCTGTCTAAATTAAATGATCCTTACCCGATCATTCTGGTGTATGTAATTAAATGCCTTCACCAAACTATCATTTAGCTCTATTTAAAGGGCTTTACCGAGGTTAATAATTGTAACCCGGTCGGTACTAACAGTCCAAGTTACGCAGATGAGCCTTGGATTGCAAAACTATGAACTATTTATTTTTTGAGCAAGCAAAATTCTTGAAGCTAACAGATAATGAGAAAAAGAATTATCTTTATTCATAAAGTAAAAAGGTTACAAAAGAAGAGGAAGTTATACCTCTCCCAAAAAGCTTCAACCTATTCATTGACTCACCAATAACCAGACGACGAGTCTCCTCCACGGAGTGTTGAGCTTGCCGGCGCAAGTCATCGTCATTTAATGCGATTGGTTTAACCGCTGACGAAGTGCTTTTCCAGTTCAATTCTCTGGTTCACATGCAAAAGATCTCCTCTGCAAATGTCAACTATGATCTGTTTAAAGTTCTTAGTGGATCATCTGAAGATACTGCTACAAGAATCCTAATGAAGATACACAAGTTGAATTCGACATGCTACAAGCCCTTAGATGATTATCTCTATCGTTTTGGAAAGCGAAAGAGATTGTCATCTAATAGAAATGGTCTTCAAGAAAACTTAATGAGTTGCCGCAGAATTCTTGTAACTCCTTCAAAAGTTTACCTTTTGGAGCCAGAGCGTGAAACCTGCAACATGTTGTAAAGCATATGCTTCTGGCTTCCTTAGAGTTATTTTTGCTGATGAAGATCGGTGCATGGCTAGCCTTTGAAGATATATCAGGGGATAGCTACGCTCCATGCTGGATAGAAATATCAGCAAATCACCAGATTGGTAGAGCCACATGCACTCCTTTTCAAAAAGGATCCGGTCCGAATACTCCACTGCAAAAGAAGAATCAAGAGTTAGAAAAAGTTTTACAAAACTCGAAAAATCTTCTAAGCATAAAAACGCGGAGCTAAAAAAAAAAATAATAATAACTCCGCGCACAACTGAGGAGATAGCCTCACGTTTCACTCGCGAAGGTAAAATTCATAGCCTCGCGTTGAAACGCGACAGCTAGTCAAAATAGCCCCGCGTTTCAAATGCGAGGATCACGCGATAACTTCACGTAGTAGAAGGCCAAAGGTCTTCTCCGTCTTCTCCTTCTTCTCCAAGCCTTACGGTCGGAAAACAGCGATCTTGCCTGTAAAAAAATGGTTGGTCGGTTAAAACTGAGCCAAAACAATCAAAAGTTGCCCTAAAGAGTCCAAAAGTTGAGATTTTTACCTCAAATGGGCGCGGCATGTACTGGTTCGCCGCTGTGTCCGCTCCCTCGGCCGCTGCCGCCGCTGCTAATGACGGTCGCCGATGGTGAGGAGGCACGCGACGCCGTACTCTTCTTAGGTGACATTCTAATGATGAGAATCTATGGAAAATCGAAAGAAGTCCGGTCGAAGATCGCTCATTCACATGAGTCGCTCGGTCGCCTGAACTCTGGATTCTTTGATTCTTCCAATGAAGTAAGGAAGAAGAGTTAGAAACTCTATTTAAATGAGAAAATCCGCCTCTTGGTATTCGACGTGAGAATCGGAGTAATTAATTAGCAGTTACTCACTGAAAAGCGAAGCTATTTAGCTCCGCGCAAGTGAACAAAACGCGAAGATGACTTGGTATTCTAACTCCACGTTTCAGTTTAAGTATCCAAAGTATTTCAAAATTTGCTAAATTCTAATCCATTTTGAAAACTTTGGAGGGGGTTCTGTTGGCAGTGAAAATTTTCAAGTAAATAAGATTTTCCACAACAGAACGCGGAGCTAACTCCGCAGCTCTGCGTTTGGCTATTTTAGCCTCGCGTTTGAACAAAACGGGGAGCTAATCAATAGCTCCGCGTTCTGCTTTCTTAGCTCCGCGTTTTGATGAGTTTAACTCTGCGTGAGCAGAGAAGCAAAATCTTAAATTGATTGAGATTAAGATTTGGGCTTATCCAAGTACCCAAATTAAGTCCGATCAGAATTCTAAAATCAAGAGATTTAAATCAAAACTAAGATATTTGATTGGAATCCTTGATGAGAACAAATTCTATTTAGATAGAACTCTCAAATCATCCCAAGACTATAAATACCCCTTTGAGGAAGCCCTAGGGATCTTTTTCTGAAGTTTTGGAGAAGTTCGAGTTATGCATAGAGTCTTGAACGAATCAAGACCAGAGGAGATTAATTCTACAGTTGGCCGCCATCTTCAAGAGAAGAGTTCGTCGTCAGATCGTCCAAAGGAACTACATCGATAGATCCCATCGCCACACAGATCCCATACTATTTTGTAAAAGAGAGCGACCGAGATATAAAATCCTCTCGTTTGTTTTTTCTTTTTCTTGTTCACTTTCGTTGTAATTTAAGTTAATTCAATGGAAGGAAAGTAAAGAAATTCTGCTGCGAACATCGACCAGCAGAAGTACGAGGAGTATCTCTCCTCTGAGTCAGGTAACCTGACTGAAACGCGGCGCTATCGTCGCGTGCGCTCCAATATCCGTAAATCGGGTAATCGGGGATCCACCGATAAACGGGGACTCTTGGAGATTGCGGCCATAGAGCCGTCGTTTGGGCAGAAAACCCTAGCAGGGGGTGATCTTTCTACTGTCGAAGAAGGCTTGAAAACTGGTTTGACCAGAGCCCAACTCCACAACCGAAATCAGAGAGCTAGGCGAAAGGCCCTCAGAGCCCGCGATAAATGCGAGGCTATTCAGGCAGCATAACGCTAGGTTAAGACTGTACCTCGCGAACTGGTTTGCGTTAATCGCAAGGCCTGTCAATATCGCGTTAAACGCGAAGCTGCAACTTGCGTTAATCGCAAGGACAAGCCAGCGTGGGATTATCCACGTGAGGCTATTTTATCTGGGCTTAAAACCAGAGAAGCTCGCGTTAATCGCGAGGATAAACTTTCTTTAAAGCCAACATGTGATTCTACACGCGAGGCTAAGACTCTCGTAAATCGCGAGGATAAACTTTCCCTAGAGCCAGCGTGTGATTCTCCATGCGAGACTAATACTGAGCCTAGCGATAAACGCGAAGCCAGTAAGACTTGTGTTAATCGCAAGATTTCTGATACTCGCGTAAACCGCAAGGATAAATTTTCCTAGAGCCAGCGTGTGATTCTCCACGCGAGGCTAAAACTGAGCCTAGCGATAAACGCGAAACCAGTAACACTTGCGTTAATCGTGAGACTCCTCACCTTTGCGTAAATCATGAAGATGAGTGGCAAATTTGCGTTAATCGCAAAAATCGCGCTAAACGCGAAATTATCACCTGCGTAAATCGCAAAAGTAAGCCAGCAAGCAAGAATTTTTCTCCACGCGAGACTAATATTCCAGAAGTTAAAATTCTGCAGAGACGCCAAGCCAGCGTGAAACGGGAGGCTAGCGTGCAAAAACGCGAAGCTATTATTCAGCCTCGCGTATCAAAACGCGAAGCTAATTCTCAGCTCCGCGTAAATCAACCTGAATATAGAATCAGGTTTGATAATCACACTATTGGATCAGGACTTGACTCTAATGATTTCAAGAAGGTTCAGTGGGCCCCTGGACCCTCTCAACAACCAGGTGGCCCCCACTATTCTTCGTCATCCGAGTTCACCAATCTCAGAAATTACTTGACAAAAATGAGAAATATGACTCAAGCTCAGCCACATTCAACATGTCATTGTGAGCAGCTCATAACAGCCATATCTGCTGTATTGGATAATTGCTGTTGTTCCAAAAAGAGAGTGTCTGTATTTAACAGAATAACTGAGTCTCGTCAAGATACCCCGAAGAGGAGAAAGAATGATCCGAGATATAAAATTAAAGAAAAAGAATTAAATACAGTGACCTCAAATATGGTCGGCAAGGGCAAAAAAATTATGGAGAAAGAATGAGTCAGATGCAAATGATGAGAAACCTTATCATTTTACCCGTCTCAAATCAGGCGTTGTCTCCCCTCGGAATTACAGGAAACTTGTAAAAGGTTCTTATGATGATGACAGCGATAATTCAGCTATAACTTCCATACAATCTTGTGCATCCTCCCGATCACTGAAATCACACTCGCACGTGGTAGACAGGTCAGATGATATTGACCAGAGGATAGAAGCCCAAGAGCAGATGATTCGAGATCAGCAAAAGGCCATTAATGACCTCAAACTAATGCTTCTAAAAGTGGTCGAAAATACCCAGAAGATCGCCGATGATAAGGCTAAAATTTCTTCGGAGCCGCCACGTAAGACAAATGAAGAACTAAAGAAGAAAAGGCTTATTCGACACATGAGAATGATGACAAATACTCTTTCCATGATCCTCATGGAGAAAAGATCGAGAAATTGCAAAGCCAACTGGATGCCCTAATGCACAAGAAAGAATTGAAAGAATCGGGGGTTTCAAGACCATACTCGTCTGAATGAGATTTGACACCGTATCCCGAAAAGTATAAACCCCTCAAATTGGAGTCATATGACGGGAAGGGGTCCCCAAGCCAGCACTTATATTACTTCTTATCGCAAGCAGGTCATCTGATGGGAAATGATCCCATAATGACCAAGATATTTACAAGTACCTTGTGAGGGCCTGCCTTTACATGGTTTATGTAGTTGCCCTCGGAAACCATAAACGCTTGGTATGATGTTGAGAAGCAATTTTTTGCACATTTCTTTGAGGATGATATCGAAATTTCGGTTCATTCCCTCCTTGCGACGAAACAAGGAGAAGAAGAAACGGTCAAAAGTTCATTGAATGCTTCAGAGAAAAATCCGTGTATTGTCGACACGGTATGACCCAGAAAATCCTGGTAGAAACCTGCAAATATAACTTTAGGACTGGCGTGCTGATAAGAATGAGAACTGTAGAGTCTAAAAATTGGAAAGATCTGTTGACGCAGGGAGAGCAGGCGGAAGATATAATTCGCCGGATTGAGGAATCTCGTAGCACGAGAAACTCTATGAATAACAGGCAATATCCACAGAATCCTAAAAATAAAGGGAAGGCTGTGATGGCGTCAGTTGCAGATCCAAAGCCAAGGCCTCAAAATCCGAGAGGTGCAGGTCAGAATAGGCCCCGCCAAGATAGAATTTAGACATTCAAGCCGGAGCATACATGTACTTTATTCCATCTCCTCCTTAGAAAGGGCATGTTGAAGTTTTCGGAAAATAGAAAACCGGAAGACACTGGTAAAACCAACGACCCCAACTATTGCCTGTACCATCGGAATGTCAGGCACCCAACTAAGGATTGCTATCCTCTTAAGAACCGAATTCAGGCATTGATAGAAGCCGGGATTCTCACACTTAAAGAGGA
The DNA here is from genome assembly GCA_036321105.1 of Dracaena cambodiana. Classification (NCBI taxonomy): domain Eukaryota; kingdom Viridiplantae; phylum Streptophyta; class Magnoliopsida; order Asparagales; family Asparagaceae; genus Dracaena; species Dracaena cambodiana. The sequence continues at coordinate 65,627,240 of JAYEPQ010000004.1, read as the reverse complement.
ATAAAAGAAAGTTTCTGCAAATATGACAACTTTAGTGGTATGAACCAATGAGTTCCCTACCAGAGCGATCCTTGTATCAGTAGGGAAGCCAATATCGACACCAAGCACGGGCAGCCCGCACTTGCAAGCTAGCCCCTTGGATATGCTCCGAACCACAGCTGTGACAAAGTCATTCTCATTGGCTAGCAGCCGGATTTGGCTGTGGGTGCCAAAAATATTGACGATGATAAATATCATATTGCTTCCACTACTTTTACTAGCCATTAGAATGGCTAATTAACTACCTGTTAAAGCGGCGGGAAGAGGAGATCAAGTTCCTCGCTAACCCTATCATACTGGGGGTAAAAGTATGAAATTAACTACCTGTTAAAGCGGCGGGAAGAGGAGGTTAAGTTCCTTACCAAATCCATTTATAACTGGAGGCTTGCTAAAAATCTCGTGGACCTGTTATGTTAAGCTTTTATCTCTGACAGTATGATTTGGATTATTCCCATCTCCGTTCAAGTTACGCGTGAGAGCACTTGGACTAGGCATGTGCAATTAGGCGCCTCTGTCGAAATCTGATGATCATTACTCGATCATTTTGGCATGTGCAAGTTCAAGTTACGCATAAGAGCCTTGAATTGCCTCCATCAAATTAAGGCATGTGCAATTAAGCGCCTCTGTCTAACTTAACGATCCTAACCCGATCACCCTGGTGTAAGTAGTAAAACGCTTTTCCCAAACTATCATTTAGCTCTGTTCAAAGGGCTTTACCGAGGTTAATAATTGAAACCCGATCGGTATTAACAGTCTAAATTACGCAGATGAGCCTTGAATTGTTTTACCAAAACGATGAACTATTTATTTGTTGTGCAAGCAAATTTTGTAGCTAACAGATAAAAAGAAAAAGAATTGTCTCTATTCATAAAGCAAAAAGTTACAAAAGTAGAGGGAGTTATAACTCTCCCAAAAGCTTTAAACCTATTCATCGACTCACCAATAACTCGACGACGAGTCTCCTCCACGGAGTGTTGAGCTTGCCGGCGCAAGTCATCGCCATTTTATGCGAATTGCTGATCAACCGCTGATGAGATTCTTCAAAGGCGCGGCTCCTTATTATGCCCTCCTATTTTAAACTATCCTGTTGATTGTACTGTGCCAAACGAGGTGCTTTTCCAGCTCAATTCCCTGGTTCACATGCAAAAGATCTCCTCTGCAAATGTCAATTATGATCTGTTTAAAGTTCTTAGTGGATCATCTGAAGATACTACTATAAGAATCCTAATGAAGATGCACAAGTTGAATTCGACATGCTACAAGCCCTTATATTTCATTCATGATCATCTCTATCGCTTTGGAAAGCGACAGAGATTGTCATATAATAGAAATGGTCCTCAAGAAAACTTAATGAGCTGTCGCAGAATTCTTGTAACTCTTTCAAAAGTTTACTTTTTGGAGGCAGAGCTTGAAACTTGCAACTATGATATGCTTCTGGCTTCCTTTGAGTTACTTTTGCTGATGAAGATTGGTGCATGGTTAGTCTTTGAAGATAGACCAGGGGATAGCTACACTCCATGCTGGGTAGAAATATCAGCAGGTCGCCAGATTGGTAGAGTCACATGCACTCCTCTTCAAAGAGGATCTGGTCTGAATGCCCCATTGCATCTCTAAAGAGAAAAGCATGCTTTTCCAACATTTCTCGGTTGATGGCCTCGAAAACTGCATCGATGATAATCTCCCGTGCAGTAGCAGGGTGGTATCTGATTAATTTCTCCCTGCGCTCCCTCAGGTCCGGCTTGTATGCAGCTAGAACAGTGGTGAAACGGAATTGGGCCGTCAGATCCGTACCCCCAGCGAAGTCGAAGTGATGCTCTTGGGAGAGTGGATCCGCTGAGTAGTCAACTGCAAAAGAAAAATCAAGAGTTAGAAAAGTTATTACAAGATCAGAAAATTTTCTAAGTATGGAGACGCGGAGTTAAATATAACTCCGCGCGAAGTTAAGGAAATAGTCTTGCGTTTTGACAAAACGCGAAGGATGATAACTTCGCGCGTAAAAACGCGACAGTTAGCAAAAATAACTTTGCGTTTAGAAACGCGAAGATAACGCGATAGCTTCGCGTGGAGGAAGACCAGAGGTCTTCTCCTTCTTCTCCAAGCTATTCGGCCGGAGTATGGCGATTTCGCCGGTTAGAAAGGTGATTAGCCGGTCAAAACCGAGCCAAATCACTCCAAAATTGTTCTAAAAAGTCCAAAAATTGAGATTTTTACCTCCAATAGGCGCGACATGGACTGAATCACCGCTGTGGCCACTGCCTCGGCCGCTGCCGCCGCTGCTAGCGACGGCCGCCGATGGTGAGGAGGCGCGCGATGTCGTGGTCTTCTTGGGTGCCATTGATCTTGGAGAAATCGCCGAAGTTCTTGAGGAATTCTGAAATCTAGAAATTCTAAGTGAAGAAGAAGAGTTAGAACTCTATTTAAATGAGAAAACCCGCCCCTTGGTATTCGGCGCGAGAATCGGAGCAATTACTGAGCAGTTACTCATTCAAACGCGAAGCTATTAGCTCCGCGCAAATGTAAAACGCGAAGATAACTTGGTATTTTAACTCCGCGTTTTTAGTTTGAAACTCCAAAGTATTTCAAAATTTGCTAAACTCTAAGCCATTTTGAAAACTTTGGAGGGGGTTCTGTTGGCAGTGAAAATTTCTAAGTAAAAAGGATTTCCTATAACAAAACGCGGAGCTAACTCTATAGCTCTGCGTTTGGCTATTTTTAGTCTCGCGTTTGAGCAAAACGCGGAGCTATTCAATAGCTTCACGTTCTGGTTCAATAGCTCCGCGTTCTGATTCCTTAACTCCGCATTTTGGTGAGATTAACTCCGCGTGAGCAGATAAATCAGAATTTTAAATTGATTGAGATTAAGATTTAGGCTTATCCAAATACCCAAGTTAAGTCCGATCAGAACTCCAAATCTTGAGATTTAAATCAAGACTAAGTATTTGATTAGTATCCTTGATGAATACAAAAACCTTATTTTACTATTCCTATGGAAATCTTTATTCCTATTCCTATGGAAATCTTCTATTCCTATTCCTATAGGAACTTTCAAACTAAAGTCTATAAATACTCTCTTTGAGGAGACTTTAGAGATCATCAATCTTTAATAGATCAATCCATAGATGATCATCAATTTTTAAGTGAATCTTTTGGAAGTTTTTGTGAAGTTCGAGTTACGCGTGAAAGTTTTGAACGAATTAAGACCAGAATAGATCATCCAAAGTCGGCCGGCATCTTCTTCATCAAGAGCAAGAAGACCATCGTCGTCAGATCGTCAAAAGGAGCTACTAGATAGATCCCATCGCCACATAGATCCCACAAATCATTGTAAAAGAGAGCAATAAGTTATAAATTCTCTCGTTTGTTTTTTTTCTTTTGTTTTCTTTCGTTGTAATCTAAATTGAATTCAATGAAAGGAAAGCAAATTTCTGCTGCGAACTGACCTAACAGTGAAATTCCGATTTTTTTCCCATCTCCAAATGACATCATCACATTCATTAGCACTCGGAGGGAACTGCTGTATGAGATTCTTAAGCTCTATGGCTTGTGAACGAGTTGCGACATCTGTATATACATTAATTCCCAAGTCCCACCTACTTCGGTGCCACAACTGGCTAATGATGACATTCTTATCGTTTGCTAGTTCGTAAACCTTAGGGAAAAGCACCCTTAGTGGTACCTCTGTACACCACCGATCATTCCAGAAAGATGATCTTCCCTTCCTACCCGGGGTGAACGATATACCTGATCGAAAAATATCCTTTGTTCTTAGTACCCCTTTTCAGAAACTTGATATATGTGATGTGTTATGATTTTCTTCCCACCATTTGCCTCTTCTCGGGCCGTACTTGAGTTGCAATAGCTTTTGCAATTGTTCTCCTGGTTTTGTCAACACTCCCCACCACCATTTGGTCAAGAGGACAAGGTTGAAGGTTTTTAGATTCAGGATTCCTAGACCTCCTTCCTTTTTTGGTTTACATACTTGGTCCTAGCCCACTAAACTGTATTTTGACTGATTTTCTGAAATTTCCCTCTATAAGAATTTTCTTCTAATTATATCTATCCTCTCTCTAACCCATGATGGGATGGTGAGGATGGACATGAGGTAAAGTGGAATGGATGAGAGAACCGAGTTTATTAGGACGATGCGACCTCCTAGAGAAAGGTATCTGGCCTTCCATCCATCAAGCCTCCTCTCAATCCTATCAATGACGGGGCACTAGTCTCTTTTGATAAGCCTTCCTTTCCTAATCGGTACACCTAAATATTTAATAGGAAATTTTTTCAGTTTGCAGCCCAAGATACTCTGAATTGTCAATGTAAGTGGGCCCAGGGGTCCCAGTCCTATCATGGAACTATTTTTGTAATTAATTCTTAGGCCTGACCAAGCCTCAAAACAGTAGAGTACCCATTTCAGGACAACGGCCCCCTTAAATCTATTCTCACAGAAAATCAACGTGTCATCCGCATACTGGAGATTAGTGATAATAAAGTTCCTGCTTCCTGGTAGTCCCTTCATAAGCTCAGCATTCGATGTTTTCCTGAGCAATCTATTTAGGCCATCAACGACAAGTACAAAGAGGATGGGGGATAGGGGATTTCCTTGGCACAGACCTCTTTTACAAACAATCTCCCTGCCAACCTCTCTGCTGACGACCGTCTGGATCTTCGCTGAGATGAGCCACATTTTAATCCACTGAGTCCAACAAACTCCAAAACCGCTATTCTGGATGACTTCCATTAGGCAGTCCCAACTTACCAAATCGTAGGCCTTCTCAAAGTTAAGCTTGAGAAGGAATCCGTCTTTCTTTGTCCTTTTACAGTGATGAATCACTTCTTTTGTTAGGACTATTCTACCAAGAATACTTCTCCCTTGTATAAATCCCGACTGTGTTTCATCGATCAGGTGTGGGAGGACGGCTGTGAGGCGATTCGCCAGGAGTTTGGATATGATCTTGAAACAGCTGTTCAATAAAGTTATAGGCCGATAATCTCAAACTATTTCAGGCAATTCTTTCTTCGGGATGAGAAGTATGAACGAGTAATTGATTCTCTCGATCTTTGCTCTTCTTTTCGCGAAGTCGGTTATGAGTGCAATTAAATTCCCTTTAATCTCCTCCCAGAAAGTTCTGTAGAAAAAAAGGGGGAAACCGTCCGGGCCTGGTGCTTTATTAGGACCAAGATCCCAAACTGCCTTCTTTACCTCCTCTTCCGAAAAGTCTTTCTCCAGCATCTGAAGATCCACATCTGAATGCCACTGCTCGTGGAACATTTCAATTCTGTTGGTCGTGGTTCTTCCGAAAAGCTGATTGAAGTGTTGGTAAATGTGGTGGTATATGTCTTCTCCCTCGATGAAGGTTCCTTCTGTTGATGTAAGTTTGTAAATGGTGTTTATCCGTCTCCTCATATTCACCAATTTGTGGAAGAAATCTGTGTTCGCATCCCCTTCCTTTAGCCATTTGCTGTGAGCTCTTTGTCTCCATTTGGTATCCTCCCTTTTGTAAATCTCTCCTATCAGTTTCCTTAGCTCACCAAGGCAGGTGGTCTTTTTTTTACACAGCGTCTGGACTTCCTCCTCTCGTTCTAGAAGCTCAATCTCCTTTATAACTTCGTCCTTAGACAATTCTTGCATCCTGAAATGTCTCCTCTCCCATCTCAGGAGAACTCTGCGTAATCGATGCAGTTTTGTGCACATGTTATCGGCCGCATCCATCCTCGTTGTTTGTTGTGCCCAACTCTGTTTAATGATTTCATGTACCTCTTCATGTTCGAGCCACCACTTTTTGAACCTAAAGATACGTTTTTTTTTTTGTCTGACTTCTCGGACTCTAATCTTATGGGTACATGATCCGAGGTTGGCCTACACATAGGGCGCACAACAGCGAAGTTGAATTTAGTTTCCCAGTCCGGGGAAACAAACACCCTGTCTAATTTTGCCATATACGGATCCTCTCTCATACTAGATCACGTGTAACGACATTCTATCAGCGGTATTTCAATTAACTCCAGGATTCCAATAAGTTCGTTAAAATGGTCCCTGTCTCGTGTGTTCATGTCCCCCCCTTTCCTTTCGTCTGAAAACTTTACTACATTAAAGTCTCCAACAACCCAAGGGTCTGTTTTCACGCCCTCACCCTTAACAGATCATCCCATAATCCGACCCGTTGATCGCTCCTGTTTGGGCCATATACCGCCGTCACCATTTGCGTCCATCCATCTCTCTTTCTTTTTGTTATTATAGAGAGAGTGAAAACCCCGATCCGGGACTCCTTAATTTCAAAATGACTCCGGTCCACTCCAATCAGAATGCCACCTGATGCACCAGTCGCATTCTTGACAACAAAATCGAATCTACTCCCTAGCTCACAGAGAACACTCAGTGATGGGTTATTAAGTTTTGATTTCACCAAGCACACAATATCGATAGCTGTGTTTCTACACGTATCGGACACCATTCGGCGCTTGTCTTTGGTGCCAATTCCCCTAACATTCCAAAATAGTGTGTTTATAATTCTTAAATGTACAACCACTCCATATCTAACCTAGGCGGTTAGCAGCTTCCCTTGCCCTTCTTCCCTACCCCGTGTTCTATCCCCAGAACCTCCAAGTTCCTAATTAATGTTAGATTGCAGGTGTGGTTCTCATTATTGGTGCCCATATCAATCTCGCATATGCGTGCAATGGAAAGTAAGATGTTATCAGGTATTAAATTGAGTACATCTAAGGGGGCAATATTTTTACCTTGCTCGTAGTCTGTAAGAAGAGCCTTGCGCTTTGTGACAAGTGATGCTACTTCTCCTGTCTGATACTCATGGACTCCCCTCTTCTGTTCCAATCTCCTGGTTCGCCTAGCCGGTGTGATCTGTACCCCCTTTGGCTCTAGCTCGTGATGCCGATCCCCTCTGATAGGACTAGACTGTTCTTCTCCATCATTGTTATCAGTGGCAACCTTCAGAAGAGGTTTTTCCAGCGGCTCTGTAGATGTATGCTCCTGAGGTATTGCCTGTTGGGTGCAGACTGGGCTGGTCATCTCTTTCATTACTTCCTCTGGTGCAGATTCTCCTCCTCTCTCTGATGCATGTTGACTGTGTCAGTTCTTCAACTTCTCCCTGATACATGTTGGGCTAGTCACCTCTTTCATTGCTTACTCTGGTGCAGATTCTTCTTCTCCTCTCCTTGAAACATGCTGACTGGGTTGGTTCTTCAATTTCTCTCTGATTCTTTTCGGGTATCTTGACGGTTGCCACCTGCGTATCTTCGTTGGTTTTCTTCTCTCCTCTCCAGAGACTATGTTGGTTAGTAACTTCGAGGTGGTCTCCCTGAGACCTCCTTATCAAAACCAGGCAGTATGGATAGTAAACCCAACTGTCTAATTAATTTCGAGGTTTCATCATCCTCACTGAGACCCATATTCTTAATTTTTTCAAAGAAGTCTAATACCCTATCAGAGGTTCTATCTACATCCATGAGGTTAGATGTGCTGCGCACAGGTCTCATTCCCAATCTCTCTGTGTCCAAGGTCAAATCTCCATCCACATTCCTGGTCATATACATAAAATTAGATCCTCTCTCATCAATGACTTGATGAATTTGCTGTGTGTGGGTCCCACTGGTAGTGAAGGCAAGATTTTTCTCCTCTCTGCAGATCCCACTCCTTTCCTGCCGCAAATTTCCTTTGTTTCCTTCCTCATGTGGTTGGTGGGGTCCACCCACTAATTTGGTCTCCAAGAAAACATTTTGAATCCCCCTCCTTATTTTTTTCCCTACCTCAATAAAGGAGTTGTCTTTGTCTTTATGTGGGCGACGGGGTCCGCCCTCTTCATGAAAGCTGGCATCCCTCCTTACTTTTTCCCCCTCTTCATTAAAGGAAGCCCGGTCTTGGAGGAATGGATTGCCACTTTCCTCTTCCCCACCTACTCTGGTACAGAGCTTCGTCTTTTCACCTTCTCCCCCAATTCCGCTTTCTTCGCCTAATTTGGCCGAGAGACGTGAGCTACAACCAGAAAGAGCAGGTCCACTCTGACTTAAGGAAACCCGTTCGCCTTTAGTAACTCTTGGCTTGTCTTTCCCATCTCTTTTTTCGCTATTTCTCTCTTCATGGAGCATCGGTTCACCAACTCCTCTGTCTCCTACCTCCAACTGGTAAACATCTTTGCCCCTTTCTCTTGTTGCAGAATTGGTTCCTATCTCGGAAATTTTTGCTTTATTTGTGAAAACTGGCTCGGGGACTTTCTGGTGTGGTTGGTTGGGCCTTTCCTTCTTATCCATCTCCTGTCGCGGTTGGTCCAATGTACGGTGCTACGTGAATCGCCGTTGATGCCCGGCGGCCGGGATGTTTCCCGGAGGTAGGGTGGCGATCTCGCTTGCGACCCTTGTCTACCGGTGAATCATCCACCGCCGTAGGCTCCGGCGTTTCATAGATGACCCGGTCCGTGATTCGTGGCCCCGGCGGGAGGAGAATCTTGTCGATAACTCTTATTGTGGTTTTTCTCCGCTGGTTACCGACCACTATCATGAGCTCTTTGGGTATGGAGTCTACACTTTCGCAACCAATCCTTACTCTCGCCATTGACAAATCCGTTCTATTGATGGTTACATCGGCGACGTCGATCAGATGAGCGAACTTGGCTACCACCTTGCTGAGGTCGCATCTGTTCCAATGATGCAATGGCAGCTCCTGGATGGCAATTGTGGCCGTTATCGAAAATAATTGGATCTAGTCGTCTTCCTCACCGAACCATCTGTACACCGTAAAACCGGCGGTGTGGTCTCGGCAAGGGATCGATGTCCTTCCGACGGCAAAGTCTAATCCCTCATTGGACGGGAATCGAACTAGGTAATATCTGCCCAAATTGTGGAACTTCCATTCGAAGCGAGAAAAAACTGTCGAGATGGCTTTAAGTCCACCGATCATATCAGGCACCGATGGGTTCCCGTGACCAGGGTACACAACTCCTATGATCTTTGAGAGCCATGCCCAGTCCTCCGCCACCCTATCTGAAGTTGGGAGAAAGAGGATAGGTTTGTTTTTCTTTTCATCCTGTGAGCCATCGAAGGTCTTCTGCTTGCTTATTGTTTCCCTGTTCACTGATCTAAGATTTGTGGTGCCTCCATCCCTGCCACCTAATTTGGGATTGGGTTCTGTCGCCCCCTGCTTCATTATGCCATTGCCAAGCATAGTACCAACCCGTCGAGCCATCAGTTGCTTTCCCCCGCCCTTCTGATCCGAAGTTCTTGAGTTGGTCTTCTTTGTTAGAGGCATCCTTTGGTTTTTTGCTTGTTGATCAGGTGACTTCATTCTTGTCGGCAAGACTGGGCACTCAGCGATCTTGTGGCCGAGAGTTTTGCAAAAACGACAGCGAATGAAAGGGCACTCATCCTTGAAATGGCCCTTTCGGCCACATGTCCAGCATTCCTCCCCGTTGTCACTTCCAGAGAATGAGATTTTTCTCTTTTGACCAACAATGGCAGTGGTTGGTTTCCTTACCCTCCTGCTTGAGGTACGAGCTCGGACCTCTGTCCATGGCACACCATTGTCTTCCTCTTGCTTTCCTCTCTCTCCGGACTCGCCGGCCTTGGCAAGCAGTGCGGCGACCTCTAAACCAGTGAAAGTTGTTTTGGGGTCAATGTTGCTAGGGTTCATCGAATTGACCAAGGCTGTAACTGTCTTTTCGGTCTCCGGCGATCCCTTCGCGACGTCGGCCCAGCTTCTTCTCTTGTACTTGGGGTTCTTGTCTTCGTCACTTCTTTCATGCTCGCGAGTCTTGCCCCTCCCCAGCCATCCCCAGTTAAATTCCATGCCGATGATGTTAAGCTGAGGCTAAACACCACCCACAAACAGTCCCCCTTGTCGACCCTTTTTCCCCTTTTTTATGTTTTTTTTTTAATTTTTTTTTTCAGGATCGCCGGAGGATCACTGGAGTTCGGGGTGACTTACCTAGAATCGCCCTTCCCTCATTAAACTAATATGACCTTGTATTTCAACAAGTTAGGTGTTGACACGCAACTTTTGGCCGTTGTTCATTTAAGGACGAATTTGATTAATTGTGATTGCCACTACAAGATTTATCCATCTGAGACATGCAGAAAAATAGTTGTGTTCGCCTTCATATCGATCTTCTCTTCACGCTCCTTTCAATTTAACCTTGCAAAATAGAGGGAACAAAGTAACTATCTAGAGGTTTGTGCAGCAAGTAGACCTATCAAGATCAAGGTTTTAAATGTCGGTTATAGCGGATATATCAGATTGAAAAATTTTATAGCAGTTATCATTATCCGGGTAATATCGAAGATATTTTTCAAATATCGGATGTCAATACCAGAACATAAATATATATGCACATATCATAGAAAATAAATATGAATTAGGTAGTTCATGCATACATCATAAAAAACTACATTATATATATATATATATATATATATATATATATATATATATATATATATATATATATATATATAAATTTATGATATACTTGTTTCGACTACTTGCTTTAAGCCGGGATCCATAACTACTAACTAATTATAGAATCTTCATAAATGATAACTCTGATCATACATAAATGAAAATGGACTAACTAATATAAAAGTTTACGCAATAAAAGGAGAAAAAATAAATAATTAAATATCACATATTCATACCATATCCACAAGTCCATATTAAAATCATAAACTGATAGTCCACATAACATGCAAGCAAAACCATGATTTTAGAAGTTATAATTAAACTAAGCCGATTTTGGATAATTTTGGCCGCTATTTTGCATCCGATATTGTGGCCGGCGGCTGCAATATTAGCTCCAAGCCAATATTGCACCGCTATTTTTCCAAAAATACTAAACGCTATGAAACTGTTTGTATCGTTACGTTTTGTATTAAACAATGAAATATCGGCCACAATATCGATATTGCGGCCGCTATTTAAAACACTGATCAAGATAATTGATATACAAAACAAAAAGAACAAAGATCTTGATATGGGTGTTCCGTGGGGGTTGGAGCCCTAACCTAAAAACAAAGAAAAAAAAATTGTATGTATTCACATGCTCGTGTTGATTAAAAATTTTTGATTTTTGTTTTAAAGAATGATCTAGATTAGATCTTAAGAAAATGAGGAAGGAAGCAGTAGAAGCAATGAATAAAGTAAAAAAGAGGCTTGGAGAAAGCTTCTCTACATTGTTTGATTGATGGAGATGGAAGATGAGAGATTTGCTAAAGAACAGCGGGCGATCAATAGGAGCTTTTGAAACCCCATTTCGCAACACTTCAAGTTGAAATCATGCTTGGGACATCCTCTTTTGTAAAAGAAGGCTATGAGGCATATTTATCGACAGTTGGTAACTGACACAGGGGTTTGAGCTTCTGAATGGCTAGCCAACGGCCATCAAGAAGCTCTAGGGCAACAGCTGTTTAGAACATGACGTTCCTACGGTCTTGTAGAGACTCAATTTACTCCAAATCAATGCAAAATTCAAAATCGATGACTAATCAAGTCCTCATAGGATTGTAGGAACTTCCATTTCTGGACAGGCTCGCTACCTGTAGTCCAAAGCTCAACATTTTAGGGCCATTATTAGCTGCCTATAAATGTCTCTACGCCTCCCTTTACATAAGTGGATTTCCTTGTAGCAATTTCAGGTTGCTGGATTGCAGAATAGTACGTCAAAAACTTCTTCAGTTGATTAGTTATTGGCGTTCTTCGTCGAATCTCGTCTTCCATCATCAATCAAACAACATGGAGAAACTTTCTCCAAGTCTCCTTTTGCTTTATTCGTTGTTTTTATTGCTTCCTTATTTTCTTATGATCTGAACCTGTATCGTTCTCCATAACAAAAATAAGTTTCAACAATCTTCACAAGCACATACAGTTTCCTTGTCTTTGGCTTACTGACTCAATATCATACATAAGTCGAGGAATGTTTACTGGAAAGTTATTTTAGGATTCTTGCTTACATTAAAAGTCTCTTGAAAAAGAGTTGTTCTACATAAGCATTGACATATTCACATCTCTGCATATTCGATATACAATAACAATAATAGTAAGTTAACCATTAGTTAACTTATATTTATTGAGGTAATCTAGTATCATGAAAAAGTAAGAAAAAGGATATAGTGTCTTGATCGAGTGCTGAGATAGAGTATCTAGTTATGGTACATACTATGTGCGAACTAGTGTGGTTAAAGAACTTGTTGACCGAGTTTGGTTTTAAACCAAAAAGTCATGTGCACATGCATTGTGATAATCGATTTGCTATTTATATTGCTCAGAATTCCGTGTTTTATAATTTCACCAAGTATATCGAGATAAATTGTCATCTGGTTCGAAATGCTATGATGAAGGTAATTATCAGTAGAGTAGTTGACTGGACTAAAACTATATTTCGACAGTAATCTCTAGTCTTTATAATAAATTAGGTATAATTGATATCTATGCTCTAACTTGAGCGAGTGTTAGATTACACTATTTTGGGTAAATATGTTTATTAGGTATAGAGCCGCCTTGGATACTATTCACTTGTATCTCTATTTAAGTGATCTCTCACATCTATAAAATATAGTTGACTATTTCATAACAAGGGGAATAGAGAGTTCAATATCAGTGGCAGGGTCTAGTTGTCTTGATACACGTGCTTCCAAAACTGCTATGGTCCCTGAATGATTTAGCCACCATTTGCTCGACTTAGAAATACGATTTGAATCTCGAGATCGCCAACCTCAGTACACTCTATAATGTTTGCACTTCAACATCGTAAACTTTAATATTATATATTATATATATGTATACACATTGCACGTACACGTAGATAGACACAAATGCCTATCTAGCTAGCTCTCTTCATCTCCAGAAAAATCTGGTTCTGTTGGCTTGCTCAGCAACCTTCTGTCTCTGCAATCCAAAGTTGGCTCACCTGCACCTTTTCTCACACTTCCAACTAGCTGGCCCACAAACATTGCCGCTGCAGGCTTAGGCTCCCTCCCTGACTCTACCAGGATGAGACCAGCTGTCAATTTTCTTTGCCTGTGTCGTCGCCATGCTGCCTGAATGAAGCAAGCTGCCCATGTTCGCCAATGCTGTGAGTAAAACCTAAACTTATGCCGAATACGCTTGCTGTGGAGTCGTCTAAACTGTGCAGCAACAAATCTCAAATCATCAGCGACAAGAGCAAAGACTTCGACCTCTGAAACAGTCCTGACAGTGCGCGTAGAGGATGGAAGGACGGCTGCAGTACTTGCCCGGGGATCGAGTGCCCATGTTAACAGCTCTTCACCACAGAAGTCCCCAGGGCCAATCCTGCATGAATTGAAGAACCCAGTACGACCGCCATTGGTAGTAGTGGAGTCGAGGTGACCTCGGATGATGAACAACATTTCATTCACTGGGTCAAGCTCCCGGACAAGACATGTATCAGAAGTGTAAAGTGCTGGCTGTAAACGCTCGCAAATGGCATCAAGCATTCGGTCTTCCATCTGGTCGAACAGTGGTACCTGTAACCAGAGTAGTACATAACACTGTTAGATATCATTTTAGGCCTTAGATGGAGTTTCCAGTTGTGTTCAGGTCAACTTACTCGTCGCACAAGATCAAGGCAGAGATGGCGCTTGATATCTCTACGAAGGTCCGGAGGGAGGCTCCTAAGCAATGCTTCCTCATCCACCCCCTGTGTTGCCACCCACTTGTACTGATCATACCTCCTAACACACTGCCTCAGCTCCAGTGGCAGCTGCCTGTTTCGCATCCACCTCTCTGTGTCTGTCCTCTTGTTTCGCCATTCCTCCAATCGAGCTGCAGTTGATTGTAGATATGACTGCCAAATGATAGATATCATTCTTAGAAGTTACTATCTAGAGATGACTCGAGCTTTCCAAGTGCCAAGTTTTGTTTTGAAAGTATCTAACCTGCATGTTTCCGATGAGTAATCCAAAGAGCACCAACCCTAGGATGGCAATAACAATTGCAAAGAGGTTCTCTCCGACGTAAGTGCTTGTTACGAAATTCTGACCTAAAGAGCTGGAGGATTTTACTCAATATGGGTCAACTGTTTATTAATGTCAATAACTGGCAGAAATATTACTGATTATAAGTTAATTACCTGAGGTTCTTAAGTCCCCACCAGAAGCAGTAGAAGTACTTAGGAACAAATGGCGCGGAGGTGACGTTGTTGGTCACTGCATCCGCATAGATTCCGAATCTATACAAACTGTTACTTGGGTTGCAGAAATTTGTTAGGTTGCTTGACTTGAACCAAATCTTTCTTGCGTTGTCTATGCTTTTACAGTCAAAGAATTGATATTTGCACTGTGGTGACTCGAGAAGGCAAGCCTGTCTCCAGCATGAATCTTGTCGCTCGATAGCCAGGAGATACCAGGAAGCACCAATAACCTTCACTTGCAAGTTACAAGTTACACTGTACGTAAGTAGGAATATGGTAGAACTGGAAGAACCTAGGTAGAATTCCAAATAATCTTTTTTCCAAGTTGGAAAAAGAAGAGACCAAAGAAAATCCTCAATATGTAAAAGTGCTCTGAACTTTTACAGTGGAAAAGATGTCCCATTAGTTTATTGTAAGATGCATTTATTTGATTTCTTCTCTTGTGAGGGTTTCATCTCTCAAAAACAGAAGATAACCTCTTTCTTTGCATAGTTTGGGGACCAGTGAAATGTAGATGATAAGGATGAGTAAGTTAGTAATGTTGTTGCTTATGATTTTGAAATTTGAGCTGAATCCTTGGAAGCAAGGAGATTTGTTCCATCCAAGGTTTTTTTGGTAATTTGCTTGTTTGGTTGAAGTATGCTTGTTAGGGGTTTCTTCTCTATTTCCTTTTTTCTCTTCCAATTCTCACTGGCTGAAAGTTTTTTTCTCTGTTCCTTTTTGAACCTTGTTTCTTCTTTAACATCATCTACATGTATCGTACACAATCCGAAGGGATAAATGATGAACTTAATTGTAGAAGAGAGTTAAAGAGTATTGTTTTAACATTGACGTGACATCAATACAAACACCCTATGCAATGGACATCAATACAAACACCCTATTCGTGCATTGCGGTCACATAAGTAGATATTGAACTGTTCTTTGGTCTCATGTTGTAAAGAGTCAATATAGCCAAGAAAGAAATTTTGAGTGCGAAGAAGTATTTGCTACTTCAATATGCAGAAGAGTATGTCTAAACCTAAACACGGGATAAATTTGATAAGGTTATCTAAAGATGATAATCTCTAGTATCCACCAAATTCTAATCCAAAACATAAAACATACTTAATGATGCAAATTTTGATTCTTTGGGAAGAAATACATGTTCACTAGCAAAATACTATCAAATACTTACATGGCTTACTAACATGTAGAGGACGAGGTTGTATGCGGCTCCAGCCCATGCAGTTTCTATCATGACTCCACTTGCCTTCACAATTTCTGATGAGAGAGGAAAGATTAGGAAGAGCCTTGGAAGGTATTGGAAGATGATGGCGAACCTCAGTACATTCCTAGCGTTTGTGGTTGTAGAACCCTCCAGGTTTGGGATTACAAACCATATCATAAACTGGAACACAGAAAGGGGAATCAATGAATGTAAGATTATACCAATGAATCCTAAACCACTTGAAGTTGCAAGTCTGAATAATGTTTATTTCGGATAAACTAATTGAGAAGTTCATTAGATTGTATATCTAAATTGTTGAGGTCAAGGATTAGATCTTCTATGGAATGATTCACGTAAATATGAATGACACTGACAGATCAATGTGTCTATTGAAGAATCTTGATAGTACTTATTACAGTCGGGCTTAACAGTAAATTAGAAGTGCCAAGTACCTGAGAAATTGGCAACGCTGCAATAAGATCAAGCCAAAACCCCCTGGATAAATATCTCATTGCGATTTTGGAAGGATCAATAACAAGTTCACCTCTCCCAAAAACTCGAGAGGATGGAGCAATAAATGCTGTCCGGAAGCGAAAGAATATTTGAATAACAAAGAATACATCTGCCAATGATCGAAGAATTGTAGTTGCTAATTCAAGGGGGACACTAATTTCTACACAATGCTCATCTCTTGTGCCGGGCAAGTAGAAGAAGAGGGGGTCAACAAAGAGCGAGACAATACAAGCCACAAGAAAAATCCTGTTCCATCTGTGGATGATTGGGCCACGAGGGTCAAAAATCTTCTTCTTCTTCTCTACTCTCACGGATTCATAGTCTTCTGAGAAGACTCGGGATGGTACTTTGGCCTTGAAGTATCGATTTGGCTTCTTTGATACTGAGAGTGATTCTGAAGAGCATTCATACTTGATGTTGTTGTAATTTGTCTTTGCAAGTTCAACTTCATCGTGGAATCTATAAACCGAGAATGCAAGCAATTAAAAAAATTCTAATTCATAAATCTTGAAAGTTTGAATTGAAAAGAACAAAACTGGGAAATGAAAACTGAAATTAATCTATCACTAGAGTCAAGCTAAGTCGAACATGCTAATAGGAACCAATTTAAAATTCGATAGATCTTAAGCTTAGGACTTACCTCACAGATCTTGAGTTAGAAAAAGGCATGGCTCTTCTTCAATGATCCTTCAATGGTTTTGATCAACAACAAATATATCATGCCAAAACTTCAGAAGCACAAGGTCAATGATCATGGAAGGTGATACGTTGCAAGAGCTCATCCATAAGAATGGAAAGTTGGCCTCTGAAAGCTTTAGCCAAGAATCTTGTGAACCGGGACGACCAAGCTGCAATTAAAGTTTTAAAGAGCTGCTCTATTCTTAGGTCTAAAACATAGGCGGAAACATGTGACTCTTCTCACTTACTTCCCTTAGCTCCATGTATTCCATTTCTTAAGCTGACATCTATTCTACCTTTGCTCCTCCCTTGACTCTTCAATCTTTTATTGGGAAATGGATTAGATTTTGTTGGGAGCTAAGTCAAGCAACTGAAAGCTTTTGTTCTCCACTCTGAAGATAAAGGGTCAAGGTGGCTTTCAGAATTTGGAGCCCAAGTGATAAATGGACTGGAGAAAATTAGGGGTTGAGACTTGAGTGTAGTAGGAGACGGAGTAGAAAAAGTTAAATCCGCTCTTTTTTTTTAAAGTCCCTATTCGAAAGGAACTTGTTCACTTTTATTTGGACAATACTGCAATGGCTTAAATCCTTCTTTCGTTCTCTTTCTGCCATTTGTTTGCAAGTGATTCAAGGGAAGACTTGCAGTCAAAATATCAAATGCTTTCGGTGACTGGGAATCCATCAGCACTTCAGAAATTAGGAAGATTCCTTTGAGAAAAATAAAGTATATGTTATGGTTGTTGTTAATGGGCTTTGGTCAACTTTCACTGTATGATACATCCACTAATTATTCACAAATTGCTGTTAAGGAAAAGGTTTAGTGACAGGGACATAACAAGTTGATCATTAATCATTCCATAAATCTTTAATAGGTGGGGGCAACTTGAACTTGTCGATCCAAACCTTCATCTGCTTAGTGTTAGTGTCTTGTGTTAATTTTAAAATCCAATTCTTGTTGGCATCTTAAACATTTAGATAAATTGTTGGTATCTGATGGGAAATGACCCATAATGACCAAAATATTTGCGATTATCCTGCGAGGGCCTACCTTTATATGATTTATGCAGTTGCCCCCAAGAACCATAAATATTTGGTATGATGTCGAGAAATAGTTCTTGGCACGTTTCTTTGAGGATGATATCGAAATATCGGTTCATTCCCTCCTTGTGACAAAACAAAAAGAAGAAGAAGCGGTCAAAACCTTTATTGAACGCAGGGACATAACAAGTTGATCATTAATCATTCCATAAATCTTTAATAGGTGGGGGCAACTTGAACTTGTCGATCCAAACCTTCACGTGCTTAGTGTTAGTGTCTGGTGTTAATTTCAAAATCCAATTCTTGTTGGCATCTTAAACATTTAGATAAATTGTTGACAACTATTTTTAAGGAACAGTTATATCTGAACATTATATTTGTTCCAAAATGGCTGCATGATTTTACAGAGTTTATCATTTTAATTCTTGATTTCTTTTATTTGGTTAATGACGTGCTGGTGAGGAGAAAATTAGTGAATGGTGACAAGAGAACTGGTCTCATGGCTCATGCTGGTTTGACTTGTTTAAACCTTGTTATTGCAGGTCAAAAGAAGAGGCTATGAGGAGTCAATCTTCTTTAATCTCCAAATACACTAAGGTATTTGTTTCCTGTTAGAAATCATTGCAAAGTTGTTATTGCATCCCCAAAATGTTGTGTTGACATTTTGTTGTTATACCTATGAAATATCTCATGTTGGCAATTGGTCAAGAATTTATTAAGACCGAATGCATTTAAATATTATTGAGAACTCTTATACGGAAGTTGTCTGAAGTGGATTGGCACTGTTCGAATTGCTGCCTTCATTATATATATCCTTTTGTGATAACAAGAACATTGCATTAGCGAAACTTTTGCCTTTTTGAGTATGAACTGGATTTCTTTCCCCAGTACAAGGAGAAAAGTTCCCGCGGAGTTTTGACCCAGAGACCTTTGATTCTATTGTCACCTGGTCGTGAATTAGGTGTCTTATCACTTCCAAGTTATTTTCTCGGAATATTTATGCTATCTATCATTATCCTGTATAAACATGCATTTAGAACTTGTAAGGTCAAAAACTCGATAGATCTTGCACAATATAAATTATTTGGTAAATATATCAAATAATGGAAGAGATTCAAAACTTATAAGAAGGCCAAGGTATGACTTCTTAAGCAGTTATGCTTTAACTCCTTATGTAAGATCAGCTGAAGGAGATGTCGGTAATTGACTAGTGCGGTAAAGATAACCATTTGAGGGGAGGTCGTTAATGGATTGGTGTGGTAGAAAACATTTTATGTCTGAGAGATCAAATGAGTTGTCTAGACTGTTAGTGAGTGAATTCTAGAAACAAGAATTATATAAAACAGTTGACATACTTGGTACACTGAGGCAACACATGCACATCCTTCAAGTTATGTATTATATATTTCTTCCTCCCATCGGTTCCCTCCCTGTCTTCCTCTGTTCAGCATACCATGCTCTGCCCAACCTGGCAATATGGCCCTGAGTTTATACCTAATTACTCTAATGCTACCATCTGTATGCATTCAAACCCTTCTTTTTAAATTTTTTTTTTTTTAGTATTTTCAGTCAGATATAAGCTATATCTTTGCACTGTTTGCACAAGTTCCTCTTATAGTTCATAAGAATGTTGAGTTTGCCATTGTTATTTCTATTCGGTTTTTGTTTCCTCTTCTCTTTTTCTATTTATTTATTTATATCTAAGTTCCTTCTGTTCTGCATACTGCCATGAGTTTTAATATTGAAAGACAGGTCATATTAAGCTCAACTACTAGATAACAATTGAATCAGGTTACTTGAACCTTATTTATTGGGGATGAGGGTAGTGCACGTGATTTAACTTCAGTAGGATCCAACCAAGCATACGTTGTCTTGACGGTTAATGTTAGGATCCAACTCTAACTGTGAGGGGGATTAGAAGGGTAAGTGATTGTTTTCTTTAAGAAATAATAATAAATCAAAATATACAAAAGCATACAAAATAAATAGTACAGAAAGATCTGGTCACAACATACACAAGATTTATATATGGTTGGATGCCTATGTCTACTTCAGAGAATAATAATATACTTGAATTATGTCCTCTTACAATTCTTAGTACACTAGGCAGAAAACAAATTTCCTTAATTTACCTTAGACTAAGTTGGTATAGGCCTGATACAATCCCTAAATAGCAGAAATGTTCTCTACCCGCAGGTTGCACACCAACAACTTGTTATTTACAAGCTTGAAAAAGAAAATTCATAAAAGAAAATTCTTACAACCATTTAGAAATTGAAGCATTGTAAATTAGGTGGCAACATCTACTGTGCGTGCACCTGACATTTCTTGTTGCTAGGTTTCTTGCGCACTCTCTATCTTGATCTCCACAGCGGCACTTGTTGATCTTCAGAAGGCTCCCTTGCTTTCTTGGTCATAATCATAATGATTTGTAGTAGTTTCACTTGTTTTGCTCAAATCTCCACTCTTGTATGAACAAACAAATCACTGCGAAATAACTTTTTTGAGATATCTATGCTTGTTTGAACAAATATATCAAAAGAAAACACCTTTGTTGAGGTCTCCGTTTGTATTTAAACAAACAGATCACTGCACAATAACTTCGTTGAGATCTCCATTCTTATTTGTTTGTTGAGATCAGACGATCCTCACGAATAAAATATAGTTTGTTACTTATCAGACTAAGAGTCATGATGGTACAGATAGATCTCCAACTGTTAGGTTAATATTTTTCTGGAACATGCTTGCTTCTGGTTTATACAAGTCAACTTCAAGGGAACGTAAATTGAATTATCAATTGTCATGGACAACGTAAGCATTAAGCATTCATCCAGAAAGGAATACATTAGCATTAAACAAAATGTGTAAAATTAGATGCTGTAGGAGGTAAATTATATTTTATGTCTTATATATTATTAATAATGTTATCTTTTTTTTCAAAATATTATGCATCTGAATACTCTGTTAACATTTCATAACGTCACAACATACATCTATGACTTCCCAAAATTTTAATGCCTCGTGTGTTGCATAAAAGACATATTATTGGTACGGTAAAGAATCCATGTTGACGTAATAATATGGTTGATTTAGGTAGTGAATATTTTTCTCATTGAGAATTGAATAGAGACCCTAATCACATGACCTTATGTTCTTAGATTAGTTTAATCAATATTGCTGCCTCTTCCATAAGAAAATGGATGTGATTTTTTATTTGATTAGATGTGTCAACGGCTGAGATGAGAAGATGAAAACTACCGTTCTTGTCTTCTATAGGCTAGGATTGAAATTCCTGAATGATTAAGGGCTTTGGTTCATGACTTTTGGCAAGAACTTGAGCATGGAATTGGGTTTGAAAACTATCACTGACACTAAATTTATACCTCTTTTCCATGACACCTTTTCCTAAGAAAAAACTCTCCCTATTACTGTAACTGTGTCTCTTTTTCAAGAAACAAAGTTAGAAAAACAGAGAGCGGAAGAGTAAGCATTTGATGAGCAATATTCAATGTCATAAATCCATTTTCCAAATAAGTGAAGTGATCGGACACTACGCTGAAGGTCGGTATAGTGTTCGACATCTAATTTTAAATTAGGTATAGATGCTGATAAGAATGTATGTGATACTTATGTGGAAAAGTAAGCATTTGATGAGTACTATTCAATGTCATAAATCCATTTTCCAAATACATGAACCAATCAAACACTAAGATGAAGGTTGGTATAGTGCACCCGCTTAGTTGAAACCTACGGGGCACTCAATTGCGGGCGAGAAGGGAAACCACTCTCCAGAAGGCGGTAGCTTATTCATTTCGTCGGGACCACACCCCATTTCGTAAACAGTTAGTGGGGAACAAAGCAGGATGGAGGGAAAACTAGTGGGAAGGCAACAACTTGTTCATTTCGTTGGGAAGAAGTCCGGAATGGATAAGAGGGAATTCGCCTGTAGAGAAATCTTTTTTCGCGAGGGAGCATTCGTCATCTAATTTTAAATTAGATATAGATGTTGACAAGAACGGATATGATACTTATATTTAATTACTATTATTATTATTATTATTATGTAAACGTAAAGAAATGAATTGTTGTTGTAAGGAGTTCATGAATGGTGTTGAGCTCACTACTCCCCCGACACCTGCAGGCACCCAGCGAGATCCCGGCAGGACCGGGGGGACTCATAAAACACCCAGATAAGAGCAATCAATATCAATATGCATGTAGCATGACGCCATTGCTGATATTAATTGTGTGAGACTCCTCCATTATTTAGTTTGCTGGTAGAATTGAAGGAACTAGGAGACATATACGGGTGGAAACCAAGGGGGAAGAGATAAATTTGAAGAATTGAGGATTTGTTATTTTTGTCAGTCACAGGGTCCATATTCAAGGAAACAGCCAAATGTCATTAGGTGAAAGTAGAGTAAGATATTTTGTGTTATTGGGAATATAGGTTCAAGTTTTAGCTGTTCAAAATTTTGGGGATCGAAAACCCCAATCCGATTTAGAATCAACACAACATCCTGACGTTGAGCACATGAGATGATCAATCAACAAACACGAAAAGAACATTTCAACCAAGCTCGAACTATATTCACGGATAACAATGTGAAAGATCCAGTCAATAGAACAATGTTGCGCGAAGATATCTAAGTATCTCTTTATATTGCTCTCTCACTATTGCTTTCTTTTCACATCTCTTTTGCTCCGGTCACTAGGTGAACACAAGAAGTCCGCCCATTTCTTACACTCAAGAGATACATGCAGTCGCTATAAGCACTCTAACACAACCCTCGCCGGTGGTGGCCTTTTTAACTAATGAAATCCAAGCTATTTGGCCAAAAATGGATGCAAGTCACAAACCCAACACAAAATATAATTTCTGGAACAATTCAAAGCCCCATTATCTTGAGTAATGAAAAACTAGCTTGTTTGATAGGTTGATGGATCTGTAGTGAGAAAAGTGATTCCAAATGCTGCTTTTATTTATTCTCCAGAGATAATTTGAAGAGGATTTGAATTGTCTTCGATTGATTGATTTCTCAACGTACTTTTCGAAGAATATGATGGATATGTATAAGCTTAAGCCATACAGGAGAGCTCTCATCTTTTGATTACTTGTAGCAGAACATCAATGGCTTTATTTATTCTCAAAAAGTAAACTGGGGAAATGAAGGTATTTCAATCAGACTGGACAATTCAAAACCTTCAGCATCGGATCAAACTCATGCACTCAATGTGTTTGTGATACCAACAACAAATCAACATTTAACGGCTCCTTTGACAAGTCTCTCTACAGCAGTAGTGCTGTTGTATTTCATAGGTTCTTTCATAGGTTCAGCTCTATGTTTGCCGTCGTGTTGTGTTCTGTCGCAAAATCTACCATCTCCTGCGTCTCTTGCTTGCCCCCTATAGCACTTCCACCCACTAGCTTCCTTAGTTCCCGAAAAGATTTATTTTAAAAAATAACACGAAACTCCATATTTAGAAGTAAAACAGGTTGCTTTGGGCATTTCTATTCCAAAGGCCGCCTGCAAGCTACCCGGGAAATTCTATTTGCGCACGACAATTTACTTTTGATGTCGTGATTACTTTTTACACCATTACTTTTTACACCAAACTTTTTACACCAAACGACAATTTACTTTTGATGTCGTGATTACTTTTTACACCAAGCCTCTATTTTGAAATACTATAATTTTACTCTCTGCACTCAAATTTTTTTTTTTTCAATTTTAACCCTCTAAATCTTCATATTTGTCAGTTTCCTAAGCACCCGACAATGGCAGCACCAAATCCGAAAGTCTACTTCGACATGTCGATCAGTGGCACAACTGCGCAGGCCGTATCGTGATGAAGTTGTTCGTTGATGTGACCCCAAAACAGCGGAGAAATTCCGTGCGCTGTGCACGGGTGAGAAAGGGACGGGCTGGGCAGGAAAGCTGCTCCACTACAAAGGATCCACCTTTCGATCCTTTGTTTATTATCTTTTTTCTAAGCACACATTGACTAGGAAGGGAGCAGGCTCGGATTCTAATGGCGAGAGTGTGGGTTCTTCTTCCTTTCTCTCTCTCTCTCTCTAGAGTTTGTTTCTCTTCCCTCTGTCTTTAGTTTTTTCTCTTTAGAGTTTGTTTGTATATATTTTTTTTTAATTTTTTTTCTTGCCCATTAACTAGGACTCGAGCTCTTTAGAGTTTGTTTGTATTTTTTTTTTTTTTTAATTTTTTTTCTTGCCCATTAACTAGGACTCGAGCTCTTTAGAGTTTGTTTGTATTTTTTTTTTTTTTTAATTTTTTTTCTTGCCCATTAACTAGGACTCGAGCGCTGTCTTTAGTTTTTTTGCTTTAGAGTTTGTTTCTTCTTTTATTTTTTTTAATTTTTTCTCTTGCCAAGTAAAGCACGCATTAACTAGTACTCGAGCCATAGCAGCGGTAAGAACACGAAAGAGGCAAAACCATAATAAGAATGAAGTATAATTTAGTCAAAAAAAAAATAAATGATAAACTTGTAATTATTTAAAAGTTTTAAAACAGTACTCGAATGAAGAATGAAGAGTAAATTTTCATGTGCAAATAGAATTTTCCAAGCGGCGCTCGTTCATATTTGACCCATGGGCCTTGAGGCCATTCCAGTTTTCAGACTCTAGTTAACTTCATCCATCTGCTCAGGTTCACGGCTGACCAGACATGCGTCTGCGGCCCGATAATCTCCCAGAGCATCCTCCTCCTTCTTCCTCAGCTACGTAGTGATCACGGTAACCCTGGCCCCAAGTGCCCTGGCAAAGTTTACTGCACGATGACCCACCCAGCCCAATGACACCTGAGTGCAGGCTGGGCTTGGAAAAGCCGTAGCACTTCAACGGACATACAACAATAGTGGTTCACCTACATCCATAGGCAGGTAAGGATTCCGTGAACTTGATCACGTAATGCTCCTCTCCTCCCCTCCCTGACCATCTTGTCATGCACCACAAGGGTGCACTACAAGGGTCGGTTTTTTGCTTGCCTACATTTTTTTTTTTTTTTTTTAATGTAATGATGGATGATAACTCACCTATATTGATGGGTTAAGAGAGAAGATGAATTTCTCTCACTTCTTGATTTTCTAGAAAAAGCCTTGTCCAAAAGCTTCAAACAGTATAGAGTTAGTTTGATCTGAATTAAGGTCTTATATCCTTACCAAATAGGGCCTAAGAATTTAGCTAAATCATTCACATACTAGTAAAACCCCAAGTAACAACGTGAGTAAACCTAGCCTTTGGTGTTTCTGCCTATTGGTACCATCTCGTGGCTAGCTTACTCGAATAGTTACTTCTCATCCTTTGAAAAAACAGATGAAAGACTTGTACTTTTCCTTATTATTATTATTATTATTAGGGTATAATTTGGATAACTGTTCTTCTTTAACAATATCTTGAGCCTTAAACGACAAATAACAAATAAAATAAAACACTACTTTTTTTTTAGTATGCATCAAAAGCTCCAAAAATTAAAAGTGAAAAAGAGAGAATCACAATAATTATGATGAGAAGTATATTAACTTTTGGGTGAATAACTTTCTGAAGGGGTGCCAAAAAGAAACCCATACATCAAGCAAGCTCTAATAGGTATAAGAATAACACACCAAAGCATATAGATGGAGTCCGCCAATCACTGCACTGCAGGTGTACATATTTCAGTTATCCGAAAATAAAACCCAACTCCACACTTCATTCTCTCAAGGTTTTACTTCATCAAGCAGGCATTCTCATTTCTCACTACAGACCGAAACATTTTTTATTTGAGTATAAAAAGGTAACATATCAAAATGCAAAATCAATAATACCCTTGCTGTTGCAGAAGAATGCAGCCAACAGCAAATCCCTCGACAATTCGTGGGGTGAGACCAGCATAGCTACTGCACCTATTTGCTAGGACTTGTGAAAAGAATGGAACTGCACCTATTTGCTACAACTTATGAAAAGAATGGAACGGGAGGATCTTTAATGACACGTAGATACTCGTGTTATAAGAATTTTTCTCGACACATCCCTATGGGCAAGTGAGCTTTTAGACGGAGAGAGTATGCTAATCAGAAGATGACGACTACCTGCAGAAAATCAGCCCCAGGTCCAGACATGAGGGCAGGGGAAGGACCCGCATAGGAGGCGCCACATTTCGAGACAACAGGTCCACCGAAAGATATGTCCCATAGTTATATTCGGTCATGTTGCAGTGCAGTTTACCCTCAGCACTTATCTTCTGATGCAGTAGTTATTTGTATTGGACTTGTATAATTGCTAGTCGTATCAGACCTATGGGCTGTAACTTGTTCTATTAACAATCGCCAATGGAATCGAATCGTAGAGAGCAATAATCTAATCCGCCGTCTTTACTTCAAAAACAAATCCCTTGACGATGGATCATGCCCACATGCAAGCATAACTTGTAACAGGGAAAGACAAAAACAATATTATGTATTATCAAGAGAAGAATGCACCCCCAAAGTATTCCAAGAGATCACAAAAGCTTATACCCACCCCCCACATCCTTTCGAGGCAAAGCCTTCTCCTATATACACCGTTACCATAAGGAAAAGATACTAACTGAACTTAGGACCACAAAAAAATAATAATAACAATAATAATAAAGTTAAAAACCCCTTCTTCACAATTTTACCCCCCCTCCAATCCTCGACTTTTCCCATTTTCACCAACATCACCAATATTTATTCATTCACAGGAAAGAAATGATCCCCCACCCCTCACACGTATACCCCCACGCCCATTATCTGTACTCCCCATCCTATATATCCCCCCATCCCAACTCCAAAATTAGATGAAAAAGAAAGAGGTACTAAACAAAAATACTAGAACAGTCTTTTTTTTTTTTTTCGTCTCTCTGTTCTCCAAAACATAAATGCTCAACATTACCTAGGTTCCACCAGTGCGAAAGAGGGTGATTTTGTTGGCCGAATCGGTGGACTGGGCTGAAAGGCCAACGGTGACAATATCTGGGATCGGCTCACCATGTCAACCATGGATGGAGTTTGATAAGCATGAACAAGGCTAGCACTGTCAGTTGAGTCCCCACGAGCTGTTGCCCTCTGCCATGAGTGGGAGCTCAGACCTGACAGTACATAAGCCCTTCCAGAAGCCTCGTACCTCTGCCTGCTTGCCATTCTCTCCTGCATCTCTCTCATCTCGGCATCCAGTGCCACACATAGGCCATCACCAGACCTTCCGGCCAAGGATTCTGACAATATCCTCCTGTACGCCTCCAGTAATGAAACTGCCTCAGAAAGCAAACCCAGGTCAGCAACAGCTCTTGCTTTGGCCATGGCCTCGGCTGCTCTGACTCTATTTCTCTCTCGGTCCACCTCAATTGACACGGTTCTTGCTGTGACTGACTCTGGCCTTTGGACTCTTACCGCTTCACCTTCCAAACTGACTGATTCTTTAGACACCGGGTCTTTGTAAGCAAAGTTTACCTTCAGTAATACAACTTCCTCACTGGAAGCAGACGGGACATTAACAGAGACCAAGAAATCCCTTGCTTCATCAGCATAGAGATCCCCCACGACTATATACCCTGTCCGTCCATTCTCAGCAACCTGACTTGGATAACTGCCTGATTTGAGGGGCGCAAGTTGGACCCCAGGATGCACACATTCAATGTTTATCCGCAGCTCTTGCACCACCACACTGAGGAGCCCACCGATGCACTGCGCAAAGGCATCCTGGATCACAGCTTCAGCCTCGATGAAAGAAAAAGTCCCACCAGAAGTCTCTGATATAGAGTGCATCAAGTCCGAGTCATGATCCGCACCAAAACCAAAGGCATGTACTGGTACTTGGCGGCCTGTACCGGAGCCAACTTGTATGGACGATGGCACAAGTGAGGTGTAGTCTGGCCTTGACCTTTGGGCAGCTCCGCCACCACTGGATGATACAGTATACGTGTCCTGGCCATCTGAGAGGAGGATGATGCTGCAGACTGGGTTCTTCTCTTTCCGCTCTTCAATCACCTTCACGCCCTTCCTGAGGCCCTCAGCAATGTTGGTCCCACCACTGGATGCCAAGGAATTAACTGCTTGCAAGGCCTGCTGCCGCCCAGCTTCAGACATCCGACGGAGATGGAAGAGCCGACGTGCAGTTGATGAGAAGGCAATAACAGATAGCCGATCAGAAGGTCCAAGGTTTTGGATTACAAAGCCCATTGCTCGCTTCAGAAGCGCAAGCTTTGTACCAGCCATACTGCCACTAATGTCAAGGACAGTGACCAGGTCTACTGGAGCACGAGCGGTTTGTGAGGCATTTGTGTTATTTGAGTGTAGGATTCTGCTGGGGATAGTTTTAATGTCAGCCTGTGGAGCCTTCAAGTGGACAAGCACAGTGAAGTTATCTTCAGAAGATGATTTTGGAATAGCTGAGAATTCTGGAAATGTCTTTATTTCTAGGGTTTTGATGCATCCTTGTTGTTGGGTGTCTCTAGCAGTTTCAGTCTGCAAGTCCACAGGTTCATCATCATCATAAGCACTCGGTTCTGATGTGTGGAAGATGTGTGAGAGGTGATGGTGTCGATTTGAAGAGTCAGACGGAGGAACACGACGACGGAGATGCATGTAGCCATCATCCTGGTTAAAGTTAACCGGGTTTACTCTTCCGTGTGGGAGCTCTGAGACTTGAGGTCCCTGCAGAGGTACCTCCTTCCATTTGGCCCTGCAGATAGGGCACACTCGGTTTCCATGCTTTACATTTGCTGTTATGCAGTGGAAGTGGAAGGTGTGTGAGCACTCAGCAGTGAAGAGGGCATGTCCCTGACCTGCTTTCATGACTCCCAGACAAATTGCACATGTTTTCTGCAAGGAGAAAAAAAAAACATGGAATGAGAACCATCAGCAAAAGCAAAAATTAAGCAAGCAGCACATGGAAAACGAAACAACAGTAAAACCAAATTAGCATATGCAAAAATGCAATTGTCATGTCCAGATGGACACAACAAGATAACTAACATTATCAGAATGATTTAAAGAATTTCAAAGGAAATACTACAACTAATCGTTATCGAAATCATTTACAGAATTTCAGAGGGAATGCTACAAGGCTTAATTTTGTGCATCAACTGAAGCAAATACATTTTCGTCCTGTGAGAGAGAGAGAGAGAGAGAGAGAGAGAGAGAGAGCAAAATCTCAATTAATATACTTAAAGAATTTTGAAGGAAATAATGATCCTGTACATGGGGATTCCGTAAGTATGACATTCAAAAAATATAAAGTTCAAAACAATTGGGACTCTACATCGCTTAATTGTGTGACTTGGCAGAAAGTCACTAAGTAAATGCCCTACCATTATGTGGAGGGAGCATAATCTCAATTCATATAATTACAGATAAAACAAACAATAACAATAAGAAGCAAGCCAACACCATCAAACAAACAAACAAACTTCATCCACCTCTCATTTAAGGAGTTAATCCTTTTCCATGGCTAAATGACATCTGCGACATCTAAACAACACAAACTCATAGATAAACAATTTAAAAGTATCAAACTTCTAGCCAGTTAAACACATTACCGGATAACTCTTTACAGTGAGCATTTTAGCCATTAGAGAAGACCAGCCAAGCACCATGAGGCTCTTAGGTTAGAAGCTCGGCATGTCATGTATATATTTCTGCTGATGGACTATTCAGCCCCCTATTATGAGTCAGGCATTTTATGGATTATAATCAGTTAATTACACATTGTCCGGTACTGATAGAATCAAAAGATGCTAATAGGAAGTTATGGCAATGAAGACATTTGAAATGTTTAATGATTTAAATTTTATACTACCAAGTTAATAGAAGTTTTCAGAATGCATTTGTAGATACTGAAGTGTCATATTGTCAGTGACAGATAATAACTTTACTTTGACCATTTCTCTGGGCTCAGATTATCAAAATTTGATTTTCTTAGCCAAGGCATTCAATGCCACCTGAATGTATATATTGGCTCAGATTCTCATCAGGCCATATAATGATATCTAGACAAAACATATATGTTTGACCACACACCTGTCAGCCTATAGTTTGACTCTCGTTCATTCTTGGACGTTGATCTACCTTTTCTATTTCTACTGTGTATTCAATCCATGTTTAGTATGAAATCTTTTATTTGAGCAAAACTAATAGCAGATGTCAATCGGATTGACAAAGAAATCAGTGTCTATATACATGCATGCATCCAACTATCCTTTCATCCATATATAATGTTCCTGTCCCTGTATTGTTAAATGAACCCAGGAAAAACACATACCAACTCCTAGATTATTATTAGGCATAACCTACTAAAAAACTACAAACAGTACAAACTCTTCTATTTCCTTATTATGTTCAGTTAAAAATAGAAATTTAATTCTGATCAAGCTGCTGATCTTCATTGCAAGGTGACTTGGATCATATAAAACATATCATATAATTTATTTTTTTCAAAGCCCTGATACAATAGACAGATAAGTCAAGAACTTATAGCATAGCACTGAACAACTTTCCAATAGAGAGTAAATTATCCTTATACGGCCAGTTGCAACACAAGAAAAAAACCAATTATGATAATTAATTTAATAAGTCAGGAGTCCTCTTGTTGATGATTGTGAAGGAAAGCTTTTGAGCAATAAAAAAAATTATAGCAGACAACAGTAAAACCAAAAATAAAAAAATAAATGATCTTCGTTAGGTAAAGACTATAACGATGAAACATCTGCTTATAGTCTATTATGGTGACTTTATAATTATAAACCAACTCAGCAACTTAAGTCATAAATCAACTTGCATGAAGAGACAAATATATACAGTTACAATAGATAAGGCCCATACAGCCAATTTTTTAAAGCCCTTTGATTTATTAACAAGACACTCAATAGCAAATCCTTTGATAGAAGCTACAGTTTTGGCAGCAACTTCTCATCCGTAACCTGTATTATTACATAGGAAAGCAAATCCTAAAACAGCTCCCTCATAAGCTGAGAATAATATGAACATCTGCAATCAGTGAGAATTAATTTCTTGGAAAAACTTTTAAGACATATAATAACTCTCCCTAATCCCTATTTACATCTTAACATAGCCAAACTTTGTGGATTGACTTCACAAATTTTCTTCGTTAGGCGGCTTGTGGTAAGGCTAATCATTGTCCACTAAATAAAGCATTGGCATGTATAGTCTCCTAAAGCCTGAAAAGGACCGCCATTTGTGTAATGGGATGCTAAATCAATGGAAAGAATATGTTCTCGTGTTATATGAATTTATCTAACGAGAATCATCTCATTTACTAGAAGAATTAAGTCAATCACCATTCGAACTGCTGCGTGATGGGTTCATTTTCAAACAAGGAACTTCATTTGGCTTATATGAATACTTTCCAAGAATAGTCAACAGAACTCTAATAACATACAAAGCACTGCAAGTAACAAGACTAACAGGTACGGGTGCTGACCCAAGAAACAAGACTTTCCCCTGCAAGTGACGAGAGAGATGAACAAGTAGAGATGTTAATCTCAAGCTTTTCCTTTTATATTCTACTGTAGCCAAAATAATCACCAAAGGAACTGAAACACGTTATCCTCCCAAATAGAAAGGATGAAAAGAGAAGGGTCTCTCAATTAAATTAATTGACGCCATCAACTTTTTGATCCTTGCCGATAAATTCCAATAAATTTGCATCTTAGCATACCTAATTTGCAAAATAGGTCCCTAAAATATTACAAATTTATTGGTTAAGATCACAATGACACACATGTCCATATCAAACCAAATCAAACAGCAATTGGCTCTCAGGACTACCTAAAATGCCCGAGGGTGCATTGATTGCAAAAAGAAATTTCTAAAATTAGAACAATCACATTGTAAAATCAAACAAGTTGCTTCCAGATTTAGTAATTTACCTAATCATCCACAGCTAATCAACGTGGAGAAATACAACCCAGAAATAAAGATCCGATCCTTTAACGACCTTCATCAAATTCATCATAATCTAAATATTTTTTTTAAAAAAAAAACTCTCATTTTTTCTTCAGATGCAAGATCTAAATTCTCGCTATATTCCACCAGATTTATGAAAACTGCAACCCAAAAAAAATAGAAAAATTTCCAAATTCCCTATGATTAATCACGAAATCAGAAAATTACAGTAACGCGACAAGAAAATACTAAAAAAAGGAAGGAAAAAAATTCGGACCTTGGAATATCTGCTCGCAGATTTGGACATCGTGATCCCAGACGAAGTCGGTGTCGGAGTGGCCGGCATCAATGGCCTATAACCGGATCCCGCCGGCGAACTCACCGACGATGCGGCATTCGACAACCTCAGGGTACTCTCCGCCTCATCCTCCTCATCTTCCATCTTCCTCGGCATGTAAGCGCACAGATTCAGCCCTAGGGCCACTTTCACCTTCCTCCAGGAGCTCCCCATTATCATAACTCAGAACTCACTCGCCAGCCTTATCAGAGCTCCGATAACCTAAAAAAGAGAAAAACCTAGGGCTTCGCTTACGATATCTCCAATCTCCGAGTGTGTGTGTGAGAGAGAGAGAGAGAGAGAGAGATAAGGCCGCTTTAAAACCCTAATGGTGATGCTGAGTCAGCAAAGCAACTGGGTCCGGCCGCCATTGAGGGGAGAGAGAGCTACTCCTGTGGTTTTGACCTTGTAATTTATAAGCCTTCGACTTCCATAACTACCCGCAGTGACATTACAAATTTAAGATTATGCCATGCTTCTACAGGTATGGTGACAGGTATAGAGGACTGGCAGTCATGTAAAAGCGCGGTTTTGGTAGGGGTAGTTTGGGGAGATTGGACGCTGGTGGAGCCGGAAAAAGGAGAGAGAATCACGAGATTTTCAAGTTTCAACACTAATGAAAGGGAATGATTTGACAAGAAATAACAACATGAGTTCCCTATTAATTGTTATTCTCCCCCTCTATTACTATAAACTTGCTAACCAGGGAAATTATAAATCCGCACCATATTTTACTAGTGAGCACCATTTTCCACAGTGTCGAAATGGTGCTCACTAGTAAAGTGTGGTGCGCATTTAGAATTTCCCTACTAACCATTTGGATGGTTCTCGGCAACGTTGCAAATTGTATTATTATGTTTGGTTGAAAATATCAGAGATAATTAGAGTTAAAATTTTTTTAATTTTAATATTTTAATTTTAAGTATTACGAAAAATATCATATATATTTATTGACAATGTAATTATTATTTATAAGTGGAGAAAAAAGTGTCATGTACATTTTTTTAATAAGTAAAATTATTCGAAAAGTACGATTGAAACTGTAATCGTACCTAAATAATAGAGGAATTCTAGTAACATAACTGTAATTTCAAACCAAACCTCATAATAGTCAATATTGACCTTGTTGTGCCCATATTTTGCGAGTTCAATTCTGCTTAACAACAATTGCAATAGCAAAATCACGCGACGTAGAGGCAGTGGTCAACCGAAAGGGTAGAAGAGAGGAAATAGGGGGTGAGGATAGTGACTATTTATGAGGGATTAGCTTTCGAACGGCGCTGCCTTTAAGGAAAGAGGGGATGGTGGGCTATCGACCATGTTCGTCTTCAATGGTGCAGATGGAACCCAACTCAACTCCAGGGAAATTCTATTTGAGCACACCACTTTGCTCAGGATCCCCTCTCTGTCTTCTAAAGTTTCTGTCTTAGTTTCTGTCTTCTAAAGTTGTAAAAAATTATAAATTTGTTATTACTTTTTATGAACATATTTTTTCTTAGGGATTAATTTCTAAATCGGTTCAAGGACTAATTTTCGACTGAGAAAGATAGGCTTCTTGTGCAAAGTGGTTGGCTTAAATAGAATTTCTCCCAACTCCACGGAAAATTCTAAATGAGTACCAATTCACTCTTAGTGATCCCGGATTCTTAGTGAGCACCATATAACCTATAAACTAAGTAGTTTTTTCTTAGTGAGCACCACCCATTTTCCAAATTTGCTCTTATTTTCTCTAATTATTTTTCTTAGTGAGCACCAATCCATATTTCTTTTATTCTCCTCTTTTCAGATTCCTTTCTTACCAGATTCGCTCAAAATTACCCCAAAATCGCTCAGCCCTCGCCGATCGGCTCCCAATCGATGCGAACTTACCGTTGTCGGACTTTGCCCGGCCTCGCTGTCACCGATTGCGTCTAGTTGGCTTAAAGAAAGATGGTGCTCACTAAGAAGGAGTCAAGTCCTTTCTGATTAAAAAAAAAAAAAAAGGACAAACTAGAAAATTTTTAAAACTTATCTCATGGTGCACAGTAAGAGCAAACCGGTGCGCATTGGATTTTCCCCAACTCCACTCGCTATTATTAGATGTTAAAAGACTCAAACACCCTTATTCATTCCACCTTTGTCAGATGTATCCCCCATCCCTTAGAGTTAGAAATGTAAGTTGAGATACAGAATAAATTTTTTATTATTATTATTATTACTACTATGCTCCGATTTAATACGCTTTTCCTTTGTCCTTAGATTCAGCAAATTGCATGCAACACAATTTATCAAATTATCTACTTTTTTTTTAATTTCTTTAAAAAAAAAGAATAGCAAACTAAAAAAGTTACCATAACTGATTGTGAGCCGGCTGATTCTTTGTTACATTCTCATCTGGAGAGCATCAAAAGATAAATTTATGCAAATGGTTTGTGAAATTATTCTCTCTAATCTCTAGCAAAACAAAAGGCAAAGGCAAAGGCCAAGGCCAAGGCCAAGCAAGTTCTTAGTTTGAATAATAATAATAACTTGGAGACAAAATCCACATCATTAGAACAAAGAAAATTATTTTCAAACACCCACCCTTTGAATGTCAAATCAACATCAATAATAATAAGATTAAAGCCCAAACAAAGACAAATTGTGTACTTGTTGATACTCTCCGAAACGTTCCAAGTGGAGAGATGTCAATAAAACAGCGATTCTTTTTAAGTTTCAATGCAATTAAATCTATTTAAATTGTGTCTTTTAATGGGAGTTTGACCAATAATTTTTGGTCAAACTATGTAGATCCTTGTCTTGCCAATAAAAGACTACTGATCATCTTGGTCATTGTGTTTGTTTGTTGCTTTTTATTAATTATTAGAGCTTTGATTGTGACCCAACTTTGACTTTGGCGAGTTGAATGCTATTAATTATTGTTTCAAATTTCTATTTTATCCCTTTAATGACACAAATTTCCATATCTTTCAAAATAATACATTCTGTTAAAATTTCATGCATTTCAAAAAATCTCATTTAGATATGATTCTGAAATAATTAATGGCTATTTATTAGAATCCCTAGCAAGAGATTAACTGATGCCTGAGATTAAGGGGTTTTAGATTGTAATTAAGCTCTTATTTCAATCAAATCCTTTATATATATATATATATATAGAGAGAAAACGGAAAATTCACCCGCAGTGAAGAGAGTTCCTTCACTGCCGTTTTGTTGGCCCTGAGCTGAGCTGTCACCGTAGGTGAATTCACAAATAAAGAAACTCTTTTCACCATCGGTGAATTTTTCGTTCTCTCTTTCTTTATATATATATATATATATATATATATATATATATATATATATATATGAAAATGAGCTGACAGTTCACGCAACTCATCTGAGCTACAGTTCATTTCCACTATCTTCAATAATATTTTTTAAAAATTTTCTTTTGGATCATGATCTCGACCCTCTAGAGTTCACTCATAGCTAATTTGTTAAGTTTTAATTTTGATTTGATATTCCATCAACTTAACATAAAATTAACGATTTTCAATGAATAAAACATTTTGTATGCACTTGATGAAAAGGTAAATGAATTCCAAAATTTAAAAAAATTAATCTGAAAGAAGTTCATGAAGTAGAGATAGTAATTGTAAAAAAAAAAATTGGATCTTTTGCCGCTAATTTAGGTAACTTTTCCTGAATGACGGTTCATCTTTATATATATATATATATATATATATATATATATATATATATTAAGCTTTGCACATGCAGCCCATGTGATGTACTGGTACAGCACTTTCTCCCTTCTAATTATCATTATTATGATATATATCTTTGACTTAGAGATATGCATTGTTTCTAGCAATAGCAAGAATATGACAATACTCAAGTCGATCAATGTACATGGCCATGGGATAATGATACTACATCTGATATATATGATTCATGGCATTGACTCTAGGTAAGATTAAAATAAATGATTAATTACAGTTAGACCTCCTATAGTATTGAGAGTGTGTAACTTAACATCCCTGAAGTTTAAAACTCTAAAAAAACCCCATGGACTTAATTATTTTCACTATCTTTTTTTACTAAAGTGTACTATTGTCCCTCAAGTTCATATTCTACCATCATCCCTCCTTTTAACCAGCACACTTGTAAAAGGAGGGATGAGGGTAGAATAGGAACTTGAGGAATAAAAGTGCACTTTAGTAAAAAAAAGAGAGTGAAAATAACTAAGTTCAGGGATTTTTTTGAGAGTTTCAAACTTCAGGGGTGTTAAGTTACATATCCACAATACTACAGAGGGTCTAACTGTAAAAAATCCTTAATAAAAAGGCTAAGTTAAAATTCTTCCATCTATAGCCGTCAACATATTTTGAAAACCAACTTGTATTATGTTTCGATATCTATATATTAATCCTTTTAGATTGATGGTCTGACTTACCAATCTCGATATGTATACGTTTTTTCAATACTTTCCTACATATTATTTCGTACAATTATGATTTAAAGTTTCGAAGAATTTACGATAAAGGAAGATAGATCGGGAATTGCCCATGCCATTTGAGCAATGCTTATAATTTTGCAATATTTTGATAATAATTAGGTGGGTTTGTAAGTGTAACTAGCAGATGAAACTCAAATATTTTGTTTTTAATTTTCAAAAAAAAAGAGAATTGGAAAATTAATTTTCTAAAAATTGTGTTGGGGACCAGAAAAAAGGGAGGCGAAGCGAAGCGAAGAGAGAATGAATGAGAGGGAGACATGAGTGGAGTGGGCTTCTGACTTTTGGTTTTGTGAGAGAGGGGAAGGGCATTTGGTGTCCCATGATCATGATCATGATCATGACGATGATGATGATAGTGGTGGTGGGTGATGGTGATGGTGATGGGAATGCATGCAACTCCCATGTCTCACGTGCACAGCATCACCTTACCTGTCCTCTTCCTGTTGGGGTCCACTTGCTAATGGGTTTGTTGGCTTTCTTAATCTTCTCACATCCATGCCATCACGCTGCATTTGCGAGTGCCTGCGTCTGAATCCGTATCTGTATCTATGTGTCTCTGTCATCATCATATTCATTCATCCGCATGTGCATACATTGTACACACAAGTTCTAACATAATCGAATGATTTTTCTTCGATTTTCTTTTTTTATAATTACTATTTTTATTTCTTTAACTTTTTTCGAATTAAATTTCATAAATTTTGGAGTTTATTTACCTTTCATCAATATTAGAAAAAAGATAGCTCAGATTAGTCAGAAGGTTTGATCCTAACTGAACTTCGACTAATTAATCCACACACTGCACGTGCATGCTACCATTTGCGTGTCGATTCGATCATCATCGGACGGATCGATCTCCATCCACGTGGCATATTCAGAGAGAGCTGGGACCATTAGATCAAGATATTAAGACTGGCCAGACCATGTTATCTCACCTAATTAATCAATGAGATTGTCTTCAGACAAGCAAGCATGGCTTATTAATTATCAATCTCCCACAAGTAAATATGGATTAATTAATTAATTAAGCAGATCCTTAATTAATTTGACTCGATAGTATATAATATAACACATGCATAACAAACAGCTAATGTATAATATAACACATGCAAACATGTATCACTTTCATGAACTAAGGATATCTATATCAATATATTTATAATATAATATCTATCTTGTTTCTAGCTAGAATGTGATGGGTTAATTTTTATTCAACAATTAATCCTTAATTAGAAATTAAGGCATGAGATTAATTCATCATAATAATGGAGTTGGTGGATGCACGCACTCCATAGTTTAGCAAGCACAAATCAAACTTGAGAGAGAGAGAGAGAGAGAGATGATCACCTTTTGATGCTTAAAAATTAGAGATAGTAAGATTCTCACTAAGTGATCAACTAGCTAACCTACTCATTATTATAAGCACCAACATGTATGCATATTGCTCTTGCACTACCTTAATGAATGCTCAAAATGCATCATATGCATTTGCTTAATTTGCATTGCCATTCTAGGAAGTTGAGAGAGAGAGAGAGACTCCTTTTCTTTTCTTTTCTTTTCTTTTCTTTTCACAACTCTCTTATATCAACATCTCATTAGAATTGGAGATCGATGCTGATGGATGAACATGATCAAGTTGTGGTTGTAGAGAGCAAGCATATGTGTGCTCATGGGATAAAAGAGGGATCTCTGATGTAGTCCTTGGCATCTTATCCATGTTCTCTTGTATAGAGGGAGAATAACTTTCCCCCACTTAAAAAATAAAAAAGAAAAAGGAAACTATAAAAAGAGTTGCTCCTTTTTTTTTTTTTTTTTGTAAAAGTAGACTTTTTAGTGGGATGCAAGCCCAAGTTGAGATGTTGCATGAACCTATGTATGATTGTTCAAAGAGACCAGACTCCACTTATTCCAAAGGTTACTATTTTGATGTTGGATGCTTTAAGTGGGTGGGTGGAGTTTGTAGTCAAAGGTTCCAGCATTTGAATTCCTACAAAATTAGTTCCTATTTTTGCCCATTTCAATATGTCAAACTTAACTTTGCACATAATTAAAACTTAAATGTGGAAAGTTAGAAAATTTTAGCCAATAAACAATAATTTTGATGATTAAGGCTCTTCTTATCTTCAAGAGGTTTTGAATTCGAATTCCTGGAGAATTTATTTATATGCGGAGGTCTCAAGGCATGCATGGCCTTATGCTGGTCAACTTAGTCTATCATTGACAGAGAGCAAAATAATGGAGGTCTCAAGGTGTTGGGTCAGAGAGCACATTCAAAAGCCTAAAGCAGAGTGCTTTTGGTTTTGTATGGCAAGAGAATGACCAAGACTTGGCTATATATATATATATATATATATATATATATATATATATATATATATATATATATATATATATATATATATATATATATATATATATAATTTTAATTACTTTCTATTTTCATTTTCATGTGTATTCTTTGATCTATATCTGAAACCTCTACTCCAAATGAGGTACAACCATAATTTGACAGTGCCATCGACTAAGGACAATGCAGGAGCAAGCAGTGATGACCCACCTAATACAGTTAGGTAAGAAGTCTCATCTTGTTTCATTAGTAAAGGAAAATAAAAATAAAAATAATAAAATAAGCTCATTTAGTAGGAGTAAAGTCAAGAGGAGAAACAAAATATAAGTTTCAAGAGCGAGCCAGAAAATTCTGATACTCAAGATCTTGTAAGTAGGCCAACCTTTACAAACAAGTTGGTGCAAACTCTGATTACTCCTGGAAATCAGATCAACAGGCCATGTGAGATATGCTTATAACTAAATGAATACAAATTTTGTTTATTGATCAAATTTTCAATTCTACACAATTTCTTTGTACAGGTTGTACAGGTATCATCATGATGTTTGTTGAATGCTTCCAATTGTATGAACAGAAAATAAAAAATTTCTTATTCACCAGAGAAAGAATTCTTTATAGAGAATATCATACAGCAGACCATATGAAGCTTTCAAATTGTGCTCCATCTCAGCTCAGTGTGTATCACTCCATTCTTCGAGTTAATAAGATGACACGCCTCATTGATACGTCCATTGTTTACAACATCTGCGAGGTTGATGTCCACATGCCCCAGAGATTCCTGTTGTGCAGCATATTGAAAGGGGGTACAGAATGAGAGAATGCTAGCCTGGTAATAAGACGGGGTTGGGTAGAAGCTGATGGCATAAAACATTTTGTTTTACAAACCTTGGGATAAAAGTTGTAGCCCCTTCTCTTGCTCATCACTTGAATGTGGATCTTGTCATTTATAGGGGCCTCCTCTAACACAAACTGAAACTCTTCGTTCCACCTTGGATTCCTCGTTTTCTTCACCACCTGGAATCAGAGTTTGATTTGTTGTGAGAGGGAGCACTAGCTAGTCGAATAACCAGAGTAGATTGCATGTCAAGTAACTCAAAACGCTACACTTTGATTTTTCAAAACTTTGCGCAAAAGCAACCTCTCTAATAAGGAATAAAGGAGAAAAACAAATAACTTGAAGAAAAACAACAGTTGAAATGCAAAGAGTTTTCTGTTGTACATACAATTCTTAATATCATAAAGAAGAGAGGTAGATAGTAAAGTTTTAAATATAGGTCGATCCTGACATATATCACATACACCATATCAAATTTTGAAATACCTAATATAATATTGATATGGTGTTGTTAATATTTTTTTATATTGCTGATATATTATGCCCCTTATTGCAGATTTTGATACTATAAGTGATTGGCCAATTTTGATATTTTAAGCCTTGACAGATAGCAAGCAGACTAATAAATTACTTTTAAATATGTGGAATCTAAGAACTGGAAGAGGAAGAAAAATAGAAATCC
This sequence comes from Dracaena cambodiana, assembly GCA_036321105.1. Classification (NCBI taxonomy): domain Eukaryota; kingdom Viridiplantae; phylum Streptophyta; class Magnoliopsida; order Asparagales; family Asparagaceae; genus Dracaena; species Dracaena cambodiana. The sequence continues at coordinate 65,587,015 of JAYEPQ010000004.1, read as the reverse complement.
TTGAGAACCATATAAGATTTAACAGGTGGTCTAGTAACAAAGGTTTAAATTATCTGAACCGGCACTAGTATCAGCCTGTGGTCTATGGTAACGGGCCGGCAATATGAGGCATATTATATCTGTTATTTTCAGCAATATCAACAATATCAGGCATGGTATATCCATATTGGTACCTCCAGACGCAATATGATATTTGCAATTTATAGGTATCAGCCGACATTTCAAGCCCTGCTAACAACTCTTTCAAGTATAAATTAAACAAATATTATAATTCTCTGACGACTTATTTTAGGAATCTAAACACACCTTTGTTTGCTTACGCTCTCCTCTGAAGAGAATCAGTGCATAGGGATTGTTGTGATGCCTCCCTTCAACATCTTCTGCACTTTCTATTGTTACAGAAAGAACACCACCAGTGGATGATAATTCTTCAGATGCCCTATTAATGATGCTTGGCTTGCCCTCTCCATCTAAATAACCATTGAACTTCTTCGCACTTTCTTCTCTAAAAGGACCAAATGTCAGCTCTACGATAATCTTTCCCCTGTTCTTCTTATTCTGCGGATCATTGGGGTTCAAGTTCTTGAGAAGATCAAGAGTGAATTCCTTTGTCTCATATGGAGTGAGCAGACTAAGTGGAATCACCTGCATGCCCAACTTATCATGCATTTTTACCTGCATCATAATCACACACAATAGAATACGAGAAAATTTTAGCAAAATGTAACAACGATATTTCTCTCAGAAGAATATAGCAACATTATTACTTGTCACTTCTGGATGTTTTCGCGCTCAGAATACTGATTGCCTGCATTCTAAATATAAAATTTCTAGGAGTTTATTTTTAATTCTCTAACATCGATCAGTAAGAGGATGTTATATGACAGAATTTAAAAGTTTGCCTTAAATAGGAGCTTTCAATTAACTTTAATTCACCTCAGTAGCATTTCAATAATTAGTGAAGATGACTACTTTTAGAAGGAAGAATAGATCAAAATTTTGTAGATGTGTTTGCATTTCCAAATGCATCATTGATGCAAACGAACTGAAGTTATTATAGAAGTGCAAATTGAAAAATTGGATCAAACATTGCCGCTAATTGCTCTTAACATGCTTTATTCTTAACAATAAGGTAAAAAGGTTACCAAACGAAGACAAGGTGCATACAGGAAGCTAAACCTTTTCCCAGTCGAAGAGATGCAGCTGAAGAACTTGAGTTTCAGGGTCCTTCACGATAAACTTGAATTGCTCATTCCATTCTGGGTTCAGATTGCTCATTTTTATTGAAGTTTTCTTTGAAGGAAGTCCTTCTCCACTCAAACTGAGTTTAACATATGGGTCAGATTTACCCATAAAATCCATTTTCATGAGGTTAAGAGCACGCACAACCTTCACATGCAATATGCCAACAGGCTTCTTTAAAGCTTCACTGTAAAGATAACAATTCAAAACATCAAACGATGACATTAGGAATTAAGAATAATTCTTGAGTGATACATGTATGTAAGTCAGTTAACACCACATATTCCGCTGATAATAAAAAATCAATTTTCAAGTAACCAGCATAGAAGGTATCAGGTTTAAATCAGGTTGTGGGTCCCAAACTGGCACGGCAAATCCAAATAAAACAGAATCCTTGAAGAAGAAGAAAAAGAAGAAGAAGAAGAAGAAGAAAAAGAAGAAGAAGAAGAAAGGCAGCCCGCCAAGCGGGGAATACACAGCTTATGAGCACATTGCAGACTGGCTGTCTCCAGACTTCTCACAGGTCATAATGGAGCGACCTTACCATCGAGGCAATCAAGTACATACAACAAATATTGCGATAGAATGGTAAAACAAAGAAAATGACTGGTTTACCTGGCATTTTCCAGAATTGGTATTTCCAGAATATTCGGCCAGTGATAAAGATTTGCAATTTGTTCTGCAACAGTGTCCTACCAAGTATCACAAGAAATCCGAGTGAAATGATTTTAGATCTTTTGTGTCAGAAGCATTTTGTAAGTGAGACAATTACAAAAACAAACAGTTCAAATGTTGCCTATAACAACATAGAACCTTTATACCAAAATTTGAGTAGCTACATGACTTTGCTTTAAAAATAGTAAATGCTTGCATATTTCAACTGTATTAGGTCTTGGCGATAAAATGTGAGTAGATAAATTGATAAACAGGCTCTATGTGAAGGTGCTTCCAGTGATTGATAGAAGAGACTGGCATCGGAGTTGGATCCTGTGAGGCAGATTTGCAATAGCGACTCACATTAAGAAAACGCCTATTTCTGTCTAATGCATGCGCTTGGTCGAGTGTTCATGGTGATTCCACCTCTTTTACAGATCTGATTCCTCACTTCTTGGAGTTAATTATCTTTACTATCTTCTAGTTTTCACTGTTCATGTCTGTTAAGTTCAAGTCTACTAATCTAAACAGGTTTTTTTTTTTTTTTTTTTTAAGTTAAAAACTAGGCAAGCACTTGTCTACCTACGCCTAGATCGTTCAACTTCAGTGCTACTCCAAGCTTACATCTCAGCAGGATGTTGAAAATTGGGCAAAAAATCATTGTCCTGCAGATAATTGGCTGCCTTAGGAGCAGATTTGTTTAGTCAACAACAATGCATGGGAGGCCAGGTATCTGCACACCTAACTTTCAACTGAAAGTAACTGTCGCCGGAGTTTGTATGGGGTAAATAAAGAAACAACTGCAACGTCAAGGGGCAACACTACACAAATATGCTATCAATGGCCACATTAGACAATTCTTAAATAATTCACGCTGAAAGTTATCAATTCAAGAAGCCAGGTAGCAATGCAAATCTAAGGAGAAAAACTTGATCACAGAACAGCTGAAGCAATGGAATATTCTCCTTTTGTTTTTCCTTTTGAAGGTAAGTGGGGAAATCCAATCTCTCCCCTCACAAAAGTGAACAAAATTTTCCTCTTAATCTCACTGATTGCCATTACTCTCTTCGCCTGATGAGAATAATGTTGATGGTACAGATGTAGCTGATCACATCATGATTGACTCTCATAAGAAGGACAATGTTAGGGTAATGAATGATGGGAACAGGCCCACATCTGATAAATTAGAAAAGGATAATGATTTAGAATAACAAGTTGGACATCTACCTATCAACTTAAGTTTTTTAGTCAGAAGAGATCTCAACTTGTTTTTGAGTGACTGACTCTTCACCTTCAATCTTCTCGTTGGGCCCCATTATGGTCCTACGAGTGGTATCATGCCTGGTTGGGACTCGAGGGGAAGTTCATGTCTGACATGGGGTTCAACAAGTATGTTGCTGGTTAACTGCCACAGGCTATCTAAGCAGTCCATGTGGTATTGAAACTCATTCATAAAGTATTGGACTTTGTTGTTGTCAATATTATCCATGCAGTAATGAACTAAGTTGCAAATCCTCAGGTTCTTGTAATCAGAAGAGGATAGAGGATTTAAAATTTTATAGAAATTTGAGTCTCTATCCATAAGCTTAAGCTTTTAAGTTAGCAAAAGTCTCGGCCAATCAGAAGAGGATAATAGACTTAAATAGAAAGTTGGATCACTAACTATCAACTTAAGCAAGCTTTTAGGTCAGAGAAGATTTCAAGTTATATTAATCTGCAATCCACTCTGTGTTAGGCCCTGGTCTGGTGGTCCAACAGACAAGTTGAATGTGATACAAGGCCTTGTAATATAGTTGGTAATAAAGAGTAATACTTATGAATTTTGGGTTCTTTCACTTGAGATGAAGGTGATGACAAACCACTCCATGATGTTACGTAGCTTTCGGTAGATTTTTCAGTTTTTGAACGGTATGGATCGGCCAGTGTTTAATCTGTGTCTTCATGATTAACAACAACCACCCACCCCCCCAAACCACCACCAAAACTTAAATCAATAATTTTGATATTCACTTTAGAGTTTGAAAGTCACAAAGGCCTGCTAGCATGGTGCAGTCAAAAGAGAGCCCTTTAAAACCACAGAAAGCAAGAAAGGAGCAGGCCATAGAATACCTCTTAGTAATTTTAAAACTTTGGGCAACATACAATCTAGTCTAAGTTACAGTCAACTGATGCATTCAAGCAACAATGTAATGAAATAGCAACGAAAAAACACCAGAATAAAAAGTAAAGACCTGAACAAACTGGTACAAAACTGGGATAGCCATGAGATCTCCACCAAGAAATTTAAGTCCGAAGTCAACATGCGGCTGAAATAATAAACAGAACAAAACCAATGAATGCAAAATTTGCAAAACTATTTAGCAAATCTGAAGATAGAAAAAAGGATGTAATATGGATTACCTTTTCCATTAGACAAACAGTCAAGCTGGCAAAGCATGGAAAGCATGGCACGAGCGGCTTTAGAGTAACACGTGGTGCCAAAGATATTTGTGGATCCAACACCTAAAACAGAAAACAGAAGTTAAGTAAAAGGACAGTGTCATAGAAAATACATCTAATATGTCTTAAAAGAAGTGTCATCAAAAGGACGTTACAATTCGGGGATCTACATCTTCTACTTCTACTTCTCTATTTGTTATTTATAGAATAAAATTTTTGCATCCTGGACCGTTATATCAAAATAACATTTTGAAGATCTACCTGCACTGTTAGTTTAAGTGACAACAGCTTCAGAGTCACAGTTATGTTGCAATTACTAGCCCATCGGATCCCAGGCTCAAAAACTAATGATTTCTCATGACTTTCAATAGCTTTAACACCTGTTAGAGAAAAGGAATGAACAACAGGATCAGCTCTTGGTTCCAATGTAAAAGTAGGGCAAAGGTATATCAATACTTTGTGAAAAGAAATCGACCAATACTATGAGAACTTAAGTAAAAATCATTTTTAGCAAAAGATGACTGAAACTGCACAAACAATTATGTATACACCAGTAAAAGGTCCATAAAGGTTTTGCCAACATCCAGTCCAGAATCTTCGCATAACAAGTCCTACTGAAATACGCACCATGAATGATAGGTGGAAGACTCCCAAGAGTTAGATGGTCAAAGTCAATTGACTCTATGTGATACTTCCCAATATATTCAGCAAATATTGGCTTTGTCATGCTTCTTATAGTATTGCATATCGCCTGTGTGCAAATATTTTACATAACCAAGGTGTTGAATGATTAGTATAACTCTCCAATAAAATAATTTCAACAATAATATCAAATTGAGTATATATATGGAAGTTGAAGAACCTTATCCAAATAAGGCCACATATCATGAACAAATCTATTCAACCAGTCAACCTGCATAATGAATCAAAAAAGAACATTATTCATTCAAAAAATTAAAATTTAAGGGGAAAAAAGAAGCAAAAACCACTTGCGTGAACCACATATTATTTCCAGATAATAATGGCTAGGCATAAATAAAGTGATTTTATCAACAAAATAACGCATTTTCATACAAAGGTTAATTGTCAAACATCTCAGTAGAGGTTGAGAACCATCAATCTATGCAGAATAAATATCACCCTCCGTCATAAGTGGTGGCGGATAATGGTACCATCCACAGAGGGAAATGGATAACCTTTTAAGAAAAGGACCCCAGCTTCTCCTATTTCAGGAAAGTCATTTCTCAGATGAGGAAGAATTTCAAGTGCTAATTAACTAGTGCTAATTAACTAGGGAATGGAACTTCTATTTCTTTTTGGAAGGATTGGTAGTGAATTAAGGTTCTGTTAACGGATTCATTAACCAAAAATCTTTGGAGTAACCAGTGATCCTGATGCTCTGGTATTCTCTAGTAGCTATTTCCAGGCTCCACAAGCTTAGTCCTTAACTCATCATACTCATGAAGGCACGAAAACTGAAAAACTACACTAAGATGAAGGGTTCGAAATGACCTCCTTGAGCATGATAAGTTAATGACTAAGTCTGCGGAGCATGAAAATAACCCAATAACCAAGGTTCTAACTTCTAAATACCGAATATCAGGATCCTATTGGATGGAAGTTTTTCACATTGGATTGGAGTTTTTCATATCAGATAGCGGATGTCAGTCAATATATTAAGTATACATGCACATATCAGAAATTCATATCGAATATGCAATATTGATAGCTTGAGCGGTGATTTAATATCCTAATGTAATCTATCTAAGAAGTATGGCGTAATAGATATATAAAGTCATTAAAAAACATGCATGTACATACAAAAGTAACACAAAAAATAATAGTAAAAAAAAATAAAATAATAAGCCATGAAGCAGATTCAGTCCAAAATTGAAACAAAAATTGTAAAAGTAAATGAGTTTAGTGGTAAAAGCAAATTGAAAACAATAAAGTATTGATGAATGATGATAATGATAATAGTTTTTTCTTATTTGCATGTATTGTGCATATAGTTGATTTTTCTTATAAATATTGGTTTATAGAACTTATTTGTTTCTTAATGGGATACAGAACATTTTGAAACCCTAGTTCTATTGGTATAATAATTTGCTATTGAATCTCTTCTTGAGCGGTTGTGTGAGAGTGGGTAAGCGATTCACGTGTCTACAAGGTTTGAATCGTTTTTATCTTCCCCTATAGTTTTAACCTAATATTGATTTGTCATATATCATGTTTTGGTATCAGAGCTAAAGATGATCTTGAAATTAAAAAAAAAAACCCTAGAATCTCCATCTTTTTCCATGATTTCTATTTTCCTTTTTAAATTCCTAGTTTAAGAAATGAAAGAAAAAGAATAAAGAAAAAGCTAATTTGGGACTGTTCTTGGAATCCTAGAACTTAAAATTTTCACCATTACTACAGTACTGCTATACCGTTACAATAGAAATTCAACTAGTACAATGACTGGCTTCCAATTTCAGCCCAAATCCAGACCAGACTCGAGCCCAATCTGATCCAGATCTGAATCTGGTACAAACCAAGCATGAATCAAAACCAAAACCAGTTCAGTTTCAGCTAAGATCAAAACTGATCCAAGTCATATTCAAACTTGATTCAACACGGATCAAGTCCCATGTGAAGAATCTCTGAAGCTGACAAGACGCCACTACTCCTATTCACATACGATTGTGATTAGACGATGATCCGACACTTTGCAAGCTACTAATTCTCAATTCTTGTGCACTATTCCAACTTTGGGTTGTGATGGTTCTTTGAAAACTTTTAGATCCTAAATTTTGGGCATGAACAACATACCCGTAAGTGATATTCTAATTTGATATAATTTATTGATTGTTTATGTCTTACAAATTTTATGGGTTATGAATTTTGTATTTCATCATGCTTAGTTGTTTATATTTATTGATCACATCTATTATTTGTTTAACATCATCACAAAAGAATTGCATTTCCTTGCATTTAGAAATTGCAGTGCAAATCCCACGAACAAGATCTAGGTTTGCTAAGGGTCATTGCTGCTTGTCTAATCTACTAGCTCTACAACCAATTTTCCTCTTTAATGAACAGTATTATATATATATATATATATATATATATATATATATATATATATATATATATATATATATATATATATAATGAAGAGGCGTGACATCCCGAGAAGGTGAGGGGATGAGGGGATGTGTGCATGTCTGTAAACACACGTGCAAGTATGCATTTCTTTCCCTTTTCTTTTTTTATTTAACTTGGTAGTTTCTCTCAAATAAAAAAATAATTATAATTTGGTGGAGGTTGGTTGGGTGGGGAAATTATGTCTTTAAGTTGAAATGTCAAGATATTTGATATATGGTTGCATCCAACAGTTGATATTCAATTAACTTGCATCATTCTATATGGTTTGTCATTTTTAAAATATATTCAAAGTGAAAAGAAATTATAGAGCCACTACAAACCAGTATTACATTATTGTTCATTAATTTATATCATTCTACGTGGGAAGATAACAAACAATAATGTAGAGAGAGAGAGAGAGAAGGGCAATGAATTGAAAAGGTTGTACAACACTGAAATCAAACTTACCCTCTCATAGTCAGGATTTTTCACCCATGATGGAATCTCGGGTAAGAGTGCTTGCAAGGTCTTTGTATCTAACTCATGCAAAGGTCTAACAACCGGTTCCTGTGAAGTAAAAAAACACAAAACAAGCATTAAAAAAAACTTAGTTAGAAATAAGTACACCTACATGATAATCCAACTAAAGATCAAACACACAATGAATGAACAAATGTGTATATACATCGACATGTCAGCACAAGCTCATCAGTTTGACAAATATTTATACATTTTAGGGGAGAAATTATCGGAATACACAACATCAAACGTTATCTGCTATATAATACATGTATCTATATTTAAAAAAAAAAAAAAAAATCTTCTTGCATGATGTGAGAACAACAGTTGATTCAATTGAAAGTAGTACAAATCAACATAAATAAAGATGACTAAACCCCAAAAACCCTTAGAAAATAAATTCTAAAAGTAGTTTCTTAGTCTAGTTTCTGGTAATCGGGACTATAATATCTATCTATCTATCTATCTATATTTCCGAATCATCAAACTCTAGCCGTACAAAGGTATTAGGAATCATCGCCATCAAATTTCTAAAAAACCATCAATTAATTATAAAAAATAGGATATAAAACCCCAAACCCATATAGAAAATGTAGCCCAAAATCAAAATCAGCCCCAAAATCATCAAATCCCAAATATATTTCCAAGAATGAAAAAAAATTCACATTTCACGTTGATTCTCAAATTCCTAATCTCAGTTGGAATCATGGCATGCAGAAAAAGAAACAACAAGCATTAAATTTAAATTTTAAACCCAAAACCCATATCAAAGTTCCCTCCTTCAACGATAAAGAAGCCTAAATTCAACCAAAAAAAAAAAAACTAAAATTTTTAAATTGCAAACAAAATTTCAAAAAATAAAAAAAGAAGAACAAACATTTTCATTCATTTAAACCAAAACCCATACCAAAGTTCCCTCTTTTGACAACAAAGAAGCTTCAATTGAACGAAAAACTCGAACCTTTGCATTGCAAACAAAATTTCCTACACGAAGATTTCAAAAACAAGAAAAAGATGCATGACCTGAACATCATCAGGCGCGGGGGGTTTGGAGTAGATGAAGAAGAAAAATCCGACGAGGAGGCCGATCGGGATTCCGAGTCCGAAACCGACGATGCCCAACAGGGTGCCAACCAAACCCATTATTGGATCCGACCCGATAATGCATCGGAGGATTCGGAGAGAAGGAGGAAGGCGAGAGAGACTCTTAAGAGGGAGGGGATTTGATCTTATTTTAATTAAAAATTAATTAATTAATTAATTTTTGGCTTCGGAAATAACTAAAGACGTTGACGCCCCCAGTTCTCCGACCCAAACCGCCAAAAAGACAAGCTTCGTTACGTTCAAACTATTTAACCTTTTTGTCATTATTAATAATACTTTTTTTTGCTCTGTCCCGCTGGAATGACAAATTTGACCTTACCGGTCCCGGTGCTTTATTTTTACAATAATGCCCCTCATGCTATTTCGTCAGAAATTCTATCATTTATGGTGTCCAATGGGAATATATTATTAATATTATACCCTCTCATGTTTATTTTATTTTATTTTAATGAGAAGATTGGCTGCTGTGTGCATGTGCCATGAGGAAAAATACTGTTTTTTTTTTTAAAAAATAAAATAAAAAATATTTAAGACTTTTCGAGAAAAAGTATCGGTTCCTAACATCGATCCAATGAAATTTTTTATTCATATAATTGACCCGTTAAGTATTTATAAATAAAAGTTAGTAAAAGAGAATAGGGTTTTTACATATCAGTCCCTTATATCTTTCAAAATTAAAATTTAGTCTTCAAAATCTTCATATTTATCCAACTCCTTTAAGTTATCCCAATTTAGTCCCAGTCATATTTTTTTGACCTGTATTTTCCGTTATACCCCTGACTTATTTCAGTTTAGTGCTCACTTCCCTCTTCCTCTTCTCTTTCTCTTTTTATTAAGTTTCTCTCTCTTCCTTTTTCTTATTGGATTTCTCTGAGTTACTTCATTTTAGAGATTAACTGTGAGGGAAAAAAGAGAGGAGAAGAATGGAGAGGGAACTCAATAAGAATAGAAAGAGGGAAGTGAGGACTAAAATGAAATAACTCAGGAGTATAATGGAAAATTCAGATTATAAAATATGGCTGAGAACTAAATTGTGATAACTTAAAAGATTTGGAAACTAAATTATAAATATAAAGATTTGGGATACTAAATTCTAATTTTTAAAAATATAAGGAACAGATATGTAAATACATTAAGTTTATTATTATTATTATTATTATTATTTCCATTTTTCACCCACTAAAACAAAACTATCATATGTTTCCATAAATGCCCTCGAAACATACGTTGCAGATTCTAATGGAAGTGATCTCTCCACTCAAGACTTCTTTTAGTTTTACCAGGTTTCTTCTCCAAAGATCAAATTAGAATTTGCTTTGAATTTTTTTTTTTTTTTTTTTGCCCTTTGAATTTAGAAAGCTTTCCTTTGAATTTTCTTATCCTAATTCAAATGTTCTTTGCCAACCATTTCTATAATTATGCAGTAGTGATGGAACCTAGAACCAAACTATTTCATTTGCCTTTTGGGTGAAACTAAAGATTAATCTATTAAAATTTGTCAGTTTTTATAATCACTTACTTTAATTAAAATATTAAAAAATATGTTTTTTTTTGTCTATTTTAACTGAGCTTTTTGGTTGGCAGGCCAGCTACCTAGGAATAATAGAAGATGTGCTTCATCTAGAAGCACAACCAAAATACTAGAGTTTTGCAATCACTTGCTTCCTTCTATCTTCCTGTATTTAATAATTAATATAAAGTATAATTAATATAAATCTTAAAAGGTTTAACTTGATGTCTAAGATATTTTAATTATTTTTTAATATAAACAGAGGATATATACCTCGCATTTCATAAGTCAAAACTTAATAAGAATATATTCGGAGAGATCCTCTCTAGCTTAATTACCAAGTACTAAGGGAGTTTCTAGATGGGCACAGCATATTTCCTAGTGAGCCCACTTAAAAGTTAATTTTATTTACCACTTTGCCATCAATATTTTTGATCAAAAGTGCCCCTCGTTTACCTCCTCCATCTTCCTGCTGCTCCTCCATTTTTCTGTTGCGCTGCTTGGAGCAATTGAAGCAGAAACCAAAGTTTGGAGCAATTCAGGTCTTTTATGTTTGCTAAGAAGTTGAGGCTTCAAGACAAAGTGAAGAAAAAGGGAGAAGCTTGGGCCCTTCAGATAGCTAGCAGAATCACTCTGTCCGGACTAACCAGCCCGAACAGAGTGTATTTTGAAGGAGGAGTTGGGTTAGAGCTCGGGGTTATTGGGAGAGAGAGTGGAAAGGGGATGGGTTTATTGAAGGAGGAGAAGGGGGGAGAGATGGGTTTGGAGAAAGAGGAGTTAATTTTGAAGGGAAGAATTGGGTTTGGGAAATCTGTTGGAGTGAAAGAGATGGAGAAGATGAGGGCAAAGGTGGTATTTAGGTGTGCTCACTAGGAAAAAAATAAAGAATTTTCATTTTGGGGTGTGCGCATTAGGAAAAGTGGGCTCACTGGGATAAAACCCGTGCCCATCTAGAAATTCCCAGTACTAAGCTATGGCCAAACTACGTGCAATTAACTTTTTCTTAAGGTCTCACTCATCCAACTGTCAATTAAATATCTAAAATCAATTAAGAAGCCAAGTAAAACATATTTTCTTAATTCAAACAAGCAAGTAGCCTGTTTATTTAATTTTATTATGATAATCATCTTCACCTACATGTGTTAGATTTATTATCTTTTTTTTCTTTTTGACACTAAAAAATTTGTGTATTGGTATGAACAAGTTATTTAATCACTAACCTTATTGAGCTACAATCTTAACTAGTATTATGAGAAGAATGTTTTGTTAGTATGCAACTTTGTGTACATTTTCTTTTAATTTCCTTTTCGTTAATTAGCTAGATTGACTAATCTTCTCGATAATTAACATTCAACACAGCTTCGGACTATTTGAGATGATTAGTGTTGAGAGAACCTAGGCTAGCTAGTATATTATGTAAGTTAGTATTTAGGAGTCTCTCCGATAATTTTTAGTGCAAAGATTAGTGATGAACAATTAACACATTTATAAAACTGTGTTTTAATTTGTGCAAGCTTTAAGTATATCATATGTTTAATTGCTTGACCAATACATAGATTATATTGTTTCTTCTACTCAACCACTTGCTAGATTTGATGATCTCACGATAAAACTCGATTATAATAAAATTAAGCTTCATAACTTCAAAATTACTTAATTTGCACGAATTTGACTATGTAGGCTTTAAAAAAAATGTCAAAAAATGAAAGTGTGCACGCAACTTTGGGTTAATTAAGTTCCAATGTTTTTTTTTTCTTTTAAAAAAAATCAAAATACATCCTTATTAATTACAAATGCCAAATAATCCAAGTATTTATCGACATAAATACATATATTAAGATTGTTGTTAAGAGTCAACATCATGGATACCAATTGGTGCATGGTTTAATATTCATCGTTTCGTTGATGGTTGAGCTATCGATTTCTCTATCTCTATCTTTGTTACTATAAATATTTATGTGAGACTTTGCTCCGAAATATTCTAAAAGACTGAAACATTTCAGAAAGAAAAAAAGATAAAATTTCAATTCGGAAATTACTACATGAGAGGCTTTTCATAATTATTGATTTTAGAAGGAAAAGAACGTTCGGATGTGACTCTCAATACAATTTGGGAGTTTCTAAAGGAGCACACCATTTTTACTAGCGAGGCCACGTAGGGAAAAATGGTGTGCTTCTTTAGAAACTCCCATACAATTTGACATTCTCGACTCCTTATAGGCGAGGGGTTTGTATGGTGGAGCACAATACTATCTGCCCTTACATCTAGGTTCCCGTCGAGAAAGAAAAATTAGATGTATTTATGTGTGTATTATTTGCATATCCTTGAAACTTTTATTTTTTATTTTTTATGATCATTTATTGTATATTAATAACTCTTATTGTTCGGACCGTGTGTATTGTGAACTCAACTCGAGTGGACCTCAACATATGAGCGACCAAACCCTTGGGCCTGCACGCTTTACCTTTCTGCGATCGTGGGCCTTAGGCCTTCACATCAGGAGTTCAACTAGATTTGGCCCATGAGAGTACGAAGAGCCTCGTTTGAACGCATCCCCGGTCAACGGTCAAAATATCACGTAGATCACGGTGCAAATTACGTAGACCAGTAAAACACCCCACCCAAAGGGGAGGGCCCTACTGTTACGCACTCAGGAAGCGATCCAATCCATGGGCCCCACATGGTATCCAACCCAGTATCTCTCTCAGGTCTCCTGATCCAATCACTCGCTAACGCTGGCCATTTCTGACCGGCAAAGGTTGACCTTGGAATCAAATTTCTGAATTGTTAGTTAAGAGTTTTGACTTTCCCCCTTTCTAAAAACCTCCATATATACCGAAATTAGTACTCAAATTGCCCACGCTCACAAGCAAAGAAGCCAATCTCCTCAAATTCTTCTCAAATCAAAAAGTCTCTCTCTCTCTCTCTCTCTTATTAGGAAGAAGGATGAACATCATCAGCAGAAAGATTCATCTGTACAATGTCACGATGGGACTCTACATGCTTGATTGGTGGGAGAGATGCTTATTCAGTATCCTTTAATTCATTCTGTCCTAATACTCTCTCTCTCTCTCTGTCTCATGTTTTATTTATTTATTTATTTTTACCTTAAAAGAAAAGCATATGGTTGTTGAAACGGTGGGAATATCCTCTGGCTTTTCATTAAAAAGAGATTAACGAAACAAGTATACAAGTCTTTGGTTAGATCTAGTATCATTTGCTTTGATCATTTTGTTGTGATTTCTTAACTGTGAGTAGACTTGTTGGTCCTGGTTTTGCTCTGGTTCATCTGCTACAATGGATCCAAGACCACAATGGAACTCTACAACAAGTAAATTACTAATCTTTCCTCTTTCTGATCCTAGTTTATGATTCATTTGATTGCATCTCTTGCTTTGTTCATTGAAATGGGTTTCTTACTCTCTTACACTAGTTCTTGAGATTGAAGCATGCAGTAGAACTCCAATCCAAGAATCCCTCAGTTTGCAAGTATTGAATTTAAATTCCAACCTAAGCACCCACTCATTTTGTGAATGGATTCATACAACCTGAATTGTGATGCTAATATGAAATGTTTTACTTGTATATTGTTTCATGTATAAATCTTTACATCATCATAAATTTAGGTTCGTTCAACCACAATTCATATTCATATTAATTCTGAACGACCGAAATAGTTTATTGTTTCAGACTTGGTTAATTTCATCTACATACCAAGGAAGAACAAGGAGATCTATAATTCTATTAGTGTGTAAAGCCTGAACTGAAATAGCACTTCTACTTAAATATAGCTGGGAGTTTAGCTTTTCTTGATCATTGAGTTGTCTTCTTTGATCTAAATATGGCAGCATACAAACCTCTCACAATAATATTAATGAACACAATAATTTTCCGCACTCTCTGTAATCACTCCTACAATCCAATTTCATAAAGGGTTTGTAGCACTAGATTTTGACATGTTAATATCGACAGATACATAATTTTGACATGTTAACTAACCAAGCAATCAAGGAAGATAACAAAGTTCATCTGCCGCTAAAAGCCATGATGAACAAAAGTGAAATAGCTGAGCAAAGGTAAAGAAACGGTAAACAAACAAATAAAATGGAGATTAATTTCGTGTGATAGATCATTGCAACTTAACTTCTACTGTTTGATTACTTTTCTATTTCTTCTTTTCTAATTTGAGATGACATCGTTAAGAGAAAAGTTGTTTGTTTTGTATCCATTTCTTTAAGTTATAATTTCTTGTTTTTATTTTGTTCAGCCACCTTAAATCTACCTTCTTGTTTGGTGGAAGGTTTGCAACTGGAGGGAGTATTATACCATCTTAATCAGTGCCTAGAGCTGTGTACGGTACAATAGCCGCAAGCTCTTTACAAGAAGTGATAGTCCAGATACATTCCTCTTTCTTGTTTTTTTTCTGTATTTAGACAATTGTTTACGGTACCTCTGGTCTCTGCTAGAGGTTTCATGTAATGTTTCCTATGATACAATGCATCTTTAACTTTGAAGTCCATAGCAGACGAGTGTGTTATTTCGTGTGATGACATTGTTCTGGTAACAAACAATCACAAAGATATCTTCTACTTTAATTTCTATTGATTGTTAGTCCACATTGCTCTATATTTTGGGAGTCATTCCTCTACTTAGTAAGAGAGTTTTTATGACTTTGCTAGAAGAAGATGGTCCTAAGGAGCTTCAAACACAAACATCAGCAATGATGGTGGAATTCAAAAAACATATTCCTAGAAAGCTACTCAGGATGAACTTCACCTTTGAAAAACCTTCTATGTAAATTGCTAGATAAGCTATGAAAGTTACAGCAGATTTAGAAATACTTGCACATTGCTAGATAAGCTATGATCAGTTCAAGAAAACAGTTGCTAGATAAGTTATGTTTCTGATAAACAAAAGCTGTGTACTCAATAAAAGTGCATCAATAAACAAAAAATAGATTTACGTTTCATTAAGCTGGGGAGTGAATCGAGAGATCTCCCTTCAAGTCAGCTATCCTCAGATTCATTTGCGCTGATTGTATTAGAGAGCTTGTCCAATGATGGTCATCGGTATTGATGTTCTCTTCAATATGTTAAAAACTATCCTCTAGCATCGCCGATATAGCATACTTTTCTGTTTTTGATCTTCTGTAAGAAGCCTGAAACTGGCAAGAAGGAAAATGTATGTCAAAGACATCCCTGTTAGAATTTGTTATATTCTCTCTCTCTCTCTCTCTCTCTCTCTCTCTCTCTAACAGAGTTTTTGTGCAAGTGACACTATTGATGTAAGTTTAATTCACATAAACATAAATAAATTGTTCGAATTTGTCAATGACTTGATTGATGTGACTAGTTACTTCAATAGATCAAAGTGGAAATGAGTGTGGAATAGTTTAAGTTCACACGAGACTGATATATTATAGAGTTGAATGAAGACTTCAGCTGGGGCACTAGGAAAATTAAGTTGTAACCCTAGGAAGAATGGTACTAGGGGAAAACATAATGCAAACACGATAATACATATAGGGAAGGAGTAGAATAGGACGGCATATTGTATAACAAGTGGAATAAGAGAAATGCAGTGAGTGCAAGAGATACCATATGGTGTCTAGCAGCGACTGAACCTACGACCACGGCTGTGTCTGTAACTAGAAATACAAGCGAATCTAGGATAACATAGTGAATAAATGGGAGCAATAAAGATAATCAAAAAGCATACTAATGTATTTTACCAACTAAGACAGAAGGAGAACAGATAAGTTCATTACACAAACAGTCAGCATATGTAAGAAGCAATTTTTTCTTATTTTCTGCAGGATTAAGCAGCACCAAGCCTTGGATCATTAATTCATCTCCTGATGCCGGCAGGAGTAGTTGCAATGTGAAAAAGAGACTGAGAATCAACTGCAGTATCTTAATAGCATCTGCGAAAAACATACAAGTTCTAGTTATCCGATCAGATTCTCTCAAACTAATTCCCAGGGACCCAAAATCACCACATTTTCGTTTTCAGTCCTAAAGTTTTAATTTTTAACTGGAAAACATAACCCCAGCCAACTTCTCTGCTTCCTATAAGTAGGACGACAATCTTTTTTGGACATTCAACAAAACAAAGAGACCTGGCTTTGGCCAACAAATTGCTAAGAGGTTTCAAGCAAATTCTAACAGCATTAGATCATCTTACGTCGTAGAATCAAAAGATTAAGTCCAAATGGAGTATAAAGACTGGAACTTTTTGAATATCCGTACCTCAATTCTTGTTTTGCTAACTCGAACTAATCTCTTCAAAACCCTAGTTCTTCTTGCTCCGCTGGGGTTGCTTATCGATTGCGAGCCTGTAGATCCAGTACGCCTAAGGGGGAAGAGAGATCGAGACGAGGGTTTTAGAGAGAAGGGGATCAAAAAGAGGGTTTAATTTAGTTTTAAAAAGGAGTGAAGCTATGAGAATTGAGATTAGTACCAATGCGAAGATGTGGGCGGCGATGAGGAGAACGGCGAGGAGAGGGGCGAGATCGACAATCCACGGCCGAACAATCGGCATCTCCCGAGCCATCCCCTTCTAAAGTCGGGAGTTACTGAAGGAGCACACCAATTGTATACTGAGCCCACTTGTGTATTTTTTTTGTAAGCCCGGACAGAAAAATGGTGTGCTCCTTTGGAAACTCCCTCTAAGGTGGGAATTTCTAGATGGGTACAGCTTTTCTTTTTTCCCCAGTGAGCCCACTTATATCTTTACTTTATTTACAATTTTGCTATTAAAATTCTTGGTCAAAACTGTCTTCTTTCACCCCTCTTTGATCCATCTGGGGCTGTTAGACTGGATAGATTGACCTGATTAGTCCGGATAAGGCCAATCCATCCGAGCTAACAGTCCCGGATAGCTGGATCTGATTAGGGAGGGGGAGGGGGAGGGGGGAGGCGATACCGTCGGGAAGAAGGAGAATTTACCGATAAGCAATTGATGAGAAGAAGAAGAAGATGATGAAGAAGAAGAAGAAAAAGATGATGAAGAAGAAGAAGAAGAAGACGAAGAAGAAGAAGAAGTTGGAGAGAGAGGAGGATAGGTTAGGAATTTTAGTTTGCTTACTAAGAAAATCCTATCTATTTAAAAAAGAGGGTGTGCTCACTTGGAAAAGTGGGCTCACTAGGGGAAAAAAAAAAAACTGTGCACATCTAGAAATTCCCCTCTAAGATCCGGCGAGACTTTTTGCAGATTGGCCCGTCGGGATATTTATTTCAGTGTTCATTTTTTTTTTTTTTTGCATGCAACCCCTCATTATTATTTCTAGAGGCGGTTTAGTTGACAAAAAGAGTTTGAAGATGAAATTGAAAATTCATTTTCATTGTATTGCCACTTCTATTTGTTGCTGCAACAATTTTGCAAAACTTAAAATTATAGCATTTGATATAAAAATGCAACATTTGCATTCCAAAATTGTTAATACTCGATGAATAACAGCATCCTTGTATTTATTTAATAAAAAAGTAGATAAATTTAATGTTTATGAAATTTAATTTAAAAAATAAAAATATGAAGACTATAATAAAAAAATATTTAGAAAATAATGAAATTATTAATTTCATTTCCTCTAAAAACTAAAAGTTCTTGTCATTTATGATATTTATATGAACATCCAAATTTTGCGGGCTCCGGCCGAGGTTTGAAGAAAAGTAATTGGATTGGCCTAGAGGGGTCAAACCGGCCCATCCATAGATTTAGCACTGCGTATCTCCGCGTGGCGTTGATCCAACGCTGAACAAGCCCCCCAACTGCTTCCCCTATAAATTGCGTTTCCCTCTCCCGTCGCGTCTGAGTCCCTCTTCTTCTCTTTTTAAATTAGGTTTTTTTTTTTTTTCTATGACTTTTATTTCTCTCTTCTCTACAAAAATTGTTAATTTGATTGAAAGTAGGGCAGAATTGATTTCATCATCACACGGTTTGGCTATAATGGCGCCAGTTTGAAGAATCACGACATCGATTACTCTCTAATTTTCCTCATTTTTCTTTATGTTGAATTTATCGAATCAATTTAGATGCATATTGATCGGTTCCGTTGCTCTTTGAAGAATCGGGGACCAAGTGCTACGGAGAGTTGGTCAGGCGTTGCTTTCTTCCCAAAGGTCGTTCCTTTTCCTCTTTTTCTCAAATAATTTGGTTCTTTTTTTTTTTTTTCCTAATTTGTGTTGTAGTTTGAACTATACATTTTTGAATTGCAGATGGTTTGACATTGCTGTCTTCTACAAAAGGTCGCTCTTTTTTCTCTTTGCCCTAATAATTTTTTCTCTGTTCTTATCTATTTGTTTCATAGGTTGATTTATTCTTCTTTTTTTTTTTGTTGCAGATGATTTGATATGGAGTTGAGCATTGCTGGTTTCAAAAAAAGGTTCCTCATTCGCCCGATTATTATTATTATTGTTGTTGTTGTTGTTGTTATTATTATTATTATTTTGCTCTACAAATTGTTGAACTGCGCTAATAATTTATTCATCTCTCACGGTCAGATGCTTAATTTTATTTAACAGCTCAGATTTACCCTGTAATACAGTAATCACAGCGTAATAGCGCCTATCAAAGTTTTATCTGAGTGACACTTCACCTATTATTTTTTATGGACTTTTGATGTGTAAATTTATAACAGTGTGTCTCTTAACCTATACCCAATTCTCAAAATTTATAAGTAATTTTGATTCCTCTTCTAGATTATATAGTTTCATTTTTTTTTTTGGTTGAAGTAAGAAAGTGAAACTGCAAGCTGGCTAGGTGATGGATAACTTTTTTGGGGAGTTCATTTAAAAAGTCATGGATCTGCTTCTGCATAGAAGTTGGTGCCTTTGCTATCTTCACAATGGTCGCTCCTTTTCCTTTTCTTTACTATTTTTGCTAAATTGTTCCTTTCTCTTACAATTTTGTGTTGTAGATTGGATTACTCGAATTTTGTGTTGCAGATGATTTACTGTGAAAATTGGCATTGCTTTCTTCTACACAAGATGATTCTTTTCCTTGTTGGCGCATTTGTTATGTGCTTTTTTATTTATGAGAATGTCGATAAAGGTTTTTCCCTTTATATTGATAATTGACCACCCAATACTTTTTTGATCTCGAGTTTTCAGTTGCACAGATTTATTTAATTGATTATATTTCCTTCCTAAGTACATTATTCCTTCAAATACACTATATTATCTAGGAATTTATTTGCTCTAGCTCAATTCTCTCTCTATTCTACTTCCATTGCTTTTCATTCTTTTTTTCTGGTATGTTTCCTTTCAAAATAAACATATAACTCTCCTTGATAAATTATATAACATGTGAATTTCCAAGCTTTTCCAACGCAACAATCACAGGGTAATACTATCCATCACAATTTTATCCTAGTTGTACTTATTTATAACAACATGTTTGATTGTAGCTTCTTATAGTCTTTTTGAAGCAAGACGGTGGGTATTTCCCCCCGTGTTCCATTAACGAAATCTTAACAGAACATAAAAACTATTACAAAAGTTTTCAAGACATCCAGTAGTTTATATTACAACAAAGAAACAGTAGACTAAATAACAACATAATTTAGACCAAATCCCTACTCCTTCCCAATGCGTGGATTTTCATCGTTGCTCTTGGTTGCTGGGACCACATGTTGTGTTGTCCACTTCCTCTGGTAAGTAGTTTCTTCCTTTAAATTGTCAACCTCCCCTGGTAAGTAGCATGACCAAAAGAATGTATCAAAACAAATATATCCAAGGCAAAAATAATTGTGTGTGAGATGTTATTAAATATTCGATTATTTCTCTCACGCCACACATTCCAGCAGATTGAAGCAACTAGAATTGATTTAGTTTTAGAGATTGGTCCATTGATGTTTGCTCTCTTCCATATGCTATCGACTCTCCTATAAGAGAATCTCAAATCAAAACGTCGCCCACACTCTTTCCAAATTTTCTTGGTAAATTCGCAGTCTAGGAACAAGTGTGTCGTACTTTCACCTGCCTTTCGGCATAAGATGCATATATTTGGACCGGACCACCCTCTCCTTTGAAGTTTAGGCCAAGTGAGTACCGCATCCTTTTGAATCAATCACATGAGAATCCTAACCTTCAAGGGGTAATTCACATTCCAAATCCATTTTGTGTAAGGCATTCTGCACCCGCCATCTATCAGATGAGCGTATGCAGATGACATAGAGAAATTGCCCCCTTTCCCCCATCTCCAAATTGGTATGTTTTCCTTACCCCTCATTAGAGAGCTATTTCTCAGAAGGCCCTTGATTTCTCTATCTTCTTCAATGGCTGCTGAAGAGCAGAATCTATTGTTTCTAAAACACCAGGAATTGCGTCTCCAGCAATCTGCCACCGTAGCCTCTTTATCTATGACCGCATCATAGCAAATTGGGTACAAGATGCTCAACGGAATTTCGGTGACCCATCTGTCATTCCAAAATGAAATATTCTGTCCATCTCCCAATGTAAACGAAATGTTGGACATAAAACTTTTCTGTGTAGAGAACACTCATTTCCAGAACGCTGAAGTTTGAGTTTTATTTCTCATTCTGATACTCCATGTACCCTTCCTTGAGCCATATTTGTTGAGAAGTAAGCATTGCAACGTTCCATTAGGACGAGTTAAAAGTTTCCACCACCATTTAATGAGTAGCGCTTCCTTGAACATTTCCAAATTCAGTATGCCCAAACCACCCTGTTCCTTTGGTCTACACACTTGACCCCATCGGACCAAATGGTATTTTCGGATGTCTGACTATGCTCCTCCCCATAAAAAGTTCCTACGTATGGTATCAATTCTTTTCCTGACCCATACAGGTAAGCGGTAAAAGGACATTAGATACAATGGTGTTGAAGAGAGAACCGAATTTATGAGAACCACTCTTCCTCCTATCGATAAGTATCTATTCTGCTAACCATCCAATCTCTTTTCCAACTTGTCTATAATTTCTCTCCAATCCTCCCTCTTTGGTTTGCCTGGCCTCAACGGCACCCCTAAATACTTGATCGGAAAGGTGCTTTGCTAACAGCCGAATATGAATTGCAATGTGGAAAAAGTGAAATTTTCTTGTCCCAGGTTGACAATTGTGGTCTTTGTGAGATTAAGTTTTAACCCAGACCATGCCTCGAAACAGCACAAAATCCATTTTAGCACTATGCCTTGCTTGATCTCTGTATTGCCAAAGAGCACGGTGTCGTCAGCATATTGCAAGTTAATTAACCTGATTGCCTTTGCCCCATTGAGTCCTTCTATCAATCCTGCATCCTTAGCCTTCGAAATCATTCTATTTAAACCATTAGCAACCAGTGTGAACAATAGTGGGGATAGGGGGTCTCCCTGTCTTAGGCCAGGTCGACACACCATTTCTTTACTCCTAGTGCCATTCAATAGGATATGACACTTTCCGGATTTCAGCCAATTTGCTATCCACTCAATCCAACATGAGCCGAAGCCCCTATGTTCCAATACCTCTAATAAACAATTCCAATCCACAGTATCATATGCCTTCTCAAAGTCCAATTTTAGCAAAAATCCTCCCTTACGTGTTTTCTTGGCTTGGTGAATGATTTCATGTGCTTCTACCACCCCTTCAAGTATGCTTCATCCCTTAATGAATCCAGACTGATAATCTCCAATCAGGTTGCTCATAATAGGAGAAAGCCTGTTGGCCAAAATTTTGGAGACAATTTTCAGCAAACTGTTAAGAAGAGCTATAGGACGGAACTGTCTTACCGAAACTGGCGTCATTGTTTTCGGTATAAGGACCAACTGTGAATAGTTTATGCTTTGCAAGTCTGTTTTTCTTGACATAAAGTCCTTAACAAGCCTTCCAACATCCTCCTTGATTATTGGCCAAAATTCTCTATAGAGCAGCAGCGGAAAGCCATCTGGTCCTAGCGCTTTGTCTGAGCCCAACTCCCAGACTATTTTTTTAATTTCTTCCTCAGTGACCTCACATTCCAAGCTTGTATGATCTACTTGCGGTTCCCACAATTTAGGAAACATCTGGATTCGCCGACCGCTTTTTTCACCGAACATTTTTTGGAAATGTGTGTACATATGTTTTTGCAATGCCTCTTCCGTCTCCACTATGCTTTCTCCTTCGAAGAGTCTTGTGATCTTATTCACCCTGCGTCGCATATTTGCCATTTTGTGGAAGAATGCTGTATTTGCATCTCCTTCTTTAAACCTTTGGCATCTAGCTCTTTGTCTCAACATATCCTCCTCTCTTTTAAATATGAGATTAATATCTCTTCTAACTTCCAGAAGTTCACTTACTTCTCCCTCAGTTAGTATTTGTACTTCTTCTTTCTTTTCCAGGTTATCGATCTTCTTTAACATAGCTTCCTTGGATGCTCTTTCCTCCTGTAAATATTGCCTTTCTCATTTTGTCAGCACCGCCCTAAGTCTTCTTAACTTAATACAGATATTTTTTGATGCATCTACCATCGTAGTTGGCTGCTTCAAACTTTCCGTGATCAAGTCCCTAGCTTCTTGATGTTGTAGCCACCATTGCTCAAATCTGAATATCCTCACCTTTTTCCTACTGGCTTCTCCAGAGGAAAGGCATATTGGAACATGATCCGATGTGGGTCGTTTTACTGAATATGCTGACGTCAAACCAAATTTGTCATCCCACTCTGTCGAAATAAAGATCCGATCCAGCTTTGCAAGAGACGGCCTCTGTCTCATATTGGACCATGTGAAAAGTCTATCTCTGATCGGCACTTCTAACAAGTGTAGGTTGGATATGAGGTCATTGAAACCCTGTCTCTCTCTGTCATTTGTATCTCCACCCAGTCTCTCGTTAGCATATCGTACTATGTTGAAATCTCCCCCTATAATCTATGGTCCCGACGCCTTCATCCTTAGACGACGAAGTTCCTCCCAAAACTCCTTTCTTTTGCAACTAAAGTGTGGGCCGTATACCGCCGTAATCCATTGAGTCCAGTCATCTGACTTTCTTTGAAGCTTGATGGACAGGGAGTATTCCCCAACCAAGTGATTTAGTTCTGAGAACTTATCCTGGTCATATCTTATTAGTATCCCCCCTGATCTACCATCTGATTTTTTCATTTTGAATTTAAACTTCTGGTTAACAGATAAACTATTTATGCTATACGCAGATGGATCGTCTAGCTTAGTCTCCTCCAGACACACTATATCTGCTCTACTATCTTTCATTACTTGGGAGACCATTCTCCTCTTCTTGTGATCCCCCAGACCCCTGACATTCCAGAATAGATAATTCATTGCTAATTCGTTTTATCACCCTCTGACTGAGCTCTTGCTCAACTTCCCTCCGAAACCTGAGATGTACCTAGATTTTGTAGAGGCTCTAGATTTTTGACAAATTCTAGAGGCTCCGAAACCTGAGATTCTTATAGTCCACCTTATGTTTTTAGCGGAGTTTGTAGGTCTAATGTCCTGTCTCTTAAACTGTACCCAGTTCATCAATGTGTAGTTCTGGTTCCTCTTTCTATTAGATAGTTTCAATGTTGAAGAATGTTTAAGTATGTGCTGTTGGAAAATTTGCAGGCTGATCCAGTCATTAGACTCATTACATCAGGCTATGGAGATGATGGTATGATGTCGCACATACATTTTATGCTGCTTAACCTTGGCATACATCAGCAAGTGGTGCATGTTTTGTAAATTTTGTATCTCTTCATTTTTTGTCATTCTTTATTGATATGGAAGAAAAGTTTTCTGTGTATACCATCTCGATTTTTACTATTTACTTGTTATGATTATAAACTTATCTGAAATTGTTTCAATCCTGATTTTTACTATTTACTCATTATGGTTATAAACTTATCTGAATTCGATCCTTTCAATAGTGTTTGCTTCATTATTTTTGTACAGGATGAGATGTTGGTAATGTAGGATAATCTGTTATTACCTTATATTTCTGTAAAACTCATACTACGTCCAATGTCTGCAATCTGTTGGTATTGACACATCCACTCTTCTTTTAAACTCAATATGCTAGGCTTGCTAGCTTTTGATTTTGGCCAAGTTGGGATATCAGTTGTAGGCTATTAACAATTTAATCCCATATAGTGTGAAATTGCTTACATATAAGTTGGAACTGAGACAAAGTGAATAAACGAGATGTTTTTTAATATCTATTACGATATCATATGTAGTGTTTCGATTTCCATGTGGATATGAATCAGCATACAAATATGCATATATCAGCTAAATTCATATTTGCTTGGGCAAGAAATAATTGATTTCATTTTACCTTTTGATTCCATTTTACCTTTTCTTTTCCAGTCAGAGAAGCATGTCAGTACCCTTTGTTGTTGATTTTGAATAGTTGAAGTATCAGTATATATGGTCCCTGATTCTGTTCTGTCCTCTTTCTAATCTAAGCCTGGTGTAGTGCTAAAGTGCAAGTTTGAGGAAGATCAATATTCAAATACTATACAGTGCTCTCAAGATGCACATATTCCTATGAACAGAATTGTGTTGAGCCTTTTTTATGTTTTCAGTGGTTACTTGTGGCTATGATCTTAACTTAATCTTGTTGGGTAATTCAGTCAAAATATTAATAATAATTTTCTGTAGTAGGATTTGTTTTATATTTATTTCATCCTATGCTTCAAGAAGTAGAGCACATATGGTTATGAACAGCTTTTTCTCACTTTGTAATGTTTTTTTAACCCCCTTCAAGTGATCCTTTTCTGTCAATATAGATCTTATTTTGTTTCCTTAAAAATCCTGGATTAATTTTGGAGATATAACTTAACAGAGGCAAAACATTACGTTACCGTTATTGCTATTTTAAAAATTGGGGATCTGTCTGATCCTTTACCTTGGAGGATATGCTGTAGTTTTTTATCATCCCTTCACTGAGATCCTTTTTTTTCCCTCTCTTTGCATTTGTTCTTTATTCACATTACCTAATATGTCTTTTTAGTTGATATTTTTTTTCCATTGTAGGTGATTTAATTAGGAGTTTGATTTTGCTATCTTCCACATAGGTATGCTTTTCCTTGTTGGTTGTTGTTTGATGATGTCATCTTCTGTTTCTTTTCCTTTGATTTTTATATTGCTGTATTACTCTATGATTTGTCGCTGCAGGATCTGCTTTAAGTAATAGTTCATATTTTCTATTTCTAGTAGGAAGTGTTTCCATAGTATCTATGGTTTGTACACCTTAATTAGGGAAATATGTCCCCTAGTTTATCTTGATCTCTTAATCTACTGTATAGTTAAGGAGCATGTTTAAATATTTGGGGGGGGGGGGGGGGGGGGGCTCATTTCTTAGTATGGTGTTAAATATTGATTATATTTGTGAGGAAGGAATGAGATGTGAGAGATCATTGTATGTTGCCATTTGTTGAGGTTTAGTCATTGATGAAATTTGTTTCATGTAAGTCTTGATGTGTTTTTTTCTTTTACTTTGTCTCTTTCTTTTCCTTTTTATACTTTGCTGTAAGGTGTAAAAAAAGGAATTGTGAAGAAAAGATTTGGACAACAAGTTTGGAGTTTTTGTAACTTATAGGCATAAAATTATGAGGGAAATTGGAGACAGTAACCTGGATGTGAATCTTTATGAGATCTTCTTTCCTTCCAAATTTTCCATTTGTTGACAAACATTTCCTGATTATGTTGCATAAATTTTCTTCCGAATGGAAGAGTTAGCTCCCTACCACAAAGTAAAAAAGAAAAAAAATGGAATAAACCATTATAAATAAACATAAAATTTGTATTTGCATGTGTATATATAGTCGTATAAACCATAGGGTTAATTACAGTCAGACCCTCTATAGTATTGGGGGTGTATCACTTAACACTCCTGAAGTTTGAAACTCTCAAAAAAATCCCTGGACTTTTAACACTGTTAGTTAGAGTTTGTTATTGTCACTCTCTTTTAACACTAAAATGCACTCACGGCCCTGAATTTCCTATTCTACCCTCACAATTCCCAACACACTCCCTCTCTCTTTCTCTCCTTCCTCTCTCTCTCTCTCTCTCTCTCTAACGCACTCCTTGTTAGCAGCTACAGCAGCAGCTTGCAACTGCTGCAGCTGTGCTGCTGCAGCAGCAGCACAGCTGCAGCAGCTGTGCTTGCTGCTGCTGCTGCTGCTGCAGCAGCTTGCACTGCACTGCTCAGTGCAAGCTTCTGCAGCAGCAGCAGCAGCAGATGTGCTTGCTGCTGCTGCTAGCACCTAAGAGGATGGGGGGGGGGGAGGTGAGAGAGAGAGAGATGGATTGTGCTGGGGGATGGAGGCGGGTGAGAGAAAAATTGGGCGCTGCTTTATGTCCTATTTTTGGTCAACTAGGGATATTTTGGACTTTTTAAAACACGTGCACATCACGTAGCCTGCTTATTCACAGTCAATTAACGCCGTTAGGAAGTCCAGGAGTTTTTTTGAGAGTTTCAAACTTTAGAGGTGTTAAGTGATACAACTCCAATACTACAGGGGGTCTGACTGTAATTAACCATATGCATGTTGATTATCAGGTTTTCGATTTGAAAAAGAACCAGAAAGAAAATAAATAAAACTAAAGAGCCCCTTTGAAACTTAAAATAATCTTTAAAAAATTAATTGGCATTGTGGGTTCAAGGCCTAATTAGTTTACTAAACCTCATAATTAGAAAAACTCAAGCTTTTTTGACAAAAAATTATTAAACAAATCCAACATTTAACACATATGATGGTTGCTAGTTTATTTAGTTAGAAGTCCTTTCCTTGTTGTCTCTATTTTCCATGTATATTGAGAATTTAACCTTTTGCCTATGTATTAGCAAAGCCTCAATGGCTCAATGATATATTGGTTTTTGAATCATAGGCCACATATTTTATTTTTGTTCTTCATGTAAGTATTTTTATTTATTCTATATATGTCATAATTAATACTTCTTAAGGCTAGTTTAAGTACAAAGTTCATGAAAACTTTGGTTTCACGATAAATCTGGAGTTTGTGTACATACGAACTCTAGTTTCAGAAAGCTAGAGTTTAACTTAAGTTGGGTCAAGTTTTGGTACAATGTCCAAAATGAAGGGATATATAACTTTGAAAAAAATCCACTCTTCATGGAGTTTTGATTTGCAGTTTTCTATGGTCTTGAACTCTATAAAGCCAGAGTTTAGAAACACTATTTTAGACACCAAAACGGGTATAGTTTTAAAAATAGAGTCTTATGTCAAAGCTATCCCAAACTCAGGTTTCGCTAAGTGAGGAGGTTTGTATGTCTTCCCTAGTAGGCTACCATTCTCGCCAACTATATTTTGAGATAGACTTGCTCCTTCCAAAAGGAGTTAGAGCCAAACCTTCTCATTCAAAATTCTTGTTAGGATTTTCATGTAGAAGATATATTCTAGTAAAATCGATCTAAATCTTTTGAGGTGTTCAAAGAAATTCAAAATTCAAAATAATTTTCTTATGCATCAAATATATACAAAATGAACAGTTGTTAATATCAAGTTAGTTAGTATAATAGCATAGAATATTCAAAGCCTAATAAAAATTTGTATGATATGGTTTTAAATATTTATGTTATGATCAAATATTTGTATTGACAATTTCACACTTGAAAATGTAGACCAATGCAAAATTCTACATTTGGCTGTTCATTTTGCATCTATGTGATGCATGGACGAACAAAATTTAATATTTTCGGATCAATTTCAACAGTGTTGTCTGTCTATGAGAACCAAATATTGAATTTGTATGGAAAGGATTTGGCCAAAAATCCTTTGAGAAGGAGCAATGTTTTCAGCCTCATTACTCGTTGCAGTATATATTACTCCAAGTGACAACTTTCTATGGTTCTAGTTTCTTCATCTGATTCTTCAAAATGGAACTTGATAAATGTAACCTTTATCAAGTTTTAACTGTTAGACTGCAATATTAATTGTCTGATTTGTTATTAATTGACAAAAGATTGTCAATGATAAAAGTTTTATTCTCCCAATCAAGGTTTAACAGAGCAATGGAGAACATGTAGATTTTTCTTAAAGGCAATGTCATCGGAGATACAATAGCTGCTTCTTGCTAAATAATCAAGAGTCTTCTGGTGCATCTAGGATTTGGAATTAGAAATAATTGCAGCTAATACATGCCTTGGGATTTGAAACTAAAAGCAGGACATGATTTTGACAAATCTGATGTTCTGGACAGGCATAAATATGAATTCTACTTGGAATATGGAATTGGTGAAGTGTTATTGTTTATAATCTTTCACTTTGCAGGGACATTATGTGAGTGCTTAAATTCACAATCCTTGGGGATCAATAAGTCTACGCGGTTCTCTTCTTGATAAAGAAGGTATTCAGCTTATCTCAAAGATGCAGATTTTCTTCCCAGTTGACAATGTTGCAAGAAGGCATAATTGTACAGGTAACTTGGATGCTCTAATAGTTGATGGATATGTCTTGGCTGCTCCTTTAGACTTATCCGGAAATTTATAACTTCAAAGACATTGAGGATGTAGATGCATCTGAAATTAGGAGGTCAAAAATATAACACTTGAATATTGTCCACAGTTTCATTTGATTTAGAGATGCTTGTATATATTTTGCCGACTTCCTTGATAAAAAGATTTTCTTATTCAATAAGTATTTATATGATAAAGTTAACTTGTATTGTCCAAGTGGTTGTCTTTCTATAACGTTTAACCTTATTACAAATCATGTGAACAATAGCAGGCGAGTCGCATAAACACTTGCAACGTTGTTATAGGTTCTTTTTGATACATACCCCCCTAGAGCTCCCATATTTAGAAGTATACCCCCTTCCCCCTTCCAAGGTCACTTAATGAAATTAAGGGGAATATTCAATATTCCCTTTACATATCATTTGTCTAACAGAGAGGGTTTTTAACTGTCTCCCATATGATTTCATAAGTAAACTGGCAAATATGAAGATTTTGGGGGTTATAAATCTAAAGAAAAAATTCTTTGTTGTTACTTCTATCCATGTTGCATCCTATCCTTAGTTTAGGATTCCTTAAACAAGTGCCCTTACATTGTCATATCCAAAACATGTATCTCTATGGATGCATCATAGCCAAGATAGATCCGTTCATGTGATTGATCATGTCCAGTTCATAGGTTTAAATCATATTAGTCTGGACATGAAATGTAAACAGATTGAGACTATTATATTAGTGAACTAGGCCACTATGATCATCAAGTCCAAGTTGTGTCTCAATGATGTCTTCCCAATCCTTATAGTTTCTATGGCCTGACACTTCTGATCAAAACAAAATTGCGGAGTAACGATATATTTTCAGGTTGTGACCAGTCAGGATTTTGAGAACTCGATCCTAGCCCATGGGTCTGGTTATGCGAGTAAGGTTAAGAATTATGATCCATGATTCTTTCGACTTCTTGGTAATTCAGAGGATATCGACTCTTCCAATCATTATATACCCACTAGGAACCTGCTAGTGTTAGGCCCAAGATGGTTTTCTGTTAGGTCTCAGGTCCAAGTAGCAAATATTTCTCTTGGTAAGATGGTGCTTGAAGTTTTGATTATAGAAAACTGCAGTAAATACAGGAAAAGTTTTTGCTGAGCTTAATAATCTCATTGAAAGTTTGGCTATTATGCCTTTTTTGCAGTCTCTGAAAACTGTATAGTCATTATAAGCAGAATATCCTTCTGTCATGCTATGAACTAATTTGTTCGAGGATGGCAAGGAAGATGCTCTCGTCACAAGATATGCAGAGCCTTGAGCCTGGTCTGAATTCATATTCCTCCTGAGCTTGAGCTAGCAATACCTGGAATGAGGGATGCTGAAGTAATGCAATTCGAATGACGAACCTTTTACGTTCTCCACCAACATAGACTACCATGTGGCCTCTGGGAACATCCTTGGGAATTGACTCATCTTCGTGGATACTCTGGAAACCATGGTAGGCTCCACATGTTAGTGCATTGATGCCCATCTTCTTCCCCTTCTTCAATAAGGTCCCAAGCAACCTATCCTTCAATATCTTCATCTGCTAATTTGTTTGGTACCGCTTGTATAGGAACTTTAGCTTGGTTTAGTGAGTATATATATTGCTGGGAATTGATATAGCATTAATTGGGTATAGATAACACTGTGAAAGCTAGAAGTGGGTAAGGTATTGATTACAAAAAAATTAGCTTGCTGCTCATTCCATGTTGAAGGTATATCAATTAGTCATAAAATGTCGTCACAAGGTATGCAGAGCCTTGAGCCTGGTCTGCATTCATATTCCTCCTGAGCTTGAGCTAGCAATACCTGGAATGAGGGATGCTGAAGTAATGCAATTCGAATGACGAACCTTTTACGTTCTCCACCAACATAGACTACCATGTGGCCTCTGGGAACATCCTTGGGAATTGACTCATCTTCGTGGATACTCTGGAAACCATGGTAGGCTCCACATGTTAGTGCATTGATGCCCTTCTTCTTCCCCTTCTTCAATAAGGTCCCAAGCAACCTCTCCTTCAATATCTTCATCTGCTAATTTGTTTGGTACCGCTTGTATAGGAACTTTAGCTTGGTTTAGTGAGTATATATATTGCTGGGAATTTGATATAGCATTAATTGGGTATAGACAACACTGTGAAAGCTAGAAGTGGGTAAGGTATTGATTACAAAAAAATTAGCTTGCTGCTCATTCCATGTTGAAGGTATATCAATTAGTCATAAAATGTCTTCTATCAAGATTAGTTTCATGATCATGAGTGTTTAATGGATGCATAAAGCATGCATGTGAAGTGTGGATAGTTTGTGTGGTGGTTTGGCAGTTAGGTGCTTTTCTCAGTGAAAATGTACCACCATGCTACGAAAGATGTACGAAGTGGTATGGACTGCTTTGAAGTCCAAGGAACATTTCCGTCTCTTGTTAACCTGGATTAAAGTTGTGTGGAGATTTATCATCTTCCTCGAAACTCTAAAAGTTCTAATCCAACCTTTGCATGGATAAGGTATAAACTATAGAGATGGCACGGGTGTGACCATCAAATTGGGATAACATTTAATTATGAACAGGATGAGGATCTTATTCTTCCTGATTCTCGCCTCCATTTCTTCATTTCCCTTCTTGATTGTGTCCATGCCAGCAGTAAATCTCTTTTTTATTGCTTGTCACATAATCTTAACCCATGAACTCCATTGACTTCAGTTCTGGTTCAATGTTTTGCTTAGATAGATTGTCTTAGATCATTCAAACTGAACACATCCCAGCCTATGGAACTGTTTTTAGTGCACACTAATTGCTATGCATAAAATTTTAAAGCTAGAATTCCTAAGTATGTTGTCCAAAGGCCTCTTAGCTAGTCTCTATGTTCAATTTTCCTGTTAGCATAAAAGTTGTGGGAACTCTTAATAACATTGTGGGGGAATCAAGTTCTGTATACTTGATGCTGCAAAGTGGAATTTGGTCCGTAATCTCATTGTGTTGCTTGCAGTCCCTCCAAAAGTTACAACAGATGATTGCTGATAAGATGCAAATAATTTATTTACATTTTAAAAAAAAATATATTTTTTGTTCTCTGCTGAGATTCTAGAAGTAAGTACTTTACGCGCTTAATATTAGGAAGATTGTAGGTGAGCTTGATCTTGATCTTTCCACCTCTTTTTTTAATATATACTTATTATATTTATTAGAGTGTTGTCACAGTTGTTGGATTGTTCTCTTAAAAGAATTTTGGAATAGTTGTGCAACTTTTCCTACTTGTAGCTCTAGGGATTGCTCTTGACAACTTAAAGGAGAACAGTATGAAATCTTTGAAGAATATGTCACTGTGAATCAACTGTTAGATATTCTCAACTTCAAGATCTGTATTTCGCGAAGAAGAAGAACACATGTGATGTTTTACTTTTGCTGTTACAACTATATATATATATATATATATATATATATATATATATATATATATATATATATATATATATATATATATATATATATGAAATAAAATAGTGGGTGTAATCCTTCTGCGTTCCATTAAACAAGCTTAATAGAACATTTTACAAAAGAAAGCTCCATATGAGCTCTCAACAAAATACATCATGGCTAGTACATATTGCTCCATACATCATAACTAGTACATATTGCTGAGACAACTATTATAGTTGATATCATCGGCGCGTGGGGGCTGAAAATATTCAGAAGTATAATTCATTTTTGGGGTATTTACTGGTTTGTCCCTCAAATCTTTATATATTATGATTTAGTCCCCAAAATCTTCATATTTAGGATTTAATCCCCCAAATCTCCTAAGTTACTATAATTTAGTCCCCCTCCCAAAATCTCCCAATTTTTTGACCTGATATTACCATTTTACCCCTCCTTATTTATTCTCTCTTTCTCCTCTCTTCTCCTCCTCTTTTCTTCTTCTCTTCTCCTTTTCTTCACTATTCCTCCTCTCTTCTCCTTCTCTTTTCCTCCTCTTTTCTTCATTGGGAGAAGAGAGGAGGAAGAGAGAAGGAGAAGAGAGGAGGAATAGTGAAGAAAAGGAGATGTGAGGAGGAAGAAAGGAGGAGAAGAGATGAGGAAGAGAAAGAATGAGTAAGGAGGGGTAAAATGGTAATATCAGGTCAAAAATTTGGGGGATTTGGGAAGGGGACTAAATTGTAGTAATTTAGGAGATTTGGGGGACTAAATCCTAAATATGAAGATTTGGAAGACTAAATCATAATATATAAAGATTTGAGGGACAAACCAGTAAAATACCCCTTCATTTTTTTAAGAGGACTGAAATAACTATAAGAGTGATAATTTCACACTGGAGTTTTTTGTTGATTCCCCAGAAAGTCCTTAGCATGGCAACAGAGACATCCAGGTTCCAGCTGAGCCTTGTTATTTAAGAAGTTTTCTTTTTTTGCATTTTCTTTATTTTTTGATTGAAAAATCTGATATCGTTTTTCTACTTCTCTTTTTTGAGGTCGAGTGTCCTGAGAGAGTGTGTCTATTTTCAGATGACTGTAACTTGTTTGGCAGACATGTCAAGTTCTTTATTTTTTAAATCCTCATAGTAAAACACATGTATTAGTATGATATCTTGTAAATATCTGGAATGATCCTAAAAATGCTTTTAAGGGTACCGTGACCTGAAATAGATATCCAACTAAGTTTCCCACTTGTGTACCGCATGCCACTGAAAATAGTCAACCACGTAAACAACCCTATTACGAACCGAAACATACCACGAATTTTGTAACAATAGATAAAACTACAGTTTTTCTTTCCCGTCTCACGCTTGACGGTAAGAACGTTAAACCAACTAGTTTTCATTTTGTTTTGGTGTGAATTCCTGAGTAGGTAGAACAAGTTAGTTTAGTGCATTCAATATTATGACCAACATTTATTTTGCACTCAGTCTCAGGAATAGTATTTGTAGGTTTACACATCTTTCATAGAGAGGAAGTGGCAAGATAACTTGTGGAGCTGAATACTTTGTCTGGGACCAATGACTAGTAACATGAATGCCCTTGCATACTAAATTTTTCTGAGATAATTGATATTACCACAGGGTAGACCTTCATATTTGCACTGTCACTATTTTCTTCTGCAGGTATAGTCCATGGAATTGTAAGTAAGATCTGCTCTGATCTGTTACATCTCTACTCCAGTTCCAAAGTGGACTACTACGATGGAAGAGCTCTTTGTCCTCAGGTCTTTGGTTCCATGCATCACCTATTCCGTCAGCATGGTGTGCTTTCAGTGAGTGGACAATATGAGAACATTCTGGATCATAAGAAACTTTCATTAGCCGAAGAAAAAGGGGTGTTGAATAACTCTGAATTTTTGCCCATTGTGGACCATTTCTTCTCTTGATCACAATTTGGTACGCAGGTTTGGATGCTTGATATAGCATCGAATCTGGACCCTTGACAAAGTTCTTACTTCGAAAGGACATCAGGAACCTACATGGTTTAATTTCATCGTTGACATGAACTCTGTTCAGGAAAATTGATTTGAACTTTCCAAGCATTATGCAACCTTTTCAGTTTCCACATAAGTAATATATATAGCAGTCAAAATTGGCATCACTTTAGTTCACTGTACTTGTCGAAGCTGTTTTGAGTTCAGATCTTCCTTTTGAGCAGCCCAGTTTGGCTCTGAGGCCAATTTAATGCAGTATTACGGCAAGCATGTGCTCTTTGCATTCCATTGAAGATACCTGCAGTGGAGGAACTGGACACAAGGACTTTGTCTATTTCAGGAACCATTATAGTAAGCTGAGCTAAAACTTCCAATGATTTCTAACTGGAGGTTGCAGGTTTTATAGTAATGTCAGTGGAAGTGCTCATGTAATTTAGTTGTTTTCCTCTGAATCTGAATCTGACTTTATTATGGAACTATTTGCAGGTGGCACATTGATGTATATATTTTCAGCCGCATTTCCAAATGCAAGTCGTGTATGGATCCCAAGCTTCGCCCAGGTAAGATTAAAATGAATTTTTACCCTAAAGTATTTAAAATTTATTATGGAATTAATTTTTTCATGAGTTTGTAAGAACATTTATACTAGAATATACTTTACTACAAAAAACTTAACCGTCACTACTTTAGTTGGCCAGTGAGGTTGCACTGATAACGGTGCTTAACATTTTACACTACAGAGAGGATCCAAATCCATCTTTAATAGGATAGCACATAATATTAGGACAAAGAGATTCCTAATATTAGACCTTTCGCATGTACGTGAGTGCAATCGGAAGTGCAGATGCTAACAAGTCTCGTCTTTTAATAACATCGCCTCTCTTCAATATGTAAGAAGTTTCGAATTCGACTTTTAATGGAGACTCAATTTCGATAATATTACAAAATAATAGTGTGAGTTTGACTAGTAAAAAAAAATTCTGAAGTGAAGATAATTTAAATTTTTTTTTTTGTTTCTCAAATTAAATAATTCACAGTTATGAGAATATTAGTCAACAATTTCTTTTTGTGCTCGTGTAGTGCGTCATGAAGCCATCAAACCATGTGATTAGCACTAATTTCCATAAATTATTAAAATTTTCATGCACAAGGTTGAGCATTAATTCCGTCAAAGTTGGGTAGATTAACTAATAAAAGAACACCATCTCTATTCAACTTATCAGATGGAGTATATATATATTTGTACAAAAGTGTAGGTCTGCATACGTATCATCTGATAGCTTCTATTATTTTCACCTCCTATAATGCAAAAATTACAAAAGAAGCATCTCATTGGTAATGGTGCCTTAAAAGTGCATGCACCAGTTGAACAATTAAAAGTAATAAAACATTAATAAAAGAAATTAAAAAAAAAAAGAAAAAGAAAAAAGACAATTACACGTATGATTTATGTAGAAGTTGTTGGGAGAAGGACCGATCTAATTACAATATTAAGCTAATAAATACAAAAAGGTCTGTAAAATTTATATAAATAGTGTCGTAGATTAGCCATGCTTATTCCAAATTGTCTATAAAACAAATCAATCACAGTTGTCATGATAGAAAGATCAACAAATTTGCAAAGAATGTGAAAAAGGATGTATGGAATTGGTCATTTATTTATTTATTTTTGATTAAAACAGTAGGTAGTTCCTTCCGTGTTTCATTAAAGAGATTTTATAGAACGAGTTACGAATTGATTATTTATTTTTAATTTTAAGAAAACATAGAAATTTTCATCTCAAATGGGATTATCTATCTATCCACCAACTTAATTTGATTGATTTTGCAAATAATAGTCGAGTCTATTTCTTTCAAGTAAATAGTTAATATATGTAAGTGCAAATATCACTATCCACCAATATATGTATAAATTGCATATTATTTTTCCTTAAGGGATAGCAAATATCACATGATTGACTGCACCTCTGTGAATCTATCGTACCATTTAAAAACTGCCGGCTCACTTCTATTTCTTCATCTTTGTTTAACAAGTTGAATGAATCTTTCCAAGTCTAGAGGGAATATTATACAAATATCAAAAAGAATTAGTCTGGTGAAATAATATAATCATGATTCTCATTCTAAAAACATAAAATAAAATAGAAAAACTGACTTCATCAAGTTTTTCAATTATCATAATTATAAGAAGAAGGTCTAGCTAGAAATATAATTTATCATTTGAAGCATTCAGTTTTAGTACATAGGCTATGATGAAAAGAAGTACATAAAAATTTAATTAACAGATCATCAATACAATACTTATATTGTAGCGCTTAAGTTCCTCCAAAAAATTGAAAATTTAGAACCGAAAAGATCCTAGTAATGGAAATATCACAACTTTTCCACTGATAAATTCAATTCTCTTAATTTCTTCATCCATTTTGTCAGTAGCTATGTCAAAATTATTAAAGGTTGATAAAATCTCATAGATAACTGGTAACATGTCTTATTAATATTGAAGCCATTTTGTTTCCAACTCAAAACATTAAAATCTATTGTGGGCCTCTCTTAGTCGAGTTCTTTAAGTAATACAGTACAAAATCGTTATGATAATTGTTATTCAAACGTAAATTGTAACATCTGTCGTTGCTTTATTCTTATTATTATCATTATTATTATTATTATTTTAAGGTAGTTTTGCTATGTGTTTTCGTGGTGGTTTCTTCATGCAACTTATTATTTTAAGGTAGTTTTGCTATGTGTTTTCGTGGTGGTTTCTTCACGCAACCATAATATGCTGACCACCTGTGACATGAGAGTCCAACATGCATACGAGAAACTTTACAAATAAAAATACATACAATTACCTTAGTCTCGCTACATTTTTGAATTTTGTAGCTTTCAATCAACCAACTTGATCATTTACTGTTATTTGTTGGAATATCATTAATGTCAGGTGTCCAAAATTAAGCTGAAAGCCAAAAAATGGACACAATCCATGCTGGGCTGTTTTGTGCGTGCATGACCAAACAGCCTTTCACTGAATCTGAAGAGAAATTTGCTGTGTGTACTATTCACTATCAAAAGATTCTATCAGGTGCAAATTCTATCTAAATTGTATTATATATGAATTTTAAGTACTGGAACAGAATTGGCGGATTGGTAGTATCATGGCAACGAATATATACAAGTAGATCATCTTTCTTTTTCTTTTTCTTTTAAATAAGAAAGAAAAATTAATTTCGGACATGTTGCATGCAGCATGCTGGATAATTAAAAAGTTTAATATACAACATGTTGCTGCATTTTTCTTTCAACATATTGAACTATTAAAGCAGTGATTCTTGATAAAATACAGTAATTTAATAGGAGAACCTGTCTCAAGGAATCTAATTGATAAACCAATGCCTGCATATGACATGCCACGATGACATTTGATGATGGAGTTGATTAACTTTGATTTGTTCAACTCAGTAAAGCTTTTAGTATATAAACAAGTTCTATAGAATAAATAAATTAATTAATTCAAATTTTAAATTTTTTTTTTAGAATTTGATGAAACTATAATATGCTGACTCTGGACCTATGTTGTTGGTTTTATTTGAATATGATAAGTTGAAGAATATACTCTATTAGAAGCATATTACTTAATGGTTTCAATTGTTTTTGAATTTTTTAATTTGATTTTATATAAATAGGTCAAGTTTCAATATTAGACTTGATTTATTTTGTTAGTCTAATTTTCCACCATTTGATTTCTTAGTCAAACTC
This sequence comes from Dracaena cambodiana, assembly GCA_036321105.1. Taxonomy (NCBI): domain Eukaryota; kingdom Viridiplantae; phylum Streptophyta; class Magnoliopsida; order Asparagales; family Asparagaceae; genus Dracaena; species Dracaena cambodiana. The sequence continues at coordinate 65,548,851 of JAYEPQ010000004.1, read as the reverse complement.
TTTGACTATTAGCGCACTTGAGAACTTGTAAGCTACTATCATGCTGTCAAATGAAGAATGTTAAATCTTAGCAAAAATAAAATAGAAATAAACAAAGATATATATATATATATATATATATATATATATATATATATATATATATATATATATATATATATATATATATATATATATATATATATATATATATATATATATATATATATATATATATATATTTGAAGTCATTACGGTATTTCTTCTCGCGTTCCATTAAAAAGTAATAATAGAACTTACAACATAGTCTATTAGGATCAATATTAGACCCTTACAAAAGAAACATATAAAAGAATGACACAGAGTAAAACTTAGTAGATTGTCAAGTGTCCAGAGTGATGGGTCTGCTTAGTCGAAATAATCCTCCATATCTGTGCTCCCCTCTTGGAGGCCCACATCGGCAATGTCATTTGGAGTTGGACAGTTGGTAGCTTTATTAGGAACTTTGTCCTTAATGGATCGTGGGCAAAAGCTCTTTTTATGCATAATTGTGTCTGAATAGGTACATGTCCAGAGTTTAATATCAATAACAATGGTATAGAAACATTCTTCAAGTGCTCTAAATATCCTATTGTTACATTCTAGCCAAGTATTCCAACATATCGCGAGCACTAGTAGGTGTTCTATTTTGTATTGTTGGTTCTGTGATTCCCTCTTCTTTCAAATACATCTCGTGTTTGGAGAGACATAGATAGATAATCTGGTGGCACACGTTTGCCATAATGAGCGGACAAACGTGCATTCCATTGTGATGTGGCTAACCGACTCGTTATATTTATGACAAAGTGCGCAAACACTTGGGCCCTGCCAGCTTCTCTTCTGCAAGTTGTCCCAAGTTAGGATTGCTTTCTTCACTACCAACCACATGAACACCCTAATTCTTAATGGGCAACTGACCTTCCAAATATCCATGGCATAAAGTAGTCGAAATCTTCCATCATTGAGAAATTGATAAGCGGATGCCACAGTGAATATTTGTGTTTGACTCCACCTCCATAGTGCTGTGTTTTCCTGCTCTATTGTAGATCTAATGTTAACCAACAAATTGTATATATCATGTTTTTGGAGGGTGGTTGTTGCATTATCTTCTCCAAGCAAAAGGATTCTCCATCTCCCATGTCTCCAATAATTCCAAATAATCTCCTTTTCCTTATTAGCCCTTTGGTAGATATTTGGGTATAAAGATTGTAGCGGAATTTGTGTGTACCAACGATCTTCTCAAAACGATACGGATTTTCCATTTCCGATCATATATGTTATTCCTGACCGAAAAACCTCCTTGCACAATATCACTCCTTTCCAAAAAGGGGATATGTTCGAGGAATTCCAATGCTTCCATTGCCAACTCGCTCTCTTAGGTCCATATTTTGATGTGAGAAGCTGTTGGATTGGACTTTTAGTTCTAGAAATAATCTTCCACTACCACTTTGACATTAAGGCTATGTTGAAAGATTGGATATCCAACACTCCAAGTCTGCCCTCCTCTTTGGCTCTGCATACCTATCACTAAGAGACAAGATTATATTTTTCCCCCTACGGCGAGGCCTCTTGTCAAAGAAATATTTTCTGTATGTGGTCAATTTTCCTTCTAACCCATCGCGGTAATATTAGGGATGACATAAGGTAGGTATATGTCGATGAAAGGGCAGAGTTAAGTAATACAACTCTCTTAGCAATAGATAACAGTTTTCCTTTCTAGTATTCCAATTTTCTTTCTAGCAGATCGAATAGCGGGGCCCAGTCCTGTTTCAAAAGTCTTCCTAGTCTGACCGGTATTCCAAAATATGTGATGGAAAAGTCACCTTCCCTACATCCATATATTGTTGTGATAATCCGAGTTGTAAGATTTCTCTTTCGTATGTTATGGAGCTCTTTCGGAAGTTTACCCGTAGTTCAGACCAGACCTCAAAGTAGTATATTATCCATTTCATCGATATTGCCTTTGTGATGTCATTCTTAGAGAATAACAAAGTATCGTCTGCATATCGCAGGTTTGTGAATTTGAGTATACGTAATCCTGGTAGTCCCTCAACAAGGCCAGCCTCTGTACACTTTCGAATCATGTTGTTAAGCCCATCTGCAATTAGCACAAAGAGTAATAATGATAAGAGATCCCCTTGTCTGAGTCCCCGTCTATATTTAATTTCATTTCCGATAATCCCATTTGTGATAACATTTACTTTTGTCAATTGCAGCCAGCTATCAATCCAGCGCAAGCAATTACTTCTGAACCCTATTTGTTGCATAACCTCCTTTAGGCAACACCAATTTACTGTGTCATATGCCTTTTCAAAATTGATCTTGAGAAGATAATCATTGGTTTTGGTTTTCTTGCATTGATGTAGTATTTCCTGAGCTACTGCCATGCCCTCATGTATACTCTTGCTGGAGATGAAACCCGTTTGGTCTTTCATCAATGGTGATATTCTATTTGTTAGGGTCTTTGTGACTATCTTAATTGTGGAGTTTAAAACCGCGATAGGCCTGTAGTCCCCTACCTTGGTAGGAGTCCTTCCTTCTGATTTAAGTACAATCTAGGCATAATTTAGTCTATCAAGACGGACCCTATGGTCCTCAAGCTCCATAAATAGGTTCTTAATATCCTCCTTAATCACTTTCCAGTAAAGAAGAATATTGGAAGTCCATCAGGGCTTGGTGCTTTTTCCGCACCGAGTTTCCAGACTGCTCTATTGATTTCCTCTTCTGTAAAACTGCCCTCCAAGTTCTAGAGTTGCTGTTGCGGGGCCCATGCTCCAAGGGTTATCACAAAACTAAACATAATATATATATATATATATATATATATATATATATATAGAGAGAGAGAGAGAGAGAGAGAGAGAGAGAGAGAGAGATTCACCGTGGTGAAGGGAGTTCCTTCACCGCCGTTTAGGTGGTCCAATAAAATTATTATACGTGCGCCACTTAAGATAACAAATAAAAGAACTCTCTTGACTGCTATTTGAGTGGCGCCACATGTCATAATATTATTGAGCCACCTAAGCGGCGTTGAAGGAACTTCCTTCACCGCCGTTGAATTTCTCGTTTACTCATATATATATATATATATATATATATATATATATATATATATATATATATATATATATATATATATATATAATGTTGATTGATTGTATTTGTTTTCATTGTTAATACAAATTGCATCATGTTTATTAATTATCTATCAGTTTTTTAGATAGTTGCCTTGTAGGTTAGATAGCAATATTAGTGATGAGTTCTGAGTTCTATAGTATATTACAACTCTCACAACCTTTATCTACATATACAACGTCAAGGCAGGAATTTGAGTACGAGGAAGATGGTTTTCTAAGTTATTCTTTTCCTTTCTAATAATAAATCGAACTATATGTAGCTTCAGATGTAATAAGAGCACATCCTTTTAAAATGAAGGTTCAACGGTAGAAAGTTCTAAATTCAAAACCAAACTCCAGCAAATTATACCAATTTTTTTTTTAAAAAAAAAAAATCAACAAATAGAAATCAAACTTTGAGAATGAGCAGAAAAAGGGCAAACCTTCTAAGTTTCTAATCTATAGTTCCACATCTCAAAGCTAACAAGTGGGAGGAAAATGCTTCAAGTAGCTTCCCATTCATTACCTTGGAGACAAGTTAAGGTGGCCCATGTGCAGTTAATGTGACTAAGTAAAATAACAAAATAAAATAAAAAGACTGAACTCCCGAGTAGGTAGAACAAGTTGATTTTGGTGCATTCAGTGTTATGACCATCATTTATTTTGTATGCAGTCTCAGGAACATTATTTGTAGGTTATGCCTCTTCCATAGAGAGAAAGTGGTAAGGTAACTTGTGGAGATGAATAATTTGTTGAGGGCTGATGACCAGTAACACCTTGCACACTAATTTTTGTCTCGGATGATTCATATTACCACGTGGTACACCTGCATATTTGCACTGACCTATTTTCTTCCGCAGATCATATAGTCCATGGAATTGTGCGTAGGATCTGCTCTGATCTGTTACATCTCTACTCCGTTTCAAAGTGGACTACTACAAGGAAAGAGCTCTTTGTCCTCAGGTCTTCGGTTCCATGCATCACCTCTTCCGTCAGCACGATGTGGAATAAATCTATGTGAATGGAATGTGAAAGGTGTTAACCCGCCGTTTATGCTAAAAAAAAAAATCTATTTGAATTTTTTTCCCATGATGGACCGCTTCTTCTCTTATATCAGTAGAAGTGCTCATGTAATTTAGTGTTTTCTTCGCAGGTGGCACATTGATGTATATATTTTCAGTCGCACTGTCAAATGCAAGTCATGTATGGATCCCAAGCTTCTCCAAGGTAAGATTAAAATGAAATTTTACCATAAAGTAATCATAAAAGAAAAAGAAAAAAAAACATTTCTAGTATTATATTTGCAATTTAAAACTTATTACCGAGTTAATTTTTTAATGAGTTCATATGAACATTTACTGTGAGTTTGTGTTTTCCCTCTGCTGCTCTTAAATATATCTGATGTTAATATATATAGAATTTGGTAATTACAAAATGCAATAAATAAGATGGAAGTGAAGATACTCTCCGATATGTGAGAAGTTTTGAATTCGACTTGCAACGGAGATTAGATTTAGGTAATGTTTTGACTAGCAAAAATAAAAATAAAAATAAAAATCTAAAGTTAAGATAATTTAAACAATGTTTTTGTTTCTCAAATTAAATTATTCACAGTTGTGAGGATATTAATCAACAGTTTTTTTTTTTTTTTTTTTGAGCTTATTAATCAAGACAAAATTAATTAATCTATATATTAGAAGGTAATGGTGCCTTAAACATGCTTGCACCCGTTGAACATTTACAAGTAAGAAAACATTAAAAAAAGATTAAAATAAAAGGAAAAAGAAAATTACCGTCCCTAATCTATGTAGAAGCTGTTGGGAAAAGGATCGATCTAATTACAATATTAAGATATTAAATACGAAAAAGTCTCTCATGCTTGTCATTGTAAAATTATATATAAATAATGGCATAGATTAGTCAAGTTTTTTTCAAATTAAGCCTATAAAACAAATCAATCACAGTTGTCATGATAGAAAGACTAACAAATTTGCGAAGAATGTGAAAATGATGTATGGAATTGGTCATTTATATTTGATAGAGAAAAAACGTAGAATTTTTCATCTTAAATGGAATTACCCACCAAATTAATTTGACTTATTTTGCAAATAATAGTCAAGTCTATTTCTTACAGGTAAAATAGTTGATATATGTAAGTGCAAATATCACCATCTACCAATATATGTACAAATTGCATTATTTTTCTTTGGTTGATAGCAAATATCAACAAGGTTGACTACACCTCTTTGAATCGTTCCATTTAAATACACTTCTTTTTCTTCATCTTTGTTAACAAGTTGATTGAATCTTTCCAAGTTTAGTGGGAATATACAAATATCAAGAAGAATTAGTCTGGTGAAATAATGTAATCATGATTCTCATTTTAAAAACATAAAAATAAAATACAAAACTGACTTCATCAAGTTTTTTAATTATCATTATTACAAGAAGAAGGCCCTAGAAATATAATTTATCATGTGAAGCATTCAGTTTTAGAACATAGGCTATGGCGAAAAAGAACCCACATAAATTTAATAAACAGATGCTCAATATGATACTTACATTGTAGTACTTAAGTTTCTCCAAAAAATTGAAAAATAGAACAAAAAAGATCCTAGTAATGGAAATATCGCAACTTTTTCACTGATAAATTCAATTCTCTTAATTTCTTCATCCATTTCAGAAATTATTGAAGCCTCAGTTTGTGGAGTTCATTAAATGACATAACACAAAATCATAATGAAAATAATTTTTATGATTAGGACATAATAATATATAATTGAAAAGTAATGTCAACATATATGTAACATCTATCTTTGCTTTATTAATTATTATTATTATTATCATTATTATTATTATTATTTTTAAGGTGGTTTCTTCACGCAACCGTAATATGCTGACCTGTGACATGAGAGTGCTTAAGCATACGAGAAACTTTACAAATAAAATACAAATAATTATCCTAGTCTCGCGACATTTTTTAAATTTGTAGCTTTCAATCAGCCAGCTTAATCAATTACTATTATTTGTTGTGATATCATTGTCTGGTGTCCAAAATTAAACTGAAAGACAAAAAATAAAAAAAAATAAGACACAATCCGCGCTGAATAGTTTTGATTGCACGCACCAAAACAGCCTTTTGCTGAATCTTAAAAGAAATTTTGTTAAGTATTTTTTTTTTAAATTAAAAAACGGTGTGCTAGTGCCTTCCGTGTTCCATTAATTTAGCTTAATAGAACAGATACACAGAACGTAAAAAAACAAAATATAAAGTACGAGAGTTACACTACATATTACATCATAGATCCATTACAAATATTTGTAGGTAACACAACTAATATAGTCGTCAAATAAGGAGACCAATTTCAATGTTCCGGCCGATCATATCTGGGCATCCGCCTCCGGCATATGTGAATCACCAAAAGCAGGTGGTAGATCATCGTCTACATCTTTTTCCTCTGAGAAATCGTCCCGCCTTTCTTTCTCAGAGAGAATACCTGCCCAAGCACTGATATCAGAGTGAATAATGATCATGCAAGTCTCTACTGAATGTGATGTGTTTCTAAAAATTCTATCGTTGCGTTCCTTCCAAATGTTCCAACATATGGCAGCTATATATTGGTGTGCGACGGATCTTTCCCTGTACTAGAAAATTCCGCATCCCACAGTGATTGCACTATTTGTCCAACTGGTGCCACGTTTGTAAAGGCCGTCCAAATGACACGTATGTAATCACAAGACAACATGATATGCTGACCAGATTCCTCCCCCTGACCTATCTATCCTCGTTTTTGTAAGTTGTCCCACGTGAGTAGTGCATCGTTGGTCAATAACCACAAAAAAATCCTAATTTTTAGAGGGCATCGTGTCCTCCAAATTTCCTTAGCGTGGCACAAACGACATCCCCCATCGTTGAGGAAACAATACATGGATTTAACAGAGAAATTCTCATTCTGAATTGATGTCCACTGGCCATTTGAGAAGTGGTCGCGCACATTTGAACACTTGTTGAGCTCCCTACTAAATGCGTTTGGAAACAATGATGCCAAAGGTATTGTTGTACACCATCTATCTAGCCAGAATGCGATGGATTTTCCATTTCCAAGTATAAAAGCAACACCCGGTCAAAAGGATGATTCAATATTTTTAATCCCCTTCCAAAAACTGGACACATTTGTGGAATTTCGCGGTCTTTCCCTTAAAGTGTGTCCCCTCGGACCATATTTTCCCAATAAGAATTTTTGTATCCGACCGTTGGGATTGCTAATGATTTTCCAACACAATTTGCTTAACAGCGATATGTTAAAATTATTGATATTTATGATGCCCAAACCTCCTTCTTCCTTTGATCTACAGACCTGTCCCCAAGATAGGAGATGGAATTTTCTTATATTTGTATCTACCCCTTCCCAAAGGAAACGTCTTCTGATCTTGTCGATGGCTTTTGTGACCCATCTCGGCATTCGAAATAGGGTCATAAGATACATTGGAGAACTTGTCAATACTGCATTAATCAGGATGACCCTACCGCCGATCGACATGTATTTACCTTTCCATCCCTCGAGTGTTTTTTCTATTTTATCTAGCAGTGGTGCCCAATCTTGCTTAAGTAACTTCCCTTGTCTAAGTTGTACACCCAAGTGTCCAATTGGTAATTTTTTATTTTTACATCCAAATATTGCTCTGATCATCTGTCCTATAATTTCTGGCCTCTCTAAATGTACTATCGAGCTTTTATGATAATTAACAGATAGACCCGACCAAGCCTCAAAGCAACATAGGATGAACTTCAGTATCGCAGTCTCCTTAATATCATTAGTACCAAAAAGGATGGTATCATCTGCATACTGCAGTATGCTAACTCTGTGTGAATAAGATGCTGGTAGTCCCCGTAATACACCCATTCTCTCTGCTCGAGTAACCATGGTAGACAATGAGTCTGCTATTAATGCAAAGAGTAGGAGGGATAATGGGTCGCCTTGTCTAAGGCCTTTTTTACAGATAATTTCCTTACCCATAGACCCGTTTATAAGGAGTTTCACCTTTGCTGATTTACACCAAGTATGTATCCATTGTATCCAGCATTGCCCAAAACCTCTTGTGCGTAGTGTTTCCAACAAACAGTCCCATCCTACCATATCGTATGCCTTCTCGAAATCAAGTTTGAGCAGAAAGCCATCCACTCTACCCTTTTTGCATTGATGGAGGACCTCCTGCGTGATGGCAATGCCGTCCGCAATACTTCTGCCAGCAATGAAGCCTGTTTGTGATTCACCAACCAATAATGACATTATTGGGGACAGCTTATTTGCCAAGACCTTTGATATTATCTTGAGTACACTATTCAGAAGTGCTATGGGCTTATATTCTGCTGTCGTAGTTGGTGAGCCAGTTTTGGGGATAAGCACTATTTGTGAGTAGTTAATTCTTTCTAGTTTTCCCTTATTTTGGTGAATCTCATTAAACAGTGTGAGCAGGTCTCTCTTTATGACCTTCCAAAATAGTTTAAAGAAAAAAATAGGGAAGCCATCAGGTCCCGGCGCTTTGTCCTGACCAAAATCCCCAATAGCCTTCCTAATCTCCCCTTCCGAAAAAGGTACCTCCAAAGTGGACAGATCGGATGCGGTGTCCCAAAAACTTTCTGACAGATTTAACTGTCGTTGATGTTCTTGTCCAAAACGATTTTTATAATATACGTGAAAGTATTCGTGGATACGTTTTTCCCCTCGCACTTCACCATCTTCCGTTTCTACGGCAAGAATAGTATTTGTTCTTCTCCTCCAACTCGCCATTCTATGAAAGTAGGCCGTATTGGCATCCCCCTCTCTAATCCATCTCTCCTTCGCCCTTTGTCTCCACCTAATTTCTTCCAGTTTATATAGCTCTTGGATATGCGCGCGACAGGATGCCAAGTCTGCTTTCTCTGCATCGGAAAGTGTTCTAACTTCCAAATCCTTCTCGTACTTATTAATTGTAGAAAGTAGCTTTTGTTTGTTCCATCTAGCATCACCGTGGAACCTTCTCTCCCATGATAGTAAAACCCTACGCAGTCTTTGGAGTTTAGAGCAAATGGTGCCTGCCCCATCTGTAGCTGTTACTGGTGAGTCCCAACTCTCCCTAACCAGATTCCAAACCTCATCATACTCGAGCCACCATTTTTCAAAACGGAACAAACGTTTTGGATGATTCCTGTTCTCCCCAGACTCAACACATATTGGAGTGTGGTCTGATGTTGGACGACGAATGGATCTTACCAAAGCCAGCGGGAACTTTCTCTCTCAGTTATCCGAAATGAATACTCTGTCGAGTTTTGCTAGATTTGGCTCTTCACGCATATCGGTCCAAGTGTATTTTCTGTCATTCAAGGGTAATTCCAGCAGACTTAGTTGGCTAATTGTGTTATTAAATGCATGTCTATCCTGATCATTTCGATCACCTCCCAATTTGTCATCAACGAAGCGAACGACATTGAAGTCACCATCTATAATCCATGGATGGTCAAACTTCTTTGCTAACCCCCTTATTTCATCCCACAATTCCTCCCGCAAACCCCCGTGGTTGGGTCCATATACTGCAGTCACCACTTGTACAAAATTGTCTAACCGTCTAGTGACCAGTATCGAGTGTGTGTACTGGCCCCATGTTGCATCTGTGATCTGAAATTTTCTATCATCCACCCCTATTATTATCCCGCCGGAGGCCCCTCTAGAGGGTTTAACCCGAAACATAAAATTATGCCCCAGCGTCTGCAGAATTGCTTGCGTTGGGTCCTCCAATTTTATTTCTTATAAACAAAATATGTCCGCCTGATACTCCCGAATAACCTCCGCCACCATTCTCCTCTTAACAGAGCTTCCCAAACCTCTCCCAAACCTCTAATTTTGTTAAGTATATTATTATTCACCATCAAAAGATTCTGTCAGGGACAAATTCTATCAAAATTGTATTATGGATTTTAAGTGGAACAGTAACTGGCAAGATAGTATCATGGCAACAATATGAGCAGATCATCAGTTTTTTATTTTTTTTTTCTAAAATAATAATAATAATAATTTCAAACATGTTGCATGCAACATGCTGGATAATTAAAAAGTTTAATATACAACAAATTGCTACAGTTTTCTTTCCACAAACTGAAGTATTAAAGCATCGACTCTTGAAGTGATTTAATCGGAGAGTCTGTCTTCAGGAATCTAACTGATAATGTAATGAGTGCATACTCCATGGCACCAATACATTTGGTGATGGAGTTGATCAGCAATGATGTGAAGTTAACTAACTTTGATTTGTTCAGTTAACTAAACCTTGTTATAGTATATATATATAAAAAGGTTTTATAGGAAAATATATATATATATATATATATATATATATATATATATATATATATATATATATATATATATATATATATATATATATATATATATATATATATTAATTCGAGTTTTAAAATATTTTTTTTGGGAAATTTGATGACAATACAACATGCTGACTCTAGACCAATGTTGTTGGTTTTATTCGAATATGATAAGTAGAGGAATATATAGACTCTATTAGAAGCATATTAGTTAATGGTTTCGATTGTTTATGTATCTTTCAAATTTAAGTTTATATATTGGTGATTTATTCTGCAAGTCTAATTTTCCACCATTTGATTTCTTCAGTCAAACTCTTGACTTTTAGTGCACTTCAGTACTTGCATATATATATATATATATATATATATATATATATATATATATATATATATATATATATATTGCATTCAGATTTATAATATTAAGGTTGGAAGAAAAAGCTTCTGGTAGCTTCCTATTTGGGATTACTGTAGGTGAGCCGCCAGCTCAGGAAAATTTACGTGAGGTAGCAACAAAACTATAATGATCCAATAATTTTTCTTTAATTTTTTTAACAATTACTATCTCTACCTCCTTAACTTCTTTCAGATTAAATTTTATAGATTTTGAAATTCATTTACCTTTTCATTAAGTGCATACAAAATGTTTTATTCATTGAAAATCGTTAATTTTGTGTTAACTTAATGGAGGATCAAATCAAAACTAAAATCCAAAAAATTGATATGAGTGAATCTTAGGGGGTCGAGATCATAATCCAAAAGAAATTTTAGAAAAAGGATTACTGGAGATAGTAGAAATAAACTACAACTCAGATAATTTGCTTGCGCTGTCAGCTTATTTTCATTTTTCTCGTATTACCTTTGGAGGCTCATGTGCAGTGCATGTGACTAAGTTAACAACAAAAAAGAAAAAAAAAAAAACAAAAGATTAGAACAAAACTCAACTAAAAGCTACAACTTATCATCCTATCATATCAAACTCCTTTTTCTACAATTACAAACAAAAAGGATAGCTCCGTGAACGTATCACCTGCCTCCACTTTTTTTATATAGCTTATAATAATACCCCCACAACAATACAATTTTTCAAAAAATTGAGGCTTTCCAAGTGGAAAGCAAGAACCCCGACGGCCAAGATCTAACAACGTAGAGGGGTCAGAAACGTGGCCTCATCTGGTTGACTCGTACTTGCGTCGTCCGGAAAAAGAAACGGCCCGCAACTTTCGCCGAAGGCCGTTACTTTTTCCACAAGCGCCCGGCCGTTCTGTCTCCATCCTGCTGGGAAGTGCCCACCCACGCCGCTGGGCCCACCGAAAGAAAAAGGAAAATAAGCCCAAAGTGGGTTGTTGCTTTGTAAGATCCAATCGAACTTGGTATGAAATTTATTAAATAAAATAGGAGCTGCATTAGCTGGAATAAAGGTGAATCCATTTATTTTATTATCTACTTTGTTCTAACTTTTAGAATATATATATATATATATATATATATATATATATATATATATATATATATGACAAAAATAATAGATGTTTGTTCGCAACTTTCGATCTCTGCAAATGAAAAGTTTAAGATAAGTATCGTGACATACCTCTCAATATATGCTTTAAAAAATATATATGCTAAAAACATAGGCCTAAATTTAGTGAAATTGTAAATGCATCGATAAATTTCTAAGTTTAATAATTTTATTATAAATTTGTCATCATAATTTATTGACAAATTTATTCTGTCTTATTTTTTTCAATTTTATTGCAAGTCTATGTTTCTTTTTTTTTTTTTTAATTTCTTCTTTCGTATTCTTTCTTAATTTCTCTCCTATTATCCCTATTAATTCTCAATACTCCAAAATAGAAAGAATTCAAATTCTAATAATTTTTCAATAGTAGAGAAATAGAAATAATTCAAAAGTCTAATAATTCTCAATAATTTAAAAATAAAAGAAATTCAAAATTACATAAAATAATAATTAAAATAATTATCTTTTTAGAACATTTTTGAGAGGTGATTAGGATTTTGAGAGGGGGCATGGGTAGGAAAGTCGAGTCGCTAAGGAAGAGGCTAGTGGTAGGGTCGGGCCGGGTCGTTGGGATGAAGTGCTAGTGTGCTCAGGCAACTGGTGAAGAGATAGAAAGGAAAGAAGACCAAATAGAAGGTGAAAAAATTGAGTAATTATGGTAATATTATGGATTGTACTAAGAAAAATCACTTTATTTTAAATTTTATGAGGATGTGCTTAGAAAGTTGATGGGTCCATTTAGAATTTCTAACTTATTATCTATTACTTCAGGATGTTTGCCTTCTAGATAGTCATTTCTATGAGGTTTATGTTCGATGCACACAAAGAAAACTAAGCATATATATGGATTTTGCAGCAAGCAGGAAAAATAGATTGGATGCTAAAATTTTCTTGTAAGGAAATTTTCCCCTAAATGTCCTATAAAGCTCATAATGAAGGATATTTCGGAATTTCATTTAGGAGAAAGAAAGAAAAAGTTTAGAATTTCTCAAATATTTATCATATTAGTGTTGAGTAGTGAGGCTTTTATTTTGCTGTCTAAAAACAGAAAGTAGTAATCAGAAAATATTAAATCTTGCCAAATTGTTAGTATAACAGCACTACAATTTCCACTTCACTTCACATACAAAAAAATTAAACAAAGAAGATTATATAAGTAAATAAACATGCTTATGATGTGCAAATAAGACATTTTGTATTTACTCAGCCTCCAAATATTCCTACAGTACAGCCACAAAATCTCAACAGTTTGAGGTCACAAGATCTTATTTACCACCTCAAATTAACCTTTTCTTAGTGAGATTACCTCTAACAAAAAGGGCAATTTGCGTAAATAAAAGAAACGCAGTGGATCCCAATCCACCGACTCCCGAAACCGACCCGTACGTTTCCGTACCAGCAACATTCACGGCCGCCCGATTGCAAATCATTTTAATCCAACTGTCCACAAAAACTCGGGAGTTTCCAAATTAGCACACCATGTTTTTTCTTTAGTGAGCATATCTTTCTGTGTTTTTTTTATCCGAACGCAAAATTCAGATCGGAACGTTATAAAATGGGTTCACCAGTAAAAAATGGTGTGCTACTTTGGAAACTCCCCCCAAAACTCCCATTTAACTACCGAATATTCCTTTCCAAAAATCCAGATTCCTCTTCCTCTATGAATACCCCCAGTAAACCCGCAAAAATACCCATCCAAAAAAATAAAAATCCTCAACAAAGCAATCATCAAATGAGTGAGGAATTGAGACGCGACTACGAGATCGGACCCGAGATCGGACGCGGCCGCTTCGGCACCGTACGCCGCTGCTTCTCCTCCGCAACCGGCGAGCCCTGCGCCGTCAAGTCCGTCGACAAGTCGGCCCTCTCCGACCCCATCGACCTCGACTGCATCAGTCGCGAGGCGAATATCACCCAGATCGCCGCCATCGGGAACCCTAACGTCGTCAACATCCACGCCGTCTACGAGGACGCTGAGTCCCTCCACCTCGTCCTCGACCTCTGCTCCGGCCCCGACCTATTCGACCGGATCTCCGCCTCCGCTCCTCTGCCGGAGCCGGAGGCGGCGGCAATCTTGACCTCCTTAATGGAGGCCATCGCGATCTGCCACCGCCGGGGGATCGCGCATCGCGACGTCAAGCCCGATAATATCTTATTCGACGAACAGGATCGGTTGAAGCTGGTGGATTTCGGATCGGCGGAGGTTTTTGGGGACGGGATGGCGATGAGGGGCATTGTGGGGACGCCTCACTACGTGGCACCGGAGGTGGTGGCGGGAAGAGAGTACAACGAGAAGGTGGACGTGTGGAGCGCCGGGGTGATTCTGTATGTGATGCTCGCCGGGATCGTGCCGTTCTACGGCGAGACGGCGGCGGAGATCTTCGAGAAGGTAGTGAGAGGGAACGTTAGGTTTCCGTCCGCGGTCTTTGGGGAGGTCTCCCCGGCGGCCAAGGATCTCATGAGGAGGATGCTCACCAAGGACGTCGATCGCCGATTCTCCGCCGAGCAAGTCCTCAGTAAGTTGCTTAAATCTTTTCAATCATTTTCAGCTGAGATTTAATATTTCTTTAATATTCGTTGAGAGTTGGTTTTTTGATGTTTCATCTTCTTCTTTAATTTTGTTTGCTCACTAATAATTTTACTGGTTTTAAATTTGTTTCAAAGTGTTATTAGAAGAGATTTGGAATTTTCAGGCTTTATTTTGTTGGGGAAAAAAAAGTAAATTTTTTTTTGTTAAAGAAAAGCAAATATATTGAAAATATTTATTTAATCTGATAAAATTATGGAAATATATATATTTCAGGGCACCCATGGATTGTAAGCGGAGGAGGAGCGAGATTGGCTGCTGATCCAACCTAAGAGAGAAATGAAAGTATTACTTATCTACTACTACTATTTCTACTACTACTTTTTCTTTTTTGGCGTATTAATACTCATGAAGAGAGGAGTGGGGGAGCGAGTATGTGAATATAGGTTTTGTTGGGCTACTTGGGTACTGCCACGATTGCGTTTGGACTCTTGAAATTGAAGGGCTTTTCTATAAAAGATCCTCCTGTTGAGTTCCGTGGAAGAGAGAGGATGAATAGAATATCCCTGGAATCAAAGGAGGGCGGGGGAGAGAGAGAGAGAGAGCCCGTCTTCGTTCTGCTACTAGTACTGGTTTTATTGAGGTATGAGTGAGAGTGAGAGTGAGAGAGAGAGAGAGAGAGAGAGAGAGATTTGAAGGGATTTTGCGGGGTTTTTTTGGGTAATGTTCCTTCTGTTTCTTTTCTGCCTGCTGAAGTGCTGATCTAAGATGGAGAGAAAAGGAGAGTAATTTTGTAAAAAAAACCATGAAAGAAAATAAATAAATGATTAACTCTCCGCACAATGGCCTTCTTTGCTTTTTCTCGTAATTTATTTTTTTCTTATTTTATCATGAAACTTTCATGATGTTAAATATGTTATGTTTGCTGACAGCTGCATATATAAAAAATGGTTAATTACAGTCAGACCTCATGTAGTATTAGGGATGTGTAACTTAAAATTGTTGAAGTTTGAAATTCTCAAAAAACCCTTTAAAACTTAGTTATTTTCACTCTTTTTTTTTATTTAAATGCATTCTTCTCCCTCAAATTTCTATTCTATTCTCATTACTCCCTTTAACCAGCACATTTCCTCTCTTTTTTTATTAAAGGATAGAATAGGAATTTGAAAGACAAGAATACACTTTAGTAAAAAAAAAAAGAGTGAAAATAACTAAGTCTAAGAGGTTTTTTGAGAGTTTCAAAGTTCAGCAGTGTTAAGTTATACAATTTTAATACTATAAGGGGTCTAACTGTAATTAATCCTATAAAAAAAAAACGTGCAGACTCACTGGTGGTGTAATAAAGGCAGGATAATGACAGGAAATATAGATTTTTTTTTTTTTTTTTTGCGTTTTTTCCCGACTTTTGTAGTACTACGGCAATAGCTAGTCGTGCTGGGAATTGACGGCAAATGCTTTTTAGTGGTCCCATAAGCAAAAGCATATGCTGTGGGTTATGCTATTTTTTTTTTTTTTTTTTTCCTCTGGGTTGTTTTTCACACTTTGCTAGTAGGGCCGAGCATATTTAGGTTAAAACTAAAGTAATCATTCTAAGGGTGTGTTTGGCTGATTGCATGGAGTAGAAATTGAGAAGAAATCAAGAAGTGAGTTTTAATATAAAAGTAGAAGAAGAGACTTTTTTTTTGTTTGTTTGTTAATATTTAAAAAAAGGAAATGCATCAGAAAGTAAATAAAATATTATTAAATTGATAAAATAAAACTAGATTTATAATATTTTAAATAAATTTATAATATTTTATTAGGTTTTTATGTATAAAAGTATAACTTTGAATGATAATAATGACAAATAAATAAAAAAGTAATTTTGTACTTTAATCATCTACTTACTAAAGCTCTTTCGAGCAAAAAGTGTGAGAAAGAAAAAAAAAAAATTGAAAGTAAAATGTCATATAAGCGTTACATCAATAAATAAAAACAACAAATAAGAAGTAATTTTTTATTTACTTTATCATTAAACAAATACTTGAAGTACTACTTCTATTTTATTTGTAACAACCTAATCTAATCAAACTCAATAGTTGGTCGGTTTTCGACTTCGAGTTTTGAAAGTCGAAACTGTACTGAACTGTCCAAATTATGTGTTTGTGTGTGCGTGTCACACACATAGATAATAAATTTAATATCAGTTGCATAGGAGGTATGCTTCTCGATATAATAAACAAGTTCTATTCAAAAAGTTGAAACAAAATAATCTAATCAAATCGAATCGAATTACTTCAGTTTAGTTTTGGTTTCCATTTCGAAACAATTTAGTTTGGTTTTGTGAAAAAATGACATAAATTGAACAGAAGTAGACCAGGTGCTTTGAGTTTTTTTAGTTGATAATGTGCAATTTGAGAAGTAAACAAGTTAGGTGGCGATAGATTCGTACCAGTGAAGCAAAAACGAAAAGTATACTAATAATACAGGATGTTAGTTTATTTAAGAAGACCACCAAAAGTTGGAGACATAAGATGGGTTGTCGTTGTTTTAGTATGCAACTTGTTCGTGTTGTCAATTGCGAATACCATAGGCCGCACAAGCATATATATATATATATATATATATATATATATATATATATATATATATATATATATATATAGCGAGAGTAAACAGAAAATTCACCAGCGGTGAAGGGAGTTCCTTCACCGCCGCTTAGGTGGCCCAATAAAATTATTACACGTGGTATCATTCACGATAACAAATAAATTAATTCTCTTAACCATCTTTTAAGTGGTGTCACATGTAATAATTTTATTGGGTCAGCTAAGCATCGGTGAAGGAACTTCCTTCACGGCGGGTGAATTTCCCGTTTACTCTCTCTATATATATATATAGCAAACGGAAAATTCACCGACGGTGAAGGGAACTCCCTTCACCGCCGCTTAGGTGGCATAATAAAATTATTACACGTGGCGCCACTCAAAGAGTGGTTAAGTGAGTTTTTTATTTGTTATCTTGAGTGACGCCACGTGTAATAATAAAAATGGTCCGGTTTGGTTGCACTTGTTCTTCAAGTTGAGCAATGTAGGCCCACGGGCTGTTAAATGGGCTACCCGTTCGCACATGGTAGGGCCTACCAACCCCAACCTAAACTTAAAAAATATAGAAAAGACCATTCTATTCTATTCTACATGCCACATGTAGTATAGAATTATTCCCAGCATTATCCACAAGATTTCTCAAGTCTTTAGTCATCGCGGACGGTTTGGTATTCAAAATGACATGCATGTGCGTGTGGAATTTGACACAACCTATCAGCAGCATATAATGATGGCATGCATCCAGTAGTGGGCCAGGGGAGCGTAGAGCTCACGAATCTTTGCTATTGAATGCACATGGGATAATGGGCCCCGTGATACATACGGAAAAAGATTCTGAGATCAAAGAGTATCTTTTTATCAGCAACATAATTGATCATCTATCTATGATCTATCTATCTATCTATGGTTTTGGCTTTTGTAATATTTATTAGCTTCAATTGTTGTAAGGTGCCCATAGGTTAGGCTATTATAATATAATCCATAGTATTATATTATATTATTATAGATGAGTTTGGTGGGAGGACTTATCATCATCAACTCCTCCTGTGAATACACAGATAGGTGCATGACTTGATACCAAGGCTATCTAATAAGTAAATGAAAAGAAGGGAATAATGCTGGGGAGTGAGATTCTATCTTCTTCTTCTTCTTGAGATGACTCAAGTCCTTCCCAAAAACCATGGAGAAGAAGATTCTCTCCCTGCAAACTGGTCACCAGAGTTTGGAAAATGTATTTTATTATAAGCATCTATCTTCACTTTCACTTGGAGTTTTGTATTCCTACTTTGGTGTCGGTGGTCCCCTATCTATAGGTGTTGTCCTTTATCTTATCACATCCTCGAGAAGATAAGAGAAGGGTGCGTGGCAATATAATATATTGTTCAATTAATGGCCCCATTTCAAGAGATACTCGAGAGAAGAGAACAAGATACATCTATTTTATTTTATTTATTTTATTTATTTATTTATTTATTTATATATATTTTCATGTGTTGGTGTAATTGAGACAGGCAATGCTCTACGTAATGCAATACAAAGAGCCAAAGTAGGGGATTGATTTGGGATGCAAGAGTCAATCTATCCACCACAGGGACCTCACATGTTCTCTCATCTCGATCTCTTCACGTCTCTTGTGTCTTAATTTGTTCCCAAGATATTGATTGTCTGCCCTTTAAATGAAACATGGCAAATTGGATCCTCCCTCTCTCTCTCTCTCTCCTTGGATCTCTCTCTCTCTCTCTCTCACGGGTGCACGCACACACACACACTTTCGTGGAGACCATATATAGCCTCTTAAGAAGAGTAAAAACGTGGTTAGCCCACGAGAAAAGTTTGTTAATTGAAGCTAATGCCTGTGAAATAGAATTATCACAGAATATAATAATCTACAAGTGATAATTAAGTTCTAAAATGCATGTTATTCAGAGGAGAACACACTCTGTAAAGATATTTGTACTAGTTTGGGATACAGTTCCCAGCTGAGATTTCAATTAATCATGTCAAGAATTATATATGATCCTATCTAAATTATCTTCAAACACAACCAAATGGTATATCAAAAGTTAGGTGAAACACATAACCGAAAAGAGAATTATACGGCACAAGCACTTGTTTATTGAAAAGAAAATCAGTTTAAGAAAATAAACAACAGATGCATAACCATCAATACAAGTGAACAATAAACAGTGTGTCCAACCACTAATTTATACGACACGTGGTTAAATTACAAGAGTTGTCCCTATAAATTAACTGATCATGACACTTAATTGTTTTGAGCATGAACTACAGACAGAGAAACAACATTAAGCAACAAATCAGAACATATATATATATTATAATAAGCTCATACAGAGAGAAACAAGACTTAATGAACATGTTACGTGTAAAAATATACACCAAGAAATATTTCCTTTTGTTTGCTTAAGATTCATACAGCTCTCTTGCATGGTCACAAGCCCTTGATGCTAGCAGCCTTCCGCTTCAAAGTCCTCAGCCTGCTACAAACGAAATCACTTAATTCAAGTAATCAAGCAGAGTGCAGACATAAAACTAACAAAATTAGTGTGCACAAATTAATAAAAATCAATAATTATTCTCAATAACTAAAATAAATAAATAAGAAGAACAATCACTCGTGTTATATATGGCAAAGCAACCGTCTATATTTTTTAGTACGTAAAAACTGCGAGGACAAAGTCTCCCTGCAGTGACTGTAAATGCAATGGAGGGCTTAACTCTCGGCCGGTCCTATTCAAAAATTTGAACTAAAGATAAATTTTTTTTTTTCTAATTCAATTTTTTTAAGTAGGACTGGTTGCGATTCTCATCCCCACTGATATGGATAACTTATTTCAAAAGGAAAAACAAAACTTCAAAAGGCGACTCCCTAGCAAAAATAAACAAATTTTCTTAATTGGTAATGGGAAGGCAAAAAAAGAGAGGAATAAATGGTGAAAAAACAAATATTAATAGCAAAAAACGAAAAATTTGCAGTTGTTTTGAAGATTCCAACACGAGAAGTCAGATTGCTACTCTAAGTTCAGTAATAATAGATCATAGAAATAAAAATGCATTTTAGATTTAAGAGGTTGAAGATTAAGCTGGAGATGTCATAAGCTTAATTAGGAAAAAATATACAAATTCTAACTGGAATGCGAATACAGGAAATAAATAAATAAATCGTAAACTTTGAGTACGTACCTCCTGTACACTACTTCCATCTGGTTCCGGCCATAGATGCACCGAGCGAGATTTGTTAGAATCATGTGGCTTGAAAGAAGAAGAATCGAGCTCGTGTGGTGATGAAAAGCATGAAGTTGGGACAGCACACTGGATCTCACTGAAGCTCCGTTTTTTAGTAGACGACGATTCTGCTGTAGAGACCAAATCTTCTTCTTCACCCATCTTGGAGGTCTCGACAACTTCTTTCAGATTGTCCATTTCATCTCCTTCCGGTCTCTTGCCATCCAACTTCTTTGATCCTTTTTCACACACACTGGACTTGAGATTTTGAACAGAAGGCACTCTCTGATCCCGAGATGATGCATCAACTGAGACTTGTTTCTTTACCACCACCTTTGGGATATCCATTACCTGCATGCTGAGCAGATTGTCCTCAACGACCTCAGCCGATCCGTTAAGTTTTGATGCCCGTTCAGCTCTATCAAGTTCCCACATCATGGCCACAGCATCGTCAAGACGTTCCCTAGCTGTATCCATCTCAATGAGAGGCTTTGGGTAGTTTACTCCCAACTCAACACCAGCAGCTTCAAGCACGGGCTTTGGAGCATTCCATGGATGGTGTATCCATTCGGTGGGCATTCTTGCAAGCTCGGGAAGCCAAGTTCTAACATAATCTCCATTCGGATCAAATCTGTAACCTTGAACCTGTTCCAGAGAAGTATACCAGATAATAAAGAATCACGCAAACCAAGGGTTGTAACTGACAGTAGAGTATTCTCAGCTGATGTCGTGATTTATCTTTGTCTATATGCTTTCTTTTTGTTTATGTAATCTTAACTTGTATTGGCACCGTGCTTGCTACTCTCTTTGAATATATTTTGTTTGTCTGGTCCTGTTATTTCTTTTAACGACACCGAAGGATTTAGCTTGCCATAATGACCCAAAGACTAAAACATTAAATAGAGAAAAAAAAAAAAAAAAAAAAAAAATTCGATCTTGAAATTTGTCCCAATATGATGTCCTAAACTGAAGATGGGAATGGTTAGATGCTAGTGTAAATAGAGAGCCTAGACTAGGGAAAAATTTGTCCCAATATAATGTCCAGCCAGTAAAGATACTAATTAGCAAGCAATGTCCAATCGCTAATTAAACTATCTTTTGATTCACTCCCATTCACTCTATCTATAAGCAGTTGGAATTTGTTCTTCCAATCTTTCCTTCTTTTTATGTTGCCATCTTCCCATATGATATACACCATTTGTTATTGAATATGGTACTTCTCCCTGACAAACGCGAGATACTAGAAAGCATAATTCATAGTCATCCAGTGTTCGGGTTTACTATTGAGATTGTTAGATTGGTGGATACTCTGAACACTTGGAGTATCAACTGCCATAAGTGATGGTACATCAACTGTAAACGAATTGCAAGCTTGAGTTCATGAAAGTGTCAAACATTTGCACAAAGATGTGTAAATTTTACCTCTGGACTGTCGAGACGATTGAGCTGGTGACCATCAGGTAAGCTACCTGATATATATTGCCAACCAAGGATGTCGCATTCCAAGTCAGCATCCAGTAACGTGTCCCAAAAATATTTCATCCCCCATGTCCATGGAAGCAGCAGAAACTTGACGAAAAAACTTGCAGTGATGACTCTGGTTCGGTTGTGCATCCAGCCTGTGGCCCAAAGTTCTCTCATACCAGCATCCACCAATGGGTATCCCGTCCTACCCTGCCTCCAAGACTTGAAATGGCCCTCATCAGCATGCCATGGATAGTGTCTCAAGTTCCCTAGCAGTGATCTCTGATGAGTGAATGGAAAATTGAAACACAGGTACCGTGAATATTCACGCAGACCAATGGCACGAAGAAAGAGGTTGACACTCTCTTCTGCTTCAGAGTTTCCATCTTTTGCCCATTGTATCTGTTTCATTCGCACGCTTTGGTAGATTTTCCTTACACTGACTTCACCAAAATGGAGATATGGTGACAGCAATGATGTTGTTGTGCCTTCCACCTTCATTCGATTTTTTGAATAGTGTAGAAGATGACCACTGATGAATTCAGTCAGCAACCTGTCTGCGTTACTCCAACCTGGCGACCATCCTCTGCTTAGCAATGCATTACTTAATTTCTCAGCATCATTTTCTAGACAAAGCTCCTCAAGCGAAAAGCTTGTGACTTTTTCCATACCTGATATAACGAAAAGATACAGGTGAAATCATCTAATAAACACAGTTTCTACAAAGCCAGTGGACTGTCGACTGTTTACTGAAAGATGTGTACACGACTAAGGAAAAAAAAAAAAAAAAGGTGAGCGGCCTCTCAAGAAATGTTACTTGATAAGCTATGATCATGATATCTCTAGCTCTATATCCGAAGCTAGTCTTACCTACGGGTGGCACTAGTTTCCATGGAGGAAGAACTAAAGTCGGTTCGATTGTTAAGGTCCTGCACTTGGTCCAGTATGAATCAAAGTTTGTAAATGCAAGCCCACCCTCATCATGCACTTCCCATGGCTCATACAAGAGATCTCCATTAAAACTTTGCATGGTTACTCCACAGGCTGTAAGCTGGGTTTTGATTTTATGATCTCGAACAAGCGAAACAGGATCTGAAAATAAATAGATGAACATAATTAATGCCACAGTATTATGGCATCAGTGTTTTAGATAACAGAAGAAATCCATAATGTAACATATTTCAGGGGGCAAAAAATCAGCTGCTAGCTACAATTTTTTCTCCCTCAATGAAGATAGTCACTTTTTAACATGTATTGTTGTGAGTTTTTGGTGTGGCCGTACTTTGAACTTATCTTTGTTTCATTAAACTCTTTTTAATGGAACACAGATGGTACCTTTTGCTTATCTTTGTCTCATTAAACTCCCTTTAATGGAACTAGGGGCCTGTCCACGTATTTTGCTCCAAAAAGACATGTGGATGTCCCAAGTGATTGATTAAAAATCAAGTGACAGCTCTGCATAACACTAAACCCTTTATCCAAATTCAGCTGTGATTTATACACAGATCACTTGCACAACTAAAAACAAGCTAACTATGTAAATGAAAGGAATCAGTAATATCAGTACACATGTAAAATGGCGTTATGTATAAACTGACCATCATAATACATGTTAGGAGAAAACAAAGGATTTCAGACATTAGAATAAAAATAGGAGCGATTCTGTGGAATGAGTGGATTGAAAGAAATAATAGATTATTTAGAAATCGTACTACTAATCCCATTACATGTTATGCTAGTATTGAGGATGATTATGATTGGTGGGCAAGTACGGTGGAGGGAGTGGCTGTAGGACAAGACAGTCGCTTAGCCAGAAAAGACACAAGGAGAAGGTTGGAACTGAGAACTGTGGCAGACCCTGAAGCCTCTACTGCAAAAGAGTTGCCTTCACAGGTCCCCAAGACCATGGATGGTTGAAAGGAGGATCAACCACAAGGGGACGCATAGCTACAAAGTCATCATGGCGATGCTCACTTGACTATGTTGTATTTTGCTTTTTATTTTGTCTATGATATGGTCTTCTCGCGGTAGGAGACAAACTATGTATTAACTATGATATTATGTTTTATTAAGTGGTTTTAATGGAACACGGAGGGAGTATCTACCCACCGTTTTATCTTTTTTTTAAAAAAAGAAGAACATTAGGCGTGACCTGAGGTGCATTAGCAATTACCACAAATACCATTTTTTTGCATATCAAAGCAAAAACATTATTGATTAAACGCTGGTCTTATGGCCTGCTCAGATCATCCCCCCACACGCACACATATACATATGTATGTCTATATGATATATATAAACTGTTCTTTTGTAAGAATATCATATATACATATGTATGTAAATATGATATATATAAACTGTGCTCTACCTTGGTTCTTTCGTAAGAATGTTCAATAATTTTGAAATCTTTCCCACCATGAATTAACATTCATTTGGTCCTCAGATAATGGGTTAACTCACTTATTGAACCTAAGGCAACAAGTTAAAACATTTAAAATAATCTAAAACACCAAAAGCATGATGAAGCCATATAACCTGAAACCATATATAGCAACCAAATGAACTCAAAGTCTATAACCAACAATAATAGTTCGCCTAAATCAATATGATGACGATGATCGATTCAACATACCATATAAATGGTTATAAACCACTCTAGTAGCCCCAACCGCATCGATGCACTGTAACAAGGCAGAAAGCGTGCTCTCTGACTTGATGAACACAAGGGGAGCCCCAAGAGATCTCAAGGTCTTGTCAAGGTGTACGAGCGACTGCTTCAGCCACCAGCGAGAACAACGACCAGGGTAGAACTGCCCTTCCTCCTCAGCACACCATATGAACACAGGAAGGACACATCCATCTCTGGCAGCCGAAGCCAAGGCAGGGTTGTCCTCAATCCTTAAGTCCCTCCTAAACCAAACAATTGTCTTGGCTTCACTAGCCATGATCACACCCCTACAAACAGTACCTTCATCAAAAAAAAAAAAAAACTTTACCATTAGGACTAACACCTCAAATCCAATGGGCTTTTACCAAGTTGAGTACTGATAATCAAATCTAAAGTAAACCCAACCCCTATGAACACTCAATTGGCTCTAAATGACAAAAAACAAACCCCCATAACTAAGAAAGTGTAGGAAAAGACAGAATTTTTACCACTCTATTTCAAATATAAACAAAATCAAAACCAAGCTGAGTGTCAAAAGAACTATATGAGAATCAAATCTAAATCGCTCAAACAGCACTAATTACTACAAACCGAACCTCGACCGACCACCTTTTAACAAAATTGAGTACCCAAAAGTATAATTGAGAATCAAATGTAAAATATGACCCAAATCCTATGATCACCCAAACAGCTCTAAACACTAGAATTTACCAACTTAGATCAAATGGGCTGTCCAATAAGCAAAACTTAAACCAAGATGAGTAATCTAAATCTCTAAACAATAACTCAAACAATTCTAATGATACAACCAAATCCCTATAACAAGAAATTGAAAGAAATATCAAATGGGTTTTCTAATTAACAAAATCTGGACCAAATTGAGTGATCAATTCAAAGCAAACCAATCTTCAGTTCCCCCAAAAGAAATTTAAAAAAAAAATAAACAAATAAAAAAAAATCTCAGAAGAAGCAGTACCTGAAAGAAGAAGTGAGTAGGAAATTCGAAGCCCAAGCTTTGTTTGTCGCCCAATAACTGCATCAGTCAACCAAAAGACAAAAAAACCCCATAAAATTTTAGGAAGTTTGCGAGGCCCAATTGAAAGAAGCCATGAGAGCACCCAGTCGTAGTCGTAATTTTAATAAATTTCAATCGAGACGAGAATTTTCCAAATCTATCCTTTTTATCTACACTCATCCTAGATTGCTGTTCTCGAATCAGAGTGTCCCAAAATAGTAAATACAACTCCATTAGGAAAAAGGACCCTCCCCGTGTCTTGTCTTCTCTTTCCAAATTCCCAATCAAAGTTACCCAATTCAGAAACCTCCCACATGGCCCCACTCCAACACCAACAATTATACACGAGGAAACGGGAAATTTACCAGCAATTTTCTTCACCATCGCTTATGCAGACCAATGTAAAAGATACACATTGCACTATTTAAAGGGCGATTAAATTTTTTTTATTTATTTATTATCTTAATTGGCGCCATGTGTACTTTTTTTTCATTGGTCCACATAAGCAATGGTGAAGGAAATCCCTTCACCATCAGTGAATTTCCCGTTCTCTCATTATATATATATATATATATATATATATATATATATATATATATATATATATATATATATGAGTAAACGGTGAAATTCACCGGCGGTGAAGGGAATTCCTTCACTAGCGCTTAGTGACCTAATAATTGTATTACACGTTGGTGCCACTCAAAGGGCAGTTAAGAAAATTCTTTTATTTGTTATTTTGAGTGGTGCCACGTGTAATACAATTATTGGGTCACCTACCTAAGCGTTAGTGAAGGATTTCCCTTTACCGTCGATGAATTTCCCTTCAAATCATGTCTCTACGAACTATAACAGAAATACAAAGGTTATCATCACTAAAACTTGAATATAGAATATGTTTATTGTAATCATAATGAGTATAACATGCAACAAGATTTGAAAAAAGTCATGTCATGTGAATGGAAAAAATATATTTTAAATGTAAATCACTAATGAGAAAGGACATCAAATAACACATGTGATAAAATGCTAGTACTATTTCTAGAGAAAATGACAGATCATGTTTTTCATGCTAGCTTGCAAATTACTTTTTATTTTAACCTCATTCGGTATTGTCTTTATTTTCATATAAATGCAATGAATTATAATATAGAATTTTCTCAGCTTGGTTCTGGCCACATGCCTCAAATTTCTATGGTACAATCATTTCGGTCGGTCCCTCACTCAGCAGTTGCGTCACAATGCTACCATATAATTTTGAATAGAAAAATATTACAGGCATGGATACTATGATTGTAGGAAGCATGACCTGGGAAGATAGCTTTTTCAATAAAGTATTGCATTATCAATTCATTATTTGTATACGTGTATCTTAATTACTGAGGAAATCAAACTAATAGTAGTTGCAATAACCAAGACTTTGCAAGATGGGTAAGTCAAAATACAGGGATGCCACCTCATAATTCGGGTAATACGAGTATAGAAGGATGACTGCTGTTGCATCGATTCTGGAAATTTTTCCAGTTAGTAAATGACTACGCATTTAGACTGGTTAGCCTTCTGCTGGCTGCTGTGTTTGTTTCTAAAAGAAAGTGACTCGAGAAAGAAAAAAAAATATATTTATATATATATATATATATCCAGAGAAAAAAATTGAACTACGATTTCATCTTAGTAATTGAGCATTTGATTTGCCTAAGCTTGATTGAACTTTAAAAGACCGCAACTTTCTTTCCCAATTTGTCATAGCCGAGTACAGTTTCCTTTTGTCTTGGATGAATCTTGGCTGATGAGGAATTCTTGAGTTCTATGGGCTACATCCAAAAACTAACTCCGTCCAAAAACTAACTCAGATTTAGGATTTGTTGGGATGAAGGCAGAGGCATCCGAGCCCAATCCAGACCGAACCCCAAACTCAGATGCAGGCAGCCAGCTGCCAGCCAGCCGACATTGTCATTTTTCCTCCCATACGAGAATCACATGGGTCGGAGGAAGAAGCAAGCTTGCTCCCTCCCTCCCTCCCATGTCTCGCCCCACCAATAACTAATAATAATACAAAATGACACCACACCAGTTTTGGTCTTGCTGTCCACACCCACCCACATGCCTTCATAAGCCTCTCATGCACGCATGCATTATGAAAATTAATCGAAATCTTAATCTAACCACATGATGCTAGTGACACATGTTTGGCTGATACTACGAGAGCATAAAAAACTTGCAATGTATGCAAGCTTGAATCGTTTACGAAATTATTAGCAGTCCTCACCTAAAATAGCATATTCACGAACCACAATTGCTCATTGAAACACATTGATGGGAGGCTGCACCGTGCCCACCGACCAGTAGTACATCTGTTGAAAGCAACAGAGCCTATGGTGTACTGAAAAGAGTAAAAGACATTCATCTCTAACAGGAAAAGGCATCATCAGTGAGGAGGGCCGGAGCTTTACAAACTATATATATATATATATATATATATATATATATATATATATATATATATATATCTCCAAACTAAGTAAGAGCTCGGCTCCCCAAATCAGCTCTTTTCAATAGTTTAAAGGAATTACAATAACTGAACATGTATTCTCTCCGAGTCAGAAAGTCTGGAGATGATTGACTAATTCAAAGAGTACGTAATGCAGATCAAGCAAGGCTAATTTGCACGCTCTCTAAGAACGTCCAAATCCATCTCTGTAGGGTCTGTGGCCTGAATCACATAGTGGACGCCGTCAAGTTCATGCTGGAATCTGTCCTTGGATGTAGCATACAGCATCTTGGAACGAATTCGAGAGATGTCAGGTGACCTGTTCAACAAGAGGGAAAGAAAAATCTATTAGAGATGAAATGTGGGCAGACGTGCGTAAGCCTCATTCTTTCATGTACATAGACTACAGTGCCTGTACCGACGTGGCCTGGAGATGAATGCGGTGGGAGAAAATTTAATTCAGCGCTAGTTTACTTCACAACAAAAGAGAGGATACAGTTCCCTGCAATTCTCGAGGTGCAGAATCAAAATAAACCACTTAAATTTTCTGTGCTAATGCTGCATTAAGACATGTAGGCATTAATCAGGAAAAGAGAGGAAGAGTCCCTTTCTCCCATGAGCATTACATATAATATGGCATGGAAATATTCTTAATACTTATTTGATACTGTGAATATATTCAAATTGGAATATGATACCGCTCGTCTCAAACAAGAACTTGTGTTACAATAGCAATTAGTACCCAAACCACTTGACATGATAATATTTTATGGCTTAGACACCCTCATAATGAAACTAAATTAGATACTCCTAAATTTTATTTTTCTGTTAAAACATATGAACTTTTAACATTATGGGTTTAAGCCGAGCCAACAGCAACTACATGAAATCATAGATCACATAATGCTGATTTTTAAGTGCTTCATCGTTGATATAATGGGTCTAATGCTTTATTTTTATGTGTATCATCGTTGTTATAGTGGGTCTAAATGAGAACCACTGTAACAACCCTCCATTTCTTTATAGCAATAAAAGATTAAATAAATAAACAAAATAATAAATATAACTCTTCATCTTCAAACCTTTTATCTTTTTATAACTCTCAAACTTTTCATATTCTCAACTCCTAACTCATTCATTTTTCTAACCCCCACCCCTTCACATTCTTTAAACTCCCAACTCTTCACATTCAATCATTAAACCCTCAATTTAACTTCCCTTTTTAATTCTAAAATTGAATTAAAACCTTTCGTATTCTAAACCTCCAATTCTAATCCTATCTAAACCTCTAAATCAAAACACATTCCACTCATTCTAATCCTAAAAATCATTCTCTAATATTCTCTCATCTCTCTTATCTCACCGGAGCCACCTTCAAAACCCCTGCAGGAGCCGACGCCGGAGCTGCCACCACTTCACTGGAGAAGAGAATTTCCTTCCCTCTCTTTCCACATTTTTAGGCTCTCAACTTTTGAAAAGTGGTTTTGTATGCTGGTTCTTGTTCGCCATAAAATTGTAAATGATTCTTTATTGAGCTTTTTCAATGAAAGATTACAATTATTAACGGTTTTCCATTTAAGAAAATCCAATTCTCTCTTTGTTTAAAACTGGGTTTAAGAGTAGTAATGGAAGACGATCATGTTCTCCGTTGACACTCTGTATAAAAAATTTGAGTTGGCAAGGAATTAGAGCTCTTGATATCACCAAGCACTTAGCTAGAAAATAACTCTTTTTTTTTATCTTGATCTCCAGATGCCTTTTCCGCCTAAACTTCTGCTATTTATAGAGTTTTGGAGACTCTTGAGTTGATGTAACAGTCCAACTGTTGCCTCCACGATCTGAGTATTAATTTTCCGCCTTTTAATCTGGTAGATTTGTATTAAATCTCTAGAATTTGTAACCGACGTCTTTAATTCTCTGAATTGTAACCGAAACACAGATCTCAACATTTAGATTTGCGTTTTGATGTTTAGTAGCTTGCATGGTATGCTTGGACCCACATTTAAGTGCTGCTGGAGATGATTTTTGCTCCTTGAGTCTTTAAAGTAAAATCGCGACCCTCTGGAGTTCGCGTGAGTTATGTTTAGCACTAGTCATGAGTTAAGAAGTTAACTAAAATCGCGGATATCTTTTTGATTGATGATCTGCGTTTTAGTTTATTAGCTGGGCCCGCCCTTTTATTGAAAAGGGATCGTCTTTGACTTTTATATGCTTTCTTGGGCCATACATCTCTCACTTGAGTCACGGATTAGATCCGCATTTTAATGCTACTTTAAGGGTCTGCGCAGATCATTCTTTTAAAATGCGACTCTATGGAGCCCACCCTTGTTAGCCCAATTCGCAAATCTCTCTGGCTGAATATCCGCGTTTTGGATATCTTGAGAGATAAAACGCGACTCTTTGAAAGTCGCGTTTTAGCCTTTCTTTGCTTTCGAGACGTGGATCTCTCCATGACAAATGATCCATGCATTAGCCATTTTAAGCTTGAAATATAAATCTCTCTTTAGTTGATGATTCTCATATTATTCATGTTAGGTTAAGGTTCTCCAATGTAGCAGTGGGAGATAATCATGTTTTCTATTGATGATTTTAATACCGAACTCTTAGAATTGAAATAGTATTGCACGACTTTGAAAATGAAAGAGCAAAACTCTTTAAGAGATAAAAATCTCTAGATTAAGAAACAGTTGAAACTCTTTAAGTAATAGAAATCTCTGGATTAAGAAAAGTAGAACTCTTCATAAGATGAGAATCTCCATTCTTCTTGTAATAGAGGTGGATCCTCTCATAGAGGTGTGTAGATCATCTCCTAAGGTTTTTTTTTCTTATTTAGCCTTCTTGGCTTTTAAGGAGTTTTGGGGATTTAACCTCTCATTAATTTAGAGACAATAGAAGTGTAATTTAATCCCTCATTAATTTAGAGATAATGGAGGTGTAACCCCATTTCAAAGGTGTATCTCCATTTTAATTTTCAATTGAATGAGGTGTAACTCCCATTTTGAACCACTCATTAATGGGATGTAACTCCTATTTTAATTGGTGTTAATGCATGATGATTTTGATTGATTTTTTTTTTATCAACAGAACCCCTTCCAAAGTTTTCAAAATGTCTTTGACTTTTTGAAGATATTTTGGAATACTTTGGATTTCTTTGTGATTTGATAAAACTTGTCATTCAGTCAGAGGTAATTATTAACTTGACAAATTTTGGAATGAAATTTGGATTTGTCAGAGGTAATTTTTAACTTGACAAATTTAGGTGGAATGGAATTTGGTTTTGTCAGAGATAATTTTTAACTTGACAAATTTTGGAGGAATGGAATTTGGTTTTGTCAGAGGTAATTTTTAACTTGACAATTTTTGGAGGAATGAAATTTGGTTTTGTCATATGTAATTTTTAACTTGACAAATTTTGGAGGAATGGAATTTGGTTTTGTCAGAGGTAATTTTTAACTTGACAATTTTTGGAGGAATGAAATTTGGTTTTGTCATATGTAATTTTTAACTTGACAAATTTTAGAGGTTGGTTTTGTCAGAGGTAATTTTTAACTTGACAATTTTTGGAGGAATGGAATTTGGTTTTGTCATATGTAATTTTTAACTTGACAAATTTTGGAGGAATTAAAATTTGGATTTGTCAGAGGTAATTTTTAACTTGACAGGAAATAAAATTTGGATTTGTCAAAAATAATTTTTAACTTAACAAATTTTGGAGGAATTAAAATTTGGATTTGTCAGAGATAATTTTTAACTTGATAAATTTTGGAGCAAATGAAATTTAGATTTGTCAGAGGTAATTTTTAATTTGACAAATTTTGAAGGAAATGAAATTTGGATTTGTCGTCATTCATTCAGAAGTAACCGTTAACTTGATGAATATACTTGGTGTTGATAATCAGAGGTAACTGTTAACTTGATGATCATTGACTCTTCAAAATATTGTTCAGAGTTAATCATTAACTTGACAATATAGAGTCATTATTCAAACGCCCAAAATGGATTTTGCCATGAATGAATAAATTTCTTGAACAGGATAGAAGTATTAATTTTCCTGATCAAATTGTATTTTCAGTTGTTCAGTGACTTATAGTATAACAGCTCTTTGAATTATCAGAGGTAATTTTTAATTTAGCAACTTTTGGAGGAAGAAAATTTGGTTTTGCCAGAGGTAATTTTTAAATTAGCAAATTTTGGTGGAAAGAAATTTTATTTTGCCAGAGATAATTTTTAACTTAGCAAAATTTTGGTGAAATGAAATTTGTTTTACCAAAGATAATTTTTAACTTAGTAAATTTTGGTGGAAGGAAATTTTGTTTTGCTAGAGGTAACTTTTTAACTTAGCAAAATTTTAGTGAAATGAAATTTGTTTTGCTAGAGGTAATTTTTAACTTAGCAAATTTTGGTGGAAGGAAATTTTGTTTGTCAGAGGTAATTTTTAACTTAGCAAATTTGGAAAGGAAGCAGAGCGCGATTTTATGAAAATCCGCGCCTTTAGAATTCAAGACCGCATTTCTAAACTTCTTTTAGTATTAAAACACGACTTTATGAAATTCACATTTTAGGATCCTTTGATTCCAGATTCGTAAATCTCAAATCTGTCAAAAACAGGAACTTATCATGATAAGTTAATGGAATTTTTAGCAACCCCCAGCTATAAACAGATTTAATTAGCTTTTACCAACTGCCGTTTACGGTAGGCTAGCCAAACTATTTCTCTCAGTATGATGAGTTGTCAAAGATTTTATTTGGACTTTAAATGCCAAACTTTCATTTTCTCTAAATCTTAATGGATTAGAGTTATTCGTGCTTTTTACCTCCAGCACGGTAGGGTTGTCGAGGATATTATTTGAACTTTAAATGCCAAACTTTCCTCTATCCTTAGTCATAGACATAAGATTCATTCGACATTTCATGTTGAAACTCATTGAGAATGGGCTTTTCCTTGTAAATGAGCTCTATTTGATTGGTGGACAAATTGGTCCAATCAGTTAGGAATAATATTTCTTCAGAAATTTTCCATTAATTGGCATCATTATTTTGTCACTATTCTGTTTTGCCAACGAATATGCGCCATTAGAATAGACCGGATCAATGACAGAAGGTTCCTCCCATTTTGGCTGGAACTTTTCTTTGGATTTTTGATTAATTATGATCGATCTTCTTATTGAAAGGACTATATCACCTTTCTTGAAAGTTTTCTACTTTACTTTTTTATTAAAGGTCTCGAAAATCCACGTTTGGTAAAGTTCAATGCTTTATTGAGCTTCCAGACGCTTATCATCAATCCTCCTCTTCTGGAATATTTTGTGCCATATATACGGATACGGAGTCTTCAAAGAATGAGTCCGATGTCTGGAATACGACCACATCTGAATTTATTGTGTCTTCTTCATTGGAAGATACTCCAACCATTCGTCTGTAATCTACTGGTGCTGTCACTCCTTTCCTGAGCCAAGCATTCTGAAAAACACCCCGTATCTAGCTGAATACACTCTTCAAGCCTAAAAAATATTCAGAATCAGAAGAATCTTTTCTAGAGAAATTCTTTGTTTTCTTCTCTTTTTTTTTCTTCCTGAAACTTATCATATTAGATGATATTTTGGGGTATTCAGGTTCAGAAAATTCTTGCTTGTTACGTCGTCTCCTTTTTTATGGTTAAGATGAAAATATTGAAAGTCGATTAAAAACTAACTATTTGGCAGGAGCAGCCCCACAGTGACAACGCGATAACACTGCGTTGATTAATCGTTCGCAATGACATTGAGATACTCGGGATTCTTCTTTCTTTTTGTTGAGAAGTTTTCTGAGATCTCTTGTATTGGAACCCATCATTTGATTAGTAGCGGTGGCATTGCTTCCAAAAGATATCTTTGGAATAACAGTCTCTATTCTTTTAACGATTCCAGGAGCGAATTTTACTTTAGCTGGAGTAGCAGATGGATGAGCTTCTGCCTTAAAAGTTGATTCTTCTTTAAAAGCGAGCTTTTGAAAACCGCGTTTTACTATTGGCACGCGAATTTGTGGTTGGCGTCTATTAGTAAAAATACGATCTTGAAAATCACGTTTATCTCCCAGGCATGAGGGTGAGGACCTCATCTGGTTTGTGGAACGCGAATGTAAACTCCGCGTTTGTAATTATAAATAAATTTGGTGGGTGTACGGTACTTTTTGTAATTAACACGAGTAAACCCATCTGCATCATGATTTTTCTTTTGTCATCTGGAACCACTACTTCGCTCTTTAGTCTCCATACTTGAACTATACGTCCTCGCGACTGTGGTTCAACAGTCTCTTGTTACTTCATGGCTCTGCGAAAAGCGTGAGCCCTTCTTCTTCGTAAGTTCCTTCTCATCGTGCAAGTGAGAGAAACTTTGTTTTCTTAGTCATCTTTTTTACAATTAAAAAATGGTCGTTTCCCCTTGTTATTTGTAGACACCAAAAAAAAAACAAGAAAAAAAAAACGGGTGAAAAACCCGTGGGAGAGACTCCCGCGGCACCCGCGGGAGTCTCTCCCGGGGGTGCCATCCCGCGGGAGCCCTCGCAGGAGCACCTCCCAATTTGATTTTTTTTCCTGCTTTTTCACCCGCAAATCGGTCCAGTTCCGGAGATCCCGTGACCCAATTTTTCAGAGAGAATTGAAGCCAGATTTCGAGCTTTCTCGGTCTATAAAAGATAGGAGTTGACTCCAGAGAAGGGACTTTTGGACGATTTAGAGCGAGTCTGTGAAATTGAGGAGCGGAGCAGAGCCATTCCCTTCCCAATCAGACGGTCAACGGAGCGCATTAGCGAGGCTCCACCGCCACCCGAACCCACATAAAAAAGGGAATCAATCAATATTCCCGTTCTTATTATTTCTCAATTTTTTGTAAATCTCAATTTTCTCGTTGTAATCAAATAATTTTACAATGAAAGAAAATCTACAATTTTTGAGCAAACAAGAACTGGCGACCACAGTAGAAACCCCTCTGTTTACCACAGAGAACTTGGTGGCGCAGTCTGACCGGGTGCGGATCGGCTCAATGGTTGAGATGCTGGTCGTGGAGGTTGACCAGCAAAAATACGAGGAGTTCCTATCATCCTCGGATTCGGAGCCCAGGCGTCATCGCCCGACGACGATTAAATAAGGCGAGGCGTCATCACCCGCCAAAATTGAAAAGGCGTTATCGCCATTCAATACTTACGAGATGTCATCGCCCGTTGAAACTGACAAGACGTCATCGTCTGTCAAGAACACGGCGTTATCGCCCGTTCCAAAGTCAAGCCAAAAGTCAAACCAGACCTTAACCTGCTCCCAAAAGAGAAATCTAAGGCGTAAAACTCAACGAGCACGCCTCGATCATACAGGAAGGGTTGCAGAAAACTCCGGGACAGTAAAAAATCTCGGAGCAAACCCACAGATGCAGCCACGGGTTGTATCCTGCGGAAGCAACCCCACGGGTGCAAACCCGTAGCTTGCAACCGCAGGTGGCATCCTGCAGCTTGCAACCACGGGTTGCCACCCGCGACTTGCAACCGCGGGTGCCAACCCGCGACTTGCAACCGCGGGTGCAAACCCGCAGGTGCAAGCGCAGGTTGCAACCGCGAACCCGCGGTTGCAACCGTGGGTTGCACCCCGCGGGAACAAACCCACGGGTGCAAACCCGCAGTTGCAACCGCGGGTTGCATCCCGCAGATGCAACCGCGGGTTACACTCCGTAGATTCCACTTCGCGAAAGCAACAATAGGTTACGTTCAATGAACACAACTCTCATGTCTCTTCGAGCACGCCTAAGGTGAGCACACAACATACACCAAGGGTTTTAATCTCTCTATCAGAGGTGCGCGGGGCTCACACAACTACTTAGGCCAGTGTGCACTCTAGAAGAATTCGCAGAAGGGTTGGAGAACAATCTGATGCTGGAAAAGAGCTCAGTCCTAAAATATTGCAAATTCTCCAGTATTATGAACCGAATTTGCGACGCAAGAGGCGTCATGATGTAAATAGAGATGAGAAGGTACCTCAAGATTTGAGAGTACCTCAATTGGAAGAACTCCTCACAAAATATTCCTCACTGCCAATGCGAACAGCTGATCTCAACTGTTCTATCAAACTGCAAATGCAATTCGAAACGGCCCATTTTTGAGCAGATCACCGAACCCAAAAGAATACGGATAGTGAAAAAGGTGTGCTATGGAACTGATCTGCCTGCCACCTCATCACATATGGTTAATAAAGGCAAAAAGATGGTCGGAAACAACCCTTCAGATAATGAAATCACTCCAGGGTTAAAAAGAGTTTCTACCAAATGAGAGAGCGTGCGTTTAGAAGAAGTCTCTGGAAGGCTTGAGAGACAAGAAAAACGTCTCGAACAGCAAGAGGAGACCATAGAAGAAATGAAACAACTTTTAATTGAGTTGTTAGCTCAAACTAGAAAGAGCCAATCCTCGTCGTCCATTTCTGATCGGCAGGAAGAAAAACGACCTGTCCAAATAAATGAAGATAGCGAGGACGAGAATGAAGAAATTCCTCCTCATTCAAGAAAGGAAGAGAAAGTGAAGGTTATTATCAACCCTTACGTAGAAAACATAGAGAAGATGGAGAACCAACTACAAACTCTTCTTCATCGCAAAAAACTGCAAAAGGTGGGAGTAGTCCGTCCCTGTCCCATAGAATGGGAGACCGTACCTTATCCTGCAAAATATAAACCGTTGAACCTTCAGTCATTCGACGGTAAAGGTTCGCCACAATAGCATATCTTCTATTTTCTGTCGCAGACAGGAAACCTCATTGGGAATGATCCGACTATGACTAAGATATTTGCGAGCACTTTGCGGGGGCCCGCATTTACCTGTTTCATGCAGCTACCCCAGGGAACAATTAAATCATGGGCCGCTGTAGAACATGAGTTCTTAGCGCGATTCTTTGAAAATGATACTGAAGTCTCTATACTATCCTTACTAGCAGCAAAGCAAGAGGAAGGCGAGACGGTCGAAACTTATATCGAGCGGTTCTGAGAACTTTCTATTCGATGCCCACATGACGCAGGATACTTTGGTGGAAACTTGCAGGCAAAATTTGTTAACCGACATTCTATATAAGATGGGCTCGGTTGAAGCCAAATCATGGAAAGATCTGCTTAAGCAGGGTGAACAGGCCGAAGATATACTTCGACGCCTCGAAAAGCAGCAGTCTGCAACCGGAGGCAGTACAAATAAACCTCCATTCTATTTTTCCCGTTCCAAAGGGAGAGTTATAATGGCAATGGCGGTAGAAAGCACACCGAAACAGGAAGCATGGCCAACTATAAACAACACAGCAAAATCACCCAGTTTCAAAAGCAGTATTCATTTAAGGATGAGCATACTGCTTCTATGTTCAATATGCTCAGCAAGCGCAAGATGCTCAAGTTGCCAGAGAGTAAGAGGCCTAAAGAAGTTGAAAAAACTAACGATCCGAATTACTGCCTGTACCACCGATTGTAGGTCACCCTACAAAAAATTGTTTTATTCTAAAGACAAAATTCAAGCGTTGATTGACGCTGGAGCAGTTCAGCTCAAAGCTGAACAAAAAAGGAGTTAGAGCTAACTCGGACATATTTAATGTGGGTGGTCTAAAGGTACCACTTGGGCTCACAACAATTCCAAAGACGAGCTCAGGGCGGTTAATTTAAACCCCCATAAGCTGCAAAAAAAAAAGGGTTAACCCCTTTTGGCTACAAAGAAGAAGGGGGTTGTGAGGGTGCAAAAAAAAAAACAAAAAAAAAATAAATGATAAAAAAATAATAAAAAATAAAAAAATAAAATAAAATATATAAAATTAAAAAAAATGAACTGCCCGACGCCGTCAAGGCAAAGGGAAGAGAACCAGTTACTCGCCAATCTCATCGTACTAGGGGTAAAAAAGTATGAATTGACCAACGCCGACTAGGTAATGGGAAGAGAACCAGCTTCTCGCCAACCCCATCATACTAGGGATAAAAAGTATGAACTGCCCAATGCCGTCAAGGCAAAGGGAAGAGAACTAGTTTCTCGCCAACCCCATCATTCTGGGGGTAAAAAGCAATGTTTAAAATAACGATAACGTTAACGTAACGTTTTTTTTTTGTTAGGTTATGTAGCAAATAACGTAACGCTTAACGTAGGTTACGCAATTTTCTATTTATTTAATTAAAATAAATATAAAACTGTATTTAATAATTTCCATTAATAAGTAAATAAATCTAAAAAATCATATAAAATACTGCATAATCAATATAAAAGCATAGAAAAATTATAAAATGTCATAGCAAATATTACAATAATTTCTTAAGTCATACACAACAAAATTATAAAATGTCATAGCAAATATACTGACTGATAGTTACAAATATAAAAATTATACAGTCACAAATCACCCAAATATCACCCAAATATAAAAATTATACAAATCACCCAAATATCAGTCAGTAACAGTCATAAACAATCACAAATAGTCAGTATACCCTAACCCAAATTATCAGATTATCTGTAAAAATTAGTCTTATTAAAACAAATCAGTCAATTTAAAATGGGAATGAGGTTAATTACCTGCTGGTTGACCGGCGGATGAACAGTTCACCGGAATGAGGTTAATTACATGCTGGTTGAGCCGGAGAAATGGGAATGAAGTTAATTACCTGATCGGAGAGCGAGAGATAGTTAATGAGAATGAGATTAATTATCTGCTATAGAGAGAACAGTTGACCGGCGGCGTCGGAGGCTGCATCGACAACGACGGACGAGGGAAGAGCGGGAGAGGGCGAGGAGATCGGCGCAGAGGGGAGAGAGGGATCGGGACGTCGGCAGAGGGAAGAGAGCTATCGGGAGAGGGCGAGAGCTATCGGGAGAGGGGAGAGAGGAAAGAACTATCTCAAAGAGAGATCGGGGGAATTAGGGCATCGGAGAGCGAGGGAATCAGGGGAATTAGGGGAGAGGGGCGAGAGCTATCGGAGAGCGAGAGAGATCGGAGAGCGAGGGAATCAGGGGAATTAGGGGAGAGGGGCGAGTGCTATCGGAGAGCGAGAGAATCGGAGAGCGAGGGAATCGGGGGAATTAGGGCAGAGGGGAGAGAGATTTCGGGGTGAATAATTAGGGCAGATCGCGGGTTCGGGATATTTAGGAGCGATTTAATGGGTTTCGGATCGGAAAAAGAGGGTTTTGGGTCGTGGGTGCTGTTCGATAAGGATTTGGAAATAACGCACGTTATAACGCGTTCTGTTATAATGCGTTATAACGTACGTTATTTAGAAACAAACGCACGCTATACTGCAGTGCGTTATTTCAGCCTATTACGGAGCGGTGGGGGCTCGCTACGTTACGTAACGCGTTACAACGCGTTACGTAACGCGTTTTTTTCAACATTGGTAAAAAGTATGGACTGCCTAACACCGACTAGGCAATGGAAAGAGAACCAGCTTCTCGCCAACTCCATCATACTAGGGGTAAAAAGTATGAACTGTCCAACGCCGACAAAGCAATGGGAAGAGAATAAATTTCTCGCCAACCCCACCATGCTGGGGGTAAAAAGCATAAACTACCCAACGCCATCAAGGCAACGGGAAGAGAATAAATTTATCGCCAACCCCACCATGCTAGGGGTAAAAAGTATGAATTGCCCAACGCCGTTAAGGCAAAAGGAAGAGGAAAAGTTTGACATTTAAGCCCAACGAAACGCTCGACAACTCACCACGCTGAGGGGAATAGCATGGCTAGCCCAACTCAAACGGTAGTTGGTAAAGGTAAATCAAATCGGTTGATAGCTGGGGGTTTGCTAAAAATCCTATGACAAATCTGTCACAACAGTATCCTTATCCGAATATAAGGATACATCACTACCCAAAGCTGTTAAATCAAAGGGAAGAGGAAAAGTTTGGCATTTAAGCCCAAATGAAACTCTCGACAACTCACCATGCTGAGCGGAATACCATGGCTAGCCCGACTCAAACGGTAGTTGGTAAAGGCTAATCAAATCCGTTGATAGCTGGGGGTTTGCTAAAAACCCTAATCAGATAAATCTCTTGTCACGTTAAGATTTCACCTCTGACAACAAAACTTTTCTCGTCATTTTTCTCCAGCAGAGCAAGCGACACTCCAAAATATTTGTCAAGTTAAAATCATACCTCTGACATCATAATTCAAAATCAAATGAGATAAAATCCGATTAAATCTCCTATCATATTAAGGTTTCACCTCTTCATCAAGCCCAATATTACAGCTTTTGATGAACTTGTTTTTGATATCGTTAAGTTAAAAATTACCTCTGACGAAAATTATCTCCCTATCAAGTTAACAGATATCTCTGATAGTCCGATTCCAAGGCTAAATACGTTAACCGTCACCTCTGTTTAGTCAGCTTATTCCTATCACGACTAGATCCTCTGAATAGGTTGAGCTCCGAGACACATTTAATATCACCTCTGTCTTTCCCTAATCCGTCATACTAGATGTCACTGAACGGTTAGGATTCTAATGAGCACGTTAATATGATACCTCTGCTTGACTTCAAATAAGCATGTTAACATCATATCTCTGCTTGGCACACAATGAGTACGTTAACATCATATCTCTACTTGTCATCTAATGAGCACGTTAAAATCATACCTCTATTTGTTATTGAATAAGCATATTAACGCCATCTCTTCCCATATTTCATAAAATATGTTAACAATTACCTTTGTCTATCAAATCCTTTAAACGTCTGATAGCCAAAATTAAAGAATCCAAAGTGTTTCGAAATTCAGTACGGCTCAATACAGAATTTCAAAAACTTTGGAGAGGGTTATGTAGACACCAAAAAAAAAAAGAAAAAAAAAAGAAAAAAAAAAAAAGGTCGAAACCCAAACGGGTGAAAAACCTGTGGGAGAGACTCTCCCGCAGGTGCCATCCTGCAGGAGCCCCCGCGGGTGCCGACCCGCGGAAGCACTCCCAATTTGATTTTTTTCTGCTTTTTCACCCGTAGATCGGTCCAGTTCCGGAGATCCCATGATCCGATTTTTCAGGGAGAATTGAAGCCAGATTTCGAGCTTTCTCGGTCTATAAAAGATAGGAGTTGACTCCAGAGAAGGGACTTTTGGACGATTTAGAGCGAGTTCGTGAAATTGAGGAGCGGAGCAGAGTCATCCCCTTCCCAGTCAGACGGTCAACGGAACGCATTAGCGAGGCTCCACCGCCACCCGAACCCACATAAAAAAGGAAATCAATCAATATTTCTATTCTTGTTATTCCTCAATTTTTTGTAAATCTCAATTTTCTCGTTGTAATCAAATAATTTTGCAATGGAAGGAAATCTACAATTTTTGAGCAAACATTATTATGAGGATCCTGGTCCATCTATTCGAGGAGATCCTCATGAGTCTTGTTGGAACAAACCCTGAGTCTTGTGCTGGTGAAGGAGATGATTCTCCTTTGGGACTAGATTGGTCTGAGGAGTCCTTTGATTGGACTGTTGTCTTTGAAACTTTTTTAGAGGCAGAGTTATTAGAAATCTTACAGTATTTCCGTAAGGAATTAGAGCTTCTAAAGCCAGAGAAGAGGAATTCTTCAAATTTCTCCTGATCGAACTCAATGATGAGTGATTCGACCATGCTGCCAACTGGAATATTATCATATTAAGTTACAACCTTATCATCAGTGATGATAGGTGTCCCCAGCGGAGCTGCCAATGTTCTGTTTGCCATAAAATTGTAAATGTTTTTTATTAAGCTTGTTCAATGAAAATTTACAATTATGAACGGTTTCCTGTTTATAGAAAATGAGAAAAATCTAATTCCCTTTTTTGTTTAAATCTGGATTCTATAGTAGCTATGGAGGATGATTCTACTCTCCGTTGACACTCTGTATAAAATTTTGAGTTGGC
Source organism: Dracaena cambodiana (assembly GCA_036321105.1). Lineage (NCBI taxonomy): Eukaryota > Viridiplantae > Streptophyta > Magnoliopsida > Asparagales > Asparagaceae > Dracaena > Dracaena cambodiana. Next base: position 65,506,993 of record JAYEPQ010000004.1, on the reverse strand, counting down.
AAGGAATTAGATCTTTTGATAGCACCAGCACTTAGCTAGAAAATGACTCTTTTTTATCTTGATCTCCAGATGCCTTTTCCGCCTAAGCTTCTGCTATTTATAGAGGTTTGGAGACTCTTGAGTTGATGTAACTGTCCAACTATTGGCCTCCACGATCTGAGTATTAATTTTTCGCCTTTTGATCTGGTGGATTTGTATTAAATCTCTAGAATTTATAACCGACGTCTTTAATTCTCTGAATTGTAACCGAAATGCGGATCTCAACCTTTTTATTTGCGTTTTGGTGTTTAGTAGCTTGCATGGTATGCTTAGGCCCACATTTGAGTACTGCTGGAGATGGTTTTTGCTCCTTGAAGCTTTAAAGTAGAACGTGACCCTCTGTAGTTCGCGTAAGTTATGTTTAGCTCTAGTCATGAGCTAAGAAGTTAACTAAAATTGCGGATCTCTTTTTGATTGGTGATCCGCGTTTTAGTTTATTAACTGAGCCTGCCCTTCTATTGAAAAGGAGTCGTCTTTGGTTTTTATATGCTTTCTTGGGCCATACATGCCGCATTTTAATGCTACTTTAAGGGTATGTGCGGATCATTCTTTTAAAATACGACTCTGTGGAGCCCACCCTTATTAGTCCAATTCGCGGATCTCTCTGGCTGAATATCCGCTTTTTGGATATCTTGAGAGATAAAACGCGACTCTGTGAGAGTCGCATTTTAGCCTTTCTTTGCTTTCGAGACGCGAATCTCTCTATGACAAATGATCTATGTATTAGTGATTTTAGGCTTGAAATATGGATCTCTTTAGTTGATGATCCACATATTATTCATGTTAGGTTAAGATTCTCCAATGTAGCGGTGGGAAATGATCATATTTTCCATTGATGATTTTAACACCGAACTTTGAGTTGAAATAGTTTTGCATGACTTTGGAAATGAAAGAGAAACTTTTTAAGAGATAAAAATCTCTAAATTAAGAAACAGTTGAAACTCTTTAAAAGATAGAAATCTTTGGATTAAGAAAGAGTAGAACTTTTCATAAGATGAGAATCTCCATTCTTCTTGTACTAGAGGTGGATCCTCTCATAGAGGTGTGTGGATCATCTCCTGAGAGTTTTTTTTTCTTCTTTAGCCTTCTTGGCTTTTATAAGAGTTTTGGGGATTTAACCCCTCATTAATTATAGGAGTTTTGGGGATTTAATCCCTCATTAATTTAGAGATAATGAAGGTGTAACCCCCATTTCAAAGGTGTATCCCCATTTTAATTTTCAATCGAATGAGGTGTAACCCCCATTTTGAACCACTCATTAATGGGATCCAACTCCCATTTTAATTGGTGTTAATGTATGATGATTTTGATTAATTTTTTTTGTCAACAGTTCTCTAATTAAGGAACGTGTGTTGCACGGAAAACCTCTCAGCATCCATACACTTGCCTGATAGATATCTCTATGATGTCTCAAATCAATAAATCCTTAATATAGCCAATTATGATTTATTTAATAAACTATGAAACGAACATCGTTAAATCATGTTGTCAACAAACTAGTGTACTTGAATTGAAATATTGTACCCAATATGATCCACATACAAGTTGTGAAAAGCATAATTTAGACCTACATGAACTATATTGAATGACACTGGATTGAGGGGGTGAAACTGAATGATCGAAATATATTATGTTTTGGTTGTAACGTGTAAAGTTGTACAACTAAATAATTAGCACACCATGGGTGCATGATGATTTGTTGGATCATACCTTACTATTATTCCTGTTTGCCTGATGACAAGTCCGATTCAGCACCGGACAATCCATGTAACCATTTCCTGAGTCTATATAGGAGACAATCGAAACAGTGGTATTCCAACACTTAACTTTCCAATTGCATGATATCCTAAACAAAAATACCCCTATTATAAAGTTCACTTTACTAAAATGACATTAAAATAACCTAAATCAATTGATATCATTATTACAAACATCTCATTACAAATTTTTCTAAAACTTGTATTATTATTGTTATTATTTTGTTTGAATATAACCGTTACATTTCACATTCTTTCTGCATATTTTGTTTTGGTCGCAATCTGACGATCTGAGTGTGCATGCTCAGACTTATCGATGGACACACCAAAACTGATGTAAGATCTGGTGTATTTTGAATATCAGGTTGAAGCTAGAGAGTTATATTATTTTCTCTTATTTAATTCATTATATTCTATTATTATTTCATCTGTATTAAACTCTGTTCCCATCAATAAAGTCAAATTTTTGAGTATTATTGTGGCAAATTCTACTAAAAGCTTTACCATATTCAAATCGAATATATTGTCGACACCTGCTACATGTGCTCGTAGACCGTATATTGGGAGCGGGGCGTGTAACAACCACCTAAAGATGAACATCCTTCTGTTCATACCTTCTCCTCCAGTCATATGAAAGTTAAAACAAGTATCACTTATGAATTTGTCTACAAAAACTGTATGTATTCTCTGCATCTGTACCTAAATCCAAATGTCAAACTTATGTTCTCGTTTTAACAACAACGCAAAACTGTTTTATGCCACCAAGCTGGTTTACCACAGTCCTCTTGATGCCAGTGCAAGCACCTTTCCATCCTCCCCACCAACACCAACCTCATCAAATTCCTGGCAATTCCACATGAATATCTCATATTCTCTGACACCTATAAACTACGTTTCGTTTACAGAGTTGAGCATGGTTTTAGAAAGAATTATGAGTCAAAGTTCAATTTTTTTCTATCGGATTATAGGCTGACCTCTCTGCAACTGGTGATGTCCTTGATATAATCACTATTACAGACGTAAGCATGTTCCCCCCCACCCCCAAAAAAAAAAAAAAACCCTCTCAAAAAAAGAAAAGAAAACCTGGGGCCACTCACACAGAGAGAGAAAGGAAAAGAGAAGAAAAGGCCACATACACCACCAAAAAAAATAACAAACTGAGTAATGTTCCAGAAAGTTAGAATAATCTAAGATTCTGAAAGAGATAGGGTAGTGATACTCCCCATATAAATAATCACAACAGAACAAGGATTAATCCCCTTCCAAGTATGAATTAAGCTTCTGAAAACTTCACATTGATCCTTATTTAAATATATTACCAAGCAGAGTCTAATGTTTCAAGTATCAGTCTTTGAATAGATTAACTAAAATTAACAGCCCAAATTCTATAGGTTAGCTTGACATTAAGTTTTTCCTTGCTTTCGAGTTTCGACTTACTCTATCAATGTATAAGAAAGTGACATAACAATATTGCTATGAAATGCAATATCTAGAGAGAGATAAGTAAAGGCAATAGGATATCAGATGCATCTTTAACAAGATAGCTTCTTAAAAACGTGAAGCATTCACGGCCAGAACAAAAATAATTGGTTATATAATGAGCTTCATCTAGGCACATTCAGTATAAACCATGCCAAACTACAGCTACAGAAAACCTAAAAAGATACCTTGTGCCTAGAAATTCTTCTGTATAATTAAGATAATAGGAATTACATCCTCGAGGAGAAAATAATATAATCAAAACACAAAGAATATGAGATATCAGAGATAACTAACCATGCAATAAAGAATATTTTGCTCTTCTGGCAATTCTCTTCAGTCACATAATCAAAGTCGTAAACAGCATATCGACAATCATTCTCAGGCAAAGCTGCAGTGAAATCATCATAGCTCTCCCCTGGCCCTCCAGTCTTCTCAACCACCACCTCCTTCTTCTTCTCATCAATCTTGAATATCACGTACCGATGCACCTTCTTCCTCTTCAGCTCCATAAAAGTGCTTTTGCTGTGATCAGCAACCCCCATCCCAGAGGATGCATTTGACTGCAGAGCAAAGCCCCACTCTCTTAATTATCGTACACAGATAAAACTGATATTTACAATACAGATCAACAGAGTAAAATCGACCTGTTAAATCTCTAAAATCCTACATGAATAGCTTAATTCGATTCAACTAGAATGCTCTAAAAACATAGCTGCAAATAACAAAATATGAATGCCCTACAAAAAAATTTCTATAAACTATGGAAGACAGGAAAGTAAAATCAGAACAAGTAATTTTCACATCCAATGCCATTTTGCAACAATGTAGCATAGGTCAGAGCATATGATAGTAGAAGAAATAGATTGAACAGATTTCTAATATATTGTTTATGTTTAAGAAATGGCCCCTACAATCTCCATAACAAAATAAACAGCAATATCAGAAGATAATACATACATAAGCTGAAAATCTTCCAAATCATTAAGAGGGGGTAAACTGCCCAACACAGACACAACAAAAGCAGGTACTTTCTTAATGTGTAGTCAATTCGGTTCAATATTACTAAGCCATCCACGAACTTTACTAAATAAGAAAAATGACAACACCTGGGTTTGGCACATACATTCATCCATGTCTGGCACTTTCAATTGTGCAAACTATTATTAACCTAGAACACTATTTATACAATGGAGTACGGCATACACATGTTGACAAAAGTAATTTGTTTTATAAATTATTTAGCATTAGATTCCTCCATGTACAAATAGGAACTGGTGCATATTTATAGGTAAACCATATTTAGATGAGACATCAATGCATCAGCATTGGTGAAACGTTGATTTTCGGAAGATGCCAAATTAGGTAGGCAGTTATATTGAAGTGTATACTCATGCTTTGAGTTATTGTTGGGACTTAGAATCACTATCACAAGAGCTCGATAGTCCTCCTAACTGGACGTTCGTTGGCCTCGGAATTCACCCTAAAAATACTTGGGTGTAAGCAAGAAACTTTTCCAATTAAACTACCTGGGGATTCCATTAGATAAGGAAAAGATCTGCAAATGGGAATGGTACCCACTTATAGATAGGGTGGAGAGAAGGCTCTAAGGCTGGAGAGCCCGATATCTATCGGTAGGAGGCCGGTTGGTCCAACTAACCTTGGTTCTCTCAGCAATGCCTCTATATTTCATGTCCATAACAATCCTTCCAAAATGGGTTCAAAACAAGATAAGATAGAATAAGAAGTAAATTCTTTTGGAGCGGCCCCTCGTTATCCTGACCTAGTGGCCTGGAGTCAGATTTGCAGACCCAAAAACCACGGAGGACTGGGGATTCTGGACCCGAGGGCAATAAATCAGGCCCTCATGACCAAATGGTGATGGTTGTTAATTAGGCACCCCAATGGCGCCTTGCAAAAACTACTTCGTCAAAAGTACGGACCACACAGGGATCCTGGATGGCACGGTCACGGATAGTAGCAACACCTCACACTTTTGGAAGGATTTGTTGAGCCTATACAGTGTCCTCTGGCTAAGTGTGCCATTCGTTATAGGGAAAAACCCAAGCATTGCATTCTGGAAGGAACATTGATGCAGTCCACTCACCTTGGCTACCATATATCATACAGTCTTCAATATGGCTGTGGATAAGGACGCATTAGTAAGAGACTACTGGCATTAGGGGGCATTGAAAGCTGGCCCTTTCAAGAGATGTAGCAATAAAGACTTCCCATTCTATAAGATACCTTAAGGGGCTATTGGAGGGAGTAACACCGGAAAACGAAGATTTGGATATCCCGGTATGGAGATGGGATAGCAAAGGGAGTTTTTCTGTAAGCTCAACTTATCGCTTTCTGATTGATGGAGGACTTAGATCTCCCCACGAAAAGTTTATTTGGAAGACAAAATGCCTGTTGAAGGTCCGTGTTTTCGTATGGTTAATTGCTAAGGATGCTATTCTCACATGGAACGATATGCAAAAAAGAGATTGGGAGGGCCCTAACTGATGTGTTTTGTGCAAAAAGGCGGCAAAGGATGGAGATCACCTCCTTCTAACTTGTCCATACTCCATATTATGGAGGAAATGTGTGGCCTTGCACAAGATAGATGTTGATTTGTCTGTGAGCTCTAGTGTTCGGTCATGATTCCTGAGGGGAAACACTGCACGGGGCTTGGGTGTGTTAATCACAATAACAATCTGTTGGAATATTTGAAAGGAAATAAATAATAGAATTTTCAGAGATATAGCTCTAACTCCAGATGTTTGTATGTTTCAGACCCATCTTGACATCTCCCTCTCAACAGGTCAACTTTCGGACAAGAAGAGAGTGTGCATCTCAGAGCATGATGATGACTATCTCCAGAAGGATGGCCTAGCACATGAGGGTGACGCCGACATAAGTGGAAAATAGGAGGCGTGATTTTAGGTGCAGCTTGCACCCCCAGACTAGCATATTTTCTCCTTTGTTGTAGTGTGGTCATTATGACAGGGACATGTACTGGCATAAGCCACGGACTATTTTACTTTTGTTTGTCTTTCTAGACTGTTTGTACCCGTTATTAGCTTTTGTACTTTGTTCTATTAATATTTCGCTAATGGAATATGGAGGGCGATGTTGACCGCCGTTTTGCTTCAAAAAAAAAAAATCAATGTAGCTACATCGTCGTGACTGGATTTTGTACAACTGCAGCTAATTACATGTATATACATGTCATTGTCTCTGGATTTTGGATAAATGCAGCTAATTACATGTGTATATGTGTCATTATCTCTGGATTTTGGACAATAGCAACCCTCATATGAATTATTTTGGGAAGAACAAAATAGAGTTCCTTTTCAATTCTTTTGATCAATTACTGAAGAATTTCTTCTTTCAGGGTTCTTTTAGTACACACGCACCATGCTGAGAACCATGTGTGAGTACATCTCATTTTATGTTTCTTTGTGGGAAGAGCGTATTAGTTTTAGGCGATAGATTCAGGTGCTATCTAATGAGCTACTCAGGACAATACATAAAAGATCGGATTTTAAACAAGTTGAATTTGTAAGAAGCTAAATAGCTAGAGATCCAAATGCTAATAACTAAATCTACATAATTTCACTTATATAATTGCTAGATCAAAAGACATTCATGCCATGATTTAGCAAGGTGCATTTGGTAAATCAATCAAAGATCATAGTACACACATTTGGTGAATCCTTCGTTACTGTATAATCAAGAAAAAAGAAATTCTTTTTTTATCAAAATCTAGCACAAAACAATAAATCACCATAAAGAAACAGCCAAATTTATTAAAATGATGAAATGTTCATCAGAAGCGATTGCAGTATACATCTTTAGAACGGAAAGAACATCTACAACTTCGATCAAAAAATGATTTTTTTTAACCAGATTCCGTCGAGATCTACCGTAATTTCACAGCACAATAAACTAAAATTAACCGAAATTAGAGAGAACGATAAATTTCATCGGATTTAATAAAACAAGAAACCTTGATCAAAGAGACTTGGATGAAAAGAATAAAATAAAAAAAAATCAAAATCTTACCATTCGAAAAGACATAGCTCCTCAATCTCAGCAGACTCGGAACAACAAGCGAACAAATCGAAGAAGAAAATTTTAAGAGATAAGGAAAAGAATCGTTTATTTAAGAGAAAAAAGTTTAGAAAAGGAATAGAATAATTTTTCTAATTTAAAGAAGAAAAGTTCCTTTTTTCTTTTTCTTTCTTTTTGGGAGAAGTGAAGGATGAGATAATGAGACGAGACTCTTTAAAAGAACCCTCAAATTGGACCGAGACGATGAGGTCTGGGCTCCAGTATGGGTTCTTCTGTGATGAGAGATTTCTAATAATATATTATTAATTATGATGGACTGGGGCGGCTCGTCGCGTCCCATGTCTGACGGTCGCACGGCGTCAGATTCACGCGAGTGCGTTGCCTACACGCAACGGCTTCCCGCACACATTTTGTGTATGCGGGGATTTGTAATCAGCCGTTCATTTGTGACGGGGAATGAAATGGACGGATCATGTTTTTTCGTAGTCAAATTAACAAAAGTAGAAATTTTATTAGGGGTTTTTACATATTTATCCCTTAATCTTTAAAATTTTAAATTTAGTCCTCCAAATCCTTTAAGTTAACTCACTTTAGTCCTCAGCCATATTTTGATCCGAATTTCTCATTATACTTCTGAGTTAATTTACTTTAGTCTCACTTCACTCTTCCTCCTCTTCTTATTGGGTTCATCTCTTCATTATTCTCATCTCTCTCTTGCCTCTCAGTTAGTCTCTAAAGTGAAATAACTCAGAGAAACCCAATAAGAAGAGAGAAGAGAGAGAGAGGAGAAGAATAGAGAGGAACCCAATAAGAAGAGGAAGAGAGAAGAAGAGAGAAGGAATGACTAAAGTGAAGTAACTCAGAGGTATAATAGATCAAAAATATAGCTAGGGGACTAAAGTGATGTTAAATTCAAAATATGAATATTTGAATGACTAAATTAAAATTTTTATTGATTTAAAAGACAGATATATATAAAAATCCCTTTTAAATAATCAAACTTGGAAAAATTAGAGAAGTTCGATGTCACCGGAGACCCAACCTAAAATTGCTAGTGAATTTTAGCCACCAGTGGAATCTAATAAAGTAACAATAAAATTAATAAAACTCAATTTTTGTGTTACGATTTGCTTTCAAATAAACCATAACTTTACTCTATGGAATAAAATAAAATGGCATCCCTCGATAACCAAATTGTGCACTTTATAGCTACCGAAAAAACTCTCTAAGTTTAAGGTTGGTCATTTTTCAGTGCAACTCTTTCAAATAGTTGTTAACCATCAATGGATGATGGATTACAACAAGCTTGTTTTACCGTGTGTGTCTATATATATATATATATATATATATATATATATATTGTCAGCTCAGGTTATGTCCTGAGTGGTTGCCAAGTGTCGGCCTCCTATTCGTTGGGTCCATTTTGTTTATGCTGCAGTTTGTTAGAAGGAGAGAAAATTTGTGATGAACTATAGGAAAGAAAAGGGTTTATTAGCAAGTTATTTTCCTATTTAATCCTCCATGTCTGATCCCATCTCTGTCGATCTCCCTCTCCACTCTACATCCGCCCGCCCATCTCCCTGCCTTTTTCTCCTCCACTTTAGTCCCCGTCCGCGCCCCTTTCTCAGCGTCGATCTCCTACCCTTCCTTCTAGGGTTGGACATATAACAGACATTATTTAGCAACCACTGTATAATATGCAGCAATCACATCAAACTGTGACAAACAAGAAGTACACGAGACAATTCAAAGTTCATAAGTAGTTTCAACCAAACAAAAATCAAGTCTTAATGCTAGAATAATCCAAACATCTTCAAATCCATTGAATAGAGCTAGCAATACACTTGTATGTAGTTTCTAATTGTGCAACATTCAAACTTTAGATAATCCAGAAAACAATCAAGTAGCAAACATATATAGATCAACAAGCAACAATTAGCCAAATCAAATAATATACATTTATATACTGTACAAGCCTCCTGTGCTCCGTTTAACATCGGGATAATCTTAGAAAACAATCAATCAGTTAATATAGAAATTGCAAAAATTAGCCAAATCAAAGATTGCATAGCATATAATTAATTAGACTTGAAGGAATCATTTAGAGGCGAAAGAGTGTCACAAAACTTCGCATAGAGGTTGATGCCAGTAGAGAGAGTTTCCTGAATTTTCAAAGTAGAGGGCATCGACAGTTTCCTGAATTTTGGACACATAGAGAGAGGAGAGACAAGCAGAGAGAGGCACATCGGCAAGTTCTCGAATTGGGCAGAGAGAGAGAGAGACAAAAGAGAGGGACGTCGGCGGGTTCCCAAATTGGGCGTAGAGACAGGTGCGGAGAGAGAAATTGTGTGTGTGTGTGTGTGAGAGAGAGATCGAAGCTCAAAATAGGGGCTCGGTGGGAGATGGAAGAAGAGAGTTCCTAAATTCGAAAAGTGTAAAATTAAAAAACAATTTGCAAATAAACCCTCCATCTTTATTGTATTTGATCACATATTTTCTCTCCCTTTAACAAACTGCAGTTAAAGTTTTATAGAAGAAAGTGGGCCCAACTAACAGGAGACCGCCACATAGCAACAGCTCAGGAGAGAAATCCTATATATATATATATATATATATGGAAATGAGTTGACAGCTCATACAAGTTATTTGAGCTGCAGTAATTTTTCTTAAAAATTTTCACTATCTCCAATAACTTTTTTTTAAAAATTTTCTTTTGGATTATGATATAGATCCCCTAGGGTTCATTCATACCCAATTTCTTGGATTTTAGTTTTGATTTGGTCCTCTATTAAGTCAACACAAAATTAACGGTTTTAAATGAATAAAATATTTTGTATGTACTTAATGAAAGGGTAAATGAGCTTCAAAATTTATGAAACTTAATCCGAAGTAAGTTAAGGAGGTGAAGATAGTAATTGTTAAAAAAAAATTGAAGAAAAATCATTGGATCATTATAGTTTTGCTACTAACTCACTAACTTTTTCTGAGCTGGCGGCTCACCTACAGTATATACATACATATATATATATACATACATACATATATATATATATATATATATATATATATATATATATATATATATATATATATATATATATATTACACACACTTACTTACTTAGTGAAAGTCACACATACATTTTTTTTTTCCCGACATTATCCATATCAAAATTTCAAAAGACAAAAAAAAAAAAAAAAAATGCTTCTCAACCAAATAAAAGCTACAAGTAAAGGTAAAATATTATTGTTACTAATATAAAAATTACTATTAGTTTAATCAAAGGGAATGAACTAAAATCTTCTTGGGTTCAAATATTACTAATTCAATTATACGTTACCTACGTCCTTGATTAATATTTCGAAAAAAGGATCTGTAGTGCCATATATACCCTAGGCTGCTTGTGACAGCAGTTCACGTATATTCTGATATATTATCTTGAAGTTATGGATGGTAATTGATGCATTCATAAATCAATTTTTGATCCATTTTAAATAAAATTTTAAATTAAAAATAAAAAATTATTTTGAATGAGTAAGTCCATGAGTTGTTTGCCTTGTGAAATAATCAGCATGCGATATATTTCTGTTATCCGTTGATATTTGCAATGCAGCTTTTTTTGGTTATTGCTGCTTGTACCATTTGGATGCTACAAGAGTATTTGTCACCATTTTAAGGTGACAATGTTGAAATTTTTGTGGAAACAATATGGATTGATCTAATGTTATTTTTGCATATTTTGGCAGGATATTTTGAATTTTATACATGGTTACATACAAATGTGCATACAAACATGTATACACTACATGTACATGTATACAAATACACTAAACGGTTCTCTTTGTTGAGCTTAAGCTATAATATTGTCCAGTCCATTTGTTAAATGGTCTTTTATTTTTCTTCAATAATTGTATATTGATTCTTGAAAACTTCATATTTTAAGTTACTCCAATTAAGTCCCTCCTAATTTTTTTATAAAATGATCTGAGTATCCTTTATTAAGTTAGAAAGGTTTAGATATGGCTAGATTTTGTGTGAGGGAAATTTTTTACGCGAGTGGCTGAGATTAGAGTGAGGAATATGAAGTTCGGGTGGTTAGGACTTAGGCGAGCGGTGTTTCATGTTTGGTTGGACATTTGACTGAGATCCAGGATCACGCAAGAGCTGTACTTGAAGTATTCTTATATAAAATGGCGAGGATTTAACTTTCAAGCAATAAACATATTTGCAAGCAGAATTTAGGTCATTTTACCTACTGTTCTGCTATTTTCCCTGATTTTCTTGTTGGCATAGCTTTCAGCTAACATGTTTGCTCAAAGGATTTGTTGGCACCCCACTTCAATACTATATCTTTGTATAGCTGATGTTTGGACTATAATTTGTATACTTCTTATTTCTGAGTATACTTAATTAATGGCAAGTGCCTTGGGATTTTTGATTCAATTATCCTCTTTGATATAATGGAGACAGTAAGTGGACGTCATGTTGGTGTCTCGCTGCGGGTGCGATCGGGAGGGCGGCTATGGGAGGAAGCTATAGGAAGTTAGGATTTGGATTTGGTGGTGAAAATTTAAGAAAGACAAGATAGAGAAATGAGAGGAAAAGAGAGAATAAGGGAGAGAAATTAACTGTCATTTCTTTCCCTTCTATGTTGAGGTCCAAGGGTATAATAGGGAGAAATTGGCAAAAAATTAAGTTTTTTAATGAACGTGATGCAGAAAGACTGAACCAGAGTAACTTAAATATTTTGGGAAACTAATATCAAAATATGAAGCTTCAGATATCGATATGCAATTATTGAAGAATTAAGAGATCAATATGCAAAAAACCCTTGTAAATACTTATGGGGGCGAGCAAGTTAACATTGATTCAGCTAAATCTCATCATCTTATACATAATTTATTTGTATAATTGGCAAAAATATAGATTGATCTTGTAACACCCCCGTTTTTCAGTTGCTTTTCAAAACGGAGGACGCTATTTAAAATTGCACTACATTACCTAACAATCACAGGATTTTAGAATAACCGTAACTACTGTCACATTCAGATTGATAAATAATATGTCTGAAATTGAAAAGATTTTTTTTATACAAAAAGTTAGTTACATAAGATGACACACTACTCTAAATATGAATACAAAATAGAGAAGCAGTGCCCAGACAAAGATATAATTTATCCTTTTACGATAGTGGGCCCACTAATGAAACAAAATGGCCTGGTGGATAGAGTCTAGGTCTATGTAATAAACACGGGACGATAAAGTAAGCAAAAGAAGAACATGAGTCTGGTGTCGAATTTACTGACGTCGTCGGCAGTAAACATGGATGATAGATGGTCTCCTAAATCGATGTTGATGTGAAACTGGTCCAAGCCTAGTGATAAAATAATGCCTGGATCCACCAAGAACTAATATCCAGGGTAAAGGTGAGATGAAGAGAACAGAGTGTCTGCTGCGAATAGCCTCTACTAATCTTCGTATGTCTAAATCGGTATGGTTGGACTCTACCTCCTGAGGCATATCGGGCTGGGCAATAACATATATATCATGCTGATTAAGGGTATATACAGCCTGGCCACACTCCTGACACAGAACCCCATCCACCTCATGTAATACCCCAAATTTCGAGCTACTTGTATTGCTAGTGGTGACGAATAACTCCACCGAAATCAATTTTAGACACCGAAATAACTTTCGGTTAACATAACAATCCACAAACCCAAATGACATTCGGTCTTCGCGAGTATTAGTTTTGTAATATTTAGGATTTTTGGAGATTTTTCTTACGAGACCGAAAAATACTTCCAAAATTACCAATTTAATAATATTAAAATTATTTTTCTAATTATTTCGGAATTTCGGTTCATTCATTCCTGACATCGAAACAATAAAAGGATAATTTTGTAGTGTTTCCCTCGCCGAGCACTACGTCCTACATAAATTTAGTAGTATTTAGAGAACGTTACATGGAACCAAAATTATTAAATTATTAAATAAATAAATTTTTATTAACCCAATATCTTCTCCACCTCATTCCTTGCTGTCAAGAGAAGCGGGTCTCCACCTCATTCCTTGCTGTCAAGAGAAGCGGGAGTTGCAGTGGTGTGCTGTAGAGTGGAGAAAAGGCTTGCGGGCGGTGGTGTGCTGTAGAGTGGAGAAAAGGTTTGCGGTGGTGTGCTGTCGAGTGGAGAAAAGGATGGCTTTGAAATAAACTTTTCACCCTTTTATAAAAACCACACTCTGCCACACCCTCACATTCTCTCTGTATCACTCTCTTCCCTCTCTCGGCCAAACTCACCAACAGAGAAGAAAAAAATTAAAATAAAATAAAATAAAAGAGAAAGAAAAGGAAAAATCAAACCGAATCGAGAATTCGAACCAAATATTCGAGATCAAGCCGAGGTAAGTAATACTGTTCATTTCGTTATTTTATTTATATCTATTTCCATTAATTTCGTTATTTAATTTACATTTGTATACGTAATTTATTTTTTTAAAATGATTTGTTAATATTTTGGATTATTAATTGACATTGAGAACTGAATTGTATTAGTAGGTAAATTTTGATATATAAAAATATTATTATATTTGATATTTTTTTGTTTAGAAAAAAAAAAGAAAAAAAAATACATACGACCTAAAGTTAAATTCATAGACATGCAAAATAAAAGTTACATGCAAAAATAAAAAAAAAAAATAATTTTGCATGCAAAGTGTTGGGCCGGATTGAAAAAGATAAGGAAAAGAAGAAAAAAATATAGAGAGAGAGATCTTGGACCGAGAGAAAAAAAAAGACAAAGAAAAAGAAAAAGAAATGAAAAATTGGGCCTGGCCCAGCCCAGAAGAAAAAAAAGAAAAGAAAAGAAAAAGGTCACTGGACCAGGCGCAGTCCAGGAGAAAATAAAGAAAAAAAAAATATAAAAGAGTAGTGGGTTTGGAATTGGTTTGGGCCAAAAAAAAATAGAAAATATAATAAAAATACTGGGCCGGCCAGCCCAGCCCAGTAAAAGAAAAAGAAAAAGAAAATAAAAATGAGTGGGCTTGGGCCTGGGCTGGACAGAAAAGAAAAGGAAAATGAAATTAAAATAAATATATGAAAAAGTGAAAATTTAGTAGGCTTGGGCTTGATGGATTAAATAATTAAGAGATTTGAATTGGACTTGGTTTGGATTAATTGGACATAATTAATAATAGTAATAAATTAGATTTTAATTAAAAGAAAAATGTATATTAAAATATATGATTAAGTCTAGAAATATAATAAATGCATACATTGGGTTATTGGTTGGCATTGAGGATGAAACCAGATTATTAAATAATTTTAATGAGATGTATTGTATAATTGTGCACCAATATATCATGTGTTAATTTATCATGCTACAAGTCCTGTGCTTTAATATTACATGTCATGTGCTTTGATATTACAAGTCATGTGTTTTACATGTCACGTGCTTTGATATTACAAGTCATGTATTTTAATATTACAAATCATGTGTTATGATACTACATATCATGTACAGTCATGGAAATGCAAGCATGTTATCATGAATTGACAAATAATTAAAAAAAGATTATAAAATTTTCTGTATATAATTCATTATGAACACGGGGATGGAAGAAACTATATGATGGATAAGAGCCTTACCGTATAAGAATTGATTGTCTTGTTAGGGCCAGGATTTTTTTACTGCAGCGGCCTGGGTGATTACTGGATCACCAATTGATATTTACCCAGAGTGGTATGTCCGTACTGTAATACAGTACGGAACTTGATTGAGTGCCTAGCGGCATGTCATGGTTCAGCGCCATGAATATTGGGGCCGGGTCCCGGGTATGCACGGGCACTTATACGACAATGGAGAATAGCGCTATCTTATCCATTAATACAGTTTCAAATTTTAAATTGGACGATGACTGAGACTAATAGAATATATGATTAAATAGATAGAGTAGTTATTGTCATGTTCATTTATTTATGCATTTATTTATGCTTGACTTCATGTTAATTTATATGTTGCCTTCATGTTACTTTATATGCACACAAACAACATTGGCATAAACATGCTCATGCACACTGATATTCCTGTACTATGATAGTACACAATTCCTATTTTAAATGTATTACTTGCCGGGTTTAATCTCCTGGATTTTGAACCCAGATTTGGAACGTGAAGAAGGGGATCCAGCCCCAGTTGAAGACCCGTACTTCGTTGGACAGATCGAGTGACAATAGGCTAGCGAAGTACCCCTGGAGAACTTTTGTATATCTTGTTTATATTTCTTTTTGTCTGGACACTGCTTTTCTCTTCGACTCTTTTGTGTTCATATTTAAAGCAGTGTGCCGTTTTATGTAATGAACTCTTTGTATAAATGAAATCATTTCAGTTTCAGACATGTTATTTATTCATCTGATTATGGCAGTAGTTACGGTTATTCCAAGATCCTGTGACTGTTGGGTTGTCTAGTGCAAGTAATAAGTAACGTCCTCTGTTTTGGGAAGCAGCTGAAAAACGGGGGCGTTACACCTCATTATCTGCCTCTAGACTAGATACTTATGTCTACATTTTATCTGCAATATAGAGTTTGAAACCTAGAGGTTAAATCCGGAAAGTAACACAAGGAAAATATATGTGTACTATTACAGTACTAGAGATAAAAGTATGTAAATGAATAAAATGATTTCATTGGGGATATCCTTTAATAAATAAATGAAATGCAATTAAATTATGATAGTATTAAATGTATCACGTGAATAATGAAAAATAGAATAAACAAAACTGTGTATGTCATTTGCAAATAACAGATAAATATCATGTAAAAATGACAAGTCTAGGTCACATTCTTTAGCATTTGAAACTAAATAATGGATAAAATGACATGCAGATTTCCGTATTGTACAAGTGTTCGTACATACCGGGGACCCAGCCTTAATACTCATGGCGCTGAACCATGACATGTCGTTAGGCATAACAATTTAATTCTCGTATTGTATTACAGTAACGGATATACCACTTTGGGTGTCGATTATCAATTGGTGATCTAGTAATCACTCAGGCCACTGCAGTAAAATAATACCGGCCTCAATTAAGAAATTGGCCAATAAGTTCCTTATACAATACAGTTTTTATCCATCATGTAGTTTTCCCAATCTCCAGTCATTAATACACGAAATACATGAATTAATAGAAACACGTGACTTATCAAATCAAACTGTGTACATGTTTTTATCATGAGAAACAAGAATTCAGGACTCAAAATTCAAGATTATATATACACATATCACGAGAATACTTCATTTCACGTAAATAAAATTTAAGAACTTGTCATCATGTTCCCATGAGTAATCATGTCATCATATATTTAGTATGTCAAAGTTATGTTCATTATTTATAATATTAATAAATACAAATATTATAATTTATAATATTAACGAATGGTCATGTCAGTGTGTATTTGTATTAATAAAATATAATATCACAATTTATAAAGTTCCTGTGTATATAATTTTCGTACTTCATTGTCCAGACCATGCAAAAATATAACATGTTATAATCTAAAACAAGTCATAATCTAAAGGTAATATGTATAAGCCCATGCAAATTATAAATTATAAATTATAAACATATATGTGTAACCACATGCAAATTATAAATTCTAAAACAGTTTTAAAATTATTAGCCCATGTATAAACCCATGCAAATTATAAGCCCATGCAAATTTTCCTTTCTTGATTTCGTTTACTCTTCTCCTCAAAACTGTTTTGCATTCAAACCATATTATTTTTGCATGGGTACAAATTTAGTTTTGCATACGCAATTTTTTAAAATAAAAAATAAGCAAATATCACAATATTTATATATATCAAAATTGACCCACTAATCTGATTCGGTTCTCAATATCAATCAATGGTCCAAAATGTGAACCGGTTATATTCACAAAATAATTTACGTACACAAATATATTCTCAATATCAATCAATAGTTGAACTAAGTATTTTTGTAAAATAAATTACGTACATAAATATAAATTAAATTAAAAAATAAGTAAAAAATAATACTATTACTTGCCTCTTGCCTCGACTTTATTACTTGCCTCTTGCCTCGACTTCATCTCGAATCCTCGGTGATGCTGGCCGAGAGAATGAGAGATGAGAAGGAGAAGGGAGTGAGGAGGGAGAAAGTGGCCAAGGTGTTGAAATTTTTTCCTTGTTCTTTTTTCTCAACCGCCCCCAATTCTCCCCATGTTTGACACATTATCAAGTCTTATGCCACCCAAAACATGGTGGAGACAATGCAGTGACGGGGCATTGCCTCAAAATTTTAATTCGGTTAGCTATTTTTTATTTATTTAATTAATAATTTAATAATTTTGTTCCGTGTAGCGTTATCTGAATGCTACCAAATTAAAACAGTGCACAGTGCTCAACGAGAAGAATACTACAAAATTATCCTTTTGTCATTTCGATATTCAGAATAAATGAACTGAAATACCGAAGTAATTAGAAGAAAAATTTTAATATTAATAAATTAGTAATTTTTGGAGTATTTTTGAGACTTGTAAGGAAAATTTTCAAACATTCTAAATATTAGAAAACTAACAATTGCGAAGACCGAATGTCATTCGGAGTTACAAATTTTAAATTACGTCCACCGAAGTTTATTTCAGAGTTCAAAATTGATTTCGGTAATCTTATTCGGCACGATCGGACTCGAAAGAGATATACATATAGTTCGAACTTTGGATATTACAGAACTCCTCCATTATCATTCACAACTTTGATATGTTAATAGAACTCAAATTTAATAGGCAAAGATGGATGCTAATCTTTGATGGGATTAGCTAGTAAAGGTCTTGGTAATGTGAGGAGGTTTATTATGGTAATTTAGTGAGGTTTATCACTATTTTTTTTTTTAAACAATAAAGATACAA
Source organism: Dracaena cambodiana (assembly GCA_036321105.1). Lineage (NCBI taxonomy): Eukaryota > Viridiplantae > Streptophyta > Magnoliopsida > Asparagales > Asparagaceae > Dracaena > Dracaena cambodiana. Next base: position 65,488,730 of record JAYEPQ010000004.1, on the reverse strand, counting down.
GTGAAATTTAAACTCCTGATTTCTTGCGCGCTTGCTTACAAGGTTTTACTGTCACTTTTTTTTTTTTTGAGCAAAATTGCTTATAATTAAACCTGTCAATTTTCAATTAGTGATTGACAAATTCATGATTTTGATGAGAATTGAGTTTAATAGGTCAAGATGAATGTTATTTTTTTTTTAAAATCAAATTTATCCAGTGATGGTGGTTGTGGTTAGATGAGATTATATAACTAATTACTTATATAAGTAAATGTTATTTATTACTAGGTCGGTCTATCACCTACTCTTTTATTAGTAACTACTCTAGTTGGATAAAATCTTAATTGAACTTTTCATAATCTCTCTATCAATCACTGACACATTCATAATCTTAATGAGACTCAAATTTGCTAGGTCAAGATGTATGTAAATATTTAATGTGACTTATTGGTAGAGATTATGGTAATTAAGCAGATGATGATATCCTCAATCTTTTTTAAAATAGAGCTAAATTGTCATTACTCGTCCTCCAACCGCTTGACTTGTAGGATTCATACAAGATTTCGTCACTTATCCAAGTGTTTCATGTTAATATTTTGAATTAGCTCAATGCATACGTAACGTGCACAAGTTGGATTCATTCTAAGATCATAGTCAATACTATCGCTTCATGTAAAATCATGAATTTTACTATCACATTTTTTTGGGAGCAAAATTGCTTATAATTAGTCCTGTCAATTTTCAATTAGTGATTGACAAATTCATGATTTTGATGAGAATTGAGTTTAATAGGTCAAGATGAATGTTATTTTTTTTTAAATCAAATATGGTGGCTGTGGTTAGATGAGATTATATAACTAATTCCTTATATAAGTAAATGTTATTTATTACTGTAGACACTAAAATATATATATATATATATATGATAATAATAAAAATAAAATACATATACATATATATATATATATATATATATATATATATATATATATATATATATATATATATATATATATATATATATATATATATATACACACACACGTACACACACACATATACATACTGCGGAAACCACCGCGGGAGAGCTCCCGCAACCCGCGGGATCGATCCCGCGGGTGCCAACCCGCGGGTTGTTCTCCGTCTTCTTCCATTTATTTATTCTCCTGATACCTCGTGATCCGATTTTTCAAGGCGGATTCGATCCGGATTTCAAACCTCCGCAGTCTATAAAATATAGGAGTGGATTCGAGAGGGGATTTTTTTTTGGGTGCAGAGTTTGGAGAGTTCAGAGGTATCGAGAGCAGATTTTCTTCAGGAGTCCAGAGAAGGGAGCAGATCCTCTTCTACCAGTCATACGGTCAACGGAGGTACTAGTAAGGCTCCATCGCCACCTGAACCCACATAGAAAAAAAGAAAATTTATCAATATTCCCATTCTTACTATTCTTCAAATTTGTAATCCACATCCTTTTGTTGTATTATAGTCAATACAATCTCCATCACTAGACTTTTTAGCGAAGTATTAGTTAGATTAACTTAATTACCTCATACAACTATATGACTAGATCAAGTGAAGTGGGTAAAGCAAGCTTGCTTAATCTTGAATTTCGTAATTTCGATTTTTTTTTTTTTTTAAAGCAAACAGACCGAGTTTTCAAAAAGTTTGGTAAGAGACTAAAAAAATTCTAAAAATGATGGAGACTAAGTTGATCAAAGACTAGATTAACATCCAAAAGACAATGAAACAAAAGCCTAAGTTAATTAATTAAATAATTAATCAATTTTTGGTAGAATCAAGTATTAATTAAGGAGGTGATCGGTACAAAAACTCGTAGAAGTCATTCGATAGTAAGTGCTAGTCCAAGGGAGGCCTGTTTTGATTTATTTTTTGGATGTTTACATCATTGATTAAGATGTGATCCCAAGATTAAGCCTAGACCATGAACGTGCATGTGTAAATTTTGGCATAAATATGATCGCTAATTTTTCAATTTCTTTATTCTACAATAAGGAGTCATTTTAATAGTACTTATTTTTGATAATAAACAGTTATACTTTGAACAGAGTGAATGTTTAGAAGTCTTATTGATTCTTGTTATTATATCCTTGTATTTTGATGAATCATTGCTAAAACTCAATATAAATTTCAAGAGCTTACTATTATTACTAATATCTCTGAGTGTTTTGATATATAATAAATAATAATAATAATAATAAATAACAATTATTATTATTGCCATTGTTATTATTCTCAGTAATGAAAACTATTATATGTGACCAACATCAGCCAATTCACTTCTGGAATCATCCCATATGCATCACATATGATCCAATATATATATATATATATATATATATATATATATAATGTTGGAGGGCAGTTTTGTGATGACCCCTTGAGCATGGGCCCCGCAATAGCAGAACACTCTTCATATCTTCAACATGCAAGTTTAAGGTGGAAAAAATGGAAATGTACAGGTACTGACATGATTTTTTTTATATATACATACATATTGGAAAGAGTTAGGTTACGTTCTAACAGCCAAGATAAATAGTGCAGGGAACTTTCTTTCCTTTGAGTCTTTGACCCGCGCGCCCTCCTCTCCTTCCCTTTGATCCACGTCTATATATCCAGTGCCCTCTAAAACTGTACTTCACTGTAATTATATGAAGCTTGATTAATAGGTTTATCACTATATTATATCTAGGTTTGCTTTTTGAAAGCCGCCTTTAAACTAAAACCTGGGAAGGTTCAAACCCTTGGAAACTTACAGTCCCAGAAGTAGGGGACTACTCTAGGGCTATGTGCATGGGTACAAGATTGACCAGCTTGATCTGCTGTTACGAAACTAAGAAAATGGAACGAGTGCGCAACCAGTTAGGTTAGACAACCAAAAACAACATGCATGCATACAAAGTAGTCCTCAGGATGTGATCTTCTATCGACTTTCCAAGATTGTGATTGCATGCTGCTGCAGTTTTTCATTTTTCCTTCTTCTTTTTTTCTTCTCTAAATAATAAGAATCATTACAAAGCTCAGTATCTCTCGTCGTCTAGTATCCAATGTTGGACCATTCTCTTTAGCTTAGCTTGGTGTGTTTTATAATCCCAGATTTATCACAGGTTGTTGCTTGTCAATAGATAATATCCAATATTAGTTGAATAGTTTGTTAAAACCAATATGACAGCTATATATGTTGTTAGGAGTGCACTCGTGATAGTTTCTGTATGTCCGAAAAATTGAATCTTCCTTTATATTGCCAATTTGATTTTGAATTACAGCAATAAAAAAAAATTACAAAATAAATTCGAGATTACAAGAATGGGGATCAATTGATTTCGATTCCACTTTATTTTTATGGGTTCTGGCAGCGGTGGAGTGTTGATTTTGCACTCCGTTGACGATCCGATCTCTCTGGATTGAAAAACTCCTCTCTGGATTTTTAGACTCTAGCCTCTGGAAAATTGCCTCGCCAAAGAATTCTCTCTCCAAAAGAATCTCCTCATTTTCCTTCTCCTGTTCTGAACTCCGCTCCCAATTTTATAGATTGAGGAGCGCTTCTAATCCGGCTCAAATTCTTCTCTCGAATCCGATTAAATCCCCAAAAATCCGGATCACCATGCAAAACGGAACGGAAGCGGAAAACAACCCACAAATTGACACCTGCGGAATTCCTCCCACGGGTGCCCACCCGCGGAAGCCCTCCCGCAAATGCCCACCCGCGGAAGCCCTCCCCGCAATTTTTTTTTTTTTTTTTTTTTGTGTCTACAGTTTCCATAACCTAGCACCAGCTGGCTGCAGGAAGTAGACCGAACCGATATGAAAATACCATCAAAATTCCTAATTTAGTGAAGAATCACGTGCTAACATTCAACATTTAAAATAAATGTTAATAATCCAAGTCACGACATAATTAATTAAACAGAGACCGAGTAACTTAAAATGCAAGAAACATTTTGTACGTGCAGAATCAAATGATAAAAAGTTCCAAGATTTTGTATCGATATGCTTTATTGTCTCCCACTTAGAAGAGGAAAAAGGTGCACAAAAAAGTATATATAATGGTGAGCATAGGTACAAGCATGACTTAATAGAGGCAATCTTTTTGGAAAGATAATTGCAAAAGAGCGTGTAAGACAACTCCTTAAAATTCAAGACTTAAATAATATTTCCAAAATCTAACCACTCAAGTTAAGGATAACAAGTAATATATGCGATCCTAGTATTATAATTTGCAAGCTAAAAGAAACTATAATTAAATAATTCCTCAAGATGAATCATGAAAATTAATACTATAATTAATTACACAAGCTAAAACAAACTATAGTTTGAATTATCCTTTCTCTCTATTTCCGAAGCGATATTTCATTATAATACCGACTATTTTCCTAATAAAATTCCATTAGAATAATCAATATGTAAATATTTTTGTAAACTTGAATAAAATTCTAAAATGTTGCCTTGGAACCTTCCATTGCCCATTCACATTCCTTAGGGTGTGTTTGGATGTTTGAAAGTAGTGGAAGTAAAGAAGAAAATTAGAAGAAATTTTCAAAAATTATAAAGTGGAAGTATCATATTTCATATATTTTTAGTGTTTGTTTTTTTACTTTTTGACAGAGAAAATAGATGGAAGAGAAATAAAATATTTATTTTTTTGGAAGAAAGAAAAAGATAAGAAAACACAAGATAATAAAATATTATTACTTTTTACTTCTAACTCTACTTCCACCCAAAATTAATGTGAAGTAAAGTTGAGAGGTAAAAAATACCATGTAGGATCCATCTCACCATTATAGAAGTAACTTCCACTTTACTTTTTGTATAAACAAACACATGAAATATTATATGTGGTTTTATTTCTACTACTTTTTTTCTACTTTCATGCAAACAAACACACTCTTAGTGTATGAGGACTCACTAACCAACTTTTTATGCTAATAAATATTGTTTTTAATGGCATCATCTACAAGTTCGAGTTCGACATGGGACTCGAAATGAATAATATTAAAAAAAAAAAAAAAAAAAGGTGTGTCTGAGTTTAACTTAAAAAAAACCAACTTTGTGTAAATTGGCCTATATCTCCTACGTAACATCTCTAGGTCGTTAGGAACACTTTCAAAATATTAAGATGATAGAATTCGGAATCTAAAATAAACATTTTATTTAATGCAAAAAAAAAAAAAAATACAAAACTCTAATCTTATTAATTTTATAGTCTAATAAAAAGAATTTTCTGGTCAATATGGTAGCACCAAATGGCATACAACTATTATTATTATTATTATTATTATTATTTGTTAGGTGTGATAATAAGTAAATGTCAACGGAGTAGAATTAGCTGGTGAGCTTCAGAACTCCGATTTTGGCTGCTGAGCCTTGCGTTCTGTCGACTAATTGTCTGAGATTATAGGCCTCTTTATTTGACTCCTCTGTTAATTGATACTATTAGAAACATGGATATATGAATTTGTCCAAGTATGAACGCATGCTCGAGCACACATTCTGTCCACTAATTGTCTGTTTTGTTTCTTTCCTTTCCCTCTCCCCACCAATTGTCTGCTTTGTTTTTCTCACTCTCCCTCTCACATTTTCTAATTTATTCCCCAAGTCTCCCAACACATCTCATTATTTGGACTCCATAACTAGTACCAATTTGTTTTTGTTTAGGAAAAAAAACAAGAATAATAATAATAATAATAATAATAGTTCTTTCATGGCACTGTATGTCCGAAAATTGAATCTTCTTTAAATTGTCAATTTGATTTTGAATTACAACAATAAAAGAAAAATTACAAAATAAATTCGAGATTACAAGAATGGGGATCAATTAATTTCGATTCCCATTTATTTTTGTGAGTTATGGCAGCGGTGGAGTCTTGATTCTGCACTCCGTTGACGATCCGATCTCTCTGGATTGAGGAACTCCTCTCCGGATTTTTGGACTACGGCGCCCTCTGAAAAATTGCCTCGTCAAAAATTTCCTCTCCAAAAAAATCTCCTCTTTTCCTTCCCTGTTCTGAACTCCGTTCCCAATTTTATATATTGAGGAGCGCTTCTAATTCGGCTCAAATTCTTCTCTCGAATCCGATTAAATCTCCAAAAATCCGGATCACCATACAAAACAGAATAGAAGCGAAACGGAAACGGAAAACAACCCGCGGGAGCGCGGGAGCCTCCCGCGGGTGGGCACCCGCGGGAGGGATTCCCCTGGGTGTCCCGCGGGAGGAATTCCCACGGACACCCGCAGGTGGGTCCCGTTGTAAATTTTTTTTTTTTTTTTTTTTTTTTTTTTTAGGTGTCTAGAGGCACCACCACCCGTTTTGCCGACCAAGAATAATCTGAGCATGGCACAATCAAGCTCGTCACCCATGCACACGCTCCTTTGGCTCTGACCATTCTCAACATCACTCAAGGAAAGTACAATAATAGATATTTCGGCATTATTTTTTTTTCTTTTTGTAAATTCATCTCATTTTTATCGGATACTAGTATACACATGTTATTCACAATAAGTAGGAGAACAAGGAAACAAATCTAGATTTGTATTCTAATTTATCTAATTAAAATTAAGCAAGAATTAAGCTAAAAAAAATCAACTACGAATTCATATCAAATTGAGTTCTAGAAATTGAATTCTTTGATTGGTTAAGAAATATTTTTCAGTTAGATTATCAATGTAATTAGGATCCTGATATAGGGCATTAAATAAATTGAATTTTAGGTCTATAAAACTTTCATGAATATAGGATGAACGATTAAATACGTACGGTAATATACTAATTAGTCCTTTATCTTGATTTTTATATTTACATGTTATTAAATTTTATTTGCAATTCGAGGCGGTTGAAAATGGAAATTAAGATTTCTCCCTATTAAAAGTATCCAAAAGTTATACAAGAATATAACCTGATTGAAAATTCCAACACTAAGAGCCATAAAGCTTTTTGGTCATTAGCTGTTTTATAGAATTTTCTACTCAATTTTAATGGTATTTGAAAATCACATAGAATTCCACCAGCACTTCTCCGTTTTAACCATTCCACTTTGATTCTATGCATAAGAATGTATAAGCAAATATTTCTTATCCCATAAAAGACCGTTCATTCTGTAGATAACTACGGAAGTTGTACCCCCACAAAACAAAAGCATGATATGCCCTCAAAAAATAAAAATAAAAAAACATAAAAGGCGAGATATAGGGAAATTCTATTTGCACACGGCATTTTACTCTTGATGCACAGTTTTGAAACTTATAAATAATTACAAGTTTGCTATTATTTTTTTGGACTAAATTACCCTTATAAATCCCAAACTAAAACGTCTTAAAATTTAGAACTACGACTCATCATTTTCTTCCTTTATTTTCTCTCTAAAACCCTAAATAATTTTTTTGGTATTTAATAAAAACACATCTCCTATAAAATCATCGATTTGATTTTTTGACCCCTTAAAATTTTTTACATTAACGTAACTGAAAAGATTAGAAGAATTTTAAATTCTTCAATTTCACCGTGACAAGTGAAATTTGGGTTTGGAGTTTGAATTTGAGTTTTCTTATGCAAATGAAAAATTCCAACATGCAATTAGTGTTAGATGACAAATCTAAGGTACAATTTGAATTTTTTTTAGGTTTTAAGAGTATTTTTTTTAAAGTTATCGTTAATTAGATTTCTTTTGTAGGAGAGACTTTCGCTTTCTGGTCTGCTATTAATACCCAACCAGCACGTTTCTTGATTGGGTATTAATATCCGACTAGAATTTTTTTTTTTTTTTACTCTTAAACTAACATCCGACCCAAATAAAAATGGATAAAGATGAGATCGGACGGAGGAGTTAGAGAAAAGGAAGGGTTTTTTTGGAAAAAAATTTAGGTGCAAAGAGTAAAATGGTAGTATTTCAAAATAGAAGTTTGATGTAAAGAGTAACCAGGGCGCCAAGAGTAAAATACCGTGCGCAAATAGAATTTCCCCGAGATATACAATTTTATTATAAACCGTAACAAAATATCCAGTTCCATGATACAATTCAATTAATTCCCCCATGATATAATCAAGATCATAATAGCAATGAAATGAATAAAATGGCCTTCTTCTTCAATTGAAATCTAGTTCTAATTCAGATCTTAGAGGAAAAATATACGATTGCATTTACCTTTTTCTCTTTTTATCGAGCAAAATGTGAAAAATGACTTTCATCATACTAAGATTAATAAGATTCTTCCATCTTGTTGTTTTGTATTTTTTTTTTTTTTTAAATGCAATTGGCAAGTGCTAATGCATACTATGCAATTGACAAAAGCTCAATGCATACAATAATAATTATATTATCTTTTATAAGTGTTTTGACATTCTATCTTCAACCTGTGACCTCTTTCATCTCATAGCAACATCTCGTGTCCTTCTGGCTTGAATGTGACACAGTTAGTGGATGCCAGTAATTGGAAAATGAATTGTATAAGCTCTGATCAATACTCTCAATATGTAACTCAAGCTCAAGCTAGAATACCTGTCTTGTGCGTCCTTATCTATGACTGGCATCCTCCTTGAAGTTAAGTTGCATTCCCGTATTGGACCATTTATAAAAGAACTTTGATTCAGTTGGCTCGAGACAATCATGCAAAACATATGTACCTTTCATTTTGTCCGTCCACGAAATATGCTTGAAAATTTCCAAGTTTGAAACCTTCGCAAGGAAATAAAATAAAAGTATTAGGCTCATACCAGTGCTTATTATACACATCCAAGTAATTTAAATTTGCACATAATCCAATTAATTTACTCAACATTTCATACCAACTACATCTCAAATATCACCATTATGGAATAGCCTGCAATATTCTAGTAGATGAGAAGTTCGCTGCATAAACTAGCTAAAATCAACGTATTACAGTGAAAAAAATCTCTTGTAAACGCAAAAATATAGGTTCTGAATAATAAAATCCCACTTGCACCAGTCTGAACCTTTACGCGTTGTGGAAGTAGTGATGGTTGATAATGCAAAACACATATAGCAGTGGTTTATTCTCTCTCGAGATGCGTATGGTCCGTGAATTGTAACCTGGTCTTTGAGATTGGGGACCCCATGCCTCAGTAATCATTATAACAATACATAGATGACTTGTTTGTCTTCTTTTTCTACCAAATTTATAAAATAGTGGGGGGCCTCTTTCTTGGAAATTGTCATCACCAAGTTGCGAGAGACTCCCTCATTGGCCAAGGCCAATTTCATCACGTTTACTGTTTCCTTGAACTCTATATAAACAAGCAAGGGTGAGAGGCGGCTTGAGTTGAGTTCAACTCTCTTTTGAAGACTAAGAGAAGGGCTAAAGACTACTACTACTATAACCAAGTTAAAGAGTAAAGCTAGCTATCAACAAAAAGTAGAGAAAATGGTGAGAGCACCTTGCTGTGAGAAGATGGGGTTGAAGAAAGGGCCATGGACTCGAGAAGAAGATGAGATACTCATCTGCTATATCCAAAGATATGGCCATGGCAACTGGCGAGCTCTCCCGAAACTAGCTGGTAATATGAATTCAATTCCAGGGAAAGAAAAAAAAAAAAAAATACTCAATAGCCTTGCATTTGAAATGAAAATTTGAAAATTAAGGCGAGTCCTGTCTGACATAGGTGTCTCCCTTTTCTGTGATTGTTCTAATTCAGGTTTGTTGAGGTGTGGGAAGAGTTGCAGGCTCCGATGGACGAATTACCTGCGACCTGACATCAAACGTGGCAACTTCAGCAGCGAAGAAGAAGATATGATCATCAACCTGCACGAAATGCTTGGCAACAGGTAATAACTTGCAATAATCTCTCATACCAAGCTCAAAATTGTATAAAATTATAAAATGTTTGCAAATACTTAACCTTGCGCTTTGCAAACAGATGGTCAGCAATCGCAGCAAGACTGCCAGGAAGAACCGACAATGAGATCAAGAATGTGTGGCACACACACCTTAAGAAACGGTTGACTCCGCCGAATCATTCTGATGGAGGATTAACCAAACGAAAAGCTCGACCAGCCCAGTCCAAGACCGCAGCCAATCAAACCAAGCACACACCTGTCAGAGTGCAGCAAAATTCAGCCGAATACAGATCCAATCCAACAATGGCCGTGCAAACTAGTTCAATCCGATCGAGCTTCGACAATAGCATCAGCAATAGCTCCAGTTTCACCACAAGTTCATCAATTGCTGTGGATTCTTCATCAGAAGGAGTGGTTGAGCTCGATCAGAGCTTTTGGAACGAGGCCTTGTCGATGGAGAACTGCGCTGCTGCTGCACCACCGATGGATGCAATTGCAGCACAAGGCAACAACGACATATTTAGCCAAATCGACCAGCAACTGAATATGGATAACAATGAAGACGTAGAGTTTTGGTTGAGGATCTTTATGGAGGCTGGAGAAATGCATGACTTGTAAGAAATCGATCAGTTTATTATTACATTACATTTTTCGATTGTATACATATTTTTTGATGGGCCTTGGGAAATTAAGTTGATACTTTTTTTATTTTGAAAGACAATTGACGTTTGTTTAACAATACGAGAAGAGTCAAAACAGATGGAGAAGGAAATTGAAAAGGATAGCCGCCGACTGACTAATAATGACGACTTTCTATAAAGGACAAAGGAGGAAAATATTTGTGTAGATTTATTTAATTGCAGTTTACCTTTTATTTCTTCACTTTTTGTATCTATGGAGAATATTCTTTAAAATCTCATGGGATTCACAGGAATGTTATTGAGCTGGCACCAACAGATAAAACAGTTAGACAGTTTGGATCCAAGCATATCTTCAGTTTTGATGGATTTTTTTGTTATTATCCAGATATGGAGTTTGTTTGGTTAGTTGGTGATTTGTTATTCAGTCTCTTCCATAATTGGCAGGCACAGACTTTCTTTAGCTATCTCAAATGTATATATATAACCAAGATTTCTAATGAAAAGAATGTGTTAGACAGTGTGGACGTAGGCTTCCTTTGGCCGAACCACGATACATCTCTTTGTTCCCTTTTCTATTTTTTTCTTTTCATTTTTCACATGGTATCAGAGCATGGTTTGAGGCTCGATGATTGATTGAGGGTCGATGGTCAGGCCGGAGATCCTGTCATTCATTGAGTTTTCATGATCCAACTCTTTCTCTGTTGATCCCACTCATTCGTCATGGGTGACTCTACGCAAGGCACCAATGCCAACAAAGAGCTCGGCAACATCGATTCACCCTACTTTCTTCATTCTTCTGACAATCCAGGAGTCTCCATTGTCACTCAAAATCTGACTGGAGAAAATTATGCGACATGGTCTCGTGCCATTCGAATGGCACTCCTTGCCAAGAACAAATATGGGTTCATCGATGGAACCATCGAGAAGCCCAGTCCTTCAGATCCCAAAGCATCTCAATGGGAGAGGTGCAACAAAATGGTGTATTCCTGGATCCTCAACTCAGTTCACAACGACATCGCTAATAGTGTGATGTATGCAGAGACGGCGCAGAAGGTATGGCTCGAGTTAAGTGATCGTTTTTCTCAACAAAATGCTCCTCGCATATTCCAACTTTCTCGTGCCATCGCTACTCATGAACAAGGTACATCCTCAATTGCCTCTTATTTTACTGGGCTCAAAGCACTATGGGACGAACTCTCTTCCTATAATGTCGTACCGCCCTGTACCTGCGGATCTTCTAAAGAACTCATGAACATTCATCAAAGAGAGAAAGTCATGCAGTTCCTCATGGGTTTAAATGAAAGCTACAATGCAATACGTAGTCAGATTCTCTTAATGGAACCCTTACCTACTGTCAATCGTGCATACTCACTGCTACTTCAGGAAGAACGGCACCGTGACCTCCGTGTGGCTCCTCCTCCTCATGAAGCCGCAGCCCTCGCCGTCAACCACTCTGGCCCTAAAGGGAAAACACCCCTGCATTGTGATCATTGCAAGCGGGACAACCATACAATCGATCGATGCTTTCTCCTTCATGGTTTTCCACCGAAGAACAATAGTCGGCGCCATCAGGGAAAGCCCAAAGGAAATCAGTACAATACTCAACACAATGGACGTATTCTTCCCACTGCTGGATCTACGAACAGTACAGAAGGATGCAAACCACATTCAGCCATCTCACCTGAACAGTATCAACAACTGATGACACTCCTTTCAACGGTGATGCCCACTAACTCACCTGCCTCAACCGCCACTGTCTCTGGTAATATTGCTTGTCTTACTACTTCTCCTTCTATTCACTGGGTTATTGATACTGGAGCTACTCATCATATGGCGTGTTCCAAATCCTTGTTTACCTCTCTTAAACCACAGTCCAACATATCTCCTGGGACTCTTCCCAATGGTCAGACTGCTAACATCTCTTTTACAGGAACTGTGGCACTACCCAATGGACTTCGTCTAGATGATGTCCTTTATATTCCTTCCTTCAACCTTAATCTTCTATCTATTCCACAATTAACCAGGGCAACACCCTATTTTGCCACATTCCACACTGATCATTGTCTTATTCAGGACCTTCAATCGAGGAAGATGATTGGTCAGGGTAAACTACATGGAGGCCTCTACATCCTTGATTCGACCCAAGTCAATGCTGTCTCAACCAGCCTCGTCCCTACTTTTGATCGTTGGCACTGGCGTTTGGGGCACCCCTCATCCGAGCGATTAAAGTTCCTTTCCAAGATAATTTCTAGCATTTCCATTTCTACAGATTGTGTTTGCAATATATGTCCCTTGGCAAAACAAATCAGGCATCCTTTTCCTAATAGTTCTATTTCCAGTAAGCATGTTTTCAGTCTAATTCATTGTGACATTTGGGGTGGCTATCGTGTAGCCTCTTTATCGGGAGCCCATTATTTCCTAACCATTGTTGATAATTTTTCTCGTGCAACTTGGGTATTTTTAATGCGTCAAAAATCGGAAACTCAATCCATTCTGCGCAATTTCATTTCATATGTTAAGACGCAATTTAATGTCCTTATCCAAACTCTTCGCACGGACAACGGCCAAGAATTCCTTGCCAATGACCTTCAAAATTTTCTTCACACTCATGGCATCTTTCATCAGCGTAGCTGTATTCACACCAGCCAACAAAATGGCGTAGTGGAACGAAAACATCGCCATTTACTAGATGTTGCTCGGGCCCTTCGTTTTCAAGCCCATCTACCTCTCAGTTTTTGGGGTGACTGCGTTCTTACCGCAACTTATCTCATCAATAAGATACCTACAAAACTATTGTCGGGGAAAAGTCCCCAAGAGGTTCTCCTCGGATCTGCACCATCCTATCACAACCTCCGAGTCTTTGGATGTCTTTGTTATGCCCGAAACTCTTACATATCTCATAAATTCGATGCCCGCGCACTGCCCGGGATTTTTGTTGGCTACCCTCTTGGTCAAAAAGGATATCGAATTTATGACCTTGCATCCAAGAAAATATATGTCAGTCGTGATGTAGTCTTTCATGAGACAATTTTTCTTTTTAGAGACACTGAAATAGCTACATCTCCTTCTTTACCATTGCCTATCATTCATGATAATGGTCATACCAAACCCATTACACTTCAGTCCCCAACCAACATTAGCATCGACAGCAGGGTACCACTCATACCCGACCAAGTTGTCACCCACCAACTTGACATTGACAGTCCTCATTGTGATCAAACAACGCCTGACCAAGCAGTCGTCCACCAACCTGATCCTGACCCGCAAGTCAGTAATGAAACTGTTCCCATGCCTCGCCGCTCTAGTCGTATCTCGAGGCCACCTCCTTACTTGCAGGATTTTGCCAATTCCATTATGGGTACACCAGCAGCTAAAGAATCCACATCTCACCCCATTTCTTCCTACCTCAAGTACTCGCACCTTTCCTCTACACACAGGTCCTATGTTGCTGCTATCACCTCTTCCATCACCCCTGTTACTTTTGCTCAGGCCAACCAATCGCCACAATGGCGCAAAGCTATGGCACATGAACTGCAAGCTCTTGAAGCCAATAAAACTTGGCATCTCACACCTCTACCTCCCGGAAAACACACTATTGGTTGCAAGTGGGTCTATAAAATCAAATACAAGCCTGATGGATCCATCGAACGCTACAAAGCCCGACTTGTCGCCAAGGTTTTACCCAACTCGAAGGCCTAGATTACCATGAAACCTTCGCCCCTGTTGCCAAGCTTGTTACCGTCAGATGTCTCTTAGCCATCGCCTCTATCAAACATTGGCCTCTTCACCAATTGGACGTAAATAACGCCTTCTTACATGGCGATTTACACGAAGAGGTCTACATGAAACCACCTCCTGGCCTTTCTATTGGTTCTACCAAACTTGTATGTCGGCTACAAAAGTCCATTTACGGTTTAAAACAAGCATCCCGCAACTGATTTTCTAAACTATCTACTGCCTTGATCTCACACGGTTTTATCCCCTCCAAGGCAGACTACTCCCTTTTTAGCAAATTCACCAAGACAGGTTGCATCCATGTTCTCGTCTATGTCGATGACATTATTGTCACTAGGGATGACCCCAATGGCATAATCGCCATCAAGCGCTCCCTTCACTCCAGCTTTCATATCAAAGACCTGGGCACCCTCAAATATTTCATCGGCATTGAGATTGCCCGTTCCTCTAAAGGCATCTTTCTCAACCAACGCAAATACGTCCTTGATTTACTCAATGATTCTGGCCTTCTTGGAGCACGACCAGTGGTTTTTCCAATGGAACAACACCTCAAACTTTCTGGCACTAATGGCACGCCCTTGGAAAATCCATCTACTTATCGTCGCTTAGTTGGACGTCTCATTTACTTAACCATCACCCGTCCTGACATTACCTACTCTGTCCACATCTTGAGTCAGTTCATGCATACACCTCTTCAACCTCACTATAATGCTGCTCTTCGCCTGCTTCGCTACCTTAAAGGTACCCCAGGTAAAGGCCTCCTCTTGCCATCCACTGGTTCACTTCATCTCACGGGCTATTGCGACTCTGATTGGGCGAGCTGCCCGATGACTCGTCGCTCCACTAGTGGTTATTTTACTATGCTCGGTTCCTGCCCTATCTCCTGGAAAACAAAGAAGCAAGTCACTGTGGCTCGTTCATCTTGTGAAGCCGAATATCGCTCCATGGCTTTGCTTTGTTGTGAATTAGTTTGGTTGAAATCCTTACTACAGGATCTCCATATCTCCCATTCGGAGCCTATCACTCTTCATTGTGACAACAAAGCCGCGCTCCATATTGCCACCAATCCTGTTTTCCATGAACGAACCAAACATATTGAATTAGAATGTGTTATATAACCAAGATTTCTAATGAAAAGAATGTGTTAGACAGTGTGGACGTAGGCTTCCTTTGGCCGAATCACGATACATCTCTTTGTCCCCTTTTCTATTTTTTTCTTTTCATTTTTCACAGGCTTTCTTTAGCTATCTCAAATGTATATATATAACCAAGATTTCTAATGAAAAGAATGTGTTAGACAGTGTGGACGTAGGCTTCCTTTGGCCGAACCACGATACATCTCTTTGTCCCCTTTTCTATTTTTTTCTTTTCATTTTTCACAAATGTCCTCGTCCGATTTTTTTCTACTAGTATGCATCAAAGCCGAGTCATGCAACTCAAATAGATTATATAAAAACGACAATACAAATCATATGATAAAGTAGCCTATATCACTTGACCAAGAGTTCAGACATGCACCAGGCCTCTGAAATATTTTATGAAAATCACTGGGGCCTTAACCACTGGAAAAAGAGGAAAATAAATTAAAATAGATTTTCCTCGGACATTTATGACCGAAACAAGTTAATATGAATCATTCTAAAATATTTGTGTTGTTCTTTTTATAAGAAAAGATGAAGAATAAACTCCGTCACTCATTAAAAAAAAAAAAAAAACATTTAATGAAACATTCTACAAAGTGAGGGTTATACTAGATGGGAAAAAAAAAATTACAACTTAAACTTGGAGTAGGTCGTCTTTTTTAAGCTAATAACCTATTGAGGTTCAAGATTGTTTTGAAACGTCTCTTGGTGATGAGCAATATTAATTTGGCTCTTTCAACAAAGTCCTAATATTTCTCATGGGTAAAACAAAGGTCAAAGAGGAATAATAGAATTTGTCTAGTTAACTATGGGAATAGTAGGGGTAGACTATGTCTAGTTAACCACCCATCAACCCAAGCCAGAACCCTAACAGTAGCCTTGTGTTGGAATGTTTGGTTGGAGAGGAATAATAGAATTTTTAACTCTGCTGCTCGCTCATTACATACTTGCACCCGCCTAGTCATGCATGATTTTTTTCTTTGGACAAATATACCTTCCGATGAGGAGCGCATACATATCTCAGGGGTTCTTCTGAAGATAACCTGGACTCTCCTAGCCACACTTGAGCCGCAGTCCTTCCGTTTTGCACACTATAAGAAGAACTGCTGGATAGATCTCTGATAGCCGAATGGACCTTTTGTAGGTTCTATGTATCATTTCTTTTCTTTTTGGGATTTTTGCAACTAATGTATTATGAGAATCACTCATATGAGTGATCGTACTTCATTACTTTTTGTATGATTATGTTATCCACTTGCTAATAGAACACGAAGGGCTCACACCCGCCGTTTTATTTCAAAAAAAAATAAAGGTCAAAGAGAGAGAAATCAAATGAGCAGTCAACATTAGAAAGATTCATGAACTAGAAGGTAGCACAAATTCAAATGGATTGCAACGGTGTTAAAAAAAAATTTAAAAATAAGGGTAACCCACTTAAGACTCGAGCAAGTCATTATCACCTCTTAAGATATAAAACAGGGTGATCGAGGGTATAAAGCACTGAGTTTCACTTTTTCTCCATTAAACTATATGGCTATATCTCACAGCCCGTAGATTTGCTTTTTAACTAACATGTGAACATGACTATTAAATAATGTCGACACAACTACACATGTTAAGATTGTGCTAATTTAGTTTATTGATTGTTAAGACCCGATCGAGATTACAAACTCAAGGCTAGATAGCCGACTACATCGACACGCTTAGAGGAATTTTTTTTCCATTTAGGATGTTCCTGTATCTCATTGCCAAGAAAGCTATCCTCACCTGGCCAGTGCTGCACAGGAGAGGCTGGTTAGGACCTAAAATTTGTGTTCTATGCTAAACTACATGCGAATCCGCAGAGCATACTGTTAAAGCTTGCGAGTTCACAGTTGGCCGCTATATGTCTTAAAAGGATTTCCTTATAGGAGATGTAATGATTCTAGCTCAATAGTCCCACATCAGACATGAAAGAAGAATTAGTATGGTTTATAATAATTCCAATAAATCTATAAAGTAATAATAACTAGTCTTTTTGGGTGAGAAATATGTGACTAATTATAAACTATTTTAATTTTTTTTATTCTACATGAGGCTTTAGCATGCTAGCAAATAAACAGACAACAAAAGAGACTACGTCTGTTTAAAAAAAAAAAAAAAAAAAATCTCAAGATGGTCATAAATATGCATGCGACCAAGAACAAAAGACTTGTCTAAAGACAGGGACCATGAAAGAAGCAATTTTAATATACTATGATCCTATAACAGTTCCTTCAATTTATTAATTCAAAAGAAATAAGTAAACTAAAACGAGCAACAAATGAGAACATACATAATCAAGGAAGTTAGCCTAAGCATGTTTCTTAGCCCTCCATATCATTTTCTTATTTGAAATATATCCAGATGATATCATGAAAGTGTCAGATATGCAAAGTGTCAAAAAAATAAAGCTCAATCTGTCAAACAATTTTTAAGAGTTTATATGTGAGGTTCCCTCTCCATTGGTCTTTAGCTGGAACCTGTGCTTCCATGAGAATTCGGCATTTTCTTGCAAGGAATGGATTAGATAGCAATCTGTTGAATTTAGAATGGAGAAATTTGAGAGAAGAAGAATAGAGAAGAGAGAGAGAGAAAGAGAAGGAACAAAATGAGGAAGAAGGAGACGAGAGGCCTGGAGAGCAAGGAAAGAGAGAACTAGAGATAATTAGAGAGAAAGAGAGAAATTTCATTCATTCATTAGATAGGATTTACAATAGTCAAAATGAGATTATATACTCTCATCTCTCAACACAGTGGCAGATCTCACCCTTAATCTAATTATATTGACAATCAACGACTAATAATATTTCTACTACTCTCTTTCTCTAATGGACTACATACTGGACCTTACATGATTTAAGTAAAAATTTTATTTATCTTGACAATCCATCCTCCTTAAAATCAACTTAGTACTCTAAGTTGAAGCACTAATGTGGTCCCAGTTCCCTACTCACAACTGACGATGTGAACTCAAACTTATCAACTATAATTGTAATACTATTCTTCAAAGCTATTTCAGCCTTGGCATCAAAGATACTTGAAATGTTATCACCAAGTTAATAGACACCAAGTCTTTCTTGATAATAGCCATGTATAGATCATAGGTCTGCCTTGATAGCTGGAAGGACTTGTCTCTTGTTCCAAATTCATTCTTCCCTTCATCTTTACTAACTACTTTCCCCATATCATAGCACTCAGTATTTGCATCTATCACATCTTCGTATACAGTCAATTCAATTTCATAAGCCCCAACTTCAGCTTCTTTCAAATTTGACAGGAGGGCAGAAAGGCAAACCATGACTAGAAGTACAAGGGATGGAACTAATTCAAATATGGTATGAGGTTTTCCAACAACAAACCAATGCCTTGCAGCATTTGTAGTAATCAGTGATGCATAATTGTTGAGATTCACAATTGGAGTCTCAAGGAGCTAAACCATAGCAATTGATTCTTCAACTATCATGGGAGACACTAATAGAAAAATAACATAACCCCCTGAAATTTCAATTGCAGACCAATTAATTTCTTTGAGATAGTCAAATAAGGTGTCCTTGCATGTAGGCATGACAAAATGCAAGGACATATCACCATTCTTAAATTTGAAGTTGGCAAATAATAGAATGCACTCTTTCATACCAGCAAATATGATATATTCACCCACTATAATCATCTTCCCATGGACCTTCAACAAAAAGATGAGTGGCACGAGTGAATGAACTGCAGATACAATGTTGATGTAGCCTTCATCGCTTCAGAATTACTGCTAACAAAGAATGCATTTGCACCCAAGTGTTCAATGACCTCTTTCTCCTAGTTTGGAGACGAACTGATCACAGTTACCTTCATTCCAAATGCCTTGCCAAATTTAACTGCAACATGGCCGAGCCCACTAAGCCCCACCACACTTAGGTGCTTCCCAGGTTCATTGAGCCCAAATCGCTTCATGGAACTGTAAACAGTGATGCCAACACAAAGCAGTGGTACGCCTTTATCCAGAGGCATGTTCTCAGGGAACTTGACCACAAAAGTTCATTTAGAACTTTCATATTGGAGTAGCCTCCATAAGATTTTGTACAATCCTTGTCGACGGAATTGTACATGAACATGACACTAGAGCAGTAGTTCCCTAGGTAATTTGGAGCACATGTCACAACAAAAAAATGATGTCCCAAAGTTGAACCTCCCATTCCCACATATGAAAATAGCATTAAATAATCAGCTGGAGATGATGGGGGCTTACTCTTGATGTGAATGAACTTGCAAATCGAATTTAGCACCTTCTCAATCATTAGCTTTAAGAATGATGTCTGAGCCATCTTCGGTTTCCTTAACCAGTAATGCCTTACCATTCTCTCTTTGTCAAAATTCACGATCATTTCTTCAGAATTCGTTGTTTGGTATTGTGATAGCATGGCATCCCAGGTGATGACTCTTCTAACAAACATTTCATCAAACAGCTTGCAGGTCCTCCCGATGGCTTTCAGTTTGGAGTGGTTAATGAGCATCTGGTTATTCTCGCCTCCAATCATCCCACCCTCTTCCTCCTTTGAATCACCTTCGACAATCTCCTCCTTGTCTTCAGCAATCTCCTCCAACCTTGGATTTTAGTAGAGACTAATAAGAAAGTTCTTTAGCTCATCATGATCCTTTCTTTCCACATCTCGCATCTGCCTCAAGTATTCAGCCAATGACTTAATCTCCTCCGTCATGGAGCGGATCTGGCCGATGACATCCGTCAGTTGTCCGGAATGGTGTCGAACAACAGTCCGGATTGAATCAATGTCGCTCGTCAGAGAAGCCAACGCAACGATAGCTGAATAGCTGTGTTTTCACCACTTTACATCGGCCATATTTGATTGGTATTGATTGCATGAGGGATTTGCATTTGCAAAATGAGAAGGAGAGGGAAATTTTAGAGAATTCCCGAGCAAAAATTTCAAAGTGGGTTTAATTACAGCTACTAATTTGAATGTGAATCAGAACTTCGTAAAAAAAAAATTTCCAAGTTTTCATATGCAAATGCAAATACAAATACAACACGGCATTAGTCAACTGGGTTATTGTATGTATAATAAAAAAAAAATTATACACACAATATTAAGTTAAATCATTTAGTACATCAAAAATTTTAATTTTGTGTTTATATTGCTTATGGTTTTGTGCAATTTATATGATCATATTTTGTGAATTAAATTAAAAGTTGTGTGATCCATATAATTTTAATTAATTAAGGAGTAGCCACAGCATCTTTAATTATGCAAAATTATATATTAAGTGTTTTAGGATCACATTATGACATTAATTATGGTTAGTCATATTGAATATAATAGATTTTATCCCACAGGAATTTTTATTATATTTGTATGATTAATTAGGATAAAATATCAAACTATATTTTCTAATTTACCCACAGGGATTAGAAATAGGAACATAATTTGATAGTTTTATCATGAATTTAAGATGAATCTAATTGAATTAGAACTTTAGCCCACAGGTAAGTTTTATGTCACTAGATTCATATTATACATATTTTACATTGGTAGAACATGTTATATAGCCTCAAATTTTGTAACATGAGTATAATTGTTTGATTTATGCAGTACCTATGAATTTTTCTGATATGAAATGTGATATTCCTGAGCTCAAAGGTGACAATTATAAAGTGTGGAAGGAAAGAATTCTCCTTCATTTAGGTTGGATGGACATTGATTATGTTATTCGGAAAAACGAACCACCTGCTATTACTGAGACCAGTATGCCTGATGAAGTTGATCTTTATGAAAAGTGGGAGCGATCTAATCGCCTCTCTGTTATGTTCATAAAGACGAAAATATCTGCTGGTCTTAGGGGTTCCGTCGAGCAGTATAACAAAGTCCGAGAATTGCTTAAGGCTATTGATGAACAATTCGTCACTTCAGATAAAGCAATGGCCAGCACCCTCATTATGCAGTTTTCATCCTTGAAGCTCACCGGCATTAAGGGTGTGCGCGATTATATCATGCGCATGAGAGATATAGCGGCCCAACTCAAGACATTGGAAGTTAAGATGTCCGATTCATTCCTGGTTCACTATATCCTTTGTACTTTGCCTCAACAATATGGCCCATTCAAGATCTTCTACAACACACATAAGGATAAATGGTCCATTAATGAGTTGCTGACCATGTGTGCTCAGGAAGAGGGCAGGCTACTTATGGAGGGAAGTGAAAAGGAAATCGTGAATTTGACGACTCTAGGAAAGAAGAAGAATGATTAGGCCAAGGACAAGGGGAAAAAATCCCTCCTCAAAAGGACATTAAGAAGGAGATTGTGTGCTTCTTTTGCAAGAAGAAGGGGCACGTCAAGAAACAATGCTCCAAGTTTATGAAGTGGCTTGATAAGAAAGGTACTCAACTCTCACTTGTTTGTTATGAATCCAATATGATTGATGTTAATCATAACACATGGTGGATTGATTCTGGTTCTACAATCCACGTAACCAATTCATTGTAGGACTTGCGAGACCTGCGGAAACCAGTGGGAAGTGAGCGAAGCATCTATTCAGGAAACAGGATGCCCTCACATGTGGAAGCCATTGGCACGTGCAGATTGGTTCTAAGTAGTGGTTTCATTTTAAATTTAGAAAAGACCTTTTATATTCCCAAATTTTCTAGGAATTTGATTTCAGTTTCCAGACTTGTATCAGTTGGTTATTTCTTTAACTTTTCAGACTCTGGTTTTAATTTATTTTATAAATTTGATGTTATTTGATATGATACTTTTTCTGATGGTCTTTTTTTGCTTAATTTACAAAATGATGATAACCATACTACTATGCACGTTCATGAAAATCTTGGTACAAAACGATGTGTTGTAAATGAAGAATCTTCTATGTTGTGGTATCGGAGATTGGGACATATCTCCATTGATAGAATTAAAAGATTGATAAATGATGGAGTACTTAGTACTCTAGATTTTACCGACTTTGAGACTTGCATAGACTGCATTAAGGGCAAGCAGACTAACAAGTCGAAAAAGAGTGCCAAAAGAACCTCTGAATTATTGGAGATCATACACACAGACATTTGTAGTTCAGACTTGGATGCATACCGTGATAAATACTTCATCTCTTTCATAGATGATTACTCACGATACATGTATCTCTACTTGCTTAACAGTAAAAATGAAGCTCTAGATGCTTTTAAGGTTTTTAAAACTGAAGTAGAGAAACAATGCGGTAAACAGATTAAGATCGTGAGATCCGATAGAGGTGGAGAATACTATGGTAGATACACTGAGCGTGGACAAGCGACTGGTCCATTTGCGAAGTTTCTTCAAGAAAATGGGATTGTTGCCCAATACAGTTTGCCTGGTTCTCCGGACCAGAATGGGGTAGCTGAAAGAAGAAACCGAACATTATTGGACATGGTGCGTAGCATACTTGCCAACTCCAAGCTTCCTAACTCCTTGTGGAATGAAGCTCTTAAGACGGCTGCGTACATATTAAACCAAGTTCCAACCAAGGCTGTACCAAAGACGCCTTTTGAGTTATTCAAAGGTTGGAAACCGAGTTTACGATATGTACGTGTTTGGGGATGTCCGTCTGAAATAAGAGTCTACAATCCACATGAAAAGAAGTTAGACCCAAGGACCATAAGTGGGTATTTCGTTGGATATGCAGAAAGGTCTAAGGGATACAGATTTTATTGCCCATCTCATAGCACTAGATTTGTGGAATCAAGAAATGCAAAATTTCTTGAGAATGACTTGATTAGTGGGAGCGATCAATCCCGGGGCACTGGTCCTGAGAAAGATCATTCAAATGCTCAATGTGCCACTTCAAGCAACAAACTGATCATTGTTGTTAACAACACGCCTCGAGTACAAACGCGTATTGAAAGATCAGTCCATGAAGTTCCACAAGCTATTGAGCCTGATCCAGTAGATACTGAAGTTCAACAGATTTCTGAAGTTGTTGAACAACCTGCTGAACAATATGATCCTGCTTCACAGGATCATAATGATGCGGCAATAAGAAGATCTGCTAGAGTAAGGAAATCAGCGATTCCTAGTGACTATGTTGTGTATTTACAAGAGTCTGACTACAATGTTGGAGCCGAAAATGATCCTGAAACGTTTTCACAGGCCATGAGTTGTGAGAATTCAAACTTATGGTACAATGCCATGAAAGAAGAGATGAATTCAACGGCATCTAACAAGGTCTGGGATCTCGTCAAGTTGCCTGATGGTGTAAAAGCTATTGGATGTAAATGGGTCTTCAAAACAAAGAAAGACTCACAAGGCAACATTGAGAGACATAAGGCAATACTTGTTGCCAAAGGATTCACTCAAAGGGAAGGAATCGATTACACGGAAACATTTTCTCATGTATCTAAGAAAGATTCGCTTCGAGTAATTATGGCATTAGTCGCACATTTTGATTTAGAATTACATCAAATGGATGTGAAAACGACATTCCTTAATGGTGATCTAGAGGAAGAGGTTTACATGAAACAACCTGAAGGATTTTCTTCTAGTGGTGGTGAGCACTTAGTCTGTAAGCTTAATAAATCCATATATGGATTAAAACAAGCTTCACGTCAATGGTATTTGAAATTCCATGATGTTATCACTTCATTTGGTTTCGAAGAGAACGTCATGAATCATTGCATATACCAAAAGGCCAGTGGGAGCAAGATTTGTTTCCTTGTTCTATATGTGGATGATATTTTGCTTGCAACCAATGATAAGGGCTTACTATATGAAGTGAAACAATTCCTCTCGAAGAACTTTGATATGAAGGATTTGGGTGAGGTATCTGATGTCATTGGCATTAAGATCCATAGGGAAAGATCTCGAAGCATTTTGGGTTTATCTCAAGAGACCTATATCAACAAAGTTTTAGAGAGATTTCGGAAGAAGGATTGCTCACCGAGTGCAGCACCCATTGTGAAGGGTGACAAATTTAGCTTAATACAATATCCCAAAAATGAGCTTGAGCGGGAACAGATGAAGAACATTCCATATGCTTCAGCTGTTGGAAGCCTGATGTATGCTCAGGTCTGTACCAGACCTGACATTGCATTTGTTGTTGGGATGCTGGGGAGATATCAGAGTAACCTAGGAATTGACCGCTGGAAAGCTGCAAAGAAGGTAATGAGATACCTTCAAGGTACAAAAGATTACATGCTCATGTACAGACGGACCGACAATTTGGAGGTGATTGGTTACTCGGATTCAGACTTTGCTGGTTGTGTTGATTCACACAAATCAACATCTGGTTACTGTACGCCCGAAAATTGCATCTTTGATTCCATTGAAAAATTATTTGATTATAACGAAGATTTGAGATTACAAAAATTCCGAGGAATTACAAGAACGGGAATATTAATTTATTTCCTTTTTTTCGTGGGTTCGGGTGGCGGTGGAGTCTTGCTGCTGCCTCCGTTGACCGTCCGACCAGGAGAAGATGGCTCTGCTCTTCTTCTTAATTTTCCGAGCTCGCCCGAAATCTTCCCAAAGTCCAAGAATCCAAAAGTATAAAGTCCCTTCTCCCGTTAAATTCCTGTATTTTATAAACCGAAGAAGCTCCAAATCCGGCTCAATTCTCTCCTGAAAAATCGGATCACGGATTATCAGTCCAAAAAAATACGAAACAAATCAATGGGAAACAACGGAAAACAACCCGCGGGTGGCAACCCGCGGGATCGCCCCCGCGGGTTGCCACCCGCGGGACCCGCGGGTGTGCCCACTTAGCAAATTTAGGTTTTTTTTTTTTTTGGTATCTACGTAACCCCCTCCAAAGTTTTTGAAGTTCTGTATTGAACCGTACTGAATTTCGAAATACTTTGGATTTTTTAATTTTGGTTATAGACCTTTTAAAAGATTTGGTCGATAGGGATAACTGTTAATATATTTATTTATTCCATAACAAGCAGAGGTATGATTTTAACGTACTCATTAGAGGACAAGCAGAGGTATAATATTAACGTGCTTATTTTAGGTCAAGCAGAGGTATAATATTAACGTGCTTATTTTAATCCTAACCGTTCAGTGACATCTAGTATGACGAATCAGGAAAAGACAGAGGTGACATTAAACGTGTCTTGGAGCTTAACCTATTCAGAGGATCTGGTCGTGATAGGGAAAAGCTGACTAAACAGAGGTGATGGTTAACGTGTTTAGTTTTGGAATCGGACTATCAGAGGTAACTGTTAACTTGATAGGGAGATGATTTTCGTCAGAGATGATTTTCAACTTAACGATATCAAAAGCACGTTCATCAGAGGTTGTAATGTTGGATTTGATGAAGTGTGAATTTTCTTTTCTGTCAGAGGTGAAATCTTAACGTGACGGGGGATCGATTTAATTAGGATTTTATCTCTTTTGATTTTTGAATTATGATGTCAGAGGTATGATTTTAACTTGACAAATATTTGGGAGTGTCGCTTGTTCTGTTAGAGCAAAATGACAAGAAAAGTTTTGCTGTCAGAGGTGAAATCTTAACGTGACAGGAGATTTATCTGATTAGGATTTTTAGCAAACCCCCAGTTATCAACGGGTTTGATTTGCCTTTACCAACTACCGTTTGAGTCGGGCTAGCCATGCTATTCCCCTCAGCATGGTGAGTTGTCAAGGATTTCGTTTGGGTTTAAATACCAAACTTTTCCTCTTCCCTTTGCCTTAGCAGCTTAGGGCAGTGATGTATTCTTATATTCGGATAAGAATACTGTTGTGACAGATTTGTCGTGGGATTTTTAGCAAATCCCCAGCTATCAACGGGTTTGATTTTGCCTTTACCAACTACCGTTTGAGTTGGGCTAGCCATGCTATTATCTTCAGCATAGTGAGTTGTCGAGGGTTTCGTTTGGGTTTAAATACCAAACTTTTCCTCTTCCCTTTGCCTTAGCGGCGTTGGGCAATTCATACTTTTACCCCCAGTATGGTGGGGTTGACGAGAAATTTATTCTCTCTCCGTAGCCTTGTCGGCGTTGGGTAATTCATACTTTTTACCCCTAGCATGGTGGGGTTGGCGAGAAATTTATTCACTTCCCGTAGCCTTGTCGGCGTTGGGTGATTCATTTTTTTACCTCCAGTATGATGGGGTTGTCGAGAAATTTATTCTCTTCCCGTAGCCTTAGCGGCGTTGGGCGATTCATGCTTTTTACCCCCAGCATGGTGGGGTTGGCGAGAAATTTATTCTCTTCACGTAGCCTTGTCGGCGTTGGGTGGTTCATACTTATTACCCCCAGTATGATGGGGTTGGCGAGAAATTTATTCTCTTCCCGTAGCCTTATCGGCGTTGGGTGATTCATTTTTTTACCCCCAGTATGATGGGGTTGGCGAGAAATTTATTCTCTCCCCGTAGCCTTGTCGGCGTTGGGTGGTTCATACTTATTACCCCCAGTATGATGGGGTTGGCGAGAAATTTATTCTCTTCCCGTAGCCTTGTCGGCGTTGGGTGATTCATTTATATATATATATATATATATATATATATATATATATATATATATATATATATATATATATATGGGGGTTTAAATTAACCGCTTTGAGCCCATTTTTTGGGAATTGTTGTGAGCCCAAGTGGTACCTTTAGACCTCACACATTAAATGTGTCGGAGTTAGCTCTAACTCCTTTTTTGTTCAGCTTTGAGCTGAACTGCTCCAGCGTCAATCAACGCTTGAATTTTATCTTTTAAGATAAAACAATTTTTCGTGGGGTGACCTACAATCCGATGGTACAGGCAGTAATTCGGATCGTTAGTTTTCCCTACTTCTTCAGGTCTCTTGCTCTCCGGCAATTTAAGCATCTTGCGTTTGCTGAGCAGATTGAACATAGTAGCAGTATGTTCATCCTTGAACGAATACTGCTTTTGAAGTCTGGGCGACTTTGCTGTGTTGCTTGTAGTTGGCCATGGTTTCTGCTTCAGTGTACTTTCTACCGCCATTGCCGTTATGTCTTTCCCTTTTGAACGGAAAAAATGAAATGGAGATTCGTTTGCACCGTCTCCGGTTGCAGACTGTTGCATTTCGAGACGTCGAAGTATTTCTTCGGCCTGTTCACCCTGCTTAAGCAGATCCTTCCATGACTTGGATTCGACCGAACCCATCTTGTCTAAGATATCGGTCAACAAGTTATGTCTGCAGGTTTCCACAAGCGTATCCTGCGTCATGCCATGTGGGCATCGAACGGAAAGTTCTCGGAACCGCTCGACATAAGTTTTGACCGTTTCGCCTTCTTCTTGCTTCGCTGCTAGCAAAGATAATATGGAGACTTCTGTATCATCTTCAAAGAATCGGGCTAGGAACTCACGTTCTACATCAGCCCAAGATTTAATTGTTCCCTGGGAAAGTTGCATAAACCAGGTAAATGCGGGCCCCCGTAAAGTGCTCGCAAATATCCTAGTCATAGTTGGATCATTCCCCATGAGATGTCCTGTCTGTGAGAGGAAATAGAAGATGTGTTGCTGCGGCGAACCTTTACCGTCGAATGATTGAAGATCCAAAGGTTTATATTTTGCAGGATAGGGTACGGTCTCCCATTCTATGGGATATGGACGAACTACCCCCACCTCTTGTAGCTTTTTGCGATGAAGAAGAGCTTGTAATTGGTTCTCCATCTTCTCTATTTTCTCTGCTTGAGGATTGATGATAACTTTCACTTCCTCTTCCTCTCTTGAATGAGGAGGCACTTCTTCATCTTCGTCTTCGCGGTCTTCATTTATTTGGACAGGCCTCTGCCGACTAGAAATGGACGGCGATGATTGGTTCTTTTTAGTTTGAGCCAACAACTCAATCAAAAGTTGTTTCATTTCTTCTATGGTCTCCTCGTGCTGTTCGAGACGTTTTTCTTATCTCTCAAGCCTTTCAGAGACTTCTTCTAGAAGCGCGCCCTCTGGTTCGATAGAAACTCCTTTTGACCCTGGAGTAATTTCCTTATCCGAAAGGTTGTTTCCGACCACCTTTTTGCCTTTATTAACCATATTTGATGAGGCAGCAGGTAGATCGGTTCCAGAGCACACCCTCTTTATTGTCCGTATTCCTTTGGATTCGGTGATCCGCTCAAAAACGGACCGTCTCGGATGGCACTCGCAGTTTGATAGAACAGTTGAGATTAACTGTTCGCATTGGCATTGGGGAGTATTCTGTGCAGAGTTTTTCTTCCAATTGAGGTATTCTCTCAAGTCTTGAGATACTTCTTTATCCCTATTTGTAACCTGACGCCGCTTGCGTTGCAAACTTGGTTCATAATACTGGAGAGTTTGCAATATTTCGGGGCTGAGCTCTTTTCCAGCATTAGATTGTTCTCCAACCCTTTTGCGGATTCTTCTGGAGTGTGTGCTGGCCTGCGCAGTTGTACGGGCCTCGTACGCATCTGACTTGTTCTTCGGGATTTTGAGGATTCTATCATGAATATGTTCATCCGAAGAGAAATTTGAAGACCTATCCTCAGGTGAGTTCATGAGCACATCCTTATATTTGTTTGTAGAGGAACGGGATGGTACACCTGGGAGAGTAACCAAAAAGTTAGATGTGCGCTGTGTGCTCACTGCGCGTGTGCCCGAATAGACACCAGAACCAACCCTTGATTTTTCCTGCGGAGTGCAACCCACGGGTTGCAACTTGCGGTGTGCAACCCGCGGTTGGAACCGCGGGTTTCCACCCGCGGTTGCCCCCGCGGGGTGCAACCCGCGGTTGGAACCGCGGGTTTCCACCCGCGGTTGCAACCGAGGGATTGCCCCCGCGGGGTGCAACCCGCGGTTGGAACCGCGGGTTTCCACCCGCGGTTGCAACCTCGGGGTTGCCCCCGTGCGGTGCAACCCGCACTTCTGCCTGCAGATTTTTATTTTTGGAATTTTTTCTTCCCGATATTTCCTGATCTGGATTTTCTGACCGCAATTTTCCAGAGGCACTGTTGAGGCGGGCCCGCTGGGCCTTACGCCTCAGGTTTCTCCTCTGAGAGTGGGTCAGAGACTGGTTTGACTTTGGAATGGGCGATAACGCCGTGTTCTTGACAGACGATGACGTCCTGTCAGTTCGAACGGGCGATGACGCCTCATAAATTCTCATAGGCGATGACGCCTTTCCGGTGAGCGATGACGCCTCACCTTTTTTCATCGTCACCCGGCGATGACGCCTAGGCTCCGAATCAGAGGAGGAGATAAATTCCTCATATTTTTGCTGGTCAACTTCTATGACCAGCGTCTCAACCATTGAGCCAATCGGCACCCGGTCGGACTGCGCCACCAAATTCTCTGTGGTAAACAGAGGAGCTCCCACTGTGGTCGCCAGTTCTTGTACGCCCGAAAATTGCATCTTTGATTCCATTGAAAAATTATTTGATTACAACGAAGATTTGAGATTACAAAAATTTCGAGGAATTACAAGAACGGGAATATTAATTTATTCCCTTTTTTTCGTGGGTTCGGGTGGCGGTGGAGTCTTGCTGCTGCCTCCGTTGACCGTCCGACCAGGAGAAAATGGCTCTGCTCTGCTTCTTAATTTCCCGAGCTCGCCCGAAATCTTCCAAAAGTCCAAGAATCCAAAAGTTAAAAGTCCCTTCTCCCGTTAAATTCCTGTATTTTATAAACCGAAGAAGCTCCAAATCCGGCTCAATTCTCTCCTGAAAAATCGGATCACGGATTATCAGTCCAAAAAAATACGAAACAAATCAATGGGAAACAACGGAAAACAACCCGCGGGTGGCAACCCGCGGGATCGCCCCCGCGGGTGGGTTGCAACCAGCGGGTGTGCCCACTTAGCAAATTTAGGTTTTTTTTTTTTTTTTTTTTTGGTTTCTACAGTTACATTTTTATACTTGCCAGTGGAGCTGTATCTTAGAGGAGTACGAAGCAGACCTTGACTGCTACTTCCACTAAGGAGGCCGAATTCGTATCCTGTTTTGAGGGTACCTCACATGGTGTATGGTTGAAGAGTTTCATGTCTGGGCTTAGAATAATTGACTCAGTTTCTAGGCCATTGAAATTGTACTGTGACAACTCAGCTGCTGTGTTTATGGCTAAGAATAACAAGAGTGGAAGTCGTAGTAAGCACATCGATATTAAATACTTAGCCATTAGAGAACGTGTTAAAGAGAAGAAGGTGGTCATTGAGCATGTTAGCACTGAGTTAATGATTGCTGATCCTTTGACTAAAGGCATGCCATCAAAAAATTTTAAGGATCATGTAGCAAGAATGGGACTTGGTCCCGTGATGTAATTTTTATGGTACGTACATTTGATGTTTTTCTTTTAATGAAACTCTTATTCAGTTGATGTTTTCTCATTTGTTTTGTGTACATTCATTTATTTTGAGAAATGTCATTAAGTTAGGACCTTGAATAAATATTGGGTTTATTCATTAAGTTTTATGGGGTTGAGAGATACAATGCATCGTAATACATGGAAGATAATACTCATCATTAGAGGACCTATCGCCATGATTCATGTATTTTGTTTCTCATTATAGTGAATGATGGAATATATGGACCAAGTGGGAGAATGTTAGTTTTTTCCTCTTCCCATGAGAATCGGTAACAACCGATTTGAGGAAGTTAAAGATGAGAATCGGTAACAACCAATTTGAGGAAGTTAAAGATGAGAATCGGTAACAACCGATTTTATCAGTTAAAGATATGGTCTTATCAGTTAAAAATATGGTCCATGTATTCCACGATTTTAGGAACGAAATCAAGTTCAAAACTGTCCCATGTTTTGTGCTCGGTGGAAAACGGCTCGGTGATGGACAGACCCTATTTATACCGTGTTTTCTCCTCAGGTTAGGTCTCTATGCGTTACAATCTCCTACAGTCAAAAATACACCATCTAATTGAGGTTGTGTGAGGTTTAGAAGCACCCAAACCGAAATTAAACACATTCTCTTGAGTGTTTTTACAGCTTGATCGGCAATGGCTGGAGGTATAAATTTCGATTCAATTTTTACTTGCGCTTTTAATTCATCAATGTTCATTTAGATCACTAAATATGTTTAGGATCGATTTATTTTAACATTCTGGTCCTTCGGAAATGGTCATGAGCCCCAGATCTTGTGCTCTGATACAATTGTGAGGTTCCCCCTCCATTGGTCTTTGGCTGGAACTTGGGCTTCCATGAGAATTTGGTATTTTCCTACAAGGAATAGATTAGATAGCAATCTATTGAATGCAGAATATAAAAGTTGAGGGAAGAAGAGTATAGAAGATATATATATATATATATATATATATATATATATATATATATATATATATATATATATATATATATATATATATATATATATATATATATATATATATATATAGTGAGAGAGAGAGAGAGAGGGAACAAAATGAGGAAGGAGATGAGAGGCGTGGAGAGCAAGGAAAGAGAGAATTAGAGAGAATTGAAGGGAAGAGAGAGAAATTCCATTCATTCATTAGTTAGGATTTACAATAGTCAAAATAAAATTATATGCTCTCACCTCTCAACACAGTGGCAGATCTCACCCTTAATCTAATTACATTGATAATCAATGGCGAACACTATTGTTACTACTCTCTTTCTCTAATAGGCTACATATTAGGTCTTACATGATTTAAGTGAGAGTTTTATTGATCCTGACATTATATTGCAAAGACAAGTTTGGTAAAAGCAAACATAGGATGGTTATATAAACTATGCAACAAGAATTGTTTCCATAGTCATAACATTGGCATTCAAAATAAATTCACAAAACGCAAAGTCATAATTTACACAGAAACAGAAACATTTCAAGAATTTATCTAGTTCAAACTAACCCAAAAAAAAAAAAAAAAAAATTTGATACCCTCTGTACTAATAAATAGGTGGAAGTCAACAATCCCCACCTGCCAATGAAGAAGAAAAATGAATCAACTCATAATTCTCCATCAAATTCACAAATAATGCATGAAAGTAACCGATTACTATGAAAAGTCCACTATTTTGCTCTATTCCTCGCAATAGCACAATGTAGTTTGCCTACGTCTAAATACAAAAACAATGACACAGGCAAGAACAATCTTGACACTCGACACAGGTCAAAGTCAAACAGTGTGAATCTATATTAAAATCCTAGCTGCATCATGCACTTACTATATATAACAACTGGTCAGTATAAAAATATAGTTATACAACTATGAGGTATTAAAAAGGTAAATCTACAGCGATTTTGTTGAGGTTTCTCTTTCTAATGCTCATTAACTTCTTAAGTTGTAGTAATATGCATATTTACCGCACATTATTAAAAATAAACTTTTGAATATGCATGCTAACTCTCTTCCTGGCTTGTTTTTTTTTTTCTTTTTTTTGACCAAAATGACAGGTGGAAACCCTCTGCGTTCCATTAATAAACAGATAATAGAACTACAACAAGATAAAAGTAGATGTTTTTGGCACCTTGCAAAATCTGCATCTCAAGAGCAGACGCTTTAGATTTATAGGAGAAACTCCTTTGCATCTCAGCTTTTCAACCCTTTTCCCTCTTCGATTGAGATCCACCTTCAGTAGCTGCAATTTTGATCGCAGTGCAGGCATCAACAACATAGGTGGATGCAATAGCTGCAGAAATCACTACAGTTGAATAACTTCCAATTCTGATTAAAGATAGCCATGATAGAATGATGCAAGCTAACTAAGAAAAAAAAAATACCCTAAAGGAAGCTGAATGCAACAAAACAACTAACTTGATTCAAACTCCATTAAGCCTCAGGGAATGCCACGGCAATATAGCTTGGCTAGCATGTCTCAGCATCAGTCCCTGAGCAATAACAGGAACAAGAGCATATCCAATCTGAGACTGACCTGCAAAAACAAGGGATAAATAAAATGTCAAATCAATGCACAAGAATTGAGTAGTATCAAAAAATAATGTACGGTCAGAAAGGAGAGAAATATGATTTGCATCATAGGTGACACGAGGCATCTAAAGCATGCATGTGCAAAGTGCATGCACAAGCCCACAGAAACGAGTGCAACAGTGAAGTCACTATAATAGTTCCAAGTAGGTTCCATCATATAAAAACTTTCCAAAACCAGTCATTGAATTAAAACATTAGCCTACCATATAATCCATAAACCAAGGCTTTAAATATCGTTGAATGCTGATATGTATATTGTGTTGGATTTTGAAGTACCCGATATGCAATATGAAGGTTAGAAGCTAATATTTCTAATATTGTTGATATAATACACCAGATTTTGCAGATTCCGATAATATAAAACATCGGCCAATACTAACACCAATTCCATTATATCAAACCTTGGCAACAACATTACATAAACACCATACATTATAATTTGAAGTTCACCCATCGTTTTGAAAGACATTTTGAAAGCTTTTAGAACTACATAAACGCCAGAGTTTCCTAATATTCTATTGGATCCATTGTTGCTAGTGCAGGCCAATCTTGCACAAGGCTCTAGCCACTAAGTATCAGTTTACTTGGGAACTTCAACTGATCGCGAGGTTCTTGCACAACAAGCAACTTGGAACGAAGTGATCATGAACAAGCAACATTAATGGCGTTGGGGCATGGGTATTCAAGCATACTTTATTCTCTTATATGTAAACTTCATGTCTAAGCATTCAATACATTTATCAATTTCCACAAGAACATAACAGTAGCAATATTAATTTGTATTGTTATGATGAAAAAAAAATGTAGGGTATCCAAATATTAGAGTTTTCGTTTTATATTTTATATACTTTTTTTCCAAATAGTTACATTTTATATATTTTTCATATTTTTGTATGTTTGATATAAAGAAATATCATGTTTCTTTTCATATCGCTAAAGTTACGTGCATGTGTTATGAATGAATATTATATAAAAATAAATAAATAGACGTTCATTAGCTCTAGTTTGAATTTTTTTAGTCTAAGATTGTTGTTAAAATAATTTCAAACAAATAAATTCTAAACAAAATAAACATTCGTAAAGTACAAATCTTGTGTTATATAATTTGGAAAGGACATTTGAAGAGTTATGCCTACTATTGCTATAAAGAAAAGAGATCATGTGATTATGGATTTTGCAGAGATTGGTTTTGTGGATTCCCTTAAAAAAAAAAAAAGAATAGACTAATTTAAATTGTTTTTTAAGTTCCCTGCATACCTTTAAATTTATTGAAGTTGCTTTAATTATTTCTTGTTATCATGTATGCTTATGATTTATAATTATTATGCAAAAATTACATCTCTAAATAACTTATTGACTTAATTGTAATTAAGACTCAATTTAATCTACATTCTGGATTCATTTTATGTTATAAAGAAATAAATTTATAGAGTAATAAGAGGACTGAATAGAGGAACTTGAACACATATTATAGGAGGTATATCCTTTTAGGTTGTAATACTGAAATTTAGGGCGCTAATTATAGATGTTCGGGTAATTAATTAATCACTGTCATGTCATGTTATAGGGTTATGCACCGATAATGTATGCCCATCATCATTCGTGAGTACCTACCGGTATTTCCTAGAGCAATAACATGAGTCATGGGGTCATCGTCTCGGGTATTTATGGAACTCTCTTAAAACATGTGGTTTTTTTTTTTTTTGACGGTTCCAAATTAATTTCATAATAGATATTAATATGATATATCATGTTTATAAAACATGTTTATTTCCATTTTACTATAGTTGCTCAGTGTCGTTAATGACATGTATTTACTATAAGTTAATTATCATTATTTTGAAAAAAAATATAATTAAATTCATAATTTGGACTTTACAAGTTATAGTTAATGATGCTTTCATATATTTTCTAGTTTATTTATTTATGCACCCTCACCCACCCATACCCCACACATAATATGTCTGTATGTTATTATCCATTTTCTTGTAGCACTTGCTTGATCATTCTAGCAACCTTAGTTTAGTTATGTCCAGATATTAGTTTGTAGGTTATCAAGGAGGAAGAACCACCATAACTGGAGCCATATCTCGAAGAGCTAACAGATACTCAGTAGGTGTTTTCGTTGCAAGTCTTTATAACAGGGTCTTCTTTTATCCATTTTTTGTTTTTTCAATAAAATAGACAATATTATTTATTTCTATTTCTTATTTTTCAAACTCTAAATCTAGTAAAGAATATTCCTTTCATTTAATATTTGATTTAATTATTCTCCTATCGAAATAAATCGTTATTTTATTTTAATTTTATTATCTTTGTGCATATATGTTTATAATCATGTGGCTTTATTTATTGTACTTTTAGGTTTGGAATATTTGTTTCAATACGCCGTCGAATGCGGAGCATTACACATATTATTTCAGTTGGCTAATTTGCCCTTCCTTACAATTCCTAGTTTAATTCAGCCCAAAACTTCTCATTGTTTTCTTTTGTCCAGGGCTAAATGTTTCTTCCTTTAGCTTCACTAATTGTAGTCTCAAATCCCAAATCCAAGTCAATTACAGAATATTGACCTAAAACCAAGACGGATTGGGCTACAAATTTTAAAGAGTGATTGATAAGAGAAAAAGGGAAGGAATGAAATGTGTAAGTGTGTGTGTCTGTGTGTGTTTGTGTGTGTGTGTGTGTGTGTGAGAGAGAGAGAGAGAGTACTTGTCGGGGGTGAAATGTTGAGAGATTTTGATGATGAGAGGTGACGGCTGTCTGATTGAGATTGTAAGAATTGTTTGGTTGAGATCTTAATGGAGGTTTTGAGATGTCTCAATCTCGTGTGTGGGTGTGTGTGTGTGTGTGAGAGAGAGAGAGAGAGTACTTGTCGGGGGTGAAATGTTGAGAGATTTTGATGATGAGAGGTGATGGCTGTCTGATTGAGATTGTGAGACTTGCTTGGTTGAGATCTTAATGGAGGTTTTGAGGTGTCTCAATCTCATGTTTAATGGTTTGATCTGATATATGATCACCTTGGCAAGAAAGAAAATGCAAATTCCTAGTGTCAGAAGGATTGACGTCAAGTTTGATTGACAGTTTTAGCTTCAATCCTCTGGCATTCACCAATAAAAACTTCTTCATAAACATTAAAAGTACTTCCCAGTGACTAATGAACACTGTCAGAAATATTGCAATTCAAAAGCAGGCACTTGAGAGAATTTAAGCTTGCCTCGCATAATATCCCCCAAGAACATCCTCACTGCATTCTATCAACCAAAATCAACCACTGTTATCATCAGAATGCCTATTTTTCAAAATACAGGGGGCAAAAACACAGCCAAACAGGTTTAGATCCATCAAAAGGGGCTTCAAAAGGGGCTTATCATGCTACATATATCAGACTGAAGGAGGCGAATCGCCAGCAGCAAGTGAAGCAAGGGCTAGCAAGAAAGCCTGAGCACATCAAACCCCTAAATGCTTCCAGCAGAGCACTAAATGTCTTTTACTGTATCAAAACTTCAAAAAAAATAAAATAAAACAAAATAATCATTTTACACTCTGATTCAGAATTCAACAAAAGACGAGATAAATTATAGAAGTGGACGTGATCAAAAAATCTACTGAAATATCTTGAATTGAAAAGAATAAAAAGTGAAATTATTACAGATTTGTGCTTCAAGAGTACCAGTAAGAAAAGACTGAACAGAAATCAAACTGAGCAGCACAATAAATAGCAGTGCCCTACCGGAGCAGCCACAACTAATATGCAAGTGTGTTACTGATTACCTGTGATGGCATGAACACATCACACGGCCTGCAAATAGCATGAGAAAGCTATGGTATGCAATTAAATAAATCTAATATTGATTTCAATAATCTACCACTCCTACAATTGAGATTAAAACAGCATAACAAGATATGCAATTCAAACCAACCAAATATCTGTCATGAAAATATTTCAAGCCCAAGAGTAGGTCTCGTCATATTAGGGAAGAACATTAGGGGGATTTCCATTACTTCCTAGTTTAAACAGAGTCTAAAGTCACGTGACCCCGCTTTTAAACCTTCCTTATCAGCAGAAAAAGCCTCTGATCCAACTCAAAGTTATTTGCATTCGAAGGATCACCCCTGAGCATCATTAGAAGGCCACCAAATGAAACATATATATCCCTGCAAAGACACAAATATTTATAAGAAATAATTCATGTTACCACACAAAAACATTGTGAGGAATTACAGATGATTAAAGAAAGCAACCACGCCACCCAAGCAGATTTATAATTCCTATTTACATCCAGCATTTCAAGGTAAACGGCAGGAAATGTATTTCCTATTGACAAATTTTTATGGACAACAAAAGATATCGATTAGCCAAGTCAATAGTTTATTCACAAAGACACTTTATGTCCCAACAATTATTGACATCACCAAACTATTTAATACCCATACATTATTTTCCCCAAATAATGGACTGCATATCTGATTATAGTATCTGCCCACACATATGGATCCATGTTATATCCACAAATATATATATGAAATCCATTATGATGAATTGTCAAAGGTACAACAATACATACAGACTGACAACTTAATAAGGATATACATGAGTAGGGGACAGGTAATAGGAATACAACAATAGTACAGATCATCAGCAGGTAACAGAAGAACATGGCTCGGAATATGATCAGTGAGAAAGCTACACCAGCAGTACAGGTCATTGGCCAAGTGGTCAGGAAGTCGGAAAAGCTGGATGCTAGCAGACAGGAGCAACTGTGAAAGCATATCCTTGAATTGTTATAGATTACAGGTGGGGTAAACAGCTTATTCCTCACCATACCGGTAATGGTGCCATGGCCCAGGAGCCATACTGACAGGAAAAGAAGCCTGATTGGAAGTTCAACATATCATGATTAATGCACGGATGGAACTTTCCGGTTGGATAAGAAGCTTTTAAGACTCCAAAGGTAAATCAATAAGAAAATACAGTTTGCATTTGTCCTAAAATTGGGAAGAAAGAGGGGGAAAAAATGCAGTATATATAATTACTGAAGAACTGAAGGGCAACGAAATAGAGAAGAAACTTCAACTAGTGCAGTAAATTCTAGTGCTAACACGTTCCTAGCAAACTAAATAAAATGAAAAGTTCTAGTAGACCACTGAAAACATTAGGTAACCAGGTACATCCTAGAAAGAGCAGTTCTCTGCAGTGAACCTTGAAGATAATTGGCCAGTACAGGCAGGGCAGTGGCGAAGCTTTAACGTAAATTAAGAGTTGGAAGTTCCACATATAGGCATTATTTTAGTTAGGTGAGAGTGCTTTCTTTTCTACGTGGGGAACTATTTCATATTTTACTTTTGTTAACATTGATATAAATACCTGTAACACACCCTAGTAGCAGAAAGGTTTTGAAAATTGTTGTAAAGAAGATTTCAGATCAACGCTGCATTATTATGCCTGCAAGTTGTTCAAGAATGACATCATTTAACGTCTTATTATGATTGTCTTACATCTTGCTATATTTCTTCACAAGTGCATTAGCCCATCACAGTTATTATATTTATTTTATTTTCCGAGAAGGAACATCAAACTACAGCTACTGTAGCCTAAAGCAGTCCAGTTTGTTGTTCTGTTCATTCAGTGTTGGGGATAATAATTCAACAGATATTGAACTCAGACAAAAAAGTAAATACAATTAGAATGCAACAAAGATGTTCTTTTCTATTCAGTATATCATTTGTGACAATATAATTAGATTGAAGGGCAAAGAAATATAGGAAAATCAGAACTTGACAATGTAACTGAACGAGAAGCTCCAATTTAACCAGTAAGTTTTTATTGGGTTTAACTGTTTAAGTCTAAGAATTAGATTGTTGCTTTGGGCTGAAACTAAAGGCACATTTTGGCAATGGATTATGGATGGCTCAAGGGAAGTTAACCCACTCTTAAGTCATCATATTGGTTTTATGCAAGAAGGAATCACCAGTTGGACAATAACTCATACTAATCGCATTTAACAGTGTTTGATCACGGGTTGTTGCGGCCACAATGCACTTCCAACAACATGTTGATCCTTGGAATGTGACTCAAGTGTTCAGCTAGAGTGGTTTTGGATTGTCATAGTTGTAGCTCATAATAACAGTAATTTATTTTAAAAATATAATTAACTAGCATTTATCCAATTAAAAAAGGATTTCAACAATAAACAATGCAATAATGGCATATGAAAAATTAACGTATATATCTTTTAGCACAAATGGTTAGGATTTGCTTAAATCAATGGCCAGAAAAGGTGTCAGTTGTCAGTAAATTCAAATGGAATATTGATTGCAAATGCAATCAGATTGGAAAAAAAGATACAAAGTGCTACAATTTAGGGAAATATGGTTAAAAATAAAGAGAGGGTTTATACGGATAATGCTGCTAGGGGAACATCTCAGATACTATGCCTAACAATCATCTCAGAAGAGTAAATTGAATCTAGCAGAGGTACGAGTACACAGTGTGAGACATACTCAAGATCTGCTGGGTCTTTATGTGTGAAGGTGTGAAAATGTTTGACAGGGCAAGTGAAATCTATTCATGTAGTCGGGTAACTATGGAAGAGCCCATCCAGACTAGTCTCTACTGAGTAGGAAAAAAACAGTCAATCCCAATGTGCAGGGTAATTAACTTATCTCAATTAATAGGACATTTTTCAAATTTCAAGAATAATAGAGCCGATACAGTCAGTACCAGAGAATCTCCCCCAGGCAGATTAAGCCTACCCAATACATCGTGAAAAGAATAACATGAGGTGTTAGGTTGCACACTGCCAAGGATAATGCAATAAGGCCTTTAACCTGGTTAATTACTCATAACAGAAAACCTCTGAATAAGAGAAAAATAGAAAGTAAAGTGTTACACAAAAATTTGGAGAGCACATGCTTGGCAAGAAAGAGTACTCTTTCTTAACTTGAATCCAGTGACTCCAGTCTAAAAATATTTCAGTCATGAACTCTAGAAGGCTAAAAAGAGTTGGAAAGAAACGACTCAAGTCACTAGACCAAGGGTCCAGAGCCCTCCCCTTGTTTGTAGAAGAAGTGATAGACTCTAAGAGCTTGGAAGTCTAGACTTACCGTTAAGCCTTTTCTTCTCTTTACTTCTCTTTTCTCTTTGATGTTATCTTTCTTTACTGTTGCCCCCCATTGATTATTCAGACACTGAAAATGAAGAAAAAATTATCTATTTGTACACCCATTTGAGAATAGTTATTATGTGCCATGTGGCAATATATGATGGCCAGGTAATTTTAGATAACTGTCAATCGTAACTTCCCATAGTCATACCCACTTTCATCTGTATTTACCAAAATTTCATTCATATCACATTTACCTCTCATGACAACAACAATCAATTTGTACGTGTACCATAATCCCTTATCAAAAATATGGGTTTTTAAATCACAAGTCAAAGTACAAAATATATAGAAACAAGCAGACGCATGGAAATATTGATACACGCGGGTTTTGACGGTCCCATCAACTCTTTTATGGATTTCTATGTCTTATTTACATTTATAAGTTAATTCCCAGCCTAGAGGGGCTTTAAATACCTCTTGTATATTGCTTCGAGGGAGTCATCTCTTATTCTCCTCTCTTTTCTGAAAACCTTAGTTTTTGTATCATGCGCAAAACCAAGATTTTACTTGTGCAATTTTGGGAGGTTGAGGTATTAAATATTTTATATTACTTCATGATGATGCTCTCAAATTCTATGTGGCTAATCTTCTTCTCTAACTTATGATGATGAGGTAACTTTTATTCTGAGAATTGGTTGGCTTATTCTTTTTCGCATGTATTTTAATTAATAAAAATTGGATCTTCGACAAAATCTCTACATCTCCAGATAAGTTTAATTTTAGATTATCTCTTTGATAATTCTCGCTTAATTTTAATTGATTATCCTTATTCGTGATGGATTATAGGTAAAATTTACCATAGTTCATGCTAGGGTTCGATAATTGATCTTTAGCTTTGGTGAATTGTGCTTAGATATAAAATAATTATAATTTAGGTTTAGACAGTGAGATGGTCTTTGATACCAATTACTTTTGAAAATAGAAAGAGCTTTATTTGAGAAATTATCCTACTAGATTAGGCCAGGTAATCTAGTTAAGTTATATCCTATGTTTAAAATAGCAATAACGGCAACATAACGTTTTGCCTCTGTTAGGTTTTGTTGCATATATGGTAACGCATAAAAATAAATATAAAACTATATAAAATAATTTTTATAAATTGAAAAATAAATTTAAAATTTCTAAAAACCATTTTATAATACATAATCTATTCTAATTTTAATTAAGTTTTACAATAATTTTTACATTTATCTTCATAAATCTGCATCCATAATTCCAATCATCATCTAAATAACAAAGTAAAATTCTAATTTTTTATTTCAATTCTAATTATTGCCATTGTTGTAATTTATATTATGTAATTTTCAATTTATCTTATTTGTAATTGTTGATTTCAGTTTAGTTAAAAATTCAATCAAATCAACAAATAAGATATTTCAACAACCGGAAAGAAATTACAACAAGCGAACAAGGAAACAATCGTAAATTAGTAAGCAATTGTGCAAGCAATTAATTTGCCAACAACTAATCAAGTAAGAAAATTTCAACAATTCGCTAATAATTAAAATAATAATTAACAATAATATAGAAATTACTAAAAATATATTTGTAAATAATGTAGCATATCGTAATTTAACGTAACGTTACATAAAATAACATTAAAAAAGCGTACTGTTACAGTGCACTAAATTATTTTCAGTTCTTATGTAGGCTGAAGTTTCATTAGGTTTTATAACGCAACATAATGGGTTTCATAACGCGTTATTTCGACATTGGTTATATCTATCGAAAAAGTTATCTACAAACAAGAAAAGAACTTAATATTATTCTCTGACCCTAGGCAGGTTTGTTTCTCTTGATATTTTCTTTCAGACTCTTTGCTTTTAATTACTTTAAAACGTTTTATCGACCGTAACCTCTACGTGAAGTGTTTACAGTTATAACACGTCGTCTCGGTGAAGCCCAATCTTGGATTAACTCCC
The DNA here is from genome assembly GCA_036321105.1 of Dracaena cambodiana. NCBI lineage: Eukaryota > Viridiplantae > Streptophyta > Magnoliopsida > Asparagales > Asparagaceae > Dracaena > Dracaena cambodiana. The sequence goes on along the minus strand of JAYEPQ010000004.1, from coordinate 65,446,472 downwards.
AAATATTACTTGACAATATCTTGGGAGTGTGCACAGGAAGTTTTTGGCACAGTTGCCGAGACCATCGCTATTGTACTTATGGACACTTCAGTATTGAGCCAATGGTCGAATACTTGCAGTCCTTTGCACGAGCAGTTGGCAAAGGGACTCAACAGGAATACTTAGTCACACGTTCAAATCCGACTCCTTCAAATCCAACTTTAGGAGGCATCATGGCTACTAATAATGGTCACAGAGCATCTAAAGGTAATAATGGCATAAAAGGAGCTAATGGCATTAATTATGATATAGATAATGAGTGCTCATGGTGGTGATGGCAGAATTTTACGGGACTACATGCAGCCAGACAGGGCAAGCCAACCATCGTGCATTATATTTCCTTTAAATATCGAGCACTTCGAAATAAAGTCTAGAGTAGTGCAGCTTTTACGAAAATTCCATGGTATGGACAGTGAAAACACGTACATACGTCTTCGTAAGTTTGAGGAAGTTTGTGCAACTATCAACCTTCAGAATATTATCACCACATAACAACTCCGACTCAAACTTTTTCCATTCTCACTCAAGGACAAAGCAAAAATATGACTTCATTCTTTGCATCTCAACTCCATCGCTCGCTGGAGCGAAATGCAAAAGGAGTTTCTAAAGAAGTTCTTCCCTACAAAAGGACTAATTATGCAAGGCAGATGATTGTAACATTCTGGTAGAAAGACAACGAACCATCTTTTGAGTGCAAGAATAGATTTAAAGATCTACTATTTTCATGCCCACAACGAAAGGTCTACTATTTTCTCTTTTGATTCATATAGCCTACCCCAAGTACTTGGGATAAAAGGCTTAGTTGTTGTTGTTGTATCATGGATTTGAGAAATAGCAATGTATCAGCAGGGGATCAATCCTACCTCTCGCCAATTTCTAAAAACTATGTATATTTCTTGAATAAAGATGATGAAGATGGGATTACATAAAGGAGCTTGAAGAGAAATCCCAGGTAGACACATTCAATTGGGATTCACCCAAGGCTACCACTTCAACCAAAGGTAGACTCTACTAGTCAAAAGAGGTAGATGACGTTAATGCAAAACTTGCTAGCCGCACAAGACAAGTTGAGGAATCAAATATGCAATATACTAAACCAATAAAGGCAGTGGAACTGACAACAGAAGCTTGAGACATATGCGAACTTCAAGGACATGTAACAAAGGATTGCCCCACCTTGCTGGCATTCAAAGAAGACCTTAACGAGCAAGCTAACACGTTCAACACATTTCCTCAACAAGTAACATCCCGTATTCCAACATTTTAATCCAAGCTGCACCACAAAAACAATTTGCTACCCCTCAGACTCGACAGTTCCACTAAGCACAAACAGCGCCGCCACAAGTAAATAATGTGTACCAACCACCACAGAAGCAGAACCTTGATATAAATTACAAATTCATCCAGATGCAGCAAGAAATAAATACTCAGGCTGCAATATTGGGTGACATCAAAATAAAATCAAGCGAAAAAAGTAAAGTTGAAGATATCAACCAAATTCTTGCTCCTTATATTCAACTGTCGGATGCAATTAATATAAGCGATAGAGTACTTGACGAGCCTACTTAGTGACTGCTGAAGCAAAAGAAGTCAGGCGATGACTCAACGCCTGTTGCAGCTGATGCTTTGACACCTACTTATATTCTACCTGTCCCATATCCTTGAAGACTCAAGAAGTATTCTAATATCGTACCACGCACTGATATCTTGATGCTTTCAAATAGGCATACATTAACATATCGCTGCCGGCGGCCATCAAACAAGTACCTGCCTATGCTAAGTGTTTGAAGGAGCTTGTGACGGTGAAACGCGAGCACAACGTTCAGAAAAAGGCCATCTTAACTAAGCAGGTAAGCGTACTTTTTTCGAGCAAATATTCCAATCAAGTGTAAAATCATGGTCGCCCTACATTGTAGTTATCACTAGCCAACACAACATCGATAGAGGGCTTGTAGATTTGGGAGCTTCCATAAACCTATTACCTTACACGGTCTATCAACACCTGGATCTAGGTGAACTCAAGCTTACGACCATGACGATCCAATTAGTAGACAAGTCAGTGCGCCACCCAAACAGTATAGTTGAGGACGTGCTCATAAGGATAAAAAGCTTTTTCTTTTCCATGGATTTTGTTATTACTGAAACTACATCAGTTGCTAACACTTCTTCGCAGCAGTTATTCTAGGGTGACCCTTCCTTGCTATTGCTAACGCCATAATTAATTGCATGAATGGAGTCATGAAACTGACATTTGGTAGGATGACCTTAGAGGTGAACATTTTCAATATGTGTAGCAAATGTGCAGGACATTAGCTAGATAAATGTGATTCTAGAGGTGATAGACTATCTACCATTTCTGTTTCAGACACCCAGAAATTGAGTTTAGTACAAGCTGTTGCTTTACTTGCAAATTTAGTACTAACTGATGCACTTAAACTCAATGCATATATGGGATTTGTTGATACTGTATGCTATACAGGTTAGATAGTGAATAAGGAAATCTTCGTTTTGTCCAACGCATCAGACCCACAGAGCTTAAATCATTGCCTGAAGAGCTGAAGTGTGCATTCTTAGAACCTGGGGAAGTATTCCATGTGGTCATATCTTCACAACTAGACACTCATCAGAAAGGCATTTGGAGGTAGCACAAGCACACAAGGGGACATTAGTATGGAATATTGCGAATAAAAAAGTGATGGATCAGCTAATTTCTAAACACTGCATCACACTCGAAGACGACATAAAGCCCACTAGACAGATGCAAAGGAGACTCAATCAGGCGATGAAAGGAAGTGGTTAAATGTGAGGTTCTAAAACTCTTAGATGGAAGAATAATCTATCCAACTGCATATAGAAATAGCTTGATCCAACCCAAATGGTCCCAAGGAAGTGTCATCACAGTTGTGATAAGCGAGTGCAGGGAGATGGCTCCAACTAGAACTACAGATTGGAGAATGTGTATTGACTATCAAAAGCTAAATCAGATAACAAAAAGAAGACCACTTCTAATACAAGACGAAAGCCAAATTAGGATTTATTGCTAGAAGTTTAGGGAAGAACAAAAAATTAGAATTTTTGTAGAAATTTAGAACAAAAATAAAAAAAATAAAGATTGATTTGGAAATCCACCAAAGTGATCTCACACCTCCTCTCAACGAATTCATAATAAGAGATTTAACGATGGTTTTGGAAATTCACCCAAGCGAATACGAAGAAAGATTTTAACATGCGAATTCATGCATAGTTTTCACAATTTTTTTCATTTTTCATTCCATATTTCAATTGCTGATTACAAGGCTTATTTATAGGAAATTTCTAACAATAAGAGTTGAGAGTGCACACTCCTATCAAAATCAAACACATTATATCAGATTCGATTTTCAAAATCAAACAAAATCCTATCAAATCTTATTAAAATCTTAACAATAAAGATAAGAATCCTATCAAATCCTATCTGATATGATATGATTTCCATCAATTCTCCCCGATTTTAAGACATTCATCCCCAATGAATATGGATATAAGAAATGCTAAATACATCCAAGTTGAAGTGACTTGCATCCTTCTATGAAGCATTAATGGGGCCATGGTGGTAATCGAGACTGTAGCTTGCACAAAACATCTAAACCATTGCAGTGGAGGTGCTACTGGTGTCTTGATAAAGAATGTGGTGTCGGGATTCGAGACTACTCGATAAAGATGGAGGATGGCTGTGGTAATTTTGATGTTGTCGTTGTGATGCTGTCACTGATGTTTTTGAGTTGAATAGGATGACAGTGGAGTGATGGCGGAGGGAGAATTTGGGGAGATAGGGTTTTATTTTCTTCTTTTTTGTCACCTTTCTTTCACTTTTTTTTTCTTTTTTCTCAGATCTTTTCACTTTTTTTTTTTCCTGATTTTTTCCCTCTCTGTCCCTCACTTTTTCTCAGATATGTTTCTGCTTCTTTTTTTTCTATTTTTTTCTCTTTCAAGTCTGAACTGAACATTAAAAAAAAACTAAAAAAATTAAAAAAAAAAAAGGAACAGATGAAAAGTATGGAAGGAAGAAATTTAGGCTCTGATACCAATTTGATGCAGAACGGAAACCAAATCAGAATTTATTGCTAGAAATTTAGGAAAGAAGAAAAAAATAGAATTTTTGTAGAAATTTAGAGCAACAATAAAAAAATAAAGATTGATTTGGAAATCTAACCAGGTGATCTCTCACCCACTCTCAAGGAATCCATGATAAGAGATTTAAAAATTATTTTGAGAATCCACCCAGGAGAATCCACGCCCACTCCCAACGAAGAAATATTTTAACATGTGAATCCACGCATTATTTTCACAATTTTTTTCATTTTTCATTCCAAAGTTCAATTGCGGATTACAAAGCATATTTATAGAAAATTTTTAACAATAATGATAAGAACACAATTCTATCAAAATCAAATAAAATCATATTAGATCCAATTTTCAAAATCAAACAAAATTCTATCATATCTTATTAAAATTCTAACAATAAAAACAATAATCAAAAGAAAGAATATTCAACCTTACCTTACTAAGCACGAATCACCGCGAACATCGACCCACTGGTCGCCTCCGCTCATTTGACTGGTTGCTACAGCCAACCCACGAGCTCTATTCAACAATGCTTCACTAGTCATACTACCTCAAAGCTAGTTCGATGATCGTCGAATCTCAAGATATTTCTGTAAAATATTGAGATCCCTTTTTATTTTCAATCCAGTAAAGGTCTGAATACCCGCTTCATAATCAGACTCGGCCAAATAATCGATTGAGTCAAATGAGTACTCATTTAGTCCATTTTTTAGCGAGTTTCATGATCTCAACGCATTTGGAGAACGAGTCCTAGTACTCAATCGAGTAATCAAAGAGTCCTTCAGATTTTAAACCACTAGATTTTGAGGTATCTAATACACGACATACTATATAATATCAGTCTGCTATAACTAATATGGTATGCCATATATTGTCGATTTTGGTACCATAAATGATCAATTGATACTGATATTTATCTAATAATTATTCTTGAATAAAAACTATGAATCAAGCCTTAATTGTTTCATAGTATTTCTTTATCTTATGGAACTGCACATGTGAAATTAGAGTCCAGTTTGTAAGCAAAGAAATAAAACTGGATACCATCAATCGATTTGTACTTATTTATCAACTGTCCTATGTATCTTGTACTTGGATGTCCTCTTTGCTTCAACGACTAGACCCAAATTGAAATTTGCAACCCGTAATCAAATCTAAAAGGGCCATTGGATGGGTTTGAAGTCCGTTTATAAGCAAAGTCAATTTACATAACATATCGTATATCATAAGATGTTATCCAATAGATATATACATAAAATATATATTATTTTCCTTGCATATTGTATCTTAATACGTAACTCATATTACAACTCGTAAAATATCGACAACAATGTTAACATGTGCAAAAAATCCAATTCTCATACCTAAATCACGAGCTTATGCTCATCCATCAACCAACTAACAATGTGATATTTGCACATCCTTTCCAGCCAATAAAACGAGTCTACAATAAATAAATTGAATTGAAAATAAATAACAATTTTAGGTCAATCCACTAAGACCTAGCTTAAAGAGACAGAGTCGGGTTGGGTTATAGGAGGTCCTAGTCAAATATAGCTATGACCTTTGTCAAAATAAATCATCTCTTGCTCCATCCGAAGTGTATGAACTCTTGCATCATGTTTGGGTCATAGTACATCCTTACCATTCCACTAGGGATAGTATCAATGCATATAGACTTCATTGGCACTGGTTTATCTATCTAAACGTAAACTATGTTACACAATGACAGAACTGTCCGAATATTCCAAAATCCCAGCTTGGTGCCAAATCAAACTATTCAATCATAGTTCGGTATTACCTAATAATCTGGAAAATTTACTTTCGGGTATTAAGGCAGTTGACTGATTTTAAGAGAACTTCAAATCATTTCAAACCAAGCCATGCCTTTCCTTTGCAATTATTGGATATAGCCTATACTGCTCTTTTGGCCTGACATAAACCTCACCGTCAAGGCTATTATACCAGGACAACCAATTTTACAAAAAATTTCCATGTCGCACAACAGCACACATGGAGACCCATATGCTATGGGCCTATAGCTTGGACACCCCCTACATGATTAAAACAAGAAACAGGAATTACATCATTATATTTAGAGAACAAGTGTTATATTAATCCCAGGCCATTCCAAACCCATGTCATGTTGTACTTAACCATGAATACCATGAGGTAGGTAAACAAGTAGCTCTAAATAGAACTTGCTGCTCCAAGTATGGGATCAATCAGTTTATATATGTATATAAGTATGTATGTACGTAGATATGCATGAACATATTTTTTCGCCCATGTCCTTGTGTCCTCAAGTTTAAAAATTGCAATGACAGACCACATAAGACATGTGTCCCATGTCCAGGTAACATTGCCCACAAAACAAAACCTCTTTTGGTAATATTTTGCGGGATGTAGAATTAGAATTATCAGTATTGACTTAGATGTTCATTTTCTTTATAGACAATAATAACTAATAAGTGACTAGCAAGTTACTGAGATGATTACGTAATCGAAACACATCAGAGACCATATGCTGAATACCCAATTTAAACCCCAAAAACATTTAGCAACGGTATGTTAATTATGATAACTGATAACGTTTGATATCAACAGATAACGGTACGTTAATTATGATAACTGATAACGGTATGTTTGATATCAACAGATGCTTGATTACTTACTCACAAAAGAAAAAGTTTTTACACCAGATTAAGATTAGTCATACTACTGGCACTAGACATTCATAGGTACTGAAGAAATATTTTATAGGGAAAACATGTGGTGGAGAAGTCATACACTTTTACTTTTCCATCAGAACCCTCTTCAGAAATTTTATACAACTTCCCATGCATAACATACTCAAACTTGTCTGCAAGCGACTTCCGTGCACCCTGGAGTGGAACAATTATATATTCAATCAGATTCTGAAGGCATAGTTCACACATCATAAATCATAAGAAACCAAAATAGTTAAAAAGCAATTTCCTTTTCCAAAACCAGCATCTCCACGATGTATCAAAGAACACAAATAGAAGGTTGCAGCTAACAAAGCATAAAGGAAAACAGTATCAAGTCCGAATATGCTATACAGGACCTTTTTATTCTGTAATATTTATGGGAGGACTTCCCATGAAAGTTAAGCTTGCAAAGTATCATTTGGTGGCTATGAAAGTATCAAACACAATGTCTCAAAGAAAATTCTTCTATATCTATGACTCTGATACATAAGGTCACCTCTCCCCAGCCAAAAAATGTTGTGTCCAACCTTGTCGGACAGGACACCCCATGTCCAGACACTTACAAATATCAACCTAGAAACATGTACAAGATGGAGCCAGTTATGCCTCATTTTAACAAAAACAAATAAAAAATGTTATGTGACTAACAATACTATTTTAGTTTCTTCTCTGTGGAAAAAACAAATACACATGTTTCTAAGAGTTGAATACACACACACATGGATTACTATAAATGAGCTAATAGCATAGGAAACTTACGCAACCTGTCAATGAAAAACGATAATCCCATTATTTTTTCATATCCTTTCTAGGATCATGTTCTCCATCTTCTTAACTTCTTTATGGTCAAATTTCAAGAGTTTTAGAGTTTATTTCCCTTCCATCTTTGAATAAAATAAGTTATATTAACTAAAATCGTGAATGTTGAGTCTACTTGATATAAAATCAAGTCAAAACTAAAAGGTACAAGCAAACCCTACGGGGTTGAGACCATAATAAAAAAAATGGAAAAAAATTGAAAAAGATTTAAAAATAATGGAAATGGACAGCCAGCACAGTAACCTTACGTGAATTGTCACCAGATTTCTATTAATTCATATATATATGACAAATATGCACATATATAGTTATGCGCTCATATCTAATTATTGGAGAGTTGTCATGTCAAACCCCTCATGTCCATATCGGAGTATGACACTCATGTTCATGCTAACATAAGTTAAGACCTATGTTGCACAAATATGTCAGCCAATACGGTCACAACACTTTGATATCCAACAAAATTTTCAAAATAGATAGGATAGATGTCATACTCCCGTATGACTAACATGACACCAGCTTCATCAAAGAAGTGTCTGTGTAAGTCAAGACTACACAAACACTAACTACATTTGAAAAAGATGAACATAAAATAATTTATGCAAGAGAGAGAGGTAGAGAGAGTGAGAGATTGAGTAGAAATTCGCAAGACCAAAACTCCATTCAACTTCTTCATTGAAGATTCTGTTAGCAGCCCTCTACAAAGAGAGGTTATAACAGATAAGGTATAACAAGTGTTGCTAAATACACCTAAGAGAGAGGTCATAGCTAATGAGGTGTAACAAGACTTGCTATACACACCTATTAATGCATATACTGAGAGAGAGTACATTGGACTAAGCAAAAGAGGTTACACACACCCCTGCAAAAATATGGAGTAGATTCCAAAAACTGTTGTTCCAAAACCACTAGCCTCTATGATCAACACATCCTACACCCTGTGGTCTAAAACCATGTGATTTGAAAATTAATTGTCTATAGGTGAAGCAAACAAAATTAATCACTTATAAAGTCAGTCAAATTATTATATGATGCAAACAAGTGATATATGCATCTGCATGGAGGGAAAACTTAGAAAATAATAAAAGCATTCACATTAATACTCTTATCATTTCTGCGAAAAGAAAAAAGAATGTGACTACTAAGTATGAGATCCCTTTCCCTTATATGTTTAAACTTGCATGTATGATGAACAAAAAATGAGATTCTGATGTTATTCCGTAAAACCTGAACACAGAACACCTCAAACTAAAAATTAATTTGGACTCTTGCACCAAAGTTCTCATTTACCACCCAACTGAATTAAAGACCAGAAACGGTTGGAACTAGATAAGGGTTTGATCAATTAGCATCAAGCTGACCTAAGACAAGAATCACTAGAAAAACATTATCACAAGTTACATAAATTCCAAAAAAACTAGGAGGTGATGAAAAAACAGACTTTAGATAACTGATATTGTATGAAAAATGGAGCATCATAATATCATATATTTCTGTGGTCTATGTCAACTTTGAATGAGTAGTAGGTAGATAAGAATTAAAACTATAACTTTCCGTTATTTTCATTCTCCCAACATTGTTGTGCTAGTACCTAATAAAATGATAGTAACGTTACGAACAATATAAGGGGCTTACCGGCATGTAATAACCAGTGTCAGGAGTTCCATCCAAACTGAGAGTTGGTGCCAAGACCATGGTAAACTTATCACCAACACGAAGTGGGTAGATCTCTATATTGACATCCAGCTGCATGTTCATTTCAAACTGCTGACTGTCCGCCACAATTCGAGATACTACCATAACACCATTAACAAATGATACATCAACAACCTGAGAACTCAAATTCAAAACTTAACTAACAGTAAGAACATACCTTTATCGAACTTCTTTCCATCTGGATCTAATCCTTTCACCTCGAAGATGTCCTCAAACAGATGCTCGGCCATCCTAAAGCAAAATTTGTCTCAACTACCACCAATAAAAAAAAAACTCCGAAAAATTACAACTTGCAAAGTCTGCCGTCCAAAGTTCATATATTTTCGAGAAAGAATTCCCAAATTGCTAAAAGAATCAATAGAAGAGAAATTTACGGCTACCCATTAATCAAACAACCACAACAACAACAACTAAGCCTTTTATCCCAAGTATTTGGAGTAGGCTATATGAACCAAAAAGAATCACGCCGGATCGATCACGCCGGATCGATCACTTTGATACCCATTAATCAAAACGAGCTCAAAATTAATGGGTAAGAATGAGAAATATCAAAATTTGTTGAAATGAGAGCAACCCAGATAGAGAAACTGATCAAAATCAGAGAGAGAAACAAAAATTATGGTTGGGGACAAACTAAACCCTAGTTGATTTTGCCAACAAATTGGTTTGAATGGAAATTAAAAAGACAGAGAGCTTACTAGACTGAGGTTGATTGAGATTGGTGAGAACTTTCTTCTACTCTTGGCAGCTGGCGATGATCGATGATTATTTTAGTTTCTGTGTAGACAGTATATAACTCTATGAAGCTCACTCTTTGTTGAACCATAGACCCGTAGAAACTGTGGAACTAGCAACTGGGCCCGTCCGGCACAGGCCGTGCCAGAACAAGCCCGTGGCACAGGCAGGTCAGGTCAGATGCAGCCCAACACTTTTTTTGGGATGTTGACTGGTCTGGCCATGGCCCGTTCCATTTGGGCTGGCCCACAATATTTTTTAAAAATTCAAATATGTTTTTCAGAAATGAACTAATTTAAAATTTGTATTTTCAGCTTTCAAATTGTTTAAAAAATTAAGGAAAACTATAGCTATTTTCTAAACTTTATTAATAATTTCTAAAATCTAAAAACAATCTTAAAAATTTAAAATTAACAAATATAAATAAAAATTATTCAGTTTTGGCTAAATTATAGTGACGATAAACTCAAATTTAAAAAACAAATTTCATTGCACTCAAAGTTTCCAAATAATAAAATTAAACTCTATAACAACTCATTGGAATATCATACTAAACCGAAGGAAGGGATTAGGACCTTAATTGTCACCCTCAACTTATTTGTCGTATTAACTCCTAGAGTCTTATGAGTTCTAATTGAAAAAAAAAAACAAAAATTACAAATTATTGCAGCGTCTCCAATCATATACTAAAATCTTCCATCTTCACTCATCATCGGGGTCATTTTCTCAGTCTTGATTTCTGTTGTCCGCATGAAACCAATATTTCGAATAGACGCACATCTCTAATATGCTTTTCACCATTGACCTTTTCCACTTCGTCAACACTCGAACATCTACATTAACAGTAGATTCCGATACTATTGTAGACAAAAATGGTGTTAGTATATCACATGTCATGGTATAAAACACAGGATAAATTTTTTTCTTGTGATTTCCACCATGACAAAATATCAAAATCCTCATATTTCTCTTGCTTAGAGCTCCAAGACAATTAATGTATAATGAAGCTTCTTAAATGATGCGTGAGCAACTTTTGTTTTTTACATGTTGATAATACACCAGAAAATAATTTATTTTTTTACACTTATATCCCTAAATGAAGTAGGTTAAGATACTAAGGTTGGGGTTTATTTCCGTAAAAATCTTTATATATAGAGTACATAATATCTAAACAAGTTCTAATATAAAAAACTAAACCTAAAACATTATTATCATTATCCAAATTTCTATGAAATTCTTGATTTAAAAAATATATATCTAGTAATTTACAACGAGGATCCATAACAGCTCCAAAATATAAAAAGATAAAAAAAAAATTTAGATAGTTGTTAAATTTAATTTCCATGTAAGATAACAATATTTTGAAGAAAATTATTTTCTCTAAGTACTAAAAAACTCTACTACTTTCAGTTAAAACATAAAGCAATGTTCTAAAATGCGTTTTCAGTATGCGTACGGTCGAGGACCGCATAACACATAATAGGATTACGTGCCGATTATGCGGATTACGCAGAATTATGCGGAATATTAATATTTTAATATATATTAATATAATAATTATAAAAAATTGATATATTAAGTGCTATAAAATTCTAAAAAATTATAAATAATAACTGTAAGCATGTAAAATGAATATAAATTGGCTATAATCCAATTACAAATTACAAAATTACAAGATGCATGTACAAAATTACAAATTACAACGAACATATGACAATAATCCACATATTGCTAGTACATGATATGTGTATGATAAGTTTCAGTTCGGGGACTTGTGAAATTACAACAATTCAAGATGCATGTACGGTTAGAATATAGAAATAATCAAGTATTAAAGAAATCAAAATTGATTATAAAAGCTTGTGTTCACATAAGTTTGAAAAAAAATTCTAAATTGTTCAGCAATTACTGCACATACATACTAATAATCAAATACAAATAGAAATTAAATTGCTAATCAAGTCACTAAACTGTACATTACTCCTCAATAACTAAATCCAACAAATTTTAAGCAAGATTCAACTTCTTTATCAAACAAAACTCCCCTAAAAGTTTGTGCTGCAGAATTATTTCAAAAGAACTCAGCTATTATTTCAAATTACTGATGTTTGTGCTGCAGAAGTGGTGTGGTCATCGATGAAGGTGAAGAACAAAAAACAAAAAAAATCGGCTAATGGAGGTGAAGAATCAAAATAATGCAGTGGCCGAATCTCCCCTTTTTTCAAAATAACTCAAACCCTAAATTCTACTCAGTTAACAGTTAACACAAAAATTGTCTCAACTCATTTTCCACAAATAAAACCCTAGCCCTAATTTTTCCGAATATTTCCTTTCACCAAAAAAATTCAAACCCTAAAATCAACTCAGTTTACACAAGATAATCATCAAAAATGTTCAAGAAGAATAATACCCAAAAAAAAAAAAACCATCAAAACCCTAAAAAGATCCAAAATCTTAACTGAAAAAAAAAGAAAAAAATTACCTGCGCTGTCGCCGCCGCCGGAGAGCTCGCCTTGAGGACCGCAGCCGCCGGAGGAGATGTCGTCGAGTCGCCGATGAGATTGGAGGGGAGAAGTGGCGATCGGAGAGTTAGGGTTTTATTTTTTTCCCGCTGGGCTTGGGAGCTTCGGTTCCGGAGAATTTGGGAATCGTCGATTCGAAGAGGAAGGGAAATAAATAATGGGTTGCGGGTAAGGGTCGGGTTTTGGGTGAGGTTTGGGCGAACTTTTATCATTCAAAACCCGATAACCCGTTTACAATGAGGATCCGTAACCGCTCCGAAATATAAAAAGATATAAAAAAAAATTAGATAGCTGTTAAATTTAATTTCCATGTAAACTAACAATATTTTGAAGAAAATTATTTTCTCTAAATACTAAAAAAACTCTACTAATTTCAGTTAAAACATAAAGTCCTAAATGAGTAATTGGATGATAGGTTCCAAAAAATATTATTTTAGTATTTTCAAAAATAACCAAAAACCAAGAAATACATTATATAAGTTTTGATTCAATATCGTTAAATCATAAATTATCAATATCAGTATATAATTGTATTACAATTTTGTAAAGAAGGCAGTCACTCAACATATGATATATTGAGTTTCAATAGATTCTAATATCCGAAGTTAAAAATATAGATTTTAGTTAATACATAAAAAAATTCACTTAAATATTTGTTTTCTAGGACGGCTAGATATTATGAAAAATTTGACATTTCTAAGTTTTATAGTAGAATTTTTAATTATTCTTAATTTATCTTGCACATACAAGTTTATAATATGGTAAACCAACGCAAATATAAAAAAAAATTATCCAAAATTAGTCTTGTATAATTTTCAAAGTAATCCATTGCTGCAGCATTTTTAGAAGTATTGTCAAAAAAATTAAAATTTTTTCTCAATTCCGAATGTAGTAAAAACATCCATAATAAATTAAGTATGGTTTGAAATAGTATGAGGAAACTCAAATTTTCTAAAATAATATTTTTTTTTTTTTTTTCAAAGATCATTTATCATCAACATTATTTGTAGCACCACAAATATAATGATTGTTGTTTAAATCTTCCCACCAACAATTAGAAGTAATCGAAAATCTATAAGGAAAGAATAAAATATACCAATTAGAGTTTGTTTCTGCTCTTCATAAACATTATTGATATCATATTTGCATGTTCTTTTAAGAACTTTTTTAAATTCAATATTATACATTGTATTTATGTATTTTTTTTAAAATCGTTTTTTATATCATACTATAAAGCTATTCAGTCTTAACGAGAAACGAAACTAAAGTACTTAGGCCAGTTACAAGATTATATCTATATGTATCATAAGTGCTAATCTGAGTTTATTGTGTTTGATTAGTGTAGTGTGCTTTTGTGGTTTCTCTTTACATGACCAGTATCGCTACTTTTAGGAATGAATAAACTTTTTAACAATATTTATATCTAACATTTCTAATACCTTCTTCCACAAATTTTTCCAAAATGGTTCCAGATATCTGATTTAGAAACTTAAGATGAAACTGGTGTATCGTGTGAAGAATGACTAGTAGTAACTTCAATAGAAATATTAGAAGATACAATATGACTAACAAATTGTGAGATATAGTCATAATATTGTGATTGAGAGAATGAAATAATGATCTTATAAGTTAGAAAATATTGTAAACCTGTAAGTCAAAAAATATTAAAAGCATCACCAAATCGTTAGTTAAACTAGTAGTAGATAACTGTGCAGCCATTTTAATTTTAAAATTAGAAAATTATTATCAAATTTTTAAAAAATAGATGTGTCCCTCAACCTTAAAAGCCGAAGGAGGTTATTCTGCATTAAAGTTGAGAGATAAAGAGAGTTTTGAGATGCTGAGAGTAGAAAGTCTTAGTGACGATTTTATTGAGAGCCCTGATCTTAATTCTACAGGAAATTTTTGAAATTTAGAAAGTATAAGATAAGGATGGAAATATATTGTAATCTAATCAAATATTTGATTTAATATTATCTAATTTGATTGAATAAATTTTGTCCTCATTTGATCAGGAGAAGATTTGGCAGAATCTCTGAGATCTCCAGTTTGATTAAATAATATTTAATTTAGATTTGACTAGATTTAAGATCTTCATCCACTTTAATTCTTCTTGGATTCTTTGAGATATTAGCAGATGTGGGCCTCCTCCTTATCAATTTTTCCATATCAACAAAACCCCCTCCAAAGTTTTTTGAATCTCGTTGTTAGTTTGTAACGAGTTTTGAAATACTTTGGATTTTTAATTTGATCATGGGCTTGAACCGGTCATTGATTAATGAGTTGTTTAATCAATAACTGCCACAGGTGATCATTAACATAGCAGTCATTGATGACTTGTTGATGTAGAACTTTGAGGGCATTTTTTAGCCGATCTTCTTGATTTGTCTTTCTAACTCCCTTTTTTATTTTGCAATGGATGATGAATTTTGCACCTTGTTGTTTCTTTTGTCCTGCAAACATAAATAAAAAAATATTTCAGTTGCCTTGAATTTAATGCATCACTCTATGCTTTTGTGTTATGAATGATTGTGGTGATGGAATTAGCGAGAGCTAATTACAACTTGACGATTTTGAAAATAAGGATGGTGTTTTGTGATTGAAGTGAGTGGGTGAAAGATGAGCGGACCCAGGAAGAATGGATGATTAGTGGATATGAATGAGGAAGATGGAACTTGTTTAGGATGTGGGAATACCTTAGCAGGCTGAATGTGATAGATATAATGACCAGGTCATAGGCAGAGGCGCATCATTGTACATGCCGAGGAGATCAGATCAAATTCAGGGAAGTGACTCGTCTGGATAACAGATAGAACCAGAATGATCGGATTAGGATCAAAGGATCATAAACAGAGATATGACTGACGTGCCTATGGGGTGATTCGTCTGAATAACAAACAGAATCAGTGATTATTTGATTGAGATTGAAGAACCATGAGCAGAGTTGTTCAAAAACGTACCCATGAAACTTTGACAGAGGTATACTATTAAGCATATCAAGATTGCTTGGCATGTTTAATGGGATATTTCTCCCCTTTGCCTTTTCGGCATTGGGTTGTTCCTACCCCCGATATGATAAAACTGGTTGAGAATTTTAGTTTCCTCTTGACTTTACCTCAAGGACGTTGGGTTGTCCGCACATTCTTTCTTATCATAATAGGTATCTGTTTAATAGATTGTTAGAGCATGATCGGGTGAGGGTCGAAAAACCATGGACAGAAATGTTCAGAAAACATACCCATGGGGTCTCGACAGAGGTGTTCAGAAAACGTACTCATAAGATCTTGACAGAGATGTTCAGAAAATGTACCAAGGGGTTTCGACAAAGGTGTACTGTTAAACATACCGATGAGATCTCAGCAGAGGTGTTCAGAAAACTTATTGAGGTGACCGTGTTAGGGTCAGAAAATCATGAATAGAGGTGGTCAGAAAACATACCCATGGGATCTTGGCAGAGGTGTTCAGAAAATATATCAAGGGGTTTCGGCAGAGGTGTGCTGTAAAACATACCGATGGGGTCTCAGCAGAGGTGTTCATAAAACGTACCCATGGGGTCTTGGCATAGGTGTTCAGAAAATGTACAAAGGAATTTCGGCAGATATGTACTGTTAAACATACCAATAGAATTGGACTTAAATTATGGAGTAGCTCGCCTGACTGACAGATAGAGCCAGCGATCATAGGGTGTATTATTTGTGTAATTACTCAAATTTCGCTGTCAGAGATAAGATCTTAACATGATATGTTCGATTGTTGTTTTTAAGTTGAGATAATTTGAATCTCGTTGTCAGAGATAAGAGTTTAACTTGACATATTTGGTTGTTTATTTTAGATGAGATGATTTGAATCTCACTGTCAGAGATAAGAACTTAACATGACAAGATCACAGAAATTTTAGTAAACCCCCAGCTATCAACGGATTTGACATGTTTTTACTAATCGCTGTTTGCATTGGGCTAGTCATGTTGTTCCTCTCAGTATGATGAGTTGTCGAATGTTTTGTTTGGACTTAGATGTCAAACGTTCCCTCTTCTCTTTACCTTTGTAGCTGTGGGTTTATTGTGACAAAGTTTGTCATGAAATTTTTTACAAACCCCCAATTATCAACGGGTTTGAGGTGTCTTTACAAATCGCCATTTGCGTTGGGCTAACTATACTATTTTCCTCAGCATGGTAAGTTTGTCAAGGGTTTTATTCGGGCTTAAATACCAAACGTTCCCTCTTCTCTTTACCATTTCAGAATTGGAGAAAACCCCTAGTAAAATGGGGTTGGCGAGAAATTTTCGATTTCTCTTCCCATTGATTTTGATAGCATTGGGCGGTTGATTTATTAGTTTTCCCTTCCTTTTTTTTAAGGTAGCAGATGTAGTATTTTTTTAAAGAATTTACCGTTAATAGGCATCATTATATTGTCGTCGTCTTGATTTATCGTGCGATAGGCTCCGTTTGAGTAGACAGCTTCTACTATAAAAGATTCTTTCCACTTGGGTTCAAATTTTTCCTTAGTCTTGTGGGTCATGGTCATTGTTTTTTTACAGCTAAAACCAAGTCTCCTTCTTTGAAAGTTCTTTGTTTAATTTTTGTGTTAAATGCCCTCGAGATGCATGCTTGATACAACTCGATTTGTTGCTACACGTTCAGAATGCAAGCTTAGCCCTATATCTGTGAGCTTAGCCTCACGTTTTAACCTGGCATAGCCTCGCAACTGCGCTAGTATAACTTCGCGTTATACGCGGGTTTGAACTTGTGTGTTGGTTTAGCCTCGCACATTAAGTTAGATTCATGTGCTGACTTACCCTCACATATTGAGCTAGCTTCGCATTTTAGTTGCTTACATAACTTTGTACTCCATGCAGGCATAGCCTCACATTTAGATGACTTTACGCTGGCTTAACGTCGCATTGTATGCGGAGTTTAGGTTTGCATGCAATGTTTATTGGACTTGGGTCTCACCCCCTGCGTGGGCCGCATTTGACTGGTTACGTGCCTATTGTAAATCAACGGGCCACGCGAGGCTGATAATTAGCTTCACATTTTGGACTTCCTCGCGCTTTGGATTAAACTCTTGCGCTAGATTTGCCTCGCGCGCTAGCTTAGTCTTGCGTACTGAGGTTTTACGCTAAGTTGTAAGTTAGCTTTGTGTTATGTATTTCTTGCAGCTATAGAAATCATGAGGGCTGCCAGATAGTCACACGTCTTGTTATTTGTATGCAAGTGTTTCGTATTTCAACTATTTTATGCAGGGCTGATAATTAGTCTCGCATTTTGGAGTTTCTACGTAAAGCTGAGGCATAGCCTCACGTCTTGATTACCTTAGACATGTTTATCTTGCATCTGAATTGCTATACGCATGCTTAGCCTCGATTTGGATTACTTCATGCTAGCATAGGCTTGTGTCACTCATTGGCCTCATATATGGGCATTACCTCGCATCTAGATAAATTTACGCTGGCTTGGTCTCGACTCAGTCTTGCATTTAGATGAGTTTACACTGGTTTGGTCTTGAGTTTAGTCTCACATCTAAATAACTTACGCTGCTTTGGCCTCGCGTTGTTCACAGGTATTAACCTCGTGTACTTCATGCTGGCTTAATCTCACATTGTATGTCGCATTTTGTCTCCATGCGTATCTTTATTTGGTTGGATATAAATCTCACCCCCTGCAAGAGACTTGTTTGGCTTTCCATGGAGTTCGTCATATGATAATAGATTATTTTCATGTTCGTGGTAAACCATGCGGAATTGAATCTTAGCCTTTCGTTCTGATAATTCTGCGCAAGGCTTAGACTTGGCCTTGCATTCTGGCACTTTTACGTTAGGCTAAAACTTACATTTGCATTTTGGTTTTTCTATGCAAGGCTGGAATTTAGTATCGCATTCCGATTTATCTTCAAACTCTGAATTAGCCTAGCGCGCTGTATTAATCACGCATGCTGGTTTAGTTTTGTGTATCGAATGCTTCATGTCATGCTGCAAGTTAGCCTTGTGTTCTGCATCGTCTTCCAACAATGGAAACCGCACGGGTTGCTAGATAGCCTCGTATTTTGCTATTCTTACGTAAATATTATCCTCGCATATTAATTATCTCACGCGGTGCTATAAATTAGCCTCGCTTTCTGGAGCTTCCATAGCCTTACATCTTGACAACTTTATGCGGACTTATTTTCATGTCATACGCATGTATTAGCCTAGCATTCCAGTTTCAGACTTGACCTTGATTTATACACAAGTTTCTCTAGATGTGGGTCCCACCCCCTGCGTAGACCTCATTTGGCTGGTCATAGGGTCCATTATAGGGCAACAAATTACTTCCACCTCCATTGTAGACTACGCAAGGCAAAGCTGAGTATTTGTCTCGCATTTTGATACTTCTACGTGGGGGTTGAGTCTTGACTTTATATTCTGGCACTTCTGCTGGGTTAAAACTTAGTCTTGCATTTTTAAATTTTCTGTGCAAGGGTGATACTTAACCTCACATCTTGGCAACTCTGTGCTAGGCTAGAACTTGAGTTTGCATTTTGGTTGATTTTAGCAATTTTCAATGTTTTGAGGAGATAAGTTCATAGAACTTGGTATAAGGTTCAATTCTCAATAGTTACACACAAAATGATATTTGAAGATCTGACGGAAAAAATATCAGCACACAAAAGATGCAACATTAGACCTTTCATCTGTCTCCATATCATGATAAACATTCCAACAATAAATTCAGTCTCAATTCTCAAGATTAATGCATTATGCCGTTTTGGCTATCCAGAAGTGGTCAAAGAGAAATAACTTCCACACGTCCGCTATCTATCGGTGGGCACGTGACATTCTCAGCTAGTGCAAAATCCATTAAATTTTTGTTCGATGGTTTTCTAGACCGAACCGTTGAGTCGGACTAAATATTCCGATTTGTATTGGTTTGAAAAAGTTATCAAGTGGGACTTGGTCTTGTGGCCAAAAGAATATTAGAGTGAGTTGGTGAGTTGGTACCCTCTAAAAGGCATATTGTTGTTTGTTGATCCGATTAATAACCGTAGAGAATTAATAACTGTAGAAAACAGTTCCCGATGAGTGACGAGATTCAGTCGATTCAAAATTTCAAATTTTGAATTCGAATCCAATGGAATTTGTGTGGTTAGACAAATACATGGTTTGGATGTCGGAGATATCTGCATGAAATGCCAGAGGTCGGACTCCAGCCTCTGCATTTAGACATAAGCAGTGCAATTGTCTACATGGCAGTAGCAAGTGTGATACAGGAACGATATCCATCGATATGAGCGTACGTATGAATAATCGTGGTGTATAGGGAAGATTGAAAGATGACGGAGTAGGTTTTCATAGCGAGTTTCATATTTACCAGACGGATACATCAACAATACATGATTGAGAAAAAACCTGCTTGTCTGTATTCCTTTGCATATACGTATGCAAAAGGAATATTTTCTATTTTTTGTATTTTCTTTTCTATTATCTGAAGAATGTTATATTAACATCTTTTTAATAGAACGTTAGAAAGCTTATACTTTATAATTTTATTTTAAAAAACGCACACAATGATATTTTGAAGATTTAGCAAACAAAAAAGGTAACATAAAACCTTAGAAAATTTCAACAACAGTAACAGTGGAAGTACTGCATCAAATTCACCAGTCACCGTCCGATGAATCACTATCGCTATCTTTACCGTTATCATTATTCATGTCCCCGTCTTCATCGTTATCATTATTCTTGTCGAGCGCAATTGCAACGGCCATAATAGCAGCAACAAAAGCATAATCCACATTTGGTTCAATGTCAATATCAAAAGCATCTTCCCCCAGTATTACGGTCTCAGTATCGTACTCTTCATCCATCTGAACATAAAATAAGAAATCCCAAACAAATGATATGAATATGAAAGTAATTATAAGAGCGTTGACGTAAGATGATGATTTTTTTTTGTTACCGTTGCTATGGCAATGTCCGATTTTCCAAGGAAGATCCGACAAGACCTGTCGAAGAAGCTGCCTTTAACTTGAAAGTCTGGGACTTTTTCGCTAATGTTTCTGGTCATGTAAACATTGTAATTCTCTTCCGATTGGAAATATTTGGCAGCTCTGATGCTGAATAGTTTGTTTTTGTTTTTTTTGTTTTTCCCGCTGTATGCTATCCATCTCTCTCGAGTGGTCATCAACTGAAAAATTAGAATGACAGAGTTATTTACGACTCAGACCCAATAAAATTAATATGTATTTCATTTAATTAAAAAAATAAGTAAACTCATCAGAGAGAGATATATTTTTTTAATCGAAGAAAAATCTTATAAAAAGTAGGAGAAAATTCACCTTCTTTTGTATAGTCATGATAGGACTATCATTAGCATCGACAAGGATCCGCTTGGTCCTTAGTCCGTAGGTGCGTTTCACCTTGAGCACGAGCTTATCGTCCGAGTCATAAATTTCAAAGTTTCCGATCGTCATCCAGTTCTTGCTCTTCATCGTTAGCTTTGTAGCGTACGGTAGCAAGAACTGCGGTCCGGCCACTACCACGGGCGAGGTAAGAGGTTGGACGGTTGGGGGGGCGGCGGCAGGAGGGAGAGTGCCCGCCGGCACTGGGGTATACATCGGATAGCTAGGTTGCATAGGGTTGCTGGAATGGCCGATAGGGGGGTGCCCCGGCCGCGGCATGGGGGGATAAACGGGCAGCGTTGGGGGGTGACCAGGCTGCATCGGAGGGTAGTGCGGATGAGCCATGGTCTCCCAATGAGGAAAAATTACAAAGACGAACAACTTCTCTCTCTCTCTCTCTCTATATATATATATACCCCAATAAAGTCTTCTCTTTATCGTGGTATATAAATTTTCCTACTAGATTGAAAATATTTTAATGCACAATGTCAACGGTATCGAATTTATTATCGTGGATGAAGGAGTACTGGCTTGGGAGTGCTTTTATCAAGACAAACAAATTATTAACATAGTGCTTTGGATGTGGGAAAAAAATTAAGAAGAAGTCAAAGTCATCGCATAAAGCTTACACCGAAGATAACGAGAGTTACTTGATGCGCCCATATTTTTCTTAATGGGTTCCAAAAATTAGGAGGAGAAATTATTTTTTCTCTAATTTTTGAGGCTCACTAAGAAAAACATGGGACAAACTCTAGCTATAGTCAACTGTTGTACAAAACACGTAAAATAAAAGGGAAAATGAACTTGTTATTTCAAGGTTACCTTGTTTTTAAAGCTTGCAAAAACGTAATGCTCTTCTCAACGCACACACTTTAGTTCGTTTTTCACAACAAGATGGACCTACAATATAGGTGTTAGCCTGCTCGTGGCGACCCACTAGGCCCAAATTGAGGTCGGCCAGACGACTAAAAGATTGGAGTCGCAGCAATAATATATAATTTAAAAAACAGCCCATGGGCTGCATAAGCTAATACGGCCTCAAAACGCACACAAAACCGTGAAATCGCCCTTCCTATGCGGACAGAGGCGCATAAGCGTTGTATGCGGCCGACCCCCGATCCTAATCCTATATGCGTTCGATCGTTTAACGAATTTCGGGTTGCAAAACTTAAAAAACCCGAAGACCTAACCCAATATAAGGCTTTCTGGGGTTCTATGAATAATCCGACCCCCAATCCTAGTGATTTTCTCGGTTTCTCGCCGGAGAAAAACCCTCGACTCCAAATCCCCCACCTCTCGCCGCGCCGTCTCCGATTTCTAGTCGGAACCGTCTCTTCCCACTTTTGATTTCTCGCCGGAGCGTTATATCTCCTCTCACCGATTCTCTCCTCGATTTCTCACCGTAACCGACTTATCTTCTCTCGATTTCTCGCCGGAGCCGACTTAACCAGATTATAATTCCCTCTCTAGCCCGCGTCTCTCATCGATTTCTCGCCGGAGCAGACTTTTTCCTCTCCTATTTTCTCGCCTATCCTCGCTGCTCGTTCTCTCTCTACCTGCTTTCAGACCGGGACCTGCTCTCAGCCTCAGGTAATGAAATTTGATCTGAAATTGGTCTTTTTTAAAGGGTTTTGTTGGATTTTGATGTGAGTTTGAGATTGGTTTTTGGGGAAATTTTATTAACAGTGGTGTGGATTGATACGGTGATATTGACGGCGTTGAATCTTGAAGGAGAGAGCCTGTTTAGTGTTCTGTGATCAGATCCTGCACCCAAAATAAGAGTTTTATTGAATCATACGATTAATTTCATAATTTTTTTAAAGAAATACCTAGATGGTAAGTCCCCACCATCCACCCCCACCCCCCAACCCAAACAACACGCCAATATTATCAATTTTGTGGTGTGTTTTTGGGTTTAGATTATTGGGAGGAGGATTGTAAACTTGATTTTTTGAATAGATTATGATTGGACAGTCAGTGGTAATTGGTTCTGTGGGAAGGAATTTGAGAAATACCCATTACATTTGTATAATTATCATCAGATTGGTTCTCTATACTGCCTCAATGCAGTTCTATATAACATTAGAATTAGATCTGCTTTCTGAAGAATTTTCTCAAATAATTGCTTCGTAAGACAATACCATATCAAATTTTCTTTAGTTATTATTGTCTAGAATCAACAAGTAGAGCAAAACATATGTTGGTATACTTTATTTTTTTCTCAAGTTATTGCTTGATAGATTATGACATTTGAAAGAGAAAGCCACTGTACTTTTCCTTGGTTGTGCATGTTGCATAAGTAAATCATAAATAGAATGCAAATTACCCAAGTGAATGGAATGCAAAGCAAAAAAAATCTTTTGATTGATTATGGCTGTTGAGAATCTTGGGGCATAGCAAATTACACAAGTGAATGGTTTATTTCTAACTTTTTTCCTTGCTTCAACAAGTTTGGTTTAGTAATTTGAATATTTAAACTTTGATATATTAATTAATTGATCCTCTTCTTCTAACATTTGCAAGTAAGTATTTGATCTTTGATTGATTTGTTGATTCACCATGACGAGCAAAGAGATAAGTTCTCTTCTTTTTTAATTTTTCATGGTAATGTCAATTTAATTTTAACTTTTATCTCCTTCAGTTCCTTCGTTCGTGATCCCTTTTGTGCCAAATTCAGAGACAAAAATGGCGACAGCATCAGGTAATTCCCTACCCCTTTCTCTAATTAGGCACTCTCACTCTTTATTCGGTTAGGCTTTTGGTCAGATGGGGAAGGTTAGGGTTTTTGGTGGGTTGTTGTCTAATTAGTGACTTAGAAAGCTTTTCGAAAAGATTTGCTTCTGAGAATTCGGGAAAATCCTTTTTTAAAGGGATGAGTTCTTTTTAATATGAGAATAGCATGATCTTGATCTCTTTTCTGATGATCTCTCCATTGTTAAAAAGTTTGGGATTAGTTAAGAGTTTATCCCAAAAAAATGCAGCTTTAGTTCTTCGTGCCTTCCTGTAATTGAAGGATGCTGTAGAATTTAATTAACCTTCTAAGGAAAATAAATTTGGACTGAGCAAAATTAGTTCTTCATTTTAGAGTTGGTATTCAAAAAGGCCATTTTTTTCCCTATTAAAAAAACTGTTGCAGTTTGCTTATCATTCTCTATGAAGATATTTTTTGTTCTTTTTTTGCATGGAGATGCTTGCTCAAGTTTTAACCTGGAGTAGTGATTATATTCAATACTTTACAATGTTGTCATGCTATTAACTTATATGATTTGTTGCACAACTCAAATTCCAACCAGCAATATTTCACACAATATAGATGCTTATGCCTCATCCTTAACACTAATAGCATGTTAACAAAATCAGGTTAAATTATAAGTTCTGCTACCAAAGCTTTCCATTATCTAAAATAAAGAGCCTCCTCGCCAGTAAACCTGTTTTGGATTACAGAATTAACCTTAGCTTTGCATATTTCACATGCATGACGTCATGCTTGTGTATTAGTTTGCAATTATACGTTTTCTTTGTAAAAACTTTTAACTCCCAAAAGAAATGAACTAATGGGAATTTTTAACAGATGAAAGATTAAGTTAATTTCTACTGGTCATGTTATAAAACTAGCCCCAACTTCCTCGTTTTAGTGCAATATCAGCAATCACGTCCCTTTGACTTACCCACATGTTTGTTAGCTTAAATTTTAATCAAGTAAGATGTCTGTATTCTTGCTGACATGGCAAGGAGATGGATAAAGTAGTCTAATTATATTTTGTATATTGCAAAAATTAAGAGAACCGTGTATTTTATTTCTTTAGTATAGATACTAATTCAGTTTTAATTCATTTCTAGCAGAATGTAGGGTATAATATTTGCATATATGTGTTAAGAAAACAAAATCCCACATAGAGAAGTATTCGTACTCTAAAGTCAAATATGGTATTTTCCAGTTGTATAAGGTTATATGTTTAAAAAATCCTCAAAATTATTGTAAGCATCAAATGTCTCCAGATATGCTGTTTAAGGACTGCTAGTAAGATTGTCCCAATTATTTATGGCTAGTAAATGTTGCTTCTGGTTAATATAAGGGGGCAACTCGTTTGGGGGTTTTGGCCGCGTCCCACTTCTATCTCCATCATCTTGAGTAGGGAACTTGGGGAACTCCATAGTTCTGTTATTCAACATAGATGATATAAATTTTGTCAAGAAACTTCCTTTTGCATTGTTCAAGTTATATGAACATCTACAGTAGAGTAGTTCCACTATATTTACGCTACAAACTTCTTTTAGAATGTAAGACATAGAAATTACTCCGTTGGAATGTTGATAGAATCTACTGCTGGTCGAATTGATCCAACTAATTGTATCACTTATGTAGATGTGGGATATACTTGGGGTATTGTTCTGTTTATTGTTAGATTTAAGATTTTTGCTGTTACATGTGGTCTTGACATAAGGGCATTGCTTTGTATGTGGTCGGAGAAAGCACGCATTCTTGTCTATGTTTTTCTTCTTATTCTTCTTATTCTTTTACTGAAATAAGATGACTGATAAAAAAAACTGTTTTTGGATTTTTTTTTTTTTCCGCCAAGGTGGCAATAATTTTAGAAATTTATGTCTTTTCTGCTATTCATTTACTCTATTTGAATTTAATCATATTTCATCATGAAATAACTTTTAACTTGTATCTTCTTTATTAATTGCAGTGTCCTTCAAATCACGAGAAGACCACCGAAAACAACTGGAATTGGAGGAAGCACGTAAGGCTGGGCTTGCACCAGCTGAGGTCGATGAAGATGGAAAAGAGATCAATCCTCACATACCTCAGTATATGTCATCTGCTCCTTGGTATCTTAATGCTGAGAGGCCGGTAAGCCCCATATCTCAGTCTTGTTTCCTCTTCTTGCTTTTATCAAGACTCCTAGTTTTTATGTCCTGATGATGTTTTTTTTTTTTGCTAGAGCTTGAAACATCAAAGGAAATGGAAATCAGATCCAAATTATACCAAAGCATGGTATGACAGGGGTGCAAAGATTTACCAAGCTGATAAATATAGAAAGGGTGCTTGTGAAAAGTAAGTATTTCCTTTTGTTTCCCCTTTTATCTTTTGGATAATTTGGTTATTATAGGTTACTTCTCGTTGTTATGAAACTTGTTGATGCAACTCGGGGCTCTAAGTGAGTTGCAATAGGTTACTTCTTAATGTTCTGATATGGTATGGACTTATTCTACGATGCTTGTTTTTATTCATTTTCATTTTTTTTCTATATATTTGACAATGTTATAGAAGTAAAATGAAATCTATTCTGTAATGCATGTCCCAACTGTTTCATGCTATAGTCATGCCACTACATGAAATCATCATACCTGTTGACATTATATTTGAGTTTTGACATATACAGGAAACACCCATGATATATTCCTAGACTTATGCAGAGTAGTTTTTTTATTTTATCAATTCATGTTTTAAATTTTCATCAGATAAGCTGGTGTTGCTGTACCTAAAGTAGTAATTAAAAAAAAAAAATGAATCTTTGCAGTTGTGGGGCAATGACTCATGACAAGAAGTCATGCATGGAAAGACCAAGAAAGTTGGGAGCTAAATATACAAACATGCATATAGCTCCTGATGAGAAGGTGGAGGCTTTTGAGCTTGATTATGATGGAAAACGTGATCGCTGGAATGGGTATGACGCCTCCACTTATGCCCGTGTAATAGAAAGATATGAGGCTAAGGATGAGGCGAGGAGGAAATATCTGAAAGAGCAGCAGTTGAAGAAACTAGAGGAGATGAACAATAATCAGAGTGGCGGTGAGGGTTCAGTTAGCGAGGAGGAGGATGATGAGGATGATCTGAAAGTAGATGAGGCCAAGGTTGACGAGAGCAAACAGATGGATTTTGCTAAGGTGGAGAAGCGTGTGCGTACTACAGGGGGTGGTAGCACTGGAACAGTCAGGTAAATTGTTGCAGCTAGCTATTAAATTTGTTTTAGATTATATGGAAATTACTTCTTTTATTGGATTTTCTTTTTAGGTTTTATTTAATAAGTTGAAATGGTGGGAAAAGAGACTTCTTAAGCCGAAGGCTTACATATTTTTGTTGAATGTCTCTTGTCAGGAATTTGCGTATTCGAGAAGACACTGCAAAATATCTCTTGAATCTTGATGTTAATTCTGCTCACTATGACCCCAAAACTCGGTCAATGCGTGAGGATCCACTGCCGGATAGTGATCCAAATGAAAAGTTTTATGAAGTAAGTATCTTGGGAGTTTTAACACTCTTTATAATTATATTATGAATTCTACAAAGCTTATCGATATGCTATTAGTTCTATTGTTCTTTATATATTATTCATTCATTTACAAATTTACTTCAGGGGGACAATCAATATAGAGTGAGTGGACAAGCAATGGAGTTCAAGCAGCTGAATATTCATGCTTGGGAAGCCTTTGAGAAGGGACAAGATATTCACATGCAAGCTGCTCCTTCCCAAGCTGAATTGCTGTTTAAAAACTACAAGGTAATTAAAGAGAAGCTGAAATCTAAGACGAAGGACGCCATAATGGAAAAATATGGAAATGCAGCATCAGATGAGGCCCTTCCACGAGAACTCCTCCTAGGGCAAAGCGAAAGAGAGGTTGAATATGATCGTGCTGGTAGGATAATCAAAGGCCAAGAGATGGCTCTTCCAAAGAGCAAGTATGAGGAAGATGTATATATCAATAATCACACCAGTGTTTGGGGTTCATGGTGGAAGGATCACCAGTGGGGCTATTTATGCTGCAAGCAGCTGATCCGCAACAGCTACTGCACGGGCTCTGCTGGAATAGAGGCTGCAGAAGCTGCAGGGGATCTCATGAAGGCAAACTTGGCTCGCAAAGAGGCTGCAGAAGAGAAACCTGAACAGCCTGAAGAGAAGCGGCTCGCCACGTGGGGAACTGAAGTTCCAGATGACTTGGTTCTTGATCAGAAACTTCTTGCAGAGGCTCTGAAGAAGGAGGATATGAGGAAGAAGGAAGAGAGGGATGAAAGGAAGCGTAAGTACAATGTGAAATGGAACGATGAGGTCACTGCCGAAGATATGGAAGCCTATCGAATGAAGAGGGTTCATCATGATGACCCAATGAAGGACTTCCTCCACTGATCAGCCAATTAGGATACCTATTTCTAGTCTCTTTGAGCTCTTAGAAGCTTTATAGCGGGGGGGAGTTTTAAATAGCTTTGCTGCTGTATGTAGCAGTGGCTGAACAAATCTGCCTGTGAGTTTGTGTTAATTCTGCTGTTTGTTATTCTATCATGACATATTTTTTCAGAGATTGTGTATGATGATTGTAATATTTATGTGTGGTCTTGGCCTCAGTGCTTCTCTACTACAAGTATAGTGTCATGCATCTCAATCGAATTTTTTTTTTAAAAAATAAAAAATAAAACTGAATCAAGAGAATTGATGGATTACATCTCATCTTTTATTTATTCCTATATTCTCTTGTAATTCTTGTCATACTTCATGATACATTGACTGTTTTAACATGTTTCTTCTTTTCGAGCTAACAGGTTTCTTTTTAATCCTCGCGAGGACCATGGAGAACAACTCAAACTGGAGGAAGCACCATGGATAACAACTCAAACTGGAGGAAGCACAAGGGCCAATTTTTGGCTAGTTCAATTTTTGGCTAGTTAGGTTCAATATTTTGACTTAAAAATAAAAATTTTATTTTTTAATTTAAAAATTAGAATAAGACTGGCTAAGAATTAATTCTTGGATCCTTCATTCTCGTCATCTATATTGAATGTGGACTTGCCCCAGCCGAAGTCGACAGAGATGGAAAAGTAATCAATCTAGTGAGCCCACACTGTCCAGATTAAAAGCCTAAACCAAAAATAGGGCTCAATAGGAAGAGTGGTGTGCTCCTTTAGAAACTCCCCATGCAAAAAGCAAGTAATTTCTCCCATTCCCCCTTCCCCATTTTGCAAAGTAGGCCTGACCTTAGAATTTCTCCAAATTCTATCCGAACGTGTGGAGGCTGGCCCAAGGGCTCCCTAATCTGGCCCCCAAAAAGCCTGCTCCCTGCCCCGGCCCTTGCCATCTAAGAAATAGGTAATGAACCGAGTTGGCTTCTTAGGTCCAGTATGTCAATTGGGCCTGACCGCTGAAATGAGACCACCAACACGGGTCTATTTGAAAGGAGCGTGAGAATAATTTGCTTTTTATATAAATATATTTTTACTGTAATAAAAAGCATCCCGTCGTTCAATATCTAATAATTAAATAATAATAATAATCACAACAACAATAATAATTATAATAATATATCATGCTTTCTGGGTTTTTATTTATTAAAACAAAGCAATAGATAATTTTTAGGGTTTCTCTAAAGTCCCAATATAAAAATGGCGATCGCCAATGTTGCCTATTAGGGTCCATGCCAGGTAAATTTCTCCGATACTAACCATTGTTTCTTGTTTTAACTTTTGAATTTCGTCATCGTTTGTCTGATTCGTTTTCAAATTAGGTATTTTTCTTTTATTATATTGATATCTATTTGGAGATCAGCAATCGATAATGGCGCTAACTAGATGCTCACAAATAACCGTTAGATTGATGATATGTTATGTTCTAACTTAGATTTGTTTGTTAGATTGATGATATGTTATGTTCTAACTTAGATTTGTTTGTTTGATGAACGAGAGTATTGATATGATGATAATTGTTTGTGAATTGGGAATAAATTTACATACAGCAATCAAGAATAGAAACGTGGACGAAGCAAATCGAGTTAGTTGGATCCCATTATTAACTAATAATGCAGAGTCTTGCAGATAGATATGTGGATAAAAGATAACGACGCAAGCTTGTATGAGTCAAGAAACTTTCAATTGAAATGACATTTGGATTGATACACAGCATGTTCATGTCAAATCAACAATAACAGTAACATTCACTTGGAATGTCATAGGATTTGGGGCAATTTTGGTAAAGTTGTGCCTCTGAGATGAATACAAACCAAATGTACTACGAGCATTGATTCAATGCTCTACGGAAGGATCTTTCCGTTGTTGTGCCTCGTTCTTTTATGCTAATTTGATGAGGTTCTATGGTGAGTGGACGCACAAAAGTATGTAATCTTTCAAATGGGAAGTCTTAGTGTCAATGCTTGATTAAAATCAGGGGGCTATGTATGAGTATACTTGTGATTATACATTGTGTAGGAAAGAGAAGCTTATACAATTAGAGCTCATGTAATCTCAAAAGTTGGTTAAAGATAATTCTTTTGAAACTGACTATTTTTATCTGACTATTGATTAAGTTTGACAGCAGTTAGACGTGTTGCTTTATTGGGGATTTTGGCTTATATTGTGCTTTTGTGATGAACATTCTGAGTCTGAGATCTTTTCATATTCATCCTTAATATTTTAAGAAATTTTCTTGTTAAACAAGGGAAGCGTGGTGGATTTCTTTTCTTGAAGATTGCCAGCAATTAGACAAATTTGGTTGGTCTGTTCAATAGCATACTGCCATTTGACATCTTAAGGCAAGGACCTCCCTGAGCTCCCTCTAACACAGTTTCTTTGCAATCTACTAGGTGAAAGACATGCCAATTATTGAAAATCTGAGAAAAACTTCATGACTATGTATTTTAACAATGGGACAGATAATTTTGCAATGCTAAATTTGTGGCAATGGCATGACATATCAAAGGAGGGATGACATGCATGTCTCAATTAGGTATGCTTTTACTGCCAATTGATTTTGTGATTCTTCTTATCCAATAAAGATTTCCTTTTCTATTTTTTCCTCCTAGTTTCTTTTGTGACGTTCTGCAAGTTAGCAACAATCATGTCTCCTCCTTTTTTTGCAATTTGCCAATTTCTGGTCGTGCTTTTTTTTTTTCCCTTTCTTCTATCAAGAACTTTAGCCATTACTGTCCCTATGATCAAGTAGCCTGTTGCATGCATTGGTTTTCCTCTGTTTTCACTTGCCCTTGTTCTCTGCATGGACTGACAACACGAGGTAAAAAATTGAAGTGTGATTCAATTTTGTAACGATGTGATTTGGGATCAGGATGGTAGATTTGGTAGTGTCAATTGAAGGTTTGATTTGATGAGATTTCGAAAGAAGAAAGGGAAGTATAATCGAAGAGGATTGCATCTGCAAGGTTTAGATTTGGAGACTAGTGAAAAGGATAGGGCATAGGGGAAAACTTGTTTGTTATTCTAGTCTAAGAAACCCATGTGACTCTTATTTGTCTCAATAATTTATTTGCAACATTGTTGGATTGTTTTCCTCAGAGTATCATTGTTTTAAGTCCCAGATCCATTAAAATGTTGGTTTTTCCTTTCTCTGATACTAATTGCTCATTTATGTCAGCATTTAGATATGATGCTTCCAAAATTAGTAACTTGGAGTTACTTTTCTTTTGGTTATCTTTTTTTTCCCCTTCAAGACGGCATGTCTTGTTCACTGAGCTGTTGTAGTATTAAGTTATGAGGGCATCTTATTTCTGATGATCCTACAAATTAATTGTAATGACATCTCACACACGTCAAGGAATGAAGGAGAATCTTTCTTTTTGATCCTACTAATTAAATTTTTTGAGGAAGGTCCTACTAGTAAATTGTAATGACATTTTATATCAAAGAATGAAGGAGAATCTTTCTTTCAAGAAATTAGAAGCCTATGTGTTGATGTCAATTTTAATCAATTAAGATCACCGAGGCAATGTCAGGAAAAACAAACAACTGACCCTCCCTCACCCTTCTGTAAAATTTTCTTCATCAGAGGGAGCCACAAAGAGTAACCCAGCAGGGGGACTAGGGAGCACTGTGATTCATCCCTCCATAGATGCTTCCTTCAACATCCAATCCCTATCATCCAAAGCCGAGGAGAGCTGCTACTTGTCTAGAGTTTTTTGTCGTTGCAACCAATGTTGAAAATAACGCGTTATGAAACCCGTTATATTGCGTTACGTAACCTAACGGAACCTCAACACTACGTAACAACTGGAAATAACTCAGTGCACCGTAACAGTACGTTTTTTACATTATTTTACGTTATATATTACATAACGTTACGTAAAATTACGTTATGCTACATTATTTACAATTATTTTTTTAGTAATTTATATATTTTTGTTGATTATTATTTTGATTATTAGCAAATTGCTGTAATTTTTTTACTTAATTAGTTGTTGGCTTGTTTGATTGCTTGTGAAATTACTAACTTGTTAATTTAAATTTGTTTCCTTATCACTTAGTGTATTTCTCATCTGGTTGCTGAAAATTACTCATTGATTCTATTGAATTTTTAATTAAACTGAAATCAAGAATTATAAATAAGATAAATTGAACATTACAAAATATATATTACAACAATGATTATAACTAGAATTGAAATAAAAAAATTAGAATCTTGCTTTCTTGTTTAAATAATAAATGGAATTACGGTTGCAAACTTGATATAATTTATGAATATATGAAAAAAAAAACTTAATATAACATTTGAATAGATTATGTATTATAGAATGGTTTTATATTCTTTTTTTGATATTTTAAATTTATTTTTTAATTTATAAAAATTATTTTATATTGTTTCATATTTATTTTTATTAAATAAATAGGAAATTGCATAGCCTACGCTATATGCGACATTACCTAACAAAGCCAAAACGTTACATTACTGTTATCGCTATTTTAAACATTGGTTGCAACGTTTGGTCGACGTGATAGAGTTGGATCACGAACGAAGTAAAAGTACGGGCGACAGTGGTTGGGCGATGGAGTGACGGAGGTTGACTCTCCTTTCCTTTCGATGGTAATTAGAGTGGTTGGCAATGATCGCTGCCACCGTAGAGCAAGGTTTTTGAGTGTACTGTTGCCACTCGGGGCTTGGAGATGAAGGTGAACACAAATGCTGAGGTGGTGTGCTATAGGGTGCCTCCAGCCTCATTCCTACTTTGTACAAAAGTGTAAATCAAGAGAAGGAGCCTGATCTCGCACATCCAGATAGGGACGTGCGGGAGGAAGGTGTTGTACATTGAGCACGGAAAAGACTACTGCGGGTGTTGTGGCGGTGACTCCGACCTATATCGGGCGTCGAGCAGAGCGAAAACGCTCTCACTGGTGTTTGTTGATGGAGTTGGAGGGCAGAGGCAATACCAATGGTGGGCTGAGGAAGGAGTGGCGGCAATTTTCGAGCGGGTTTAGTTGAGGCGGAGAAAAGTGGAGAAGGCGGTGAAGTTGCTGGATCTGAGAAGGAGCTCAGATTCAGGGGAAAAAGTCAGAAACAAAAGAAAAAAAAATCAGAAACAATCCTCACTACCCCCTTCACCATAACCTCCATCATCCCTCCACCCTGCAAAAGAGAAAAAGAAAAAAAATAATCAAATCCTTACTTCCCCCTTGTTTGCCATGAAGTTTGATTTTATTAAACTTCTCAATAAAAAATTACAATAGGAACGGTTGCCCATTTATACAAGATGAGAATTGAATTTCCTTTGTTTAGTGTCGGGTTCTGTTATATCCGTGGATGACGATCTTGCTTTTCGTTGACCCTCCGAACGCAAGTTTTTCAGTTGGCAGTTTTTGCAAAGGTTTTGGATGCAGAGGTTTTTGAATTCTCAGCACAAGTGCTCAAGTGGAGATCATCCAATCCCTTTTTTAACCCAACCTTTAGCTATTTATAGAGGTCTAGAGACCTTTGAATTTGTGTAACTATCCAATTAATGGTCTTCTTGATTTGAGAATTAATTTTCTGTGTTTAATCTGCTAGATTTATATTAAATTCCCAGAATTTGTAACTGACATCTTAAATCCTCTAGATTTGTAACTGAAATGCGGATCTTAGTCTTTATATCCGCACTTTAGCTCTTTGGAGCTTACGTTTTATGTTCATACCCGTATTTGGGTGTTAACAAGGATAGTTTTTATCCTTCAAGACTTTGAAATGTAAACGTGACCCTCTAGTGCTCATGTGTTAGTTATATTTAGTCTTAATGAGCTCAGAAGAAAGGTCAAACGCGGATTTCTCTATGATTGATGATTCACATTTTAGTACACATGAGGATAGTTTTTATCTTTTGAGATTTTAGAATGAAAACGCGACTCTCTGGGGGCTCACGTTTTAGTTATTTCTAGCTTCAGTTATAGTTATTTCTAGCTTCAGTCATGAGCTCAAAAGATAATTTGGAATGCAAATTTCTCTTCAATTGTTGATCCACGTGTTAGTTTCTCATCTAGACCACATTTGTATTGAGACGGGGTTAGTTTTAACCTCACAAAGTTCTATGATCAAAACGCAACCCTGCATTTGAAACGCGGGTTCAACTTCGCATTTTAAAGTCAAATTAAGACATGGCCATGTGGGGTCCACATTCAACCTTAGCCTTTAGCAAAAACACGGGTCTCTCTGATGATGATCTGTATTTTTTATCTCAGTGCTATTCCCAACGCTTCTAAGGGTTGCGTTTTTCTATAGTTGGAGAGATCTCATGTTTCTTAACATCATGAGATCAAAACACGACCTTCATAGGTTTGTGTTTTCTTGTATTTTGAGAGAGATTTTATCTCTTGACATAATTAAATCTTAACGCGACTCTTAGAGGACCGCATTTTGATTTTATAAATGCATTTCCCAAAAATTTCGCCTACACCTCTATCCTGATTTTCCCCAAGCCTGTGCCCTCGTGGAACAATGTTGGCATTGTTCCTAAGGATTGGTTCTCGTGAAGAACGAGGGGGCCACGTGCGTATGGCCCGATTTTAGTTTAAAGTTTCAAATTTAAAATTTGAAAATTTTCAAATGGGCATACATTTTGAATTGAAAATTTTCCAATGGGCTTGAAGGAGTGGTGAGACACTGACTTAAATGGAATTTGATCCAACTGATCTAGTGGGCAATGCCAATTTGTTGAGTTATGTTAGAGATGAAATCGGGCCACGTGCGAATGGCCCGATTTCAGTTTAAAGTTTCAAATTTAAAATTTGAAAATTTTCAAATGGGCATACAGTTTGAATTGAAAATTTCCCAATGAGCTTTGAAGGAGTGGTGAGACACTGACTTAAATGGAATTTGATCCAATTGATCTAGTGGGCAATGCCAATTTGTTGAGTTATGTTAGAGATGAAATCCTCTGTTAATTGAGGTGGTTAATACAGTGGGCTGATGTGTTGGGAGATAACATGAGCAATTGAACGGCTTGTGACCAGACTATATGGATGCGGGTTGCAAGGCAAGATGAGGCCAACCGGAGGACCTTGATTTGCGAGTCGAGATGGTAGGGATGAAGCCCGAGCTCCAGAGGCGGGTGCCGGAACTTGCAAGCGAACACGGTAGTCTGCATTGCGATAGAGCCCTCGTCAGGGGTACCGAATATTTATTAGGTCTGTGTAGGGTCGATCGATGAACGCTTACTTTGTAACATGTTTGGGGTAAAAGTTAAACAGCAATTCAGATTTTTTGTGGTCATTTTTAACTATAGAATATGCAATATAGTCATCTGGTGCTTATATACTCAATATCTCCCTATAATAATTTTAGTGGTTCTCCTTAGGCATTTTATATAGTCTTTTATTTATTGTACTGTCCACTCACGAGTGAGAGACTATATATATATATATGATATATTGTACCTTGTTTCGTTAACACCTGTTTAATGGAACACGGGGGATTACCCACCGTTTATACTAAAAAAAAGAAGTAGGAGCCTGTCTTTTGCAAATAATATAGGCATAAGTTTCACTATTTACTTTCTTGTTCATCTTCACCACCTAGCCCGCCTTGCCCATCTAATTGCCCTTAAGAGTCTACTGTGAATTTAAGAGATTAACATAGAGATTGTATTGGATATATGATTTCTTTCTCCCACAAGCTATATCTCTACATCTTATTGTTAGTATTGTTTCAAATATGGTCTTAAGTTATATATTAAGTCTTCCATGCAAGGACTTCCTTCTAGAGTTCAACAGCGTGCAACCAGACAAATGTGGACTAGAGCTGCCAAACTTTAAGGATTTTTAGGTTTCATGTTTGGCATCGCGAGAATACACTAGTCTGTACTAATATCTTCTGTTTATATCATGTATAGTGAAATAATCTCTGTTGTCCCCCATGGACACAGGCTTCTGTTTCTAGCTACATGTGATGGTTGCTGCTATGTTCTTATTTTTCTATTGTTGATTGCTATCATTTTATGGAACATTTGATTCCAATGCTCTAAAATACGTTTTCATTATGCATGCGGTTCGGAAGCGCATAATGCATAAGCGGATTCCGTGAAGATTAAACGGATTACACAGAATTATGCCGAAATTTATTCTGTATTCTGCTGCATTAGATTCCTCCAAATAGTATGTTTTGTTTTTTGAGCAAAAACGGCGGGTGGAAGCCCTCCGCGTTCTATTAGCAAGCAGATAATAGAACTACAATAAAGTTTAAACAAAATACATAAAAGAAAACATCAAACCAGCTAGAAAAAAATAAAAAAAGCATACATATAAGTTTTCCAATGACAACTATTAGAACTTAAAAGTTTATCAGAAGTATCATCAGAACACCAAAAAGTCCACCAAAAGCATCAGAAGGCCACCAAATGGACTCCAAAAAGCACGACGATCACATCTGGGGCGGAGATGGTAGAGTGTCGCTGTCATCTTCGCCAGATGTTCCACCTGAGATCTTAACCCGCTCCTCGTCCGAGGGTATATTTGCCCAAAGAGAAATATCATGAATAATTGCGTGTGTACATGTATGTAATGGGCGTGCAGTAGAATTAAAGATTTTACTATTTCTTTCACTCCACACATTCCAACATAATACTGCTACTAGGGATCGAGCCAAATGTGAAGTATTGCCTCTAACACATAGTTTTTCCTCAAAATTAGTACGTACCCCTGTGTTAATACTAATCCCAAACTCGTGAGCACAATTCAACCATAATTCACGGGTAAACAGACAATTTAACAGAAGGTGATCGGTAGACTCTTCATCATGATTACAAAGAACACAGTAGTTTGGCCCTATCCAATCTCTTTTATGTAATGCTGGCCAGGTGAGCAAGGCTTTTTTAACTGTCAACCAGAGAAACACCCTAATTTTGGGCGGGCAAACCGTCTTCCAAATCCAAGTGGAATTACTCAGAACGATTCCACTATCCATAAAATGGTTGTATGTGCATTTGACGGAAAAGAACACATCTTTGCTCCATCTCCATTGAGGTAGATCCTCTACCATTAGACTAGGCGTGAAATTACTAAGGAGGGATCGCAGCTCTCGACTTTGTAGTTTTTCAATGATAGAAAATGGGTGCCGAAGATTCAAGCACCACCTGGTTCGGCCCCACAACCTACAGACCCTGGCTTCCTTTTCCCTAGATAGTAGGTAGGCCCTTGGAAATAGCAATTTTAGAGGGATCTGAGAGCACCATCTGTCATGCCAAAATGCTATATTGTGTCCATTATCTAGTTTAAATTCCAAGCTTGGCCAAGCAATAAAACGAGACATCATTACACCCTTCCAGAAACTAGATGTATTGCGCAACCTTCGAGAAATTGTAAACCAAGAGGCCTTCTTATGACAATATTTTGTTGTCACCAATTTTTAAAAAGAACCGAGAGGACGAGAGATTAGGTGTCACCACCATTTTGCCATTAATGATAAGTTAAAATTTTTTAAATCCAATACACCAAGCCCCCCCCCCCCAGTCTTTTTAGGTCTATAAATTTGATCCCATGAAATCCAATGATATTTCTTAAAATGGTGGGCTCCATTCCACAGAAAATTCTTTCTTATACTGTCTATTCTAATTCTTACCCATCCTGACAATAGGAAGAAGTACATATAATATAAGAGTAATGCAGATAATACCAAATTAAGTAACACCACTCGCCCACCCAAGGAAAGCAAATTACTTCTCCATCCTTCCAGTCTCTTTTCAAAGGCATCAAGTAAAGGGCTCCAGTCTTGCTTAGATAACTTTCCTGGTTTGATGGGAATGCCTAAGTATTTAATCGGGAACTCCTCCTCTACACATCAAAGTATATCTAGTATAAAAGCGTGTGAGAGATTTCTTGGTCCCAAGTTAATGAGAGCACTCTTGGAGAAGTTAATTTGAAGACCTGATCAGGCTTGAAAACAGCATAGCAGTCACTTGATATATATAGCCTCCTCCAAATAGTATGTTGATTTTCCTGTTATAGTAGATTGGATTTTATGTAACCAAAGGTTTTCGAATCAATTATCATTTTCTGACATATTAGAAACATTGTATGTGTAAATGTAAGATCAACCCACGTACACACCTGTGTGCACACGTACGCGCATGCGCACTTGTATATACTAGGCACTTGCCCCTGTCCAGATTAGCTTTCTTGTCTCTCTTTCTCCTCTTCCAAGAAATCTCAGGAGAAAAATGGATATAGGCCCCAACACTTACGACTATAATTGGAGATTCGTCTCTCAGAGAGAAGTATGTTTTTGGTTCTTCATTGATCAAATCTTCGAAATATAATCGATTATAAATGGTAGTGAAAAAAAACACAGAAGCTATGTTGTATTATTTTGTTAAACTCTTTTAAATGGAATGTGTGGGAATTTCCACTAACCCTTTTCATCATAAAAAAAGGAAAAGTATGAATTTTAAGCAAAATAAAAGAACAGTAGACTCTAGCAGGAGCAATTGCATAATTAGATGATATGGACTGGCCAAGAGACAGCTCATAATAATTCATTTACTCCCTCTGATCCATGATAAGTGCTTTTTAGCACTCTTTATTTGGAATGCTTCAAGTGTCACTTTGAGTAGCACAAGAAGCATTTACCTATTCATTTGAGTTAACTTTAAACAATTTTACCCTTTCAAATAACTTCCCTCTCACTCTTTCACGGGTAAGATTGTAATTTACATTTTCTGAGCCTAGATAAAAGTATAATTGATTGCTCTTCTTAATCTTTTTGTCAAAATCTTAGACGACACTTATTACGGACCAAAGTTTTAGAAATTTTCTTTAAAATAATAGAATAGGAATTGCTTCCCAGTTCCTAGACCCACAACAGTTTCCAATACCCTGGACCTCAAAAACTTCATATAAATCCCATTTTCAGTCAAATTTTAACTTTCCAATCACATGTAACCTTTTCTCCCATTGCTATTGTCTCTCCAAGTTTACCTTCTTTTTAATTGAATTAGAATCAATCAATCCTGAATCCTAAGTTCTAAATGCATGAAATAACCCATTTCGTCAAGGAATAAAAAGGAAACAAGGTTTCAAAATAACATCTGATATAGATGTGCGTCGTAAATTTCATCCTAGAATTTGATATTTCTAACACAATATATGTTAGAGTTAATCCAACCCAAAATTGGATTAGATAGGAGAAATTAAGAGCATGATTAGGTGAAGCATGATTGTGTGGAATAATTAAATAGTTGGTGAAATAGTAAAACATATGAAAAACACCGCACACCAAAGTTGAAAAATAATCATGTTTTCCCACTATAATTTAAGCCTATAAATAGGTACTCTTAGTTGATTTTATTGATCATCCAAATCTCAATCCATTCAAAGAGAAGAGTGAAGAGAAGATAGAGAGAGCAAGAGAGAAGAGAAGAAGTTTGGTGTGCTATGCAAGATACTCTCTTCAGGTGGTATTCATCACGATATTAGTTTGGTGTCTCTACTACAGACTACAATTCTCTAATAAGATTAGAAGTTTCTTTCGTGTTGGAGCTAACATTGTATCTCTCTCTATTTTATGTATATTCCCGAGCTCTCTGGATAAGACTCGGAAGTTTGTACTATTTATCTGGAATAATAGAATTCATTCTTTGATTGTCCTGTAGTTTTTTCCGTAAGGATTTTCTACATAAATATTGTGTGTCGTCTGTGTCTTATTGATTTATTTATAATTAACTTGTTGTTTACATATAAGTCGGAATATTCTTATTTTTCCCAACAATACAGACCTTAAAATATCAGTATCTATATATCCAGTATTGTTGATATGTTGCCTATATATCCATTACTGCCAATATAATATATTTGATATTGTTGATTTTATTGCAATAAACCGATTCCAAGATTATGAGATTTTAAACCTTGAAATGAACACATTTAAAAATCGGTGTCCTATTTATACCATATATAATCCTGAAAGGGTGATATTAGTTCTCTTATAGCCTCTCTCCATAGTCTCTCTTTGGTGACTCCCCTTGGGGGAAGCTGTTCAGTGACTACTGTCGGATGCGGGAGAGATTTTCCTACTTCATCTTTCCTTGGGTGCTGATTGGAGCGGGGCGTTTAACCAAGATGGAAGCAAGGAGTGTAGGTGCCATGTGGTCAAGGCTACAATGTGGTGGATGACAGCAAGCCAGGACTGGGATGCGGATTGGCACATCTTGACGAGGTTGATCAGTGTTTGGCAGTGAGATGTGAAGCTCCAATGTGCTTGTGCGTTAGGCACCAAGATGGCGTACGATGAACAGGTTGTGATTCGAAATTCAAATTTCAATTTGAACTTGATTTTTTGAGTTACATATGAGAAAGCTTTTTTGTGCTAGGCTGAGCTAGATTTTGTAGATCCAGCTGTATTTGAGCTACCATAGGTAATGGGGCAAACAGCTTAGCTGTGGGTCTTTACTTTTGAGTTGGATTTGCTGTTTTATCTAGGCAGTAAACTTTGGTGGACGGATTGCTTCGATGCGGATTTGTTAGCTATTCAGGAAAAAGCATAACCGGTCTTATCAGAGAAACATGGCTTCCAGTCAAATATTCGATTCGGGGAGGGCTAGTGTCGACTATAATTGGATAGTTTCGATTGGTTGTCGACTAAACTAGGGTGCCTAAAGTGGAGCATCGATGACCACTGCTTGAGGTACTCGCACGGAACTCGCTAGACATCGATTTTTGAGTGCTGAAGATCGAGGAGGGGAAGAGATGACTCCATCGTAATCAAGCCAGCGATGCGAAGATGGCCATGATAGCCTGAGTGGAGTATGGTTTCGGTGGCTGGGGATTGCTGGCGTCTGTCAAGTTCGGACGAGCTTTCTATGAAATTAATCTGTGATTGCTGGAGTTTCGTTGTGATAAGACACTTTGAACGGGGGAACAGAGCCCTTGTTTCACCCTTGTCCAGGTCGTCTCGATGGCGTGGTCGTACTTCTCATTGGAAAAATCCAACTGGCCCATTTTTTTTTCTTTCTTGATGTCCATTCTTTTATTCTGTAATAAATAATTGAACTGGATCTCCAAGTTATTAGATAAGGCTTGTCACAAATTAAGTCATCAGTATCCAACCTTTTTATTATGTATGTCGTTCTAGAGTACAATTTCCTAATAAAGCTTGGAGGAAAATCGGTTTAAAATTACAGTGGGGCTTGCACCCATGACCCTTAACCTAATGATTATGATGTGATTTAGACAATTTATTTATTTATCTAACTAATAACACACATAATTACCTTATGCACGAATTTAACCTACTTGTCATGTACTCTTGATGTCATTCCTGTACTCTCTTGCAAGTTCATGACTGGTTCTTGCATGATCGATCATAATTTTAACTAAAATTAATCCGGGGTGGAGAGAAATGAATGATTGAATGGAAATATAGTGTGGAGTTAGGTTGCACAGTCGCATCCGCCTCGCGTTGTCGATGTCTATTATTATTACTAAATCGGGATATACTGACACTCTTTATTTTTCTAATGGAATAAGGTGCCATGTTCATGCCACCTAAATAGCGGGAGCTACCTCTTAAACCCACGAGGGTCACTTCTTGAGTTCTAGGGTGATCCTGTACCTCATGGAACTAAATGTCAAGTGGACAAAGTGCTACGCAACCTAAAAGGCAGGGTTACCTCTTGAGCCCATTAGAGTCACGTCTAGAGTCTATAGAGATGTCTTACTTGGATACCTAGCGGTATGTGCAGTTCAATGCTGGAGTTAATGTTCGTAGTACTCGTTGTGTATAGAATACTCTTAGAACATGTGTGATCCATCTATCAGTCAGTACCAACTCAAAATACAAAATGCAAAATACTAAATACCAATGCCAATTGTATTCTCGTACTAACTTTGTTTTAGGTTTAAAGTTTCTTGTCTATATTTATTGTTTCATTCCCATAT
Organism: Dracaena cambodiana; assembly: GCA_036321105.1. Lineage (NCBI taxonomy): Eukaryota > Viridiplantae > Streptophyta > Magnoliopsida > Asparagales > Asparagaceae > Dracaena > Dracaena cambodiana. The sequence goes on along the minus strand of JAYEPQ010000004.1, from coordinate 65,404,319 downwards.
TACTTTATTTTCCATGTGCTCCTAGTTGGGTCTGACCCCTAGGTATCCCTCCCTCGGATTTCCCTCACATGCTAAGGGTTCAAAAATTGTGTAAGTGAGGACGAAATAGATCCACCATTGACGACTCCTACTTCTAGAACCAGGCCATCTATTGAAGCTTGAGGAGTCTCGACCTTTTTGTTGTAATAACCTTCTGTATCTCACCATTATATTTGGCATTAAATTTATAATATTTTGCATAGTGAATAGCTCCTTTTGCCTAATTGGTGCTTGTATTTTAGCCCAACTGAACTCCTCGTAATTGTTAATTATCTATACTTGTAATTCTTTTCCAGCGATATAATTTGAGCGATGTTATGTTATGATATGGATTATAGTCAAATCCTTTCTACCTTGTATTTTGATTATGTGGTTATTTATTATTAAATGCCTCATATCTGTTTTGGGTATCCCGTTGGTAATTCCTTAGCTAAATATGTGATATATTGTCAAAATTTTTGAGGTAGATTTTGAGGCATTATAGAATGCTTGGAGCCTGAGATCCTCGGCCACTGCGATACCCTGCTTTTTTCTCCAGTCTCTTCCTTCTCTTAGCCTCTCTCGAGTATTGTCTTGGAGTTTTCTTCTATGTCAAACTCTTTCCAAATCAAGATTCTTTCCTCTTCAATTTCAGCAATGAGGGGCACAATCGCCTCATGAGAGCTCATGTCGCCCTCTTCTCGAATTTAGCGCCCAGCGGTCTCTCGCGTGTGCACTGCCACCTTAGATCCGAGGTCAAGATGGGTTCCTTCAAGACTTCCTTCAGATTGCCCAGTAAAGTCGCTTCTCCTAACGACTTGTTGCAAGGTGAGATTCTAACGAACTCCGGTAGAGGCTTTGGCCTCCAGATTGTCAGGAAGGCCATTGATGACCCTCCATTTGACCATTAAAGAGTTTAGGGGTTTTTACATGTTGGTCCCTTACATCTTTAAAAATTAGAATTTAACCTATGAAATTTTCATATTTTAATTTTAACCCCCAAATTTACTTTATTTTAGTTTGGGTCAACTAAATTTTTGATCCGAATTTCCCATTATACTTCTGGAAGAGAGAGAGGTACTTCTTATTGGATTCTCCTTCCCATTCTTCTCCTCAATATCTTCCCTTCCGGTTAGTTAATCTCTCTCCAAACATAGAAGCTTCTCAACACGACCATTACCAATATGGGACGAGCTCACTCCACTGACCTTAGCCCGGGCGATAGAAAATTGAGAACTCTCATCCTCTTCATAATTCAAGAACATAATGCAGTTTCCTCTATACCCATTGAACTCTATAGCCGGCAGAGCCATGGCACGATCCGAATCAAAGAACAAAGTGTTGTTTCCTATGCTATTGACCTTGGACCACTTGGCCTGCCACTCCGTCTCATCAAGCTCAAAGACCTCGAATTTCTCCTTCCCAGTTCTTGAAGGTGCAATCACTAGAAACAACTTCTCTCCTGAGCATGATTCCACCGAGTATCGCCTACGCACGGACGAGTACCTATCACTAATGCGGTACCGGCGATCCGCCCCAACCGAGGGGATCACTGAGAGAACCCAACTAGTGTCCGGATCAACAATCGATGTCGTGCTGGGCCCAATCGACAGCAACGAGGGCAGCGAGATCCGAGATTTGGTGATCAGGTTCAGCAGAGCGGAGGTATCTCGGCAGCTGGCGGTGAGGAAGAAGTCGCGGTGGGCGGCGAAGATGAACCCTCGGCGAGTTTTGCGGAGGGGGAGGGTGTAGGTTTTGGCCGTCGGCAGGCTGAGGACGCGGAGGGCATAGGGATCGGAGAAGCTTGCTCGGTTGGAGGAGAGGAGCCACGGGAGGCGGCGGCGAGGGAGGCTGGTCGCTGATTGGAGAGCGGATCGCCACGGCTAGCAGACAGCGGAGAAGCGGATGCGGTCAGAGATATCATCGTCTTGGGTTCCGGCGATCAATGCATTAACAAAAACTGCATCCACCTGATCCTGTTAAGACCACAACTATGTTTGTCAAGGAAATGCTAAGAAAGCAAGAGAAACAAAAAGAGATTCGAAACATAGAAGCAGAATTCTTGTTATTACACTAATTAAAATGACAAATGCCATCAACGATCAGAAAGATTTTTATGCCAGGACGCCCAAAAAAAAGTCAATTTTTAGTGAACCAAAATGCAAACTTTCTCCCAAATTTCCAAGATTTTAAGAACTCACCGACGTTGCGTGATCGGTTGGCTGGATTCTAAACGACGAGATGCGGCGGCGGCTCCTTCGACGCGAAGTCGTTGGCATAGAATCCATCCCTCTGCTCTTCAAGAGAACTTGCGAGGTTGAGAACCTCGGAGAGCTTGGATTGGAGCAGAGTCTCAGGGCGGAGGCGGGGCTGGACAACGAAGAGCCTCGGTGGAGCCTCCGGGTTGTTGTTCAACAAGAAGACTGATCCGCCGCCGGCCTCGTCATTGCCGTCGTTGGACTTCTCCTGGCGGCGAGAAGAGAAGGGAGATGAAGGGAGGAGAAAGATTGATGGCAACTACCATGAAGTAACTTAAAAGGTATATCAGTTATGTTTTTTTTACCTCTACAACAACAACATTCCACTATATAAATCAAAAAAAAATTATGCCGGATCGATAACTTTAATAGTCCTTCTCCATTTATTTCTATCAAATAATATCTCCTCATTTAAACATCTAGAATTCATATCTTTTTGTATCATCTCCATTCATGTTTTCTTCGATCTTCCATTCATTCCTGTAACTTGTCATACATTGATAAATTTTCCTCGTTGAACTGGTACATTTGTAGGCCTACGTTACACATGACCAAACTATCATAATCGGTTTTCTCGCATCTTCTCATCGATGAGAGCTACACCTATTTTAGCACGAATATCTTCATTTCTCACTTTATCTCTCCTAATATTGCCGCATATCCAGCGGAGCATACGCATCTCTGCTACACTTATTTTCTGTGAATGACATTTCTTTATAACCCAACATTCCATGCCATATAACAAAGCTGGCCTAATAACAGTTCTATAAAATTTTCCTTTCAATCTTAACGGAATGTAACGGTCACATAAAACTCCTGTTGCCCTCCGTTTTAACCAGCCAGTTTGTATCCTATGGTTAACATCATTATCGATCTCTCCATCATTCTGAATAATAGGACCCAAATATCTAAACTGACTGCTCATTTGTATCTCTTACCTATCCAATTTTACAGTATTATAGTTTATGATCTGTCGTTTACTAAATTTACACTCTATATACTCTGTTTTAGACCTACTCAATTTAAAATCTTTAGATTATAATGTATGCCTCCACAACTCTAGCTTGGTATCTACCTCTGCTATTGTCTCATCAACTAAGACAATATCATCAGCAAATAGCATACACCAAGATATCTCATCCTTTATAGCTCTAATAAGCTCATCAATCACTATAGCACATAAGAACGGGCTCAATGCAGATCATTAATGCAATCCAATTGTGATAAAGAAAATCACTTGTTAAACCACCACATGTTTTGACATTGGTTACTACTCCATAATACATGTCCTTAATTATGTCAATATATTTGATGGGAACTCTTTTATTCATCAATATCCACCAAAATATCTCTCGTGGTATCTTATCATAGATTTTCTCTGAATCAATAAATACCATATGCAAATCTCTATTTCTCTCACGGAATCGCTCTATAAGTTGACGGAGTAAATGAATAGTTTCTGTCGTCGATCGCTCAGGCATGAATCTAAACTGGTTTTCCGATATTTTAATAGTTTGTTGTAATCTATATTCAATTATCCTTTCCCAAAGTTTCATAGTGACACATGAATTTTATTTCTCGATAGTTAGAATAATTCTGAATATCACCCTTATTGTTATATAGAGATATTAGGGTACTCTTTCTCCATTTATTTGGCATTTTCTTAATTTGTCAAATCTTGTTAAAATATTAAAATTAAAATCTACCATTTATTTAGATAAAATATCTAACGGAGGGAGTAAAGAGTAAAGTGAATCACTTAAACGATTTTGGAATTAAAATCAAAATATTAAAATTTTAGGGAGTAAAGTCAAATTTTTAAAGATACAAGGGATTGATATATAAAAACCCCAAGAGTTCAATAGACTTGCCTTTTGCATTTTCCGTGCCACCCTCCACCAATTGGGGTTGCCCTTGCCTTGCTGTAACGCTGATGAAGTTTTCTACAGTAATGGGTGATAGAATGCTAGGCTATACGAGTAGATTGCTGGAAAATGGGAGCTTGGGCACGGAATTTACTTTTAGGTTCAATGACAGGACCCCCAAGTTTATGATGTGCAAGAAGGTCAGGGCATTCTGTAACTCGGCGATGAAGTTTTCTACAGTAATAACACCTAATAAATGGATAATCCTCTTTGAGGCGACCTAGTTTGTCACAATTCCAGCAATTCTCTGATGTTATACCACCTTCTCTCCCTTGAGAGTACTTCCTTTACTTGTTGGTCTTACTCAAATTAATCACTGCCTTCTCCTTCTTAGCAAAGCTCTTGGACCAACATTCAGTCCATTCTCCCACATCATCTCCTTCCCCTGAGCTATAGAAGGAGCTAGAGGAAACATGCCTGACTTGGCTACGTATGCTAAAACCTGTTCCCCAGTATATATAGCCATACAAGCGATAGCACCAAGTGCTGCCGAGAGCTGAGGGGAGACTGGCAATTGCGCTTTAGCGCCAACAGCCTCGCCCTTATTCGGCACTCCATTTGCCACCTCCAACCAGGATTTCTTATGATGAAGGGGGGCTCCTGTCATCGTCGCTACTTGCACTGTCATGATTCTTGTGAGACTTGCTCGACCAACTCCATCCGAAGTCCATCCTTGCCTGCGGTGCTCAATGCCTCTAACCAGCTGAAGGTTGTTGTCGACCGCGGGTCGGCAATGGCCTCCTGGGATTGCACTGAGAGATCTTTTTGATGATGAGTTTGATCTGAGGCAAAGACTTACCCCATCAGAGCTTCTGTTCCAGATCAAAACTGCTACACTGCCCAAAAAGAGACTTCTTGGAGAGCTTGGAGTAATAGTTCACGAATACTATTACTATGATGTATATATGCTGACTCCTGGTCTTTGTTGCCATTGAATCCCTCTTATTTGCCTGATTAGAGTAGGATCAATGTCAATTTTGGTGTACCCTAGTTCAAACTGCTCTTTCTTTCTTTTGCTCTTATTAATAAAGACCTTCCTCTGAGCATGGCTGTTCAGATAATTTGGTCCTGTATTTACACTTTCCAAGCCTAAGAGAATGTAGCCTTCACAGTCATAGCATGTTTTTTAGTAGGTAGTCATGCGACCTTCTGATAGATGATACTCCTTTGGGTCCACCCTCTAAAGACAATCTTATCACTCCTAACTCGCATGCTCATTGATCTCCATTAAACATGTCCAAACAATCTCATGAAATTTGTCCCTGCCTTATCTTCAATTAAAGCTACCCTAACTTCCGATTGTATCTTTTACTGTACCTCCATGTTCCATTTCAGCTATACTCTTTTCTTCAGAATATTTAGATCTATAATGTTGTATAGCTATTTGTAAAAATTTTAAATTCAATGAAGCTAGAGTTTCTGTGTCTCTAAATGAAAATCTTCTTGGTCCTTTTTTATCTTGTAGTCTTTTTTTTTTTTTTGTTCTCATTGGCAAATTGTTATTTAAACTGATCAGATCGTAGGAGTTGTCCTGCCACAATCCACCAAATCATCTCTGTCGATAAAAACATCCCATCTCCGTTGACGAAGGAAGTCGATTCTGCTAACGAAGATATCTCATTCTCGCTGACATATAGTTACTCAAACCGATCGGATCGTGGTGCAGTTCCACCACGATCTCCGCAAATCAAAAAGGAAGTTACAACTCCCTAACTATGAAATCTATTCGAAGGCATCAAGAGAAAAGATCATAATTCAGTTCATGAGGGATCAAGAGAGAGTCCTTCAACCCAAGTCTTTGCTAGATAGATAGTCAACGGAAGTAAAAAGAGTCACTCTGATCATACTCTACCATCACACTCCCCAGAATCCAATCGTAAGCTCTGTAAGATTGTAGAGAGTTTAATTCTCTTTATAAAAGTATATCTTGAGTGTTTCAATTCTCCAAATCAATACAAATTTGTTCTGTTTACCTCAATGGCATCCTTTAATTTTGATGTTGTTAACGAGTCGAAACAATTACTACCCTTGAAAGCATCCTAGATCCTCATGGCAAACTCACATTCAATGAATAAATGGCAAATAGATTATGTGTATGTACTGATGAATATTAACAAATAAATTTGCTAATGTTTTAGATTTATATGGCCAGACTTGTTTATATTAACAGAATTACTATATAGAATTATTACTGTTATCATGCACAAAATTAATTCTGTATTCATGCACAATTTCAGTGTTATATTTCAATCAGAAACAAAGTTGGAGAAGAAGAATTACGAATTATTCAGTCTATATCTTTTAGATTTGAATTAGAAGAATATTCCTATTACTGTTTACAGAAACTATTAAACTGTTCTTCTTTAACCAATTTACTATCCTAACCAGAATAGAGAAATTACTGGATTAAGAAAAACTTATATTCAGAAGGGTGACGACAGAACTGATGAAGACAGGAAGACGACTGGAAGATGACAGGAAGATGATCGAGGCTAGTGTTGAACACTATCTCCTTAAAATCGATTCGCCCTCCACCGCTTGCTTCTGGATTACAGTGGGCGTCGATCTCCCAGGATACAACGACCGGTCTGCAATAGGAAGGAAGCTGTAATCCTGTTGCTCTAGCGAATCTGATAAAGAACACTCTCTGTATGTATGGTGTTATGCAGGACTGATTTAGGAAGAACTGTTCTTCTGGAAACAGAAACTCTCTGTCAAAAGACCAAGTTCTGTCTGCAGAAGAAGGAAGAACAAAAGAAAATTCTGTAGACTGTATATTTAAAAAGTCTAGACAGAGGCCTATTTATAGGCTTCTGGGCAAACGGTTACAACGGTTGGCTGTTAACAGTTGTGATCGTTTAACGACAACGGTTAACAGACGACCGTTGGATCTCAACGGACAAATCCTAACGACTCTTAATGGGTGCGGGTCGAATCCAAATAGCTGAACCCAATAGAGGTAACCCGAATCCAATAGCACCAAATTAACAGACGACCGTTGGATCTCAACGGACAAATTCTAACGACTCTTAATGGGTGCGGGTCGAATCCAAATAGTTGAACCCAATAGAGGTAACCCGAATCCAATAGCACTAAAAAATCAAAGGCTCCTCAGCTCCTCGCGACGATGCGTACGTGCGAAGTGCCAAGTGCGCCACTAAAGCGCCCAATGCGCCCTAAAAGCCCATTCGCCCTCGCACACGCGCGTGCGCGTGCGCGGGCGAGTGCGTAGCACCACCCGTGGTGCTCAAGGTTTCTCCTCTTCTTACATAAGTAATGTCATGGAACAAACAATCTTATATAAACCCACATCCTAACAAACCTCTACCCAATGTGGGACTATTTTTTTCTTCTTTCCTTTTTTGTTCCCATTGCTATATACTCCTCTTTGAAACCATTTTTCATTCACCTAATTCATTTAATTTTGAACTAGTGAATTGGCTCAAAAATTCAAGTTCAAATATACATGAATTCAACAATTCCCCACATGAATGAAAATGACTTAGACACTAATGCAACTAAACAGAGAGTATAATAGAAAGTTACCGCATCGGGAGAGGTGGCTTTTGGCTTTGAACCTTCCCTAGTGAAATATTATCGAGTTTACTCGCTAACCAGTGAACACGATATTTTCGAACTGTTCAGCTTTTGATGTAAACTAAGACAATAATATTCACACGATTTCTTTCATAATCAGATTCTGTTTCTCTTATAACTTCATCACAAGTCCTTTTAGGGGAACTTGGTTCATATTCTTTACTAGGAAAAATATTCTCAAAAAATACTGCATTCCTAGATTCAATAATAGAGTACTTATGTATCTTTGCATTATCTGATTTGAAAACAAAGAAACGATAAGTACTGTTATTATGTGCATGTCCAATGAATATACAATCAATAGTTTTAGGTCCAATTTTAGTCCTTTTAGGAGTAGGAATTGCAACCTTTGCAAGACACCCCCACACTCTTAAGAATTTATAACTAGGTGCTCGACCTGTCCATGATTCATAAGGTGTTTTATCTAATTTTTTTGGGGTATTTTGTTGAGAATATGATTAGCAGAAAGTAAAGCTTCCCCCCACATGTTCTGAGGTAAATCAGAACTTATTAACATGGCATTCATCATTTCTTTTAATGTTCTGTTCTTACGCTCAGCAATTCCATTTTGCTGAGGTGTGTAAAGAGCAGTTGTTTGATATATAATACCATGTTCTGCACAAATTTGTGCAAATGGTGACTCATAGTCACCACCTCTATCACTTCTTAGCATTTTTATCTTTTTGCTAAGTTGATTCTCAACTTCATTTTTATATTGTATAAACATTTCAATTGTCTCATTTTTTGTTCTCATTAGATATACATAACAATATCTAGTACAATCAACTATAAAAGTAATAAAGTATTTCTTTCCACCTCTAGTTTGAACAGATTTTAAATCACAAACATCTGTATGAATTAATTCTAAAGGTTCAGTACTACGTTCTATAGAACGAAATGGAAGTTTAGCCATTTTTTATTCAACACATGTTTCACATTTATCATCAAAGTTTATATTAAAATTAGGCAACATATTTAAATTTATTAATCTTTGCAAAGTATAATAATTACATGTCCTAATCTACCATGCCAAATATAAGGTGACTCAGTCATATAAGCAGAATAATCAATTTTATTATTATCCTTAGGGGTAATGGTCATTACATTTATTTTAAACAGACCATTTGTCATATACCCCCTGCCTACATATACACCATTTTTTGTAAGTACAAACTTATCAGACTCAAATACAAGCCTAAACCCTTTCTTACTCAAGACTGATCCTGAAACCAGATTCTTGCAGACATCTGGTACATGAAGTACATCAGTAAGAGTAAGTTCTTTTCCCGAAGTCATTTTTAGTACAATGTTTCCTCGTCCTTCAACCTTGGAGGTTGCAGAGTTACCCATGAAGAGTAGTTCTCCTTCCACATGTTCATATGTAGAGAACATCCACTTTTTCGCGCAGATGTGGCGAGTGGCCCCAGTATCCACCCACCATTCTTTAGAATTGCTACCAACTAGGTTAATTTCTGAGACAACAGATGTACAGTTTACATCTACATTTGCACAAAGATTTTCTTTTTCGGCCAAATTTGTATTAGGATGCTTCTTCTTCTTCTTTGAAGAATCTTGTGCCTTGCGCACACGGCAGTCCTTTGCACGATGTCCAGGCTTGTCGCAGTTGTAGCACTTGCCATTGAATCTCTTCGAGTTACCACTCTTAGAGTCTTCACCATTGTGCTTTTGCTTCCTGTCATTAGACTTATTGGAATTTTCCATAACGTTAGCTTTAGAAACATTGTATGGATTTTCAATTTTCTTTTCAGAAAGACGGTTATCTTCTTCGATCCTCAAACGTACAATCAGATCTTCAAGTGTCATTTCTTTTCGTTTATACTTTAGGTAATATCTAAATTCTTTCCAAGATGGTGGTAATTTTTCAATAGTTGCAGCCACTTGAAATGATTCACTAATAGTCATACCTTCAGCATGAATTTCATTAATGATCACTTGAAGATCTTGTACTTGGTTGATTACATTTTTAGAATCAACCATTTTATAATCCAGAAACTTACCGACTACATATTTCTTAGAGCCGGCATCTTCTGTATTATATTTTTTGTCTAAGGACTCCCAAAGTTCGTTAGCAGTAGCAATTGAACTATATACACTATACAGTATGTTTGCCCGAAAATTGAATCTTTGATTCCATTGCAAAATTATTTGAATTACAACGAAATTGAGATTACAAAAAAAATATCGAGAAATAACAAGAACGGGAATATTAATGGATTCCCTTTTTTATGTGGGTTCGGGTGGCGGTGGAGTCTCGTTGCTGCCTCCGTTGACCGTCCGACCAGGAGAAGATGGCTCTGCTCTTTTCTTTGATCTCACGAGCTCGCCTGAAATCTTCCCAAAGTCCAAGAATCCAAAAGTCCCTTCTCCAGTTAAATTCCTGTATTTTATAAACCGAAGAAGCTCCAAATCCGGCTCAATTCTCTCCTGAAAAATCGGATCACGGATTATCAGTCCAAAAATAGGAAATAAAACAACGAAAAATAATAAAACAACGGAAAACAACCCGCGGGTTGCAACCCGCGGGTGTGCCCACTTAGCAAATTTCGATTTTTTTTTTTTTGGTATCTACATAACCCCCTCCAAAATTTTCGAAGTTCTGTATTGAACCATACTGAATTTCGAAATATTTTGGATTCTTTAATTTTGGTTATAGACCTTTTAAAAGATTTGTTCGATAGAGATAATTGTTAACATATTCATTTATTCAATGACAAGCAGAGGTATGATTTTAACGTACTCATTAGAGGATAAGCAGAGGCATGATGTTAACATGCTTATTTTAGGTCAAGCAGAGGTATAATATTAACGTGCTTATTTTAATCCTAACCGTTCAGTGACATCTAGTATGACGAATCAGGAAAAGACAGAGGTGACATTAAACGTGTCTTGGAGCTTAACCTATTCAGAGGATCTGGTCGTGATAGGGACAAGCTGACTAAATAGAGGTGACGGTTAACGTATTTAGTTTTGGAATCGGACTATCAGAGGTAACTGTTAACTTGATAGTGAGATGATTTTCGTCAGAGGTGATTTTTAACTTAACGATATTACAAGCAAGTTCGTCAGAGGTTGTAATGTTGGACTTGATGAAGTGTGAATTTTCTTTTCTGTCAGAGGTGAAATCTTAACGTGACAGGGGAGGGATTTAATCGGATCTTATCTCATTTGATTTTGAATTATGATGTCAGAGGTATGATTTTAACTTGACAAATATTTTGGAGTGTCGCTTGCTCTGTTGGAGCAAAATGACAAGAAAAGTTTTGCTGTCAGAGGTGAAATCTTAACATGACAGGAGATTTATCTGATCAGGATTTTTAGCAAACCCCCAGCTATCAACGGGTTTGATTTGTCTTTACCAACTACCGTTTGAGTTGGGCTAGCCATGCTATTCCCCTCAGCATGGTGAGTTGTCAAGGATTTCGTTTGGGCTTAAATGCCAAACTTTTCCTCTTCCCTTTGCCTTAGCAGCTTAGGGTGATTCATGCCTTTTACCCCCAGCATGGTGGGGTTGGCGAGAATTTTATTCTCTTCCCGTAGCCTTGTCGGAGTTGGGTAATTCATACTTATTACCTCCAGTATGGTGGGGTTGGCGAGAAATTTATTCTCTTCCCGTAGCCTTGTCGGCATTGGGTAGTTCATACTTCTTACCCCCAGTATGGTGGGGTTGGCGAGAAATTTATTCTCTTCCCGTAGCTTTAGCGGCGTTGGGCAATTCATACTTTTTACCCCCAGTATGGTGGGGTTGGCGAGAAATCTATTCTCTTCCCGTAGCCTTATCGGCGTTGGGTAATTCATACTTATTACCCCCAGTATTGTGGGGTTGGCGAGAAATTTATTCTCTTCCCGTAGCCTTGTCGGCGTTGGATGGTTCATACTTATTACCCCCAGTATGATGGGGTTGGCGAGAAATTTATTCTCTTCCCGTAGCCTTGTCGGCGTTGGGTGATTCATTTTTTTTTACCCCCAGTATGATGGGGTTGGCGAGAAATTAATTCTCTCCCCGTAGCCTTGTCGGCGTTGGGTGGTTCATACTTATTACCCCCAGTATGATGGGGTTGACGAGAAATTTATTCTCTTCCCGTAGCCTTGTCGGCGTTGGGTGATTCATTTTTTTTTTTTCGTGTTTTATATATATATATATATATATATATATATATATATATGGGGGTTTAAATTAACCGCCTTGAGCCCATTTTTTGGGAATTGTTGTGAGCCCAAATGGTACCTTTAGACCTCACACATTAAATGTGTCGGAGTTAGCTCTAACTCCTTTTTTGTTCAGCTTTGAGCTGAACTGTTCCAGCGTCAATCAATGCTTGAATTTTATCTTTTAAGATAAAACAATTTTTTGTGGGGTGACCTACAATCCGATGGTACAGGCAGTAATTCGGATCGTTAGTTTTCCCTACTTCTTCAGGTCTCTTGCTCTCCGGTAATTTAAGCATCTTGCGTTTGGTGAGCAGATTGAACATAGTAGCAGTATGTTCATCCTTGAACGAATACTGCTTTTGAAGTCTGGGCGACTTTGCTGTGTTGCTTGTAGTTGGCCATGGTTTCTGCTTCAGTGTACTTTCTATCGCCATTGTCGTTATGTCTTTCCCTTTTGAACGGGAAAAATGGAATGGAGATTCGTTTGCACCGTCTCCGGTTGCAGACTGTTGCATTTTGAGACGTCGAAGTATTTCTTCGGCCAGTTCGCCCTGCTTAAGCAGATCCTTCCATGACTTGGATTCGACCGAACCCATCTTGTCTAAGATATCGGTCAACAAGTTATGTCTGCAGGTTTGCACAAGCGTATCCTGCGTCATGCCATGTGGGCATCGAACGGAAAGTTCTCGGAACCGCTCGACATAAGTTTTGACCGTTTCGCCTTCTTCTTGCTTCGCTGCTAGCAAAGATAATATGGAGACTTCTGTATCATCTTCAAAGAATCGGACTAGGAACTCACGTTCTACATCAGCCCAAGATTTAATTGTTCCCTGGGAAAGTTGCATAAACCAGGTAAATGTGGGCCCCCGTAAAGTGCTCGCAAATATCCTAGTCATAGTTGGATCATTCCCCATGAGATGTCCTGTCTGTGAGAGGAAATAGAAGATGTGTTGCTGCGGCGAACCTTTACCGTCGAATGATTGAAAATTCAACGGTTTATATTTTGCAGGATAGGGTACGGTCTCCCATTCTATGGGATATGGACGAACTACCCCCACCTCTTGTAGCTTTTTGCGATGAAGAAGAGCTTGTAATTAGTTCTCCATCTTCTCTATTTTCTCTGCTTGAGGATTGATGATAACTTTCACTTCCTCTTCCTCTCTTGAATGAGGAGGCACTTCTTCATCTTCGTCTTCGCTGTCTTCATTTATTTGGACAGGCCGTTTTCCTTTCTGCCGACTAGAAATGGACGGCGATGATTGGTTCTTTCTAGTTTGAGCCAGCAACTCAATCAAAAGTTGTTTCATTTCTTTTATGGTCTCCTCTTGCTGTTCGAGACGTTTTTCTTGTCTCTCAAGCCTTTCAGAGACTTCTTCTCGAAGCGCGCCCTCTGGTTCGATAGAAACTCTTTTCGATCCTGGAGTGATTTCCTTATCCGAAGGGTTGTTTCCGACCACCTTTTTGCCTTTATTAACCATATTTGATGAGGCAGCAGGTAGATCGGTTCCAGAGTACGCCTTTTTCACCATCCGTATTCTTGTAGGTTCGGTGATCCGCTCAAAAACGAATCGTCTCGGATGGCACTCGCAGTTTGATAGAACAGTTGAGATTAACTGTTCGCATTGGCATTGAGGAGTATTATGTGCAGAGTTCTTCTTCCAATTGAGGAATTCTCTCAAGTCTTGAGGTATCTTCTCCTCTCTATTTGCATCTTGACGTATTTTGCGTCTCAAATTTGGTTCATAATACTGGAGAGTTTGTAATATTTCAGGGCTGAGCTCTTTTCCAGCATTAGATTGTTCTCCAACCCTTCTGCGGATTCTTCTGGAGTGTGTGCTGGCCTGCGCAGTTGTACGGGCCTCGTACGCATCTGACTTGTTCTTCGGGATTTGGAGGATTCTATCATGAACATGTTCATCCGAAGAGAAATTTGAAGACCCATCCTCAGGTGAGTTCATGAGCACATCCTTATATTTGTTTGTAGAGGAACGGGATGGTACACCTGAGAGAGTAACCAAAAAGTTAGATGTGCGCTGTGTGCTCACTGCGCGTGTGCCCGAATAGACACCAGAACCAACCCTTGATTTTTTCTGCGGAGTGCAACCCACGGGTTGCAACTTGCGGTGTGCAACCCGCGGTTGGAACCGCGGGTTTGCACCCGCAGTTGCAACCGCGGGGTGCAACCCACGGTTGGAACCGCAGGTTTCCACCCGCGGTTGCAACCGCGGGGTTGCCCCCGCGGGGTGCAACCGGGGGTTGGAACCGCGGGTTTCCACCCGCGGTTGCAACCTCGGGGTTGCCCCCGTGCGGTACAACCCGCACTTCTGCCTGCGGATTTTTATTTTTGGAATTTTTCTTCTCTGATGTTTCCTGATCTGGATTTTCTGACCGCAATTTTCCATAGGCACTGTTGAGGCGGGCCCGCTGGGCCTTACGCCTCAGGTTTCTCTTCTGAGAGCGGGTCAGGGACTGGATTGACTTTTGGCTTGACTTTGGAATGGGCGATAACGCCGTGTTCTTGACAGACGATGACGTCCTGTCAGTTCGAACGGGCGATGACGCCTCATAAATTCTCATAGGCGATGACGCCTTTCCTGTGGGCGATAACGCCTCACCTTTTTTCATCGTCACCCGGCGATGACGCCTAGGCTCCGAATCAGAGGAAGAAAGAAATTCCTCATATTTTTGCTGGTCAACTTCTATGACCAGCGTCTCAACCATTGAGCCAATCGGCACCCAGTCGGACTGCGCCACCAGATTCTCTGTGGTAAACAGAGGGGCTCCCACTGTGGTCGCCAGTTCGTGTTTGCCCGAAAATTGAATCTTTGATTCCATTGCAAAATTATTTAAATTACAACGAAATTGAGATTACAAAAAAAATATCGAGAAATAACAAGAACGGGAATATTAATGGATTCCCTTTTTTATGTGGGTTCGGGTGGCGGTGGAGTCTCGTTGCTGCCTCCGTTGACCGTCCGACCAGGAGAAGATGGCTCTGCTCTTTTCTTTGATCTCACGAGCTCGCATGAAATCTTCCCAAAGTCCAAGAATCCAAAAGTCCCTTCTCCAGTTAAATTCCTGTATTTTATAAACCGAATAAGCTCCAAATCCGGCTCAATTCTCTCCAGAAAAATCGGATCACGGATTATCGGTCCAAAAATAGGAAATAAAACAACGAAAAATAATAAAACAACGGAAAACAACCCGCGGGTTGGCACCCGCGGGATCGCTCCCGCGGGTGGCAACCCGCGGCGCGGGAGTTGCAACCCTCGAGTGTGCCCACTTAGCAAATTTCGAATTTTTTTTTTTTTTTTTTTATCTACACAGTATATTGTCCAATCCATTGAGGATATCATTCTTACTCAAGAAATCCGCATGTTTTCATGCATCAACCGCCTTCACTGATTGTTGATCATCTTCAACAAGAGTTGGCATAGTCTCCTTCAAGTACTTGCCAGATTTAGTGTAGTGAGATAGAACAATATTTTCTGTTGCCATCTCTTAAAATCTGAGCCACTGAACTTCTCTGGTTTCTCATACTGGCTTGAAGGCACAGTTGGAGTAAGCATAACAGGAGTTATTACAGTGGATATATCAGATGCAGTGGCCATCTGTAAATATTAAATTTATCTATTTTAATGTTTTGTAACAAATTTTAAATTTCTAATAAAACTGGAAATCAATTCTTACTCCAAAACTGGAAATCAATTCTTACTCCAAACCTCAAGATTTCTCAAAAATATTTCTTCCTCTAATTCTTAACAGATTTAACTATCTTTTTCCAGAAGCAATTTAAATAACTAGTGATTGAACACTATTATGACAGTATTCTAATCTAAAACAAAAATCTTGGTTTTAAGATTGAATATTATTATGACAGAGTTCTAATTAATTTCACAACAATATTCTAATCTAAAACAAAAATTTAATCGGTTTTAAGATTGATGAATATTAACAAATAAATTTGCTAATGTTTTAGATTTATATGGGCAGACTTGTTTATGTTAACAGAATTACTATACAAAATTACTACTATTATCATGCACAAAATTAATTCTGTATTCATGCACAATTTCAGTGTTATATTTCAATCAGAAACAAAGTTGGAGAAGAAAAATTACGAATTATTCAGTCTATATCTTTTAGATTTGAATTAGAAAAATATTCCTATTACTGTTTACAGAAACTATTAAACTATTCTTCTTTAACCAGTTTACTATCCTAACCAGAATAGAGAAATTACTGGATTAAGAAAAACCTGTATTCAGAAGGGTGACGACAAAACTGATGAAGACAGGAAGACGACTGGAAGATGACAGAAAGATGATCGAGTCTAGTGTTGAACACTATCTCCTTAAAACTAATTCGCCCTCCACCGCTTGCTTCTGGATTACAGTGGGCGTCGGTCTCCCAGGATACAACGACCGGTCTGCAACAGGAAGGAAGTTACAATCTTGTTGCTCTAGCGAATCTGATAAAGAACACTCTCTGTATGTATGGTGTTATGCAGGACTGATTTAGCGACGATGCGTACGTGCGCCACTAAAGCGCCCTAAACGCCCATTCGCCCTCGCACACGCGCGTGCGCGTGCGTAGCACCACCTGTGGTGCTCAAGGTTTCTCCTCTTCTTACATAAGCAATGTCATGAAACAAACAATCATATATAAACCCACATCCTAACAAACCTCTACCCAATGTGGGACTATTTTTTTCTTCTTTATTTTTTTGTTCCCATTGCTATATACTCCTTTTTGAAACCATTTTCCATTCACCTAATTCATTTAATTTTGAACTAGTGAATTGGATCAAAGATTCAAGTTCAAATATACATGAATTCAACATGTACAACATATAACTCAACAAATAAATGGCAGATGGATTATGTGTCTGCACAACATACAACACATATGTTGGTCTCATCCACCCTCTTCGTTGCAACCTATCCCAAGTGAGAATAGCATCCGGTGCAGCGAGTCAAGGAATGTGATCACTTTAAGTGGTGCTTTAGTTTTCCAAATCGAGATGGCAAGTGCAAATTGGATACCCTTTGAAACAATAACAAGATGAAACATAGAATATGTCGTTCTATGCCCAACTAGGGTATCCTTGCTAGGTTCAAGGGAAGGCTTCCTTAGCAGAGTCCTAAAAAACTCCTCTTTCGGACGCTGAAGCTGCACATCATTCAAGAAGTACAAGGGTGGTCTAAAAGCCTCCCGTCTAAAGATGGTACGAACTGAAGTATTCGGATTAATGGCAAGTTGAAACAGCTCTGGACAAGGGTTTTGGAGGTTGACAAGACCTCCCAGTCTATCCCTCCAAAAGCTCACTGAATAACCAGCTCCCACTGTCAAAAGAAAGTGCCATCCATGATGATTCTGGGAAAACACCAAAAACAAAAAAAAATTCTTAAGGGTCATAAAGCCCCAATTTCTAAACAGGTCTCAAAATTATGCATTTAACACTATTATAATTAAGAAACAGTATATATTTTTTTTTTTTAACGATAAACGGCGAGATATATCTCTCCGCGTTCCATTAAAGAGAAGATAACAGAACATAAAAATCCGGGTCCATAAGTGGAGAGACCCAAACAAAAGCTTACAAAGCAAAAATTCTTAAAAAAACACTACAAAGAAACAGAAACATAGCCAAAATAAAAATATATTTTTCCAGCAAGAGATACATTTTACGGTCAGTCCACCTGCCCTTGCGCCTCTAAGCGATATCTCTACTCCTCCTCTGGCAGAGTGATCTCCATATCATCTCCCGAACCTCCACTTGAAAAGTGAAGCCCCTCGTCATCTGATGGAACACCTGGAGTAAGCTAATTGGTAAACTATTAACTTTATGAGCCAAAGGAAACTATTCCTCAGCTGTCATCATCTCCCTTTCTTATTTACAACTTTCTTCTAAGTTTGTTGGCTGACAAGTAGAACCCATGTACCTAACCTGTCTATATTCTGAAATTATGGTCGTGATGTTGACCATTCATCTGCCTTATTCCTTCCTTGAACATAACACTGTTAAATATTGAACTGTTGTCACCAACCATATAGAAACACTTTGGTAACTCAGAAAGTTTTTGCTGGATTGCCTCTGTTCTAGCTTCAGTGTGGGGAACATGTTATTGTCACTGGCACCTGTTTGCCTATTTCTTTTCCATTACATCATCTAAGTTGGAACCTAATTAGAGTTTGTCCGCATTAGGATCCTATCTACCACGTCTTAATTCTCTATCTGTCACTGTTCTCTCTGATTGTTACTGTTCCTAATGGGACCAAATCTAAAGTGTTTGGATCGAATTCCATAATTGTACAACTGCTGACACAACATGATTGGACCTGCCAAGCGCATAGGTGGATTTCGGTCTGAAGCCTAGGCCCTAGACTTGAGGCTGGTCCACTTAGATTTTGGTTTTATTTAGACCCCGGTAATTGTGAACCTTGGATGTATGAGAACCGTTAGTTTTCTAAATTTATGTTGAGAGGAAACGAGGGATGCACTAAAAATGAGGGGGTATTACCAAGCCTCAGACCAACTAAATAAAAAAAAACAGGGGACTAAAATATAATATGATGCCTGTCTCGTGTGCAGAGAACCTTTGAGAAATTAGTGCCGTCATTATCACTTGCAACCAGTGAACATGAGATGCTTGAGCTAAGCATGTTGGTGTCTTGTTGAATTTTAGATTGTTCATTTAATAAATATACACCCTTACCATACTTGTGAATGCCCTTTACATCCAAAAATAAATAAACCAGTATCAGTTATCTATACATCTCCTATCTTTTATCTTCTACAAGAACCATTATT
Organism: Dracaena cambodiana; assembly: GCA_036321105.1. NCBI lineage: Eukaryota > Viridiplantae > Streptophyta > Magnoliopsida > Asparagales > Asparagaceae > Dracaena > Dracaena cambodiana. The sequence continues at coordinate 65,385,537 of JAYEPQ010000004.1, read as the reverse complement.
CTTCTCTCCATCCTCAGTACTACATTCAAAAGTACTAAATCCTTGATGTGTCTTTGAGATCCCATTGTTTAAGATTTTAAACCACATCCTTTCTGGTTAGGCAACTGTTTCTTTGTCTTCTCATGCTCAATTTATTTGCGAAGGTTGCACTTTCAACCTATACGAGTAAATCTTAATTAATAATATGCATTTCTTAGCATCACTTGTTTCCTATCAAGAATCCTGACAAATCAGCCTAACCAATGCTTGGAAGACAACCATTTCCCTCTTTCTCAAGCTATTGAATTTAGTCGTTTTATGTTGAATACAAAATCCTACCTAGCTTGAAAGAGCACAATTTGTAAGTTCTCCAACACTGTAATATGTTGCTATCAGAGAGGGGGAGGGCGAGCAAGTAGATGACTGGTGACAACCTTTCAACTATTTTATCATCCGTTAACTAGCGTGATGAAGACATCAAGCACTAATCTATACGCATTAGAGTGCAGGCACATCCAATGTAGTCTATAGGTGACTGACTTCATCCGATCGAGGAATGAAAGTCTATGTTAAATTTCTTACGTGGTATCAAATAATCATAAACAATGAATGGTTTAGCATTCTTAACTATTCTGTCAGTAGCAGTGCTTACATGTCTCATATTATTTTCTTTCATTTAATATTAAAATGTGATTCGGTGTATGCACGCATGGGAAACCTTAGTTAATAGGTGAAAATAGAAGATTTGTTGTAATATTTATTAGCATGTGACCTTTAAGCGACATACTATATACACATACTAGAGTAGATCTTCTTGATGCCTGCCACATTATTTTATTAGAGACTTTCATTGGCAATTAACTTTTTTTAAAAAAAAATCTAGAGGGGCCTATTGATCTTGTTTCCAGCTTTTAACAGCGACTAGAATGCGCAGCGGGGAGGTTTGGAAATAATTCATCTTTATCCTTTAGAAAAAAGAAATCCAGCATAATGTAAAAATGAAAATAATAACTGTAGATGATAGTTAACAAATTAAGCAAGGATAATTTATACTTCATGTGAGAAAAAAAATATAGAAGTGGGTTTTTAAAATGATAAAGAAATACTGAAACTGGAAGCTGCAAATTTAACAATGAAGTATCACGTATCCTAAAAAAATGAAAGGGTTAATTACAGTCAGACCCCCTGTAGTATTGGGAGTATGTAATTTTAACATCCTGAAGTTTGAAACTTTCAAAAAAAATTCTGGACTGTTAATACTGTTAGTGAGGCTTAGTTATTTTCACTCTCATTTTTTACTAAACTGCACTCCTGTCTCTCAAATTCATATTCTACCCTCATCCCTCCTTTTAACCAGTACACTCCCTCTCTCTTTCTCTCCTCTCTCTCTCTCCTCTCTCTCTCTGCCTCTCTATCCCTCTCTCTCAATCGCTCTCTCTCTCTCTATCCCTCTCTCTCAGTCAGAGAAGGAACATGAGTGACTAAGAGAGAGGGAGAGAGAGGGAGTGTGCTGGTTAAAGAGAGGGATGATGGTAGAATAAGAATTTGAACGACAAGAGTGTACTTTAATAAATAAAAAAAAAAAAAGGAGAGTGAAAATAACTAACTCTCACTAATAGTGTTAACAGTCTAGAGAGTTTTTTGAGAGTTTTAAATTTCAGGGGCGTTAAGTTACACACCCACTAACTGTAAGTAATGAAAACTATCACAATTATGTGATGTGTAAGTCATGGTGCACTTACTTTAATTATGTAAAATATTGCTTAATTTCTTTCTTGAAAATTTCTAATACAGAGTGTATTCTTATACTCGCAATGGAAACATGCAGTTGCTTCTTTGTCATTTCTGTTTGGTTCTGTCTCCATAATAGTCGTTGGCAGTAACATCATGATGATTAGAACTCTTGGAATGGGATAGCTAGTATGACTTTGTGCCTGTGATCGTTTGAGTCCTGGCAAGCCATTAAATAGGGTTACAGTTGAGCCATCTAAATTAGTGCATTCCGTTGGGCAATAAGTCTAATCTCATTCACGCGTCATGTTTCATGGCACATGCTCCTATGTCTGGTGAGACATGGCACATGCTCCTATGTCGGTGATCGTCCCCTCCACAGTCAAATTTGTCCACCACAAAAAATCATCCTCGGTTCGAAGTAAGTAAGGTGTTATAACAAAAGAATAATTCCTGAAAATTTTGTTGTTTCTTTCCTGGCAAAAGTCTCAAAGTACCGAAAGGAGTTTGCGAATCTCACATAAGAGAGAGGATCACTATTGGGCTACCGAAGGAAATTTATGAGTTCTACATAATGAAAGGGATCATGTGGTGCCAGCAAGGCAGATATAAATGGCTGAAGGAGAATGATGTCAATGCTTCTTACTTTCATAGAGTTGCGAACATGAAACATAGGCTTAAAGTGATCAATGCGCTGAATATCCCAGAGGGTACGACAATCAATGGAGAAGACCTCAAGATTCATATCTTCGAACACTTTCGTCGAATATTTGGCCAATCCGAAAGTAGGCGAATTGCTTTCCTAAAAGAAATGTGGCCAGATAATCTAATTTACAGGAGTTAGACAGGGATTTCTCTGAGGAGAAAATTAAAAAGGCTATTTAGAATTTAGGATAAGATAAGGCACCAAGTCCTGATGGCTTCCCCATCTTGTTCTTTTGAATTTTTTAAACGACGATTAAGCAAAATATTATCAATCTATTCATGGAGCTGAACAATGGAGTCGCTCGTCTGGATAGACTCAATTACTCATTCATTGTACCCATACCAAAAAGAACACCCCTGAGTCGATCAATGAATAATCGGCTGATTGCACTCTTGAATTGTGTGGTGAAAATCTTCTCCAAAATCTTAGCATCCCGTCTTACTCCGCACCTCCAGAAAATGATTAGGGACACACAGACAAGTTTCATTGCGGGACAGAGTATTTTGGATGGGGTGGCCATTGCACAGGAAGTGGTCTACTATTGCAGAAAGACCGGCAGAGAGGATTATCTATTAAAACTCGACTTCGAGAAGGCCTATGACAAAGTAGATTGGGAATGCATCCTCGAGACCTTGAGGAATAGGGGATTCAGCCCCTAGTGGATCAAATGGATTTCCGTGTGCCTAAACTCAGCTAAAGTCTCTGTTCTGGCCAATGGAGAACCGGAGAAGAAAATTGTCTGCAAAAGGGGGCTAAGACAGGGTAATCCTTTGTCACCGTTACTGTTTGTCTTGGTGGCTGAAGAGCTCAACCTACTGTTCATGCGCATGAAGGAGGCAGACCGGATTGAGGGGTTGCCTGCAACTCGCTCGATATTGTTCCCAAATCTACAATATGTGGGTGATACCCTAATCTTTGGCCGTTGTGACATTCTGCAAGCATGTGCGATCAAATGGAGTTAAACTGCTTTGAAGTTTGGTCTGCTCTAAGAATTAATTATTACAAGAGCTCACTCACCTCATTAACCAAGAGAACATCATTGGCAAACTCTTGATAGGGATCTTTGGATGCATAGAGAGTAGATTTCCTATTACGTATTTGGGGATTCTTATCAGACCAAGCAAAATCAGGAAATCAGACTATGACCTGGTTATTGAGAGAGTCATGAAAAGACTATATGGATGGAAAGGGAGAGCTCTATCTCTGGAAGGGAAACTTGTACTGCTAAACGCTATCCTCTCAATCATCCCCTCATATTTCTTGTCCTATTTTATCGTGCCTCGGTGGGTAAGACAAAAGATTGATAGGATACAAAGTAGATTCCTATGGGGGGGGGGGGGGACTCAAGAACTATGGGAAAAACTTTCATTTGGTCATGTAGGATCAAGTATGCAAAGCTAAGAGAGAGGATGGTCTAGGAGTATTGAATTTGAAGAACTTCAATATGGCTCTTATTGTCAAATAGTGGTTGAGATTATTCACTAAACCAGAGGGCATTATACAATCAATTCTACAGAAGAAATATGGACTGATTAAAAGATCATGGAGAGGTAAGGATAGAGTTACACACAATACCTTAGGTTTGTAGAGAGGTATAAGAAGCATGAAGGATATTTTTTGGAGGAGTATCACTTTTAAGTTTGGATGGGGCAATACAATTGCGTTCTGGGAAGATAATTGGTACGACATAGTACCTCTCAGAGTCCCATTCCCATTGGCTTACGAAACTTGCCGTAATAAATAGGGAATGATTGCAGATTTTTGAAGCAAAGGAAGATGGAGGCTGGAAAATGGCTCTAGAGAGAGTTGGAATACCTTACGGTCCTTATTAGAAACTTCCGGATTAATAATATCGAAGACCGTTCTATATGGAGATGGGACAATTCAAAAACCTTCTCTGTGAAATCGATGTACGGCCTGTTCAATGATGGAGGGATAAGATCCAAGCATGCGAACCAAATATGGAAGACAAAATGCCTGCTAAGAATCAAAATATTTCTTTGGCTAGTAGACAAGAATGCAATTTTAACTTGGGATAATTTACAGCGCAGAGGCTGGCAAGGTCCCGGTAGATGTGTTCTATGTGGAACCGTGGAAGAATCTGTGTTGCATGTACTGGTAGAGTGTTCATTCACCAGTATAGTATGGGAGGAAATCATTAACAAACACAACATCGAGATTAGATGGAGCAACCCCCATCTATCTGGATGAGATTACAATCTGTGGAGGGTAATCCCGACAAATCTAGGAGTGTTACAGTTGCTATAGTATGGAATCTATGGTTAGAGAGAAATAGAAGAATCTTTATTAATATGGCATGCAGTTTGAATCATTGCATATATTGTATTACTAATAATGTTTTGCTGTGGTCAACAGTTTTCAGAGACACGGGGACGATTCCACCCAGAATCATTGCAGCACCCACACACAGATCCCCTTAGGACATGACTGAAGCAAGTAAAGGAACAAACATACTATTGACAGAGGCTGCAAATGAGGAAGAATAATATGCTTTGGACTTATATTAACTGCATGACTATAAATGCAGTTGTAGCTTGTTTGTTAGATTTGATTTGTAACTGAACATCATGTAACATATTTTTACTTTGGATGGGTAGATGTATTTATCTATTTAGCTTTGTATGTTCTATTAAAATATTTTAATAGAATGCGAGGGACAATTGGTCAACGTTTATTTCAAAAAAAAAAAGTTTCAGAGTATGGCCCCTACGGAAGACCTACCTCCCGAGTCCCCTCATGACTTGCTAAGGAACACTTCATCCCAAATCAAGTCCATCCAAATGGGTATCCTATAACCTCTTAGAGGTAACTCCCTGACTGAGACGTAATGCCAGATTCCTTAACAAATGGGCAATCTATAAAATATGGTGTAATATTTCTAACTCCTTCCTACAAAGGCTACAGATACTCGCACCTTACTACCCTCTCGTTGAAACTTGTCCCAAGTGAAAACAACTTCTGTTGCCACCAATCAAAGAAAGGCCTATACTTTAGCAAGGGCTCTGGTCAGCCACGCGTGCCTAGTCTGTGGATCCCTGGAGTTCAAGACCTTGTAGCATGATGAGCCAGTGAACTTCCTAGATTTGGACCAACTCTACTCTAGTCTGTAAATATTTTAAGATCTTTTCCTATTAGATATTGAGATATTTTTCTAAATTAGAATAGTTGACAAATCTTTGATTTGACTAATTTAGGATAGTTGACAAATCTCTAATTTTATATAATTAGTATCAATTACAGATCCTATAATTTTTCTTTTGATTGCCTCCTTCACCTATAAAAGGATGGCTCATTGTACAGTTCAATAATAAGAAAATATACAGAAATTTCTTCATTCCGCTTTCGCTCTATTTTCTTCAACATAGTATCAGAGCTACCAAAATTCTGGTGCCTCTTCTAACTTCTTTTGTGAGTGCATAAACCACTATAAGTGAGTTTTTTTCTTTATCCTCACACATCTCGAACCTCTTTGTGCCCGTTTCGGCCATTTTGAAGTCAAATCTCGACAATCTTCTACGTTTAGATTGTTCGTCTCCCTTTGATCTCCTTCCATCAAAATTTCAGTTCCATCGGACTTGACAAGCTTTTCTACGCACCGTGTGAAGTCTCTACAAGTGGTCTTTACGCACCTTTCTTCTTCAACGCGTGAGACCCACTTGTCTTGATCAATTATGTTCTACAATCAGGTTTGACTTTTTCGGATGCTGATTTGTTTTTGGTTGATTTTTCGGGAGTTGAGTTTGGTATATCTGTTCCAAAATGTCTTCCCAAAATAATATTGTTCGTCCATTTGATATTGTTTTGGATGGAACCAACTATAGTCTTTGGGCTTCTAATATGAAACTTTTTCTCAAAGGAAGAAAATTATGGCGTTATGTTTCTGAGGATTCTCCTAAACCTGTTCGTGCTAAGGATAAGTCTGCCGCTGATTACGCTACTCACTTGGACGACTGGGAGAGTATTCATAGTAAAATTCTGCAGTGGATTGTTAATACATCAATCCCATTTATTAACAGTCTTCTACCCAGGCTAGAGAATGCAAAAGCTGCATGGGATTTCTTGATTGCTCGATACGACTGCTGCAATGATACTTCTCTTCAGTTTCAGATTGAGACAAAACTTTACCAGATACGTCAAGAATCTGGTCAGTCTATTACTGAATTTTACTCTCAAGTCGCTCTTCTTTGGGATCAGTTGACTGCTGCCGAACCCCAACTTCATTGTGCTGCAAACATCGAGCTCTTCGCAAGATATCGGGACCGCCGTAAGTACATGCATTCTATGATGGCTCTTCGCGATGACTTTGTGTCCACTCGGGCAGCCCTTCTTCATCGTACGTCACTTCCTACCACGATTCTTACTGTTTCTGAGTTAATTTCCGAGTAGCATCGTCGCCTTACTATGAAGCTACAGTCTCCCGATCTTGTTTTGGCTGTTGTTTCTTCGGCTTCCTCCCAACGATCTGCTCCACAATCACAATCTCCTTCTCAAAAGTTATTTTGTCGATATTGCAAGAAAAGCGGTCAGTTGATTACTAATTGTTTCCAGTTGCAACAAAAAAAGGCACGAGACTCTCGTGGTTCCCTCCAACAGGCTGCTGCGGTTGTCTCCACTGATCCCTCTACCCCTGAGTCTTTTTCTCAGTCTACTTCGCTCACTGCTGCTGATATTGAGGCTTTGGTCTATCAGGTTCTGTCTTGTTCATCTACTGCACTATCTGTCACTCCAGGTACTTCTTCTTGGTTTATAGATTCTGCTTGTTGTAATCATATGACTTCTGATCCCACTATTTTTTCTACTAAATCTGCACTAGACCATAACTATATTATTTATACTGTCGATGGTTCTGCAATGCCTGTTAGTCATATTGGTTCTATTTCTACCTCCGACATCTCTGTCGATAATACCTATTTAGTTCCTAAGTTATCATCGAATCTCTTCTCTGTTGGCCAACTTGTTGAGTTAGGTTTTGAGCTTCACTTTTCTTTTCGTGGTGTTGATGTGCAAGATCCTCGGTCGGGTCAGGTCATTGGGATAGGCCGTAAAGTTGGACGTATATTTGAAATGGTAAACTTGCAAATTCCTTCTACTACACCTTCATCTGTCTTTGCCATCACCTCTAGCATTTGGCATTCTCGTCTCGGTCATACTTCTTTATCTCGTATTCAACAGTTAGCCTCTAGTGATCTCCTTGGTTCTGTCACTTTTGATAAGTTTGATTGTCTTTCTTGTCAACTTGGAAAACAAACTCATTTACCTTTTAATATCAGTGACTTTTTTTCTTCTGCTCCTTTTGATCTTATTCATTCTGATATTTGGGACCCTTCTCCAATTTCTACCGAGAGGGGCTCCCGCTACTTTGTCATATTTGTAGATAATTTTTCACGTTATACATGGATTTATCTTATGCATAAGCGTTCTGAGTTGTTTGCAATTTACAAACGCTTTCACCAAATAGTATTAACCCAGTTTTCTCGTACTATCAAGATTTTTCGTTCTGATAATACTCTGAAGTATAACGAAAAATCCTTCATTGAGTTTTTACAACAAAATGGAACTCTCTCTCATCGCTCTTATCCATATACATCACAACAAAATGGTCGAGCAGAGCGTAAACACCGTCACATTCTAGACACCGTTCGATCTCTCCTCATTTCTGTCTCTCTTCCTGAGCGTCTTTGAGGAGAGACTGCTCTTACTGCTGACTACACCATCAATCGTGTCTCCTCACCCATTCTTGACAACAAAACTCCTTTTGAACTGCTGTATGATACCATTCCTGATTACAGCTCTCTTCGAGTTTTTGGTTGTGCCTGTTTCGTTCTTCTTCCCCCGCAGGAACGAACGAAGTTAGAACCTCATTCCAGACTATATTGCTTTCTTGGTTATGGTATTGAACAAAAATGATACCATTGTTATGAACCTATCACAAAACGCCTCGTATCTCTCGTCATGTAGAGTTTTAGGAACATAAGTTCTTCACCACCCTTTCTTCATTTTCCTTACTTCACTCTAGTCATTCCCTTGTCTTCACTGATCTCTCTATTACTCTGTTTTCTGAGTCTACTAACTCTTCTACAGGTGATACCAACTCCTCTAACGATCCATCCTCGACCTCTTCTAATGACCTTGCTCCCCCTGCGGATCCAGCATCATCACTTGGTTCTTTTCAAGATGTATCTGTACCACTTTCTACCGCTGAATCCTCCTAAGTTATTGCATCTCGTCGTTCTGATAGGGTAAGAGTTCCTCCTTCCTATCTTCATGATTATCATTATTTCTCTGCTCTTGTTACTCTTCATGAGCCTCACTCTTATCGTGAGGCTAGTTCTGATTCTCTTTGGCAGCAAGCTATGTCTGATGAATTAAATGCTCTTACCAAGACACATACTTGGGATTTGGTGGATTTGCCTCCTGAAAAGTTTACAGTGGGTTGTAAGTGGGTTTACAAGATTAAAACTCGGGCAGATGGCTCAGTTGAGCGATACAAAACTCGTCTTGTTGCGTTGGGTTGCTCTCAAGAGTATGGTATTGATTATAAGGAGACTTTTGCTCCTGTTGCTCGACTTATCTCTGTTAGATTTTTTATTGTTGTTGCTACTATTCGGCGTTGGTTATTATTTCAGATGGATGTTAAAAATACATTTCTGAATGGAGATCTTATTGAGGAAGTTTATATGAAGCCTCTTTCTAGTTATGAGCATCCTCCTCATAAGATTTGCCGCCTTCGTCGTGCGATTTATGGTCTGAAGCAGGATCCTCGTGCTTGGTTTGCCAAATTTACCTCTGTTATCACACATCAAGGTTTTGTAGCCAGTGCTTATGATACTGCCTTACTCATCCGTAAGACTGTTTCAGGCACCACCCTTCTACTTCTCTATGTTGATGATATGATCATCACTGGTGATGATACTACTGGCATTCATGCGCTTCAGGTTTTTCTGGGTCATCATTTTGAAATGAAAGATCTTGGCACTCTCAGTTACTTTCTTGGTCTTGAGATGACATCTTTTTCGGATGGTTATTCTCTTTTTCAGGCTAAGTATACTTCAGATCTTATATGCAGGACTGGTCTAACCGACAGTAAGAATGTCAGTACCCCTTTAGAATATAATGCTCGGCTCAACCTTACTGATGGTGTGCCTCTGTCTGATCCTACTCTCTATCGACAGTTGGTTGGTAGTTTTATTTATCTCACAGTTACTCGCCCTGATATTTCTTATACTGTTCACCTGGTCAGTCAATTCATGCATGAGCCTCGCTCATCTCACTATGCTGCTGTTCTTCGAATCCTTTGCTATGTCAAGGGCACTCTTTTCCATAGTTTACACTATTCATCTCAGTCATCTCTTGAGTTACGAGGTTATTCTGATGCTGATTAGGCTGGTGATCCTACGGATCGTCGTTCTACCACTGGTATTTGTTTCTTAATTAGTTCGTGTCTTATTTCTTAGCGAAGTAAGAAACAAACAGCTGTCGTTCGATTTACCACTGAGACTGAGTATCGCGCCCTTGTTGATGCTACTGCTGAACTTCTATAGCTGCGTCGTCTTTTGGCTGACTTGGATGCCCCACAGCTGTCTCGTTCTCTTCTCTACTGTGATAACTAGAGTGCTATTCAGATTGCGCATAATGATATTTTTCATGAGCGCACAAATCATATTGAGATTGACTGTCATTTTATCAGGCATCATCTCAGTGATGGCACCCTTCACTTGTGTTTCGTTTCCTCTGCTGATCAGCTTACTGATATTTTCACTAAGTCACACTCACATGGTCGTCTTAGTGAACTTGTTAGCAAACTCCAGTTGGTTTTTACGGCGCCACCATGAGTTTGAGGGGGGATGTTGAGATATAATTGAGATATGATCATAATACTAAAATATTTTGAGATCCTTTCCTATTAGATATTGAGATATTTTTCTAAATTAGGATAGTTGACAAATCTTTGATTTGACTAATTTAGAATAGTTGACAAATCTCTGATTTTATATAATTAGTATCAATTATAGATCCTGTAATTATTCTTTTGATTGACTCCTTCACCTATAAAAGGATGGCTCATTGTACAGTTCAATAATAAGAAAATATACAGAAATTTCTTCATTCCGCTTTCGCTCTATTTTCTTCAACATTTCTTACTATATTTTCTAGGAGGACGTTCCAATTTTCACTTTTCAATTTTTCGAGCCTGATAGGAACCCCATGATAATCGATTGGAAATTCTCCAGAGTGCATTCTAAGATGCATTCGACGATAGCATTCAGGATATTTGGCTTCCCTAGAAAGATAAGTTGGCTTTTGTATAGGTTCACTTTTGAGTCTTGGCTGCAGCTCGAAAGTGTTGAAAATCTATTTGGTGACTATTGTCTGCTCAATAGATGTTATGCCAAATAACAACTTTATCATCAGCATATTGCATGTAAGTCACGTAGCATCTTTATGATGTTTGCAATTCAGAATAGATTCCTTGGTTCCCATAATAATACTATTAAACCCATCCGATACCAGAGCAAACAAATAATGGGAATAATGGGTTTTCTTGTCTGAAACCTCTTTTGCATGCAATATCCTTTCCTAGTTCATCATTGACGAGAATTGAATTTTTAGCTTACCCCAGCCGAAGTTTAACCCACCAGATCCGTTTGACCTTGAAACCTCTATTCTCCAAAATTTCTACAAGACATTTTCAATTAATCAAGTCATAAGCTTTTTCAAAATCAAGTTTAAACAGATAATCTCTTTTATTTGTTTTATTAGAGTGGTGGATGATCACTTGGGTAACCCCGTCTAGGATGTTTCTACCTTATATAAATCCTGAATGGTAATTCGCCACCAAATGAGGTAACGAAGTATTCAAGTGATTAGCTAGAATTTTTTAGACTATTTTACCTGTGCAAAGCAGTTGGTCTGCAGTCTCCAACACAGCTAATCCCTTCTTTTTCAGAATCTACAATGTTAGAATAGTTTTAAGTGTCCTAACCATGTCGTCCCCATCTCAACCTCGTGCATTGATCTTATGACGTCTTTTTTTATGACATTCCAAAAATGTTTGAAAAAGAAGATTGGGGAACCATCTGATATTGGGGTTTTGTTGGAAGCATGGTTCAAGGTCACTTCCTTCATCTCCTCTTCTGTGAATGGAAGTTTCAACCCATCCAAATTCAAGATCTGATCCCAAATCCCCGGGCCAAGGGATATGGGATATGAGCTCCTCTAGCTTCAAAAAGCTTCTTTGGGAGAACGGATAAGGTCCATTCTCTTCCGTCCATTAACTATCTTATGAAATAATGCAGTGTTTCTATCCCCCTCTTGGATCTAGGTGTTACGAGATCTTTATTTCCACATAATTTCCTCTTTGTGGAAGATCTCATGAATGTTAAATCTACATTGTTTTAGAAGGACGAGATTAGCAGGGGAGAGGGGTGGCATGTCTCTATTATCAGTCCGAGTAAAGGATCTATCCATGGTTAGTGATCAATGAAGGATAGATCCTAGATCAGAGAGTTGAATTCTTCCCTATCCCGCCCGTTAAACAATTCCTCAGCTGTGTTCAGTAAAGAATGTTGATGTTACTTTTGTGCACTGTTTGCTGAACTAATAGCAGGCGGAAAACAACCACAGTGCAGAGAATCCATTGTTCTTGGAAATTCTTTTGCTTTAACATGTATATGAACTGACTAAATTCTAGCTGAATGGTGCATTGCTCCCTGCCACATGGATCTTACACGTCCTTCAACCATAATGATTTAATCATATAAGATCAGGATGTGTGTTAACATAGTCAAGACATCTGTCCATATGAGAGCTTATGTACGTAGTCAGATGCAATTTACATTAACGGGAGGAAAAACAACTTTTTCAGTTTTGAAAGTATGTTGATGTTGAGAAGGAAATCCCAATCACAAGGAGGAAAGGGAGTATGGAGTCGTCACTCTTTGTGCAAAGCTCCCTTTACTTCTCCTAGAGGGAAAAAACATGCATCAAGTTCTCAATCATGGAGTTCAATGATTGTTTCTTATTTCCCTTTCTAGATAATCTTGACAAGTTTAATGTGTTCCATGTTTTGCTTAGCCTTAGTAGTTTCACTATGTAACTCATCTTTTGGGGCAGTGACAATATTGCACATATTACATAAGTACCCTTACAGTTCTCCAGTTTTCTGTGGCTTAGTTTTCTTGGATGAGATGAGTGCGTTCTGTCGTTTACCAGACGACATGGTAGTCCTTGCCACCTTCCAGGTTTCCTTGCTCTCTCCCAGAGTGATTAAATGACTAAAACATCCTTTATTGCATTAGTCCAGCTAAGTTCTTGTGCTGCTGATACACATGAAATCAATACATCTTTGTCTTCGTAATGTTTGTGTTCATTGCTAATGCGCAACTTTGTACTCTCTTGCCATGCATGCATGCATGAGGCAGAAACAGGACGCTTACTGGATATAAGTACTTGTTCATGAATTCTCTCTCTCTCTCTCTCTCTCTCTATTGGATATAACTTGTTCATGAACTCTCTCTCTCTCTCATTCATTGGACTGGACTGCATCCAACCCCAGATTAAATTTCCACGCCATCTTCTCTAATTGGATACGGCTTATTAAATTGAGTTCTACTGTAGTTATCTTTTTCAGGGGGTGGGGCCACTTTTCAGGGCCGATACGTGCCGAACACAAAAAAGCTTTTATCATGTGGTATGTTTATATTTCCAAATAGCACCTTGAATTCTTACCAAGGCACGAAGTAATGTTCGAAACCCACTATTTGGGCTCAGAAGAAAATTGATAAAATGTATAGGTCCTCATATGGAAATCATTTTTTTACCTTCCAATTTTGCAGCATCTGTTTCTAAATTCTGGAGCAAGAAGAAATTTTCTTGACTGAATTTTTTTTTTAATTTAATTTAAAGGTGGGGCCATTCCATTCCACCACTAAAAATTCCTCTCTACATGTTAGGTTGAGTTATATAAGACTCATAAATAGGAACTTTGTTCCCAAATTGCATGGCTTATCAACTCTCTACTAGTTACTAGTGTTGGATCATTATCCAATATTGGTCCATATGTGAAATAATCATGTATTGTAAACTGTCTAATATGGTTGGATCTAATTAAAAGTGATCTTATTAAGTTTGGTTTTAATGTATCTAATAGGGTGTGGGACTTTTATGTGTAGAAACCTAATGAGTAATTTCTGATTTTATGATGGGCTAAATTAGAAATACCAATAGACAGAATATTTGTCTATAAAAAGGCGGTTATGGTCTCCAGATCACACGTAATTTTGATTATTTTCTGTTTTCCATCGACAAAGAGAAACTAGAGAGAAAACTTAAAAGGATTTTCTTAAGAAAACGTGTAGATCTGGAAGGTCAATCGCACGGCTCTACCTCTACAACGTGATTATTTGTTATGGATTTAGGTACGCTTTCGCATATTTTATATATAATTTCTTGGTGATTTGATATAAAAATTTATTCTGTAATTTTCGTATGGTATCTAAAAACTAGTTCTCATTTCTTTTATTGGGACTCCAAGTAGCAATCTTGTATTGAAATCTTTCAATCTGCAAGTTTAGTTCACAGTTCTCTGAATAATTCCCAAGACTAATAGTTGATTGTCCTTAACAATTATCATCCTGGTGCCCTATCTATCATAGTAAAATTTCTGGCTCCACTCTCTTTCTTATCTTGTCATTCTTTTATATTAAGAGGGGGGGTCAAGTCAAGTTAAAGTCCCCACCCAATCACAACTACTATTTTATGGCAGTTTAGGTTATGATGGTCATCTCAAAGGAATCTTGCTTGCTTGAGGCCCTAACCTCCATTATTTATCATCCACTGGTCCTCCATCCATAACGGTAACATTCAGATCGTTATCTATATATCCTCTCCCATCAATATATTCACTCACACACGGTGACAGCATAATTTATTGCATCCCCCCTTATTTAATCGCCGTGACTTAGAAAGGAAGAAAGCAAAGTTCTACACAACATCATCATAAATTGATAAGTTATAAGTCTCTGATTTTCCCTTGAAATAGTACAAAATTGTGAGAGTGGAAGCATCTGAGACATGTAAGCTAGAAAACAAGCCCAAGGAAACTACCAAATAGTACTATGAAGAGACAATCTTGTACAGGAACTCTCCTTTGATAGCATGTGTGGGTTTGAAAGGGTCCTAGCTAGCCAGCCTTTGCAGGCAGTATGCAACCGCAGATATAGATTCAATAATTCCATTGGTCCCAAACAGATATATAGCATGGTATTCCAGAAAAGCTGCAAACATTTAGGCAAAGGAAGATCGGACCCACGAGCACAGTTTGTATCACTGGGGAGAGAAGATGGATATTATTATCCAGGGATTTCAGCCAACTATTTTCCCTAATATATCATGCCAGCTTGTCCTGATCATCACGACATAACAAAGTTATATCTCGAGAAAATATGTAAGGTAAAATTTATTTCCCATTACAAGTCACGTTCCGTACATGGTGACAATGCTAGTTTTCACTTGCCCTTTGGAGATTTCTTGTGAGCGCAAGACTTCTCTAGTTCTTCTTGCAGAACAATAGCTTCTCCTGGGGATTAATGCGACTGCCTGCCGAAGAAGAGAGAGAAGATAAATTTAACAACAGTAGGGGCACCTTTCATGTTCAGACTAGCTCATCATCCTTAGCCTTTCTTTCTTCTGTATATAAGCATCCTAGCTTCAGCTCAGAAGAATTTAGGTCTCTTCTAGATAGCCCAAAACCTAGCAAACCCTAACCACATCTATTGCCACTTTCTCCCTCTCACCTCTTTTTTACTCGCACATCCTAAGAAGAAGACATGGGATTGAGGGACATAGAGTCCACTTTACCACCAGGGTTTAGGTTCTACCCAAGTGATGAGGAGCTGGTATGCCACTATCTCTACAAGAAGGTGAGCCATGAGAGAGTCATGGAAGGAACCATGGTGGAAGTGGACTTGCATACCCGCGAACCATGGGAACTCCCTGGTCAGTGAACTTTTCATTCTTCTCTTCCTTGGCTCAATACAGCCATTTTTTTTTTTTTTTAAATTCTATTCAGATAATGAAATTGTTGTTTTGAACAAACTATCAATTCTCCCACCTCTTTCTCCTTGTGCTTTGATAATTTAAATATTCTTAACCTCCAGAGCACCGCGAAAAAAGGTTAGAGTGCTTATGTTTGGTTTTTAGGATAGCTTTTCTCCTTCTCCTTCTCCTTCTCCTCATAAGAAATACTTGTGAGAAATTTTGAACATTTGAATGGGGTTTGAGAATATTATGTAGATGATATCTTTGCAAGCTACTAATTTTTGAAGCTGATTCGTAACAAACTCTATGATATTTGAATGTAGGTTTTATTTTCTATGGAAATTTCAAGGTATTTATTACAATAGTTTAGATATTGTGTGAAGATCTAATTAGTTTTTTATAATTAATTATGATCGCATGATTTAGCCATCAAAATTCCTCTAGTTAGAGTCATCCACAGTAATACAGTGATTTCTTTTAGTGCATAAACATTAATGCCTTGACATCACCTTCATAAGATCCAATTATGTGTATTATTTGCAAGGCAATGAATGATAAATTACCAGTGTAATAGTATATATCGCTGTTAAATCTTCCATGGGAGATATTGTACTTATTGCTTACAATTTGGTTATACATATTATCTATCAATTCCACCCTTAAATACTTTTTTTTTTTATTTCCTTTGCATGGGCTTCAGAGGTGGCTAAGCTGAGCACGAATGAATGGTATTTCTTCAGTTTCCGAGACCGTAAGTATGCAACTGGTTCACGAACCAACCGGGCAACCAAATCTGGGTACTGGAAGGCCACTGGAAAGGATCGAACTGTCTATAATCCATCAACTCTTGAGATTGTAGGGATGCGGAAGACATTGGTCTTCTATCGAGGGAGAGCTCCAAATGGGATCAAATCTAGCTGGGTCATGCATGAGTTTCGCCTGGAGAACCCACATACACCTCCCAAGGTATACCACCCCTCTGGTGCAATTTTCTTGGGAGGTTACAGTTGCATTTAATAAAATACCTTAATACCCTTGTGTTTCAAGATGCAGTGCAAAATTTAATTGCCAAATGTCCAAGAAAAACAATCTTAGCTAGGCCTGCTAAGCATTAAACTCTCTTAGTTCGTTCATTATTTCCTAGAGAAGCAGCATTTTAGTCTCCAAGCACTTTATGAGGGTGGTAGAGTATTCTACATATGATGGTAAAGAGTGATCATAGAGTCTAGGTGAACATGCAACATACTTGGAGTTATCTACCTTGGTTGCATTTTTTTTTTTTGGTAACTTCTATTTCAAGAATAGTGCAAGGTATGAACAGATAACCAAGATCCAGTATCTCCTGGCAATTGTAATATGTTTATATGTGGTCATACATGATGAAAGATTCAAGGCATGCCAAATATATTATCGCCCAAATGAGGGGAAAGAGAAGAGAAATTAGTTAAACGATTTTTTAAGAGTAATTTGAACAGTTTTGTTTTATGAGAATTCAAGGAGATTAATATTGGCTTCCCTTGTATTTAGCTTTTAAATTATATATATTCAAATCACAGGTGCAAAGTATTAAAGATCTTTAAAAGCATGCATGGAAAGAAAAACTAACTTTATAATGGTTACTACAGTGTCTTTCTCTCCAAAAAAAAAAAAAAAAAAAAAAAAAGATGAAGAAAAAATTTGCAGAACTGACTTCAAGATCTATGCATGATATATTTAGTCAACCCGCTTTTTGTAGTATAAATAAATTATATTCTTATCATCAAATTGCAGAGTGTGGCTTAATTATTGTGTTCTCTTTGGTTCTACTCTCTACAATGGCAGGAGGACTGGGTACTCTGTAGAGTATTCCACAAAAGGAAAGGGGAGAAGGAAGAGATCAACATGGTTTCATGCAGCTCACCAACCATGATGTCATCACCTCCTCAAACGGGGGGCCATCTCTTGAGCTTGCAAGGAGGAGGAGGGATAGGCTATGGAGAGAATGGGACTTCAATCGCCAATGGCCCACTCCAAGAGAACAACAACAACCCCAACTCCTTGGGCTCCATTGATATGGCCAATTTGCTGCACTGTAACCTGCTTGACTTCACAGCCGAACTGGATATGGATTCAAGCGGTGGACATGAATTTGGATTGCTTCAGGGTGTGTGCCCTGAGGAGCATCCCATGCCCATGGGGTATCCAAACCTAGGAGGAGATTTCAGGCTCCAAGTTGGCAAAGATGGGCTCTACTAGTGCTAGCTAGTACTGCCGCCATCCTAAGATCAATTATTATTGGAATTGTCTTGTAATTAATTAATAATACACTATAGATGTTAGAATATAGTACAGTTTATGATTATTCCTTTGAAATGTTCAGTTAGGTAGTGTGTATAATTGATTTGGAACATTCATGTGATCATGCCACTGTCACACTTGATACTACTATGTTATCATAGAACAAATTTTAAAAAGCCATAAAAAATGGTGTTAGTTAGTTAGTCTGTTATCATCATCAAATCTTTCTTGGATACTCATGTTATTGTTAAAGTTAATATCCTTTTTTTTTTTTCTCCTCTGATTCAGAGTTTGGTTATATTTTCGTGTTGTATTATTCATATATTCTCATGACTTGATAAATTTAAAAATGTTTCCATGGGGGGATGTTATCCATTTATTATTTAGCTTCTCTCGTTCTTGAGTTCATGGATTGAAGATGAGCAATGCAATTATCTTGTTTCCTTATTTGCAATTAACGATAGCCATAAGCTTAGAAGTGTTATTTCGGTATTTTGCTGGAATATATGGAGAGAGCGAAATAATAAATAATTTAATGATAAATATCATTCTATGGAGTATTGTATGAGACTCATCGTTCATGATTTCATTATTTGGACAGGTGTTCTCTCGGATGAAGAGAGACTCCACTTATCAAGTGGCTCTTCAGGAGATGATATTGATGGTACTCTGCCAGATGAGAAGTAGGGGACTATACTAGAGGCGCAAGGGCGGATGGACTAATCATGGAATTTTCCGTATGCTGGATCATTGTATTTTTATTTTCTTGCTTTTTTTCTTTTTAGTACTATTTAGAACCTTTGTTTTGTAAGTTTATTATTGGGCTACCCCACTTGTGGACCCTAACTATATTTGTTCTGTTATTTACGCTCTTTAATGGAACGCGGAGGGCTACATCCTGCCATTTAACGTCAAAAAAAAAATATATATATCTTGTTTCCTTTGCCCTTGAACACGTTTTTTTATTTGATGTTTTTGCCTAGTCTCTATTATTCGCCTAAATCAGGAGAAAGCTTGTACGGATTTGTTCCAGATAAAGCTTTGCCTTATATTTATCTAAGTTTCATTAATCCAATTTAATAGAACGCGGGAATGTGGGAGGGATTACCTACCGTTTATACTTAAAAAGAAAATTGTTGCTACTCGAAGTAACAATACTTCAGTTGGTGTTTAGATGTGATGCGTGTGTGACTCTTGCTTACTGAAAGTACCTAATCAAACAAAGTGTTTGCTTTTAACTTTAGATTTTGTCAAGCATCGTAAGTGGTAAATATTAAATAATTGACTACAAATTTTTAAAAATGAGAGTGATCATTAAAAGAACGTGACAAGGTCAGACTCAGCGTTAGAGAAGCCAATAATTGAGGAGCGCAATCAATTTCAGTTAACTAGCAAGCAACAGACAATCAGTCATATATATATATATATATATATATATATATATATATATATATATATATATATATATATATATATATATATATATATATATATCTCTCAGTAAAATAGAGTAGTACTTCTCGTATATATACAATTAACATGCGTCTCAAATTTCAATGTTCAACGTCACAATTTTGGAGTTTTAGTTGAGTGACGGAAGTTTTGAGACGGACACTTTTTGTTCGGTGGTAGCTGAGTACACATCGCATATCAGCATATCACACCGTCATGTTTCTATCAACTTGCTTGTGGTCGGAGCTCAACCCGCCACCCATCGAAAAATTCTGAGACCGGTTCGGATCAACTCAGCTGTCCGTCTCCCTATTCCTATGGAGCAGTGGATCGATTTCAACCGAAATCTCTGTCGAGTAGGCGAGGGGGTTCCGGAAAATAGGCTTTTTTGAACAGAGTACGCCCATCAATCTCACTCAACGACGCTACAAAAAGATATTGTGGCTCAATGTTTCTCTCTGCTACTTCCTCTTCCATTATTATATTATATTATAGTTCATTATTGTTGATTAATTATGGTAGCGTTTGCCATTGTCTAAACAGTGAACTCCCCGGCCCCCAACTCTCCGAGGCCTAGCTAGGATTTGGACCCAAACCTAACCTGTTTCTGTAATGGACGTCAAGACACTCATCTTATGGAAATTCATTCGAATATGTTTAGATTTCTAGCAACTTTTTCCTACCGTTGACAATAATTGGCATGCGCTAGTGGAGCCATAACTCAATTTTGAAGAAACCATCTTACAAAAAATATTATTACAACAACAACAATTAAGCATTTCATTCCAAGTATTTGGGATAGGCTACATGAACCAAAAAAGAATCATGCCGGATCGATCACTTTGATAGTCATTCTCCATTCATTTCTATCAAGTAATATCTACTCATTTAAACATCTAAAATCAATATCTTTTCGTATCACCTCCATCCATATTTTTTTTCGGTCTTCCCTTCGTTCTTTTAACTTGTCCTACATTGATAAACTCCCTTCGTCGAACTGGTGCATTTGTAGGCCTAAGTTGCACATGACCAAATCATCGTAATCAGTTTTCTCGCATCTTCTCATCGATGGGAGCTACACCTAGTTTAGCACGAATATTTTCATTTCTCACTTTATCTCTCTTAGTGTTGCCGCACATCCAGCGGAGCATGCACATCTCCGCTACACATCTGACAAAAAATAATGATAGAAAAAAAAAAACGAAGTGTGAACCGTGTAAAGTCAAAAAAAAAAAATCTCTAAGTTTTGGTCCAAAACTGCAAGTAACCAAATTAAGTAATAATAAGGTTTTAATTAGAGAGATTGGCTGGAATTAAAGAAGCTAATAGGTTAAAATCTGATATAGACTGGACTGAAGCTATTGGATTAACAGTTGTTATTATAAGCCCATCTCTAAAACTGCAAGTAACCAACATAAGTAATTGTTTTAATCAGAGAGTTTTGACTATAATTGAAGAAACTAATCATAGGATCAAATCTGATATTGATACATGTTATTTTCGAACAAATAATTGGGCCAGACAACTGGCCCACTATAATCATTTTGCACCCAATTTTTTTTTTTTTTTTTTTCTTTTTTCTTTCTCGAATAACTGGCCCACTATAACTTTGCCTCCAATGTATCCTTCACGATATATGTATCTTTGGCTTCAAGATATGTAAATAAAAAAATAAATGGACAAGAGAAAACAAAACGAGACATAAGTCCAAATTAAGAAGAGACAAAATTATGATAAATACGATATTGCATTATATGGCTTAAATGATATATCTCGATCAATAATACAAGTAAGGGATTAATAAGTTCATGTATATCATTCATTTCAAAGATAAGAAATCAATTTTTTTTGCTACAATTGAAGCGTGTTGCAACTTTATGCCTAGTTTGGGAAGAATAATTCTCCGAGGTTGTGTGTCGTAGGGCCAACTAGAGAAGAAAATTCCTCCAACGTCACTTAATTAAGATAATGTTTAGAATTATCATGCTTATTAACATGTTTTCGTTTTCTTTTTCGTGGGAGCCTCTATTATTTTAGACGCTATATTGTGATAAGATTAAATTGCCAATTGGAACAAGTTAGCTTCTAATAAGAACAAATAACATAAATTAAATATATACCTAAACTATTAATAAGAGAAAATCAAAAATTCACTACGTCTGTGTTTGGTTTGAAAGAAAATGGAAGAAAAAAAAAACGATAGAAAAAAAGAAAGAGAAAGAAAGTATTTTTTTTTTCTTCTTATTTTCTTCTCTTTTCCTTCATTTACCCTCAAACTAAACAGAACCTAAAAATAATCAAGCCAGTAAAAATTACTCCTCATAAAATCTTAGGAAATATTTCCCACTCGTGTGATGAGTACTTGTTTTCTGAAGTAATTTAAGTTTAAAAAATAAATTAAATTTGATTCAAATAAAGTGATAAAAATAACCAAACATCGCAACGATGAATTCTCTTAAGAGAAAAATAATAGCAAGGATATTAAAAATATATATATCTTTCAAGGAAAACATAGCTTTCTCTCCTCTTTTTTTTTTTTTTTTTCCTATTTTTTTAGGCTAATGAAAAGATTAGTAGAACAACATCTCTAATGTGTACATGCCATAAAATTTGGCTATTTGAAAACAATTAGGACTTTATCTCCATGGAATCCTAGGAAGTGACATTAACATATTTGGATTGTTTTAAAAGAGTTTGAGAGCATCAAGCAATGGAATCGTGATGAAAAATTCAAAATAGCTTAATCTATTCATCGTAGCTAATGAAAAATCAGGTGATATTGAGACAGGCTAAAACACGTACGGCCAGACGACAGTGATATGACGACAGTGGTACGAAATTGTGACATGATCTTTTTTTTTTGTCAATATGAATCTATCTTCTTTACTAAATAGGGGGGAGAGAGAGAATTTTGAACAAAGTAGCTAAATGTTTCCGAGCTAAGGGCAAGTACTTAGGTTTTGTTTTATTTTTCAACTGAAGAAAGAAGGTATACATTTTAGTAAAAAAACTAATAAATTAAAAAAATCTGTTGGAATGCGAAATTTAAATTCTTGGAATAAAATTGCAACACCTAGGGAAACAAACTTATTAGTAAAACTGCAAAAGATTAGAGATTTGAACCAATATCCTGTAAATAATTTTTCTTAGAGGAAATTAAGTTTGGTCTCCTATATTTGCTAGTTAACGGGCTTGACTTTGCAGTCAGGCCCGACTCAAAATTGATTGGGCTTCTAATGAGATGGGCCTAGACACCCAATATTGGGGAAACGCTATTAGTTTTTTTTTTTTTTTTTTTCCTTCTCCTCTTGAGTTTTCTTTACATCTTTCCTTGCTTTGCTAATATGAAGAAATTACATGATAATAAGTACGAGATCAAATTGGATTCAATCGATCCTAAATTAACCTCCCTCTTTGTTTTTTATTTTTATTTTTATTTTTTTGGCTTTTTATTTTGATTGTGCTCTACCATTTTGATCTTTATTTCTTGAGCCTATCATAAATTAAATTTTATAGCCATAGGTTAAATAGTATGAGGCTTTACCACTAGAATGCAAATATCATTTAATATCTTTTATTCCCTACATTAAATATAGTAGATGATATATTGGGGGGGGAAATTCATTTATCATGTGCACTTCAATGTTGTCACATCTCACTTGTAACAAGAAAATTGATTATGTCAGCGCACCATAGAGCAATCTTAATAGAAAATAGCTGCTTCTTGGGAATGAATCTCTAATTGGTAGCTTATCATTATCGAAAGTTAAGTAAAAAGATGGTCAGCGATCACATTCTCTACTCCCTTTCGAGATCAAATTCTTGAAGCAGTAATATCCATCGAATCAATCATGGTTTTGCATCTTTATGGAATAAGATATATTTGAGTGCCAAATAATTTGTAAAAATAATCATATGTGAACTCAAAATATACGATCAAAATTTATCAAAAGCAAAAACTATAGTTAAAAGCTCATTCTATGTTATTGTGTAATTTATTTGTGCATCGTTGAGGGTCTTACCAGCTAGCAGCACATCATGTAGGACTTCTTGTAAGTTCAAGTGCTCATCTGCATAACTTGAACAAGTGGAGGCTGTTCAAGACTCTCATGCGTAACTTGAACTGGGCACACCAAGATGATCGGGTCAGGATCATCAGATTTCGGCAGAGGCGCCAAATTGCGCATGCCTAGTTTTAATCAAGAAGTTCAAGTGCTCACCTGCGTAACTTGAACAAGTGGATGGTTATACTCCTTGGGATTTGAACCATATGTGACAGTTACTCTATCATCATTCTAGTTTAGTTTAGACATAGTATTTCTTCAGAAATTTACCGTTGATCGGCATCATCATTCTATCGCCGTTCTGATTCATTAAGCGATAGGCTCCACTAGAGTATACCGTCTCCACAACAAACGGTCATTCCCATTTAGGTTCAAATTTACCCTTAATCTTATGGGTTAGAATCATTGGCCTTTTAATAGTCAGGACCAAGTCTCCTTATTTAATGGTCCTTGGTTTAACGTTCTTATTGAACGTTTTCGAGATTCGGGCTTGATACAACTCAATTTGTTGCTGAGCCCTGAGACGTTTTTCATCTAACGCCTCTAATTCTTGCAATCTTTGTTGATGGCGCTCTTCTGTCGTCATCTTTATGGCTAAGGTCACTCTCAAAGATGGTATTTGGATTTCAAGAGGCAAGACGGCCTTACTTCCATAAACTAAGGAGAACGGGGTAGATTTTGTTGGGGTGCGAACGGTGGTGCGATAAGCCCACAAATATTCTCCCAGTTTTTCATCCCAGTCCCTTTTGTTGGAAGAGACAAACTTTCGAAGGAGTTTAATGATTGTCTTGTTAAAAACTTCGGCTAACCCATTTGCCGCGGGGTTATATGGCGTTGATGCAATATCTTTGATTCTGAACTTATCACAGAATCTTGAGAACCCCTGGCTGATGAATTGCGGTCCATTATCATGAATGATCTTTCGGGGGACGCCAAAACAGTAAATGACATGATGCTTGATGAATTTAATCACATCTGTCGTTTTCACCTCTCTCATGGGCACGGCTTCGGCCCATCTTGAAAAATAATCGGTTATTGTAAGAATAAACCGATGTCCTCTGGACGACGGAGGAGTTATTGGCCCCACAATATCCATTCCCCATACCTCAAACGGCCAACTAGCAACGGTATTGTGCAAGAATTCTGGGGGTTGATGAATAAAATTGGCATGTACTTGGCATGCATGGCATCGTCTGGCATATGTCATTGCCTCTGTAATCATATTTGGCCAGTAATATCCTAGCCTTCTTATGCGGTCTCCGAGTTTTGGATCGGGCTGATGAGCTCCACATATTTCATCATGTGTTTCCCTCAGTACTTCATCTGCTTCTGCTTTTGATATGCAGCGTAATAGCAGACCATCATTTGATTTTCTATATAAAGTCTGAAGTGTACGATCAAAGTAGAATCTCGGGGCCTTCCTCTTTATCGAGGCGGCCTCCTTTGGATCCTCTGGGAGTATCCCATGTAGGGCGTAATCTATAAATAGAAATCGCCAATCATGGAGTTCCAGGATTAAGCCCGTCTGGCATACCTCTTTGGCTTGGAATACCGTATCTGGGTGGAGGAGTTCCCTGCTACCAATAGTGATGCTTTTAGCTTCACCCGGCAGGATCGCCAATGTTGCAGCTAACGCAGCAAGAGCATCTGCATAGACGTTCTCATTCCGGGATATATGATATATGTAAAATTGCTCAAAATATCCTGCTAGCTCAATGGCTAGCTGATGATAGGGGATGAGGGCTTCATGTCTGACTTCATACTCACCCGTCATTTGATTGACGATGAGTTTAGAGTCTCCATATGCCTCTAAATAATTCACCCCCAGTTGCAGAGCCATTTTCAGGCCGATAATGAGCGCGTTGTATTCCACCACATTATTCGTGCACGGTTCTGTTAATGAGTAACCGTTAGGCAATATATGTTTATGTGGGAATATTAACACAACCCCCACTCCAGCAACAGATCGTCTGGCGCACCATCAAAGAACATTTGCCATGGTTGGTCTTTACTAACTGTATTGACCTCTGACGTCTGTTTGGATTTGGACCAAATTGGATGGTCTGCAAGGAAATCGGCGATCGCCTGTCCCTTCATGATTTTTTGAGGAACGAAGTGTATATCATATGGCGATAGTAATAACGCCCATTTTGCCAATCGGCCGTTTAAGGATCCTGGTTTTGTCATCAGGATTTTTAAAGGGTTGACCCGTGAGATGACATGTATCGTTTGCCCTGAAAGATAGTGTCACATTTTCTGAACAGTGAACATTAGGGCTAAACATTCTTTTTCAATCGGGGTATACTGACGTTTGGCTTCGATCATTGTCCTGCTTAAGTAATAGAGGGCGTGTTCATGGCCGTGCTCATTATACTGAGCAAGTAATGCCCCTAACGCATCATCCATGGGCCTTACATATATAAGAAATGGCTGCCCAGGGGTCGGTGCCATAAGAACAGGAGGTTTAGTGAGATATTCTTTGAGATCGTCAAACGCCTGTTGACATGCCTCATCCCATACGAAAAAAATTCCCTTTTTCACGAGTCTGGAGAACGGATGGCATCGCCCTGATAGATTGGAGATGAAGCGCCGGATATATGCTAACTTTTCTTGTAATCCCCTTAATTCCTTAAGATTGCGGGGCTGTGGCATTTCACTAATCGCTTTCACCTTTTCGGGGTCAAGGAAAATTCCTTTTGAGGTTATTATGAACCCAAGGAATTTTCCGCTGGACACCCCCATAAAAGACTTAGTGGGATTCATCTTCAAGTGATGTTTTCGCATAAGATCGAAGACCGCTCTTAAATCATGAAGATGATCTTCTTTATTCTTGCTTTTGATCGCTAAGTCATCCACATAGCACTCCACTGTTTTGCGTAGGTGTTCTTTGAATATGACACTCATCGCTCGTTGATAGGTGGCACTGGCGTTCTTCAATCCGAAAGGCATCACCGTATAACAGTATACCCCAGCGGCGTTCTGAAAGCCGTGTGCTTTTCATCATTTGGGTGCATTTTAATCCGGTTATATCCTGAGAAGCCACCCATAAAGGACAACCTCTCATAACCGCAAGTATTATCAATCATCACATCGGTGATGCGGAGTGGAAATTCATCCTTAGAACATGCAGCGTTCAGATCTCTAAAATCGATGCATATCCGGATTTTGCCGTTCTTCTTACGAACCGGCACTATATTAGCCACCCAATCAGGATGTTGCTCCTCACGGATGAATCCGAATTTTATAAGCTTGTTGACCTCGGCAACTATTGCCTCCATCAATTCCGGTCGAAAACGCCTTTGCTGTTGTTTAACGGGTTTGGCGTCTTCTTTAATATTTAACCGGTGCATGGCAATTTGAGGCTCAAGCCCGGGCATGTCTTCATAACTCCATGCGAACACGTCTATATACTCTTTGATAAGACATATAAGTTCCTTCTTTTCCAAGGGAGTTAGCGTGTCGCTTATGAAGATGGGTTTCGGATTTTCTTCCGTTCCCATATTAACTTGTACCAATTTGTCTTCTGTGGGCGGGTCACGCTGTTCAAAACGGACATCCCAGAGAGTGTCCATATGCTTAGCCCAGGAATCATCTTGAACATCAATTGGTTTCTCGTCGCTTGGTGCGGCTGAAACCATATTGGCTGTCAAAAATTTAAACCAAGTGCCAATACTTAGATCTGAGTCATGATCAAGTGGAGATGAATCATCATCGGCCAAAAAACTTTCCTCATATTGGCATGGTGGTGAGGGAGGAGTCGATACACAGCCCAACCCCCTGCGAGTCTTTTGATAATAGTCTGGGCTCTTTCCTCTCGGTCTAAATGAGGGTATAAGATTCCGTCGCCCTTTTCCAAAGTTTAATCCCGGTTTTTGGGTGAAATTATAACCCATTTTCTCCATCATTTGCCGGGATTTCTGTTCATATAAGTGAAATTGAGGTGATATTTATTCATCACTTTCACTGCTTTGTCTTTGTCGAGGCGACGTAATTACTTTGCCGAACAGGATCGGCTTTTGGGATCCCTGTCCAGGAGGTACTTCAAAAAAGTGACATTGTCCCTTAGTTATTCTTGATTGAGAGAGGAGGGATGACCTGTGGGGCAAATGGTATGCCGCCAGAATTTCAAGTTCGGACAGGCCATCCACTTCAGTGGAAGTACAAGAGAGTTCAGACTCAGTAGTTACAGCATGCTCGTAGACTAACTTTATATTTTCATTAATAACCCATTCACTCTCTATTACATCAGCTATATTATTATCAAGACTCAAACTAAAATCTAAGTGAGCGTTGATTTCATAATCACCCCCATCGTCTTCTTCAGGAAGCTCGTATTCAGTATCTGCCTCGTTGCCGCTTTCGTCAGGCTTTTGACGCTTACTAAGATCATCATTGGAGACTTCATGGGCTGGCTTGTAGAGTAAAGCATCTGTGAAGTAATTTTCCAGCCCTTTAAATGGTTGCTTATCTGCAACTAGTGTCCGGACTTCTCCTTCTTCAACGCAATATTTCATGCATTGGTAGAGAGTCGACGGGACTATCATGTAAGCGTGGATCCAAGGCCGTCCCAGTAAAATATTGTAGGAGATATCTGCATCAATAACATAGCATGTGACCTCCGTCCTTAAATTTCCAATTTGACATTGGAGTCGGATCTTTCCGAGGGGACAACTATTATTGGCATTAAACTCATATATTGTTATGTTGGTTGGTGTCAGACGATAGGAGGAAATCCCCAATAGCTGCATCAACTTTCTGGGAACGACACTTAGTGCAGACCCCGGATCGATTTGAATTCGGTCCACCTTCATGGATCCGACATATCCGGTGAAATATAAAGGCCTTTATATTCCTTACCTGCATATCCTCCGGAGAGAAAACGATTTGCGGAACCTGCCTCCTCACTTGATGACAGTGGGGGCAAGAGTTCTGTTCCTCGTTGGCCGGCTCGACAATCTGAGCTAGGAATGACTCAGAGTCTGCCAAGGCCTCTCTCAACGCCTCACGAGTTGACTTTGATAATCGTAGCAACTCATATAGTGTGACTCGAGCTGGAATATTTGCCAGCTGAGCTATTATATCAAACTTGAAGGTAGTATCTTTGACTCCTTCATCTTTTCTAGGGTTGTTCTGGAAGCGAAGACCTTTCTGCTTTGCAGGCTTGGCGAGTTCCGCATATATATCTTTCGGGTCTACTCTGGTGTAGTTCTTGAGATATGTTTTTCCATACCGAGTGCCGGAAGGGCCCGCCCCATCTACTCCAATGACGCAATCACTTGTATTACAACAACAATATAATTTCAAATGGCAAAAATCAATCTAGAGGTTGCATGGTTGGTGCTGCGATAAGCATACCACTATGCAAAATATCAAATTATTAGGGGGGCATAGCATTCTATTATTTGATCAGTGTAAGAAAGTACAAAAAACAGAGTCCATAAGCCCATCCAGTCTGAAGTCTTTGCAGTTTTGGTTGCATGGATGAAATTTGAGCTATAATTTAAAAAATAAATGAATGCTGACTGTCAAAAAATAGAAACACTTGGATATGACTAGCTTCAAAAGAACTGAAGCTGAGTAAAGATACAAGAGGACTAGGCCCCTGAGAAAGATCCTTCACTCAAAGAAACAAACAGATATACAAAGGGAAAAGAAAGCTTTACAACAACAATAAAATCCTGCTGAAACCAGACCATTACAGGTGATGTCCCAGTTTCTGATCGTCGACTCCAGCCAGCAATTGTTCCTGGAGAGAAAGAGAGGTGACTCCATCTTATGTATTGCTTCCACAGCCATTGCTTTAAGGCTGCATATTTGATTAGTCTTACATTGTTCACAGTGTGATAGCAGATACACAACAACAACATTTTTGTTAAGCTAGTTCATAAAGAAGCCTGTAGCACTGCCTTTGCCATTGGACCTGAGAGTCCATTGCAGGTTGCTATCTGTGAAAGTCCCAATGAGACGATTGTGATCGTTGACAACAACCAGGCATCCATATCCTTTGCCCTACAATGCATTTTTCATATTTATACCAGAATCCTAGAATAGGCATGTGCATGGCACAAAATGATACTTCAGCAAGATTTAGTTATTGAAAATTGTTAAAGGTTTCTTAACTAGCTTCTAAGACCATCTCAACTCAAGCATGACCATAATGCTGACAAACATATGCAAAAGGAAACTTGAGAGAAGTTTACAGTGCTAGTTAACAATATTGGCTAGCATTCGTTGCACTTTCAGATTTTGGACATCCGAAAAAGACTGCACTGATACGTATTTTGTATTCAGCAGCTTCCAAAGTGGTAGGTTAAGACGAACAAATAGCCTTCCTATTTGTACATCTCTACTGTCTCAGATCAACATGATTCCGTGCACAATTTACACACACACAACCAATTACACATGAACTGCGGATATTATTGGGGATCAAATATACATTTGGGAGGAAAGTGGAGAAGGGAAATTATATCTATTTTATATTTTTAGAAGAAATCTTTAAAAAAGGACAAATTGAAATAATAAAATCGCATCAGTGATTGCCACAAATAAAATGGATCCAAGTAAAATTTATAGTCATAAGAATTATAAATTGGCCATTTATAAGTTATTTAATTAATTAGTTAGTACAAAGATAATCAGAAACTTAACTACTTAATTATTCTATTTAATAATATAATTAATCACCAAGTTAGTTTTGAAATTAAATCATAATTACTTTCTTAAAATCACTATTCTTATTATACCAGAGATGCTAACACAAATATATGTTAAACAATAGCACTATTCTTATTATACCAGAGATACTAACACAAATATATGTTAAACAATATTTTCATACAATGTATTTTTGTCCTATTTGCTTTTCTTCTTTTCATTTTTAGACTCACATTGATTTAATTCCATGAAACTTATTCTTAAAAATGAAGAAGAAAAGAAATCCATGAATTCTTTTTGGGAGAATAATTTTCATTGTTATACTAAAAAGGAGAAATAGATTGAGTCTGAACTTTAAAAAAAAATTAAAAAGATGAACTTCTATTTGTATAATTTCAAAACATTTCTGAGAAAAGGAAGCATATTTGCAACAGGTGGATCATAAATGAGTTACACTAATATTTAGTGCACATAACTTTTTTTTTTCAAACATTAACAATATCAAATCCAACAGCATTATTTTCTAAAAATGATGAGAGAAGAGAATTTCTTTTTCCCATTGAAATTTAACTTTTGCCAATGTATAAATATCCGTATTTTAAAGATAATCTATTAAAGTACATGCAAATTGAGTTGAAAGGGTTTTTTCTAAAATTTTTCGGGACTCTGAGGGTATAATACCACATTCCTTCTTTTGCTTAGAGGCTTACTCCAAATGCATTAATAAAGTAGGGGGGTGAAATAGATTTCCCCAAGTGGCAAATGTGGAGTTCATGTTAAATGAAAGATCACTTGATAGATTAAAGTTTTAGTTAATCACCTTGAAGATTAGGCTATTTCCACTTCTTCCTGCAGGGTTAGCCTCCTTGCTTCCTTTAGCGCCATTGTCAACAGCACGAATCTGTCTGGAAGCTGATGCTACAGATGTCAGATTGAACGGCACTGTCTTCTCTCCGCTGGAAAATGTACATTCATACCACAAATCTTTGCAAACTTGTTCCCTCTACTTATGATACTGCATCACTGTTGCCCACTTTGCCTTTGCACATGGTTCCTGATTACATTGACTCGTAAAGAATCAAGGTCACACATTAGACACTCATCCAATATAGAATAGTAAAGTAGAACACAAAACTTTTCACCCAGTAAATTCATACTTACGTAGCTCAGATGTTTCTACTGTGAAACGGTGTTGTGTCAGAGACGTGTCTGACGAGCATGTCATGTATATTATTACAATTTTGCTGTGTGTTTCTTTCCATGTCAGCATGATTGCATCCGAGCAATATAGGTCCATATTCAACTATATAAGACTGAATTATCCAAAACAAACTTCTGACAAAATATTCACTCGAGACTTTTATTGGCAGCTAGCAATGGTGGATATGTTGGTAACTAAATCCAGAATTGGTCTTAAGGCAATCAGCTTCTTTATGTGATGTTGTTCACTAAGGACAACACTAGCTGAAATATCTTCAATATACATAATTTGCAAACAGAACAAAAATAGTAATGAATTCTTTTACCTACTGCATACCTTCTGACATTCGACTGAATTTCCTGCCAAGTGTGTAGGTCTAGAGTGAAATCAGGGTGTGCCTTTTGGTTGACAATGCCGCCGATGGATTTTGTAATAACTTGATGAGCACGACAAATTAAAGTCCCTAGTTCCGTAAGCCAATTGAAAAAAAAAAAAAAAATGCTAGAACTCAGTTACCTGCAGATTCTTACACATCAGTTAAATTTCTTACACGTAGCTTTCCATGAATGTAGCTGGCCTATCAGGACAGGTTCTTCACACTCAACACATCCATTAAATAGACGCAAATGTTGGAAACAGTGGGAACCTGAATCAAATACATAGATCCTCTGGGGGAAAAAAAGACTAAAAAATTTAGCTGGAAAAATAAGTCGATTCATAACAGAAGCGCAGATATTATGCTCCAAGGCTCCTTTTAGACAACCATAAATATCACTAGATATCATCATATTTGTAATAACTTGAATATCAAATATATAAAATATGTTTGAAAGATAAAATTATGATTGAAAAAAAATAATGATGCTTACCTTATTATCATGGTACCAGAACTTCTAATCCAAGTCAAAATCTTTAATAATAGTGGGTTCTAGGATTTCGTAAATTTACAAAATAAAATGCTGTGGTTTCGACAACATGCAACTAAATGGACCCTAACCAATCAAGTGCAGGACCATCTAGAAGTTGAGATTGCTAGAAAACAACAACAAGGAAATATGGATGGGAATGAGTCCTAACTTTAACAACCAAAATACTTCACTTTGATTTATTCTTATTACACAGAATATTTTACCACCCTAAAAACCTTGACCTATCTTAATCCTTTGTAAATCTCCTGCATAGACCATTGACCACCGACCAAGTGTTTCTATTACAAGGAGTTAGTTAAAAAGTAGATTCTATATCCAACTATCAACACAACATAAAAAGGACCATGTGAGTGCTGAATTCTGAACAACCTGCCAATAGAGACAAGAGATCGAGAATTGAGAGAACAGATGCATGGGCACCTAATCTTCCTAGCTAACAGTACAAACTTAATGATGCAATACTTGGAAAAACGAAAGAGAATATGCAGGTCACATAAAAGTTTAAACATCTATCCAGCATATGGCCAGAGACGGGATATGTATATAAAAAGATAAGTTTAATACCCTGGAATATTATTGAATAAAGTCAAAAATTATCCCAGATCAGTATCTCAGTCAGCTTAGCATCTTCAGGAACCAGTCAAGAAACAAGCAAAAGATGAGAATTTGAAAATGCTATTCATACTTACAAAATATTTTGAGTTAGCAGAAAGTGATCAAATAAATGAGTCCATGATGCAGCATTCTATCCCTTCGGCCCAAAGCTTCATCATAATGATATTTTCAGTCATATAAGATCCTCATGTATGAAGTTACAAACACCTGTTTGGGGATCATCTTATTGTGTACAGGAGAGCCCCGATATCTTAATGGTACAGAATAAATACTGTATATGACTGTCACAAAATCCAGCTCTTTCACATCCATGCCTAAATGTAAACCATCTTCTTGGATGCTACCACATATGTAAAAGCAACCTGTTTGGAGCTATGTATTTGCCATTAATTACCAAAATTTGCTTCTGCTATGCTATGTGATAAGTGACAATGACAGGATTTTAATCGAAGGCCTTCTTGTGCAATGCAGCTCTTAATGAAAAAACAAATGATAGCAAGGCCACTACACGAACACAGTTACCCTCCAAACTGCTAACTTCACCATCTATCTCTACAGCTACACATTCCACCCTTAAAATGGTGGTAGAAACCCCCATCTGCCACAAAGATTTCTCTTCCAACAATGCTCGAGATGAGCTTTATCGAAGAATGGCAGTCCATGCACATCCTGACACTCTTCGAGACACGGATTGGAGTTTGTGCTGGCAAAGAGATGATGCCAAAACACACTGCAAGCTTTTCTGTATGGTAACAGGAGAAGGAATCCACTTCCCCTTCGTCGCAGAAGATAATATTTTGAGGGACATACCCACTCTGCACCATCTCGTTAGCTAACTTATCCCATGTGTCTAAAATTTTCTCCATCTCAGGATGTGATCTATCTCCTGCTTTAAAAGACTGAATTCTGCTACCCTCATATATCCAGCTACATGTCTTAGCCATTTTTAATCCATGAGCTTTCATGTCATTCCTCACAATGATAGAAGAATTCCACATGCCAGCCATCGCAAAAATATTGGAGAGTACAAGATAGTTTGCTGCATTGTCAGGTTCCAACTCAAAGAGAGCTTTAGCAGCCTTCTCTCCTATTTCATAATTTGAATGTAGCCTGCAAGCTTTAAGAACAGTAGCCCAAACACATGCATCAGGTTCAAAGGGCATTCTACCAATGAAGTCCATCGACTCTTCAAGCAAACCAGCAGTACTCAAAATATTAACCATACACGTGTAGTGTTCTAAAGTAGGAGTAACACCATAGACATCCTCCATCATATGGAAATACTTCCAACCTTGGTCTATGAGACCATCTTTGTTGCAAGCAGAAAGAATAGCCGTAAATGTAATATGGTCAGGCTCAACTCCTGACTGCTCCATCTCTTTAAACAAGCTAATTGCATCATTTGCCATCCCATGAAGAGCATAGCCCGAAATCATTGTGTTCCATATCGCTATGTCTTTTTCATTGGTGTTATCAAATACTAATCTCGCTTCTA
Source organism: Dracaena cambodiana (assembly GCA_036321105.1). Classification (NCBI taxonomy): domain Eukaryota; kingdom Viridiplantae; phylum Streptophyta; class Magnoliopsida; order Asparagales; family Asparagaceae; genus Dracaena; species Dracaena cambodiana. The sequence continues at coordinate 65,351,372 of JAYEPQ010000004.1, read as the reverse complement.
CCATACTACCACATTTTGTGTACATACCGATCAAGCTACATGCAAGAGCCAACAGATGCTCATCTGGCCTTTGTTTCTCAATGTATCCATGTAATTCCCTACCTAGTCTTAGAGCTGCTGTATTACTGCAAGCCAAGAGAAGGATCAAGAGAGTAACTGAATTAGGGAGAAGATAGTCTTCTTCTAGCATTTCGGAAAATAATTTCACAGCAGCTCCAAAATCCCCATTATGGTTGTGACCTGCCATTAAAACATTCCATGATACAACATTCTTGTCTCTGAATGTTCCAAATGTCTTTGTAGCAGAAACCATATCTTGGCACTTTGCATACATGTCGACCAGAGCACTTGAAACAAAGACATTACACTCAAAACGATTTCTCAGCACATAGCCATGGATTTCCTTCCCCAGTTGAAGTAATTTGAGATTAGTGCATACTGAAAGAGCAGATGTGATGGAGACAGCATTTGGTTGCACGGAAGCAGTCCTTGACAGCTGCATGTCTCGAAACAAATCCAAAGCATCATTAGTAAGACCCGAATGATGAAAGCCAGAAATTAGAGCATTCATAGAGATAACATTTGGCTTCAGACCAACTTGACCCATCTCCGCTAGCAACTTAAAGGCCTCATCTTTGTGGCCTTTTCTCGCATAACCAGCAAGAAGAGTGTTGTAAGTTATCACATCGGGCATAAACCTGTCTTTCTTCATTGATTCTACAAGCTCCAATGCCTCGGCTATCTTATCCTCTCCGGCATAAGCTGCAATCATTTCATTCCAAATTGTTAAATTCTTGCTCTCGAGATTAGAGAACACTTTCTCGGCATAGTCTCTCAATCCACACTTCAAATACATGTCTATCAACGCCCCACCCACGTAAACATTCATCTTAAGCCTGCTCCGGATCACATACGAATGCAACTCTTTACCAAGACGCAAAGCTCGCAAACCGGAACAAGCCGGAAGAATACTAGCTACAGTCACCAAATTCGGCTTCTCCCTCAAACACATTTCGAAGAACACATCCAAAGCATCCTCAAAGAACCCGTTCTGCGCACATCCCGATATCACCCCGTTCCAAGAATTCACACCCGGGCAAAGCCCGCCATCCCTCATCTCCTCCAAAAGCCAAATTGCCTCCTCAATCTCCCCGTTCCTAGCGAACCCGGATATCAAGGCATTCCAACAAATCAAGTCCGGGCTAATCCCATCCCCCTTCATTGAGTGAAAAGCCTTGACCGCCTCATCCAAAAGCCCGGCATCCGAATAAGCATTCAACAATGCAGTCCAAGTGACCACATCTTTCTCTGCCATTCCATCAAACACTTTCCTTGATGAAGCGATATTGCCGCACTTTGCATACATATCTATAAGCGAATTGCCAATAAACACGTCAGGGTGGAGCTGGATTCTTACTATGTAGCCATGGACGGCGGCGCCCATGGACAGGGCTCGGAGCTCGGAGCAGGCCTTGAGGATCTTGGGGACGAGGAACTTGTCGGGCCGGGCCTCGTCGGCGAGCATGGAGGCGAAGGTGGATAGGACGGAGGCCCACTGCTGGGAGCGGGCGTGGGATGCGATCGCCTTGGCGTAGCGCAGGGCTTTCTTTCGTTGGGGAATTTCGTCGAACAGGTTGCGAGTCGGGTTTGGATGGAGGGGCGCCTCGTGGCTGGCGGGTACGGAGGCAACGCGTTCGGGTTTGAGGGCGGCGGTGGGGGTGCAGGGTCGGCGGTGGGAGCGGAGCTTGAGGAGGAGGTGGTGGGGCCCACCGGAGGAGGGAGGAGGCGCGAGGGTGAGAGGCGGTAGCATTTCTTTTGGGTGGTGGTGGGCGCGGGGAGCATCTGGAAAGGGATTTTAATGCAGAATTTTCCAATTTAATAAAAAATAGGGGTATTTACTTGTTTGTCCCTCAAATCTTTATATATTATGATTTAGTTTCCAAAATCTTCATATTTAGGATTTAGTCCCACAAATCTCCTAAGTTACTACAAATTAGTTATCCTTTCCAAATCTCCCAAAATTTTGACCTGATGTTACCATTTTATCCCTCATTATTCATTCTTTCTCTTCCTCCTCTCTTCCTCATCTCTTCTCCTTTTCTTCATTATTCCTCATCTCTTCTCCTTCTCTCTTCCTCCTCTCTTCTCTCAATGGAGAAAAGAGAAGAGAGAAAGAAGAGAGAAGGAGAAGAGATGAGGAATAATGAAGAAAAGGAGAAGAGATGAGGAAGAGATGAGGATGAGAGAGGAGGAAGAGAAAGAATTAATAAGGAAAGGTAAAATAGTAATATTAGGTTAAAATTTTGAAGATTTGGGGAAGAGGACTAAATTGTAGTAACTTAGGATATTTGGTGACTAAATCCTAAATATGAAGATTTTGGGGACTAAATCATAATATATAAAGATTTGAGGGACAAACCAGTAAATACCCCTAAAAAATAATAATAATTTCATTATCAAATAAATTAATCCCATAAATTGACTTGTGGGCATCCGGAATGGCAAGTCAAAGTAGAACCTAAAAATTTAGTATATATTAAAAATACAAAATAATTTTGTCACTCATTACTTCATAATTTTGGTGCATTAACAATTTTGGTGCATTAACATGTATTATGAGATGATATTAGATCAATCAGGTTCAAATTTCACCGAGCACGTCTTTGATATGAATATGTATGGCTTTCCTAAATTGATTAAACAATAACTTGCACTATAAAATGAATTATTAAAGATAGGCACAATTTTGTAAAAACAAAAAGGATTAATTGTCAAAGAGAAATATAATACCGTCGAAAAAGATGATAATTAAGAGAAAATGGAAATTGTGATGCAACTGAATAAAGATTACACATACTGAGTAACAAAGTTGGTTGATAGAGGTATGGACAGAACCATCTCGAAATTTACGATCTTTCTTAAAGAGAATTTTATAAAAACCATATTGAAAATAGTATAAGAGGTTTAAGACTTTCTAGAGAATACCATAAAATAATCGATTAATAAAACTTTTTAAAAAATCGTGGCAAAGGCATAATCCTGAGAGTTTTGAGAATTTTTTTAATAATGAAAAATAATATATGAGGATGGCTTGCTAGTAGCAACAGGGTGATTTTGTTGATAACTCACAGAAGTTTGATCGCTTTGCTACACGAAAACTTCGAATTTGTAGAGATAGTTTAGGATTTTTTTTTTATAGCAGTAAATCATCCAAAGATGGCCTCCCAATCGTTGAAATGCAATGTAAAAGATTTAAATTTAAATTATTTGGAACACATTTCTATTTTCTAATGTTCGTATGTTGCCATGCATCAATCTAACTATTTTTATAAGTTCTCAAAAGAGGTAAGAAAGGAAAAAAAAGAGAGAGAAAAATAGAAGGAAAAAATCATCAACAATAGCTTCAATAGTTAAACAATAAAAGATAACAATCGAGAGACTTATAATTTAAACTCTTAATTGTTGTTTTTAGTCTTATTTTAGAATAAGTTTTTTTCTCAGAATACATCTAATGCATGTGGTAGTAATATAAAAAATGGACAAATTGGGACGAATATGAAACATATAGCCTAATTACTTACCTCAAACCTAAACAAATTCTTCGAATTCAAACTCTCAAACTCATGTTGCTTTATTCTACGAGTTAATGCATGGATTATATAAACTATATAGCAAATAAAAAAAAAAAAAAAAAAAAAAACTGGGTGCTGGATTCTACATTTTTACTTAATTGTAATTTTCTTAAAAATCCTCAGTCTAAACTTGGATCAGCATGCGGATCCTATTCTAACCGGATCCGACCCGTTACCACTCGCAAAGTCGGCACAGGGGCCGAAGGGTGCCAACATGTTAACCTCGCCGTCTGCAACGACAAAAGATCCATCTCACAACAGCAAATTAAATCTCCGCATTCACCGTCTCGGATCAATCGAGAGGGGCGAGCGGGAAAAAACGAGGAAGCTTTTGAGAGAAAACACTCGAAAACCCTAGCTTTTCAAATTAGGGTTTCTTGAAATTGGAGATCGTCGTCGTCATCATCGATGGATCTTCAGAGCACGGTAAAAGAAGCTCTCAACGCCCTGTATCATCATCCCGACGACGCGGTTCGAGCGCAGGCTGACCGCTGGCTTCAGGATTTCCAGCATTCTATTGACGCTTGGCAGGTAACTGTCTAGATTTCTACTCAGTGTTGTTAAATTTCCCATATTTGTTGCAATTCTAGGGTTTTACTGGTAGATTAAGGTACTCGTCATTGATAGTTAGTTTCTTTGCTGGTCTCGCCTATCGGGACTAATTATATTAGCAATCAATTTTAGGGTTTTATTGCTAATTCATATTTATCGTTGTTTTGTAACTCTTCCTTGCAGGTTGCTGATAATTTTCTTCATGATGCTAGCAGCAATATAGAGACCCTCATTTTTTGTTCCCAGACTCTTAGAAGCAAGGTAGTTTGGCTTTTTAAGTGGAATAGGAGGGATAGGGGCTTCTTTTGTTGGGGGAACCTATTTGTCCTTTTTTGTGGGGGTAAATTTAAATGTATTTTTAATTGTTATAACCTTGTCTGTGCAATAATTATGCTAGAGGTGCCTTGGCATTGTAGGTGCAAAAGGACTTCGAGGAGTTGCCTTCTGAAGCATTTCGACCTTTACGAGATTCCTTATACGTGAGTTTTATGTGCACCAAGGATAATTCTGGTTGTTGCTTTGATTATGTGTTCAAAATTTTCTTTTAGTTAATCCTTCTTGATGTGTGGATAGTTTAGTTGTATTCTTCTTATTATTATTCTTCTTCTTTTCTTTTTATTTCTTTTTTTTTTTGTAGAGAAATTCTAATAGCATTCCGTCAGGAAGTAACACTTAATTTTTAAAAAAGAAAATGCAAGTAATCCCCAGGATAGATTTATGATTTAAAGCCACCTCACCTATGCCCAAGGTTCCAGAACATCAAGCTCAGTCAAACCTGAACGGGCAGAATGTGAACAACCCCAGCTTACAAAAAAATTAAACATGTAACTCATACACAAAACAAATCTTGTTTGAGTGATTTATCCTGCATTATATGCAAACATTAGCAGGTCAGTTTTTTGTTTAGTTCTAAATTCTAATACACTTGATATTTCTTATGACGTACAGCCGGATCATTGCTCTTATGTTATGGAATGCATAACAATCTTTAAAGCTATTTCCATGTCCTCTTTTCATTTCCGGTGAAAGCATGTGGGGATCTAGGTGTGTTAGAATCACTTAAATACATAAGTTTTGGAAGTTTTCATCTTTTTTGCTCTTCAAGCAATAGTTTAATGAGTGATGTTGCAGTGTTTTAAATGGAGACATGAGTGCCCACCCAGTACCTTCCGAGGCAGAGCATACCACCCACGGACTGCATCATGTGTACACGTCACAATTAAGTAGTGAAAAGATTAAAAGAAAAGAAAGGTCCTCTTGCTGTTCCTACTGCTCCTCCTTGACATTATCACCCTCCTTAGCCCTTATTGCACATCTGCGGCCTACACAGTGAGGAAGGAGGAGATGAGAGATTAGATTGAGCCCTTAGCTTTCTTATATGATGTTGCTCGGGCTGGACCCGTTCCTTAATTGGAGGTGCTTGGGCTCCATCCCTAATCCTTCGTCTCCTCTTTTTCTCACTATTGAGGTAGCAATCAAGTAACGACGATGGAGGTTAGTGCAATGCTCCTATTTTTCAGCTGCTTTCCAAAATGGAGAATGCTACCTAAATTTATACTAGACAATCCAACAATTACAGGATCTTGGAATAACCGTAATTACTGATTGATAAATAACACATCTGAAACTGCAAAGATTTCATTTATATAAAGTATTCTTTGCATAAGATGGCACACTGCTCTGAATATTAGCATGAAAGAATTCAAAGGAGTAAAGCAGTGCCCAAGTAAAAAGAAATATAAATAAAATATACAAAGGGTCTCCAGAAGGTGCTTCACTGTTTACTATCGCTCAGTCTGTTCAATGAAGTACGGCTCTTCAGTTGGAGCTGATTCCCTTTCTTCGCCTTCCAAACCTGGATTTTGAACCCAGAAGATTAAACCCACCAAATAATACGAAGAAAAAGATTTGTGTACTGTCACAGTACTAGAGATAAAAAATATATGAATAAATTATGTTGGTGTTAAATGTGTCAAGTGAATAATGAATAATAGAATATAAGACTATATATGTTATTTGCAAATAGCAGGTAAATATCATGTAGAAATAACAAGTCTTGAAACTAAATGATGGATAAGATGGCGTGCAGTTTTCCGTATTGTATAAGTGCCCGTACATACCCGTGACTTGGTCTCAAACCCATGACGTTGAACTATGACACATTGCTATGTGTTCGAGCTCTGTACTGTGAAACAGTAATTGACGTCATCCTTATGGTGACTCATGTATTAGACTGTGGCCCACTACTACACAGTGCTGCTGCTGTAGAAGTTCTCAGTATTTAAATAAGAAATTGGCTAATAAAATCCTTATACAATATGGTTCTTATTTATCATGCAGTTTCCCAATTCCTATGTCAATGAGAAACGATCTACATGAACCCATAGAAACATATGGTTGCCAAGTCAGATTGTGTATATATCCTTTTCTGGAAATTAGATTCAAGAATCAATTTAATTACGAATCACGTACACACGTATTAAGATGATACTCTATATTTATGTAATCAAGATTTATGAACATTGTTATCATGTCCGCATGAATAATCATGCACATCATGTATCAAGCATTCAAGAGTTGTTCATTCATGTCATGTTGTTGGTTTCGATCATCATGTATCATGTTCGATGCATCATGTATCATATATCATGCAACTATATTAAATACCAGTATCATGTCATATATCATGCATATAAATAGTCATGTCATATAACGATTTATCTATATTATTTATATCATAATAAATAAGAACTATTTAGGAACATCATAGCTTTTGATATAGTGTACATATCCGACAATATTGAAAGCAGAATTTAGACGTCAATAGTAATTATCATATCAAGCTCCTTTATAAATGTCATAGTGTCAGATGTATATCAACTCTATTTTCATCGTGGATTATTAAATTTGTTCCTTTAGACAAGTGCAACCTATTAATAAAAAAGTGTAATAGTTCATCAATTTCCACATTGTGGACCCTTTTTCACACAAAACTAAATGTTTCAATAAGACAATGCTTTGTACCAAATTAATAATTATAGTGTGTTAATCTGCTTATTATTTCTTTTGCATATCATTAGACAATGAACTGGAAACTGAAAAATCAATAGGATTTAGAAAATCATTTAAATCCTAAAACATCGAATATCAAATTAGTTATGTCCTAGTCGAGATCTTCATCTTTAGCTAGACCGCGTATGATCTAAAATTCCTTGTTGTAGTTGCTTTCGACATTGCACCCTAATCTCATCTAATGTAGACTGTACATGAGTAATGATAATTAAAATAATTAATGAAATGATTTTAGTATCTAATTTATTTGACTTTGACTAAAATTCAATTAGGTGGTTTTGTCTTTCAAGCCTGAGACCCTTTGAATGAGTTTCTATTTGAAAACAGGTTTAATCTACCTAACTTGTAAAATCAAAATAACACCCACCTGATCATTTTTCCATCTTCTCAAGTTTTTTTTTTCTTTCTTTTTTTGACATATTGCTCACTTGAAGTATTTCCTTTGTAAATGAAAATGATGGAGATGCCTTAAGAGAAACTTATTTTAGCAGCAAAAATTTATCTCTGCCAGTTAATTGGATGATCCATACCTTAATGTTGATATTCATCACGTAATACTTAGCTGTACCACAAATATTATACTTTATGTAGTCATTGAGAATAATACTAGCAAAATTTTTAGTGCAATTGTTTTATATTCAAAATAAGAAACATGAATTGTAAAAGTAATTAGGGAGATGTGTTACTTGCCTCAAGAGGTTATGATTTAACGTCCAATCAAATTCTTCCTTTGCTATCGTCCCTTCATCAGTGCTAGACCAGTGAGATTATTATTTTTGTTTTTATTTCTAGAGAAAAATGAAAAAGAAATCAAAATTAGAAAGAAATAGAAAGGGAGAGAAGGACGCCATGGCTGTCCTGTTGTTGGGGTGAACTAGAAAATAGAAAATAGAGGAGATGATGAGTAGTGAGCAGGTGTTTTATTATTTTATTTTCCACTAACTTCTCCTCTCACTCCAACACGTTCATTCCCCTTAGCCACCCACTCTATGGTGCAGACACATCTCTGCCACCAGTCCAACTAATAGGCAACCTTAGATTTTATTATTTATTTATTTAAATAATTTATTATTTACGGCTCCGTTTTGCGATTTCCTAAATTTACCAAATTAATATAGGACGTAGTATTCAATTAGAGGAACACTAAAAAAATATCCGTTTATTTGTTTGGTGTCAAGAATAAAAGATATGAAATTCTGAAGTAATTAGAAAAACAATCATTTAACAAACAAACAGAATTACTTGCCTTTAAAATGGCTATAAGGTGCGTCTAAATTTCCTTGGCTCCCGCTTTTGTAGCTGGCTGTGGCGTTGTTGAAGGCAGGGTGAAGGAATTTGTGTACTGAGATATTGAATGGAGGAGGAAAAATATATTAGGGCTTTGAATTATACATTAACTCAATTGCTAATCCTTGTTAATTCATAGAGTGACACCTAAGCCTCGCCAATGCCACTCTTACTCTCCATTTGACAGCACATCACTCTCCTTAATTGGTTTTCCAAAGAGGCAACCGCCTCATTCTTCGGTGGCTTAGTCACAGTGAAGTAAGTGAAGAATTAATTTAATTAATTAATTAATTTAATAATTTAATAATTTCAGTTTCATGAAACGTTCTCCAAATGCAACTAAACTAATGCAGGGTGTAGTGTTTAATGAGAGAAGTATTAGAAAATTATTCATTTGTCATTTTGATGTTCGGAATAAAAGAACTAAAATTCCGAAATAATTTGAAGAATAATTTAATATTATTAAATTAACAAATTTGGGAATATTTTTGGGGCTTGCAAGGAAAATTTCTAAAAATTATAAATATTAGAAAACTAATAACTGTGAAAATCGAATGTCATTTGGAGTTGCGGATATAAAGTTATGTTTACTGAAATTTATTTCGATATCCCAAAATTGATTTCGGTAGTTTTATTTGGTACGATCGGACTAAAAAAAAAGAATACGAGTAGCATGAATTTTAGAGATGTTACAGCTAGGCTCTGGAAAATGGTGATGATGGGAGTGATGTAGACTAGAAATGAAGAAAATTGCTTGTAAGATTTGATTTTCTCTCCTTTTATCTTATCTTTGAGTTTTTTTGTCCTTCTGCCTAAGTGGTGGTGCCTAAGTGGTGGTACCATTCATCAGATTTTTTTTTAAAATATGATTTATTAAATTAAGAAAAGTTACATGGAATTCCTTATTTCTATTTGACCCTATGGTGTACGTTGATTCAAGTTTGTCTTGGTCCGTTCTTGTCGTTCCTATGATCCTATCCATCAACATGGACAACCCACCCCTCAGAATTCATTGTTCATGTTCCAAACATCCCAAATAAGTTTTGCCTCGTTTCTGTTTGATTGGTTTTGCCTTTGACTTACCCTGAATAAACTAACCCTTTTTTTTTTTGTCTAATATTACATTCGTATTAGAGTTTGGCATTTGGGAAGGATTGGGTTTGTTATTATTATTATTTTTTTAATAATCACAGTGGGGTTTTGGTGTGCTAACATCTCTCCTACATAGGATCAGAAGTTTCCATCAATAGATGCCAAGACATTCTTCTTTAATTTTTGCTCCATCGAGCAGCCTAAATCTAGTTGCAGGTAACTCATTATGGATCTAAACTAAGCCTTTTAAGTCCTATATCTACTATGGTCTTGCATATAATTATATCCAATCACAAACATCTGACTGCCATATCCAAAGGAAAGCTTAAGAGAAATCCAATCTCGGACCAAAGCAATTTTAAAAATTGAAAGAAAAATTCCCTAGAAATTGGTCAAATCCTAACAAGGGACTGTAGAAATTGGTCAAGATTAACCTTTCTGATGAATGCTTGATTGTAAATTTAGTATTTTTAGGTTGATTAAAAGTGTTTTGTTGTTTGCGAATTCTAATGTCATCTTTTTTGCTGTCAACTTATGTTATACATCTTAGGTTCTGTCTCCTCATCCTTAATTGGATGACTACCAAAAATGGAAATACTGGAGTTCATAGTGTAATTACATATCAATATCAAGTTAGAAGCATATCTCAGACCCTGGCATTCTTCTTTTTGGGACACCTTGTGTTAATTATTATGTAGGAAATCAAACCATGCCTACTAATACCATATATGTACTTTGGTGAATGATGCCAAGAATATTGGTTATCTTTGTCCTCTTGAAGTGCAGAAGAGTTGTAATCTTGTTATGGGTACATTACATCTGACATTTACAGATGCAATCTTAAGATTTAATTTATTTTTTCTCTTTTTACATTCATGCTTCAAAATTATGAACTTGTCCATGAATTTTATGTGCCCCATAGTTTTAGATATTTCCCCTCCTTTTTTTGCTTACCTGTTTCCATTCATTTCTTCATAAATTAATTGATAAATGCAGGCATTACTGAAGAAACTCAGCAAAGGACCCCCTAAAGTTAGAACACAGGTAGCTCTGAGGACATCCAAATACAAAAAGATATAAATTTCTTTGAGTTCAACTATGCCACTGACTTATCTCTTCCTTTTAGATTAGCATTGCAGTTGCTGCTTTGGCTGTACATGTCTCTGTAGAGGACTGGGGTGGTGGCGGCATTGTTAATTGGGTCAGCGATGAGATGAAATCTCATCCTGAGTACATTCCCAGTTTCTTGGAGCTACTCACTGTTTTGCCACAGGTAGGTTTAAAAAAATGCAGGAATCCAGACTTGTATTTATGAATGCTCTTGTATTTGCATTATTCTCTTACTGCCATACACCTTGATGCATATAATGGTTCCTGAAACATATTTTCAGCTATGAATAATGCTTTTCTTAAGAGTTAAGTTTTGCAATTAACTGCTGTTAGGTGATGCATATCTTGGTTTATGTGTGTGCTTCATACTCATTTACTTACCCTTCATTGATAGCAAAAATAACATCTTTGTTCTCTCATGCGCTATGCTAATTTGATTTTATTAGAACTAAAGTTTTGCTAGGGTCACTTCAAATTGGACAAATTTTATGTGGATGAGTTTGGCAATTTAAATTGTTAATACCAAACATCTAGCTTCCGCTTCTCCTTTGGGGGTTGTATGTTGGGCCATGGGAAGAGGAGTTCTAGGCTTATTGCGTAATAAATAAGTAAATAGTGCAACAACAACCACTAATAATCACAACAACAATAAAGACGACTATAGCACAAAACCTTTGTTCTAAGTTTTCGGGGTTGGTTACATGAATCCTTTTTCTATTCAGTTTTATTCACGGCCATTTCCCCTACTTCTGAGCTCTTAAAAGTTTTTTTAGTCGCCTTTACCAATTTCTCTTAGGTCTACTCTGAGACCTTACAACTTTAGGAACTATAGGCCTATCATCTCTCTTAATTGGTGGTTTGATAGCCTACGTTGTGCATGGTCAAACCATTTAATCGAGTTGCTCTTTATTTTATTCTTAATAGGGGCGACCTGTAATTTCCTTTTAATGCACTCATTTTTTCATTCTAACTCTTAATGTATTTCTATTCATCCATTTTAGTATTCTTATTTCTGCTATCGTTTTTTCAGGTTTGTTTTTTCTTTATTACATAACACTATGATTTATAAAGCATAGCTTGTGTTATAACTATCCTATAGATATTTCCCTTTGATTTAATTGATGTTATGCAATCACATAATTTTCGAGCAGCACTTCGCTACAACCAGCTTGTTTTGATTCTATGCAATACATCTCCGTAATCTCGCCATCCTGATGAATAGTTGATCTTTAAATGGTAGAAGTGTTCACGATCTTGACCATAAATTTTATAGTACATTTATCCCTTCTCACAGTTTTACTAAAGTTTCATCCTGTATATCCTGAAGTAAAGGAGTGCAACTATCTCGTACAAATATGGTGTTATGAAATGAATATAACTTGAAGCAATGACCTGAAAGTTGTCAAGAGTCGCTGCACTAAAAAGTCTGATTTGATATCAATTTCTTTGCTAATAGAATGCTTATGTTTTGGTTAGAGTAGATCTGCTATTGCTATATGTAAATCTTGCTAATTCATTTACTTTGATTCTGTACAACTCCAGTGGATATGTGGATATAGATAATTTAGTCATAGAAGATATATTTCACATATAAATCTTATATTCTGTAAGTGAAGGCGGATGAATGTTTCATTTTAGTGTTCATATTGAATTGCTCTGTTGTTTATATTCTCAAAATCACGCTTTCGAATATCAGCCCATATTAGTATGCATCAAACATATCATTTTCGTAGCAGCTACTTGATGAGATATAGTCCTTGTAAAATTTGTCTGATATTGTTGATTCCAATGCAATAAACCATCTGGCTATAGTGATACCAATTCTGTGACTATAAATCTTGCTCAAAACCATAATCCACATGGTGTTTCATAAATTAGCAAATTGACTTTCCGATGAGGAATTTCACTTGCAATTTGAGGTCTTGGGGCTATCTATAATTTTTAATTTCAGTCATTTTGACATTTATACAGTTCTCTCTCGTGCTAGGTATGGATGTGTGTTTAGTTTTCTATTCTTAATCTCTATTTGTTCTTATCAGGAAGCTTCGAGCTATAAAATAGCAGTTCGTCCTGAAAGACGTCGCCAATTTGAGAAGGAGCTCTCTTCATCAGCTGAAGTTGCTTTTGGTCTCTTGACTGCTTGCTTGGGATTCGAGGAACTGAGGGAGCAGGTCTGTGTCCTGGGTTTTACCCTCTGTTTTGTATACAGGGATTAAACGTGGGTAGATTTCATTTCATTTTTCAGATTGACGTTGTTGGTACTGATGTAATTGTATGTTTTGAGTAATTTTATTATCATTAGCTTTTAGGTTGTTTGTTTCTTTGAGGGATATAGCTATGAGCAGGGAATAATCATTGATGCGTTGATCACATCATGTTGGTATATGGGTTGAAAGGGTAAAACAAAGGAGTAAGGTTTATACAAAGATAATGGAAGATATAATGGAATAGAGATAGTCTTTTGTTTATGGAAGCAGTACTAAGGGATAAATGATGAAAATTGATCTCCAATTTGAACAAATTGAAAGAAGAAACAGTATATGTAGAAAGATTTATCAGAAGGCAACATTTTCCATAATACAGATCACGAAATGTATAATCTGCTCTATCCGCAGTTTGGCAGGATACGCCAAAATTGATTTTTTCTTTTTGAGAAATCTCTGAAGACAGTCAAGTTCTTTCTGGCTTTGTAACTTGTATGATTTAGCTCTGGTGAAAGAGTATTTTAATATTCACTGTAAATAGATCAATAAAACCATTATATATGTGGTTTGCATTCATATGTTTCTTTTATGGAGTAACTGTCCAATGTTGGCTTTCTTTTGGTAACAGATTATTATTATTATTATTATTTTCTGGTTGCAGGTTTTGGAGGCCTTTGCTTCATGGCTGCGCCTGAGTCATGGGTATGTAGTTCTAAGCATGTTATGCTAAGGTTCTATATATATTGGCGTATGAGTAGCTTTTACTCATTTGTTATATGCAACAGATATAAGTCGATTTGTGTTATCCAAAATATTAAAGCTTCCATGAAGTCACCTGCAGATTTTGGAGCTAATTTTTTTTTATGCTTTTCAGGATTCCTGCATCTACTCTTGCTTCCCATCCTCTTGTGCATGCAGCTTTATCTTCTTTGAATTCTGAGCAGCTTCTCGAGCCAGCTGTAAATGGTACTTTAAAAAAAAAAAAATCTTAACTGGCATGTTTTGGAACATTTATATCTTAAATCATGTCTTGTGCTTATTGCCATCTGTCTCTCACAGTTCATGTTTAATATACTTCATCCATGTCCACTAGCTGATTTTTGTTTTTGTTTTTTTCTTCTTTTGCTTGCTCTTAGTTACCATTTAGGGTTATATTGTGTGTATAATCAGTTGGCTTATGATATTTTTCTTGGATATTATTTGTGCAGTTGTCTGTGAGGCTATCTGTATTGAAAAACAGCAAAATCAATATTGTTTTCTTTCTAACTTTTTTTACTCTTTATATGTATTTGTAATTTAGTGGTATAATGTTTCAAATTATATTGAAAATGATCTAGTTAGTCTTGTCCACATCACTATTCTCAAATCACATTCTTATTCACTGCCGGTTGAAGATTTAAAAAAAAAAAAATAGAGAAGTGATTGCTGCCTAAATCTTATCTTATATTTGTATAAAAAAGAAACATGTAATTGCGCATTTGTTGCTTATTCTTTCAAAGTTAGGGTGTCTTTGGTTAATGGTATTTGATAGTCGGTATTTACATTTGCAAGGAGGGAAAATTTGAAATTGGAACAAAATTCCCATCTTCCATGCATAAATTCAAACTTGGGTTAATTACAACCACCAATTTGCATGGGAATTAGGAATTTCCTACAAATTTTAAATTCTCTCCTTGTAAATGCAAATAGCAACTACAAGTACTACTAACCATGGACAACCTTAATGTGGATAGTGCAACTTGTTACGTATTTGGATGTTTGAACGTGAATAACGGGAATGTAGATTACATGCATACCAGGATATCAACCTCACATCCACACAATCTTTATCCCGAAATTTTGGGATTGGCTACATGCATCCTTTCCTTCCATTCTGCTTGGTTAAGGACTATTTCTGCAGTTAAATTCACCACTCCCATTTCCTCTTTTTAATTGCTTTTATCCATATTCATTTAGACTAACCTCTAAACCATGGACTATGTTCTATGGTGGGCATTACCTTGCATTACCAGGATATTGATTCTATAGAACTAATTGGTAATTTATGCACAGTACAGAAAGTTCTATGCTAGTTTACTGTGATATTCATGTTTGCCAAAGATTTTATGATTATAACGAAGGCCAAGGTAGATTATGTAGATTTTAATGTATCCAGCTCTATTTTATTTTAGTTAGTGATTGCTAGTTGATTGGTTACGATATCGAATAAGTTAGAATTAGTTAAAAAATTAGTAGGTTTGATTTTTAGTTTGTTAATTTGTTCTTGAGAATTACATGATTAATTTATTGTTTAAATTTGGATGTGTTCTTATCTAGTCATGTGCATGTAGAGCTTATAAAGGTCTAATGAAGAAGTGTTCTAGGCAATTTATGATGGGATCTTAGTGAAGTGATTAATTTTTGTGACATGGTCTCTTGTTACTCTCTCACTGCTCTCCTTTTTTTCCTTTCATTCTCTACCCAGTCTACATTAACATACCTGAGTAGGTAAGGTAATGCACCATGATTCATTACCTCATTTGTTCAACACGTCTTATTCGCATTAAATTTTGCTGATGATCTCTTAAACGCTGACAAGTTCACAAATCATCTAGGATTTGCAGGAAGATCCGGAGTTGAAAAATATGTTTTTCATGAGTATCGCCATATTCTTAGATGTTGTGCTAGAAATGTTCTACTGGAAGTTCATACTTGTTAGGTTATTTTCTTATGTTGCTGATTAATGGCAGATTCGATCTGACGTGATTCTCCTTTGGTTCATGTAGCCCACTCCAAGTACTTAGGATAAAAGGCTTAGTTGTTGTTGTTGTTTGCTGATTAATGGCAGATCCAGATTATTTTAAATTGTAACTAGATGGTGAATCCAGGTTTCTTTGAATTATAACTATTTTGAAGGTATCTGATGATTGCTAAGGACGCTTCTTGTCTCTGGTTGTACATGATAATCAATATTTGACAATGTTTCCTCTGTAGCATTTCCCTTTGAATATGAACAAAGCAGGAACCCAATCTGAACATTTAAATTCTATTTTTTTCTTCTATTTCTTGCTTTTACCTAATTTTAATGTGCAGTTTAAATTTCTCTGTAACGTTCTGTTTGAATAGGAATAAATTGTGAAGTAGGTGATGAAACTAATTAACGAATTACATTTTTCTTTAATTTTCATATAATATTTATTCTTAATAAAAAGCCAATTTGACAGTTTAAGCTGTTGTTGTAGTCGTTGGAAGCCTACTTAACATTGTTTAACATGTCAACTGTCCTTTATGCTCTGAAGTGTTTCTAAAAGATCTTCATTTCATATAATATTTTTTTATACCATTCCATTGTTTTGATTCTTGCAGTTATATCTGAATTGATACACTACAGTGTAGCCAAAAGTTCTGGTGGGTTCTCTGAACAAATGCCACTTATACAGCTACTAGTCCCTCGCGTTATGGGTCTCAAGGATCAACTTAAAGACTCTTCTAAGGTATGCTGACCACAGAGGGTCCTTCGGAGGTTTATTTTTGTTAAGGCAATATATATTAGTGCATGGTAGACTCCTAACCGAATTTTGCAGTCATATTTACTGGTTTTTGGTATGTGGAGTGCATGTGGGTTTCTGAGAGTAGGTAGGGCGAAATATGGTTTAGGTGAAGCTATAATTCATTGTAAAGGTGCTTGAAGATAAATGTAAACTATAAGGGCTTAAAAACATTAGGTTCATTTAAAGGAAGTTGCAGATATTTTCTCTATTATTATAACCATGCACACAGTTTTAGTAATATAATAGTTTATTTTCAGCATATTCTTAAGTTCCCTTTGATTCATGCATAGTAATTGAGTTTGAGAATGTTTAGTAGTATTGATCTTCGTATTTGTTGCTTCTGTCTTTTCCCCCTTCACCTTGTTTATTTCCTTTTGTTTGCATAAGGAGTCATCATCAATGATCAATTCAACCTGCTCTGGAGGTGGAATGAGAACTTATATGACATGTTGGTCATTCTGTGCTCTAAATGTGTATTTTAGATTTATTCTGCTATTTCTCGGTTCATATTGGCGACCAATTTCACCATACATGTTTGTCTTCTGCATGGGTGTACAAGCACCTAGCATATCAACTGTGTTTGCAAAATAGACAGTGCTGCTGCATGATCTTAAATTTGCCTTTTGTTTAACCTCAATGAAAGGCTGAAGGTCTTTTTTCTTCTCAAACTTTTTTTGCTTCGCCGGTTGATGTATATCCTCATTTCATGTTGCGTGTATTCTCAGAAAAAGGACCTTCAGCCTTTCATTGAGGATAAACAAAAGGCAAATTTAAGATCATGCAGCCTTTCATTGATGTATATCTTCATTTCATGTCGTGTATTCTTAGAAAATTTCCAGCTTTCGATTTACTACCTGTGCATAAAACTGCCCCATATCTCTAGGTCTATGATGGGTTGCATACTAAGTACTATTAGAGGTGAAGGAATAAGGATGGTTAAATACAACGAGAACCAAATCAAGTACAAAAACAATAACAATTCCTTTAATAGGAACATCAAAGCCTTTATCCCATATCTTTGGGCTGGTTACATGAATTCGTTATCTCCATTAGCTTTATGAAAGGTCACATACTTCATAACATTTAGAACTTGTTCATCCTTTGTTACCATCTCAAAACATGTCCTTTTAGGTGTATCCCTTGTCCTTGGTAATCTTTCTACTACACTTCTGTCTATCCAAAATTTCTCACTTTTTTTGCCTGTGCTGCTGCACATGTCCAGAGACTGCAAACCATCTTAATTTTAGCTAATTTTATCCTCACTTGAAGACGATCTTAACATCTTATGGAGTCATTCTAGACACTTTGAGTTTTATGGTAAAAAAAAGAGTCAAAATGGCAATCATAATAGAGCAAAATCAAGTTTGTTGAACACTGTATAGCAACGTCAACTTTGTGGCCAGATTTGGTATGGATCAAGACTGAACTGGAAAAATTCACGTAGAAAGAAGTTGTAGAACTTTGAATTCTCTTTCCAACTGCTCTTTAATTAGTTCAATTGGAATTCGAAGTCAAATGATATGATCATTTTTGTAAGATGCAATGCAATGGAACAGCATTTGAAGCATTGCTTAACCTGAATTATTTGACTCTAATCTTAGCCACGGATTCCTACTTCCATCAAATTTAAGGAATGAGATTAAATGAGCCTTTGAGATTAAATGAGCATTTGTAAACCTCCAACATTTAGAGGGGCCTTTCTCCTCCTTGGAGAAAATAAAAAATGATCGAGAAAGTTAAATCTGAGATCCATTGAATGCGAGAGCTATCAAGAGGAAGATGATCTTCACATCAACAAGATTCTTCTTTTCTTCATTTTCAAGATCTCCATTGTCGTATTCAAAGAAGATGACTTTCATATCAAGCCAAATTGCTTTGCTAAAGCAATCGAAGATCAATTCATCAATAGGAGAGTCTTCACGTTAACAAGCTCTAGTATTTTCCTCGTCTTCAATAAGATGTTTTTTTTTGCTATGTATTAAAGAGAGAGCTTTCTCATAAAGCTGATCAAGATTAAGGTTCCTACACCGTAGAGAGATTTCTTGCTACGTTCAAAAGTACACATCTAATAAATAAGTTTTATTAATCTTTTATCCTTGAAGATCCTCCATTGAGTCTCGCTGTGACTAAGAAAAGAGAGGGCTTTCTTATCAAGCCGATAAGGTTCTGACATTGTCTTCATTGATCTCGAAGTTTCACTATGAAGTCTTAGGACTTCAACTTTCATAAGAAGCCATAGGGAGAAGGTTTTTATCACAGTAAAAGAGTTCTCTTGCTACGTTAACATGTCACCTCTAGCAAGTGAGGTTCTTTGTCCTTGTTTTTCGCGATCACCACATCATGATCGTTAGGTGATCATTAAGGTAGCAAAAAACTTCTATGGCTATACTTTTATCATCACATGTTTCCAGAATAATAGGAAAGTTGTGATTTTTATTGAGTGATTGTAATAGTAGATTGTTTTCTATTCTATTTGAGAGTGGAACTTAATCGCTCAATTATATAAAGTTGTAATTTTTTCCCTATTTTTGTAGGCTTTGAATTTTTACCTGAATTAGTTATTAATTTCTGATCCCATCATTTGTTGCATATGCCACTCACCTGGCTCGACAATCTCGTTTTGTCTTGGCATTCTCATTTCTGTTATATTAGTTTATTGAAAAATTATCTATTAATCATCTAACATTCTGATCCCTTGTAACCTTTTCAATTTCACTGATATGTTTACTACATAGTGGCTTTATTTCTGGCGCTAGTAGGATGAGCTACCAGGTCATGTATTAACAAACAACTATGGATATAGAAGCTCATGAGTAAATGTTGTTGACTATGGGAAGACAATGATTCTGGCTGTTTATGCTCTGTTTCAATAGAGATTTCAAAGATGGAAAGATTCTTCCATTCTAAATGACCAAAAGTGTGATGCAGACAATTTAAATCGCAAAGGAATTTCAAATCCATATAGGCAAGTAACATGAGCAACTCTCATAAAGTCTTTTTGAATGAAGCAGGCGGGCTGTCGGCATCAGAGATGGCAGTTTTAAATACTAGATGGTGCTTGGGCTGTAATGAGAAAGCTCTTGAGGGTGACTGTGAAGGCTGTGTTAGACTTTGTTTATGCTCTAAATTTTAGCATGAGAGGAACCTAGTCCCATGTTTAATAGCTGATTTGACAGATGGGCATGATTTCTTTCACTGAAGAAGACATTTATTCCATACTCCACTAATGGGAAAAGGCTACGAGATGATATTCCAAGACACGAGCACAAATTGTTATAAGCAAGTGATACCTGGTTCACAACAAAGGGAATGGTAGATCTCCAATTTGCTTGAGTAAGAAAGGAAATCTCAAATTTGCTTGAGAAAGAATAGATCTTGGCAAGGCTATAAGCCCCACTATGATTCTCAGGAGAAGAATGGCTAACTTCACCACCTTGGAGCTCACCCATGGATACATTCCTCACCCACTCAAAGAAACACCAAGGGGATACCAAGAGAGTATTTATTGGATTAAAATGTCTCTCAACAACCCCAAGAAATAGTATTCACGAACTCAAGTTTCTCAAAATGACTTGGTTACAAATGACCAGAAAGAGGGTATTTATGGGACTAAAATTGCTGTTGACAAACCCAAGAACATTAAATACTATAGACTCTTCATATTTGAATAGACAAGCAATTCTTTAGAATTTTGACTTGACTCTTAATTATCTTAATAATATGCATATGTGGATTGGACTCTTATTTATTCTAATGCCCATGTATATGTTTTATTGATCACCAAAATTTTTAGAATTTAGTTTAGAACAATAAATGGTCTTCCCAATTTTCTTCACTGGTTGAGGTGATGGAAAATGCTCATTTATCAGCAAGGTTAGAATCTCAGCTTTGGATTTCTTAGACCTAGCTTGGGTAAGGGTTTCACTTAAGAAAACTAGAGTTTTATATAGTTTTAATATAAAATCTATTTTTTAAAACTATACCATGTTTGGATGCCTAAAATGGTGTTTCTAAGCTCTTGTTTTAATTGATTTAATACTATAAAAACTCCAAAATTGAAACTTCACTCTGACCAAAATTTTCCACCATTTCTAATCTCTTCATTTGGAAACTCCAGTTTTCAGAATCTAGAATTTGTCTGTAAACAAAATTCAGGTATGTAAAACTTAAGCGAAATCAGAGTTTTCATAATTCCTGTATACCCAAACTAGGTCTTAGCCATCAGTATTGGGCCTATGGGCATTTCCAGTAGTTTTGCATTGCAGCATCGGAGTTTTTGCATCTATAATATAAAAAATTAAATGATTATGTTGGATGTCTTATTTACATAAGTAGATTTTAAGGGTGTTTTTTTTTTAATTTTCCACAGTCCAAGTTACATTTTTTTTTCCCAATATATGTTTTTTGCTTTTGAAATTGTGTACTTCTATTTGCAACAATTAGTAACAAAACAAAATAAATGATATAGCACTATGTTGAATCGTTGATACATATCAAGAGTAGTCAAAGATAGTATGACCGACATTCTTGAATTTCCTTTTGGAATTCCAGACACATCCTATTTTGTATGAGAACAAACACAGGAAGCTCCCAAGGTTACTGGCGACGCAGACCTGGTATCTTTTTTCTTTTTTTTTTCTTTTTCCGGTGAATAGAGGCCATAGCCTGGAGTTGGTCCTGGTATTTCCCACAGTCCAGTGCAACCCATGATGACTGAGCCAGTCCTCAGTGGAGATCAGGCATCATGTTTTGTGCTAATTTATGAGGTAGGTGTCTTGCAAATGATGAACTAGGAATGCAGAAGTAAAAAACTTTTTGGAGGATATGAATGACAATTACTATAATTCCAGACCGTAATTTATGTTGATTCTTCTGTTGAGCTTGCCCGATGATGCTCAATGGCTGACCCTCTTTCGATAGAAAATGCTAAAAGGGATCCATAAGAGTGACATTGGTATTTGGTTATGGTTAGTTTTACGATCATCTCCATTTATATAAATGTTTTTTGTCTTTCCTTTCTTTCATCACTTTGTCTCCCCTTCACTCCCTCCTCTGTGTTTTTTTTTTCTTGAGTAAGGTTGCTCCTTTCAGCTGCTTTCTGATCACCTGTTGTCAACATAGTATTGTACTATTGTGATTATTGCACGTTATTGCTACCATTTGTCATAGTAACTTTTTTCAGGATGAAGAAGATGTGAAGGCCATTGCTCGTTTATTTGCAGATATGGGGGATTCTTATGTGGAACTGATTGCAACTGGTATAAGATATTCTTTGAAGGATAGCATCTTTATTGCCCTTTTTCGAAGTCTCAATACTTTTATCATGTGTCGTTTTGGATGTACTAGAATATTTGCTATTCAATGACCTTTGGCATTTTTGTCTGCTATTCCATTTCTCTTTCTTCTCAGGCTCTGATGAATCTATGCTAATCGTCCAAGCATTGCTTGAAGTTGCTGCTCACCCTGATGATGATATTTCCTCCATGACATATAACTTCTGGCACCACCTCCAGGTTAACTTGACTAGAAGGTGAGCATCATGTGACTAATAGGAAACCTGGTGTGTCTGATTACAACAAGATAAAGATCCTATTAATTCCTAATGTCACAGGGATTCCTACTCGTCATATGGCTTAGAAGCTTCAGTTGAAGCAGAGAGGGAACGAAGGCTGCAAGTTTTCCGTCAATCATTTGAAATGCTAGTATCTTTGGTATGTGTTGTTTAGGGTTATGTTTTTGAGAATTACATAATTTACCTTGTGTTTTGCTTTATTCAATCTTCAAAAAGATGCACTCGAGAACTGCATTTACATGCCTGTGTCACGCCAATATGCGAAAAAGGATCAGCAGCAGCAATATGCGGTTGCATAGTTCTTATGCCTGCTTCTGCTGGGGCATTGATTATATGGCGGTGTGGATCTGGATTCAATCCAAATATCTGTACCTGATCCGTTTAACTTAAGAGAGTGCTATCTACCTCTCACTCTATCTTTCCTCGTTTTTCTCTCTGTTCCTCTTTCCCATTAAACTTAGGATATTGGCCACCTCTGTCACCAAACTTCTATAGCAAAATCATGACGTTTCTGTTGAATTTATTAAATTGATCTTCTTATGTCTAGTTGTCATATGTAGTTATTATGTAGTTGTTCAGTTACTCTCATTTCATTTGCATGCATTTATGACTAACTAGGTCATCTAAGTATTTCTTCATATATTCCATATCTTCTGAATTTTAACTCCTGCCTAACAAAAAAAAAAAAAGAAAAAAGCGCACACACAACATGTGAACCATATATTGTATTTGAAGTATGTGCAGGTGAATTGTTTGCTTACACACATTGCATACTGCAAGCTGGAATTTTTGTAAGGACTGCGTTTGTGGGAACTACTTATGTTCCTACACAATATTTTGCATTTTGGTTATTTTGCAAATATATCCTTTCATTTTACAAAATTGAAGTAACAATATTTTAAAATAAATAAATTAAATCATCATTCTCAATCATCATTCCCTTAAATTTTCAATTTAAAGAGTAAAACTGTCATTAACTATTAACTACTGATGTAAATATCATCTTATACATTATATGCCTTGTTACTAGACTATCAGTGCCAATGTGGATAAATTGAGGGAGTATGACCTGACTCCAAAAATTGATATGTTTAGGTTTGTTTAATCATGTAAAAAGTAAAAATCAAGTGAACCATGATTAGTTTGTTAAAAGTGTCGTTAATGTTTTCTAAATTAACTGCCTGCCAATGGAGGTGTATATCCACAAAGGAAAGCCAACAAGAACATGCAGGAATATATGCAGAAAACAAGGTGAATGAATGCGATCTCACTACATGCTGACATGTACTTTTTCATAAAATTTGTTTATTACTGAAAAATAATGTACATCTTTCCATCTTCCGTATCTTTTTCTATTTTCATCTGATATGAGTGTCATCATCTTAATAATCTCTCTCCTCAGTCTTGATCGTACTTTTTTTTGGCAGGTTAGCTATCGGGTTGAGTATCCACAAGATTATCAAAACCTTTCTGAGGAAGATCACAGGGATTTCAAACATACCAGATACGGTAATTCATATATTTTTAGTTGTGACATCTTTTTCCCTGTTATGTCAGACTGTTCAACTTGTTGAAAGTATCTGTGAGGGAAGTAGTTTATTAGTCACTAGTTAACATTTTTTTTTCTTTAAAAGTTTCATGTGATTTGTTCTTCTAGTTTGGACTTAAGGTTCTAAAACATGGTGCTGTTACATGTGCAATCCAGAAACGCACAATGCATAAAGTGATTGTGTGCTGATTAAACAGATTACGAGGGTGATTAAACGAATTATGTGGAATTACACTGAAATAATTATATATATATATATATATATATATATATATATATATATATATATATATATATATATATATATTCTTACTACATACATACATATGTACATTTGATTGGAATTTAAATTTCGTTGAACGGCAGAGAAGTTTAGTCATTTGGTTCATAGGCGAGCAGTTCTCAAACCACTTTCTTTAGTTACATCAAATAATTGAAGTTTATATTATCAAATTGAGGGATTCAAACCATATATGGAATAGCCCACCATGGAGTCCTAAAATTTGTGTGAAGATAGTTCACCAAAATCTATATCCATGTCCATATGATATGTCATATATTCACGTATATATACATACATATGTGCACGCATGTGTAAGCTATATTATCTTTGAGCTTATCATAATTAATATTTCTGTTATTACAAACATAATTTTAGGATTCTATTGAAATTTAATAGTTTCTTATTGTAAATACCTCCCTATGTGAAATTATCTAACAAGGGCTGACATTTTAGATCTAGTGATAAAATTGTGTTGCACATGATTTAATTTCGAGGGCTGATAGAATATTTTCATTTTGACAGCTGTCAGTGATGTCCTAGTCGACGCAACTGCAGTTTTGGGAGGCGAACTAACATTGAAGATTCTCTTTATGAAGCTAGTACAGGTGCTCGTCTTTGAGAAATTTCTTTTGTAGCTGCTTATATGTGATATTTTATTGCGGCGACCATGATATATTGTAGCTCTTGTCTTCTGTAACATTGTGTGCCATTAATAGGGAAAAGAAGCTAAAAATACCTAGGTTTAGGAAGTAGCTATAACGATTGATCCCACTTGCTGAAGTATACGCAGGTCATACACATTCATTGTCCGCACAATTCATCGTAACACCTTTGAGTGTGTCTATACAGGTGTGCTTCAGAGAATTCTTAGTCTTGAAATAGTTGATATACGAATCCTATTCAACAATCAAAAACAAGCATATGAAAAAAAAAAAAAATTCTTAAGCAAGTATTTTTTTTATTGTTTACGTATGTTTAAAAAATGTTATACTAGTAATATCAGTATTTAAATATCGGCCGCTAGATGGATATAGCGGCCGATATCTCATATTCAGTCCCTCTCCACAGCGTTTTAGGCCCTTTATTGGCATTATATCAAGTCAAACCCGATATAACAGCCACTATATTGGGCTCTAAGAATCGGATATAGCGGTTCGTTTTTTTCCTTAATTCACTCAAGTATTTGTGTATTGAGCATGGGTCGGATTTGTTTTGATCCAATAACCAAGCATTCTAAATGATGTTTTATGTAGTTTTATATGATATATACATGTGTTGCCTTATTTTGTTTTCATTTAGGATGATAAGATATGAATATTTATAGTTTGATTTTGACATCCGATATTGTTAAATATCTGCTATGACCGATATCTAATAACCGGTATGACCTATATATCCCTACTACACAATATTTAAAACACTGAATAATATACACATGCCAATTGTCCAATAGAAGGTCCACTTGGATGTCATGTTGGTTTCCTGCAGTAATGGCAATTTTTGTCGGTCTGTTCTTTAGTTTAAGAATGTAACTACGGTGATTGGGTGCCGTTGTCGAATTTGATAAATGGAGCCACATTTCTTATGCCAAGAAATATTAGTCTATTTATGGATTTTCTACATGATCAACCTTTAGCATGAAGCTTTTTGCTTTTTTAGCTTTGTCAATCGTTTTGATGTTATTGTGTAAGCATATATTTGATGCTATCCTTATCTAGTGGTCATAGACTGTGGTCATAAGCCCTTTGTTCTCTTTATTTTTTACCTCCATAATACAAATTTTATTTCAGAATTTATTGCACATTCTATCCTTGGGAATAAAGCAGTGCCATAACTATTATGCTATTCACATCCCCTAATTAGTTGATTCTTTGTGTCATTGGGAGATTTATTAGGGATACATAGGAGGTCAGTTGAATATAATAGTGGGTTATCTGGAACTTTCTAATTTATGAGACATGTTTTTAGCTTTTTATTTCCCTCTACTTTAGCAAGGGTAGTATTTTTTTTGTTTCTTATTATTACAAATATCATTATCATTTATTCCCATTGAGGTGATGGAAATGGCATTGGGGTGGTTGCAACTGCTCAACTTGATTCCCTCTGTATCTGCTCTTGCACGGTTATCAGTAAAAAGCTGTGCTGTTATTGAATTATTGCATAATGGGAATAGACGAATAAGCTGTTTATTTTGTTGGATAATATGTTTACAGCCGTTTTTGTTAATCTTTCAACGAATTTAGGAGGCATTGACAGTTCAATAAGATGGAATTGGTAGAGAATTTAACCAATTAACAAGTTTTGATTGGTCAGTGTCTGTTATCTTATAATGAGTGGGATGCAAAAATGGAAATTGTACCTTCTTTTTTGAATAGTAGTTTGATACTTGGTTCCGCCAGATGCTTTGTATAATTTTCCTGGCATTTATTGAGGCTGTTCTGATATTATAGGCAGTTGGAAACTGTAGCAATAGCGAAAACTGCAAGTGGCAGCCTGTGGAGGCAGCACTCTATTGTATACAAGCTATAGCTAGATCGGTTTCAATTCGGGAAGCAGAAGTAATGCCTCAGGTGCGTATTGCACAAATTCAATATAGTATATTTGTAGGTGGGCTTTCTATTATAGGCATTTCTCAGTCTGCAGAAGTCAATTTTTACATCTGTTTATGAAAATCTAGGTGTCCATTGTAGTGTTTTGTTTGTTTCATATCTTCTCAATGTAGATACACTCAAGTTAGTATAAGTAGTGCAGTTTGCTTCATTTATCTTCCATTCTTGCACAGACACCCTTTTGAAATTTTCTATAATTTTATCGCTCCAGATTTCATTGTGATGATATTCAATAATCCAATGATGAAATTGTTTGTGCATATGAATGACTTTCATGCTTTGTTGTATCTAGTGTCTTGCAGTTTTTAATATGAAGATTTGTTTATGAATCTGAATTTAAGTGTCTGATGATAAGGAATTATGCCTTGTATAGATTTGTTATTCTGAAAACAGTACAACTTATTTAGGAGCTGTCACTCTTCCTTTTTAACCCTTTTCTGCTTGCGTTTAAGTTACGTAACATTTGATTTTCATTTGTAGGTATCTTAAACGAGCTACACTGTGTTGAACACTGAACAGTGAGTTTCACTAATGGTGATTCTATAAGTCCCATCATATTATTAGCAAGAATGCACAACTATTTCGGCTATGCCATCATGCGAACAATGGATGTAGAAAGAATATAACTTTTGGTTCTTCATGCCAAGCCAAAAGTTTCTTCAAATGGCTTTTCTCTCTTACTGTGGACTCATCTTGATATCTAGCCGACCATGCATACGTTGGGAAGCTGTGATGCTGACCAACCATATGAGGCAGCTCCATAACATGATAAAACGACTTCCAGCTCATCATTTGCAGCATACAACCTCTTTTGTCGAATAGCATACTTTTACTTTCTTCTACACCAGGATGCAACTGTGATCATCAGTCTTCAATTCTGTGTAGCTGGGAGTGGGTTATGGATAGAATTAACTTTTACTTTCTCCTGCCAGGTCAATGAGTATTCCCCAGTAGTTATTCTAAATTTTAAGCAAAGAGCTTGCAACTCAATTCAGTCTGAATTTAACTATGCAATGTCCAGATTTAGTTAAATCGAAACCATTCATCCTCCAGTACATGCAAAAATTTGAATAATATTTCTTTTGTCTACCGCTTTCCCTTCTTCCTCTTGTGCATGTCAATCCTGCTGAAAATGAAACATGATAAGGATATGGAAACTTCTCTGTTACATGGATGCGAACGCCGAAGTCTGTCCTTGCTTCCGATGGCATACCTGAAGTTGATATGATCTCCATTTTTTTTTGGGAACCTTTAATATCATCATATTTATAACCTCCTAATGACTGTTGGTGCCTTTTGCTATACACTGAGGGGTAGCTGATTAGCATGTTGAATGGGTTGATCATGATTTCAACCTTATGATTGCATGTTCATGAGCTGAAATTTATTTTTGTTGGTCTCAAAATGTTTGCTTGTTTATGTGCCGGTTCCTCCGGTCATATCGTATGTATTTTGGGCTGTAATTGAATCAAGATCCTCTCAGAATGTTTCATCCATCTATCTGCAATACAATCTGATCAACACCACACCTTTCCTTCATTGATTGTTCGAAACTTACAAGTGAGACAATGATATTATATAGGGAATTCTTGAGGCTTTTTAGTCTGTAAACTTTTCTCCTGTAGAATAATTCATATTATTCCTGCAGGTTATGACATTACTTCCAAAGCTTCCTTGCCAACCGCAGTTACTACAAACTGGTAGTTATTGACAAAACTGTTACAATATTCCTCTTGTTTGGTCATGCTTTTCACCATGTATTGATATTTGTTGAATTCTTTTTCTTCCAAAATATGAAATTCTTCAGTCTGTTTAACCATCGGAGCATATTCAAAATGGATAAATGCTGCGCCAGTTGAACATGCAATTTTGCCTCCACTTGTTGATGTTCTCACAAGGGGTATGAGCACATCTGAGGACTCCTCAGCAGCTGCAGCTCTTGCATTCAAGTACATATGTGAAGGTAGATGGTCTTTGCTAGTATTTAGTCAAGTTTACCTGTTTTTTGTTTTTATGTGTCATAGTAAAGTCCTCTTAGATGGTGACATCTCTTGATTGTCTAGGCTAGCTAAGCAACACAAAACATTTTTTTTGGTTTTTCTTAGTGGATCACTTGTGTATGTACTTATAATCTACCATCTGTGATGCATGTGATGCCCCTAAAGGCTCCACCTCTTTTTAATTTTAACTTTCTCTATCCTGTTGTAATTTGGCATATCCTCTCACACAGACAAAAGCACTACCTTGCTCTTGTACTTCTTAAAAATCTGTCTTCAATACATTTTCATTTCTCTTTTCATGGATCATTATCCTTTTTTCCTAGAAGATATTGCTCCTTAGAAGATATATTTCCATAAACAGTTGTGTGCTTTGCCTCGGTCAAGATTACCTAAAATTAGTTTTTTAAATATCAGATATGGTACCACAAGAGATGTTTTGGTGGACATTGTTACATAAGGGAAGTCTTCATCAAATTTATTGACATAATTAAGGACATGTATAATAGAGTAGTGGCAAATGTCAGAACTTGTAGTAGCTTAACAAGTGATTTTTCAATCACAATTGGATTGCATTAAGGATCTGCATTGAGCCCATTCTTATTTGTCATAGTCATGGATGAGTTTAATAGAGCTATTCAAAATGAGATACTTTAGTTTGCTGATGATATTGTCTTAAGTCGATGTGACGAGAGAAAGGGAGAATGCCAAGTTAGAGTTATGGAGGTAAATATTAGCATATGGAGGTTTTGGATTGAGTAGGTCCAAAAGAGAGTATATAAAGTATAAATTTATTAAACGATGGACTATAGACAATAATGCTGTGACACTAGACGGGCAAGAGATACATAAGCAATCGTATTTGGGTTCTATAATTTAAAATGATGGAGAGATTGATAGTGATGTCAACCATAAGATCCAAGTGGCTGGTTGGAATGGTGGATCACAATGGGAGTTTTTCGCAACCAAAACATTCCATTAAAACTGAAGAGGAAATTTTATAGGAGTGCTATTAAATCCGTTTTATGATATAGTACGGAATGCTGGGTTATAAAGAAACGTCATTCACAGAAAATAAGTGTAGCAGATATGCGTATGCTTTGTTTGATATGCAATAACACTAGGAAAGATAAAGTGTGAAATGAGGATATTCGTGCTAAACTAGGTGTACCTCTTTGCTTGTGATGGTTTGGTCATGTGCGACGAATGCCTACAAATGCACTAGTTCGATGAGGGAAGTTTATCAATGCAAGACAAGTTAAAGAGCAAAGGGAAGACCGAAGAAAACATGGATGGAGGTGATATGAAAAATATGGATATTAGAGATATAAATTAAGACATATTACTCGATAGGAATGAATGGAGAAATATTATCAATGTATTGATTCGGCGTGATTGTCTTTTGGTTCGTGTAGTCTACCCTAAGTACTTGGTATGAAAGGCTTAGTTGTTGTTGTTGTAAATATCAGATAGTGGGATATACCAGTTGGAAAAATTCTAGATCGAATATCGTTAGGGTGATATTGGGGATATTTATCAAATGTAGGATATCAAAATCGTATTTAAATATACTTATCCTCTTGTTCTACGTGAAAACTAAATAAGGTAATACATGCATGCATCATGTAAAACAACATAAAACATTATTTAGAATGCTTGGTTGTTAGGTTCAAAACGAACCCAATCCTTGCATACTCAAATACTTTAGTCATTTACATGGAATGAAAATGCTATATTTTATTTTAAAGCCCAATATAGTCGGTGCTATATTGGCCTATCCAGTTTGGCCCGATATAGCACTGATAAAGGGCCTGAAACACAAAATGCTAAACGCTATGGAGAGCGGAATGGTGCTGAAAACGAAATATCAGCCGTTATATATGCTATAGTGGCTGAGCTTTAAAACACTGCCTAAAATATCTCTTTTTGGCGTTTAGTCCTTGTCATAATGATAAATCTACTTCCTAGCCTTGCTAAATTTGCTGCATAGATGCTTTTGAAGCTTGGTCATGGCAACATGATATCCATGAAGATGGGAATCAAAGCACAATAAACTAAAAGGAATCAGTTCATGCAATAATAGCACTCTGACTTACAATGCTAATTTGTTTACGAATTATGCTTTTAGCTTGTTTTATAGAAAGGATTTATATGGCAAGGAAATATTTTTAAGTTGTACACCTAATATCAACATAATCAAGTAATTTCTCTACCAAGTTATTGGTACTCAGAAGGTGGACACTGTTTGTGATGTATGAGCAGTCTATAAAGCCACAAGTATGATAGTTATCAGAAACATGATAGACTGAGCAGTGATAATGGTAAATCTGTGCTCTGGAGCTATGTACTACAATTATATCATAAAATAGTGCATCATGGAAAACACATTTCAGAGTGTGGTAATATTTGATTATGTAGTTTGTATGTTCTTTAGAATTAAATACTGTTCCCTGTATACAATGTCTCATGTTTGTCCCTGCTTTTAGATTCTTGTTTGTCTTGAGACTTTGGAGGGCTTGTTTATTGTTTATTTGAGGTTAAGCTGCTGAACCAAGGTTGATATTTATACATACAAATTTGTACACTAGGTTGCAGTTCCCTTCTTGTTCCAGTTTCCTTGGTTAGAAATTTTGGCATTAAACGTCAGATAGTGACATCTAGGTGATAACTGATAGTAAAATTTGTCAAATTTTACTAGAGCATTTTCAATATAAGCATCCATTGCTGTCCAAATTTCGATGTTTGTTTTGTGTGCGTGAGTGTGGGGTGTTTCTTTCTTTCTTTCTTCTTCTTCTTCTTTTTTTTTTTTTTTTTTTTTTTTGGGGGGGGGGGGGGGGGGGGGTGGGGGGGGGGGGGTGTGTGGGGTTGGGATGCTGAAGCCAAGGAGTCTATTGAATCTCCTACCACCTGCTTGTGTTTCTATGTTACTTGGCATATCATATTTAATGGTAATGTTTAAAGGATTATTTAGCCATTTAAGCTTTAATGCAGTGTCCTTCATTCACCATACCCAATTTGGGTGGAAGTTCAGTTGACCATTTGCCTATCTGCTGTTAGAGTTGTAGAGTTTTTTGATGATTTACTTATTTACAGTAATAAAGATTTGTCAACAAGTTGACTTCAATTATAAATTCTGCCATATTCTGCAGAGCTGTTTTACTTTTTCACATTCCTTTCCTAATAATGTGAGGGGCTTAGAGGAGGTCATTAACAGTTACCTTTATAATGGCGTTTTAGCATGTGTTACAAAGAAATTTTAGAGGAGGATGAAGATAATGATATTGACCCTTAACATGAAATTTCTGCATATTTTTCTGTATAAAGTGGTCCTCAGTGCCTCGAGAGTTGTTGTGCCCACTAAGAAGTTTTGAGAGTTTGCCTCTGCCAATACACATCATCCATGTCTCATGTTTCGAACACAAGCCCAAAGATTTACTCCTGTACATCAGTATCCTCTGATACCTATGATTTTAGAAATGGACACAGATGTCATATTCTGTTATAGTCTAACATGGACATGGGATGCAGGACACAACATCCTTCCAAGATCCGGACACGGGAACATGGTTATATATGTGGAATTATTAAAATGTATGTATAATTAACTCTATAAAATACATGTATTGGGTTATTTTTTACAAATAGAAGAAGCCAATGTAGTAAAATAAACCGTAAAACATTTAGCTGTGGTCAAAGTTATGCGTAGAATCCTCTATTTTGTACATATTGTCAAGGTGAACAAAAATTACTTTATACTTGTTTGCAAGAAAAATAAAAATTTAAATATTTGTAAGTGTCGGTACGGATGTTGTGACCAACACAGCAAGATCAGTGTTGCCAAATTTGCAGTATTTTTCAATTAGGGGTATGGGTATGGGTACCAATGTTTAAAATAGCGATAACGATAACGTAACATTTTGCCTCTGTTAGGTTATGTCACATATAGCGTAATGCATAACGTAGGTTATGCAATTTCCTATTTATTTAATAGAAATAAATATAAAACTATATAAAATAATTTTTATAAATTAAAAAATAAATTTAAAATATCTAAAAAAAGAATATAAAACCATTTTGTAAATTGTAATACATAATTTATTCTAATTTTGTATTAAGTTTTACAATAATTTTTACATTTATTTTCATAAATTATATTAAGTCTGCAATCGTAATTCCAATTACCATTTAAAAAAGAAAATAAGATTCTAATTTTTTATTTCAATTCTAATTATTATCATTGTTGTAATTTATATTTTATAATGTTCAATTTATCTTATTTGTAATTATTGATTTAAGTTCAATTAAAAATTCAATAGAATCAATAAGTAAGATATTTCAACAACCGAAGAGGAATTATAATAAATGAACAAGAAAACAATTGTAAATTAACAAGTTAGCAATTCCACAAGCAATCAAATAAGCCAACAACTAATCAAATAAGAAAATTACAGCAATTCACTAATAATCAAAATAATAATCAACAACAATATAGAAATTACTAAAAAAATAATTGTAAATAACGTAATATAATATAATTTAACATAACGCTACGAAATATAACGTAAAATAATATAAAAACCGTATTGTTATGGTGCACTGAGTTATTTCCAGTTGTTACGTAGCGCTAGGGTTCTGTTAGGTTACGTAACGCAATATAACGGGTTTCATAACGCGTTATTTTCAATATTGACAGGTACATAATACTCTTCTTTGAGGGGCATGTGGTATGCAGGGAGAATGCTTAACTGGATACGTATTTTGGCCTTGGTATACTTGGGAGCATTTTTAATGTCTTTCAATATGTATGGATGTATTATTAATGTATTATTCATGCCCATAAGGATCAGAAAATGTTAAATATTAAACCTAGATACATCGAAAGCTCATTGAATTAATTAGTCATTAATTCTATTCTTTTATCTTTCTGGTTGTCAGTTTTGGTTATCTGGAATGTGAATGCATCACTAATCAATATACACGTATTGGATCACGGTGTGATGAGGTGAAGTGCATTAGGGAGCACTGGGCCGGACATGACATTCTTTGATTGGAAGTGTCTTACAAATCATAGTTTGTAACCATGTGAGGAGAGTGATGTACACGTAGTTTGTACAAAATTCAGGCCGAAACTGGCAGAAACAGCTGAATCAATTGAAACCTTGGTAGTCACTTAGATTTGGAAGTATAACCAAGAAAAGGAGGGGGGCAAAGGGAGGGGAAAAAAGGAAAGAGAGATTAAATAAGAAATGATGAGAAAGAGAGCTAAAACTAGAGATCAGATAGAGAGAAGATGGAGGAGGGTAGGAGGATTTCCATGCTGTCTGAGGTGATCTGATGGCAGCAGACTGTTGGAGCATCTGATTGCTTATAACACAACCACTATTGTGCTTCTGCTTTCGTACATTTCTGCTTCCATCTTTTTAACCTCTCGTTTGTGTTGGCATATGTGTGAGGAGTCAGGGACTACCTTGAACAATGCATTGTTTTCTGTTCCCCTAACTGTTTTTTTTGCATGTGAACACAGTAGGGGATGAATCTGAGATTTTTGTTTTTATTTGGAGATGGGGATGGACAGTGTGCACGTATAAGAGGAATATCATAAATACTTTTTTTTAAGTACCCTGATCATCTAGTAATCTTGATTTATATGGATAATTAAGATGTGCAATATTATAAGATTTCTTGGAATGTAGCTTTTAGAACCCATCCAAAGGAGTCGTATCAATTTTAGTGGTGACGACCGGAAACAACCCTATATTGGTCTTGGGTAACAGTTAGGAGAATCGAACAATTTTTTATGCTCTCAACCAGTTTCGTTACAGGAATACATGGGACTTACGTGAACAAAGACATCGAAAATGAGAAATAAGCAGAAGGGAGGGAGAATCCTAAACATGCTAGAGCAGAAAAGGAGAGAGAAATGATATATGATCAGGCTTCACTACCTCACACTGTTATCTCTGTTGGTTCTGTCTTGGCCCACCTCATTCCACTTCTCAAGTTATTTTGGTGCTACCTTTGCCTTATTTTGTAGTTGCCACTGCCTAATTTATGAGGTTGGGGTTACCAAAGGATGAAGACAGATGGTAGAAATGAATGAACCGGCCACCATAATTGGTGGTTAGTTAACTGGATTCACGTTCAGTTTAGAGTTGGTTTGGATGCCAAAATACAATTTGAGAGTATGCGTTATCTTTGGTGGCATGTATAATTTTGTCGTCGAAATCCCTTATTTTAAAGTTAACGAATACACCCACAATGAGGAGGAATAATATTGTTTAATAAAATATGTAAAGCTTTGTCGTAATTAGAACTTCCTACTGTGTTAAAAGATGTGTTTACACATTGAATATATCAAACAAGAATAAACCCAGTGAGAATAAATTCCTACTGGGTTATGTTTGGAGTCAACCCAGGTCGTCCCCTCTTATAAACTATTTAAAGTTTGTGATGGGAATTTGTAGGATTTAGGGATGGACTAGGATTGGATACAATAAAAGATCAATTTGGGCCTCACACCAGGCAAAATACATGGCCACTTTTAAACATATCACATGTCATCGATTTTCAAACCTCAATAGATGCCAAGAGTTTAAAAAGAAATTATTCTCATAATTAATCATTTATTATCTAAAAAAGTTCAAACTGGGCTATATATAGCCCAATATGCACCATGTATGCAGTTAAAAATAAAACAAATATAGAAAAATCTCATACAAAATAAAATAAAAATCAAAATAATTAATTCTAATAAATCGTAGCTGTTCGATGTCCCCATTAATTCTTTCCGGTTTTAGAAGATCCATCTTTAGTGAATAAAGGTGAAGACACAACTACCAACACGTTTAAGTTAAACTTTTGGAGTGTTTTAATCATCCGCCATGATTGATTGGACTGCAAAGTTTCCATGTCAACATTGACAAGCTCAAATGTAGATTCTAACTATTATGTAGATAACTTCATGTCGGCTTTAAATCAACTGTTGCAATTTGTACTTTAAATCAATCATGGTTGCCTGAAATTTTAAATAAATTGAAACTGAAAGAAGGTTCAAAGAATCATGAATGGGTACGAATTTCTGATATTAATATGACTTATGGTTGCCTTCTGCCAAAAAGATGGTTCTCCTACCAACTCTTTGGACATAGACATTTTTTCTCAGATGTCAGAGGTATCTTTTTTAGTTGTTAGTGAAAAATAACAAAAGAAAACTGGAAGATTACTCCTGCATTTGATATAACCATATCAATTATTAGAACCACAAAAGGGGGGATAGCAAACTTGCATGTCATATTTAACTTGTTTTGGATCATCATTAGTGTATATGTAGCTTCCTTGAAATATGATTTCCAGAGAGAATTTACTTAAAAATGAAAAAACTCAGTGCAAAAATAAGAAAATACACAATCCAAGAATTTCAATGGCTCAAATCTGGCTCGAATCAAGTTGGAAATGGACACCAAAATGACTTTAATCCCTTAACAGGTCTAATTATTCAAAAGGATTGGTACAAAAGTTGGTCTTGATTATGTAATATTTGCTGAGTTAGTTTGCGTCAAGCGGTTTCATTTGTGCTGACTCGAACCCACTTAACAGGAGTCGACATTGTCAAAATCAGCGCGAATTGGAGGCTATAGAGTTTCTTTCGGCTTTGGATTTAGCTCATGACTCTATGCTACCCTTATAAGGTCGAAGATAGTGATAGTACTCAAAGATGACTTGTGATATCTCAAGGAGGTCGTATCTATGTTGGTGACCTTTGGTCAGGCCAACGACGATGGAAGGAATTGGTATCGTAATTGGTTTCAATGATGGAGGGTGAGTCTGATTGGACTGGATCTTAGAGATGACGAGGGTGGGGTGCAAGACGACTTGATCTGAAGACAATGGAGTGGTGGGGTGACGTCAATGGTGACGGGATTAGACTCAATTGTGGTGAATCTTTTAATTTTTTTGGTTTTAGTTTTTTTCTTTTTTTTTGTTTGCTTTTTCTTTCAAAACAAAATCAAAATAGGAAGACAAAATTGATGGAGGTAGATATTGATGGATCTTTCCACTCCAATACAAAGCATGGTGTAGGGTGTAAGTAATTCAGGATATGTGGTGGGAATTTGTAGATTTGGAGATGAACTAGGGTTTGGTGCAATAAAAGATGGGATCGGGACTTGTTTCCAGACAAATCACATGCTCACTTCAAATAAATTACATGTAAGATTTTTTCAATGAACATTACATACTTAGGGTTTCATAAGATATAATGCTCATAGTCAATCATTCATTATCTAGAAATTTCAATACATTTCTATATATAACCCAACCATACATGCACTACATATGCAATTAAGAATAAAACAAATAACCTTAAATTTCAAACAAAATTTAAGAAAAATTTAAATTATAAATTCTTGTGAATCCTTGCCATTCGATGTTCCCATCATTAGTTCAGGGTTGGACTGGATTTGGTTTGTAAGATCAGGTTCATACTTCAAACTGGTCCCGTGGTGCTAGTCAGTTATGCAGCTAGTTTATGTCTTAGTTGACCAAGATGTTTGATCTTAAAATTTCTAGTGTGATGTATCTCCTCTGATAGTTCAGGATTTTAGGTATGACCTGATTGGTCTAAAGCTCAACCATAACCTGGGTGATTTAGAGCTCCTTTTTTTTCTTTTAGTTTAGAGAATGAACATCCCTGGTGAAATTTGTCCTGTAGTAACGTGCAGTAACACCAGAAAAATGGTTCTCATCCATGCTCGGCGCTTCTGTTAAAATTAAATGGATTTCTAATGAAGCGTCAAACTCAGCTCCATCAGTGCCATGGTGTTTATTTTTGGCTCAGTCTCTTTCCTCCCAAAAATATGTATTCAGTGGAGCCTTGTGAAAACTATTTCATAGATATTGATATTTTTTTAGTATTTCTTAATCAGGGCTTATATGTTACTTTTTTGTCTATGTAGACTGTAGCAAACAGTTCAGTGGATCATTAGACGGCCTTTTCCATATCTATCACATAGCAGTCAGTGGAGAAGGGGGTTACAAAGTATCTGCTGATGATTCGATGCATTTGGTTGAAGCATTGAGGTAGTACTTTTCTTTAATCATCTCGAGGAATGAGTTCTTTTCATTTCCTTTATCTGTTGGTTTAGTTCATGCATGACAATTATAAGCTCTCTATACCTTAAGGAGTTATAGGAAATCTCACTAACTGTGACTTTCCGTGTCCAGTGTGGTTATTACCGAACTCCCGCCGGAGCATGCTAAAAAAGCATTGGAATTGGTTTGCTTGCCATCTATAACTCCTCTACAGGTTAGTACTGTCTCAGTAATATCTCATTCAAGCAAATTTAAAAATGCTGTTAGTTGTATTTCTATCTCTTCATCTGAACAAGCAGGAAATTACTAATCAAGGCGGAGCAGTGCTGCAGCAATTACCTGCTCGGCAACTTACGGTTCACATTGACCGTCTAGCATGCATTTTTAGGTAATGAACCATTGTGTTTAAAAGTAGGTCTGCATATACATTACCTAACTAGAATACATACAGGAACGTAAATCTTCCTGAAGTTGTGGCAGATGCAATTCAGAAGTTCTGGCCAATCTTCAAATCTGTCTTTGACCAGTAAGAATTCTATTATTGATGCTCTTCTGGGAAATGAATTCACTGCTGCACATGTGTGCACATAGGCACATATGCACAGAAATACACTCTAAATATGCTGGAAAGGGATTCTTTGCATAGCACATATTTATTTTTCATCTACTTTTCACTGTAGTCGTGCTTGGGATATGCGTACCATGGAGTCTTTATGTCGTGCCTGTAAATACGCTGTAAGTATCGTATACTTTAATTTTTTTCTATCTTGCGGCTAGTTTGCTGTCCATTAGAGTGAATGTGCTGTAATTACTCTTGTAATTACTAAAATAATTAGTGAAACTGTCATTGTAGTACAGTGTCTGTTTTTTCCACTGGAGTTTTTCGATTTATGTTTCTCTTATTGTTCAAAGTACTTATTTATTGCAATATAAATGCGATATAGATTTCTTTGATTGTAGAGTGTTTACGTACTCATTTGACTATGGTTATTACATTTACTGCAAAGTTGATGGAATGGAATTTTAGCACTGACAGTAAGACACACATCATAGATGATTATAGAATTTAAAAGGATTGAACTCATGCCTCATTATGAGCCCATCTGTTTTTCATTTGTTCATTCTAATAGCACTGCAACAAAAACATCTTACTGTAGTCCATTTTTGAATGAATTGCTCAATTCTCAAACCTGTTTTCCTTTTTTTATTTTAATTGGAAAATCCAGTTACTTCAAAAAATGTAAATGCAATAAGATCTTTTATTTCTTCAATAGCATAGACATTATACATGGGCAAAAGCTAGAAATCAAACTGTGCAGTTCACATTGACCACAAATTCAAGTACACTATCCTGAAAAGAAAGAGGTAATATCTAAGATACAATAGAGGTCAAACTGGAGATATGAGGTTCTTCATAACTCATAACGCATTGCAGGTATGTATCTGAAGGTAAATTGGTTAGGGAACTTGAAATTACGGCCTAGTGGGTTACAATGTTTCATTGTTTCAGATTATGTACAATAAATACTTTTCTTAGCTCTTCTATAGCTTCTTCATCTGTACGATTCAGAGCCTGATAGAAAAGGGGTATGGTGAAGGGTAGGGAAATAGAGTGGTAAGGGAAGGAAAATAGATTATCTTACTTCATAGATGCATGGGTATTC
Source organism: Dracaena cambodiana (assembly GCA_036321105.1). Lineage (NCBI taxonomy): Eukaryota > Viridiplantae > Streptophyta > Magnoliopsida > Asparagales > Asparagaceae > Dracaena > Dracaena cambodiana. The sequence continues at coordinate 65,312,129 of JAYEPQ010000004.1, read as the reverse complement.
TAGCAACTTTATAAGTTAGTGATGGTTGTAAAAGTGGTGGTTCTAGAACAAACCTAGCATTAGAAAGGGGTTAACATGTGCTTTTCATATTACCATTCATATTTTATGGTACACTGCTTGGTATAGCTTGGCATTTTTGAATCTAAACCTGTAAAGTTATTATTAAATAGTACAGATAATAGCTTTTTAACTTAATGCTAATGCTAACATAGAGATGGAGGGGCAAAAATACTTTAAGTTGGTCAGTAAAATATTTTAAAGGGTTAATTACAGACAGACCCCTTGTAGTATTGGGGGTGTGTCACTTAGCACCCCTGAAGTTTAAAACTCTCAGAAAACCCCCTGGACATACTAACGGTGTTAATTGAACGTTAATTAGTCAGGTACGTGCTGTGCACGTATTGGAAAATGTCAAAAATACCCCCGCTGTGACAAAAAAAACCCTAGGGTACTCTCTCTTTCTCAGCCGCTCCCCTCAACCCTCTCAGCCGCCTCCCTTCCCCTCTCTCTCTCACCCGCCGGCGTCCCCCCCTCTCTCTCTCACCCGCCGGCGTCCCCCCCTCTCTCTCACCCGCCGGCGTCCCCGCCTCTCTCTCACCCGCCGGCGTCCCCCCCTCTCTCTCTCTCCCGCCGGCGTCCCCCCTCTCTTTCTCGCCGGCAGGTCGCCGGTTTCCTTTCCCCTCTCTCTCTCTCGCCGGCAGGTCGCCGGCTTCCTCCCCCCTCTATCTCGCCGGCAAAGTGACAGCGAAGGGAAGCAATTTTTTTTGGAAGCAAGGTGACTAAGGCATCGCGCAGCGGGTTTCGAAGCACCAACGAAGCAAAAGAGAAGTAAATGAAACACATGATTTTTCATTCAGATATTTTCATCCATCTGTTGTCAGTGAAGGCCGAAGCATGTGATCCTTGCTGGAAAATGTAACATGCTTTACAACAGCATTACACGACTTCAATAAATTGTTATCCCTTGCTTTGCCACTCGCATTTGCATTCTTCGCTGATGAAGTTTTTGCCTGATTCTTGAGAATTCCATGAATAGGAAGAACCTTTGCTGCCTCCTTGTGCTTAAGCATCATGGTCAAGCTCTGGACATCTTTGCAACTAAGGTTTCTTGCAAAATTATCCCCTGTTGGCAAGTTCTGCTCTGGATGATCAACAGGATCAATATGTGTCTTCTCACACTGTTTCTTATAGACCGAGACTTTAAGTAAACAAGAAGTATCAACATGCTGCAACATTGGCTTATGCTTTTTCCCCTGCGAACAAAGAAAAAAAACCACACGTTAATTGGATGGATAACGTTACATCCAGTGTACACTTTAATAAGAAAATTGTCAGCATAGCAAAATAAATAGAACCTGCAAAAACCAATGTGACAATCTTGCAAGGAAAGTTTCTACTACAAAAATGTTTTGCAACATAAAGTACAAAAGGTTTCTGTTTCTCCCAATAAAGATTGATACCAATGCTTAAACAAACATTGTTGCCGACGAGATTCTATAATCACAAAGAAAATGGGTAAAATTTCTGCTAATATTCATAAAGTGGTCTCATGAACATATGAATCAAAAACTTCGTACCAGACTCTGTTACAGATTAGGCATTTGATTGGGGCCCAACGGATCTTATGATTGAGATCATGGATTTGTCATCAGAGGATTAGTTCAACCAAGTTGGGCTTTTACATGCAAAAGAAGCAAAAAAACTTAATTATTTTTTGTGCTAAAAACAAGCCATATATTTTTTGTGCTACTTCAAAAAATTATTTTTTGTGCTAAAAACAAGCCATAAATTAAGCAGGGAAATAGCTTAATTACCACTAAAGGGAGGGAGGGAGAGAGAGAGAGAGAGGAGAGAAAAAGAGGAGTGTGCATGGAGTTTTGAGGGTAAAATAGGAAATTCAAGGGTATGAGTGCACTTTAGAGTTAAAGTAGAGTGACAATAACAAACTTTCTCTAACAGTGTTAAAAGTTTAGGGGGTTTTTTGAGAGTTTTAAACTTCAGGGGTGCTAAGTGACACACTCCCAATACTACAGGGGGTCTGTCAGTAATTAACCCTATTTTAAATAATATGAATGAGCTAACATGTATGCTTTTTAAACGTGGTAATTTAATTAGCCAGATTTGCCTTGTATCCATCACTTGATTATACTTCCTTTATTTTATGTTTGATTTAAATGTAGAACACAAATTTGTCTTAAGTATGATTGAATAATGGAATATTATAAATATATTATTTAGTATTACTATGAAATCTAGTTTACATTAGCTGTTCAATTCCCATGATATTATGATAAATGAATGCTCTTATTTTGAAGATGTAGGAAATTCAATAAGGAGATATATGAAATTCAGGCATGTAAGTTGTTACTGTGTTTGACGTCTTATAAATAGATTAAGTAGGAAATACAATAATTTCATGTACTTGAACCTAGTATTATGCCAATTATTGAAGTTTTTATATCTTTTCTGTAAGGTTAACTGGAAAAGGTGCACTGGTGTAGTCAAGCCTGTAGTGTAGTCCATCTAACATAAACTTTGGAATGATTTTTAAGGTGAAAACATCGGGAAGGTACATGGGAATCACAATTGGCGTAATGCTGGAAGAGGTTCAATCTTTATATCAGCAACACAACCAATCTTGCTTCCTTTACTTATCTAGTGAAGTGATAAAAGTATGATTTTTTTTGTTATGACTGATTTTATATTATCTTCCATCTTTGTTGTTTCTACTGATGGCATCTTAATTGGCAGATATTTGGATCTGATCCATCTTGTGCCAACTACCTTCAAAGTTTAATTGCAGCACTTTTCAGCCATACAACAAAACTTCTTATGACTATTAAAGTAATTAGATTTCATAATGCAGTTCTTTCCAGTATGTCTATTAGAAGCTTAATTTGTTATGTCTTCCTAAAACAGTTACTGATTAATTTACATTTTCCTTTGTCTTGTAGGATTTTACAGCAAGACCTGATATAGCAGATGATTGTTTTTTGTTGGCCTCAAGATGTATTCGCTACTGTCCTGATCTATTTATTCCTTCTTCTATATTTCCATCATTAATTGACTGCTCAATGATCGGTGCTACCATCCAGCACAGGCGAGTCCAATTTCTTTTACTTGTCCTATACTTTATTATTTAGAAATTAGAATTTATATAGTATTTCATTTTCGTTGCACCCTGCAAAGTTGAAATTCAATTGTTTATGAAGGATCCAGAAATCTTAATCCGTATACTTTTGTGCTGCAAGGTATCATCAAAATATGGGTGTGACAACTAAAAGCATATAATGGAAGGAATAATAAGATAAGATGGTTGAACGTGTTGAGTTGCATTTATAATTTTGCATTCTTTGCTAAACTTGCTTTTTCTCGAGTGCAATTGTGCCTCCTCCTGCTTGAATGGATGGTTGTCCTTCTGGTGATGTAAATTTGTGATAACTAGGAATATTGTCTTAGTGATGTTTCACATTCAACCTTTAGATAGGAGCTGTAAGATACGTCTTGAGGAGGAAGTTTGCATGAAAAAGGAATCAAGAGCTAACTTGACCTTAGTGAAAATGGTTATTTGTTTGCACCTTTATTAGGTAGAAAAATTGGATAGCACAGGTTAAACTGGTAAAACAGAACAAACAAGAAGAGAGGGAGGAGGTGAAGGCTACATATATGAGAAGATGGGTTTGGTATTAGTCCACCATTTCCACCATGCAATACCATAAAAGATAAAGATCATAATGTCTAGGAGTGGGAGAAAAGAAATGCGTGCAGCTATTTTTTTTTTTTTTTTTTTTTTTTGGGTTGTCGGGCGGGGGGGGGGGGGGGGGGGTGCGGGGTGCCGGGCCGAACACAACACAACTACATAAGTTGTCTCAGCCAAAGACAATGAAACACTTTATCTCACAATGAGGTCAGGAAAATTTGTGTACCAATTAGTTGCGGTACATGTCTTGCAGTGTAGTAACTTTTGCACCTAATCTGCTACCACCATTTTTACCCACAGTCTTTATTCAAGCAACCAAGATTTTAAACATCAGGAGATTCTGATATATTAAGGTATCTGATGCAATTTGACTTATGATATTGGTTCAGACATTGCCAATGTTTATCCGCTACATCTGATGTTATCTTTGTGACACGTCCAATATTGCTGATTCCATAAACCATTATCAACATCTGATATTCTGTGATTATAAACCTTGCCTCCAATATATGATGTTATGTCTGATAACCTGAAGAATCTATGAGAGTTTAAGAGAGAGAAAGAGACTAGTAACTGAGCGTTCACATTGAAAAAATAGTGATCCTTGTCAATCTGATAACACTGATCCGTGAACTCATGGTAAAGTAACTATCAACAATTTGTTTCCTAGGCCAGAAAAATGGGATGACTAAACACATCCTGCTATGATCTTCTGCTTCTGTTAAGGTGCATCTATCAGATGTTTCACTTATACCTATGGAGAATCCTCACCTGGCAACACCTCCAATGTCATCAGAAATTTAATATAATTATTGTTTATTTCTTTATTTGAAACTATGGCTTTAGCCTGGTTATGAGCCTAGAACAACAGCTCATTACCCAATCCTCACTTTACCAGTGAGGCAGGCCTCGCTAATGAAATTAAACATATCAAGAAAAAACAGTCTTACCAAGTTACCATGTCTTTCATTTACCTCAGAGAACTGTGGTTTGTGACCCTTTGATTACTCAAGTACCAAACTAATGCCATCTGCCAGGGATTTGCATCTGGATAATTGCTTGTAATCTATCCTGTATTTTTTTTTTTGCAGTACGACATTGGTTCTTTAATAACTGTTTTTTATTTATAATAAACCTTTTATGCAAGACGTGGAAATGGACTTCTTTTCTTATTTTGCCATCCAAATAAATTGGGAATTGTATAATATTACTTTTGAAGTTTAGGCCATTCATTAGCTGTTTACAGTGATTTGTTGCTGTTAAAAATCTCTCTGGATGCAAGTATGTCAATTCTTTGCATGTGTCCTTACAATAGTTACTTTGATGGCAACTTGAAAGTGAATAATACCTTTGTGCAATGAATATTTATGGTTAAATTTTTAAGTTCTGACACATATATTAGACAGCAGTGTGATTGGTTGTTCATTGTGTACTCACTTGGACACATCCTCGTCGAAGTTTTTACGTACATAATTTTAGTGTGATAGAGACAAGTATATTTCTTAAAGGTTCTTCTTTTCCCTCTCTTTCTTTCTTTTATGGCCAAAAATCGAGCTAAAGTATCCATGAGGAACATATAAATGGAAATACTGAAATAGTTTGTTAATAACATTACTTTCTTTATTGGAGAAGTCCTACCTGACTGTGACCCCTTCCACCTTGTTATTGGTGTAGAGATGCTTGCAAATCTATATTGACATTTTTATCTGATGTATTGGACCTTGCAAACTGTTCTGCTGGAGAGAAGTATCGATCCATTATTGATGGTGTGGTAATTCCCCGAGGTGCCACTCTAACCAGAATATTGTTAGCCTCCTTGACTGGGGCACTCCCATCTTCTCGCCTAGAAGAGGTATGTCTGTCATGGGAACATACAATTAACCTGTTTATTATGGTGAACCATATAACTAAACCTAATCTTTTTTATCTCAGGTATCTTATGTCCTGCTAGCCTTAACGCGAACGTATGGCATGAAGGTATTGGAGTGGGCAAAAGGAAGCATCTCGCTAATACCATCTGCAGCAATAACAGAGGTGGAAAGTGCTAGTTTCCTTCAGGCACTCTCGAATGCTGCGTCAGGGTCAAATTCTTCTGCACTCACAGACACCCTAGAGGAGCTCTCAGATGTTTGTCGGCGCAATAGAAAGGTCCAAGAGATAGTTCAGGGTGCTTTGAGACCTCTTGACCTGCACTTCACTGCCGTGTCCTGATAATTGATAAAATGTTAGCTGATCAGATTTCTCGGAATGAAGCTTGGCAGAAGCTTAGCTCATGCTTGGGCTGGTGTATATTTCTGTCATTATTGTTGCCATTATTCTGGAGGAGTAGTTGGTGAAAGAGTTGTAATGTTAAAGAGCACCAAAAGCCCTCTTCTCTCGTTTTCATAGCAGCAGAGGGCTCGAGAACTATTTCATTTATTATTTCTCCTCAATATAATATGTATTTATGTATTCTTATTTCCAATTTGAAGCCAAGATCATATTCGAGTGTGTCCTTTTATGGAGCTTGGCCCCCTGCTGGGCATTTGTATTCGGAGAACCAATTAATTGTAAGTATTAAGTAGAAGTTGATGATTGATATGTTTCTCCTAGTGAACATTTAATTGTCAGTGAATTAAGCTAGGTGTTTTTGTTTGATGATGATCAAATGTTGCAGTGTGTTACTCTAATCGTCTGATGCTGTCTCCCTATCTAACTTTGTTATAGCATGTAATTGAAATTAGTTAACTATCCCGTTCTAGTAGAAAACTCCCATTTATATGTGTTGTATGGATAGAAAAAATGTTAATTCTATCACAGTACATCATGCTTGTGACCAATGTACACAGAGTTTTGTGCGGTAAATTTTGTATTATTTTCATTCAAGTTCGGAATCTGTAGTTCCTGTTAAAGCAAGTGATGCTGATTCAAGAATCTGCCTATTCTTTGGGCTTAAATCTCAGGCCCAGTTCTCAATAATGGATTTACTCATAAATGTCCTTTAACGAAGAACAAATGAGAAAAACAATAGAGTCTCTCTCTCTCTATATCTATCTACCTACGTGTGTGTGAATAATAGAAACGAGTTGGCTTGTAGGTTATTTGAGCTGTAGTTTATTTTTGCTATTTCCAATAAAAGTTTTTAAAATTTTTTCTTTTGGTTAAGAACTTTTAGGATTTACTCATATCCAATTTCTATTGTTTTAGTTTTAATTTGGTATTCTATTAAATTGACATAAAATTAACGGTTTTCAGTGAATAGAGCATGTTGTATCTATTTGATAAAAAGGTAAATGTACTCTAAAATTCATAAAATTTTATTTTAAAAAAGTTAAACGGATATAAATCATAATTTAAGAAAAAATTTGAAGAAAAATTATTAATTAATATACTTTTACAGTTGGTTGAAAATATAATTTAAGAAAAAATTTGAAGAAAAATTATTAATTAATATACTTTTACAGTTGGTTTAGTAAATTTTCCTAAGCTGACGACTTATCTAAAGTAATCATATATATAACATTTAGAGATTTTTTTCAGATCGATTTGAACAAAGAAACATATTTATTAAGCTGATATATTAACTAATTATTTCTTTAATTTTTGCTAATAATAAAAGGACTAATGCTTTGTTTTTTGTTTTCTAATGATAGCCGCGAGTGAGCAGAACAACAACAGGTACAAACCGGCGATTAATTCCAAAGAACTTGGATTCGCACTCTCTTGCCTCTCTCTCTCTCTCTCTCTCTCTGTCTGGGTATCTAAACTAAAGTACTCAGGGAAAGTATCCCCATTCAATTTTTGATTACTTCTTGTTAAAGTAGACAGAGATGGAGAAAGGGAAAGGGTTGGGTCGTCGATGGGCGGTCCAGTTCGACGATTACTCAAATACATCATCCAACATCGCCGATCCTCCCGGATTCAATCGATCTCATCAAGATCTGGTCCCTGTTTCTTGAGCACCCCCCCTCTCTCTCTCCATAAATTTCTTCAAAAAAAAAAAAAAAAAAGAATTTTATTGTGATTTTTTTGAATGTTTTATTTGCAGGACGATGCGAATACGAGCCGCCAGAAGAAGGATGCGGAGATCGCTTGGAAGTCGCAGGTACTCACTATTTGCATTAGGGTTTTGTTACTTGATTTCTCTAAATGAGTGCTTATTTTGTTTTTGTTTTGTAATTTGGATGATTTATATTGAAATTTGTAAAATATGAGAAAGAAAGGAAGGCTTTTGAGTTCTTGATTTGTGGAGCAGGATTGGATTGGTTGATCTGCAGCTAAACAATTTTTTGTTCGCATAGGAGTTTAATACGTTGCGTATGGTAAATAATCATGCAACCAAGGGCAGAACCAGAATATATATTATACGATTAAACCAAAGAATGAACTTTCTAATGCATAAAGTAAACCAATGTTCATTAAATAAAAACTTGCCATGACAGTTTTCTAAAATATAGGTAAGAAAGGAATTGCCCATGCCAAGAATCTAATTCTTTAATAGCCCTGCAAAAATATTTTGCTTTTGGGTTTTCTTGAAGTAGTGTTCTATTTAATGCATTAAATTAATTGGACTATGTATGAACAATTTTGTTATTATAAAATGGTTTGTAGTTATTATTGCCTCTGATTTATCGAATTCTATTAGCATGGGCTATATTGAGAGCTCCTTCACTACTTCATTTTTTAAAAATCTAGTTAGTTCCTTTTCTGGATGAGGAGGCTTGCATTTTGTAATCAAAGATTCATAGAGGGAGAGAAGTGCAAAATTAACTATGTGCACCTAAACATTTTTCGGAATTCGCGAGGGCCTGTGCCCCCACAGACCTGCATTCCCCTTTGCTCATGATGCAACAGATTTATGGGATTTAGCAGAGTTTAAATTTGAACTTGCAGAAGTTACGTTGAGATTTTGTGATGGAGAATAGGAGGTAGTAAACTAGTAATGGTCTTGAAAGAGTGAGAAATTGATATGTGGGTCATGTGAGGGGGAAAAAAATGTTATTGGATCTCATAGATAGGTTTTTGTCATGTATAATGGAACAACGTTAGAAGGGAAGCATGTGGTGAGTTATTTTCTTTGAGTGTTGGCAACTCCTTGAGAACTTATTGGTTAGTTGTAGTCTTAGCGCACTTATAAGCATGACAATACTACATATGTTGGTGCAACTAAATTAATCACTTAATTGTTTACAGTAAAAAATATTAGTGCAGTTTCCTTTATGAATTTCTAAAGGTAAATAATGCTATGCTGCTTTCATCTTTATTTTCTAAGTCCAATTAATTTCCTTTGTTGGACTTCATGCCTTAGCTTAGCAGCAAATGCCTTGCTGACTGCTACAATCCTGCTTTTATTGATGTTAATGACTTCCAATGTGTTAAACAATGCTATTTTTATTTTTATTTTTTGACTCGTCTACCTTTTGACGTACATATATTAATATTTGTTTTATTCTTTTATACTGGTGAAAAGAAAGCTTGGGAAGTGGCCCAAGCACCTTTCAAGAATTTGTTTATGATGGGTTTCATGATGTGGATGGCGGGAAGCACGGTGCACTTGTTTAGCATTGGTATCACGTTTTCAGCTCTTTGGCAGCCAATAAGTGCACTTAAAAGCATTGGAAAAGGTGTGCTCATAGTTATCTTCTTTCAGATTTTTATATGAATTCATGGCAGTGAAATCACATTTCATATCGGTCATGCATCACATATCATATCAGTTATTGCGTCAGTATGTATTCTTCCTGATATCTACAGTCAGAGGACATGGATTTCTGATATATTAACAAAAGTAAGTGCCATTTTTAGAAAATCTAACAAAAGCATATGAGCCTCGTAAAGGACACCCACTTAAACTTGACTAAATTAAGTTTTTCTGATCCATCCACCAGCCAATTACTAGGTAATAAATCCATCTTGATCCCACATTGGAGGTGTGAGGTTGGAACTTAGGACCTATTTGGCTAACTAGCAATCTGGTTGTCCAGGATGTGACTGGCGGGCTTCCAATTATGACCTTGAAATAGTGCCCTGATCATCTTGCCCATCTCTTTTGAGGAATTATGTGATAATTGAAACTCAAAATTGAATATCTGTACCATGGCTGCGGTATCACCTATAACTACAAAAATGTTACTTAGAACTGTTATAATTCATTTGCTTTCTTTATAGGCAAGGGGTTATAGTAAGGAGATGTTTTCATTTATTTTAATTGCTATTAAACATAAGCTACTGTAACCATTATGTCCATGAGTATGGACTATCAACCGCCCACAATATTCATATTTTAAACTTCTTGTATATAGAATGCATCCATTTTTACCAACTACTTCTGTGTTAAGTATAGTGGTATTGAAATAAACAGGTGCAGATGATGGCAAGATCTAATGGATACTTCAAATGCTTTTTTTTTTTGCTAAAAAAACAGACAAGTGTTTCATACTTTTGATGTTAACTCTGAGCTTTTGAAGAATTTGTGGTTAATCTTATGTTCTGTAATGTGTGAAGTTTGTGGTGTGTTTCATTCTCATATTTGATCTTCAAGATTTCATTTCTTTAATTATGACTGTTGTCTTTTGTTGTTTGTTATCCATGTTTCAAATAAAACTAAATGAAGTATCAACAACAACTACTAAGCCTTTTATCCCAAGTATTTGGGGTAGGCTACATGAACCAAAAAAAAAATCACGCCGGATCAAAAACTAAATGAAGTATATAGACAATATTTTAAGCAATATATCACCTACCCTTTCATAGCCTACTTTTTAAAATTTGCATTGTTGTATCGGTGCCCATCCTTAGAAACATTTACTCGGGATGTTTCTACAGTGTTTATACTAAGAGGTGGAAAGTGGTAAACAGAAGTATACTTATATCAAAATGATGCAGGGACTTCACTTGAAAGGAGGCTAATAATGTGGCAAAATGTATGCCAGAATTCAGTTCTATTGGCCAAATGCAGATGCAGCTTACAACCTTGCTTTTTAATTGACATAATTCGAGGAGCTATCCAAATTTTGATGAAATTAGCTATTAGGAATCACATAGGTCTTGAAGGCTCAAATTGACCAAAAGAACCGGATGGAGTTGCAACCCTTTTGGTTTTCATAGGCACATTGGTAAAAGGTGATGTTCAATGGAAGATGCTTCATTTTAAGTAAGGACATGTAATTACCTTTGAATTGGGAGGGTGGGCACACCTAGTGGTTTTGACCATTTAGGATTATAGCAAGCTTTCGATTGATTGTAATTAAGAAGAAACCAATAAGCTACGTGTGAAGCAATTAAAACTATGTTCTTATGAGTTTTCATGTTTCCCTTCTGACCACAATTTTATTTTCTTGCATTTCTTTTTCTCCCCCTCTTTAGTTTCACGAATAAGTATGTGCTGATACTCCAGTTGTCCCTTTTGAGTTCTTAATTATTCCCTTGGAATGTCAATTCTATGGTTTGTTTACTAAAAGGAGAAGTGGGTTAAACAGAACCATCTAGATTAAATTGATATGAGCACTTCAACTATTTTGAATGGGTTAGATGGCCAGGCTGCCAGAGATCAATCAAAAGGGCAGATGGTGATCAAGCGACCAGTTGGTGCCCGTTTGAATCTGTGCAGGTAGATTTATAGTCAAGGAAATTGTTTTGCTCATAACTTCCTCATCCCGTGTTAAAATTAGATATATGACCAGTCGATTTGGGACTATTCAGTGTGAAGAATTCAATAGGAAGTATGGTTGCTCGAGAATGGGATAGGATGGGACTGGATGACTACCTGAGAATTCTCTGATACTTCATGATTTTGTAACTTGCTGACCTTAGATTTGAATCTGATAATTTAGGAGGCATTGGACATGTAGTTTGTTGTAATGTGACCAAATTAATGTTTGGGTGACGATGTGAAATGAATTTGGGAATCGATTGGATAGAAAGAAGGTGGTAGAATTCGGAAAGATATTGACTCTCTACTCAATAAGGTGTTAGAGTTAACAAGGTGAAGATCTTGTGACTGTAGTTACATTACGCACGCATCAATAGTCCTTGCCCTCCTAAGTTCTTGCAGTGGATGAGCTGATCGAGTAGATATGAGGAACCGATGCTAGTGTTGAACTCCATGGAGTGAGATGGAATCTATATCTTAAATTGGTTGATCCTATTTTTCTATAAAGAAAATAAATCAAAGAATTCTAGTCGAGTGAGACTTTGTCGGGGACAGATAGTTAGTCAAAGGTGGATAATTAATGGATGATTTTGGATTCGAATGGAGACCTGAACACTTACATCGAAAGTCATAATGAAAAGTTAAGTTCAGACTTGGGGGCATGTAACCTTAAGGCCAGTGTCTGTAGATCAAATGGGGGTGATTTCAAACTTTGGGGGCATGTTGCCTGTCTGCCAAATCTATAGATCAGAAAGGAAACAAGTCTAGGTTTTGCAGACACGTTTATAAACAAGTCTAGGTTTTGCAGACATATGTTTGGGGGGGGGGGGGGGGGGGCGCAGAATATTGATAAAGTTGCAGGAAAAGTCTAGATTTTATTAAGGAATTCAAATGATAAGTGATCCATGTAGGGATCATAAAGATTTTTTTAAGTTCAAAGATGATCCATAAAGAGATTCCAATGATTGGACACGAAAGGACAAGATGTGAGGGACAATAATACATATGCAGGCTTTTAGGGTTTTATTTTCAAAAACATCCTATTGTAAGATGCAATTTTTGAAGTTTTTTTTTTTTTAATACAAAAGACGGGTCTGAAGTAAAAGAATATTACATTCATATACTACTTCACTCAAGATCTTCAAAGGAAACATAAACAAGATCAGAGAAGAGCCTGCATAACCTAGCAATATTCAATAACTAACCACCAGTAATGAATGGTGCGAATATGAAAGGGATAGGGAAAAAATGTTTTATGAATGGCGGTGGATGAGAATCCTGATTTTTCTATGGCAGATTGATTAGTACAGGAAAATGGAAGGTGTGCATGAACTTTTCTTTTTTCTTGAGATTTTGTTCCTTACAGCTGCATCAGAGTCTCTTGGTTCATCTTATTTATCATCTGAACATCACTGGACCTCTTCCAGACATTATGGTTGTTGATTTGGCTGATGTGTTTCAACGATTTGGCACTCTTATGGATGTTGAGGTCGTATTGCTAGGTTCTATAACATCTTCTCAACAAATAGGTGATTGTGTTCATGTTTTCTTCTAAGATCTTGAACCAACTAGTTTATTCGTGTATTTTTTTTTTACTTCGGAAATGCCTTTTTCATAAGAAAAAATGATGCGAGGCTCTGTGAATGATGACGCAAGTTTAAAAATTGGCTAAATCACTCAGTTATTCTATTGGTAGGCATGAGGCTACAATATTTTTTCAATAGGCTGTATTATGTGTTAGTAGGTTCAAACTGAAACTTCTTCCCATTCATGTGGTTGTGGTATGTTCAGTTGTATAGACAACAAATATTGGCCCTTGTCTTGAGTGCCTCTCTGTGAAGAAGCCTGAACCAAGCATACTGTATCATTGAATTTTCATATTATGGCATTGGTGATGCATGGTGGTCTTTCAAACTGTGCTAGTCTCATCATGCATCAGCAGAAATTCAAGCACGAGAACTATTTGAACAGTCGCATGTTATATACTTTATATTTGTAGTATGAACAAATGTTGACATATAATTGTATGCGATTTATTTTACTCTTATTTCTCATTCAAGCATGGGAAATATTTAAACAATCACATGTTTATGTACTTTATACTAGTAGTACGAGCAAATGTTGACAGATAATGGTATGTGATTTATTTTACTTTTATCTCTCTTTTTCTTTGTGATAATAGATAATTTGTCATTGCATAATTACTAACCTTAGATTCCTTATTGCCATCTAAATGATCTGTCTTCAGGCAATAGTTATGGACAATATGGACATTACAATTAAGAGGGCATGTAAATAGAAGTTTAAAGGACTTAATTTTTTTTCCTTTAAAAAGGAAAATAAATTTCAAGTTATATAGTTGGACATAACCAATTGACAAGGTTCTTGACATGTAAATCTTTGTTGAACAACATTTATAGCTCAAGCTCAACATCTAAAAAACTAAAACTGAAACATGAGTTAATCTTCTTTTAGTTTGCTTGTGCATGCGTACAAAATACCTTATCTAAAAAATGTAAGCATGGAGAAGTGATGGTAATAGATTTGAATTGCATAAGATCCATAGCCTAAAGAGATGAGTTGAAGACGGGCATTTGGAAACTCTTTTCCAAACTCATCAGAGTTCAACCCATGTATTCCTTTCATTGATTTAGTCAAGCTTGGCAACTCATTTGCTTAATTTGGATCTCAGATGTGGAAGTTATACACTGTGCAAGATTTTGGTTCAATTTGAGTGTTCGATTAATCTCTAACTATCTAACCTATGCAGGTACCTTCAGAAGCTTCGAGAAGGTTCATTTATCTCTGGATTAGCCTTTTAATCCGAAATGGATCTCTTAGAGCTCTTATCAAGTTTTTAAACTCATTAACCTCTTATCATAAAACTAATATATGCAACAATGTTATAAAGCTCAGTTAAAGTACTTGCTGGTTCGAGAGCTAGTAGTGAGTACTCGGAGTACTCATTCAGAACTTGAAATAATAAGATTTAATAATTATGCATACATAAAACATGTAATAAAGAAACATATAATTTCAGAACTCAAAATCAAATATCATAAATATATTCAGGCAAGTTTCATAAATCATAAATATATCTACTCATCATCGTCCTCATATTGGACATCCTCATCATCTAATTCCTCGTACAAAAGAGTATCATAGTCAATATCTCTATCTTCATATGCATCATCTTCTCCACTTAATTTCGGACAAGCTTCAATTAATGCCCCGCACTTGAGGAGCTTTCTTCCTGCTTAGTTGTTGCAGTCCTTCGTCTGAATGTCCCCAAACTTCACTGGTTAGGATCTTCATTGACTCCATCTGCAGCAACATTTCAGGCAAGTCCTGAGCCGGGGAACATCCCAGGCCTCTGCACTATTGGTACTAGAATTCGATGCCAAAGATGATGACATCACAAATAGAAGATAATTTTTGAAAAAATTTCAACAATTAGATATGAACATGAATACCTGGTCAATTTCCGAATGCATACCAAGTGTAACACATCAAACTCCAAATGCATAAAAACCATTAAAAGCCAAAATTTCTTATTTGATACTTTTGTGTGATCAGAGATGTATTTTCTTGGGGCAAAGCCAAAGCCAAGGCCATTTTTCTTTGTTTGATGCCTCTGTGTGATTAGAAATTAATTTTCTAAGGTCGAGTTTCTCAAGTCAAAATTGAGTTTCCCAAAACCCAAATCGAAAGCCATAGCCAACTTCATCATCTGATCACAGTATCACACAGAGATCTAGAACATGACCCATCATTAACCAGAGATCTAAAGCCAAGGTTAAAGCCAAAACCAGAGGTCAGAGACCTCAATTTCTGAAAGCCAAAGCCAACTCCCCATCTCCTCTCGTCACATCACACAGAAGAATCAGGAGTTCACAGTCACAGAAGACCCAAAGTCAAACCGAAAGCAATCAAATATCATTTGATTCATTTTCCCATTTTTCTCTCATCATATCACACAAAAATATCAAGCACCAAGAGTCCACACACTCACAAAATCCAAATGCAAAGCTTCTAGAGTTCACAAAGTGACAGTCACACAGAGAGACCCAAACCAATAACCAAAACTAGAGCAACACCCACTATCGAAAGCCAAAACCAAAGCGAAACTGACAACCCAAAGCCAAAGTAAAATCCACAATCGAAAGCCAAAGCCAAACAGAGTGCACAAAAGCCATTATAGATATCACAGTTGTACATCAAACACACTAATGCGTAGATGAAGCAATCAGAGATCACACATTCACATAGAGAGATCCAAATCGAAAGCCATAGCCGAAACGAAACCCACAACCGAAAGCCAAAGCCTAAGCGAAACCCACAATCGAAAGTCAAAGCCAAATCGAAACCTTAGAAAAACTAAAATTGAAGTAAAATTTTAACTCCAATTTACAAAACACTGTAACTTAGGTGGTTGACAAGTTCGAAGCTCAGATAGACTGAGAGAGTTTGATTTGAATTGTCACTATTATGGCTGAGAGAGACCCAGAGATCGCTGGAGAAGATTGCGACCGACGAAAAATGTCGTCGACAAAGGGGAACTTGGATCATCGAGCGGAGATTAGAGGGAAATCGAAGATTAGGGTAGCGAAGCAATGAGAAACACAAAACCCTAACCCAACACTGCGAAAGGTTAGAGTTTGGGTTTGGGTTTTGATTTAAAATGAAAAAAACCTGATACCCTTATTTTATTCACTCGACGACTACTCGATACTCGGCCTAGTGCTCTGAGTACTCTTTTTGTCTGAATTTTAAGGCAATTTCTTCAACTCATACCTATTTTCACCCCAATTCCGAGTACTCAAATGAGTGCTCGTCTGAGTTTTCCGTGTTTTAGAACACTATCTGCAAGCAAATCTTTCTCCTCAATGATCGAATAAGGCTTTTATTATTGGTTTTTGAGCTCCTATTTTAAGAAAATGCCTCAAAAAGCTCCCTATGGACCTAGATTGGATTAGTAGAAATTGACCCAATCCAGACGAAGGCAGACTAGCTGGATTGATCTTGGTCCAAGCTACGGTTTGTAGCCTTTTGGACTCTGGACCCATATTATCAATTACTCATTGGTTTTGCCTATAAAAGCAACTATTATGTTCCTAGTTTTGGGGAGGAAGCATAGAGTTTGAGAGTGTACTTGTAATATCCATTCTTAATATGGAGGGGAAGTGTTGGCAGTGGTGGAGTTTCATAAAGATTCCAACAGCATTTTATCTTGATTTCCATGCTGATTGAAGTCTTTTTCCAACTTTCAATGAGCGAAACTTTTTAAACTCCTCTAGTTTCTTCAACATTTTAATTTTGTTTTACTGTTTGTTTTCTCAGATATTGCATCTAGGAATTCTCTTAAAATATCTCTGCTCATATTCAGTCACGATCATGTAACAACATACATGCATGCATGCACATGCACACACACAGCTTCCTCTTTTTAGCCTTTTTGGATTAGGTTCTTCCACCCACATAGAAAATTGTTGGATGAGTCTTTCCTTTCCATTTTTCAATTTATGTTCATAGATTACGTAATTGCTTTTGCTATGCAATCCCTCCAACCCCATTTTACTTTGTTTCTACTTAAACGAAACTAATTATGTAACATAATGATGCTATGTTAGCATCCATATATAACAACCACGTGTAGGTATTAAGTTTTCAACAAGGTATAACTTGTTTGTTAGTGAAGACTATTGACTTTCGACATGTGCTATACTTGATTTTGTTGTATTTAGAATGATTTTAGAAACATAGAGTTATGACAATGGAATTACTTTACATGTTCTTAATAAGACAAGCTGTTAAATGTTCATTTTATGCATATTGTAGGAAGAATAGGTTGATATGTTAACAAACTAAAGTTGATTTTGATAGATCCATAAACAATCAACAAGTGTCTATGCATGCATTTCCCCTTGAACTTAGATGGAAACCAAAAAATTTAATAGCTAGAAGTTCTTTCTATATCATTAACTAATATGATGTTATTTAAAAGGGTCTAATGGAAGATGCATTATTTTGTTTTACCGTTCATGAGTGGTTAATTTGATCTTTAAGATGATCTTGACCAAGCTAAATGGAAGAAAGGGAGTTATTTAGCCAACCCTAACTTTTGGGATTAGGGTTTTGTTGTTGATGTTGTTATATATTTAAGTGGCGAAGTTATGTTTGCAATGGGGCACATGCTTTATTGCATGGATACTTGGATAGAGATACCATAACATAATACGTATCTAATAATTGTTTACTTGGATACTTGATGGATACTTGTTTACTTGGATATTTCACGGATATTTGTTAGATATTTCTACATCATATTAAAAAATTTATAAATACCCAAACATATAAAAAATGTATACATCACAAAAGCTTTAATGCGTGACTGGTGGGTACATTTTTTTTATATTAAACTTGTAAATGTATTTCATTAATTATCCACTTTCTTAATGGAGAAATCTTATTTAGCATGATTACCTTTATCATTAACTTTTGTGTGTCAGATACATAAGACATACATGTCAAACATGTGTGTCAGGTATAGTTTTGGGATTTCCACGTTTGTATTTCATATCCATATCAGTGTAGCCATGTCCATGTTGTAGCCATGTCCATGCAACATGAGCGACAAGTATCCAAAAACATAAAAAAGTGGTTATGTTAGGTGGATGACTGCACATGCAAATTTTAGGGGTGTCAAAGGATTGAATTGTGTGGGTTTTGTGGAAATTTTATACCCCAACTTGAATATTGTAGCACCTCCCTTGACCTGCTTAAAACGCAATGGGTATCGAAACTACTCCATCCAAAACCTAGTCGTGGTGTGGGCAGGTTATTTGGGTTGGCATGGGTTTTCGGGTATATGCCCAAATATGGAGGGGTTTATATATTTCAAGTTTGTTTTGTTGTTTAATTATCATTCTAAACTAAAACTATCAAAATTTCACAATATGATGGTGAGAGTTGCAATTTCTAGCATATAAGTTTATTAAGAAACATTAAAGATTATAAACAATGAAACCCTTCTACGAACATGGAGATGGATAAAGTCTGTTTTCAGCTAATGTGGGATTAGCTCATACGAATTCTAAAAGGTGGAGGAATGGTTTGGGAGGAGTGTTTGGAGTAAAAACAAATACCAATTAGGGGTTTTCTAAGGGTTTAACTTGATCATCCATTTTATCACATCATTCTTTACTAAAATATTTAACTTTATTTTCTCTTTGGTAGACACACATACACCCATGTACATACAATATATACAGAAAATTGGATGGGTATGGGTTGAATTTGGCTTGGGTTGAGTTTGGGCTTGGTGGGTTAGAGTGTGATACCCAAACTTGACCAGAAGAAAATAAATCTAAATATTTGAACTTGAACACATCTGGGTTTCCAAATTTATGAATCAAAACCCTCTTTTTATGGGTTTCCAAATTATGAATTAAAACATTTTTTTTATGGGTTGGATTGGGTCGGATTTGGGTCAAACCCGGCCAGATTGATACCTATACATGCAATGTTTTATTCTCTAATTTTTTGACTGGAAAAGGGGTAAAAGAGCTTCTTTTTCCTTTTTTGGGAGGGGGAGGGGATAGCTAGTTGAATTTTTAAGTTTGAGTCAAGTAACACTGTTCGTCCTGTAAAAGAGCAAATGAGGTTCACTAGGAATTCTTTGCATCAAGTATCCTGGATTATTGGAATTAGGATATATTTTGAATATAAGACGGGAGTGGATGCAAATCCATCTCTGTCTATATACGGAGCTGACTTTATTCTATAATACAAATGATGTGATTAACTACCTCAAGAATACTCGACTTTTCCTATAATTCTCTTAGTTTCCTCCTTTCTCTATCCAATAGGATGTCCCATTTTTGTCTTTGCTTGGACTTGATTCCAAGTGTTCTTTACTGCGGCCATAGGATGACCATTTTCAATTTCATGTGCTGTGCGTGTCAACTTAGCTTTGGGTGCACAATTCTTTGTTTTTCACACTTCAGAGCAATTGAGAATGTATCCCTCCCCTCATTGATTGTGCCATTGATTCCCATTGAGGTTCATAGTCCTGTGAGTTTTATATAGTGAATCAAATGGATTGCCACATAATAGACTCGTTTATTTTCATACAATCACAGTGGAAGTGGTACACCTTTTGCCAGGTTGGGCATAAATGTGTGCTGACTATTGAATTTCTGGCTGGGCATTTGGTGCTATCTTCATAGGGATGCCTTGTTCCTTTTCATGAAGGCATATCTTGTTAAAGCTCATGTATATATACATATATCATATTTAAACATTATACTATTAGAAAATTAAAAATCATGTTCATGGTATGTAGGTGTGATGTTTAACTGCTCTATTTGTATTCTTAAATTTTCCTTACAGTGTTTGAACCTTACAAAGATTCAAAAGTAGACACTTTAGCACCCAAATTACTCTTCATTGCTCTCAACCTCGCTGGGCTTGCTTTGGGTGTATGGAAGGTGAGTTATTCTATAACGTGTGGGTTTTGTACTCTCAGTTTTTAGGATTGAACCAGGAATTATTGCACCATCACTCACTCTTGGTTTGATTGACAGCTGAATACGCTGGGTCTTCTTCCAACTCATGCATCAGATTGGGTTTCATCACTACCCCCTGCTCAGGTATGACCTTATTTCTATAATCTATGTCTAATTAGGACTCTTGGATTTTCCATTGCCTTTTGTTCTTTCTTATACACTTTTAAGTGTGCAGGAAACAAGGAGGGAAAAAAAAAAATTCTTATATCCCCCTTTACAAATGTTCCTATCATCAGTAGAGTTGTTAAACTTAAATTGCAAATTGCAATCAAATCAATAATATTATCTCCTCACAACGTTTCTCCAATTACTCAAGCTTCTGGCAGAAAAAAGAAATGACTCTCATTATGACCTAAAACTTGCATGAGTTAAATATTGTATCCCCAGTTCTAATGCACATTATATACTCATGTGTAGATGTGCCCTTATTTCCTCTTGATATTATACAGAATTCATCTTTTGCTTGTTGCTCAAGTTACTGTTGTATTTTAGAAGTGGTTTGTGCCATTCTGTGTCGTTGAATAGGCAAGCGTGCGAGGATATTGCTTGTGACTATAAGTTTGCCTTGTACCTTATTTTCTTTTGAAAGAAAATTTCCTGCCACATCATTGTCCTTCACTCAATCTTCATAGCAAGGTTTAGAATATCAGAATTGTTATCAATATCAGTTAATCATTTATGGTATCAAATTGATAATACTGGGTGTATCATATCGGTGATATGGAAATATTGACAATATTGGACCGGTATGATACAGTATTATCATATATTGGTTACATCAAGATCTTATGCGTTATATGTGATGCAGGCCGGTATTGGCCGGTGAGTAAAACCTTGCTTATAGTGCTTTATAATTTTTCCCCCCCTCAAAACAAGTTTGAGCACTTACAAGATGAAGAAACATGCTCTAGGTTATGTATGGGCCTAAACTGTACAAACATTCCACTACTTTATTCTTGTTTTTAATATGTGGTAATTGCTTACTCTATTTCTAGTTTGCTAAAACTTCCTTTTTGCCATAAATATGAAAAATCTGCTCTAGGTTCCTGCAGTTATGATAGCAAAAACATTCAACGTGGTCCTATCCTAATAATTTATATTTATTAAAATTATCTTTATTTTTCTTAGCAATATCAACTTATGAAATTTCTATCTAATTTGTTGTCATGGCCAATTTTCTTCCAATATCCTTTATTTGATGGGGGTGCGCTTTTTCATAATTATAAGGTTTTCTTGTTTCTAGTGGTGAAGGGTAACATCATGTATCAATTTTGTTATAATTTGTTGCCTTTATCAATTCGTCACCTGTATCAGCAGTTCACTGGAGATGCAAGGGACACTAGGGAAGAAGTTACTGAGATGAAAATTATATTTATTGCTATAGTTCTAAGCCATAAGGTGCACTGTGGGTGTTATCTATGCATGTGTTTTATTTTAAAATTTCTTGTGTTTTTAAATCTTATTTACTTCAGTCAATATATATATATATATATATATATATATATATATATATATATATATATATATATATATATGGGATTACTGTAGGTGAGCCGCCAGCTCAGGAAAAGTTACGTGAGTTAGCGGCAAATCTATAATCATCTCATGATTTTTCTTCAATTTTTTTAATAATTACTATCTCTATCTTCTTAACTTTTTTAGGATTAAATTTCATAAATTTTGGAGTTTTTTTACCCTTTCATCAAGTGCATACAAAATGTTTTATTAATTGAAAACCGTTAATTTTGTGTTAACTTGCTGGAGGACCAAATCAAAACTAAAACCCAAAAAATTGGGTATGAGTGAACCCTAAGGGTCGAGATCATAATATAAAAGAAAATTTTTAAAAAAAATTATTGGAGATATTGGAAATGAACTGCAGCTCAGGTAACTTGCGTGAGCTATCAGCTCATTTTCATTTGTCTCATATATATATATATATATATATATATATATATATATATATATGAGAAAACAGAAAATTCACCGTCGGTGAAGGGAGTTCCTTCACTAGCGTTTAGGTGGCCCAATGAAACAATTACATGTGGCGTCACTTAAAGAGCAGTTAAGAGAGTTCTTTTATTTGTTACTTTGAGTGGCGCCACGTGTAGTTGTTTCATTGAGCTATCTAAACGCTAGTGAAGGAACTTCCTTCACCGCTGGTGAATTTCCCACTCTCTCTCTCTCTCTCTCTCTCTCTCTCTCTCTCTATATATATATATATATATATATATATATATATATATATATATATATATATATATATATATATATATATATATATATATATATATGAGATTACTGTAGGTGAGCCGTCAGCTCAGGAAAAGTTACGTGAGCTAGCGGCAAAACTGTAATGATCCAATGATTTTTCTTTAATTTTTTTAACAATCACTATCTCTACCTCTTTAACTTATTTCTGGTTAAATTTCATAAATTTTGGATTTTATTTACCCTTTCATCAAGTGCATACAAAATGTTTTATTCATTGAAAACAGTTAATTTTGTATTAGCTTGATGGAGGACCAAATCAAAACTAAAACCCAAGAAGTTGGGTATGAGTGAACCTTAGGGGGTCGAGATCATAATCCAAAAGAAATTTTTTTAAAAAAATTATTTGAGATAGTGATAATGAACTGCAACTCAGGTAACTTGCGTGAGCTGTCAGCTCATTTACATCTCTCTCTCTCTCTCTCTATATATATATATATATATTTATATATAATGGAGTCACTGGGTTTGGTCAGCATTTTTAAACTAGTAGCCTGAGGGCACATGTTACCATACTGCCACTGCCCAACATTTTTATATCTTCCATTGCTACTTATTAGTCTCTCACACATTTGCCAACCTTTATATGAATATCTGAATATATGTTGTCATTTTTGTAGTTGTTTTGATGTCAGAAGAACTATGTGATTATCTGACATTTGTTTCTGTGCTGATAATGTTGGTCATCAGTCATAAATCTTTGCACACTATTTTTCTTTTCAAGACTCTGGGAACAAATTGTTCTCTCGATTTGACTCCTTTATTGAATTATGGCTTCATTAGTCTGTATTATAAACTAGGTGCTTTTCTCTCATTGGTGTCAAAGTCCATCCCTTTGATGACAACTGGTGTTAGAATGCATAAGTAGATTTTTTTATGGCCTAAAAATCCTGTCCATAACATTTCTCCTTGATTTGCTATCTTGCAAAGTTGTGCCAATTACTATTCAGCTTGATCGGAAAATGAATAAAATTCTGTACAGATTTGATGATTGGCAACTTGGCCCTTTATCCCATGTACTTGGGATAGGCTTAAAGTAGTACTATTGTTTGATGTTTTCTAAACATTAGCATTGCTCTTGGCTTTTCAGTTTACCTAGTTCGGTCCCAGCAATAGTTGAATCCATTAATGCGTGGATTACCTGCGGGTTTGAACTTGAATTGTCTGATTAGATTCTATTTGGGTAGCATTCCATTTCCAGACTTGGAGTGAATTGATTGACTTTTGGGTCATCTTAGATTTTAGATCTATCCATCTTTGATACTCACCTGATGCTCCTACCTTGTATTTCTTATCGTAGGATGTTGAGTTTGCTGGCGGTGGATTTATCAACTGATGTGTCTATACTCATCAATGACAACTAGCATTGCTGAGTTCTTGCCCGGGAAGAAGAAAATGATAAATATGCAGCTACTACCATATGGCTTGAAAACAGCATCTATTATGGTTTATTGTTATTACGGTTATCGTTTTAATGTCAATGACTTTAACCGCTAGGGTCCAAACCCAAGACCTCATTTTCCAATTCGGTGGTTACAATCCTAGACTACACTGCTTCCGAGATTCTTCAGATGAAAGGTCTACCGTTGTAGCCACCATTACCTAAAACAACATCAAAATGCGGTTAGTATGAGATTGTTATCACTGTTCTCAATTGCAATGTCCATGTAGTTTAAAAGAACCCATAGTTCTTTAACATAATCCTAATGATTCAATTCGATTTCCCTTAACCGATTCCCACCTGAAAAAGGGATTCATATCAATGAAGCCAGAAATGCAAGTGTTACATAATGGAGATTCTTCAAACAACTAAAATACTATGATCTGACAATATAATTCAAATTGTTATAAATAGATTTAACTATGAGAAGAAAAATAAAAAACTTCCTGTTGCATAAACGATCAAAGGTATATATAACCAACAACAAAAACAAAAAAAAAACCCAAAAGACAATTGAGACCTTAGATTAAATATAAAAAAACGTTTGAAGAACTTGGCCTTAGTTCCCCTGTTGTATAAACAAGACTAGAATTATATTAGACTAGAATTTTC
Source organism: Dracaena cambodiana (assembly GCA_036321105.1). NCBI lineage: Eukaryota > Viridiplantae > Streptophyta > Magnoliopsida > Asparagales > Asparagaceae > Dracaena > Dracaena cambodiana. The sequence goes on along the minus strand of JAYEPQ010000004.1, from coordinate 65,287,908 downwards.
GTGCTCCGAGTATCAACCACCAAGGATGCACGCATGATACCCGATCCTCCCAAAATCTCAGCTAAAGGAAACAGTTAGAGGCATCGAGCAAGGCTCATCAATCCCTCAATATATACACAAAGGCTGTTGACAATCTAAATACAGCATTACCACATTGCACCTTTCTTGACGTCAACCATGGAACTTCAAGGAGCGGGAGTAGAGTGCATGGAAGATCGTCTCCAACATAACATATAAACAGTATACTGCTCGGACCGAGTTCACCACTCAAACAGCATAAAGCCTAATAACTCGATCAATTTCGGCACGACACACAGGGCAACCCCACTTCTTCCCTTTTATCTCACCCAAGCATGACATGCACCCAGCCATGTGACCACAGGGAATGCAGGCTCCCTCTACTGGAGCATCCAAACACACCACACAGGAGGAGGATGAAGTGCTGCTACTGCTGCTGCCATCTTTAGAATCAAACGGCTCGGGCTTTTTACCTGCAGCAGGTGGTGGCACAGATAGATCAACAGGGCTGGAATCTATAGTAGGGTACTGAACGGGTCCAGAATAGAATGTCTCCTCAATTGGAGGCGCAGATGGAACTGATATAGTGGGAGGTGCCTCGTGAGCTGAAGGAAGAACTGTTGGAGTCTCAAGCTGGCCAGTGTGAAGCTGCGGTGAGCTGCTACTCGTCCTGACCCCAGCCCATCCGTCGTATGGATCTGGAGTAGGCGCTGGTTTTGATGCTGGAGAAGCTCCACTTGATTGGCCCCAACCGTTAAAAGTGGTAAGCTCTGAGGAGGTACCCCAGCCATTACTGTTGATTGTTAGATTGACAGGTTGGGGATTAGGAAGGGGGACTCCCTCTGCTAAAGCTGATTGAATGGACGCATTAATCGCCATGGCCAGTTGCACATCTTCAGGGATAGGAGAATGTGCAGGTGCTGATATTGCTGGACCATTCAAGTTTACATGTGACGGGTTGGGAGTTGGAGCTGCATCTGGGGGTGCTACTGGAATGTGACTGTTTTGCTGCGATAAACAATGGAATACATTGGATTGCTACCATTACGCAAAATAAAATACTCGGTAATGAACTAAAATTGATTTGGATTCATCTCAAGGAAAACTATAAACATACTGACCAAAAAAAAAAAAAAATTAAGATTATGGTATAAGACACAGTATCATCCATGAGTTCACAATTACTACTACAAAGTTCTTTGAAATGTTACTGCAAAATATAAATGGTTTGATTAGCTAGTGATTATGCTATTGTTTCCATAAGTTTCAAATCACTTAGAATAAAAATAAATACATTGTCATCCATGAGTACAATCTTAGCTGCTTTTCGAAGAATTTGCAGTCCTCTTTCTTATGCTTTATACTTTAGTTGTTTATGTAATAATTTCATCCAAAACAACAAACTCCAACTCAGGACAGGATAGATCACAAGTTGAAGCTAAACTTGATTTGGTGTTCTAAATTCGCTGATTAAATATATGAATCACAGTTGGATCATATAACTTTTAATACATCTAAAATTGTAACCAAAAGTCCATTTCATAACGGGCCAACCCTCTTGCTATAATAAGAAAACCCAAAATCCACACTAGGAAATCACAATCAGAATCATTCTTATAACCATTCACATGCAAGGTTGCAGGTTTATGTAAAGAAATAACTTCTTTACCTGAGAAATTCCTCGACATGCATTGTAGAGACGCTGTAATTGTGGCTTGTCACCCTCGAGTGCAGACAAGAACTTGTATTTAGTTTCTGTATAGGATGAAAGAAATCAGGGATGAGAGAACTCAAAAGAAATCGAAAAACTATTGCATTGAATAGCACTGTCAAGATGTTCAAGCTATAGTCTGTTGTTACATCAATATATAACCTTTACAAAGTGGTATAAAGTTTTAGTATATGCAGTTCCACATCCACTTTATATGACCAACTTGATAAAAATCATAGGCATAATTGAATAGGATGGCTAGAATCAAGGAAGGAGGAAAGGGTAATTCATGTAAAGATTAACTAAAAATCTATGAACATGACAAACAATATTGAGCTAGGACAGTAAGGGCGATTCACATTAAAATTTAATTCTCAAAGGTCCTATTAGAAATGGGTTACAGGAGAAGTTGAAAGGAAGAGGTAAGTTCGTTCGAACAATCTGAGAAAGGTTAAGTTTAACCTTGTGTATTAGTTGGTACATCAGAAAGGTTCTCCCATAACACGCTTAGATGGATTAGTTAACCCCATATTTTGAGGGAACAACTCCCATTAACCTGTATTGGTGACTGATCTTTAATCCATATGCCGTTTTGTTTGGCAGGTTAGTACTGTGTACTTCTACCAGTTTCCTGCAGTTAACGGGTTGAGGGATTAAAACCCTCAAAGAGTTTTCCTCCTAACTGCATTCTAAGACACATAAGTTGATGCTCAAAAAGGAAAGAACCCTCCAAAGCAGGTTACTAAACCTTACTATGTGTGATCCGTGTGTGATGTTGATGCCATTACATCAAGGTTCTAAATATCAGATATCGAGTACGTATCGAATGAGGAGTTTTCATATCGGATGGCGGTATATCGGACGATATATCGGGAATATTTGATGATATATTGAAAATATTAGCCAATATCAGGTTTTCATATCGTATAGGCAAACCCTTCAAAACGATATATCGGATAATATATCATTCACACTGGCCGATATTTAAAACAATGCATTACACGCACATCAAGAATAAAGATATTCAAGAGCGATCCTCCTAGGAGAAGGCTAACCTATTTATAAATCAACTCGAATGATGGACGGGAAAGTTGTGAAACAGGTTAATGTCGCAAGATAAGGAGAGTGGATGAGAGCCCTTTTTTCACTCTTCGACCTCTTTGGGGATGTTTGGAACATCAAAGATTAAGACAGCTTGCTGCAAAACTTGTCTAATGATCCCAAGTTTAGTTGGTAAATGAGACAACATGGGCAATTGAGCATGTAGGATTGCAATCTTGGCTCAAGTGTAGAGGCAACACAGGAGTTGGTCATATTTATCTAAGAAAAGAAATAAGAAGGAACGAGAGTGTTGAGAGAAGGCGAAGAATGAAATCACTTCCAGCATATTTACAAGTTAAATATATGTCACAGATTTGCCCACTCAACTGAACAAAGAAAAGGGAATTGTAAGGGCAGCAGCAAAAGTTTGAGGAATAATCACTCAGGCATAGTGTCAAATGAGCAGAACAGGGTGTATTGGCCTTTACCATTAAAATTAGCCCAAAATCAGGCCTGGGCTTGCAGTTTAGCATGGGCCCACATATTAGGCCATGCATCAACAAAAAATTTAGGTAAGGTTGTCCTTGACTTTTAATTAAAATTAAGTTTTGGCCTAGGGGCTTGGCGTGACAGAAAGCCTATTAAAGAGTCAGGTACCAACATGTTGAATTGGTCCCTACCAGCCTTAGTTTGGGTAACACATTCGTTCTCCTCCAGGTTGAACTTCCGGAGACAAAAAGTCCAATTAAACCATGACTATTGAGATACATAACAGGGCATTAGGCATCTACAAAATTAAGATGGTCTCCTGAACTACAGGCAAATTTGGGCCAAGGTTTGAGAAGGCAGTTTCTGTTGCAATTTCAAACATATTTAGATTGGTAGGTTTCATTAGTTTCATGAGGTTTTATTTCTAGCTTCAGTTTCGTGATCAATAAATAATAATACCATATAAATAACTAAGGTTGTTTAAGTTTCCACTTAATTAACTCTGCCAGTGTTGTGTTGTACTTAAAGTTTTCATCCTTTTACTGCATATCCCAAACCCAGATAAAAGAGGAGGGTTATGGTATGCCTATGAAAGCCAGCGTAAAATATTGTTATTTTTTTATTCTATGACCTAAAATTTGAATTTTGTTTGGACATTATCATCCACGTGATTGATCCGTCCGGCGCAATTATCTTTCTGGTCATGTAACCTACCCCAGGTGCTTTGGATAAAACGCTTGATTGTTGTTATTGTTGTTTTAGTTTCCATTTCAGTGATAAATCCATATATACATGTACCAAAAAATGTATATAGGAACATATATAATATTTTAATCCTTATACCTTCAAGTATTCTATACCTATATACAGGGACATATTGATCCATATACCCTCATGTATACGTACATATATACAGGAACATATATATTATACATGTATTTGTGATGTGTACATATTTATACATGTATAACCTACATATGCATATGGGTTTGTCATTAACTTGGAAAATACTAATTTTTTATAATCAGTTTTTTACACATTTGCTATGAATTTAGTTGAAATTGACCTAGAGTTGCTGATAACAGTCTAAAACTACCTGAAATATAGCTGGAAAATCCCACAACAGGGCAAAGATGGATGATATGGGGGGTTTGTTGGGTGGGTTGGGGGGGGTGTTGGGTTGGGGGTCTATCATTTTGGACTTTGGGCTTGTACTAGGTCTGTTTTCCTATTTAAACTTTTTATGAACTTAGAAACTGAAGTTTTTTGTTGGACTATTGTAGGGCCACACGATAATTTAAACTAAAACATGAACAAATTTGTTAGACTTTTGATCATATGGGACACTCATTTTATAACTTTAATATGTGCAATAATATTATATTATAATACTAAGTTAAGTGCTAGGCAATGTAATTATTAATAGCAAAGCATAATTCATAAGGTTAAATAATGTTATCTTACAATAAAATAATTATACTTGTTAACTAATGCAATTACTAATTTGATAAACAATAAAATTATTTTTTGAACTTTTGATATGTTGAACTATTTATTATTAGATCTTTAAAAAAGTTAAATAGAGCAAAAACTAATTTTTATTGCTAAATTAGCACTAATAAATTAGTATTTCAACAATACTATTATCATTATTTTATAATATATAAGTCTATTATTGATTATATATTAACTATATTACAATGATATTATAAATATTAAATTACAAATAATATTTTATTATTAACTAATAGTAAGTAATTAGTTAAGAGTAAGAAAGTCCAAGGAGTCCAAGTATAAAAGGAGAGTTTAAAGTTTTTCTCTTGGACTATGCTTGGGAGTAGGACTAGCTAAATTGTATATATTTATTTTTAAGTTAGGATTCTTTAGTTGAAGTCCTACTTAACGTCCAAGAGTAAGTAATAACACTAGATTTCAAAATCCGAATTGGAGTACAAAAATGAATAATATCATATTTCAAAAATTTGAATATGAAACCCATAACACCAAACTCTGAAGTCTCTTAAAATGTCACATTCCAAATAAGAAATTCCTAAGTAATAACACCCAAGTGAAATGCCTGACTGAACTTAGCACATAGTGAACAAAATCCAGGCAAAAAGACAATGTTAAGGAGATATATTATCTCAAGCAAGTTTCAATAGCTCCTTCTGGATTGGTTTCCACAAATAAAAAAAATTGTGGCTAAAATTGATATAATATGGCCAATACCTCATTTTTCATCTAAATAAAATAATGAATCACAGAGTGGACACTGGTACGTGTAGTTGTAAGTGGTGGAATGTTGGGTGTATGCTCATACATGACCCTTGATTTGATAAATAACAAACTCTAATTGCAGTATGATATGTTTGGTAGAGTATGTGCAAATAAATCCAACAATACGACCAACACGGTTGATATCGACAGGATGATGGTGACACACCTTCACGGCTATATTTGATAAAACTACAACTTGAATTACTGAATGGAGTCTACTACAAAGTTGTAAAGTTTGAAACCACCTTAGAAATGATACCAAGATTAGCAAAATGGAGTTCGAGGGTGAAAGTTATGAGTGTTTAAAAATGGCCGAAGAAACTTGATAGCCCAAGGCCATCGACGACAAGGGCGGCCACCATCGATGGCGAATATGCTTGCAAAAGGCTGTAGTTGCAAGCCATCGATGTGGCCATTGATAGCGCCTCAGCCTGTGTAGCACAGTCGCTATAGGTCGTCATCGACGACTTAGTGAAAAAAGAGTGATGCGGGCTTTTGAGGTGTTTTTTCAAGGATTGTATTTGGAAAGGGTTTCAAAGAGTTCTAAACATGATAGATGGCTATTATGAATTGGTTTAGGATTAATGAATGAGATTTTAACTTCTATTTCTTCTACGGTTGAGATCTCTTAAGTGATTAGAGTATAACTATAAAAAGGGATTTGGAGTTGAAAAGTTGGAACTTTTGGAGTCTTTTTGAAATCATAAAGAAAGAGAAGTCTTTGGGAGATTGTTCAAGATCAAATTCTTCATCATCCATGTACTATCAAAGTAGCACTATATTATCAGTGTTCTAAATATCGGATACCGGTCTCGTACCGGTCAGCAAATTACATACCGGTTACAGGATACCGGGCGGGATATCGCGATATGACCCCAAATACCGGAGTGTCATATCGGTGCCATACCAGTTAAAGAATAATCATATAATTGGCTATATAGAACATAATAAAACACATAAAATAAGTTTATAGTACTTACATTGGCTTATTTACATTCAACTTACGAATTTGCAGATACCGTTTAGAACGTTCGCATCAATTTGTGTCATATACAGTTGCAATCTCCCTTCACTTTAATGAACAAAACTAAACTTATATTTTTTCACATAACCAAATCTAAGAAGCAATGAATCTATAATTAAAGAATCTGCAACAACACTAGTGAAAATTGTATAAATAGTAAACAAACCTAAACTTATATTATTTCACATCAATTTGCATCTATACTATGAAAATTGTATTAAATTGAATATGCTACTACATTCACTGTACCCACCATGTTTAAGACATAATTAAAGAAATTATAATCTGCAATAGTGAATCTAGCATGAAACAGTGAATCTGCAACAACAGTGAATACATATAAATAGTAAATACTCAAATTTACAAATTTTATCTAGCATGAAACTCATACACACAAAATCATTTCTTGAATCACTGATACACACATAAATAAAGTTACTAATTTATATTAACTTAATCTAATTAAGAATTCAAGCTTTTACTAATCATTCTAATTCAAATTATATTAGCTAATTACTCGAATTGCTTTGTCCAGTAATCCAATAATCCAGTCCAGTAATTCTACTAATTCTTGTAATTGCACATGCTATAATGTAACTTGTAAGCATATGAAAGTTTATCTAAAATAATCTATTTCTTCCTTTACTAAATACTAATACAAATTTACAAATTTTATCTACCATGAAACTCATACACACAAACACACAAATGTAGTGAATTCGAATCACTGATTCACACTGAATCAGTGATTCGATTCACTGATTCAGTGTGAATCAGTAATTCGATTCAATGATTCAATGTGAATCAGTGATTCGGTTCACTGATTCACACTGAATCAGTGAATCGAATCACTGATTCAGTGTGAATCAGTGATTCGAATTCACTGTAGACTACAATTCACTGACTCACTGTCACTGGCCGAAGCCCTGCTGCCCTAGGCGTCAATTCCAAACTGAAAAATTCCCTTGCTCATTCATAATTTAAAAACTCAAATACACTAATTACAATGATAAACTAAAATTTAAAAGAAACTTAGACTAGCATTTAAACAAAAATTTAAATAAAAATTAAAATTATAGAACTTACCAAAATTGAAGGTCGACGATGCTAGAAGGCACGCAAGAGGAAGAGGAAGAGATGGATCGCCGACGACGGGAGCCGGAGAGACGGCGATGGACAAAACCCTAGATTCGGTTGCTCCGGGAGAGACGGCGACGGCGATTCACTAAGAGAAACGGTCGATCGACCAGTTGAGGAGGATGGAGAGCCGGAGAGGCGGCGATGGAAGCGGATACCGGCGATAGCCAAGGCGACGAGGAGTGGGAAGCTCGGTCGCGACGGAGGAGATTAGGAATTTAGGGTTTTTTTGTTCACGAACAGGGGAGCCATCGGATTTTATGTTTTTCTTATCGGGGCGGTCTAATGGGTTAACGGGTTTCAACCGCAATCGTAACCCGTTAACAAAAAAACCGATAATTAGTCATACTGACCGGTTTTTCACATACCGGATACCGGTCGATATATCGTCACGTGGCCGATATATCGGCCCATACCGGTCAAAAACGATATGCGATAAAAAAAACCCCATACCGTCTCGTTTCTTTGTAAAAAACGAGATATCGGCCGGTATACCGATATACCGGCCGATATTTAGAACACTGTATATTATCATATCAATATCTTTGTGAAGTACACAACAACTGAACCTACAACTTACATTCACGTATTCATCAAGTTCCAATCTTTACCTTTCGAAGACATATCAACAAGGAGTGTAAGATCTTCATTTTGCACGTAATTGATATTTTGATATGTTAGTCTCAAACTCTTATTTTATAATCACGTGATTGGTTTGCACAACATACAAGCCGATGCCAATTGAGGGGGTGTACGACATACTAAAACTGGTGTCAATTGAGAGGGTTTTTAAGGTGCACTCAAACCGAGGGTAATTGAGGATCACGGGTAGTATGCTAAAGTTCTTTATATTGGAATACTTTGCAATAAATAACTAGTTGGTAGACTAGGATTCGGTCTTATATTTGCTTACTAGATCGAATTGCGATCTAGGTTTTCGTCGTTAGTTGTGGAAGCCCCTCGAACGAGAGGAAGCGGGGATGTTGGGTTTTTCCAAACTACTATAAAAATCTCGTGTTTTCTGTTGTGTTTTGATTATTTGGTCACTTTTCCACTGTTTAATAATTTGTTATTTTATTAAATAAGTTAAAATTTGGTAGTAACCATATTCACCCCCCCTCTAAGGCTTGTATATATACTTTACCTTGATCCCGACATGGAAAATCCCAGATTTCTAACCTCTATATCAAGGAACAGGCAAGCAGAAACAAAAAAGAAAGTTGTGAACCTAATGAGGGATAAGATGAGAAAGTCGTCTGAGCTGATGAAAATAAAATAACTTGCCTTGTCTATATATTCATTATTTTAAATCCAACAAAGGCAAGCCCAAGGCCACATTGGAGCATGTGGACTTGTATGGAAGGGATATATCTGCTCAATGTCTTAACCGTGAAAATCTTTAGATTTCTGGCATGTACAAAATGCACTTGACTCTAAAAAAAGGTCATGTAAAATTTTAAGCTTTCAATTGATTTGATTTGTTAAAAATATTAGTAAAAAAGTTGAAAGAATATTATCACTCAATAGTTATTCAACTTTAATTAATAAATTCAATTTTTATTTAATTCAATTCTAATAACTGTTATTTTTGTTTATTTCAGTTTTAATTAATAATGCTTTATTAAATTACTCGATATAAGCATTTTCAATTCCCAATGTATCATCATATTATGTTAATAACATTACAATTCATTCTTCTAACAAATATTCTGTTTTCTTTAAAACAACCTTTATAAAGAAGAGGATATTTTCATAATTATCCACATCATTAAAAGGCTGAAATAGAATATAATAATATGCTTTTTGAATTTGGATTAGTTTGGCATTTGAGAGTGAAATTAGTTGCGAAATTTGTGAGTGAGTCAATGCGAGGGGTCCAATTGAAGTGGAATCCCGTCCTCCGGTTCTTTGCATTAAAATTGCAGAGATACTGTTTAGCCCAAAAGAAAAATATCATAGTGGGTCCAGTGATAGCAAATATAGTATATAGATAACAACACCATCATCAAAGAGGTCATTGACATATCCTATTGACATTCTGCTAAGTAGGATGTTATACAACAAAAAGCTAACAATCTAGCCAGCAAAATTTAATAAAAGATAAGTTCTCATATCAAAGTATACAGCATAGAATTTGCAACATGGTTAACTAAACTATACTCAGAATTTCAAAGAGATGAATAATTAGTTAATTTCAAATTAGATACCCTTTTTTATGCTTATGGAAGGATCAAATTAAATCAGATGAAACTCAAAAATTAGCGTTGATATAAAGATGTATTAATTCATGCAGAAGAGGGTAATACAAAATAATATCTAAAAGAGAAATATGACTTTGAATTATGAGAATGACATACTTGAAGCCTTATCTAAAATAAGCAGAGAAGGATCTTGCTGGCCGAATTTTGGCTCTTCAACATGAACTTTCCAAAGTGCAATAGTAACCCGTGGCTGGGCAACCTGCTTGATTTTTTTTTAAAGAAAAAAGGATAAACTGTTTTTAAATCCTGAAAGTAACAACTGAATAGATCATATATCCTATGCTGGACAAAGAATACGAGAAAAGTATGAAGCAAAAAATTCAAAATTTGACAATCTGAACCAGATTTACAAATACATAAAACAATGTTACAAGAAAACACTAGACCCCCCCCACCACGATCCAAAATGCACATACTATATTGTGGTACACTAGCAATTTAGAACAAAGATGTCAACATTCCAGATCTTTGAAAAAAAACATTTCTTTATCCTTGAAGCAATCTCTGATATTAATAATGAGCCCCTTTATTTAATTTCCTGATTATTACTAAAATTAGTGAATAATGAGCCCTTTTATTTAATTTCCTGATTATTACTAAAATTAGTGAAAAGAGATAAAAAGAATACAAGCACAATTCTTTAGGCAGAGTAGAAGAAACTAGGCAAAAATTAGTGCAGATGCTGTTTCAACTAAGCGATCCATGAATGCTACCCCAAGCATATCACTTCTAGGGCTACGCACATTTTCTGCACCCATCTTTGTACCGTGTGACGAAGCATACTGCATTCAAGTAACACTTGTCCAAACTAGGGACTCCAAAACATGGGTAACAGATAAAATTATGACACAACAACTTGCTCAAAAGCATTTGACAGTAACTCATATTTTCATGTTCCTTGACATTTCATAGCATATGTACTCTGCTCATAAACATGCATCAGCATTCTACTAACATACCTATTAACACAGTTTGAAATTACTCAAAGTTACACATAATTTATGGCAAGAACAAATATTCAACCAAACATTTTGGGGTTCTGCAGAATGAAATCCTTTTCACCATCCAGTTTTATGAGAGTACTCTTCACGAACTAACAGAAACTGAGGACTGCCTCAGGGGGTAAAAGGTTGGGGTGGGTAAACGGAACCCCCATCCAGCCCTGCTATTGGCCCCATAATAATAAATAAATGATGTAAAAAAAGTCAGCAACTGTAATGTTTTCTAGTTGCTGCTGCAATACTGGTTGACTTTAGTCTATTTCTTATCCTAAAGGGTGGTTATTGGTTTGTTTAATTTTTTTAGACTAGGACAATTTTTGGAACTGGGACGTTTTCAAGAAACAATTTGAGGATTCACAGGGTTTTTGAACAATTGGAATCTAAAACAAGGATAATTTTATGGGAAATATTGTGAAAGTAGTATTGTTTAAAATTTTAATTTTCAGTAACCAATTAGACTGAAATGAATAAACTGTTGTTGAAATAGCATTATTAGTTAGTTTTATCACAAATTATTTCTTATGGTGATATTTATGATTACAACTAGAGGAGATAGATATTACTCTCAAGATTCATAAAATATTAAAAAATTAGTTATCAACCAACTTTTTTGGCTAATCCCTTACAAACTACTGTTACCAAATTATTAATAGTAGGATATATAGCAAATCATCCCCTTCAAGTATGACCATTGTTATACTTATTACCTTAAAGTATGAAATTAGCAACTTACACTTGGTCTCTAATGTGTGAAACTAGAAGGCAAGGAAATTTACTACCATACTAACATGTGGAATACATGTTCTATCCATGGAGTTTAGCATATGTTAATATCGACAGTAGTTGGACCTAAAAGAGGGTTGCAAGGTGCTAGTTTCACACTTTACGGGTGATAAGCACAATGGTCATACTTGAAGGGTGTTAATCGCAATTTACCTGTTTATGTTTATTTACTATTATCTTCTTCATCTTGCCTCTTCTTTTCTCTTTTTCTTCCTCCCGGCCCACAAATATTCTTTAGAATCCAACTTAATTGTCATGGCCGTGGACCTTGAATCTATCACCATAGGCCATGGATCTCAAACGGCCTAGGATCCAAGCTCCATGACCAAGATCTAAACCACCACCATGAAGTTTGAATCCAAAGCTTCCTGAGTTTATGATCACAATTTACAATTTGAATTTAATGGTCATGAAGCTCAAATCCATATTTTAAAAAGTAGATGTATCGTCGAGAAAGTAGATAATGTCTCAAAGTTATTCCATTTCTAAACTATAGCCCATTTGTTTTCAAGGACTTTTTGAGGATCAAGTTGGATGAAGTATATAGGATAAAAATAGGGACTTTTGAGTCCACTCCCAACTTTCAATTCCAAAACTCAGTCCCAAACCATTAAAACCAAAAGGCAAACTCCCATAATCCAATCCTGAACCAATAATGTCAAAACCCCCTCAAGATTATCCAAATTCTATTTGTCGCGGTAGACCAAACTACTTCTAAAAATTTTATTCCTAACTTAATTGACATATCAATTTAATTAAAAAATGTGAAGTAACAGTACATAATTTCAAAGAGTCGTGCACGTAGCAACACCCTAAAGTGAGCCGGATGATCCTTGTGCAATTTCTTTAAATGACAAACCTCTTAGCCCTATGCATGCCCAGTTAGGAACACAGAGGGAGGCTCAGTTTTTGTAAAGAGAATTACAGAGGAGAAAGATAAATAAGTTGCTTGTAGGAAATTTTCGAAGAAAAAAAGGAATTCCTATTCCTTTCTTTCCTGCTTCAATTATTAATCCAGAATAGATGGTAAAAGTATGAGTTATTACGCAATATCAGTTATCAAGAATTTCTTTGAATAAATAGACACTACCCACAAAAAATGGGCATAAACTTAGTAAAAGAAGTACATAAATAGCGAAAAAAAAGTAACCTGGATCCGATTGCAGCTCTAAATATGATGGTATCGGAGGTTGGTTGCATGTGTGTACCCAAATTCTTCGATTAATTAACTGTAAGTAAATTTAATTTTACTAAGTAGAGACGTAATATGCAATTACTAAGCAGAGACATCATATATGCAATTACGGATAGTTCCCTTCAAAAGGGATAAAATCCACTTGAAAATGACCAAACCTCAGCAGGTTGCTTTTGACCATGGAAGTCCTAATAGAAACTAAAAATATATCCATTTCACACCTTTCTAAGATGTAATCATGCATTTACCTGCCATGTTTTTCCTTCTCCTTAAAGATATAACCATATAAGAAATAATAAGTTAATAGCAAATAGGAATAGGAATTATTTTACTCCTTACAAATTCTCGCCTTTTACTGTCTTTGATTTCCAAGTGATCTGTATCTTTTGCAACCGAACATACAAAAAGGCATCATGCTATACTGCTATAGCATTTTCATCCTCGATGAACAGCAATAAAACCAGAAATTCCATAAGTAATTTCATCTATGAGCCTTTCTTCAAAGAACAAGGTAAAAGCTTGGGAAACTTAATTATCACTCATTGCACCTCACAAGGCAAAAGGTAGTAAACGCATTCATTTCTCTTATTGATACATAACCTTATCATTTCTTTTATATAGTACATTTTAAGATAGCTATATAACGTTTTCTAAGGAGAGCCCAAGCCACATTTAATTTTGAGATGTATAGAAAGGAATGCAATTTTATAGCTATACAACATAGAGCTATCATAAAATAAGAGGTGAAATTATTTTAAGTTGGATTTCAATAGTTGGACTGCAATTTTATAGCTATGCTTTATATAGCCTTCATATATAGCTATACAATCTACAGAGATAAGAGATGAAAATATTTTAAGTTCAAAACTTAGATAATAGCAAGCACAAGGGGTAGATACACAAATTTAAAACCAGTAACAGCTTAAAAACTTGCAACTTCTATATAGAAAGAGAATGGCAAGAAAGATATATCACAACAAAAGGGTCGCACAAAATGGGAACAGGTGGCCGAACGACTTCATTATACCTGCAGATCCGGATAAATGGCCAATTCAAACTTGCGAGGTGCCGTAGGATTACGAGAATCACACGGTAAAACAACTGCCCATCTGAAGAAAAGAAGAAGAAGAAGAAGAAGAAGAAAACATTAGTAATGAGAATTAACCGAAGGTTTACAAGTCGAAAGAATCTTGCACTCAGCCTATAGTTTAAATTCGACTAATAACATTGTAACTACATACTAGTGTGATATATATATATATATATATATATATATATATATATATATATATATATATATATATATATATATAGACACACACACACACACACACATAATCCTAAAGAGAGCAAATTGTGTACAGACATTTTCCTTTGAACCCACTGGGGAGCAAATGCTTCCAAAATGCTTGGTCCATAAAGTTCCCGCAGCCAACCACAAAACAAACAGATCTGGCGCTGAATAAAGATTCATCAAAAGATGTATTAACAGGAGGGCTACATAGATAGGAAACATAGAGAGAAAAGCCTGAGAAGAAAGAAACTAAATTTTTTTTACTGAACCAGCGAACAATTTAGAAGGAGCAAGCATACCTCAATGGAAGAAACTAAATTTTTTTTACTGAACCAGCGAACAATTTAGAAGGAGCAAGCATACCTCAATGGAACGAACAACATTGCAATGCCCCTTTGCTCTAGCCAGATCAAGGGGGGTCTGGCAATCGTCGTTAATCGCTAAAGGGTTTGCTGCACCATTAACACTAAGCAAGTATTAGCACAATTATAAAAAGGGAAGTCTATATTGAAAGTTAATTTTAACATGAGTTATACCTCCATTGGAGAGTAGTAGATTCACTGCGCCTTCAAGTCCCCTTTTTGCGGCATGATGCAAAGGTGTTCCTGCATGAGACCCTACAGCATATAAAGAAGCATGAGATCACAAAGTCAAAGATGCATACATAAGTACAGATATGCCAAAGAAGTCAGGTAAGAGTAGTTTAAATGTATACACTAGACAATACAAGACAGAATGAGTGATGGGTCACATAATTAGACTCAGCACATGTAATATATCAGCCAAGGTTCTTTTAAGTTTAAAGAAACTAATGAAACAAATGCCCAATGTCTAATCTAGCCTCTAGTTTTATCATAACCATAAAAGACAGCAGACGAGTCTTATAATATGTGGACTCGTGTTATGCACGGAAAGACATTAATCTACAGTTCAAGCCGAAGAAAGAAGATATAAGCATATAAAGTACAATATCCTGATATATCAGAGAATGCAGACACATTATATGGAGTTAGATCATTACTGAAATCCAATAACCAAAGAAAAAACACAAAAAAGACTTGTACTTACTCTTTTCGACATGGGTTTTCCAGGCCTTTTTATATTTCTTTTCTGAAAACACAAAAAAATGCAGCACACGGAATTACATTATTATTGACATCCAATAACCACAGAAAACCATGAAGACGAATCTGTGTTTGCTCTTGTTTCACAAGGGTTTCTTGAACTTTTTCGTTTCTCTTTTGTAAAAGGAAATCATCGATACCTTCTTGAATATTCCATATGCTTTACCATTATAAATATCAAAATTAGTATATCAAAAATTAGTTTTACAACAACCTCCCCTTAACCACCATTAGCTCTCCTCGCCCCAAAATCAGAAAGGAGAGGGAGAAGAGAGGGGAAGCATAGCCACCTATCCTCCATGTTAACTATTTTTCACTAAGTCTTATCAGATGCTTTCTTGTAGCTCTGAGTGGTGCACTATTTTCCATCATTTGAGTCACTGATTGAAATTCATATAACAAATCATTGTATCTGTATTGAATGAAAAGATCATACATATAACAAAAAAAAATGTCCACAGCTTTCTCCACTATCCTAAGACTTAAATGTCAGTTGCACATCATGCAGTAATTTATTTCCATGGAATGTTGCCTCCATCATGCATTTATGCAAACTTATACTAAATCAACTCCATTGCTGCATCTAAAGTATCAAGGTATATAGCTTCTTCAACATCTTGTGTTATCAAAGTTAATTCATATGAATCTATCATATTCTCCTAAAAAATTATGGATCTATTCTTGCTCAAAACAAGTTTAGCTGGAATTGGGTGATATAGGCAGGACCATCTTGCCACTTTTGACCATTACAAAGTAATTAATCTCCTCTTCAGAATAGTTCATTCTTGAAAACAAATGCCATCTAACAAATTAATATGCAAGAAACTTTCCCCAAAAAAAAATGATTTTTTTTTTTAATTTTTTTGCAAATGAAGATCTCTCACATGCAGATCAAAACTAGGAGCACAGAATTTTCAATTTAATTGACCAACCACTGATCTTGATTCATACAATTTATGCACAAATCAAGAAATCCTATCTTGAGTTCATACTGTTGGTAATTAATCCTAACCAAGTAAATCTTGTCTAGCAAAAACAACTTTACAGTTAGATTTCTTACCGGGCCGATAAGCATTCACATTGGCACCCAACTCAATCAACACTCTGGCAACATTCAAGAGATCAGGTCTCATGCAAGCCACCATCAAAGGGGTTTTCCCTTCATTATCAATCCACTGCAAAGAATCAACAACCATCTCAAGAATTTCACATCATCCGTTCACTTAAAAAGGGCAAAAAATTCCCAAAAGAAAAACTATTCTTTTTTTTTTCTTCCAAAAAAAAAAAAAAAAAAATCAACGAAATTGCTCACCTCAAGTCCTGCCCCTTCACGACGAAGAGACTTGATCCCTTCAATGTTCCCATAATTAACATGCTGATACACCAGTTCCTCCTTCGACTGATGTGCGCCCATCTAATCCAAAAAGAAAAAAGATCGATTTTTTTTTTTTTTTTTTTCCTTTCAAAATCTTAAAACCCCTAAAGTGGAATGCCCAAACTCCCCAAAATTTGGACCTTTTCACCACCACAAGCTTGAAACTTTTCTAGGGTTTCATAAGAAATCAGAAACACTAGAATTTCAAGAAATTCATTGAATTATATATATTAAGACGAAACGATCGGTCAACAAAATTAGATAAGAAATCGAGCGGGCAAATCGATGATAAGAAAATTGTAGAAATCTTAAGGACGAAGAAAACCCTTTCGCAAGGGAGCGCGTCCACTGGTTCGATTCGGAGAAATTTCTTTTTATTAATTTTTTTTCCCTTCAGTAATTCTTTTTTGGGGTTTTTACATATCTGTACCTTAACCTTTAAAAATTAGAATTTAGTCCCCCAAATCTTCATATTTATAATTTAGTCCCTAAATCATTTAAGTTACTGCAATTTAGTCCCCAGCCATTTTTTTGGCATGAATTTTCCGTTATACCCCTGAGTTACTTCACTTTAGTTATCTCTTTCCTCTTACTCATCTTTTCCTCTTCTTATTGGGTTTCCCTCTCCATTCTTCTCCTCTCTCTCTTTCCTCTTTTTATTGGGTTCCCTCAAGTTACTTCACTTTAGAAATTAATTGGAAGGAGAGAGAGAGGAGAAAAATGGAGAGGGAAATTCAATAAGAAAATGAAGAGAGGAGGAAAAACTAAAGTGAAGTAACTCAGAGATATAACAGAAAATTAGGACAAAAAATATGACTGGAACTAAATTGTGGTAACTTAAAGAATTTGTGGACTAAATTAAAAATATGAAGATGTGGGGACTAAATTCTAATTTTTAAAGATGTAAGGGACGGATATGTAAAAACCCCTTCTTTTTTTAATAAATGTTGGAGGAATTGACATATAACAACTATTAGAAATAATTAATTATAAAACTTCAAAAGTTGCAATTGTGAGTTTTCTTAATGGGCATACTGCATTTTTAACCCATTAAGTTTCCTTTTTTTTTTTTTTTTCTTTTCTTTTTGTGAATTTAATGGAAAGATTAATTCTGGTGGAATTTCTTTGTCCATAATTTCTTTCCTTTTTATTTTGGTCTCATTATATCATTTCTTATAGGCATAAAAATAATTATTCATTTATTAAAGATGTTAATCTTATATAGAATTGGATTGAGAATGGACTCATATGCTGACGTAAATATATAGATGTATGTATATACTTATATGTAGCTTATCCAAATACTTTCCAATTAAAATAATAAATAAATATTTTTTTAAAAAAAATTCAAATCTCTGAGAGAACGGGCAAAAAAAAAATTGATTCTTGTGGCTTCGTAATAAGATTTTACATACTCTGGCTG
This sequence comes from Dracaena cambodiana, assembly GCA_036321105.1. NCBI lineage: Eukaryota > Viridiplantae > Streptophyta > Magnoliopsida > Asparagales > Asparagaceae > Dracaena > Dracaena cambodiana. The sequence continues at coordinate 65,269,755 of JAYEPQ010000004.1, read as the reverse complement.
TAATTTATCCAAACAGCTGTATGTTCCTCTCCAATTAATTTGTAATAAGAGAAATTTAATAACACATTTTTTATATTGAAGTGAATTCTCAAAAAATTATTTGATACCGAGAAGGTTCGTGGCTGAAAGTGTAACTCTAGAATGGCACAGTCATCTGACAATTAGCAAATAGTAAGAAATTTGAAATATTTTGCACCAGTCCACAATCTATTCTCAAAAAATAGAAAATAAAAGCAGTCATTATGGTTGATAATGTGTAATCACAAATTTTGCTGATTATAATAAGAATGTAATAATATAACAAAGACAAGGCAAGCTGAACTCATGCCTCCAACAACAAATTTCAAAAACTAGAACAAATAAATATTCATTGGAGCTCATCAGGAAATTAGACACCTGACACATATAAAACATTTCTCAAACATATCAGATGCACACGTATACATGTTCACTGTGAGCGCATAGGATTCTAACTGACAATACTACCTAAGAGTTGAGGGGGACTAAAAGAATACAACACCTTTTCTGGCTACAAAGAAATACAATTTCACAATTTCTACAATGTTAGTATAATTAGCTGCTGCACAACTATAAAAATAATGGAATTACGAGGAAAAAAAAAAGAATGAATTGAAAAGTTACTGAGCTCGTTCTTCACTGACCGATATGATATTCTCTTTCATCCACCTGTAGAAACTTCTGCTTCCATTAGTTTTGAGAGCAAAGAATTTTTCTTCAGAATGGAGTTTTATACATTGGTAGTTATCATTGTTCACCAATTCGTTTGTAGCCTAAGTAACATCATTTGATGTGCTCATGGATGATGCTGAAGGAGTACTTGGGTTCGGATAATTGTATTTTTTGAACACCCGTTCTTGGTTTGCTTTCCACCAAGTTTCAGCCTGTTGTTCAACAAACCTTTTCTTGCTGCAAATAAAAGATGAAAACATGTGATCTTTTATTATCTACCGTTCATAGAAAGGGCTTATCACCAGATAATTCAAGCCAACTAATTATAAACTTTGAGAAAATATTTGATTGCAAGTCATACAAATGAACAAATTTTTTTTTTTTAGCAGACATGCAACCCGAAGTAAAAGAATGCTTAGCATTGTGGAAATGACCCAACAAAGAATCTTTGTTGGTTGGAGGCGATAATGGAAGTGGGGGAAGAGGAGAGGCTGCAGTTTCAATACATTAGAGTTCAGCAAGAAGAATTTCCCCTGTAAAGGAAGAGGTCACATTTTTACTTCAAGAATTACAGTAAATTGGTAATGCAGCATAAGACAAAGCTGAAGTGTCAAGAAGAGAGAATACTAAATTACTCTATTAGATAATTAGCTTAGCTTAATAGGTTTGGCACTTGGCAAGTATATCAAGAAAGTCCATCACAAGGTTAGATGGGAGTCAATGGCATTTTAAATTAAGTAATATATTACACAAAGTACACCTCTATAGGCTGACATTAATCATCAAAATTATAATAAATCAAGATATTAGAAAAGGGTACATTTCCATATAGAAAACAGGGTCAAATGGGTTATTTTGATAGCCCAACATATAAATTTCTCTATAGATCATGCATCAGTTGAGTCAACCTGAAATATCATAACTAAGAATTTGTTTGCAACATATATATATATATAGAGAGAGAAAACGAGAAATTCACTGGCGGTGAAGGGAGTTCCTTCACCACCGCTTAGGTGATCCAATAAAATTATTACACGTAGCACCACTCAAAGTGCAGTTAAGAGAGTTTTTTTATTTATTATCTTGAGTGGTGCCATGTGTAATAATTTTATTGGGCCACCTAAGCAGCGGTGAAGGAACTCCCTTCACAGATGGTGAATTTCCCATTTTCTCATATATATATATATATATATATATATATATATATAGAGAGAGAGAGAGAGAGAGAGAGAGAGAGAGAGAGAGAGAGAGAGAGAGAACGCTATAGCGGACAAACAGTTTATTGTGGTAATCATATTAAACTACATAAGCTACTCAACTGAACAGTTGAGTCAACCTGAAGTATTAGAAAGAAAAAATTGTTTGCAGCATAAGAAAGAACTTGTATTCTTTTATCACTACTGAATGCTGTGACAGATGTATGCGTATGCGTAGGATGGTATTGGCATTCAAATACCTGAATCGAACCCTTCTAAATTCTTTAGTACCATCTGAGTTCTGAACAACAGTTACATATACGCCATGCTCAAATTGCTCAGTAATTTCTCCACAGCTAGGGGAACAATTGTAACCCGTGCCCTGGTGAGCTGTAGCCTCTCTAGTGTCAGCAACAGCTAGCTTGCCAGGACCGTGGACACTGCCTTCAAAATGGATATCACCAGATCCTTGTTTGGCCAAAGGATGTTGACCATTTTCTGAAGAGTTCCTAACCACAGACGGAGAAACCATTGGTGTCCGACTTCCTTTATCTTTCAACAAAGATTCAGCTTGATTAAGAACAGCTTTTAAGTTATCCCCAACCTCTGTTGGAACTTTATCAGCCATATCCTTCAGCTTCATATTGAAGAATGAACAAAGACAATTAACATAATAACAATAATCAGAAATTTCTTCTTCAACCTAAGTAGAACAAATAGCAGTAATTGGAAATGAAACAAAGGGGAAGCCAGAACAGAAGCTTCCATAGTGTATAACAATTTTTAAAAAGGTACAACAGTTAACATACATAAAGAAGCATTTCTTTACATAAAACAATAACAACAACTAAGCCTTTTATCCCAAGTATTTGAGGTAGGCTACATGAACCAAAAGAGAATCACGCCGAATCGCTCACACTGATAATCCTTCTCCATTCATTCATATTGAGTAATATGTCCTCATTTAAAGCTCTAGAATTCATATCTTTTCGTATTACCTCCATTTATGTTTTTTTCGGTCTTCCTTTTACTCTTTTAACTTATTCTATATTGATAAGTTCTCCTCGCCGAACTGGTGCATTTGTAAGTCTACGTTGCACATGACCAAACCATTTTAAGTAATTTTCTCGCATTTTCTCTTCGATGGAGGCTACAGCTAGCTTAACATGAATATGTTCATTTTTCACTTTATCTCTCTTAGTGTTACCACACATCCAACGAAATATGCACATCTCTGTTACACTTATCTTTTGTAAATAATATTTTTTATAACCCAACATTCCATACCATACAATAAAGCTGGCATAATAGCAGTCCTATAAAATTCCCCCTTCAGTCTTAACAGAATGTTACGGTCACATAAAACTCCTGTTGCACTCCTGCATTTTAACTAGCCAGCTTGGATTCTATGATTGATATCACTATTGATCTCTCCATCATTTTGAATAATAGAAACCAAATACCTAAACTGACTGCTCATTTGTATCTCTTGCCCGTCCAGTATCATAGCACTATAGTCTTGGGTCTGTCGTTTACTAAATTTACACTTTATATGCTCTGTTTTGGACCTACTCAATCTAAAATCTCTAAATTCTAATATTTGCCTCAATAACTCTAACTTGGCATTTACCCATGCCCTTAAGACAATACCATCAGCAAATAGCATACACCAAGATATCTCATTCTGAATAGCTCTAGTAAGCTCATCCATCACTATGGCAAATAAGAATGGACTCAATGCATATCCTTAATACAATCCAATTGTGATTAAAAAAATCACTCGTTAGATTACAACAAGTTCTGACGTTGGCCACCACTCTATTGTACATGTCCTTAATTATGTCAATTATGTAAAGAAGCACTTCTTTACATATATAAATAATATGAAAAATGTTGAGCTGAGAACATGAAAGAACATCTCGAATACAGTAGATAAAAGCTGCCAGTTCGGAAATCTTTCATGCAGGCAAGAGGTTTAATAGTTTTTGCTAAATAAGCCTTTTTGGCAATGAAGACCGTCGCATGAGATGCCAGTCATTTGCATAGGTTCAGAAGGTCCACTTCTTAGTCAAAAATGTTGTAAAAATAACATAACCTTTCATGGCAGTTGCTTTCATGCTCAAAACTTTCTGATGAGTCTCCCCCTCTGAAGAGTTCATATCCAAAAGCTACTTGGAAGATTATGGTGCTGCATCCTACCAATGAGGCCCCGCTTAGTTGGAAATGCATAAAGTTGGATTGCACGAAGTCCCAGTTGTACACACAGAAAATTTATTGTATTTAAATCTCTTTGATTACAAAAGTTTACAATGATTTCTTGTTCACAGTTGAAAGGGAGAGTATAAACTCTCTATTTCCTTCTATTTTTTATACTAGGGGTCATGATGGTGAGCGACAATCTTCTTTCCCGTTGACGATCTTGAATATCGAACTCTTAAAAGTTAGCTTTTATAGGCTCTCGAGATGAAAGAGTTAAACTCTTTCAGAGATAAGAACTTATCGCTTTCTTTTTAGCACAAGTGCCGATAATAGCTAATCCAACCTCTCTTTTAGCTTTTCCTTTGGCCATTTATAGGGGTTTTAGGAGTCCTAATTCTGCTGTAACTGACCAATTAAGATCCTTTTTTAATGAAGATTAATATCTCTTGTTAAACTAGAGAAAGTGGGAGCACAACCCTCGTTTTGATCATCTGGAGATTCTAACTAAAACGCATTTGTTCTTTGAAAAATGCAGATCTTAATTTGTGATCTGGATTGAAAATGCAAATTTTGATCTAGGATCTGCATTTTGCTTTGAAAATGCGATCCTAATCTGAAACCTGCGTTTGGTCTTCAAAACATGAGTTTTGACTGGAAACTCGTTTTGTAAATTTTAAACAATTTTCACGTAAACATCAGTTTCATTTTACACAACTATAGAAAAAGAAAACAATAAAAGGACTTGGATCCTATTATTAATTGGATCTGGTTTCCAAACAGGAACAAGAACTGTGTCTCCTTACTGTCAACTCGAAGAATAGGTTGTATTACTCAACCTCTTCGTATGCAGTGAAGAGAATCGGGTGGAAAAATTCAATCTTGTTTTAACATTTAAATGTTAGGATCATGTAGGCCAGGATACAGTATTACTATACTCCCTTTATCATGGCTATGGCCATCCTTCCTTGTTTTATAGACTCAATAATATCAAAAGAATCATTAATACATACTTATGATACCATCAAGGTGCATGTATAATGCACACTATTTTTTGTGCACCGCTCAAAGTTAGTAGATTTCTAAATAGAACAAAAACTTGAATGCTACAAGAACTACAAGAAATAGGAGTTCTAATATAACCAGTAAAGTTGTAAATATCGGATACATGTTCATATCATATGGGGGTTTCATATCAGTTGATGGGATATCGGATGATATATAGGAGATATGAGCCAATTTCGGACTTTTGCATCTTATCAACAAACCCTCCAAAATAATATATTGGAGGCTATATCATTTATAGTAGTCGATATTTAGAATATTCCTAATATGATAAAAATTGTTGATAGAATCATTATAAATAAAAAACAAAGAAAATATTACGAGAGTGAGAGAAAAGGTAGAAACTAGTCGCTTCTCTATCTCTCTATTTTACAATTCCGGCTCTCATCTCTCTTCCATTCTATATGATGCTTCATCATAATTGCTGCATAATGAATGGTTAGGTGGCAAGAACAACTATAGGTATAGGTGTGAATGGTACCTCTAAATTCAATAAGTAATCCAACTCATTTGAAGATTTAGCAAGTTTAAATATAAAAATTGTAAGAAGAAAGCTTAACGGTAGGATGCAGGTATGACCTAGCCTGATAATAAATCTGAAAAAATTTGTTGCTAATGTACATAATGTAAGATTATTTATGTTTTGACAAAAACTATCTAAACTAAAATAGGGAGGTAGCAAAAATAGAAGATTATGACATGAATCTAAACTACAAAATCAATCAATTTCATATGATAAATTCGAAATTCATTAGGAATCAATAATTTGTACTATCCAAGATTCAAATCCAACTCTAACCCACCAGTTGGAGTTTCATAGGGGGTTAAGATTCAGATTCTAATAAATCCAATCTGAACCTGACCTGATCATATAGGTGATGCCCCTGCTCTACATGGTTTATGCAAGGATGACAGTAACAAAAAATGTAAAGAATTAGAGAATAATGATCCATGTCTGCCTTCACTATGGCAAGAGAAAGAAGGAAATGAAAAGACGTGGGAAGGTCTAAGAAAACTTTTTCTTTCAAATTTTTATTAACAATGAGACATGTAGCTCGAGGACTTCCCATGACAAAACAGTTTTCTTTCATCATAGCCATGTGACTTTTCTTAAATAGTCAAAAAATAAAAAATGATTATAATAAATCATAAAATTAATACTTTCAAGTAAACATGGCTTAGTATTAGCAACAAACATATACAATTAAAAATTATAATTTTTTAGAAGGAACTTTAATTGAATTTTGAGTTTAATCTTCTCTTTTAGAAAGAACCACGTTGAATTTTGACATGTATGTCGTCTTTTTGGAAGAACTTTATATATTAATAATAATAATTTTCAATAATTATTTATTAAAGTCGAATTTTAATAATTATTTATTATTAAAAATTTAATTCTTTTAGGAGGAACTCTAATTGAATTTTTAGTTGAGTTTTCTTTCAGAAGAAACTCTATATAATAATGATGATGATGACGACAACAACGATAATTTTGACTATTTATTATTAATTCTTTAGAAATTACAATTGTAGGGAAAAAAAAGGTGGGAGACAGGGCTCTGGACAGAAAGGGAACTTCATTTGAGTTTTGAGTAGAGTTTTCCTTTTATGAAACTCTATTTAAATTTGATTTGCATTTCGTTTTTCAAAAAGCTATGTAACAATAATAGTTTTAGCCTTTATTTATTTTTTTAATAACTCTGCTAAATATTGATTTGATTTTTGCTTTTTAGAAGAAACACTATGCAGTAATAATAATAGTTTTCAATAATTATTTTTATTATGAAAATTATAAGTTAACAAATATTTTTTTTTAAAAATTGTAAGTTCTTTAGGAGTTCTCGGGCTGGGTCGAGTTATGTAAATGGGTTAGATTGAAATATAGATTTTTATCAATGCCAATTTAATGGTTGATTTTTCTTTAAAAACAATTAGAAGGTTTCATTTCTCTTTAAGAAAAAAACAGCCAAGAAAATTTTGTATGAAAACAAATAAAAAGGAGGACAGGACTCCGAACTATTTGTTTTTAAGAGTAGTAAACAGCATAAAAACAACAGCAGCAACAACAACAAAGCCTGTATTGCCGACCTTTGGGGTTAGCTACATGATTCCTTCCTGACATTCAGCTCCATTAATTGCATATATTCGGTTAAATTAATAGCTTTCATATCCTTTTTAATTGAGTCCATCCATTTACTAGTCCTCATTACAACATCTAGAGGTAGCCCTACACTAAAAAAAATAGAAGAGAATAAAAAGATTTAGTAATAATTAATTAATGAGGAGTATTTACTATCAAATTACAGGAGTATTTACTATCAAATTACAATTGGGTATGTAGAGAGATAAAGTTACAACATATGGGATAACAAACTAACAACAATCAGAATGGGCGGGCTGCACCATCTAAAAAATGAATGTGGGCACAAGGTAATGCTCACACGATCAAAACCCAATCTTAGATCCTCAATCTTGTAAAAACTTTCAAGTCTAGCCACACCACCACAAATTCCCGGGTAAATCTTTTACCTTGAGCATCTAAATGGGTTATGTACTTCCATAATATAGTTCAATCCAAAAGTGCCATGTTTCAACCCACATATCAGAAGAAGAGATAGTGGGGAAGGGAAAAAAAATTGTGAACGTGAATGAATTAGGCCCAAAACATATTGATAAAACAAAAACATTGTCCATCCCTGCATCACAAGAGGTCATGAAATATGGAAAGCACGTAAGGTTCAAGAAGAAAAATAAAAAGGAAGCCATTAATGATTAAGCCTAGTATGCTTATAAATTGGGTGGATATGGAGCGAACACAGGCATTACCATCTTTTCATTTGTGTTCTTATGGCTTACACGTACAAAACCGAATATCCACATTTGATTAAAAGAAAGGAACTTGGGGTCAGATTGAGTACAAATACGGAATGAGTACCATCAAATATGACTAAAAGTTGAAGAGAAAATGAGTAAAAAGGCCAAAAATTTGATGGATATTTGGCTAAAAGGCTTGAAACCTACATGCCCCACAAAGGAAACCCCTAAGAAATTTGAAAGCTTGTTTCCAAAGTCCAAACACACTTAAGCATCCATACATTCTTTCTTGTATCCCATGTCTAAATAAATCTTTTACGTGTGTTTTTTTTTCTACCACCCTTTCACGAACATAAATGCTTAAGACAGTTAAAGAAACTACAAGAACATCTTATGTTAAAGTAAGAAGAATATACAAAGTCATATTAGCTGCTAACATGTCGTCGCATAATTTATATGCACAAGAGATCCCAAATAAAACACATAAATTATAGATTTATATTTATACCAAGCTAAAGAATAAAGACGTAACTGTAAATAAAAAGATTGTACTTTAGTAAGTGTAAAGGAATCATCAGCATGGAAGAGCACAATCAATTAACTTTCAAAATAAAAGTTAAGCTTACCTGGGCTTCAATTGATTTGATATATTTTGCTACAGTATTGCACTTGGCAGATTCCTCTGCAGCTAGACAAGTAGCTTCTTCAGCTTTCTTTTCAGATTTTTTCAGTGCTATCTCTTGAAGTTCACATTTACGTTTCAGACTTTTAACCTAGAAAACACCCATACATGATCATTATTTTGGTTTTAGTTTTTTTAAAGGTGACAGGTTATAGGAAAAACAATGAAAACGACCAAGTTTTACACAGTTGATAAGTAAATTATATCATCTTTACTTACTTGAGTTTGCAATCTTATGACTTCCTTGTCAAGTAGTTCATTATTTATCTTGAGGCTATCGACAATACTTCCAGCAAATATAGGTGGAGGGCTTAGCCCCCTTGAATACGGAGATGAAGGTTTGGAATTCGCACTGGGTGAAAGAGGAGGAGGTGCTGGTGTTGGTTTCAAAGCAGTTTGAAGTGCACTGAAAGAGCTAGGAAAAACAATATCTTTCAGCTGCGATAGAGAGGAAACTGAGGAAAGAGGATCTAGTTTCACCTCATTTTTTCCTGGTCTCATTTCTATATACCTCATGAGATCAGTATTAGGAGAAAAAAAAACTCTAGATGACCTTGTATCTCCTCGATCAAACTTTTCCTTCATATCAATAGATCGGTGAGAAACTACATTTCTCTTACTTGCACTTGAGGAAATACCAGACTCTGTGGCTTTCAATTTCACATAACAAGTATCACATACTCGGTGTGGCTTGCTAGGAGTTGGAGCCAGTGCAGCTTTCAAAATCTTTTTGGAACTACAGGCATGGCAGTGTACTAGTCCACAGTTATAACAATTATGCCTCTTTCTAGTAAATCCAAATGCTTGTCGACACCCTGAGCAGGCTGATTGGTCTGCACCAGACACCCACTTGTGAATACAAATGCATGCTGTGAAATTTGAGCCACATGATATGCTTTTGACATGCCTATCTTTCAAAGCTTCCACAAGAGTAGGTGTCTTCCGATCTTCAACATCTCCATGTCCCAATCTTCCATTAGCACCACATCCCCATGTATAAACTTCACTCCGAGAAGTCAGAGCAGTGACATGATAAGCTCCACAAGCTATCTCTTCAACTAACTCACCTGTGAGTCTATCTTGTACTACACAAGGCATTTTACCATCAGACTGTGGGTTTCCCAGCTGACCGTAGTTAGTACTTCCCCATGTCATTACGTGCCCGGAAGTTGTAAGGGCAACAGTCATACTGTGTCCACAGGCCAATCGATGGAAGTTGTAGTCAATAAGTGAAGGAACACAAGTAGGAACAAGGCGTGCTTCCTTATCCCCATGACCCAACCGGTATTTATCTCCATCACCCCAGGTAAATAATTTTCTGGAAATAACATTAACGCCTGCCTGGCCCAGTACCTCAACAATTGCGGCTGTATGCCAAACCCCACATGCAACCTTCATGGTCCTTAAGCCATTCAAAGATTCCACTTCTCTGGGGTACGCAACACTCTCTCGGTTGCCATGTCCCAAGACACCAAATGTGCCATCACCAAATGTAAACAGCTTCCCATTCAGAGTAGTCAATGCTGTGTGCCACGTGCCACATGCAACTGACAGAATTTGAATTCCTTCAAGAGGTCCAGACACTCTTTTAGGTATCCAGTGACTCACAGAAGTGCCATGACCAAGAAGTCCACTATTATAGGTACCATCCCCCCAAGTGAATAAGTCACCAGCAGAAGAAATAGCGCAACTGTGATATTCACCACAGGCAATTGATTCCACATTACAAACTGTCATTGTATCAACTAAACGAGGCCGACTTGTATATCGATCAGTTCCATGGCCAAGCCTACCACCAGATTCTTCACCCCATGTAAATACCTCTCCTTGTCTTGTAACAAGAGCAGCATGCCTAAAACCACAAGCAATCTGATGAACATCCAATACTACATTTGATTCTAAAGGTCTTGGAACTAAGGCATCTGTTTCTGAACACAAGGAGTTAATGTGCCCATCTGACGAGATTCCATCACATTCACACCACACCTCTCCCCAAACATAAACATCACCTAGAGATTCAATATCATCTGGCCCAGAGCCTTGACTAGAACAACTGGGGGCACTGGATATACTGACTCTACTAACATCCCCGTTACTCGCCCTTAGCTGCATATTTGCATTATCTGATCCTGCATCTTATCTTGCCAAGGATAAAGAAGGGTCACGACTATAGAAGGCGGTGTTACCACGGTAAGCACCTAATGTAATATCTAGTGATGGACGACTAAAATCTCCATCCTGAAAAAAAAAGAAAAAAAAGCACACATACATATTTAGGATTAGCTCTGAAATTGATTGAAATGAATACCTTTGAATTAAGAATTTAAAGCCATCTAAATCTTTTCAGAAAAAAATTAAGTACATCAGAACATGATATTCTATCACTCTGCCCATCTGCTCTACTACATCTGCGTGGACCTGAAGGAATTAATGAATTAAGGCCTGCAAACCACACCTCTGCTTCAGCTTGGTCTTTGCAAATCTGCAAAAGGGGAGGAATTTAAGTTTTAATTATTAGAAACAACAAAAAAGGGTTCTAGGTGTTTGTACAATATCAACATAAACAAGCATAAGCGACTACTGATGTTTTACTAACCAGATCCAGGGAACGTTCACCACTGTTGTAGATGAGAGAAAATGACAAATAATCCTTTTCAGGTCGCGGATATCTCTTGAAAACAGCCTGTATAAATTTAGAAAACCAGAAGGAAAGTTTACTCTTCAGGTTTTGGAGACATTGTGTGTGTATATTTTTCTGTATGCACATGGGCTGTGTAACTGTAAACAAACTCTTGAAAGAGTGTGACTTACAGTTCTTTGTCCAGGAATAATTCGGGTCACCGAAGTTAACTTAAAATTCCTTTCCTTTTTATGTGAGAACCAAATTAAAGTTGTTTCGTCCTGCAAAAAGCTAATACTATGAGAAAAATGAACATTTGTTAAAATGCAATACTATTGAGCTTGCACAGAAGCTGTGTACACTATTTTTGTCAGCAGTTAAGTATTTAAAGTGCATGTTGTGCAGAAGTCCCTGTTGCTGTCCCATTCTTGCATGTAAGTATCCATTTCTACTTTAACAAGAATCTTTTTGCAAAATCTTTAGTGAATTGAACTGAACTAATGGCATCTAAACAATGGAAACATAGAGAGATTTAATTTAAGTTTGACCAAGATAAAGTTATTGACCATGTGTTTTTTCTTCATAGCAACAGCTTTTTTAACACTTTAAATCGAGATTTTTCAGTGCTGACACATTCAATACTGCAATCAATACAGATAACACAGATCACGTGGTTCCTCAAATTTTGGAAGGAAAAAAAAATGATGGTATCAATTAATGGAAAGATGAAGGAAATGGAACTACCTAAATCGAGGAACCTCAACTTCCTCTTTCCTTGAGATAATAAGCAAATGGTATACAACAAACTTGACCCTGAGAATAATATGGTCCAGAAGAAAGTGTCCATATCCAAGATAATTCAGGTGTAGAAATAACTTTTCTGCCGAGAGTGTTGGTAATTGAGACCTAGAAACAACTTTCTGCATTGAACATTTGTTTAATGTCCAATATTCAACGAGAAATAACCAAATTTCCCAATATTGATTCATGTCCACACAGAAAGAAGCTGAACGTATATATTTTGATTTGAAAAAAAAAAATGTATCTCATATGTAGGTTCTGAAAAAAAATAAAAGAGCACCTGCTCACTTTTGCGGGTATGACGCGACAATCCCTATTTGCTTATTCTTACCACACGCTTTTAATAATATGGTCATGATCTGTCATTACGTGTGACTATCTCCACTATAGAAAGAAGGGTTGGTTGTAATCACTTTAACAATAAAATATTATGAATCATACATCCCAAAATTCATATTCAAATCTCTCCGAAATTCTATGTGGTCAAAAGTTAGCATCCGCACAAGCAAGTGCTTCTCGCACCAGTGCTATACAGAAAAAGTGCATCCAAGATACCAATATGCTTTAACTCCTGCCCTCCTACACTCCCAGTGCAATGCACCTCATCACAAATGAGCCTTTTTCCCCCTTTCCTCTTGAAATAACCAAAAAAAAAAAAAAAAAAAAAGAACGGTTCAAATAAGTCTTAACAGTTTGATTCAAGGTTCTTTAGGTCCTGTCCTCACACACTCCTAGCTGGTGCAATGCACTTCTTCACAAATAAGTTTTTTTCCCCCTTTCCTCATGAAATAACAAAGAACAATAGAAAGGTTCAAATAAGTCTATACAGCTCGATGTAAGGTTTAGAAGATAATGGTAATGACAAAAGTCAAAATATATGATATCACTGAGTCATCAGCTGGTTGAATAACTTTGCACCTATACCAATTGAAATGGAAGATGTAATATTGGTCATGACTTTTTCTCAATTAAGTTAGAATAATGGAAAATAGGAAAACATACATCCAGAAAGTTTAAATATAACAAAACATATGCATGGATATACACATCCCAGAGATTAAAGTGAACCAAAAATGAATGATAACTTACACTTGAAATTCTGAATAGCCAAAATTTAGGTTTTCCTTTCCGACTATATTTGATTAACTGGGATCCTTTCTTCAATGCAAGAAGGGCCTGCAACATAGATAAATAAATATTCAAATTATAAAAAAGGGTCATTTCTCTGCACATAATGAAACAAACAAATATATCATGGATCAAGCAAATAATGTACACGAAGAATTGGAACCTGATCTGCTTTGTCTTCCAGTGAGATGATTACTGGTTCACAAGAGAATATGGAGATCATTGACCAACCACAAGAATTCAAATAAAGAAGAAAGAGAATGAATCTTTAGCACGTAAGCGATATGTATTTTTATCACAACTATATACATAACAAGCTTGGAAACCAATCATGTAGTTGAACTCACAACAAAAAATTGATTATTGCTAGCAAAGTATCATTTTGTTGACCAGTGTGATTCGATGGACCACCACTAGAACTAGCTAGCCATACCAAGAATTGAGACATGAACCTACTGAAAAAATTCGAAACTGAAGAAATAAGGATTGTCAAAAGACAATATCCATTTGCAGATTACGTGATGAAACATGTCAATTCTAAATTTAAATCGCTTTTCTTATGTAACAAAATGTACAGAGTTGTTGAATATCACTTACTTTATTGTAATTGAGCCAAGTTTACTGTCATGTGTCTCTATAATTAGGAATGGCCCCAAGTTTCATGAATAAGGCCACTAGTGAAGACCAAAAAAAGGAAATTTTTTCCAAGATAGTATGGAGGTAAGGTTAGACATGACAGTTCAACAATACCTAGGATAGTATAACTTCAAATATCAATATAAACAAATTGATCCCCTATGCAGAAAATAAATTTAATTTACTGTGCTGGGTCATGAATAAGGTCATTAGGGAAATATGTGTCTTGGAGACTTGATTTTATGTGACTTGATTTTATGTGTGCCTTAGAGTTGAATGAACCTATGTTACGCCCCTATAAACTACACTATCTAGAACACTTCTCTCAACCAAAAAATCCATGTCCACGCCAGACACGACATCCGTTCCAATCCGCATTTGACACTCACAATTTGTTAACTTTTATTCAGCTCAAAACTATATACAAGATGAAGCATATTATATCATTCTTTTGAATTAAACTAATGGTCTAAAGATCATTTTACTAATTTAGGTTCTTTCACATGTGAATGACATTCCAGCATACACATATATATGGCCTTGTCCTTGTGTTTAGGCATTGAAAGGTTGTCATGTCCTACATCTTGTGTGTGTGTGTAGCCTTGTCCTTGTGTTTGGACACCAAAAGGTTGTCAGGTTTGACACCTGGTATCTATGTTGGAGTATGAAGCTCACATCTATATCTATAAATCATAGCCTATAACAAATCTATCATCAATTTCTCTTTCTTCTATATATTTTCCAAATCTAGGAGAATACGTATGTGAACTGGCCTTTTTGGATTATGATAGGCTCCTCTCTTGTCCATTGCTTTTTAGGCCAGGAAATTGGCACTAATTATGAGGGGGTTGACCTAGACTGTGGGGCGTAAAACTTTTTCAAACCCTTTTGGGGTCTTGTCGCATAGCCAACTCCATCATGATGGTAAAAGACTTGGATGATAATATATGATGATGCAGTACAATTTACGAAGACACTCTGAGGAGTTTGACACTTGAGAACCTAGGTTGCAGCTTAGACGGCATTTTCTTTTAAGAGTTCAAGATTAACATGCTCCTAGCGTCTCAACCACATCAGGTTATGCTCATACCATTACAGCATCAAAAGTTTTTTTTTTTTTTTTTTTTTACCCATGAAATTGGCACATCCATGAAAAGTTGAGCTCTCTCTTTCTCACTATATATATTGCCATTCAGTTTCAGACAGTTGAGTCATACTACTGTCTTACAATTATGACATTACTAATTGCAGTCACCCCATTCTCACTAGAGCTACTCCTCATAATACTTATACAATACAAGCTAATTTAAAATTCTCATTTGTGACTGCAATTAGTAATGTCATAATTGTAAGACAGTAGTATGACTCAACTGTCTGAAACTGAATGGCAATATATATACTGAATGGCAATATATATAGTGACTTTGCGCTTACAAGCTTTTATTAACCACAATCCTGAAAAATAAAGCCTAAAAGATCCTCTCTCTCTTTTTTTTTCCTATAATGAAGTCAACTTGTCTTGTCATTTCATTCATCCTCATTGTTAGCCACTACATAATGTATACTAACTATATTTACCCCAAAAAAAATTAAATTTAAGAGCAAAGAGATGGATTGATATATCGATACCTGGTCGACGTCGCGATCAGGATTCCCATAATAAGGAGGATCTGCCATTCCATCTGAGAGGTCCAATGGAGAATGACGACAAGGACGAAGAAGACAGTGGGATGATCAAATCAATCAAAAGCAGTAATTTTGACGACGTCGATGTTGAATCCAGTAAACCCCTCTCGTTGGCTTTGATTTTGGTGTCCATGCTGCTTAGCCCAGGCCTATCATCAATCATCAACCAATCCTTCTTCTCACTGCCAATTCCACCACCGCCATAGTTTTGATGATCAGAAAAGATTTCAACCTTACCAATCAAATTCACAATTCTCAATCCTTCGCTCCAAAATTGAAACTCTAAGGATCGAAATCTCAATTCTAGGGTTTCCACTCACGAGGATGAACCGATCCAAGGGCCGCCGGAGAAACTGGAACCTCGATGCTGACGCATCCGATTTATGGCGCTTTTTTGCAAGAATTTGAGAGGAATTTTTGTTGAAATTTTTGGAGAAGGGTGGGAGAATGTTCGTCTGTCAACTAGGAAAAACGAAGTAAATAATTTTGAAAAAAAAAATTATAAAAAATATGTGTGACATGAAACTAACTGATTTTCGTTATTTATTTATTGCTTTTTTGAAGAATTAGATAAATGCTTTGGGGAGTTTCCAAAGGAGCACACTAGAAATTTTAGTTGGGCTGAAGGTTGAGAAGTGTGCTCCCTAGTAAAATTGGTGTGCTCCTTTGAAAACTCCCATGCTTTGGGGCTTAGTTCTCGTTTTCACCGGAAAAATGCGCCAACGTTCCTTCATTCCCCGGCACGTGGCAGCCCGGGACCGGTATCTGTTGCTTGGGCCGGGTTAGAGCCCAGTGTTGGACTGGTCGCGATTTAATTTAATTCGGTTTCACGGAGCTCACAAGCCACGGCTATTTTTTTTTTTTTTAGTTTTTTACAATAAAGTTAAAATCGAACTTCAAACTTCCTGTTTCCCCACAAATTCTATGGCGGCTCCTGCTTGACAGGGGTGAAACGAGACATTCAAATCAGAAAGAGTCGAGTTACTCGAGAGTCAAACCGTCAAGACAGCCCGTTGAGTGCATCCCTTCTATGTTCAAGCAACATTCATAATATCCTGTGAAAACAAATCAAGCACAGTCGAGCGTTTCCCACTTCCAGAGCATGCAATTACTCAACTTACAGGATCCTAGAATTCTATTGACAGGTCCAAAACAAAAAACATGGCATAGCCAAGAATGGAGCAGAAAAAGGCGAATATGGACTATAGTGAATTCTACGTAGCCATCTACCCATTCTCATCCCTAACTAGAGACAATGCACTCATGTGTAGCTCGAAGTGTTGCTTTCTCAGGAAAATATTTTCACCAGAATAAATATAATTGAAGCACCTTCATATCCTACGCATGGGGAAGCTTATCAAAGTAGACGAGGAGCCTGTTGAATTTGTGAATATGAGGCCCTCCACCGACAGGTTACTTGAAATTGTATTTCCACTTCGAAAGTTTGAAGCTCATTTGCTCATTTGTTGGCAACTGTAATATGATGCCATGAACATAAAGTAACAAAGGATAGAGGCAGCTATTGCAAGAATCACCTCCTGAGGAACCAAAAGTAGTTGGTCATACATCCTCATAATATTCATCATATATCACTGCATCCCTATGAAAGTGCACAAGTCATTGAAAAAAGCCAAAGGACAGGGTAGAGAAAAGAAAATTCAATATTATAATAATACTCAAATATGTAAAGTCTCCACCATAAATTATCCAGTGCAGAACAGAAACAAAAGGACTAATCAATTATGACAACATCAAAAACAAAGTGTGATTAATTACGTATAAGATTATCTGGTAAAGGTTCAAACTATTTGTAACATTTCACTGATACATGTGAAATTCGTGAACAATGTGCAAGTTAATTATTAAGGTAGATTACCTAAGCTTTCACCAATTTTCATTTTGAGTGTATAAAGTTTACTTCTGTTTGCAAAAGTGGGTGCTCATGTTGTAATTTATCATAACTATTAAAACACAACCCAGAAAATCATTTGCGTATCCAAAAAATAGCAAACAACTCAACAACTCAAGTATTATAAATCAATATAAATATAGAAAGAAAAAAATAATAATGTAAAAAATATAAGTTATTGACACGATTTACATCTAACCTGTTGAGCAATATAATAAAGTTTTGGTTCCAATATTAATGTCCGACTCAGATTCGCATAAGAGTCAATAAAAAGACCAACTGGACAACCCTGAGCACTTAACTACTGGGGTTGGTGTCATAAATACAGTTGTATTTACATGGTCATTGTAAAGAAGGACAGGAATATAACCGCCCGCAAAAGAACTCACTCAAGTTGAGGACTACAGTAACCCTACAAGTTTACCAGTGGATAGAACATGACAAAACTTTAGATGTAGTGACAGAGGGTGTCCCTCTAGTGAGATATACTTCTGTTGGTAACTATTAATTCCTTGCAAACTAAGGTACAGCCAATGCAGTCACACACCGGAGATGAAACTGCCATACATCCAAAAACCAATGTAAGAGAACGAAGTACACATTCTCCCATGCGTAATGGCCTGCCTTCATCCTCACCATACTCCTGCAACGAAGGACCAAAGAATGGCATGCTAAATATGGTTGAAATAACTTCCTTAAATCCGACTGAGGAGTGTTTAAGAATGTATAACCTTTTCTCAGTTCCTTTTCAAACAGTAAATACTTAGGCAAGGAGAATGGCACATTGCAACACTTCATCTTCGTCCAAAAATAGCATTCATCACCCATTATTAGGTGAGGATATATTTTCTATCCCTGGTGTAAGCACTTGTGCAATTATCAGGTGATGTTTAAATAAACTTCTCGTACAAAGAAATCCTTTACATTTTACAAACCAATGTCCTATAATTTATCTGGAAACCAAAACATATTTTCTAACGGTAACATTTAAAACTCACACTTACTACAGGGGCCACTTCTGGCTCAGAGACTTTCAGCTTCTCAAATGCTCGATAGAAGAATACAAACGCTAGAAACTGCATAAGCTTCCAATCACAATTGCGTTAGACCAAGATTCAGACAATCTGCAGATGAGCAAGATAAAGATAAGGTATTAAGAAGAGAAGCAAAATTGAATTTAAATGATAACATCCTTACCAATTATCAAATATAAAACAAATGATTAACAAGACTAAGATTTATTCAGAGTCACATTTGTTGTGTCAATCTCCAAATGAAACAATGGCTGCAGCTGCATAGATAGAAAAAGAAAAGAAAATGACTAAATCGATAAACTGGGTCAGGTCAGTCATGGAATGACCCAAGTATCTTCAGTGCTGATGTAGAGAAAACTGAATACTACAGGATATCAAACTTTCCCGAAAAGGGCATGGATCTATATATACTACTGAATTTCATTGGTGTTCAGTGCTGGCAAAATTCCAATGTACGTACATCATCATACAATGGAAGAGAAAGTGGTTCCAAAGATAAAAGTGTACATGTATGCGTCAACATTAATTTAAAAAAAAAAAGCGCTAGGCAGTTCTATATGCCCAGGGAAATTCTATTTGCGCACGACATTTTACTCTTGGCACCTGGTAACTCTTTACACCAAACTCCTATTTTGAAATAATACTATTTTACTCTGCGCCTAAAAAAAATTCCAAAAATACAACTCCTCATTTTCTCTAACTCCTCACCCCATCTGACCCATTTTTATACATTTTTGTTTTAGTCGAATGTTAGTTTAAAAACAACAACCAAGAAACGTTCTGGTCATATATTAATACCCGACCAGCAAGCGAAGTCTCCACCATAAAATAAAGCTAATTAACGATAAATTTCAAACAAATACGAATAAAACCTAAAAAAAATTCAAATCGTACCTTAGATTTGTCTTCTGACACCAATTACATGTTGAAATTTTCCATTTGCATAAGAAAACTCAAACTCAAACTCCAAACCCAAATTTCACTTGTCACAATGAAATCGAAGAATTTAAAATTCTTCTAATCTTTTCAAGAACGTTAATATAAAATTTTTTAAGGGGCCAAGAAATCAAATCGATGATTTTGTAGAAGATATGTTTTTATTAAATACCAAAAAAACTTATTAAGGATTTTAGAGAGAAAATAAAGAAGGAAAACCATGAGTCGTAATTCTAAATTTTAAGAAGTCTTAGTTTAGAATTTATAAGGGTAACTTAATCTAAAAAATAATGACAAACTTATAATTATTTATAAATTTCAAAATCGTGCGTCCAGAGTAAAATGCAGTGTGCAAATAGAATTTCCCATATGCCCAAGATGGCTCCTAAAACTTTGGTCTGCCTAGGCACCCACTAAGACGCGCCTAGGCTGCAGTGGCACTCGCTTAATTAAATGCTGAGGCGCCCACTTAGACTCGCCTAGGCCGCAGTGGCGCCTGCTTAATCAAAAAGCTGCATACAGATTGTTGGTTATGGATAAACGGAAACCAAGGGAGTTAATGTCCCCATCACATCCCCTTCAAAATTTTCCAAACAAGCAGGGGTTTTCTTTGATGACCAAATCCTTCAAATTTCTATTTGATACGCAGCACAACCCAAGTTACATAACAAAAGAGGGCATTAAGCTGCATTTTCAAATTGATTACAGAGTGATTTATGTGGAGAAATCGTTCGAATTCAAGCAGTCACTCGTTCAAATTTCGAACAACTTGGAAGCATTTATCTAATTAAAATATGCTTTATAATAAGTTTGCGATATTTTAACTAGTTTCGCAGAAATTAATCATCTTTTACAAAGACAGAGACATGAGAAAAACATGGAAGCAAACCACACAAAAAAAAAGATTTTTTAGAGAATTTCAACAACTTACTTCACCAAGGAGATGAGGGGGAGCTATGGAAATCGACGCGCTGGAGCGGCGGGAAGTTCGATCGGAGAGAGGTCTGGGACATAAAAAGGCACACGATATCGCGATCGCCATTGATTAGAGCTCAATTTTAAGGTTTTGGGGTAGAATTTAGGGTTTAGGGTTCGGGAGCTGGAGGAAGAATTGAGCGACAGAAGAAACCCTTTCCAATCTAAGATAAAAAAATAAAACAATTATTGTTAGGAGTCATGTGTAAATAGGTTGCCTACGAAGGATTTATGTGTAAGTTTTATGTTATCCAGTCTTGGGGAGTTTCTGAAGGAGCACACAATTTTTCCTAGTGAGCCCACTTAACAGGCCCGGACCAAAGGGCTCACTAGGAAAAATGGTGCGCTCATTTAGAAACTACCGAGTCTTATGGGCTGGATTTATCATGGGCCCATAAGTCAAATAGAGATGTACTCTATTCTGGGGCTTTGGTTTTTGAAGAATAGATAATAGT
This sequence comes from Dracaena cambodiana, assembly GCA_036321105.1. Classification (NCBI taxonomy): domain Eukaryota; kingdom Viridiplantae; phylum Streptophyta; class Magnoliopsida; order Asparagales; family Asparagaceae; genus Dracaena; species Dracaena cambodiana. Next base: position 65,248,932 of record JAYEPQ010000004.1, on the reverse strand, counting down.
AAGATAAATGAATGAACTTGCTGTGACATTTGTGATATAGTTTTTTTTTTCCCCCCCTTAAAATCACATTTTACAAGAATTAGAGGGAAAAAAGAAGAAGAAGTAATAATCCTTCTTATACGTAGGATCGTAAGAAAATCTCCTCGCATTATCTTAGATTTAGTAATTAACCCCCATGATTTCTATCTTTGTGTTTAAAATTGTCTTCTGAACATATAAAGATAACATGTATGAGGTCCGCAAGCTATTTAGAAACTTATGGATACCACAAAATCAAAATAGCATGCAACAACCAAGATTATTTCAGTTGAACTTGCAAACTTCATAAGTTATTTTTCAAAAATTTAGAAATCATGAATCTTTGTTTCTTCTTCTTTTTTTTTTTTTTTTTTTTTATTCTTTTCGCTCTAAACGAGTAAGAAAATATGGTATGTGGTGCAACTATGCATACTTTCTACCAAATTTCTACGATATCAAACGATCACTAACACAAGAAATTGCGTGTGCTACAGCAAAGGAAGGTCGATTACAGAATTTGTGAAAAGACTTGCTTTAATTTTTCGTATTAATTTAAAAATTAAACTGTCTTTCTTAATGAACCAATGATCGCGTGGCCTAATGGATAAGGCGCTCGCCTCCGGAGCGGGAGATTGTGGGTTCGAGTCCCATCGCGATCGCACGTATACAATTTTACGTTTTAATTATTTTTTTTTTAAATTATAAATTCTCACTCTACGTTTTAATTATTTTTTTTTTAAATTATAAATTCTCACTCCACTCGCTCTGCTCTTTAATTTGTCCTATAATGATAAGCTCCAATTATCGAACTGACACTTCATAACATATAATATATAGCATAACATCAAAATCTTATCATAAGAATCTAAGAATAGCTCATAAACAATTTCATCCAATTTACAATCATATTCCAATTTGATCAACTCAATCCAATATATTCCTACTAAAGTAGTTGCACCAAATTATAAATTCTCCATCAAATTTAAGAGGCAATGCCTTGGTTCATGGACAAGGCGTGTGGGGCTCATTAGAGAGAAGGATGCAAGCATTTTAGGAAGAATATTTTGTTTCATTTTAATCTTTGTTCTTTTTTTTTTTTAATTGTTTTATATATATTTGCTTAACTTTTAAGCAACCATGGATTCTTGTCTGCAATTTGGGAGGGGGAAGTTCTAAATGCGCGCCACATTTTACTTACTGAGCACCGCATCCTACAGTGAAGTGATTTGCAACATAGGGGAAAATGGTGCTCTCTATGTCAAATGTAGTGCCCATTTAGAATTTTCCTTTATATATGTGCTTTTGTGTGTGCGCGCCGTTGTTATCAGTTTGTTTTAGGGGTAAAGAGTTGAATCTTCCCCTCTTGTCTTTCGGCTAACTTTTGTGTAAGATGTAAGCTAAGTGCTTTGCCAACGGAAGTTTCTAAATGAGCACAGCAATTTACCTAGTGAACTCACTTCTCAGTGTATTTTTGTTTGGAGTTTAAATCCGAACAATTATTAAGTGGTTTTACTAGGAAACATTACTGCAAATAAAATTCAAGTACTACTCTATACATAAACATGAGTACACTTAAAAACTAAGTAACAGTCATCTGAAGCTAGCAATTATGTGATGTCACAGTGATTAACTTTGCTTTCCTGAAGTCGTTTCTTAATTAACACAATGTTTACCTTCTGTTTTAAGTTTATATATAGTTTTTTTTAAATTTTTTATTTAGTAAGAAGTTAAGTTTATATTTAAGGCACCCACCCTTCAAGTCAAGCTGAAATTACTTGTAATTTGATCTGCGTCTCTCTAGAAGTATCTCATTCAATCTAATTAAGTCTAGTGTTATGAGAGGTTTCAGATTTAATACCACCGGTAAATTGTTCAAACAAAAAAAATTAAAGAAACATCTATATATTTTTATAATCAGATTATATATGTTTTTTAATTAAACTTGAAAATTCATAAGAAATTGACATCAAGCTCTTCTTTCTTTATGCATAGTGATGTTCAGAACATACCTAGTAAACCCACTTAATAACTGTTCGGATTTAAACTCCGAACAAAAAATACACTAAAAAGTAGACTCACGATTTAAATTGGTGTGCTCATTTAAAAACTCCCGTTCGCAAGGCACTTAGCTTAAATCTTACACAAAAGTTAGCCGAAAGACAAGAGGGAAGATTCAACTCTTTACCCCCAAAAACAAACTGATGACAACGGCGCGCACACACAAAAGCACACATGACATATATAAAGGGAAGTTCTAAATGGGCACCATTTTCCCCTACGTTGTAAATCACTTTACTAAAGGATGGGGTGCTCACAAAGAAAAACGTGGTGCGCATTTAGAACTTCCCATGTATAAAGAGTGCTCCCCCTCGAAGCTGCTCTGCTCGTCATCATCAACACTCATCTCTCAACTCTTGCAAGCTATCAACTCTTCATGTCTTGCTTCCCTTCGTCCAAGCCCTGGAGAAGCCTGACTTCCAAGCTCAGATCCAACCTCCAGAAGCTCAAGCGGTCGAGAACCCTCGCCGGAGCCACCTGCACCTTGCTCCTCCTCTCTCGCTCTCGCTCTTCTCAGCCTGATCAGCCTCCTTACTCCAGTTATGTGCAGCACAAGAAGAAGAAGAAGAAGAAGAAGAAGAAGTTTTGGAAGAGAAGAGTATTGCACCACCACCACCAGAGGAGTTTTGCGCCGGTTTACGTCGACGAGCTCTTCCAGCAACAACAGCCCGCAGATAATCCAGCTACCACTGTTGTCGTCGAAAAGAAGAGTCCAATGATGATGAACGGCGATAAGTTTGGAAGTGGAGGTTGTTGCTCTTCTTCTTCTTCTTCTTCTTCTTCTTCTCCGTTGTCGCCGGCGATGACGATGACGGTGGATGTGAGAGCAGAGATGTTCATTGCAAAGTTTAGGGAGGAGATGAGGCTGCAGAGGCAGAGGTCACTGGAGAAGTACCAGGAGATGCTTGCTCGTGGGCTCTAATTAATTCATGCAAAATTATAACTTAAAACTAATTAATTATATATGGGGTTTATATTGTATGTCATCTATGAATTTTTTATTTCTTCTTCTTTTTTCTTCGCTCATATGCTTCTTTGTTTTGTTACATTAATAATGTAAGAAAAGAGAGGAAAAAAGAAAGGAAAAAAAAAACATGTAGATTGGTTATCGTGATTGTTGTTGAAAGACCTTTCTACTGCACAAAAACTCCGAAATTGTAGTGAGGGTTGAGAAAAATTATTTTATATTTTATCAAAAATGAAAGTCTTTATTTGCTGTATTTTTGTTGTGCTTCCATGTTTTGATAAGCAAATGTAATTTGTTGTATTTTATAGCGCTTAATTAATGTTATCACCAAGTTTCTCTATGTAGCTAATTCTGGATATTATTCACTATTGAGATTAATATATTTTTAATATTTTTATTTGATGAAACTTTTGATTTGTTGTAAATGTTATCCCAAGGAGAGTGCTCTTTCTTGGTATATTGTTTCTTGATATGCCGCAACACTAATCTAAATAAAGTGAGAAATGAAAATATTCATGCTAAGATATGTGTAGCTCACATCGATAAGAAAATCGCTTATGATGGGTTGGTCATGTGCGACGTAGATCTACAAATGCATCAGTTCGAAGAGAGGAGTTTATTAATGTAGGACAAGTTAAAAGAGCAAAGTAAAAACCGAAGAAAATATGAATGAATATGATAAGAAAAGATATAAATTCTAGATACTTAAATGAGAATATATTTATTGATAGGAATGAATGGAGAAGGATTATCAACGTGATCGGTCCAACATGATTCTTTTTTGGTTTATGTAGCCTACTCCAAATACTTGGGATAAAAGCCTTAGTTGCTGTTAAGTAATTAAACAGGAGGTCGACAGATTAAGCTAAGTTAATGGTGCTCTAGAGCCCAATTAGAGAGGTACATAAAAGGTTTTAAAAAAAAATGGTGTGAACTTAAAAGTGAGAACCCGTAGCATATTATGTGATTCTCGTAACTTTGAAGCAACCCCTCCACAACCCAGCATACAAAATTAGAGCCTTTGTTGGTTTTTTGATGGTGAGATCTACCTTTTCCCAAGTACAAGAATATACTGATTGAAAAGACAATTCTTAATCTATTCTATTCAAAATTTTAAATTAAAAATAATTTTTTTTTTAAATTCAAAAGTTTGAATAAAAGGCCTCCTTTATTTTAGATTTTTCATTTTACCAAACGAAATAGTAATTTTACTGCATTTTCCAAAAACAAAAATTCCAAAATTTTTTTGGGAATATCCTTTGCTAAAAGATTTATTCCTTCAATAGGTTTGGTTTGAGAGAAAATAAAAGAAAAAGAAAAAAAAATATTTTCTTTTTCCTTTCCTCTTTCTTCCATTTTCTTTCAATCCAAACTCAACCTTAGCTGATCCTTACCCCACACACACACACACATATATATATACACACACGCTCAAAAAAAAGTTTCCACATATATAAATACAAGATGTTGTTTTCTTCTACTTTATTATTAAAAACTGTGCTTAAAGCTCCCTAACTAACATTGATATGATTTAAATCTTCAAAAAAAAATCTCAAAATCTTCAAACAAATCTATCATTAATATCCATATTAATTATCCTATGTAGCTAACTAACTAACTATTTTCCCCCATAATATACACATTTGCCTCCCCTTGTTTGCATGGCCAATTTTCTATTTATATTCTCTCTCTCTCTTGCTGCCATTGCATGCATCTCTCTCTCTCTCTCATTCTAAGATATAAAAAAAATGACATTCCTTAATCACAGGAGTGGTTTTGGATCAAAGAAGCAGATCACATTTTACTTGCAGACCAAGCTTCAGAAGCTCAAGAGATCGAAAATGGTGGAACAAGCAAAAAAACGACTCAACTCCGCCATTTCTGCCATCACTCGATACAACAAGAAACTCCGTAAGAAGTTGAAACACCACCACCACCACCATCACCACCACCGTCGGCACCAGCATGAGTATAAAGTGTATTGGTACGACCCGATAGATGAGGTTTGTTTTCCGCCCACGACCTGCAGGTCATCGCCATATGAGGCGGGAGAGGGAGAGGGAGAAGGAGAGGTGGACGATATCAATGTGAGGTCGGATATATTTATCGCCATGAACAAAGAGTTCTGGAGGCTTGAGAGTCTGATAACACTCGAGAATCATCACATGTAAACATGTAGCTGACTCATTATTATGATTCTTTCATATTGATATACAAAGGCTTTCCAGTATTAAGTTATGAAATATATGAGCATAGTTTTATATCGGATAGGAAAAAAAAAGTTTATGAATTTAAATACAAAATTGGAATCTTCACCTAATGGCTTAAATTTTTGGGTCAAACTGACTCTCCACAACATCCAGTAGAAAGAAATGGTAATGGAGCGCAAATCATATATAAAATTTTAAAATAAATTTTTTATTTTTTTTTTAATTCAAAATTTTATATATTATGAACTAAAAATTTAATTAATGGACGCATCCATTACAATATTTAGTAGATTTATTCAAAATTATTCTTTAAAGTTTTTTTTTGCTACATATGAATATGAATGTGTAATCATATCGTATAACTTGCAATATTTAATGTCTCGTGTAAGTTTTCATTCATTTAAACAAGATATGTTTGTTCAAGGTTTTCGAGATTTTCTATCAAAAAACAGTTACTCGAAAGTAAATAGATAGAACACTAATGGATAGACAAAAACCAAATGAATTAATATTAATTTCATTGGCAAATTTTCTTTTCAAATACAATATCCGAGTCATTTAATGTGTCTCACCTTTTCCCTGCCTCATTTAAGTAAATAATAAGCAAAAATAAAAAAGGGAAAAAGGACATTAACACCGGAAAATTGACGGCCCAGCCCAGGCCCACACTTAAAACCCGAAACCCGATTTAATCTATCGGACTCACTAATACAAAGCTATTCCAAGCCCGAAACCCGTTAGCGAATAACGGACTGATGATGACGTCACGCGGCCTCTTCGACCGCAACGGGTCGGGCGGCGGACTCCTCGGCGCCCGGATCCGAGAAAGACGGGTTCTTGGTTCTGTGGTGGGCGGAGCGGCTGGACCCGCTGTCGGCGGACCCTCTGCTTCGCCGCTCCTTCTTCTTCTGCTTCGGGATGGAGGGGAGGTCGGGCGACTCCGCGGGCGCGGACCCGTTAGCTTTATCGGATTTGTGGTGGCGCCTGCCTCGGCGGGAATCGGAGGACTCGCCTGCGGCGGACGATTCGGATCCGGGCACGGACCCGGTAGACTGGCTCTTGCGCGAGTGGCGGGTCCCGCGGGATGAGGAGGCGTCACGTGACGAGGACTCGGATCCGGCCGCCTCGGCGGACGCGTGGCGGCGCGACCGCCGTGGATGCTTCGGCGGCGACACCGTATCGTCACGGGAAGGGGAGGGCTTCGGGATCCCACCCAGAGGAATCTCTGCAGCCAATCAGAAAGCAAGAGCATTTTTACATTCCTTTTTACTTTTTGCATCAAGGCCCTCCAGAATTGTTATAATTACACTTAGCAGCTGTTTGGTTAGCGGTTGTAATAATTACAGTTACAGCAGACCTTCTATTTTGCAAGCAGTAATTATATTATTAGTAAATATGATACTTTAAAAAATTAAAATTTGAAAATTTTTACAACTCTAGTTACTATTTAAAACTCCAAATCCAAATATAGTAATACAAGTTGTAGCAACTTTTATTATTAATATTTCACTTACAGTGATACAAATTGCAAACGCTACTTGCAAACATCCAAATAACCCCTTAATTAAAAGATCAAGAATTGCATATAGAATGTTCAAATAGAAGAAAATGTTGTAAAAATGTATTTTCTTTAATTTACTTTTTTCCTATTACAGATCTAATCCAACATATAAAGAAGAAAAAAATCCATGTAATTGGCAATTACATAACATATTTCTGTTCTTAAATGTGTATTAATATGTTTGTGGTCTCCATTTACACTATGAGATATGAAAAAAAAAAAAAGAAATTTCCATTTGAAGTATGAATGCAAATTCAAACCTTGAGATGCAGATTTTGGTGAGACGGCCTCTCTCGCATCATTTCCCATTGCTAATGGTGCAGAAAATGAATTGTTCATCTGTTCACATTTTTTGCAGATAAAATCAACAACTTGGGGGAAAAAAATAATACTAATCATTAAAATCTATGATTTAAGAAAGTCTAAATTACCCAAGTAGGGTTATTTGCAACAGGGCCATCCCATCCGATATGTGCAACGTGTTTGACATCTGTGGGAAGACCAATCACCATTTCTTGCTCTTTTTCATTTTCTACGAGAGAGAAAAATAAAATAAAATATAAGAAAAGGGTTATGCTTGAATAAATGTAAAGTTTTTTTTTTTTTTAAAAAAAGGATAACTTTTTAAATGTATATAATTGATTTTTATACTTACCAAACATTTGAGAGATGTACCTCAAGCCTTTCAAAATGCCCTTCACCTTGTGATCCAATGCAGCAGTTGCAACCATCTTGTTGAGTTGTAGCCTAAAATATAAATTTCTCTTCTATACTGTACAAAACAAAAAAAATCATAGTTTTGGAATTTTATGGATGATGTTTAAATGATTGTAGAGATTATATATACCAATTGGAAAAAGGTGATACATTTAGGATCAGATTGGATTGGAGATCAAAGATAAATATGTGGTTTTTGTATACATGAGAATAGAAACTGCGCTACCTCTTGCAAAAGAAGTTTGAAGTTCCTCCAAATGAATGAGACGGCAAGACTTCACAATTATCTCCTGTACATTACCATTGTCAGCAACCAAACCACAATATCTAGATCTTCCGAAAAAAACATAATTTCAAAACTTTTACCTTAGCATCCGAAGATTAGAAATAGCTTTTCTTGAAGAAAAGGAATAAAGAAAGAAGAAGTATGGTAGTATCCCGGCCGTTGTTGTTCCGCAATCCCAAGGCCTCGTTTTCAAGACAGAGAGCCTTGGAACGGGCAACGGGATACAAACACAAAAACCCCAATCTAATATGGAGCACTTTCTTCTCTTTTTTTCTTAAGCAGACTGTCGAGAAAATAAGAAGAGGCATATTTTCTTACTATTTGTGGGAGTTTCTTGCAACCGTAGATTTCTGAGCCTGCACAAAATTCGCAACAATTGGATGGTCAGGAAATATGAGTCCCAGAAAGAGAGGAAGAGAGAATTTCTCTCTTGAGCAGTCTCTCTCCTAATCTATCGGAAGCATAAAATAAAAATGGGGCAATCTCTTATTTGAATGAATCATAATCCTATGAAAATCACAAGAATTTTATTTGGACATTATGAAACTGAAGGTATAAAAAAAGATAGGACGTGATTTTTATTTTTATTTTTTCTTCCCCATTGTGCTGTCCTGAACAGTTGATGAACAAAGTTAAAAATTGTTAATGCTTGTTATAATACAATTGCAAACATGAATATATTGGATAGTTAATGGTGGTTAAAAATTTAACCATATGAATTTATGGTAACTCATGCAAAAGCAATGGTCAGGGTTTATCGTAGACATAGCCATTAGCCGCAGTCCATTTTCATAGTGCAGTTGTATGCATTTGATGAAAACTATGTGTTGCTTGATATATTCATTATTTTTCCTCTTCTTGGTTCCAATTGATCAGTAAATGCATATGGTTTTACAAAATTTCCGTGATTAGATGTCATTTTAACATCACCGTCACCTCTCAAATTGTTTCTTACAATGCAAAAAGATCAAGTTGAAGAGGAAAACAACAGTAGACATACCACATACACAATTGCACATATCACGATCATCCATTAACGAAAGATATGTCAATGCAAAATTTTACTATTTATGAATTTAACCAACTGTTACCAGAAATTACGAGCACAGATTGTTCCAACAACAAAACACTGGACAAAATTTAACACGACATAATATGAAAACATTTTTTTAGCTTGTTTAGAGAGCAAGAGACTAATTTTAGTTGGTCATTTACGATACAGGACCCAGACACAAAAGTATGAATCATAACTAACCAAGGATCATTTATTGGCCATTGTTTTCTTCATTCAAAAGGGAAAGATGGTAAGTTTCCGGCATTAAGAAGCCTTCATGTCATCAAGGCCAACGCTAGCCTGCAGCAAGAACACAACACAAAGCATCATAAGTCGCTGAGAAAATGAAGGGAGTTGCTCAGATATTTTAATGTGATTTGGAGTGCAATATCTTACAAAGAACTTGTGGTTCTCTTGGAGAAGAGGTGGAAACAATGTAAAGAATTTCTCAATGTCTGCATTGATGTCACCTGATCCACCGATAACTTCCATGAACTTTTTTCTATCAGGAGCAAGTTTCATGGCAACCTGTAATTTAGAACGGCTCAGTTTAAGCAATTTATAGAGAAAAATACAGTTAGAACTTATGCCATTGTTGGAATTGAATCAATTGATTTTGAAAGAAACGGTAACTTTGGGCTAATTCTTGCACCAAATTTTAAAAATTAGTTTTTAAAAAGCCAGTCTGCAACTAATAGAAAGAAACATATCCTAATGATCAGATAACAGGATATTTTAACTTAGGGGTATTTACTAGTTTGTCCCTCAAATCTTTATATATTATGATTTAGTCCCCCACATCTTCATATTTAGTATTTAGTCCCCCAAATCTCCTAAATTACTACAATTTAGTCCCCCTCCCAAAATCCCCCAAATTTTTAACCTGATATTACCATTTTACCCCTCCTTATTCATTCTTTCTCTTCCTCCTCTCTTTTCCTCCTCTCTTCCTCATCTCTTCTCCTTTTCTTCATTATTCCTCCTCTCTTCTTTTTTCTCTCTTCCTTCTCTCTTCCTCCTCTTTTCTTCATTAGGAGAAGAGAGGAGGAAGAGAGAAGGAGAAGAGAGGAGGAATAATGAAGAAAATGAGAAGAGAGGAGGAAAAGAGGAGGAGAAGAGAGGAGGAAGAGAAAGAATGAATAAGGATGGGTAAAATGGTAATATCATGTCAAAAATTTGGGGGATTTGGGAAGGGGTATTAAATTGTAGTAACTTAGGAGATTTGGGGGACTAAATCCTAAATATGAAGATTTGGGAGACTAAATCATAATATATAAAGATTTGAGGGACAAACCAGTAAATACCCCTAAAATGTACTGAACTGGCACGAAAGGAAATGATCACTAATACAGAGAGATTTTAAAATGCAGACCAACAGAAAGTATCAATCATAATTGAATTTTAAAGACAATCGTAAACAGTTCATAGGACATTACTGAAAAACTGGAGCTAGCAAGCCAGCCATGCCATTTCTTGAGGGTCTTTGCATACGAACCTGAGCAGGCTTGTGACATGGTCCAATCAGGATGCTCGATCAAGTTTCGGAAAAGTTCCACCAGGAAATCCATAGCCCTGAATATAGGGAATAGCACATGTCCGATGAGTTTAAGATCAAGATGTATAAAACAATAGGAAAATGAGAAAATTAGAAGTATAGAATGTACAGAAATGTTTCCCATATCAACATTAGCACCTTGTTAACCAAAGAAGACCATTGGTACAGCTCAAAGAAGCTTTTGCGGTTTTGGCATTAACTTCTTCTTGCACCATGCTGTACAGGTGCTCGTATTTTGAAGGATCAGAAGCATATTTAGTTTCAAGTCGCTGCAAAAAAATGGTCGGTGGGGGAAATTGAATGAGGTATTGTTTAAAGATAGTAGAATTTAGATACATCACTGATGTAATGGACTTTGTGAGGAAGAGTGCAGGTGGAATGTTGGAAAGAATTCATAACTTATCTGAAATAATAAATGGAAAACAGCATATTGCAATTATAATAGTTCAAAAGAAACGAATGGGGAATTCTTACATTTATATTGCCCCCAATATCAGACTTAACAAGTGCCATTGCCGCACCAAACTTATCTGGCAACAAACATTTTAATCTCAGATAAATACCAAGATAAAGACAAAGCACTAACATTGTAAATCAGTTTCCTTGAAACTGAAGTTCACATTCCAAAATTATGCACCCACAGTAAATAATTCTTATTAAGGGAAGACAAACATAGCTATGGATCTTTTTTAAATGTCATGATTATAGATTTACATATTTATGAAAAATGAACCAGTCAATCATGCCAACTAAAATGCACTATTTCCTACTACGCCAACTATTTCCCTATAGAAATGGAGGAAAGCTGCTTCTGAAAGAATATAATAAACAGGGGTAGTTAAAAATTAACATCTGAGAGAAGAAACAACAATAAACAGTTTTTTGGATATTCCTCAAAAGAAGCAAATAATTCTGTCTAATGAGTTTTAAATCTATTGAGAAACATTGAGTAGAATGAGAACTAGGTGGTCATTTAATGAATGCAAATCCCTTTGTGCTAAGAAGGACCTGCTGCTGCAAGGAGAATGCATGAGTATTGGAGGCAAATACAGAAATGTGGTGGAAATATTGAATTCTAGATCATAATAGCTATACGTATCTGTACATATTGTGCATAAGCAAATCTTGACCATAAGGATATTCCATTTAGAGCATAGCAAATGGCAACCAATGATAGAGCCAGGAATAAACCAACGGAAGGGAGCAGGGGGGCAATGGACAGAGATGAGAGAGTTCATATATCAAGAATAACAACTCTCACCAAGAAAATAAAATAATTAACTTAATTGAGTGCTACTCGAGAAGATTTCCACAATAAAACCAATCGATAATAGTCTCTGTACATAATATACTTAGACAAAAAGCTATATAAAAATTCCATGCAGACACTAAAGAATGCAACAAAGAGGGGAAAAAAAAAAGCATCGGAGAAGTGCTTCCATTGGTTAAATTAATCCTATATATATGAGAGAAATTAATTTAAGTTTGCACGCCCACATTAAATTTCCCACTTTGCAGGGTACCATGACAGTAGAAGGCTCTCATCAAGCTGAACAATCTTAGTTGCTAGAGGTATTATTACTTGGAGGTTGACTAGACATCCTCATAAGCAGCCAACTCAAATTGTTCCCATATTCCTACTGTGATCAGATCATGTACTCATATCATAATACAAACGGAAGGGAGCAAGAGACAATGGACAGAGATGAGAGAATTCATATATCAAGAATAACAACTCTCCCCAAGAAAATAAAATAATTAACTTAATTGAGTGCTACTCGAGAAGATTTCCACTATAAAACCTATAAAACCAATTCATAATAGTCTCTGTACATAATATACTTAGACAAAAAGCTATATAAAAATTTTATGCATGACAGGAAAGAATGCAACAAAGAGAAAAAAAAAAAAAAAAAAAAAAAAAAAGAAACAAGAAAAAAAGAAACAAGCATAGGAGAAGTGCTTCCATTGGTTAAATTAATCCTACATACATGAGAAAAATTAATTTAAGTTTGCACGCCATCATTAAATTCCCACTTTGTAGAGTACCATGACAGTAGAAGGTTCTCATCAAGCTGAACTATCTTAGTTGCTAGAGGTATTATTACTTGGAGGTTGACTAGACATCCTCATAAGCAGCCAGCTCAAATTGTTCCCATATTCCTACCTGTGATCAGATCATGTACTCATATCATAATATAAACGGAAGGGAGCAAGAGACAATGGACAGAGATGAGAGAATTCATATATCAAGAATAACAACTCTCACCAAGAAAATAAAATAATTAACTTAATTGAGTGCTACTCGAGAAGATTTCCACTATAAAACCAATCGATAATAGTCTCTGTACATAATATACTTAGACAAAAAGCTATTAAAAAATTCTATAAATGACAGGAAAGAATGCAACAAAGAGAAAAAAAGAAAAAAGAAAAAAGAAAAAAAGAAACAAGCATAGGAGAAGTGCTTCCATTGGTTAAATTAATCCTATATACATGAGAGAAATTAATTTAAGTTTGCACACCCACATTAAATTCCCCACTCGTAGGGTACCACGACAGTAGAAGGTTCTCATCAAGCTGAACTATCTTAGTTGCTAGAGGCATTATTACTTGGAGGTTGACTAGACATCCTCGTAAGCAACCAGCTCAAATTGTTCCCTTACTCCTACCTGTGATCAGATCATGTACTCATATCATAATATATATATAGTTTAAGCTTCTTTGCTACAGCATAACCCGAGGCTGGTCCATCACATTTTTATCCAGTATGAGTCTGGTTTTACTCAATCAGTTAGACGTTCTACATGATGCAAGGAAAGAAACACAAAAGTCAAGTGAAGTTGTTCTTTGAATTCAAATTTCACCGTTCTTTGGAAGTAGGGAAATTTTTGACCACTGAAGCTCTCCCTATCAGGACTAAACTACCACATTGCTATGGATCATACAGAATTTTACACCCATTCTCCATATAATGCTAGTGATCGATTTCTTTTGGGATTATTACATTCACCTTCATTTCCGGAATATTTAAAGGATCATCTAGTTGTTTGGGCACAAGCCTTCAATCGGTGAAGAAGGTTTCCCTACTAATGGATATTCTAGGAGACATATCAAACTCAACAAATTTTTTTTACTGAGGAGCTGTTTAATTGCTTATAAGTGATATTACAAGTTTCAACTTATATTACTTTAATTGTTAGTGTAGCAATAGAAGTTGTTATAACTTACATCTTGAGAGTTGCAAGTGGTAACTAAAGTTTTAAAAAAATAAATATTATTTTTTTATTTTCAAGAGGTCTGAAAAATACTATATTTATCAATAATATAATAAAATCACTGTTTTGAAAAGGGGAGAGAAAAAGTGTTTTTTCCCCCTATTACTGCAATTACGCAAGTGGTTACAATTATAGTACAAACTTTCAAGACTGTAGCAATAACCAAACAGCATAAACGTCACAACAAAAATGGTTGCAATTGCAATTAACTTTCACACTTACAACTGCAACCAAACACTTCCTAAGAGATTGAAACCAACTTTTCAGAGTTGGTGATGCCACTTCGATGAGATAATGTCTATCTATAATGATGGATTCGCTTACACAGTGTTTAACCATATAAGCACATGTATTAAACATTAGTTTATGTATGAAAGATCAACAACATATAAAGCCCGTTGGGAAATGCTGCATGTAATAGATTAAAGCCCATACTCGAAACATATCTTTAACGAATTTTATCGAGTGGAGGGTGAATTTGCAAAAAAAGAAAAATACCGATAACAGGTAGGATGAGCTTGCACACATCAAGGAAAGGCTTTGACAAAATTTATCCTTGCTCCGACTTCACATTCTTCATCCCTTCCAACGAGGGTGTAAACACTGTGCTTGCCATGTCGACTCTCTAAATCTATCTATCTATCTATCATCATCATCATCCCAACCCATCAAAAAAGATTAAAAATGTAAGAAATATACAGTCTGAAAGTTTATAACTTGTATAAAATTTAATAAAATCAATTAAAATTTCCCCAGAAAAAGACACCTTGATGTCAGTAGCCGGTGCCCAACACCAGCAATCTACAAAAGATGGCAAATCAATCGGGAAATAGATCGGACCGCTGGCATTTGCATTGCACAACACGATAATTTTCAAAAAAAGGAAAATAAAAAGTATCAAATTTTGATTTTTTTCCCTTAAAATTTAAAAGAGAATTTCTAAAGATTGAACCATTCAGAGCGTGAGATCTTATTTGGTAGCAAGAATCCGAGTATTTTAGCCCTTATAAAGCAATCAAAGGGAAAAGAGAGCAATCTGATCCCAATTACACCGAAATATCTCGTATAAATCATCATCGCTCTACTGATTCAATTTTAGATCTAAGTTCAAAAAAAAAAAAAAAAAGTCTCGAGAGAGAGAGAGATTCTGCGGCTCGTACCAGAAATTAGCTAATAAATTGGCAACAAAATCCTTGGAGATTAAAATGCGAGATCTCTGCGCTTGGATCGGGGGATTTATATAGAGAAGATTGAAGATTTATTTTTTGGGAGTCTATTTATTTTTTTATTTCATTTCGTTTGAGATTCGATCTAAACATGCAGAGCACAGCGAAATGAATTTGGACTGGAGGCTCACTAAGCGGAGTTTCTAGATGGCCACAGCATTTTTCCCGGTGAACCCATTTAAAACTTCTTTTAAAACTTCTATCAAATTACAATCTTGCTATTGAATTTTTTAGACCAAAATACACATATTTTCCTCCTCCCTTCTTAAACTAGAGTTCAGTTAACAAAAAAAAAAAAAAAAAAACTTAAAATCTACAAGAAATGACAGAAGAGGATCAGCGGTGGCAAAAATAGGTAAAAGAAAGAGAAAAGATATTGGATAGTGTTGGGTTTAGAGGAGAGAATAGAAAGAGGAATGAGAATTGGGTATTTGAGTTAAAAAAGATTTTTTTGAAGAGAAAAAAAGAGGAACAGGAAGGAGGAAGAGAAGAGGAGAAGAGAAAATGATCAGTCATTTCGAACTAGACAGCCCGGATCAACTAGTGTGATCCGGACTAACAGTCCCGGATCACATCAAATTGATGGATTGTTAGTCCGGATCAAGTACGTGAGAGATAGGAGGAATTTGAAGGATATTTTGGAAATATTAATATGCTCACTAGGAAAAACCTTCTCTTTTCAAAAGAGAGGGTGTGCTCACTAGGAAAAGTGGGCTTACCATGAAAAAAGTTGTGCCCATCTAGAAATTCCCATCACTAAGCTCAAAGCGGTCGGTCAGGGTTGGGTATTTACAATTTTGGTCGGGAGTTTCTAGAGGGCCACACCATTTTTCCTACTGAACCCACTTAAAAATTTTATCCATATTACAAGTTTTCTATCGCATTTTTTGGACCAAAATACTCATTTCTTCAATCTCTCCTCTCCTTTTCTTCTAAAACTACAGATTAATTAAAAAACCCAAAACCTACAACTATTTCATCAAATCTTTTTATATATTAAATTATCTCACAAATTAAATTCGAAAATTGATTTTATTAGACCTTTTCTTACTAAAAAATTCCTAAAAACAGTGCGGATTGATAAAAATTATGAACCTAAAAAAAACTAAAGTCCGGACTACTCTCTACTGTCCGGACTAGCAATTCGGACGTTTCAATATCTGTCCAGACTAGAAGTCTGGACAGTGGGCTTCTGTCCGAATTTCCAATCCGGACTGTTAATTTTTGTCTTTTTTCGTCCAGGAGATAATTGCCACTATAAATAAGTTTTTTTTCGTCCCAATATCCATGAAGTCATTATAGTATAGTGGTGAATATTCTTACCACTCATGCGAGCACCTTGGGTTTGATCACGGCAACAATAATTTTTTTTTACTTTATTTTATTTTTCCAAATAAATGACATCTTCTCTTAATTAAGCAGAATTTATTCGATTTAGTTTATATGAATAACAAGGAACAAACACAAAGAAAAAGTATTTTATAGATGATCATTCCAACTAATGCGTAGGTCCATAAATCAAAATCAAATATTGCAACATTCCGAAACAATATCATTTGCATTCCGAATCAAAACAAGAATATTGCCGAAATTTTCAATAAAGATTAGGCCTTTATTTAATCTAATCCGTTAAAATACAAGCATTATTTATCAAACTTTTAAAAGATACAATCCTCTTTCATGCTTCTGCCCAAATGGAATACATCAACTCCATGGCTCTCGACTACTATCTCCATAGCAACTCTATCATCAGCATTCCCCTCATTCTCCATTTTGAATCCAATTTCAAACTCCAACCATTCAATCCAGTTTCAAACATCAACTCTCCATAGTATCAGCATTCTCCTCATTCTCCATTTTGAATCCAATTTCAAACTCCAACAATTCAATTTAGTTTCAAACATCAACTCTATAGTTTGTGGGTTGACAATTGGACCTCCGACAAGTCGAAGAATTTTCGGGAGAGCGAGCGGCTTTGTTCTTCTGCTAATTTTTTCTGTAAAAATAAAATATAGGAATCCGTTATTTCTCAAAAAAATTAAAAAAAAACAATTAGAAGAAATTAATTTAGGAATAATTTAAGGTCAAGAAAATCAATCAATTAATAGTATAAATAAATTGAGAAACAAGATATTAGATTCTCATAATCAAATTCGAACATTTGGAAAAAATTCTCCCTCTAATCCTCAAAATTATCGGTTAAAATCTACAAAATAAGTAAAAAAATTTGCTAAATCCTCAATCTTATCATTAAAATCCCTCCACCTCCTCCTCCTCCCTCCCCTCTTTCTCTTTTCCAACCCAACAAGACAATCAAATCCAAATACTTCCCATTCTTTACTCCAAAAAAAGATCAAAATAAAAAAAAATTGCTAAATAAGTAAGAGATCTCACCCAGCTCAACCCAAGAAACGACGGCAAGATAGTGGGCAAGTGGAGTAGGCTGGATCGGCGACGACAGTGACCAAATCGAAGAGAGAGAGAAAAATTTGGGTGAAGGAGAAGGTAGGGAAAGAGAAGAGGAAGATGAAGGATTAGGAGAGGTGAGAGAGGGAAGAAAGAGAGAAATTGATTTTTTGGATTTGAGATTTGGCCGGTTCTAGAATGGAGAGGTGAGGGAGAGAAGAATGGACGTGGGGGTAGGAGGAAACTAAAAGTGGGAGAGAAAGAGAGTGAATGTATTATTAGGATATTTAGTGTGCTCACTAGGAAAATCCTCTCTTTTGAAAAGAGAGGGTGGACTCACTAGGAAAATCCTCTTTTTTGAAAAGAGAGGGTGGACTCACTAGGAAAACTGAGCTCACTAGGAAAAATGGTGTGCTACTTTGGAAACTCCCTTTTCGTCTACCCAAACGGACCCGACTTCAGATCCGACAAGATCCAAATGCAATAAATTAAGGTTTTTAGATCTTCAACTTTGTATCCTGGGAGTTTCTAAAGTTGCACACTATTTTTTCTAGTGAGCCCACTTTGTAGGATATGTTTGGCTCGCTGGACAGTAATTAAGTGGGCTCACTGGGAAAAATGGTGTGCCCCTTTAGAAACTTCCTTGTATCCTAGATTGTTATTGGATCTTATTGGTTCAACCCGAGTCCAATTTGAGGGCACCCCAACTGATATTATGTACACTTACTCAACAATTAGCGTGAAAACTAAGCTATATGTGACCAAATATTATTACTGTTTTCTTTTTCTAGTAATATTCACAAGCCAACCTATTAATTTTTTTTTTTTTAATATTAATATACTTGTATGTATCCAGTGAATGCATAATTTGCATACTTGAGAATTTTATTACAATTCTTCAGAACATGACATGACATGACATGGTTGAGAATAAGTCAACATGAGAAATTTTCACTGAGTTTTGGGAGAAGGGTATTTGATGGCGTTCTTGACGATCTTCTTTAGAGCTGCATCTGCAAGATCGACGCCGCACATGTCTGACAATCTTATGAGGTACAACAAGACGTCAGAAAGCTCCTCGCCGAGATGCTCCTTTTCAGATTCCTTCCAATTCGGGAGGCCGGGAGCTACTTCCCCCTTCCACATGAATACTTCAGAAAGCTCGCCAACTTCACCGATCTACAATTTACATGAAGACAAGAATAAGCCAAATGAGATCTCTATATTATATGAGTAGTGTAACTTATTACCACTTAATGTTTGAAATTCTCAGTCAGCGTTAGTCAACATTCTCACCCATCTTTAACTTAAACTGTACATTTTTATAAAAAATCCTAAATTACCCTCCTCTCCCCCACTTAAAACTCACTTAAAACACGTCTAAAGAAAGATATTTTTAGAATTTCATTAAAAAAAATATACAGTTTAAGTTAAACAGATAAGAGAATAACAAACTATTAACTAATGCCGTTCAGAAACAAAACTGAAAAATTTAAATTTAAAGAGTAATAAGTTACGCTACTACTATATTAATAGCGGTTTCACGACTTATAATAATATGAGCACTGGTATCACTGATGATAATTCGCATCAATCATTTGATGGAATGTGGGATTCTACAGACCATTTGTGATAAAAAAATAATAAAATAATAAGTGGCATCAATCATCATCAGCATTTAGCTCCATCACTGATATTGTTGTATTCAAGAACATGAATCATGAGAATCATATGCTACAGAAGTGTATGCACTTGTGGGAAGCATCCATGCCTCTGTTCATCTGATGTTGGAACCTAAACTACCACAATTGGGGTCCCAATTTGGTCCCATCAATGTTTTCATGTGTTGCCCACTATATATTATTGGTTCCACACAGCAATTTAGGTATTGGTATGATCCAATCATTTATAGTATCAAAATCGGTAAATATCATATCATAACAATAATTTAAAAAGTATGGAACAATTTAGATATCGATATGACTCAATATTTATAATATCAAAATTGGTGATAACATATCATAACAATAAAGTAGAAACTAGAAAACAATTTTGTTATCAGTATTGATCCAATATAATAATAATATCAAGTGTATCATAATAATGACATTTAGATCGGTATTATAAGATTTATACTGGATATGAGTAGCTTAAATCCGCATCATAAATATGATATATATATATATATATATATATATATATATATATATATATATATATATATATATATATATATATATATATATATATATGTTTAAAACCTTGCTGGAGAGACTATAGAGCATTGCAAGTGAACTCCAATGGAATGAACCACTTAGATTTGTAGGCTTGTAGCAAAATTCATATATTTTGAATTTTTTATTAACTGAAGGATGAGAATAGACACGTTTAACAAACCAATTTTTAGCACGCTCTTTTTAAAAATTTCAAATAAAAAATAAATATTTTATTTTTCTAATTCAAAATTTTGAATAGAAGAGAACTCATGTCCATGATCCACATATTCTAAAAATAAATAAAAAAAAAAGATAAGATAAAGAAGAAAATTATTTTTTTATTTGTCTTTTCAGGTTCTATAAATTTTTTTCCTCATAAAATAAATATTTGTTATAAAAACTGAATCAGGTTCTTAAAATAAAAAATTTGAAAAATAAAAGAAAACAATGAATTAGATTCCTGGATCTACCATTAATCTAGGAGTTGGGTCTGCTAATATCTTTCCATATATATAAATCTATGGAGGTTTAGATGCTATTGATATAAAATGGTGACATGATATCATTTGGATTATATTTTTAAAAAAATATGAATATTCTGTCTTTTAATACGCTCTTCAACAAATGGCTTGAAGTGTTCAATCAAAATTATTAGAGAATAGTAGGGAGTTTCCAAAGTAGCACACCAATTTTCCTAGTGAGTCCTGGAGAGTGGAATTTTGGTCGGGCTGAAAATTGAGAAGTTGGCTCACTAGTAAAGATGGTGTGCTCCTTTGGAAACTCCCGAAAAATAATGTGAGATGAGAGAGAGAGAAGTATTTCAAAATAGTTAATTACAAAATAAATAAAAATTCTTTTCCTTTTAGGGGGTTGGGCGAAGGAAAATAACTAGCCTCCTAAGATCACGAGAAGATGGATCTGAAAAAAATTATTTAGACGTAGGTAATGCACAGAGGTATACATTCTAAGAAAAAAAAATTCTTTTTTTTTCTTATTTCAAATATTATAAGCACTTTGAAAATCATAGTAAAAAGATGCTGACTTGACATCAAATTAAGAGGAAATTAGAGAAACAAAGAGATATTAAACATACCCTTATCGGTTTGGTTAATTATTGATTAAAGAAATGTGGAAATTAAGATTTACCCAGCATCTATACTATATATACACTAAGAAAATTAAGAAGATACTAATTAATTAAGCAAATATATATATATATATATACCATAGCAAGTAGGAGATTCCTGGGACTATGGTATTGCTCCCAATCCCTCTCGTCGGCAAACTCTTGGAGCCTCTTCGAGAGACTCTTGAGGCTAACGTCCACCTCCTCCTCCTCTCCCTTCGCCTCCTCTCTCTCCATGGCTAGCTAGCTACTCTCTCTCCTCTCCTCTCCTCTGTTGTGCCTAATCACAACTCACGAGAAGAGGGGAGGTGTGGCTTCTCTCTTTATATAAGAATAAGATATGAGAGAGAGAGAGGGAGAGAGAGAGAGAGGGAGAGAGAGAGAGGAATAATATTAGAATTAATTAAGAAAGAAAGAAGGAAAGAAATTCTAAGGTGATATGTAAATTGCTTAAAAAGACATGCCAAGATTTGGTTTAATGCAAGGAGAGATTCCCCCACCCATCCAACAACATGTCATGCACCAAATTAATTAAAAGGATCAAAAAAGAGCAAGATGCAAATTTTTATAATAATAATAATAATAATAATAAGGTAGCCCTACAATTCAATTAAATGACCATATGGGAAGGAAACACTCTCTCTCTCTCTATATATATATATGAGGAAATGAGAAATTCACCAGCGGTAGAGGGAGTTCATTCATCGTCGCTTAGCTGACCTAATAAAATCATTACACGTGGCACCATTCAAAAAATGGTTAAGATAGTTATTTTATTTGTTACTTTAAATGGCACAACATATAATAATTTTATTGGGTCATCTAAATAGCGATGAAGAAACTCCTTTCAGTACCGGTGAATTTCCCATTTATATATGGCAAGCTCTAGAGGCATGCACAGTCCCCTTAAAATATATGGCAAAGATGTAGAGGCATGCACAGTCTCCTTTTTAAGGGGATGCATGTTGGTGACATCATTTGTAAAGTTTGTATCTTGTGAATTAATTTAAATTTCATTAGCTGTAGTTGGTCCAAGTGGTGACAAAGTTAATTAATGGTTAGGTTGGCTGTATTAATGGCTAGGTTTGCGGTCTTTTTAGAATGTCTAATTAATCAACGCTTAGCGAGACTAAGTATAGTATACAAGGAGTGCATATTGGCATCTCTCACTAAGAAGATGATAAGCTAATGTATAATAAAATACAAAGTACCAAGAATAGAATCAATCATCACAACACCAAGATTAGAATATAATTTTTGCTGGGAATGAAAAAAATTACTAAGTTAACCCCTCTCCACCTAACATTATTTCATATAGTTATAATCATTTATTTTCACATACTTACCATACAAATAATAATAATAATAATAATAAATCTCAAAAATTAACATTTTTTTTTTTTTATATCTTAATCAGGAGAAAAGTCATATCTTCGTACTTTTCAAAACAAATGATATATTTGCTAGCTAGATTCTTCTTTACAATAGGATGCATGCCAACTCATCTCTTTTGTCTATAAGTAATTATACAGAATCTATTGGTTCGCACCTGTTGATACATATCGACATAATAAAAAGAAATCGGGTTCTCTTTTCTGAATAAAAAGTTAATACTAGAATAAGAGTTTCTTGAGGAATATGTGTCTGCGCATTTTTTTCCTTTACTGCTGGTGAATTTTCTATTTTCTCATATATATATATATAGAAAGTTTAAACTTTTCATTAAATCTAAAAGTAGATTTAACATATCTTTCGCCATCCATTTGTTTTAAGAGATATGTTGATCAGAATTTCCCGAAGGTGACTAGTGAGAAGGAAATAAAGTAATGGTGGACTACTAGTGAATATTGGAAAAAGTAAAAACAAACGTTCTGCATTTAATGAAAAGTTTAGAGAGACAACCGAAAACTCACATTTGTTTCGTCAACTGGCCCTTATTATGTGCATCTTCACACATACCAAAAACTATGAGTTGTAGTAGGTACAAAATATTTTATGTTTGAAAAACAGTTAAGTTTGTACCTATTTGATTATTACCATAATTTTTGATATGTGTGTGAACCTTAAGACATGTTGATCAATATGATATGGTTCGATGAAAAATATAAATATGGAGATGTGAGCTTTTGGCTGTTCCTCTAGCCAAAGTTGGGTAGAGGGTCACTCTAGGTTTTGGCTGTTTCCTATTCAATGCCGCTTTAAATATGCAAAAATTGGTTTTTGAGGCTAAATTCTCTTAGTAGAGATAGAGAGTAAACAAAAATTGTTGTTATATATGTATATATATAAAGATGAAAATGAGCTGACACCTCATGCAAGTTAACTGAGCTGCAGTTCATTTTTACTATCTCTCTAATAATCTTTTTTTAAATTTTCTTTTGGATTATGATCTTGACCCCATAGGATTCACTAATCCAATTTTTTGAGATTTAGTTTTGATTTGATCCTCCATCAAGTTAATACAAAATTAATGGTTTTCAATGAATAAAACATTTTGTATGCACTTGATGAAAGGGTAAAAGAACTTCAAAATTTATGAAATTTAATCCGAAAAAAAGTTAAGGAGGTAGAGATAGTAATTGTAAAAAAAAAAATTAAAGAAAAATTATTAGATCATTAAAGTTTTGCCGCTAGCTCATCTAATTTTTCTTGAGCTGGCGGCTCACCTACAGTTATCCCATATATATATATATATATTTCCGGCTTTGTCAATATACTTTTTACTGTGCAAAGTTGTATAAATTTTTGGTTCTGTATATTTGTTGTATCAAACTACTCCTATCACCTTCTTATGCACATTGGTTTGGCTAACTGGTATTTTTTTTTTTTTTTTTTTCTGTTGGAGTAGAGAATTATCTCGCTCTCTTGGTTGCATACTGGATTTAAGCTCTTGTTGGAGTTACTGTTAATTTAATTTCCTGCAAACATGAAGAACAGTAGCAGGAATTCTGGAACGTATGGTTTGTTTCTGACAGCAATTCTAGACTTTGTAATGCTGTACTTATTTGCAGCTCTGTTATCACTGATGGTTAATGGAACGTGGATGATGGTTAATGGAACGTGGAGGGTTTTTTTTTTCGGTTGCCATCGCGGCTTAGAAGAGAAACATGACCGAAACAGTGTGCTACAGTCCGTTATATGGGCACGAATCATCATCAGGCCAATTGATCAGCAGGCAGGTAGGCAGGCAGGCAATCTCTCTCTTCGATATTGATTGCGGGAAATACATCCATAGTAAGCATCCATGGTGAAAATGGTTCCATCCATGTCTCCTCGTTGCTGGATTGCATACATACAGATAGGCCAGATTGGACAGGCAGCAATCAAGAATGCGACGGGCGAGGTGACCTGTAGGGTAAGAAACATACAGATAGGCCAGATTGTAGGGTAAGAAACATACAGATAGGCCAGATCAGCAATCGAGAATGCGACGGGCGAGGTGACCTGCAGGGTGTCAATGATGGAAGCAATCGTAGGTTGTTGTGGAGGTGTTTGGAGATGAGCTCCGGCCACGACTTGCTGACCCTATCAGAATCGGACGAGTGATTTGGCGGGCTACACAGAAGTATACACACATGCCCAGAAGTCAAATAGTTGCAACAAGTTACTGAAACAGCAAACAAGTACACATATGAAGACGTAGATGCTGCCATGCAGCTAACAGAGCTATCATACTCAGAGTCTGGTGAACATTGGAAGCCATTTGCCGCAGAAATCAGACATCAAGAGAACAAAAGCTAGGAAACCTTTAGCCATCTATCAGTCCCACTATATTTCTGAACGTCACACACGATAACCATCAGTAATCTGAACAGGACGTCCTAATTTATAAAAGGAAACCAATAAGAATGATACTTTAGGCACTACAATCTATACATGCATGTTGATTGGAAACATACACTCAATAACTCAACAACAGACCATTGTAATACAAAATCACATTATGAGCAAACCCCACCCATGATATCAACATCAACAAATGATTTTGGGCGAAAACAAATTTTATAAGAAACATGATTATGTAGAATAAAAAGAAAAGCAATCGAGCCTCCACTGCATCTTTCTCATTTTCAAGAAATGGATACAAACTCCCTGACATTTGTCGAACTTTCAGAGGTGCACTCATCCTCATGCTGCCAGCTTCTTCTCACTGGTCTTGCTGCTGCGGAAGGGGGAAAGAATGGAGAAGGGGCGGTGAACTGCAACAAGAACAAGTGTCATTGAGCACAGCCAATTACGGTATGTCACAAAATTGGCATCTAGGTACAATTGCTTTTTCAAGAACACATGAATTTAGAAAGAAAATAGGGTGATTTAGGAATTGTGCAAGGAAGAAGAGTTGAACTAATGAATTTTGTGAATATTTCAGCGCCAATAAGATGAGTGCCATGAAATATGTAAGAAGAAAAAAAAAATGCTTCAGTATATTTGTAAATATCCAGCATTCTTCATAAAATTTAGGAAAATAGACAATAAATTGTCCAGATAAATTTCAGAAAAGTGAGGATAAATGCAAAACTTCTTTTAAAAATGGACTATTATGCTACCAAGGATACTACTAAAACTTTGGGTTAGCACTTAGAATGAACAGAGTAGGAATGAGAAACTATAGCAATCCAACCTCTAGGTGGAACGACTCCAGCGAGAGTGTCACCATCAGAAATGAGATTCTCCAGGATGTGAACTGAAATATAAGACAGAATTTGTTACAATGAAGAAATCACTGACCATGATGTGCATGAATCCTATAACAAACTAAAAGATTCGTTTTTCTTTTTTTCTTTACGAAAATGGTGTATTCTGGAGAAAGAAGAATATATGCATGCGAGCAGTTTACTAAATGGTAAGCCAGCTGCAGGTTACGATTCAAGCATAAACTGGAGAAATTCATCAGGTCGAACAGATGCAAGATAGCAGGTAAATATCACAGACGAGAATCGTCTCCCCTGGTGTAAGATAGTCTGACTAAAAATACTATGGACAAGTGACTGCAAGTAATGACAAGTTTCACAGGAATTGTACTCCGTGTTTTTCAGAGAAAAACCAAGTTCAGAATGGATGTCCAATGCCCGTCTAGTGTCTTATATTTAAGGCTTTAAGCATTCTCATTCAAAATTCAATACACAAATGATTGAAAGAAAAGAGTTCAGGAAAAACTTCAGTTGGACCTAGAAAAAATTAAAGGAGCTTCAAGGTCTTACCATCATTAGACGAACCTGCTTCTATCTGATCGTCAGCAACAAATCCATCTGAATCTACATTACTGTCACCTGAAGGTGAGTTGTGACTCTTTCTCCCAAATTTCAATAGCTTTCTAAACCCTTTCGATTCTTTGCTCCGAGGCTTCTCAATTGATTCATTGATTTGACCTATGGAACTTGCATCTGAGAAGGATACACGGGCTTTAATGGATTCCGTGCGAATTGAAGCTAATTCGGTCTGTATACTTGGTGCTCCAGTGTATTGGAGATTACTGGCAGCAGGATCCTCCAGAGATGTTGCTCTGGCATACGGAGCTTGATAGTAGTTCTCAGTGACAGACTTTGAGAAATTCTGGGAGTCGTCATCTGGAGAATCATTTACTACCTGTGAAGAAAAAAAATGTTATTGTTGCATTTCACTACCCCCCCCCCCCACTTCCAAAAGTCGTACAGTCTACATTGGTACTATCATATATTTCAAATCCTACAAATAGCACTTGATCATAAGTCCAATGTTGAAAATAACGCGATATGAAACCCGTTATGTTGCGTTATGAAACCTAACAGAAAGCCATAATTACTTAACAGTCGAAAATAACTCAATGTACCATAACGGTGCATTTTTTATGCTATTTTACGTTACGTTTCGTTAAATTACGTTATTTACAATAATTTTTAATTACTTTTTATATTGATTTTGATTATTTATTTTGATTGTTAGTGAATTGTTGTAGTTTTTTTACTTGACGGCTTGTTATTTACTTATTTGATTGCTTGTGATATTGTTAACTTGTTATAATTCCTTTCTAGTTACTGATTTTTTTTTGTTATAATTTCCTTCCAATTACTGAAATTTCTTACTTACTGATTAAATTGAATTCTCAGCTAATATAAAAATAAACAATTAAAATAACATAAATTGAGCATTACAAAATATAAATTACAAGAAAATAAATTTGAAATCTTATTTTCTTATTTAGATGATAACTGAAATTATGGGTGTGAATGTAATTTAATTTATAAAGATAAATATGAGAATTACTGTGAAACTTTTTAAAAATTTAGAATTAATACTGGGATATAATTTTTTTATATTTTCTTTTAAAATTTTTAATTCAATTTTTAATTTATAAAATTTATTTTATATAGTTGTATATTTATTTTTATTAAATAAATAAAAAATCGCATAACCTATGTTATGCGTTACGCTATATGCTATATAACCCACAGAAACAAAACATTACGTTACCGTTATCGTTATTTTAAACATTGATCATAACTACTTAGGATCAATATCAGATCACACTTGATTTTTAATCTTCCCACCTCAATTTAGTACTACCAAGTACCAACATACAGACACAAGTACATAAAAGATCACAAATTACAATCAACAGTCTTACAAGTCCTAGGAGTTAAGTTTATCCTAGTACTACATTTAAGTTGGACTTGTAAGAGAGTGCTGAATAACGTGCAATGTGCTGCAGCTTAACCTCAGAATGGGAAAAGGACCTAGGAGTTGACTTTGAGCTTCAGACGACTCATTAGAATGGTGTAATCACACCTAAACTATCTTTACGCCTATGTATAAGATTGAGTATATCATAGCCTTCCAGGTTTAGCCTTACCATTAATGAGGAATTCTCTCACTAAAATGTGTATTTGCTGAAAATTGTTGTGTCAACATTGTGAATGCACCACTTCAAGGAAGTGTAATTGCCATTTCTGCTACACTCATTTTGTGGTCAACATTGTGAATGCACTGCCTCAATTCATTTCTTATCCTACCTCCTGCTATATTTCTACACATCTATCATAGCATTGTCATTTCTGCTACACTCATTTTGTGGTACATGTTCAGTAATTGCCCAACATGATTCATAAAGTATTGACAATGTTATAGCTATTCTATCGAAATTTCCCTTCCGTCTCATGGACATTCTGTGGTAAAAAAATATCCAGAAGCATTTCTCCAATCTACTACTACAAGATTATATAACAAAAAAGAGAGATTGGGGGGGTTGGGGGGGGGGGGGGGGCGTGGGGTGGGGGGGTGGAACATCAGATTAACATTATCTACATGATTTTATAACAGAATCATCATCATATAAATCTTATACTATCAAGATGTGCTTGGGTGTGCATGTGCACCTAATTTGAGAAATCTACACAGAAACTTCAAAGATGCCAGAAGCCTCCTTGAGTTGACAGTGACTTTTTTAACATGGAAGCTATGAACAAGGGATGGACTTTCCATAAACCTAATAGGCATTGGTGGTGGGAAACAATACCTACTTTATTGGTTATGCAACCAAGGAACTCCAAAATTAACACAGGCTAGGAGGGAGTCTTGAAGAAGGGGGAATAAAAAAAATGTTTTGCTATGGGAAATATAGATTCATATCTAAGGCACGACAAAAGCCAAAGAGCCAAACGAAATGAATGTGCATATATATATATATATATATATATATATATATATATATATATATATATATATATATATATATATATAGGAGGGAGTCTTGAAGAAGGGGGGATAAAAAAAAATGTTTTGCTATGGGAAATATAGATTCATATCTAAGGCATGGCAAAAGCCAAAGAGCCAAACGAAATGAATGTGCATATATATATATATATATATATATATATATATATATATATATATATATATATATATATATATATATATGGAATTACTGTAAGTGAGGCGCTAGCTCAGGAAAAGTTACGTGAGGTAGCGGCAAAATTATAATTATCCAATAATTTTTCTTTATTTTTTTTTTACAATTACTATCTCTACCTCCTTAGCTTATTTCACATTAAATTTCATAAATTTTAGAGTTCATTTACCCTTTCATCAACTACATACAAAATGTTATATTCATTAAAAACCGTTAATTTTGTGTTAACTTGATGAAAGACCAAATCAAAATTAAAATCCAAGAAATTGGGTATGAGTGAAACCTAGAGGGGCAAGATCATAATCCAAAAGAATTTTTTAAAAAAAGATTATGGGAGATAGTGGAAATGAACTGTAGCTCAGGTAACTAGCATGAGCTGTCAGCTCATTTCTATTTTTCTCATATATGTGTGTATAATGTATTTCAATGTATACAGTCAACAGCTTGTCAACTATACCTCATAGCAGTTTTGCTGGTCATCTGGCTTCCATTGACCTGGATCCACAACTTCCTCCATAATAACAGGCGAAGGTGGAGCACGAATAGCTGCATATTCTGAACCAGGCCCAGCTTTCTCTTTTGCA
Organism: Dracaena cambodiana; assembly: GCA_036321105.1. Taxonomy (NCBI): domain Eukaryota; kingdom Viridiplantae; phylum Streptophyta; class Magnoliopsida; order Asparagales; family Asparagaceae; genus Dracaena; species Dracaena cambodiana. The sequence goes on along the minus strand of JAYEPQ010000004.1, from coordinate 65,219,785 downwards.
TCATCAAGTGTCCCTATCAATCCTTCAGATGCCTGAAGGGCAGGAGCAGTAACCATTTCATTTTCGAGCATCACAACAGTCTTCTCAATAACTGGATTATCATCACTGTTGCTAATCCTAGGGGGATTATCATTGGTCTTATTTTCTTCTACACCTCCAGATACTTGAGTAGTGTTGCTTCCAGATTCTTGCTTCAACATCTCCTTTGTAACTGACTTATTCTTGACTGTATTGGAAGGGACTCTAGGTGTCTTAACCTTCAGCTCTGGCAGAGTTGCCAACTTGGTTTTGTCCAGCTGCTCTATTGCAGAGATCTTCTTCGTTTGAGGCCCACTGGAAATGTATTTTTTTGGTATTTGATCTGTGACTACAGATTTCTTTGAAGCCTGCTGGACATTTCTCACATTGGGATCAGAAAGTCTTTTAGTGCGAGCAGCAGCTGCCTTTGCTTCGGGCATGAGACCATTACTTTCCTTCTTTAAATCTTGCAACGATGATACTGATTTAGTTAACCCATTAGTGCTGCCAGTTGGTCTACTAGTTTTAGTGGTTTTCTGGGAATCATTGGATCCAATTGAACTGCTCCTGACAGGTAACCTTTGTTGAGGTGAATTTGGTCCTGGTTCCGAATCACTGAACTTTGATCCTCTGAAAGAGCTTGGAGAAACCTTTGTTGTCAATCCAGTTCTTGTCTGCTTTGTTGATAATGGTGACTGAACAGCATTGGAACTACTTCTTGCAGCTATTCTCTCTTGTCTTTCTATTTTCAAAGCCTCTAGCCGCTTCCTCTCTTCCGCTTCCTGAAATGGTAACATGTATAGTTAAAACAAGTTATATAAACCAGGTGAAAAATTATGACCTATTAAAGTTTAAAATGTCTAAATACCAAATAAATGCAAGTTTGTTTCCTAACTTTAATTAGTTGGATTAACTTTACCAGAATTAGGAATTTATGGAAATTTGAGATATTTTAATTAATTATTCATTATTTCTTAGGTTACTCTTAATCATACCATTTCTTTTAGCAATAGAAAATATGTCATAGGAAGAAGCTAAAGATTAACATATGTTTTTTATTACACAATTTTTAAAATAACCTATGAACTTTTTGCTGGGTGATAGACTTTTGGGGTTTTTCTTTTGTTTTGTATTTGTGTGTGGTTTCCAGGGAGGGATAGCCTCATACCTGAGGATCAATCAAAGCTTTAGATTGTTACATGACAACATGTAAATTTAAAGACTACGTATTTTGAATTCTTTATTTTCTGTTAGATGGTATGATTTAGATTGTAATTGGAAGATAAAGCATGCATATGACAAGGTTTAAAAGCTTGAGAACCACTAGAAGAAGCTAGAAAATAAAAATGAGCCAAAGTTTGCAACTATCACGGAGATTTATCACTTTCGATTATTTGAATAAAAAACATACTCTAGCACTCTCACAGAGGTTTACCACTTAGCTACTCCTTTGGGCTAACAATAAATTATCCTAGGAAATCATAAAGTAGCTTAAAATGGAAGGTGAGAGAGATACATTTGCTTTCTTTGCTTTCTGAAGATCAACTTTGTAGGCTCGCAGTTTCTCTGCACGTTTTTGTGCTTCGGTTAAGGGGTTTGACTTAGAGCACATCCCCCTCCTCATCAATGCATCTTTCTTTCTTTTATCCAGTCCATCCTGTGGTCCTTTCAGCTTCTTCTCCTTGTCCGATATCTTCAATTCTTCTTTGTTGCTTGTTGAGATATCTTCTTGGTCTTCATTTTCCTGCTTGATAGCAACTTCAACAGGCATCTCCATATCATAATCTATAGCTGGATCATAACCAACATATTCACTCTCGATGCCACGTTCAGGCATCATGGTGAGATCATCTGGTTCATAGCTAATCTGGTAATTACCGCTGTTGGTGGAATCCTCTTTTCTTTGTAGAGATGAGGGGAACTCCAAATCCATGTCAATAGCATTTCTGCTGTCTGCTTCAAGTGGATCTTGTGACCCTGACCTAAAGGGAACAATGAAGGACTCATCAGTGGGAACATACGATTTCTTCTCCAAATTGCCAGGATGATCATAACCATGTTCAGCAAGTGGGTCTAAATAACTCTTATTGCTTGACTGATTTCCTTGACCATAGATCATGAAATCATCAGCAGTAGCCCTTTTGTATCCTCCACCTCCACTTTCTACTTCTATGAACTGAGCATCAAGATGACCTTCCCTCAATGCCCCCCCATCACTTGAGGTTAACAATTCATCATTTGAAGTCACCTGCCTTGTTCGACTTCCATTTTCATTGCCTGAATCAAATTTAATGACCCTCACTTCATGAACATCACCAGAATCTCGTTCCGGAGTAAGGATGGGTTCAGTTTCACCTAAATTCTGCCTTCTTTTCATTGGAGGCTTTTTCTCACCAGCGAACATGTCCCCATCAGCAGAGCTTGTTATCTTTTCTTCAGCTCTCAATAAGAAACTTTGGAACGCTTGCCAGCCTCCAGAATCTGCATCATTACCATAAACCACCTCATCCCTGTTATATGCATCTGATTCTTGAGATTCCTTACGACCCTCATTCTTCTTTGATGACCTGGAAGATTTCTTATGCTTTCTTTCCACAGTATCAGAATGAGAATCCTCAGTTTCATCATCAGTATCAGCTTCAGAGGCTGATTGTGATTCACCGCCTGACTTTTCGTGTTTCTTTGATGCAACATAATTGATGTTCTTAATGATCACCATGCCAGGTTTCTTCTTCCCCGAACGACCACCCCGTTTATGTGATTTACGATCATGAGATTCTTCTTTGTCAGACTCGGACAAACTTTGTTCTGCATCATTTTCCCAGCTTTCTGAATCTACATCATTATCCTTGCTATTCATGGAATGCCTTCTCCCTATTCTTTTATGACTAGTATACCTAGGATCCTCAGGAGGATATGGGGGCTGGTAAATCAGGCCACTTCCTGGATAATTTGGATAGTACGGCATGTTTTGCATGGGATATGGTTGATATACAGGTGGGCCTGGTGGAGGATGCATACCCCATGGTGGATATGTGGGCTGTTGAAATTGACCCTGGAAATACTCATGCGGCCTTGATGGCACCTGAGGATCCGAAAGGAGCTTTTTATCTGGTGATCACAAACAAATTGTATTAAACATTTATTTTTCATAATTCAAATTTCTAGTGAAAAAAGGCGATCAAAATAGATTTTGATAGAAAAGAAGAATTATCAATAGCACATCACATGCATCTAAAGAAGTGTCTGGGTGCATGTATGTCTTCAGACCTCTTCTAGAAATTTCAGGAGATACAACTACTAATGGATAATGTTGAGAAAAGCCAACGCAGAAAGATAATTTGATTATAAGAAGTCTACTCATGACAACAGAATCAAAATCCAGTGAGACTTCATGAGAAACAATCATCAGCTACAAAATTAATATTTAGCAGCAGCAAACAAAGGAAATACATGTAATAGTTTAGTAGTTAAAAAAAGGAATAATAAAGTAGATGGTGAAAAATACCTTAAAAGAAGTTATAACATCACATCAAAAATATATATACACCGCATACTAAATCAAACCAAGTGCTTTATTGAACTGCCAAAGATCCAAGTAGTGTTACATCAAAATAACTTACCACTGCTTTGATCTATAGTCGCATCATTTCTGTTGCTCTCTGCGCCCAAGTCACCACCAGATGCAGGCCATTCCCCAAATTCTTTCTGTTTCCCAGCATCCGCAGCGAGTACAATACCTGAAGCATTGAATGGAGAAAACCCGGAGCGAGTAGACATTGTTTCTACAGCTTCAACTTCAAACCATTGCCCAGTTTCATGCTTTACCTTCCATAAGTCCATAAACCTTAAGCATGCTTCCCTGTCTCATAGCAAGGAGGTATAAATGCAATTAGGGAGCATCCATTTGAAAAGACCAGAGATGGATCAACAGTATTTTAATTATTTATTGATGCTGTATGGCTGCTTGGTCATGCTTAAATAACACATCTTTCTTTACACTATCGACTACATAAAAAAATATTCTTCCATCGAAAAGTCTATGAACTCCACAAAAAATTGACATGCTAATGCAAAGTGCAGAGCATACAAAAGTTACTTTATAATGACTCAGGACATAAAATATTTATTTTTCTGTCCCTCCTTTGACATTTTACTGCAAAATAATTTTGCTGCCCTTCCTTATTGTTAATTCTTGTTGAAGTTAATTCCAAAAATGAAGGACCTCACTACGCAAGGGGAAAAGAGAAGCATCTTGCCCAGAATAATTTACACGCAGCTCAAAATAAAAGGTATGCTGCTTACTTCAAGCGCGAGGCACCAAAACACTCAGCAAACATTATCAAATGTGTCATGTGATCCATGTCAAAGCCAGCAGCAGTAGCACGTGCAAAAGCCATTCCCTGTTCTTTCTGCAACACAACCTTGCGGGTCTCAAGTACTCTCAAAAGCTGAACTCTGCATCATGTGAGTAAAATATTCAGAAACATCATATGGGTATGTAATATAGTGTAATCATAACAGTATCTACGTGTGTGTGCACATGTGTGCATGTGTGCACATTAGCGCATGTTGGTGCTTTTAACTTCTCTTTGCATTGCTTTCACCTGTACGCTATGTTGCACGGATGTTTGATACAGAGATGAATATGCACACTACACGCATGTTTGATATGCGGATATGATACATATCTAATACATTACGTGTTGTTGAGATAAGTATCCGTGCAACATAGTGTAACCAGTGTTACAAAATCCGATACAGTAAGTTCAGCAAATTTCTCCCTCCCACATGTCTGTCAACAAATGTGTGGGCACTTTTAAGTTTATTTCCCTTTCCTCCAGTTCTCTGTCTAGCGACTCTATATAGCACTATATGTCCAATCCATAACCAATTACTCAAAATATGTGTTCACGTTTGCATGCATACAAACAAGCAGGGCTTTTAGTTTCTCTTTGCATTGCCTCCAACTCTCTGTTTAACCAACACTATATAATCAAATATAGTTAGTTTAGCCAATCCTAGCTTCCTCCTACTCTCCCTCTCTATCTTCATCTTATCTTTGCACTGTATCCGCAGCCAAGCAGAACAGTGCAAAGACAATGCTAAATTCCAACCACTAACATATAATCCATTTAAGTCACTTGAGCTAAACCAAGAACCTAAAGCTCGTTACCATCTGATGAAATATTTGGTTTGGCCTTTCTGCCATGGTCCAAAGATTCACTGTGTCAAATTCTACATCCATCTAGTATATGAGGTAGAAGAGCTAATAATATAGTCTTACACGTGTAACAAGCACAAATAGTAAGAAAATGTATAGGCACTTCACTCATACATACTTAGAATTCTCCTCCTGTGCAGCGGATCCATTTGAATCTGGTGGATTTGACTGTGCGCTGGGCTGCCATCAATAAGAGGGAGGAAAAAAAAAATCAAAACTATCTTATATGCAACACCTTTCTAGTCTTAAATGATACCTGAGCATGTATACCTTATAGAGAACTATTGCCCTTTCTGCATCAGCATCAAAAATAGGCTTGCTACCTGCCATGATCCACAATAATCTCAATAATGTAATAAGTCCAGAATAAATAAATACAATAACGAGAAACCAAAGTAATTAAAGAATCAGGAAAAATTGATGCACCTATATCCTGAAAAGAAGTTTTTTTTTTTTTTTTTTTCTCTTTTTGGAGGCTTCATAACATTATGTCCTACTAGATGTTGCAGTTAGTGAGAACTAATAATGTGTCCAAATACTTCGTGAGAGTTTACATCAAAGACATACAAAAATATTGTCCAGTGAATAGCCCATTGTCCACTTGACGACAACAGAATTTTAACTTGTATTTTTGCCACTGCAGAAAGGATGTAGGCATCTTGATATAAACTCAAGCGGTCGAAGATCAGGAATTGATCCCTCAAATTTCATTATCTCACAATTATTTATGTCGAATGAAACGACAAAACAGCTTTCCGATTATATTTAGCCAACCTATCCAGTAATTGGTTGTTTTGGCATATTGTAGTTTCAGCCCGGTTGACCAGAATGCTACTAAACTATCATATAACAAGAGATTTGATCAACATACCTTCAGTGCTTTCTGTAGATTTTGTTTGATGGTGTTCCAACTGACAAATGGCAAAAGTCAAAAAATGTAGTTACGTAATTGTAAATACCTAAAGTGAAGAGGGTAAAAAATGAATACTTACTGTGCTCAAACCAAGACTTTCGTTACCCTGAATGCAAATTGCTTCCTCAATCTGCAAGATCTCAGACTCTATCGTAGTAACTCGTTCCAGAACCTCTGGCGTGCTCACAAAGCGAACAAACCTAAACGGAACAATGCGTTTCAATATCAATTGCTAGGATGCAACTAACAGAGAAGAATCAATAGTATGAAAATTATACAGATGCCTGACCTTTCGACAGTTCCTTTTGTGAACCAGAATGCATCGGATGCATAGTCCGGTTCGAGAGTAATAGAATAGCCACCCTTTGCAATCTGATCTTGGGCAGTCTTCAGATGGGCAAGAAAAGGGTTTAGTAACCCAGATGCAAGCTTCTCCGATTTCCCATTTGCTACGATCACTAACTCACATCTGAAGGGGGAAAAGATAGCCAATCACAACATTAATCAAAACATTTCTCGCAGCGATTAAAAATGCCACCAAGATCGTAAATTGATCTAACATAAATTGATATTAGAATGTAAATTTATCAATAAAGTCAATTAATAAATCCAATCTCCACCTTTGACAATTGATCATAAAAAAAAACATTCAAAGAGATCTAAAATCTAGAATATCTAAAACAATAAATGATTCAAAATTCTAATGCCTTCAGCATTCAAGTGAATCAATCAATGGATCGTTCTCAAAACCCTAGCAGATCGAAACTCCAGTGAGTAGCACTAATCACCAAATTCGGAACTAAAAACTTAAAAAAAGAGATCTCACCGTGTCCGAGTGGGCGTCAGCTGGAACACCGCCGAATCCAGCCGCGCCTCCGACCTCATTCTAGGGTTTGATTGTTGTCCTCTCCCTCTCTCACTCTCTCTCTAGAAACAACAACAAGCAATGAATCAAAGAGCTCTCTCTCTCTCTCTCTCTCCAGAAAAAGAATAAGGAATTTAAGGAAAGAAGCAGTAATGGCTGACAATAATAATGATTTTTTTTTTAATTTTTATATATTAATATATAAATTAAATAAATTAAATTAAGCAAAGGAACAGTAGCAGAGGCTCAGAACCAAACAGAGAAAGAGAGGAGAGAGAGTTGGAAAGGAAAACGAAGACGGAGAGAGAGCCCCTTTAATGGCAGCCTAGTGATGTAAAAACAAATTTAATCAGATAAAATATTATTATTTTTAATTAAAATAATGATATTTGGAGAAATAGAGCTTTGGATTCCGACAGCACAACTATGAAACTATGAATGGCTATCAGATAAATTATATTTTAATTCTCTAATTTTTCTTCTTTTGTTTTGAATATTATATGAAAGTTGGAATGGTGTGCTTCTTTAGAACATCCCAAGATCACGGGTTGCCGAAGAGAAGGAGACGATAAAGGGTAAGAGAGATGCTTTAGAGATGCTTTAGAGTGTTCAGTATAGTAGAGAAGGGCATTTTTGACATTTCGTTGAAATTATACTGTCGCTTTGGTTTGCGAAATTCTAAATGCGAACCACTTTCATAGGCTAACTTTTAAATTGTAAGTTAGTCATTTATTTCTTTATAAAAATAAACTTCACCATTTTCTTAGTGAGTACTATAACCCTTCTTCTTTCTTCCCTTCCTCTTCCTACGCGCCGAACTACGAGAGGATAAGGAGGCGAGCGGCGAAGTTCCTTGCACAGTGATAGAAAGAATGGCGAGAAGCGAGAGAAAGGAATACCTGACGAAGATAAAGGGAGTTAGGGTTGGCGCTCACTAAGTGAAAAAAAAAAAGATTAAAGAGGAATGAGTTAAAATTGAAAATTTGGTGATGCTCACTGCTAAAAAAGACACCATGTTTATTTTTTGTTTCTAAAAGAATTTACCGATTTATTTTTTGTTTTGCATTCCGAATATTTTGGATCTACTTGCATAAACAGCACTTGGATATAATTATCGTATTCACAAAAATTTCTATTTTTTTCTTGTTAGAAATATCTTCTTCTGTATCCCTCTTAATATTCAATAACAATTAAGTCTTTTATTTCAAGTATTTAAGATAGAGTACATGAATCAAAACAAAATTACGTTAGCTTAACCATATTAATGATCCTTCTTTTCTTATTTTTTAATCAATTAATATGTTTTCATTTAAGTCTTTAGCATTCATATTCTCACATTAATTCATATTTTGTTCAATGTTCCTTCGTTCTTTTAACTTATCATACATTTATAAATTCTATTAGTCAAATTAATCGTGTCTATGGGTCTGTGGGGCACATAACTAAACCATTATATGCAATTTGCTTACTTAAACTAATATAGTGTTTTACTGCAAACACAATGTTATAGGCAATACTGATATTTTGCTCCATTTGTTTTGTGATGTGTTTTTATATTAAAGATTTACTTACTTTTATTGTAGATGCATTTTATTATTTTTTTTCTCATTTTATTCTAGTTTTTATGTCATGTATGATGTAGACCTGTAAATAAATCGGTTCGGCAAGTTGAGTTTATCAGGACATGTTAAAAGAGTGAATGGAAAAAAAATATATGGATAGAGATGATACGAAAAGATGTAGATGTTAGAGAGTTAAATGAAGGCATTGCTCGAGAATCATCTCTTTTGGTTCATATAATCTATCCCAATTACTTAGAATAGAAGGATATGCTGCTGCTGCATTTTAGTTTTATATAAACTGGATAACCTATTTTGTGGCTCAAATGTTTTAAAAAATAATTAAATTCGGCATGAGTAGATCACATCAAGCTTAATAAGTTTATGCCAATAGAAAAAACAGATTGGGTCGTTGATAACACCTCTTGCTCGCTCTTAGAGATAGCTCATGACTCGATTCTCACAAATATTAATTGAGAGATTTAATTTGGCGAAATAATTAAGATGCCATCAATGTTAAAACAATGGGAGTACTCTTTCATATTTACTTTTGCGCAATTATAATGTCATTTTTTTTTTTTTTTGCATATTTTGTCCATTTTTTTTCCATTTCAAAATAGAAAAGAAGGTTTTGCCATAAACTTTATTACTTTGCCAGAGAATATAATAAATAAGCAGTCCATATCAAGTAATATGATTTTAGAAAATACCAGAATCTTATATTTTTCTAAAACGATTTATTTTATTTTGACAAAGCTTGTCATTAAAAATAATTATTTTATTTAGCCTGACTTCATTTATATAAAAGCAAGTTAGTTTTGATATCCATGAATTCTGATTTAGGAATTTAACTTGGATAGTCTATTTACAAAAAGAATTTGATATTTTTTAAAATAGAAAGCTATTTATTAAAAGAAAATTTTAGGAAGTTACGACAACCTTTTTTGGAAATTCTATTTGAGCACACCACTTTGGTTAGTGAACCCATCACCAAAGTGTTAAAAATTTATAAGTTTGCTATTAATTTAATAACTGTTTTTTTTTTTTTCTTGGTGGGGAATTTATGCCTGATTGAAGAAGGTGGGCTCATTCCGCAAAGTGCTCTGCTCCAACAGAATTTCCCTATTTTGGGAAATTCTAAATGCGCACCCTATTGGACTCAGTGAGCACCATTTTCCCCAACGCTGCTCATCACTTTACTATAAGATGCGGTGCTCCTTAAGACAAGTGCGGTACGCATACAGAATTACCTAAGTCTTTTCGGAAGAATACAGCAATGAAAATGACAAGGATGCCCCTGGGATGGTAGCTCCTCAGTTGCTGTGGGAGTGAGCTGGACACAGTTTGCTCTCTGTGTGGGCCCCCCACCCGGGCTGGATCGGAATTGAAATGACAGCCTCTTACAAACTCAAAATCATGTGGCCCCCACCTTGCGATTCCATCTTTTCGTGACCAAAATGCCCCTCCCACCCCCATTTGTCGGCCACTGTAGATATTTTTCCGTTCCGTTCCGTTTGAAATAATACTCCATTGCCGACTTAGGCTGACCTCACTCAGCCGTCCAATTAATCGTAACGACTGGCGATCATTATGCGTTGAAAGTGATGCTTATTTATTTAATCCGCTATCTTTGGTAGTCAACCAACACCTAATTAAATAATCAAAATAAAAGTTATTTAATCCTTATCTTAATTTTTTTAGATTTTAGTCTTCATTTGAACTTGCCTTGTCTGCATATAATTATTTTGTATCTTTTTCAAAACTCATTAAATTTGATTATATAAAAGTTAAAGAGTTGGATGGATTAATTAGGATAGAATAATTAATTTTACTCAATTGTATATTTATTTTGCCAAAATAACATTCCTTCGTGTTAGAAAGCGTGTTAGAAAGCGACGCCAGTGGTAAGAGAGTGTGGGCGAGTTAATGAAAAAACTCAAAAGTACTCAAATGTATGTCAATTCTCATCATTAAGCTATATTAATCTGCAATTAAGTAGGTAAGCTCTCATTCCTCAGTGCCCACATGTTTTGTCCAATTTAATAACCAAACAAAAAATGGAAAGAGATTCCTTGCATAATGGAAGAGAAACCTACCAACATGTCCACCATAAATCAGGCATTAACAATATATTAAACATAATTAATTAAAAGTGTGAGCTTTTCAGAACTAGCAAACTTGTTAAGCACCCAACTTGCATCTTTTGTGATGACAGGTGAGCTCCAGTCCATGAGATCCTCAAGGAGTGCTCATTGTTTAAAGATTTCTAAAGATTCTTTTTCTATTTTTATTAACTTTCTGGTTGAAATATAATATAAGCACCACGTAATATCTTTTTAATGATTTTTTCTCTTTTGAAAAATGGGTGATTTGAGTATGCCGAGAACTAACTTGTTGCTAGGAATAATAATAGACACGTTCATATACTAATTTTTAGTCCGCTCTATACAAAATTTTAAATTAAAAATAAAAATTTTATTTTTCTAATTCAAATTTTTGGATAGAAATGACTAAAATTTGATCCGTGAACACGTCAATTACCATTCCTACTTGTTGCTATGCACGAAAGAAAATTCATCGAAACATGGAGGTCATAAAAAGCTTGAATTTGATTGCAAGAACTCGATAAGTATAATCAGTCCAGGAGATTCACATGATCATGTTATAAGGTGTGCCCATTATCATTCGGTTCTGTTACGAATCATGCTTATAGGCCAAGCAACAGATAGAGGAGAAGGATCATAGACAAAAATACCTTCCAAATTGTGATGATAAAATATAAACATATAACAGCTCCTCTGTTTTCATTCTAGGGGTGGCATCAGGAAATTTATGAGCAATTTATTTGAGCAATTTATTTGGAGTTATTGTTGTTTGATGTAACAAGCATACACTTTCTCAAACTTTTATCACCTCTTCATCAACTTCCCCCAACTCGGAGTTGACTCCACAATATCCAAACCAAAATGATGGAAAAGACTTTGGATGATTGTGATGATAAATCATAAAAAGAAAAAACACATACCAAACTAGGACCTACAAATGAACTGACAAGAAACATGCCTCTGGTAGACTCCAACCCTGACCTAACTCACGGATGGATGAATTGGTGAAGAAAAGTTAGGATACATCACACAAAGTTGTATTGTATTGTTGTACAGAGGCATTGATCATTTGAAACAAGCAACTCATTAACACCATACAGGTCATCCAACACCCAAATCATGAAATCAACCATACTAGTGGTTGGATATGCTATGATTAATATCCCCCCAGCCACAGCATTGAACTAGAGTACATACACAAGACTCTAACAAAGACAAAACAAGATTGATTGTAAATGGATAAGACCTTGTAATTAAGTATCATCAGCATAACTTTTAAGTCCAAGTCCTATCAACTTGAGAACCTGGGGTCCTTGTGAATGGAAACTATCACCAAAAAGCAACACTTTTGATGCCTTTGAATGATATGGAAGTTTTTGCTTGTCTTCTAAGATTAGTAAACAATCATATGATATGCCCTCTCATTACTTTCCTTTATGCAAACATCGTAGAAGTAAAATACACAATGCATCTACTCTCAACAACAACAACAACAACAACAACAACTAAGCCTTTTATCCCAAGTACTTGGGGTAGGCTACATGAACCAAAAAAGAGAATCACACCAGATCGATCACTTTGATATTTCTTCTCCATTCATTTCTATTAAGTAATGCATCTACTCTCAAGTGGAATAAAAATGATAATTGCTGGCAACATGGCTTGATTCCTGCTGATATTTATACTCACATTTCCTATGCAACCACACCTTTGAACCAAGAACAGTTGGCACTAGGAACAGCTAGAGCAACTTCTTGATGAACTGCACATGCTCCTATTTGGTTAGCTATGCACAAAAGTTTCTTTGCTACCAGTACTGTACTTGTCAAAGTCAATGTGCTCCCTAATTAAACAAGCTACATATTTGGTCTCTGCTCAGGCATTGGATTTGAAGGTTAAAGCACCATTATAGCCTCTGTAACATGCAAAATATACTATTTCCTTTTGCTCATCTTTTCATTTCCAACTTAGGGTTTAGATTTCGTAATGTTCACAAAACCAAACGTTTGAACTTCTTGCATGTGTAATTGCTCTAGCAATTGGAGATAGAAACATGTTGTATCAACAAGTTCGAATATTTCGATTAGCTTCACATTTCTCAAGTGCCTTCGTAGTATAATGGTAAAGCCTTCAATGCACAAGAGATCTAGAGTTGGAATAGAAACATCACCTGCCCCAGGCTACCACCTAAACTATAATAATACCCAACACCTTATTCTCGCGCCAAACCAACCTACCGCAGTAGAAAGTTTTGAGGTTGAGTTCAGAAATGTTTGTCTTCAACCACCTAGAAGCAAAAGCTCAGTATGCCTACATGATAAAGACTTGTTTCCTGTGAAGATCACAAGAGGAGACTAGTCCATTAGTGGGGCACGTGTGCCGTAAAGAATACGCTTAGAAGAGATATTTGCAGGATTCCTTTGTTCTTAATGGTCTTCGTTATCCACATAGCCTCCTGGGTTCACAACCTCTTCTCCTACCTCTAAACTTTGGCGATGGAAAAGGAAAACTTCAGATTTGGAGACTTTCATAATAGGAATGATATGACAATTCCTCATAATCATGAAGATTGGTAGCCAATTCAATTGTACGGACCAGTGACCTAAAATTGCAAATCACACACTTAGGTACTGCCAGGGGAGGAAACTTTCTTCAATGGATGTGATAAATACATGAAACAAACTTCCCAACACCATCCAATAAGCTTACGAGTGGAGCTCTCAACAATGACAAAATACCAAAAAGCACATGGTATCATTAAACATATTCTCTTCGAAAAAACTAAAGGGTCCCAGCCTGTCCAAAAGCTCATCAGTGGGAATGCTTTTTGTCCGTTACCAATCAAAGCAAAATCTACTAAAGATGATCACAAGGATGATGTAACAACCAACCCAACATATGGGACAGTCCTGAGCTCAGATTAAGTTCAACCACTAGATATGTATGTTACAACTGCTAGGCCGATAGAGATATCATCATGAGTCATGACTGCTTATTTGGAATGACCTGAATAGATGATCCGCACCATCAATCATGATCAGAACATTTCACATTATTGTAGGTTATGCAAAATTTTGTGACCTATTATTAATCAAGAGAAATGGTCAATGGAGGCAGCAGCAACCTTTACATACTTTCACAGCATACGCCATCGGTATTGTCTTGGCAATTGACATAGACATACGAACAACTGCTGCTGTTGATTTTAACACACAACTAGTTCACGTGAAGATAATACTACACTCGGACCACAGCATTAGTTAAATTCTCAGTTCCCCAATTTTAAATGTGCCTGAAAAATATTAATTATGCATAGGTGTAGGAACTATGGCTAGAAGGTCTCTGCAACTATGCCCAGTATTCAAGCCTACAAATTGCTCAGAGAAACATAAACGGCCATAATAGGTAGGTGAAGTTATTACTACTAGACCGATGCAGTAGTAACAAATCCTCAGTGGGATGAGAAGATTGATAATCTCATACTAAGCTATATAGGTTTCCTGGAATTTGATTCCATAATTTCTGGTTCATCTTTGTTGCAATTAATGATTTTGAACTAAATGAAACTATTATATGGTCATCACTTGATAGGATTAATTGTGTGGAAGAATACCAAATTCGTCTGCAACTAATACTTCATCATTCCCATGAATGAACTTTTACATACTTTATTGATCCACTTAACTGGTACCCCAAAGAACAACTCCTGTCTCATTCTCAGCGCCTATTTGTTGTGGCGAATCAAATTTGAGTATACACAGTTCGGTAAGCTGAAATCATGTTCAACCTTTCAAAGACAGAAGAGAACTACTAATCTCTGACTAGATGATCAAGGAGCTTCTGACTTAGGTATATATCAACAAAGTGGGGTTTAAGTTATACGGGTCCAGTAGGTAAGAAAAGTTGATAAAGCTAACCAGAAAGGGGGTTCTATCAGTACAATTGAATCAACAGTCTATCAATTACCTTGTACATGTCAAATAACAATAGAGTTAATAGGTTAGTAGCAAGATTTTAAATATCAACCGATACCAATATATATCACATATATCATATTTGATTTTATGGTACCTAATACACGACATAAAATATAATATAGGCTCGACATTATCAATATTTCCGATATCGCACACACAATAATTGCTGATTTTTATATCATAAATGATTGGCCAATATCGACAGATATTTTGGTATGTTAAAACTTGGTTAGCCGTTTGGTTATTGTTAAGTACAAGCGTCTCAGTATAATCTGATTTAAACTATAAATGCCATTGCTAGGCTATGACATTAAGTTGGTAGAAGTACTTAGCCTGCCAGAAAATAATGTATGTTCTTTTACATCTGCTTGAGAGAAAAAATATAACAGCAGAGATCAATTTTGAAGTCTAATCAGCATAGTTATATAACTGAAAATTCTTCATAGCTAATCAGTCATAAATACATAATTCCTGACTAATTAAATCAGTGAATTACAATCAATATAGTGTAGCGATATAATGTTTAAAAATTTTATACAAATTTCACAAAAAGTCTGTAAAATATGCATTTGAACATATTAATCAACAAGGAGAAACTAAGAATAAGAAACATAACTGTTCTTCCCTTAATCCCATCTTATAGATGGGATCCCAATCATAAAATATCACAAGACACTGGGATACAGATGATACGCCACCTGAGAGCTAGAAGAGCTAATAAGCAAGCCAAAAAGATATAGGCACCTACTTATACTTCTAAAAGGTGAAAAAGAAAAAGAGAAGATGGAAAAGGGTATAAATTGAATTTTCAACTAGTGCTACTAAGACCAATTTTTCCAATAAAAAATCATGGTACCTGGGCGAGTATTTTTATCAACCAGGGCAGTCACCTCCTATCTTGGGAGCCATCTATTGACCAGCTGACCAAATCGATTAGCCAAGAGTGTTTACTTCCAATACTCACAGCATAAAAACTCATGCATCACGAAATATAGCTTATCATGACGACGCCCAGTTGCAGCATCCAAGTTCTCTGAAACAATACTCCATGCAAAATTCGGGTTGCTGTCTCCATCCGGCTCTTGAAAATCATCCATTGGTTGACAGCTTTTTAACGAAAGCACCTCCAGAAAATTACCAACTTCTTAAAAACCAAGAGGTCATAGAGCCTGAAAATGTGTGGAAACTGATATTTGGTCAATGAAAGCAATGACATAACTCTGAAGTATATTGAGCATACTTCAGGTAAAAGCTGAATAGACTTACGACAAGTATACAAAGCATACTTCAGGTAAAAGCTGAACTAATTTGAAGGAATGTTCTTTTATTTGGCTATTTGGCACGAGTTCCCTATAACAAAATCTTTATTGTTCTACCCTTTCCTTGGTCTATTTCTTTAGTTCAGGAGAATCTAGTAGGTTTCTCCTTGGTTGCATAATCAGTAAATTTGATTTCTCGCAAGCTAAATGACTCATTAGAATTTACAACTAGGCACTCCCTAGTTCAGAACTCCTCAACCAGAAATTTTATGACTAAAAACGATTGATATCAGGTTGACAACTGCACACAAAAATATTTCCTCAAGACTTCCCTTCAATATGTTGCTCCATAAATAAACCATTTTACTAAAAAAAGTTAATGATGATGAGAGTATAACATAATTTCCATGACCTGGTCTGTTTTAAAATTTTAATTATTCTTTCCTTCAATATGTTGCTCCATAAATAAACCATTTTACTCAAAAAAGTTAATAATGATGAGAGTATAATATAATCTCCATGACCTGGTCTGTTTTAAATTTTTAATTATTCTCTAATTCTCACTCCTGGTAGTCATGTCAGTCAGTGTATAATCATAAGTTCATAACTATAATATATGTTTCAGTTGATGTCGTGGTCTGAATCCAGCTCAATGTTACTAGATTCATGGTACGCTTCAATTTATGGTACAGGCATGTAGTACACTACTTTGAACCATACAGAGTATGAAGGGGGTAGGCTTAATTGGAAAGGCATTTAGAGATGCATACAACATTCCTACTTTGTCCCTATCTGGTTTGCTATCACTTTGGATTGAGATTAGATCAAGCCTCTCATGACCCATCATTTAATGCAGATAAAGATGTATGAACTGGCCTACAGAGCTAACCAGACCCATGCTGCAGCCTTAAAATCCATGTTCATGGTAGGTTAAGGGAAAAGACAAAAGGAAAAATGATTAGCCCCACACGGGATCAAAGTAAGGATATATAGATGTTAAATATAGTTAGACTCAATATTTCGATGATATGGTTCAAGGCCATTTAACCAAAAATTCATAAACTAAATGGCACTTTCTCAGTAAACTGACTAGTAGTATCTCTGTGTTAAAAAATTTGGTAACATATTAGTTAGTAGTGCATGCACCAGATAGTAGTTCATATTTTATTTTGTTCCCACTAAACTAAGGAATTCATAGTATAGAAGAGAGATTTTTTTTCTCTATTAAGCTGCCTGTGCTCTATAGGGCTAGTCGCATGTTCCCCAAACATACATCAGTTTAACTTCAGAAAATAAAAGCAAGGAAATTTTGGGAAATCACAGTCAATTATAAGAGATAACCTGTGTATTTTCTCGATAAATAAAGAAAAAATATCCTAACCTGAATTGAATTCAAAAGGGAGCTTCAAGTGGTTCATCCCAAACATCTCCACTTCCATTGGAGGCATCTTCACCATCTTCTTCCATTGACAGCCTAATATATTCTCGACGTGCAAAGCGGTCCCACTCTGTCAATGTTGGATTTTCACGCTCCTGCATGGACCAGCAAGGAAGAAGGCTTTACCATTAGCACTACCATCGGTCTTGTTCATTAAGTAACAGCTAGCAAGGCATGAAAGTAAGTATGCAGGAAGAACAGAGACTCACCTGACGTATAAGAAATGGATCGCGTGTTTCAAATGCCATGAACTTGTTGAGATTGAAGAGGATATTGAAAACATTTCCAGATAGTTTGCACCGTTTCAGGTCACGTAACATCAAGTAACTCTCTTTCTGCACAAGAGCCAGGAATATCAGGTTACCTTTTAAGATTGCTGATTATATATACGTATAACATTAAATTTTTAAGGCAAAACAGGCAGAGACCTCTGGACCAATCATATCTATCATCTGGCATAAGATGTCCTCAAAGAGTACAGGCTCCTGTGCCATACACTCCATGCGATGCAACTGCTCCTCATAAAAGAATTGCATTTCATTAGGTGTAAGAATTCCATTCCCATCCAAATCTATGCACTTGAACCTGAGTTATAAATTTGAATTGTTAAATAAAGAGACAACAAATAGAGTCTACCTATTTTAAATCAATAAACAACACATCCAAATTTAGAATGTCCATCTCAAATACAAAATACATACTGCTCCGTTAAATAAAAATAAGGTTCTAAATGAAAAATGTCAGGTTCATGGCCCATGGGATTCTCATGTTTGATAGCAAATAGCAAGTTAGCAACAGACACATATATCATCCAGCATCAAGTTAATAACTGGCACCATAATGGAAACATAACTCACTTATAAAAAAGTCTCTATCTACACAGATAAAAAAGGCCATCTACCTAACAAAAAGTACATCCTAAATGTGAACGCATTATAGATTGCTATGCATGTAGTAATGGGTGAGTGCACATGCACGCTTCTGATGCAGTCAAGTAAACTGAAACTTATGAGTGATAAGAATGGCAACTAAATAATCAAACAACAAAAAATTGTTTTTACATTATAAACACAAAGCTAATTCAGAGTTAACATCCTGAACTTCCCAGGTCACCCATCCTGAAACTTTACTTCTGCTCAAGGACGCTTAACAATGGAAATTTTAACACGGTTTCAACATCAAAAAAGGCTATCTATGATTAGTTTCTTTAGTTTATTGTGATTATTAATATTGGAAGTTTCCTAGATCACACCAAATGTGGACATTCTGTTTGGGTAGTCATCATGTCAAGACATTACCACATCACAACATGATATTGTAGAGATAGGCCCCATCACTCTCATCTGATGTGGATCTTTTGCAGGACTTTTTGTGTGGCACTTCCTTCTGCACACTTATGACTGGTACTGGTTTTAATATAATTTCTGACACCCTTTGGTCAATCATCCTAGCACCATATTCACTCAAGTATGTTTAATTACAAAGTCTTTGCCCTGGTTCCTCCAGGAAAACCGTCTCCGTCAAAATTTGATTATACCTATTTCAAATCCTCCTTATCCCGTTAAATCTAATCCAATCGCTTGTCCTAACTAGAGCATTTATTAGCCTATGTTGTATCCAAGACATCTCAATCTATTCGTCCTCAATTTATCGACAATAAGACCGACCTCCAACTGCTTATTAATACACAATTATTATCCTATCTACTTGCATATTATAATTCATTCGTCTTAGCATTCTCATTTCTGCTATACACAATTTTTGAAATGTTGTTTCTTACTTATCCCATGGTCTGATCCATGAGCATCGTTTATGGGGATCCTTATGAGAAGATTTATATTTTGGTACTTCTATATATTTTCTTCATTTACACGGTGTACATATAGTTTTCGTTATAAATAAGAATGAATGAGAATCTAGGTATGGTTAGTGAATGATGAAAACAATTTGAATTTCCAATAAAATCTTATATTTGATTTAAAAGTTGGTGGGTGATCAGACAAACTATGAGGCCCAAATCTTTTTTATTTCCTTTGTAGCCCAAAATCAGTGTTCTCTCCAATTCTCCAAATCCTCACCACCATAAAACCCTAAGGGTTGATTACGAAAACTAACCATATATTACAGTTTATGCATTGTTAATACTCCTTCAAAAAAAATTCTCGCAGAGAGATCCTTCGCGAAAAAGTTTCATAAGGAGGTTTTAGTGATACATCCCAATAATATATGGATTGTTGTTGCAATTAACTGAAACCCTAAATTCCCCATGTGTTATGTTATATTTGGTATCAGAGCCAAAAAATCCAATCTCCACCCTCATTGTCTTCTCAATTTACTTCTTCCATTTTCATCTTTTTCATTTTGAGTTTTAGTTTATTTTTAAAAAAATGCAGAAAAAACTGATTAGTGAGAAAAATTGGTATTAGAGCTTAAAGGTCCCATCATCCGCAGTGTCTTCTCGATTTTCTTCTTTCATTTTCTACTTTTTTGTTTTAAGTTTTAGTTTCAAAAAAAGCGAAAAAGAAAGAAAAGAAAAGGAAACATAAAAGAAAATTTTAAAAAAATTCAGTTCGATGGCTTGTCGCCACCACCACTGGATATCCATTCTGACTCCATAGTCACCATAATCTTTATCATCTGCATCTTCCAAATTACCATCATTAGTGAACCATCATCATCACCATCATCTTCAACAGTAGCAGTTGAGCACCCTTTGAATTCGTCAATCCTTCCATGTGCCTCCTTAATCCCATTAGAACTCGATCGACTCGTTAACTTCGATACCTTCTTGCCTTTGCTCGACGTAGATCTGGGTGGTCACTGACTTTGTTGAGCCCTTCGTCCATTACTAACGAGTCCAGAACAGTAAGAGCCACTCATCTCCGAGGTCGTTTTAGATCTAGGATCAACCAAATTGAGTCCCTTAGATCCAAAGCGTTTTGGCTCTAAACCAGATCCAATGTTGCTTTCATAATCGACCAGACTAGTCTCTTCATATTATCTTTTCATACCACAACCGGATTGTTTTGAACCAAATACAAACTATTTCCGAGACGGAGCCAAATACGATTCGCTTGGCTCCAATCGAGTTGACTCAAGCTGACATTGATATCATATACTCAATGGAGCCTACTAGAACCGATGCCAACATCAACGGTGAGCCCAAACCAATCCAAGCCAAGGCTGACATCATTGATCGATGCCAACCGAGCTAAAGTCAATGCTAATGTCATCAGCTCAACTGAGTTAACCCAAGTGAAGTTTGAGCCAAATTTTCTAGGCTATTTTTGAAGATATTTTCTTGGAATTTTCGACTTCATATCTTGCACAAACATTCTAAAAACTCTTTAGGACTCCCGTGCTAGAGTTTAAATTTCTCTAGTTTCTCGAAATAAACTCTAATTAAACCAAAACTCCAATTTATTGAAATTCACATTCCTGTTATTTACAGATTGTGGAGGCATCATCATTATCTTTACTTGCCAACTGATTTTCTTTGTGTGTTGCATTTCACTGTAGAATTAGGAAGTGCACTTTCCGGCATTTAGCAAAATTCAACCATTATGGTGCCTCATTTTATTTTATTCATAAAGTTTATCTAGTCTTTGTATTTAGGATTTGTGCATATCCATCCGTTTGTTTGATTAAGACTATATTTGCATTCATATAGGCTAGTTTGATTGCATGCTTTATAATGACAAGAATTTTAGGAAAGTCATGGAGAACCAACAAACTATCATTCTTGTCACTAAAATTAACAAGACCACAGAAGCCATATGAAAGTTTCTACAAGCGAAGAAAAAGTCAATCAAGAATTTAAAATGTGTTCAAATGCCTTACAGGCACATGTCAAATGAAGATAATCAAGGAAATGAGAGTTCGTAGGGCTGAGCATAAAACCGAAAAAACCGAACCGAACCGCAAAACCGAATAAACCGAACCGAACCGATCGGTTCGGTTTTTGGTTCGGTTTAAAAATCGAAATTAATTACGGATTTCGGGTCGGGTTTCGGTGGCTTTAGCTCCAACCGAAACCAACCGAACAAACTGAACTTTTGGAATTGTAGCTTATTTTTTTTCTTTGATTTATTTTCAATGTATTTTTCTTTTAAATTTTTAATGAAAAACATGTGATTGTTATTTTAATAGATAGAAAAAGAAAAAAATAGAAAGAAAATTATTATTTTTCCTATAAAATACACGCGTTTATCACATAATTAGTTTCAAACCCTAAAAACCGAAAACCGAACTGAACCGAAAATTCGGTTCAATTTTCGGTTTTCACTCTTATTCAGTCGGTTCGGTTTCGGTTTTATATGTTCGGTTCGGTTTTTTTTTCAAAAAACCGAACCGACCGATGCTCACCCCTAAGAGTTTGTCAAGTAAAGATTGCGGTCTTAGGAGAACCACTAATAGGAATGTTAAGGGTACTAAGGATCCACATTGACATGAAGACATCACACGAGAGGTCAAGATAGATGATCTCACTTATGATGACACATACGAACTTTATCGTTTCTGTGAGATAGTTACATGTGATAAGTTCAGAAAATCTATAAATTTACTTTTTATTCTCGAAAGTTATAGGCTTAAACACACTCATAGGCTCACTTATACATCACTTGCATAAATTCTATGAGAAAATTTATTCGCAAATTATGTTTAGCAATGATACAAATCTATTCAAGTTAAAAAAACGAAGGGAAAATCGAAGAAAACATGGATGGAGGTGATACGAAAATATATGGATTCTAGAGGTTTAAATAAGGAGATATTACTTGATAGACATGAATGGAGAAAGACTATCAAAGTGATCGATCCGACATGATTCTTTTTTGGTTCATGTAGCCTACCCCAAATACTTGGGATAAAGGGGTTAGTTGTTGTTGTTGTTGTTGTTGTTGTAATGATACAAATCTGTTGTAGATTTATATGAAAGAATGCATGATTTTTAGCTGGAGACGATATGAAGATTAGGTTTGTCCTAAAAGGTTCCCCGTTCTAAATTGTAGCGAATTTTTACGCTCTGATGTACAGGTCTCTACAAGGTTATAAGGGAATTCGTTAAAACTCTAACAAGATATCCATGGATCTCGATATTAGTCCGGTTATTGATATAGAGGACTTGACATATTACTATGTTTTAGTCAACTTTCTAGCTACAGCTCCAAATCCATCATCCTTTCCAGTAACATATGAACGACGTTTTTCAATTCTTCAACCACCATCTATCATCAGCACCATGAAGATAATAGGCAAAGGAGATAGATGACACATTACAGGATGAGCTAATTCGACAGTTGTGAGACACCACGAGCAATACTTAGTTCGTTGAAAAGAATGACCTTATTCATAGGACAAGTGGTTGAGTTTGCTCGATTCAAAAGTACTTAGTTCCCTAGAAAGGATGACCCAATTCAAAGGTGATTGAGTAGCTTCACAAGGACTTGCTTGCTTCTTAACATCACAGTGGTGAATATTTCTAATTCGAAGAGAATTGAAAGGATCCTTATGAGAAGATTTACATTTTAGCACTTATTTATTTTTCCATTTACAATAAGGATGTATGAAATTTCTTTTGGCAAGTGAATGATGAAAACAATTTGAGTTCCCAGTAAAATCTTTCATGTAAATTGAAAGTTATGAGTAAGATATCAGGGTATGAGGCCCAAAACTTTATCTTCTTATTTTCTTTGAAGCCCTATATTAGTGTTCTTCCCCAATTCCCAAAATCCACACCACCACCACAAAACCCTAAATTTCCCACGTGCTGCGTCTATTGCAGATCTAATAGATAATCTATAGAATTTTCCCTTCAAATTTCATGGATATTCTGTGATGAAATTAATTTTAAGAGAACATATCAACTTTAACCATCCCAAATCTATGAAATATCACCTTCCTCAACCTCACGATCCTGAAGAATGATTAATCCTGGCTAGTGAAAATGATCACACTAGATTATTTCTTGACCATCAAGCTGTATGCACAAATACGATGCCATGTCCTAGCGTTATACTCTTCTAGGGTGGTTTGTCATATTCTCGTATCTGTATTGTGTCATATATGTGTCCTATGTACGTGTCCATAATTCAACACCCTCCAGTACACTTGCAGCTAGTTTTTATCACTTTGTTGACAACTTTGAGGTAGAAACCACTACCTGAGCAGTTCCTAAAATTTGGAGATATTACTTGAGGATATTGATGTCCAGACTAGATACAATGAAATGGACATCATTAGCATAAGTTCAGAGATGCCTATCACAAGCCTCTTAAGGAGGTGCAAAAGAATGAACATATTCATAACATGTACAAGTTGGATCAGGAAGTTCACAACAAATTTTTTGGAAAAACTTCCAACATTTTTCAGCCATTTATTTACTTCAATATATGAAAGGACCATAAAGTGCATTTAAAGGCAACTTAATTTTCCAAAGTGCACTGAGAGGACCAGAAAGTGCAGGTATGCGTACAAATCCAAAAGCACATCAAATAGTTAGGAAATTCCAATCTTTTCTAAAGATTAATATAAAGTGTGGAATCAAGACCAAATGTTAATGCAGTCCTTGTGGATAATAAAGAAGGCCCGGATTTGATTAGGGATCTTATTAGATTAAATTAAATTGAATAAAGGCCCAAATTTGATTAAGATTCAGATTAAATCATATATGATTAGATTTTATTAGGATTTTATTATTATTATTATTATTATTATTATTACTATTATTTTAATTTGCTTGCACATGTGATGCATGTAGTTTGTTTTATAAATAATCATGTATGAGCTCTCGAAGAAAATAATGAGATGTTGAAGATTAAAAACTCATTTTGTTTTTAGCATGGTGATGTACTAAATAAAAACAAATTTTTCATTGATGATTCGTAAGGAGCGGGTGAGAGATTACCTTGATACAAGGCTTAAATTACATTTTTATTATATTTTATTTTACTTCCAATTTTTCAAATTCCCACCATATATCTAATTCATTTTGTTATTCCCCAAAATCCCCAATTTTCCACCATCAAACCCTAATTTTCTTCTGCGTTGTGTCAAATTAGTATCAGAGCTAAAAAATTCCAATTTTATCTCTTTCACAACCCTAATCTTTGATCCTCTTCTTTTCTTCTACTTTTAGGTTTCTAAAAGAATGAAAACATATTCAGTGTTTAATATAGCTGCATTCATTAAAGATAAATGCTTTGAAGTCGAGAGAATTGATAGGGGCAATAAAAGCCTATATCTGATTAGGGATCTTATTAAATTTGATTAGATATGACTAAAGGCCAAAGTTAATTAAGAATGATTTGATTACATCTAATTAGATTTGATTAGGAATTTATTTATATTACTGGATTTTGGTTTGCTTGTACATGTGGTATACATAGTTTGTTTTATAAATAATCATGTATGAAACTCTTTGAAGAAAATAATGAAATGATAACAACAACAACTAAGCCTTTTATCCCAAGTATTTGGGGTAGGTTACATGAACTAAAAAAGTATCACGCCGGATCGATCACTTTGATAATCCTTCTCCATTCATTTCTATCAAGTAATATCTCCTCATTTAAACCTCTAGAATCCATATCGTTTCATATCACCTCCATCCATGTTTTCTTAGGTCTTCCCTTTGTTCTTTTAACTTGTCTTACTGATAAACTCTCATCGTCGAACAGGTATATTTGTAGGCCTATATTGCACATGACCAAAGCATCGTAAATGATTTCTCGGATCTTCTCATCAATGGGAGCTACACCTACTTTAGCACGAATATCTTCATTTCTCACTTTATCTTTTCTAATGTTGTCGCATATTCAGTGAAGCATGCGCACCGCTGTTACATTTATCTTCTGTGAATGACATTTCTTTATAACCCAACATTCCGTGCCATATAATAAAGCTGGCATAATAGCAGTTCTATAAAATTTTTCCTTCAGTAACAGAATGTTTCGGTCGCATAAAACTCCCGTTACACTCCTCAATTTTAACCAGCCAGCTTGTATCATATGGTTAACATCATTATCGATCTCTCCATTATTCTGAATAATATAACCCAAATACCTAAACTAACTGCTATTTGTATCTCTTACCCATCCAATATTACAACATTATAGTTTATAGTCCGTTGTTTATTAAATTTACACTCCATATACTCTATTTTAGACCTACTCAATTTAAAATCTCCAAATTCTAATATATACTTTCATAACTCTAACTTAGCATTCACCCCTCCTCTTGTCTCATCAACTAAGATAATATTATCAGCAAATAGCATACACCAAAGTATTTCATCCTGAATAACTCTAGTAAGCTCATCCATCACTATAGCAAATAAGAATGAGTTTAATACAGATCCTTAATGTAATCCAATTGTGATAGAAAAATCACTTGTTAAACCACCACATGTTCTGACATTGGTCACTACTCCATCATACATGTCCTTAATTATATCGACATATTTGATGAGAACTTTTTTCTTCATCAATGTCCACCAAAGTATCTCTCATGGTACCTTATCATAAACTCTCTAAATAAACGAATACCATATGCAAATCTCTATTTCTCTCTCGAAATCGCTCTATAAGTTAACGAAGTAAATGAATAGCTTTTGTCGTCGATCGCCCCAGCATAAATCCAAACTGGTTCTTCGATATTTTAACAGTTTGCCGCAATCTATGTTCGATTAACCTTTCCCAAAGTTTAATAGTGTGACACATAAGTTTTATTCCCCGATAGTTAGAATAACTCTGAATATCACCCTTATTCTTATACAGAGATAGTAGGGTACTCTTTCTCCATTCATTTGGCATTTTCTTAATTTGTCAAATCTTGTTAAAAAGATCTGTCAGCCACCTCACACCAATCCCTCCTAAATATCTCCATACCTTTATAGAAATTTCATCTGGACCAACAGTTTTTCTTAATGTTATCCTCTTCAAAGCCTCTTTTACTTCAGATTCTTTAATTTTGCGCATAAAACTATGATTCATATCCTCACATTGAATAGTAAGATCTCTCAAATCTTGAGTAAAACTACCATTATATAATCTATCAAAATAATCTTTTCATCTTTCTTTAATCTCTTCATCTCGAACTAGAACCGTCTTATCATCATTTTTAATACACTTTACAGTACATAAGTTCTAGACTTTCTCTCTCTTATTCGAGCAATTCTATATATATCTTTTTCTGTCTCTTTATTATCCAACTTCTCGTACACTTATTTATATAATTTAGTTTTTACATTCCGAACAGCTTTCTTAGCCTCTTTCTTGGCTAGTTTATACCTCTCAAAATTTATTCCATCATTATTATTATTCTTCTTCAAATCTCTATAAATCTTGCTTGATCTTAATAGCATTTTTAGCTTTTCATTCTTCCGTGATGTATCCTTACATGGTGGAGCACCGCCTCTCGACTCACTAAATATATCTTTAGCTACTCTCTTAATACAGTTAGTCATTTTGTTCCATGTTACATTAGAATCATCATAGTCCCTCCAACTTGCTTCTTGTACTACTCTATATATAAAAACCTTTTGATTACCTTCTAATCGCCACCACTTAATCTTAGTATCTAATTTATACTTAATCTTTCTAAGTCTCTTTCTAATCTGAATATCTAAAACTAAGAGTTTATATTTGGTAACTACACTCTCACCTGGCACTACCTTACAATCGATACAACTAGTTCTATCTACCCTCCTAGTTACAAAGAAATCTATAAAATAAAGAAATGATGAAAATTAAAAATCCCTTTTGTTTTTAGCATGATAATTTACTAGACAAAAACAAATAATTCATCATGGTTTCATTGGGAGTGGATAAGAGATCATCTTGGTGTGAGGCATATCATTTTTTTTTTCAAATTCTCACCAAAATCCCAATTCCTTTTATTCTTTTCCAAAACCCCCAATTTCCCCATCATAAACTCTAATTTTGCTTTTGTAGTGCATCAATTACACTAGGCTGGATCGTGAAAAGAAAACACAGTTTGCTAAGAGCTTTGCATGCACTTGTAATTACAATGAAAGAATGTTACCAATACTCAAGGCTAGGCTCAGATGACTTGTCCTCCTCTGATAATATAAAATAAACAAAATCTTCATAACCCATTTTCCCTTCAATCTTGCTGGTAAATTTCCTGGGAACCTAAGGTGAAATTATCAAAGAGACAAATCAGGGAAGATACAAGAAAACCAGGTTATCTGCAACAAAAGCAGAAATCTAGTGATCATGGAGAACAATAACAACACTAATAGCTAAAAACCTGTGAAAAAATTCTGTCAACAATCCTATAGGTAAGTGCATGGTTTCCATATCTGATCAGGTTCTCTTTATTGATGACGAAATCATGGTCGGTATCAAGCTCCCAGAACTTGCAGTATATCACATAGAAGTGCTCGTATGAAAAATACCTGTAGAAATTAAATTAAAATCACAAAAACACACTGAAGATTATTCCCAGAATAAGCTTCGTAGCTCTTAGAATTACCAAAAAAAATGAAGAATTACAAGGTGAAATTAAGTAGTCACCGTGCATAAATGATAACCATAGAATTAACATCCCTTTCCCTTAAACTCCATGACAGGACAACCATTTACGCCCAAAAGAAAAAAACACAAATTTTAGTCCATCTCCATAATCCCCCATCATCATATAAATAAGTTCCCATCATGATGCATGGAAATATGAAGCATCTAAAACCAACAGTTCAAAAATAGATGTCTAATCCAGGAAAACCTCAAGTGAAAATGTGCATGGTGTATAATTAAAACAGCAGTCTGTGATCCGTCATACAGCCACACAAAATAATATGAAACTATGCATACTATAAAGAGAGCATACTGTAAAAGTACATAAGCACTAGTCCATTGGTCTGGTATTACTTTAGGAAGCAAGTAAATCACCTGAGAACTTTGTTTATGTCCTCCTCCTCATCTGCATGCTGCATCGCAGTTATTAAATTTCCACGCTTCAACTCTCTGAGGGTAAGATGGCCATTTCCAGATCTATTCACATAGTAAAATATTCTGTGTATAACAGTTTCAGCTGGGAATAAGATATGAAATCATATAAGACTTTGGGCACTGAAAGCAAATTCACGCTATCTTTGCTAAAAAATAAAAAAAGTTGAAATCACGAGATTAACATGGCACTTATATGCAAAGTGATTACATGTGACCCTAGTTTTTTTTATCATCTACGTCCACTAACCTTCTATAGCTATTTTCACATATTATTATATTTCCATTCAAGTGATACGCTACGTCTTGCGAAACAAAGACATCAACAGGGAGAGGATTGTAAAAAGGCAAGGTCGATACAAACTGTTTGAATACAATGCTAAAACTAGCATTTTATTGTATTAGGCTAAGCATTCCTGTAAACTGCACACACTAAATTACTTAAATTAATTTAAATTTTTTTTAAGAAACTTAGGAAACCAGCATAATCAATAAGAACCTGAATAATATCATAGATAGGACTTGCATACTGCTGGATCAAATCATTAAAAGAAACATAGATAAATTGATCGCTCAAATATAGGTGAATGGACAAAAAATAACAGAACAAGGTTTGCTCCTGATCTTAATATATTAGCAGCTCATGACAACCAAAAACATCTTGATTTTGTTATTTGGAAATGTTCACACTCATTTAGATCATGTTTTGCTCAGCATTCTGAACCACACAGATTTACTCTTAGCAATAACGAAATAATAAGAACTTGTGATAAGTGCTGAAATCGAGGAATAACAAATACAACTCAACTATGTAAGATTGACCAATAACTATATCGAAAAACCACTAGCTTTAGAAAGTCAAGATAAAAGAAAGTAAGAATTTGTTCAGTGAGAAAAGAGATATAGATCAGTTCTGATAGACCCCAAGGCTCAAGGATTCTCAGAACGACTAAACCTGATAACCAGATCAGAGATAACAGCAAAGGATCAATCTTGCTTGTTGACAGATTTTGTTAAATACCAATCATTGTCATTCATAACTTGACAATTTATAAATATCAGATGTGAAAGTAAAAATGCTGAGCTCATAACCTAGTAATCAAACTTTGAATTAACAGATTTATTGCTTTTCTTCTGCAATATGTGTAAAAGAGAACCTGCTAACTTTACTGGTACCTACTTTGAACAAGAACTGAGACACAACCTGCTAGTACAGTTCTAGACACTAAAAAATAGTGATTGGAGACCATGAATAAGCTCTATGGCCAAAGGACAAGTCAAATAGAGAATGGAATAGGACCCAATCAAGTTTGATGAAGCCTATGTAGCAATATCAACTTCAAAATTGGATTTGACCTAGACGCAGTCCAAACTTGAAAATTTTATGTAGAATGAAGTTATAGATCTCTAAATTCTCTTTCCAGTGGTGCTTGAATCGCATCAATTAGACTTCTAAATCAAAACTTATGATTATTTTACTGAAGAACCGATACAACAGATCCGTATTTGTGGTTGAGTCATGGGTGGCACCACATGTAGATAAACTGTAATGAGACCAACTTGAGCTTAGTCACAGTAAACCCATGGGTGGATCTATCGGTGACCTCACTAGTGACTCATATCGTAAATTCGACTTTTCCGAAGATTTCGGGACAAATTTGAGTAGTTCTTGGATTCCTTTTCAACCGTGGATTCCTACACTTTCTCAAATATAAGAAGGTTTAATTGAAAGATTTTAAGATCCATGAACTCTATAAAAATCCAATCTTCTCCAATTTGAAAGGAGGAGGCAGACATATCAAAAAAAAGAAGAGAATAATCAAGATCATCATTTTCCTCTTTTTCATCAAAATCATCCCACTCTTCTACATCAAAGGGTGATTCTCCTCGGTTCAAAGTATGCCATCAAAGGGCTTTCATATCAAACCAATCAAGAACAAGATCTCTATGTTAAGATCATTGCTTCGCCTCCACTAGATCTCCTCCTCTATGTATGAAGAAGAAGAGAGCTCTGCGTCAAGCTCATCGAGGAGGGTTCAAGAGTTTGAGAAAAGTGAGATCCATCGATGGCTCCAAGGGCGACATTTTTGAAGAGGATCGTGAGAGACTCATCTTCAATCAGCCCTTATCATTTTTGTTGCTGCTTCAAGGGAGAACAAAGGGCCTGTGCAAAAGCTCATTGTCTTCATTGAGGAGAAGACTCACGTCGCTGTCAAGATCATCTTCGCTACGTTTCTAATAGTACAACTCCGGCAAAAGTAATAAATTTCTCCTCTCCTTTATGATTTTCTCGTCAGAATCTTTGTGTAAGATTGATATTGGATCATCAACGGACCAAAGAGTCGCGCTGGCTAGGTACCCATTGTTACAGGTTCCCATATTTTTAAGGATGAGTGATTTTTGTTGAGTAATTATAGCGTAAACTGTGTATTCATTGATATTTAAGAAGAAATGAGTATTTGATCTCTTTTGTAATCTGTTAAATATTATAAAGTCATTGTCTTTTATCCAATTTTTATTAGTTTAAGCGAAACAACAATAACATATCATGATATCTCAGTGAACATGCTACGTAAAGCTTCAAAGAATGACTGATGACGTAATTTTTGAGGTTTCCAAATCTAACTCTAAATAGTTCCTATATACAGCTTTAGTAAAAAGATCATCAATTTTTCACATATTTTAGACCTTAAGATGAAAATGATTATAAAATAAAGAGAAGAAAGTAACATTGTATATTCTAGTTTGAATGAACTTGACTGACACTCTGACAGCAAAAGGATATTGATGATATGATGTTTTTCCAAAATGATGGTCATAAAACAATTGCGACTATAATTGCTCAAACCAAATTGCTTGAGAAATAAGATTTTTCAAACTATAAACTAAATTGTTAGGCTTAACTAGTTCATGTAGCCTCAAATAGTCAATCTCCAAAAATTATGGTAATTATTACTGAAAACCATATAATATAATTGCCTTGAACTCAGTTGGGCACTTCAAACTCTTGGAAGGACCAACAACCAAGAATATCAAGTGATAGAAGAAAACATCGCATGATGAAGTTGATAACATTATTGGATACTATCTCTTCAACACCTAAATTGTGCAAAAAGAAGTGACCAACTGCCTCAAATCACATGCCAAAAAAGAAGACACACTACAGACATGCCAAAAATCGTGTCGGACACACCACATGTCCAATAAAATAAAGAAAAATATCATGTCATTGCCGTGTTGAAGAAATGATTTTTTTGTATTCATATTTTAAACAATCAATGACCTGCTATCTTTATTATATTTTCTTTTTATCTCTTTATTTATAGAAGGTGAAGAAGAGAGATAGATGTATAGCTGATGGCGAAACTTATCCTTTATAAAGGAATGAAGAGACACGAACCTGTACATTGGTAGTGCTTTTGTTTTAGATATTTTAGTAAAATTATTATGTTAATAATAGAAGAATATATTTATATTTATATTCTTTATGTGTCCATCATTTCTAAGTCCTTGATTTTTCATAAATATTGTGTCCTGTGTTCGCATCCGAATCCGTGTTCGCATCCGAATCTGTGTCTGTGTCCATGCTTCCTAGGCTCAAATTTGCTATACTTAAAAATTTATCATTTCACTGTCTGTTCCAAACCAGAATAAAGGATGAGGGTTATGATAGGCCGGTGACAGCCAGCGTAAAACATTGTCACATATTATGACATGAGCCAAAATATGAATTTCGTTGGGGCGTTCCCTACTGAGCAATGCGCTACATCAGAGCCCGGGTATAGTGCAAAATATGTGAGGGTTGCTAGGTTATCGTCCAGAAGCGACGCGCCACGTCGGCGCCCAGATGTGATGTCAAATGTAAAATAGTTCCCACATCTTAATGAGCGGGTGAGGGTAAAGAAATTAGCTCATAAATATAAATATAAATTTCGGTTGGTATCGTGGAATATAGATTCCCTTACAGGTAGATTAGCAGAGTTAGTTGATATTATGATTAGAAAGAAGGTTAATATTTTGTGCGTGCAGGAGACTAAGTGGGTAGGTGAGAAAGCTAAAGTCATAAAGCCTTGGGGTTATAAACTTTGGTATACGGATAGAGATAGAAATCATAATGGAGAAGGTGTGATCATAGATAAGCAATTACTTGGGAATGTAGTTGGGAATGTAGTAGAGATTATGAGGAAGGGTGATAGAATTTTATTAGTTAAACTTATTTTAGATAGAGAAATTTTTAATATCATTAGTGCCTATGCACCATAAGTAAGACTTAATGAATCCAGTAAACATCAATTTTGGGAGGATCTAGATGAGATAGTATAAGAAATACCCGCTAGAAAAAAACTATTTATTGGTGGTGATTTTAATAGGCATGTAGAAACTAGTCGTAATGGGTTTGATAATGTACATGGAGAATTTTGTTTTAGAAAAAAATAAAGCAACTAATTCAATTCTAGATTTTGCTTTGTTTTATAATTTGATTTTAGTGAATACTTGGTTTAAAAAGAGAGTTTCTCACTTGATTACTTTTAAAAGTAGATCGAATGCAAGCCAAATAAATTTCTTTTTAACTAGGAGGGTAAATAGAGCTAGTTGTATCGATTGTAAGGTAGTGTCAGGTGAGAGTGCAGTTATCCAATATAAACTCTTAGTTTTAGATATTCAGATTAGAAAGAAATTTAGAAAGATTAAGTCTAAATTAGATCCTAAAATTAAGTGGTGGCGATTAGAAAGTAATCAAAAAGATTTTATAGATAGAGTAGTACAAGAAGCAGATTGGAAAGACCATGATGATCCTAATGTAACATGAAACAAAATGGCTAGCTGCATTAAAAGAATAGTTAAAAATATATTTGGTGAGTCGAGAGGCGGTGCTCCACCATGTAAGGATACATCATAGTGGAATGAAGAGATAAAAATACTATTAAGATCAAGTGAGAACTTTATAGAGATTCGAAGAAGAAGAATAATAATGATGGAATAAGTTTTGAAAAGTATAAACTAGCGAACAAGGAGGCTAAAAAAGCTGTTCGGGATGCAAAAACTAAATTATATAAACAAGTGTACGAGAAGTTGGATAATAAAGAGGCAGAAAAAGATATATATAGAATTGCTCGAATAAGAGAGAAAGTCTAGAGACTTATATACTGTAAAGTGTATTAAAAATAATGATAAAACGGTTCTAGTTCGAGACGAAGAGATTAAAGAAAAATGGAAAGATTATTTTGATAGATTATATAATGGTAGTTTTACTTAAAATTTGGGAGATCTTACTATTCAATGTGAGGACATGAATCGTAACTTTATGTGCAGAATTAAAAAGTCTGAAGCAAAAAAGGTTTTGAAGAGGATGAAATCAAGAAAAACTGTTGGTTCAGATGAGATTCCTATAGAGGTATGGACATACTTAGAAGGGATTGGTGTGAGGTGGCTGGCAGATCTTTTTAACAAGATTTGGCAAATTAAAAAAATGCCAAATAAATGGAGGAAGAATACCCTAATATCTCTGTATAAGAATAAGGATGATATTCAGAGTTGTTCTAATTATCGGGGAATAAAACTCATGTGTCACACTATGAAGTTTTGGGAAAGCGTAATTGAACATAGATTGACAAACTGTTAAAATATCGAAGAACCAATTTGGATTTATGCCGGGGCGATCGACGACAGAAGCTATTCATTTACTTCGTCAATTTATAGAGCGATTTCGAGAGAGAAATAGATATTTGCATATGGTATTCATTGACTTAGAAAAAACCTATGATAAGGTACCACGAGAGATACTTTGGTGGATATGGATGAAGAAAAGAGTTCCCATCAAATATATCGATATAATTAAAAACATGTATGATAGAGTAGTGGCCAATGTCAGAACATGTGGTGCTTTAACAAGTGATTTTTCTATCACAATTGGATTATATCAAGGATCTGCATTGAGCTCATTCTTATTTACAATAGTGATGGATGAGCTTACTAGAGCTATTCAGGATGAGATACCTTGGTGTATGCTATTTACTGATAATATTGTTTTAGTTGATGAGACAAGAGCAGAGGTAAATGCCAAATTAGAGTTATGGAGGCACACATTAGAATTTAGAGATTTTATATTGAGTAGGTCTAAAACAGAGTATATGGAGTATAAATTTAGTAAATGACGGACCATAAACTATAATGCTGTAAAACTTGATAGGCAAGAGATACAAATGAGCAGTCAGTTTAGGTATTTGGGTTCTATTATTCAGAATGATGAAGAGATCGATAATAATGTTAACTATAGGATACAAACTGGCTGGTTGAAATGGAGGAGGGCAACGGGAGTTTTATACGACCGTAACATTCCGTTAAGATTGAAGAGAAAATTTTATAGGACTGCTATTAGGCCAGCTTTATTATATGGCACGTAATGTTGGGCTATAAAGAAACGTCATTCACAGAAAATAAGTGTAGCAGAGATGTACATGCTCCGCTGGATATGCGGCAACACTAGGAGAGATAAAGTGAGAAATGAAGACATTCGTGCTAACTTAGGTGTAGCTCCCATCAATGAGAAGATGCGAGAAAATCGCTTACGATGGTTTGGTCATGTGCAACGTAAGTTTACAAATGCACCAGTTCGACGAGGGGAGTTTATCAATGTAGAACAAGTTAAAAGAACGAAAGATAGACTGAAGAAAACATGTATGGAGGTGATACGAAAAGATATGGATTCTAGAGATTTAAATGAGGAGATATTACTTGATAGAAATGAATGGAGAACTATCAAAGTGATCGATCCGGCGTGATTCTTTTTTTGGTTCATGTAGCCTACCCCAAATACTTGGGATAAAAGGCTTAGTTGTTGTTGTTGTTGTTGTTGTTTTATAATTATTGTGTCTTGTGTTCGCATCCGAATCCGTGCCCGAATATGTCTGTATCTGAGTCCATGCTTCCTAGGCTCAAATTTGCCTCTTAAGAATAAAATTCTGTTTTTGAGTCCATCTGTGTATAAAGAATTTGTTGCCCCATTTTCTTTTTACATTTGATTATCGGATCTTCTTACCACAGAAATCGTTAGTCTTAAATGTAACACCAAAATGTATTAATAAAAAGTTGAATTGAAAGTTCTAACTGATCAGCATTTAAGAACAATTCCTGATATATATATATAACCTGTGGTGTAATCAATAAATGCCCTGGTTGATAAGTCAACTGCATGTAATATGTCAAACCAATAAATAATAGCTGTTGAAGTCTTGAGAGTTCAGTAAATTCGGTCTGTAGAACTGTTCACCCACTTGTTATCTACATCATAATACAACTTCTATGATCAAGTAACAAAGTCGAAACATGTGACTAGCAGAGAATCAGACATGCGGAACAGTTGCTTGCAGAAAAACTTCATATGTTTTAGTATTGAGTCTATTGAAATCTTCAACATAGCTTTAATTCCTGCATTCTATGAACAGTTCTTCAGAATGGATCAACGCACAATATGTGAAGTAGTACGGCCAATTAGAAAAACAATATCAGAGTAAAGGTCAACCAATCTCATTTTAACTTATTTCATGATGCAGTCTTTCCTCAGAATGACCTACCATTTGCTAATTACAAACTAACTTATAATATACGTTACACATCTCCGGGTACATTTTGATGATTTCCCATATTGAATCCAATAGCTATTAAATTGGTTACACTATACTCTTATATTAATCGTCAATTGGAAAGTTACATAATTGCAAGAGTCTGCAATTTCGGTTCAATCACTACTCTGACAATCAATCACTAGGAATAATCTATGGGCATATTTCGGTTCACGAAACTTATAGTATCCAGAAATAAATATAACATTATCTGTAAAAGAAACAAGTATAATATCCATAAAGACACAAATAAATAGAAAGAAAGCCAACCATATCTCTCTTGGAACTCAGGTGTTGCCTGCAAAAATTCTAAACCTGGATGAGTTTCCAAAAGTTCTCGAAGAACAGGCTTGAAGTCCTCCTATATTAATTAAAACAAATTTGAATAAATGATTAATATATAAATTTGCATCCACACAATATTAACTTTACCCAAAAAAAAGAATAAGGAGATTTAAGGCCATGGAAAGAACCTTCTCAGAAGAGGGATTGAAGTGTAATATAAAACGGGAAAAAGGACTAAAGAAAATGGACCTGCGTAAGATACTTCTGATCTGGTTGCTTCAAAATTGTAAACATTTGTGTGGCTATGTCCATTGTCATCATGTTGTTATTGACCCAATAGTCAATGAATGCATCCCTAAAAGCAAATAAAAGATAACCAGCTAATCAGGCTTATTTCTAAAAATCACAAAATAATAATTGAACTGTGTTTGCAGTAATGGCTTGAAATTAGCAAATCCCTCTGAATACCTTGTCACGGTCCCAGTGCAATTAACATCAATCTTTCTGAAAAGAACACTGGAAAAGAATGACGGCAACTTGCAGATTTCCTTTGTGACTGATCTGAATTCTGATGTTACGGAAGGGGAGGAGCTTACCACTTGACGTTTTTAAGATGATAAACAAAATAGCATGTCAAATGTGTATATGTGTATGTGAGCATAGACAACTCACCTTGAATTTGCAATCCATCCAAATGGTCAGAGAAAAGTTGATCAATTCTAGATAAGCACTGTTCCTTCTCTTCACTTGGTGGTGGTCGCCCATTCTGGAAATAGAACTGCAACATGATAATCTATCTTTAGTAACTAAACTAACAAAATAAAAAAAAAAATAAAAAAGCCTTGCACTCACACCAGAAAATGAAACAGAAAAGAAAGTTAATTATTTCAGATAACAAATCATTTGAAGATAATTAATACCTGAGGTATGACTTCTTTCACTTTCTCACTAAGTATTCTTAGTGGAGAACCTAAAGGTGAAGGCCCACTACTCCCTGCACCGCGTTTCATAAAACGGGGTGATCCACATGGGCTTCTTGGTGAAAGAGGTGGTGCGCTGCCAGCAGGGAACATTGACGGTGCAGAATTAACGGATGCAGCATTTCCAGACATCCCCGAAACATTAAGGGACATTCCAGCTTTAGCATCTTCAATCAAAGAGCGCACCTGCATAAATATGTATGAGAGGATTGTGCAGGTCAAGACACCATCCAAAGAAATTTCCCTCATTGATATTGGAAAAATATAAAATCACATTGCAGGAAAGACATAAAAAGTAGGCTATATTCAAGGGAAAAAGGCCTCATCAGCAGTGATGATCTCTGGATGCCTACTTTCTCAAAAATCCGGATGGTGCACAATCACAGTAATGGAACGAATATACACCTATTGCATATACAGAAGAAGAAAACCAGCACTAAATTTCTATGAAAAATTATAATCTATTCTTCGCACAAAGGCACACAAGTTGCTTTGGCTCTATTACTCCTTGATAGCAACTCTTACATGAAGACTCAAGAATTATGAATTGAGATTGACTTCGTACAAAGGCCATACCACTGTGTCATGACTGTCTTAACAAACAATCATTATGATCTTTCAAGGTTGCAAGACTAAACTACACAGTAAAGATTGTTTACTGGTGCGATGGGATGCATGACATGGACATCAAGTATCTGCCATCCAAACAATTTAAGGAACAGACTCCATCAGAAATTAACCTGACCTTGAGTTTACAATGTGATTGTCACTATGCACAGATGTGTTCAGTGGCTAACCAGCTGGAGCAATCGTCCAGAGTATGAAACGAACCCTGACCAATTAAGGACACGTCACTAGATAACTTAATGTTCCACCATGTGTCATGAGATCATCATTAAGCATCAGGATGATACTAATAAGCCTGAATACTTAAGCATCAGACTTTTAACACCGTTTAATTTGAAGGGAATCACAAGGGTAGACAGGCTATGAAAATTAAATCTATACTTATGATAAAACAATACACTAGGAGTCAGTTCAATAAAATATAACCTGACGTGTTGTGCAATGTTTAAAATGGTAATAACTGTTGCTTAATATTTTGCCTCCACTAGATTACATCATATATAGCACAATGTATATATAGGTTATGCTATTTTTTATTTATTTAATAAATGTAAACAGAAAATATATATTATAATTTTTTATATTAGAAAATATATTTAAAATTCTAAAAAAAGAATATAAAAATATGTTATAAAACACATAGAGACTATTCTAAGTTTCCAACAAGTTTCATAATAATTTTCACATTAATCATCATAAATTATATTAAATTAGCAACCGTAACTCTAGTCATAACGAAATAAAATATAGATTTCAAATTTATTTATTTCAGTTTCAAGCACCAATACTATAATTTATATTTTATAATAATCAATTAACCAGGGTCAATAGTATAACCAGGGCATCTGCTTCCATTCAATAATTAAGCTCTATTAACATATTAGTGTTAGTATCAAACAAAAAACATGACTTTAAGTTTATTTATTTCAATTTCAGATATCACCAATTTTGTAGTGATCAATTCATCTTATTTGTAATTGTTCATTTCAATTCAACAAGAGAAGAATTACCACAATCAGACAAGCATACAATCGCAAATTAACAAGTTAGCAATTCTATAAGCAAACAAGTAATCAAGTCAAGAAATTTTAGTAACAATCAAAGCAAATAACTTCCAGAAGGTTAAAAATTATTTAAAAATAAAGTACATAACTTAACTAACATTAAAAAAATGCATCGTTGTGGTGCACTGAGTTATTTTCTAGGAAGCACGAATATGAAAGTAGATTAGGACATGGGGCACGTCATTTTTGGTAAAAATAAGGACAAGAACACAACAATGATACGGGAAAAAATATAAAGATAAACAGATATTCTTTGATTGTTAACATAATAATTTTGCTACTAAAATAATAAAAGAAAGCAGTGGCAATGTATAAGTTCATGTCTCTTTATTCCTTTACAAGTGACAAGTATGGTTCTAATTATCAAGTATCGGAATTGTATCGTATGGATTCTTTTCATATCGAATAGCGGTCATGGATGATATATCAGGAATATGAGCATCAAATATACAAATTTGATATCTTAGAGGTGATAATTTCATATATCTAACCAATATGACATAATATATATAAACGTATTCAAGAACATGTTCATGCATAAAAACATAACAGAATAAAATAAACTATAGAACAGATTCAATTGAAGTTGAAAACATTGATTATATAAATAGTTGAGATTCAAACATGACAAAGATAGTTGTAGGATAGTAGTTGAAAAAGATTGGTAGTAATAATAATAACTGCGAGAATAAATGACTATAGTACTAATAATAACAACAGTAGCTGAGCAAGCAAAGAAGTGATTCACATACGATACCTACATATCGTAGAGTTTTGGGTCCGCTACCAAGTATGTAATCAATAGATAAATGATTCACACACGATCCCTACATATCGTAGAGTTTTGGGTCAACAATTCCAACAAAGTTTGTTTTAAAAGTAGTAAGAAAATTGCAACAACATAAAAACATCTTAATGGTGTGATTAATTAAATTAAACATCAAAAGATTTACTAAGCAAGAATACAAAAGTAGTTCTTTACCTATTTAATTATTAAGTAACAAAAACTTCAAAGTAAGTTTTAATTATATATTTTTTACTTAGCTATGTTTTTATTATATTTTTTAACAAAAGCGAGTAACGACTACGTTGATGGTAACAATTTTCAAGCTTCATAGTTTTCTGTTTGAGAAGCTTAAGTTGCCATTAAAATTTATTAAGAATCTAACATAAAAAAAAAAATCATTAAGCAAGAATATACCAATCTAGTTCTTTACCTATTTAACCTATTTAAGTATTAATAAAAATTTCATAGTAAGATTTAATTATATTTGTTTTACTTAGCTATGTTTCTTATTATATTTTTTTAACAAAAGCGAGGAAGGAAAGACTAGGTTGATGGGAACAATTTTCGAATTTCATAGTGAGAAGCTCAAGTTGCCATTAAAATTTATTAAGAATCTAAGTACTTTTTCTCTTTCTTCGTTTTATTTTCAGTTACCATCAAGTGAAAAATGGAAGAAACCGAAAGTTTATTCTACATGGAGACCCCACAAGCACATGATGACTTTCACCCTAAAATTATATAAAACCAACATCAATGCATACTCAGTCCATACAGGACTTTAGTACAGTATGCTACATCCAACTTGAAGCAAATTTTACCTAATAATGTTTTTTGGCAAAGATTATATACATTTGCATGAAAGAAAATGATTTAGCTATATTTGAACCCATAGGTAACAAATTATGCTATTCACCTCAAAAAGTATTAGGTTTGAGAAATGGCATTTATCTGATGGTAGTATACTGAAGTTGATGTACAGGAGATTATCAATGTTGGGAGTGTTGGGAATGTCTTGCACCCAATCAATGACAATTGGGTTTAGTTTGAAAAGGCAAGAGAACTTGAAACTTAGTCCCACACTGAGAGGATAGTTAAATAAACAAGTGGTTAAAAATATTTAGACTCGTGACTCTATTAAGGTTAATCCTTTTGAATCATTATGGACCTAAGTAGATTAGATAGTCCATCTCCAATTTTGGGCCTTTTCAACCCTAATAATTAGTATTAAAGCCCATAGTTCGATGGACCTCGAGAACGTATTCTCATGTTTCTTCGTGACATTGTTGTTATGTGCTAGCTCAAGCTTGAGTGCACGTGGCATCTTTATGTCAAGCAAATATGGTATAGCTTAATTTAGTCTAGCACGGAATTAGGGGGGCTCCATCAGCCTGCACAAGCTCTATCGCATAATAGTGCGATTTGATTTATTTGGGAAGTATTAAGATACTTTCACGATTAATCATTGTGGTGGTGGATTGGACTTAATTTAGGGGGGGGAACAAGCCATACTTGGCCGAACTCATATAACCCCCAGTCCAAATCAGTTTACGCTTCTTAAGCCCAAATTCGGACCGTTTCATAATCGAACTTGGTGGATCAGGCTGGATTTATTATTGAGCTTATTCAAAACTTCATTTATCATGTAATTAGTAATTAAATATTAAAAATTAAAAGTAAAATATTTAATTTGCTTTAATATAATATAGGTAAACCATTGACCATCCTAAGGAGTACAACATATTCATTATTCAAAAAAATATTATTTTTTGCTTCACAATAAAGTCTCCATTATTGTAATTGAACCCATCATTACCAAATCCCCTTCTATGTTATGTAAAGATACCATATCTCTCATCATTCCCAAATCCTTTCAATGTTACGTAAACATACTATATCTCCCAAAACCCTTTCGATGTTATGTAAAGAGCCCATGGGCCAAGAGCCTTAGGCCCAAGCCCAACCCATTTAATAATTGAGCCAAAAATCTAGACCCAATACCGCTTAATCTCATCTTTAAGTGAGCCGGACTAAGTCGGACCCAGGCCAAGCTCAGCCCAACTCCCGAACCTAGCTTGGCTTGTTCCAAGCTAAAATGGACATTTGTTGAGAATGTTTTTCATAATTTGGCGACAAGTGGGTTTAGCTTAGCAAAGGAATTAAATGTTGAGATTTAGTCCCACATAGGAAAGATGGTTAGTTGAACAGGAGGTTAAATATATTTATACTCATATCTCAAACAAGGGTTAATCCTTTGAATCATTGTTGGCTAATGCAACTTAGTCAGTCATTTTCTAGTTTTGGGCCTTTGTAACCCTATCAACGGGATTTTCTTTTAGCATTTTTAAAGAAGTCGGTGGCTTCTACGATTTAGCCTATATTTATCTGAGCAATGGTTCTTACTTATCACCGATCATATCTATGTAACCAGCGTCCAGAGGCAAGATCATTATTAGCTCCTTCATCACCTTGCCATTCTCCCTTTAACACTACCTAAATTTCTAAAGTTCGTGGGTTTTTGACCCTAGCTACCAAGCTGATCCCAGACCCACCCCTTAGCAATAGATCAAAAAGAGATGAGTCTACACACTATAAACTTCTTATTTAACCGTCACAAACAACCAAATGATGGAAAAAATTCCCATTTCCCTCATCCTATTCCTTTAGATTGTGTAGAAACTTAACATTATTCTTAAACCAACAACAGTAAGAGTTAATGTCTACCTACAATCACCACCAAAGAAAACAAAGATAAGTGAAAACATTTGAGATTAGGTTCACGTAGTATCGTCATTACTGAATGAGTAACAAACGTGTCTCCATTTAAAAAAATACCATAGACTTTCATCAATTAAACCTAAAAACTTATAGAATCCAAACAATTTTAACAAACCAACAACACAAGAGAAGCAAAAAGTTACCAATCGAACAGTTTCGGGCATGACGAGCCATTGCTGATACAACTGCTCAGCAACATGAGGATAATCCTTCAGCGCTACCGACGACACCTCCTGAAGCTGCAGGAGCTCCGGATCGAGCGACGCTCCATCCCTCCCCTCTGATTCCTCATCCATCCTTCACAAACCAACGAGATACCAAGAAAACCCTAGACTGTCAGCTCATCGATCAAATCGCCCGATCCAAAATGTCCATCACGAAACCCTAAACGCACAAAACCCTAGCCTTCGCAGCCTTCCCGATCGAGGCTTCTTACAACGAAATCGAGCTCCGAATCGATTGATGTCGATCGAGAGAGAGAGAGAGAGAGAGAGAATTCGAGAATTGAATCGAGATTTTGCAGGCGATTTCGGATCGAGGGGGGGAGAGAGAGAGAAAGCAGGAACGGGGACCGAGAGAGGCAACGGTCAATTATTTATATATATATGGAGTAGGTGGGGTCCGCTGGATCGGAGCATGGCGTGGGGGGCCCACCGGTTTCGCTGAATTGATCCAAGGGATCACCGGAACAGAGCACGAAGCGACGATGGACGTTAACCGTTACGTGGTTGACCCGACCCCGTCGAGTCGCGTCACTCGCGGTGAGATTTGCGTTTGGATTTGGACATGAGATGAAAGTTAGGGTGGAGTATTAGTTAGTTGGACTTCAGTTTTTGTCAATCTTTTACAAATTGATAAGATTAGAAATGAAAACCGACCCAAATTGATTCGATTTCATTAGGTTATTTGGTTCCAATTTTTTGAATTAACTTATTTAAAATTTATATTTTAATTATTTTAGTAAGTATATCTTTTCGAGTTATTCAATTACGGAAAGAGATTTTTCGTTATGATTATTTGTTAATTTTTTGAAAGATAAAATTGTATTAGAAAGTGAAGACACTTTAATTGATTAAATAAAATAAAAATTATATTATTTTACCTTTTGAATGCTAATTATGATATATAAATAAAATATTATTTTTTTCATTGATTCTTTACTTTCTAAACTCTTCTAAGCCAAAAGTGTCAGAAAAAAAAAAGTTTAGAAATAGCGTGCCAAGTAGGCCCCACATTTACTTCTTGACCAAATAAACACTTAAAGTAATAGAAATAGTTTTATTTTCACTACTTCCATTTTTTTTCTATGCAAACAAACACATACTTTCTGTGTGTATATATAATATACTATAAGTGAGCCGGCTAAGAAAAAGTTATGTAAACTAGTAGTAAAATAGAGTTATCCAATAATTTTTCTTTAAATTTTTTCTAGAATTACTATCTTTACATCTTTAATTTATTTCAGATCAAATTTTATAAAATTTTAGACTCACCCTCTACTCATCCTTTCTTATCCCTGCCTCTCGGGAGAGGGCACATGGAAAGCATCAAGAGCAATAAAACCATTAATCCTTTACTAGCAGTCCTATCAAAAGACAGCTTGCAGTTTGCCAAACATGAAGAAGACACTAGCAAACAGTGACACTGATGGACACAGGAAGCATGAGATAGGTCTCTGCTGTCAAAAGTTCATACTCTTACTAAATGTGTCATAAAGTTAAAAAACAAGACATTCAAACTATCATTCAATTATGTCCGAAACAAGAAAACTCATTCCAAAAACATTTGTTGGAGGTAAAAACAGCTGGTGATCTCTTTGCAACATCAATATTCAATCCATAATTGGTTAGTCTGAGTACATGGCTGGTGCAGATGTTTCTCGGA
This sequence comes from Dracaena cambodiana, assembly GCA_036321105.1. Classification (NCBI taxonomy): domain Eukaryota; kingdom Viridiplantae; phylum Streptophyta; class Magnoliopsida; order Asparagales; family Asparagaceae; genus Dracaena; species Dracaena cambodiana. The sequence goes on along the minus strand of JAYEPQ010000004.1, from coordinate 65,175,433 downwards.
GAGATGCAGTTAAGCAATTTGATCATATAACAACTATATACACTATCCTGCTTGAGAAAAACTAAATAAGGTAATGATATCGATCACATTGTAAAAGAATCGATATGTACTTTGATTTTTTAGAAAAAAAAAAAAAAAAAACAGTTTTACAGCATCGTGATCCTATACCAATGAAAATTTCAAGCAAGGAGAGCCAACCCAAATCAGTATTGGCTCCCTCTTCTTTCTTCTAGCTTCTCTGCACAGTCACTCATGACCATAAAGCTTAGGCCCCTGCAGGTAGCTGCAGCTGGTATTGCATCAGGCTGCACCATGTAGAGCTTGAAACCTAACGGCATCATTTAAAGCAGGATGTGGCATATCTTGATGATGTTCATAAGCCCTGCAATGATGCGGAGATCTTCTTTTATGCAGCAGATGACCTGTTGCTCCTCGAATTTTCTAGTTGAGAAGGCAGAAGATTGTGAGAACTCCCTTGAGCTGGTTCATCAAGTGGCTGTTGATCATCTGTATCTGTAGATTCTGACGGAAAAAAAAAAACATAATGGAGGTGAGGGAAGTAGCAAAAAGAAAAAAAAAAAAATCACAGAGGCTTTAATCCACAAGCAAGAGTTTGCATCAGAACCTTTTCGAGTCTCAGTTGTATAGCCCCAATTATATGCTCTACAAGTGGAACTGTGGTGTACAGGTGTCCCCTCAATTTAAGAGTTTAACTTATCACCAACATTTCCTAGAAGTTAGCCTCTAAAGTTGATGAGAAATCAATTAACTGTTTGTTTTCAAAAAGACTTCTGTCAAGAAGTTTTGATGCAGAAGGTTCTTTTGTCAATCATACCACAATTTTTAATTTATAAATTCTTGCAAGTAACGAGTTTATGATTTTACCCTATTTAACAGTCATAATAGAATCTCGACCTTCTAGGTTCCATACAAATCACATGGTATAGCTGATAGTGTCATGTTTTAAAGAATAATATAGATAAATACAAAATAAACATCTTATAACAAAATAAACATATATGTTTTTGTTTTTCCATCGCCAAGCAGTAAATATCTTATAACACGAACAATAAACAAACAAAATTTGAACTTTCGACAGGAGGAAATTTTGCTACTTGTTGAGTGCTATTATGTTTGTTGCTAAGATTAAACAATCATACTCATGAACTTTCAGAGTCTTATATACGATGAGAACCTTTCAATTTCTTTTGAAGGTACCATTCAGGATGTGAACCAAAGAAATCTACAGAGCTCTGGGCAGCGTCTTTCAAAAAGGAGTAGGAACTAATAACCATTTGATATAAGGAAAATTATGAAGTTTTTAATGTCTGGAGTTGTGTTCCCCATGAAAACAGAATTGGCAAAATGAAATATGAAAAACAATGGTGGACTATATGTCTAGCTATTCCTTGCCATTATAAGAAAAGGGGTTTAGGTAAATCATGATACATCAAGTATCACACTTGAAGTAGCTCTGAGATGCAAGAGGATGGTGAATAAACTACAACTTTTCCAACGAATCACTTTTTTTATTAAGGTCCCTATAGCAAATTATTAACTGTCACAGACAAAATAAAAGGTCAAATAAACCAAACAATAATACTCGACATGCTATTACATAATCAAAAATATTTCATCTGGCAACAGAGGAACAATATATAGATAAAAGCATATTCAACATTCATAACCATATCCTGAAAATACGACAACAAAATGCATGACACATATTTTTAAGCAAAAAAAATCAACAAGGACTAAGGTGAGAGCTTTTTTAACAAAAATATCCCATATACGAACAAGTTATATTTCATCTGGCAACAGAGGAACAATATTTAGATAATCAACGCATATTCAACATTCATAACCATATCCTGAAAATATGACAACGAAATGCATGAAACATATTTTTAAGCAAAAAAATCAACGAGAACTACAGTGAGGGCTTTTTTAAAAAAGATATCCCATATGCAAACAACAAGTTTGTTTAAACTTTTGTAAGCAAAATATGGAAAAAGGTTAGACCAGGTCTGTGTAATATCAACAATAAGAAGAAAAAAATACCAAAGAGAGACTTGATGGATGGCCGCCTAGCCTTAGTTGTCTTCTTCTTCAGCTCAGCTGTAAAAAGAGGAAAAATCAATTGTTCAGCAACAAGCACAAGGCAGGGGTTTACAGTTAGCATGTAGCATTGTGACTGCAGTAGGCAATTAGATACACAACAAAGAAAGTTAGCAGGTAGGAGGTACCAAAGCGACAAGGTGAAGCAGGAATTTCTGAGAGGATTAATACTTTTAACCACAAATAATTTCTTCTATTCACTCCCAAACCCAACCAGAACCCATCTATAGACATCCTCAATGCATGTATAATCCAATCCTGACTGCCACGTACCCCTCGTGTAAAATAAAACTGGCACGTCTTTTATGCGATAGCTTTGGTAGCCTTTCAGCTCTGAATTATTACTATCATTCTTGATTTTGACCAGAATTGGATTTTGTAGCAGTGGAACTTCCTTCAACGTGTTTCCGAAAAGTTTTATCTTGAAGAGAGAATACAAACTTCTAGCCATCACAAGGACAATTCAGTTCAATGAACATATTAAATCTACCACACCCTATGATATGAGAGGCAAGAAATAGAAGATAACCAAAAACTTTAAATGTAGTATGAAGCCCTTTTCTTGCAGCACATAGTGAAGGGATCCAACCAGAAGCTCTAATACCAATTTCATTCCTCAATCATTCAAAGTTAATAGTGATGGAGCTCACTAATTAATTAAATTCTCACTTAGAAAACAGCTACTATTCTAATGACGACGAACCATAATTGTTATGCCCATTCCAGTGATAATATGCACATTAAAACCTTAAAATTTGTAGTTGTACAGCATGGAGGTTTATGCTAAACTAGAATCCAACCACAACACAAGGTTCTGAGCAGTATCCAACCAATCTAAAAGTTTCTCCTAAATAAACTAATTTGAGAATCCAAATAGTCAACTGATGTGAGTACTACATTGTCACTTCTGACTGATTAGGAATTCCTATGCAAAGTTGAAATGTTCTTTATATGCAGCTAACTATTAATCTATTACCCTGAGAATTGATCTAAGATCTAGAAACTCGGTAGCAGTATTTTCAGAAATCAGCAGTATAGGATGTATTGTATCAGTAATATTAGAAAATTTCTGCAATATTAGGAATATCGGTGCCAATATCATAGGGTCTATATCTGATACCTCAGAATTTGATAAGATATCTGCAATATACATCCATATTGCCAATATTTAAAACCTTGAATAGAAACAATGGCCAGATTGGATCAATGATTCCAAGAGAGTAAAGGTTTCACCTCCTACATGAATAAACATAGATCTTCAACACACTTCGTCTTTCTACAACCAAAATGTAGTCATCTATGGAGCACAGGACTCAAAGTTGACAAAGCGTTACAAAAAAGTTGATTAAGTTATTTTTTTTTTTTTATTTATGATGGGGCAAATGTAATGTCAATCCCATTAGTGTGGGTGGGTGGGTAGATGTATGCACTCGTAATACCGTAAGTCTATCTGTGCATGCATATGCATGCTTATGAATGTACCTGCATATATATGAATCCACTAGATGAGAAAGAAGAGAGGATGAGAAAGTGTTATGGGTTTCTGATCCCCGAGAAGGAAACAGGGATTATTAATGCTAGATATGTGGAATGGATAGACTTCTCTATCTACACTTTCCAATGGTAAATAATTTCCGGAAAAGAGATCAAACAAATGAACTAATACAGTGTTCATGATGGGAAATTAAAATAAGCATTAAATGAGAAATTATGTGAAAAATCAGCAATAAAATGTTTACCTATCCCTGGCACCTCATGGTCATTCACAATTTCGAAGTTCTTATATGTGTAACCCACAAAATTAATATCCTTTGAGGAAAGCATCTGAGGAGCAAAAGAGAAGCCACGGTATAAATAATTACTCAGGAAAATGACAAAACTATTTTGTTGTGTAAATTTAGCTTCTTGCATAATACTTTAAAACAAAAACTAAACTTTATAATGATGATGTAGAAGGGTTAATGAAAGATGTTCATCAAGTGAAATATCCACATTTTGACAACTTAAAGTTGAAATAATATCTGTCAAACTGTTCTCTACCAGTGATACCTAACCAGAGATTTTTGGTTGAGCTTAAGCATGTATTTTTTTCACCATTTGGATAAAAATCATCTCAGAGAGATAATATTACTATTAACGTTAAGCAGTGGCCCAATCCATTCTTATAGAACCATTGATTTCATAATGCTTTGATACAAGTGTGGGAAATTCCTCAATAGACCGATCTTACTATTGCTATGTGTAGCATTAAAGAAAAAGGAAGCGAGGTTCAAATGACTCAAGTCAATGCTAAAACAATACTCAGTATGTTATAAATATTTGCATAGCCAATGATACTTTGCAATAGGTCTTACTACATTATATCCAGTACAGAGATAGATAAAGACAATAAAAACTGGGAGGTGATTATGGACTACCATGAACTTGATGCAATTTTGAATTTTTGGATCTTGGATAGAATTATATAAAATGTATCTATGATCAGAATCTATGGCAGAATTCAAGCATACAAGAGGACCATATTAGGAATGAAAAGGAGATATTTCACCTGGATTGGTGCATCTGCTTGCATGTGTGGCTGGTGGTTGGGGGGTGTGCATGTTGGGAAGGGGGGGATGGGTTTATGTGGTTGGGGAGGTTGTGGATGGCGCTTGTAACGTAAACCGTGAAAGAAAATGATGAGATGGGAAAAGGTTCTACAAGAATTTTTTTAAAGGTTTTAAATAACTCATCACAAACACAGAAATCAAGAACTAGATGTCTGAATACTCCATGTATAAGATACAAGATAAATGGTCAAATGAAAAAAAAAAAAAAACGTATTTTTTGGTTTAGATTGCCATTTGGGTGATTCAAATTGTTAATTAAGTAAATTGTGTTGGAGGCACAGCCGCACAGAAGTTAAGACCAAAATGTTGATCAAAAGGATAGCTCAACTGTCTATTAGTGAATCAAGGTTGAAAAATGGATTAAAACAGGTTAATTCTACACTATCCATTGCTAAATACCATAAACACGTGCTTCAACAAGTTGATAAGTCTCAATATATAATATTACACAAAAGTGAGATGAGTATAATCTAATAACATGGTATAACAAGGGAGAAAGATCTGTTTACCAATGAAAGCCTAACTCGGACTAGTAACTAAATTATTTAGAAAAACCACTCAAAATCACCCTCTGAGTGAATGATCAGAATACTTGGTTAGCCTTTGATTCTAACCAACATGGAAGAACCACATTCAGAATCTACTTTGAAATGCGCCTCAGATGGACAAATACGTTACGCTTGCATTAGGGGTCACTACCCTCTTATCACACTGTCTATCAAGCTAATATAATTTAATGGATAACTGGTATGTTGCATGAATAAAGATAAAATAAGGAAAAAGAAATGGAAGTTATTTTGAGCACAAGAAGAAGAAATCAAACAAGTTTGTTTTTCTATTCAAAGAAAAGATACAGTCACTGGAAGTTGCATATTTTACCTTTCTCCAGGGGCCTGATCTTGATGAAGTTTGAACATGGTGTTCAGACTGCAACCATGCATGCACAAATAAAGTCAGAAGTAGTAAATGATGGATCTTCTACTCTACTAGCAAGTAAACCAATTTATCTACATTCATACCACATCAAACTTTTCAAAATTTTGAGTATCCAATTCATCCTTCACTTCAGGTATAAATGCAGCCTCCATTTGATATAATTTGTCCCATTGGACACCGTCAAACCAAGTATGGTCCTACATTGACAGAGTACAACTATTGAAGAGATTTTAACATGTAACAAACATTAAGAACATTAAGACCAGAAGTTGGTCTGAAAAAGAAAACCTTTATTTCATCAGCACCATCTGTGCCAAGTCTCTGGTCAACGTTGCATAAAAGTCTACTGATCAGATCTTTAGCTTCTGGAGTCAACCTAGCTTCTTCAGGAAATTTCAAATGCGTTCTCCAATTTACTATCTGTATGAATCAAGCAAAAAGAACCAACAAACTGAACTTTTGAATGAAAGTAAGTGAGTTACAAAGTAAAAGAAAGTTTTTACACAGTATCATCTAAGACAATATATATTTACTGGATGAATCAATGCTCTGAGGCAACTGCAACCATCAATAACTAATATAAATTTTGTGTCACAAAAAAGAAAAACTACTATAAATAATGTATAGTACTGTGACTGTGATAAGGTACCGAGAGAGGTGCTATGGGGGACATTGATGAAGAAGGAAGTTCTCATCAAGTATTTTGCCATAACTCCGACGATGGAATAGTAGTAAATATAGAGAATGTCAAAATTTGTAGCGGCCTAACAACTGATTTTTTATCACAATTAAATTGTATAAAGGATCTGCATTGAGTCCACACTTATTTGTTGATAAATTAGGCTATTAAAGTTATTTAGGATGAAATATCTTGATGTATATATTTACTGATAATTTTGTCTTAGTCAATTAGACGAGATCATGGGTAAATACCAATTTGAAGCTATGGAGGCAAATACTAGAATCCCGAACGTTTAGATTGAGTAGATTCAAAATAGAGTATATTAAGTGCAAATTTAGTAAACGAAAACCCGAGACTATAGTGTTCTAACACTAAACAAGTTAGAGATACAAATGAGTAATCAATTTAGGTACTTGGGTTTTATTATTCAAAACAAAAGGGAGCTTGAAAACGATATCAACTATGGAATCCAAGCTGACTGGTTGAAATTGAGAAGCGCAATAAGAGTTTTACGCGATCGTAACATTCTGTTAAGGTTGAAGAAATTTTATTGTAAAACTGTTATTAGACCAACTTAGTAAATAGCAGGAAATGTTGGACTATAAGATGTCATTTACAGAAAATAAGTATAGCAGATATGCACATACCTTGTTCGATATGAGATAATACTAAGAGAGATAAAGTGAAAAATGAAGATATTCATGCTAAAGTAGTGCTAAACAATAGAAAAATGCAAGAGAAATTCTAAAGGAATGAACAAGGCTATGTATGCCGACGCAGATAAATCCTTCAACACGTGCAGATAAGTCCTTCAACTGGCAAAGTTACTTTCTTCAGCCTGAAAAGCTAAGCATTCAGCCGACACAACAAATCATCTGCACTAGCAAAGGAGCAATTAATTATGCTGATGCAGCAAATTATTTGCGTCAACAAATGAGCAATCAATTGCGCCAATGCTAAAGTTGTCAAATCAAGGTATGTATAGTGTATCGTTATCACTTTGTATCGTATGACATATCGTGTCATAAAATACATTCATAAACATATAATATGTAAGTAATAAGCACATAACTATATATAATATAACAAATATATGAGCAAATTTAAAGCATAAGTAAACAAATAACTAAAGAAAAATACTAAGGCCGGTAATATGTTAAATATAAGTCAATAGTTATGTGTAAACATGTGAATAACATTCTAAGTGTGATTATTATGAGGTCATTAATAAAAATTATACTACAATGATAATTATTTGAAAATAACATTCATCTTCAACATTTTGCTCCGCACAGCCCCTCCTTTAATATACTCATATTTTCCTTTCTTTTTCCTTATTTATTGTTTACAATTGCATTCAAATTTATTGATCTTATAAATAATTATAAAATATTTATTAAAGACTAATTTAGGAATAAACAACTAATTGATAAATTATCTTCCTTTTCTTTTTAGTAGATCCATCGTTTCTCCTTCAACTTAAAACACGCATTGAAATCCATCCAATCAACACCTTTCACTATGTGAATTTATTAGTTCTCATCAATCTATTCATAATCAAGTTTTATATCTAACAGTCAAATTAAATCATATATTTCTCCAATCTCTTCATTATTTTGTTATCTTAGTTTCAGTTGTATATTATTTTTACAAAAAATAAAATATTTAGCATAAGTTCGTTATCCCTCTAAAAATACAAAACAAGCAAATTTAATATCAATTAATCATCTTATATATATATATATATATATATATATATATATATATATATATATATATATATATATATATATATATATATATATATATATATATATATATATATATATATAATCATCCTGATGAACTTTTATTTTAATTTCATCATCTCAAATCTACACAAATTCTTCACTTTATCAGGATTTTATTGTATAATGAGTAAGCTCTTTAAATACTTGAATCGAGAATTATTAACTAAATAATATATATTGACTATAAATCAATAATATACCTCTTTCGGTGATTTATTTAAATGTTTTTATCAACTAAAATAAGTATTTTGAACTTTGATGTCATATGTTGCTAAATTAAAACATTTGTTCAGAATTTGTATTCCGTACTTAACTCAAAAGATTTGTTTGAAGGAGTTTGAAATCTATTTATTATCCAAATCAACGTATCATAACATATCGCATATCATAAAATGTGTATCGTACATCACAAGATACGCTAACTTTATTGTAAGATGCATAACCCAATAACATCGCAGATAAGATACGTATTGATTTTCTTACACGTCGTACCGTATTGTAAGATATGTGTCACATATTGTAGAATATTGACAACTATGGCCAACGCAACAAATCATCTACGTCGACAAAAAGGTGATTAACTGTGCCGACAGAAAGGTAATTAACTATGCCAGTGCAACTAATTATCTGCACCGGCAAAGAAGAGTCATCTACACAATGAAGCTCAAAATCAAGTGTCCTTATCGACTAAGCAGTTATAACTCTAAAGACTTCAAATGAGGCATGGTCTTCACGAGCCAGTTACAACTTTCCCAATTGTAAATACATTTCAAGGCATCCAAGTAGGGAACTTCAAACTTCAAGTAGTCTAAAAAAAAATCTAAAAATTATTGGATCATCAACGAAAATCAAAAGGATCGTTCTGATCATGTCTCTACTATCACAACTCTTCAGAAGTTCTACTGTAATCTCGAGGATTTATAAAAAGAGATTTCTTTCTTATTAAATTTGTTAGTTTTCTCGCAAGCTTCATTCTCGAGGATTAGCTTCAATTTGTTAGTTTTCTCGTAAGCTTCATCCTCTAATGTTGCTTCTCATGAAAGAAACTAGTATAGTCCCATAGAAGAGAAGATGTAAGGAAAATATCTATAACGGTTTGATCAAGTGGGACGTAAATATACAATACACCAGTTTGACAAGTGTAGCTTATCAACATAAAACAAGTTAAAAGAGCAAAGGGATAACCGAAGAAAACATATATAGAAGAAAAAATGCATAGAAGTAATATGAAAAGATATAGATGTAAAAAGTTAAATGAAAACATATTGCTCTTAAGAATGAGTGGATAAGGACCATCATATGATCGATCCAACTTGATTCTCTTATGGCATATGTAGCCTACCCCAAATATTTAAGATAAAAACCTTAGTTGTTGTATAGTACTGTTGATGATTGTGCCCCTTGCCCTTGAGCACAATAAATGGGTCATTATTTGAGCACAATTACCTATTGATGCAGTCTTCACTAATTTGCACAAATTCTCTTTTATGTGATTACACTATACTATAGATGCTTTATTCCAAACTTCATATAATCTTGTGCAAAATCTTGAAGTCAATGGTATTTACAGACCTGCTTAAAGAATATCAGTTTAATAGTTGACTCAAACTAAATGTTGTTTGAAAATAATAGTTAATGAGCATGTAAAACAAAGTCATTGATCCCAGGGATAGTTGTCTGCAGATTTGTCAGCCAACAGTCACCATATTAGATTGACATGCCCCATCCCAGTTGAATTCATAAGTAAACAATTTAACGGGGATACAACCTTATGTGCACTTTCATATTCAAATAATGAAATGCTTAAGTGCCTAACACGGTCATAATAGTTCCTTTTCTACTGAAAGATATGTCTGCGTTTGCTTTTAAGGGTGCACAAATTCACCCAACAAGAAGGCCTATGAACCTCTTTCAAAACTGAAAAAGAAAAAGTCATCCAATAGAAATGAAAATTTGAAGGACAAAGGTACAATTTTCAGATTTTACCCATCTATAAATCATTAATTTTATGTTGTACGCAAAAATCTACCCAAGGTACATAGGTACATTAGGTTGGCCATAATCAGAAGACATTTGAAGAACAGTATATACTAGTTGCAGGCAGTGCTAAGAAATTATGATTATTTTCTACAGAAATATGAGCAAATAGTCTTGAGCAAGTATTTTTCTTTACGATCTTTGAGGCAGTTGATGGAGAAGAGGAAGGTCGAAAATAGGTTATCTTTGCTTAATCATATCAAGGTTAACAACATATCCTTATTTCCTGCCTCCCCTCCCTTCCATATTTATGTCTATATGTATGCACGCACTATAACAATAACAGCAGCAACAACAACAATATACTGGGGATGTGAGTGAATTGCAAACCCTTCTCCCATGTCATCTTCTCACTTATCAACTCCTTTGAAATTTTTGGTTCAGTAAAGCTCCTCTCCTGCTTCATGAAAACTGGGTTTGCCTACTATACACACTGTTATTCGCTTTATCCTCCTAAGCTTGAGGTAGAAGCATAAAAATAATGCAGTCATGCCATACGATGATACTTGTGCATTTTCTGGCATGGTCATTGACCTCAACACCATCTTCAATGTGGAAGTAGAGTAGGACAAATGCAAGTACTTCTTCACAAAGCTGCATGGAATTGCCTAGAGGTAGAGTAGTGCTTTATGCTATTCTGTTTTACTCGAAAACAATACTTAAAATACTAAACTTATATATTTGGTGAAAAAAAATATATAAAATTATAAAATACTGGACTTGTAAACAAACATTACCAGGTTTATTGTGATGCTACAAAAGTATTGCTTAGTACAGCCTTTTTGTTTACTCAACTGACTATAAACTGTAATCTCTTAAAGCAATTTTATTACTATTTAATTTCAATGAACTTTTTACCAGGTTATGACAGTTTAAGTTTGAACAGTCCATGGCAGACTGAAAGATGTTAGAAACCTCGGTGTTGAATGTCATACGGACATGCAAGCTGGTAGAATCTTGTGAAGATAACAATAAATTAGAGAGTCATGAGGAAAAAGTGCACGGAGAAAGAACAGCATTCCAATTGATGACATATACACAAAATGAGCATTGGGTATCTAGGGTGCTTGATATGGAACTTTTAGTTGCAAATAAAGAAGTTCGGATTTCAATTACCTTCCTGCATGTTGTCATTGGTTCATCAGAATAGAAAGGAGGATAACCCACAAGCATTTCATACATGATAGCGCCAAGTGACCACCTATACCAGAGAAACATTTATCTATAAATTTGTGCCAAGGAGTACTGAAAACGAATGCCAAGACCAATATTTACCAATCACATTCCATCCCATAACCCTTCTTCAGCAATACCTCAGGAGCAATATAGTCAGGAGTGCCAACTGTAGAGTAGGCCTGCAAATTTTTACAGGACAACAGGCTCAGGCAAACAGGAACTGGAGTTCTAAAATAATTACATTACAGAAGCACATATATATGTAATTACATCATACATAATGTAACTTTTAAAAGCATATCTATCTATACACCATTACTGACAAGCTCAATAGCACATGCACATCTCTAAACAAGATAAATAAGAAGATTATATATGCACACAGATATTTGTGATTACATGAAAAACATAAATGATAGGTTTTAAATTATGCATGCATAAACAGAACAGGAAATATTTTTATTTCAATCAATACCAGTCAGACCACCTATTACTGCAGTATAATCAATTAAAGACAAGATAAGCATGATGCATAGTATTATTCGGAAAATGGTTAAACGGTATTAGATTGTCATTACCAATGTTCTTCTGTTCTTTTGCCAGTGTTGTAGCTGCTCCTGTTGTGAACGGTTTGGCGGAGCAGGCTTTCCATCATTTTGTAGTGCCTCATTATCATTCTTTCCTTGTGGTTCATTCAAATTAGGAAAGTTACTGCAGTCTAATGGTTTACATAATCCAAAATCTGAGAGCTTTAGGTGACCGTATCTGTCTAGTAACAGATTGTCAGGCTTGATATCTCTGTAACATCGGAAGACCATCAATGTTTGTAATCAAAGAAACAAGGAAAGTAAACAATCCGTTACTTGTTTGACAAACCTATGAATATAGTTGTGTTTGTGAATGGATTCGATGGCAAGGACTGCCTCGCCGATGTAGAATTTAGCCTCATCCTCGGTCAGTGTATCCTTCCGCATGAGCAAAGTCATCATGTCCCCACCAGGTAGGTACTCCATAATAAGGTACAAGAACTCATTATCTTGAAAAGAACAATAAAGCTTCACAATGCAGTTGCTGTCAACCTCAGCAAGAAGATTCCTTTCAGCTCTGACATGCTCCACTTGGCCTCGACGTAGCATCTCAGATTTTTTAAGTTTCTTCATTGCATATACGTTACCAGTTGTCTTCTCCCTACAGACCCTGACCTGCACTACAGAATCAAGATAGATTAAAAGCTTAACATCAATATAAAAGTAACATATGTTGATAAATACAAAGCAGGAGTCAGGCAACAATTAAACAGTTACAGATCATAAAGCAGGCACCATAAGCATATAATTATCACTGCCATTATGAACACATTCACAAGGGAAACACCATCAAACTCACACAATATATTTCCTGGTAAGATGAGAATGAATAGCTCTCCAAGAGATCCATCTTGAACATAGTAAAAATCTCAATAACATCAAAATAATTGACAACCTCAGTACAGTAGAAACCCTAGTTTACATCAGAAAAGATACACCTAGGAAACCCATCTGTTTTTTTTTTTTTTTTAACTGCAGATGGATAAACAAATAACATGATCTGCAAAACCGACCTCCATTTACATCCCATCTTTTCACATATCAGTTAATATACTGTATTTTGGTTTTGCAGTTAAAAAAACAATAAATTGAAGTATATTAACTGCAGATGGATGTAAATGGAGGAATTCCACAACGAATGAGACCAAACATTAGAGAATAAACAAATAACAATGAGATCAGAACAAAAAAGCAGGGAACCCAAGAAAATAGTAAATAATATTTATTGATCTAACATTCACTTAGGAATTAAATAATCAAGAATGTAGTAACCTTTAATGTGTCCTGCAAAACAGGAAATTGCTTTATGATGATGAATAAGGATGAAGACCCAAAAAAGGACAGGAAACCTTTTAATTATATCGTATGGTAAAGAATTAATTTTCTTTTTATAGTAGCACCAAGAAAAATAATGAAATTTTCCAATTATAAGTGCAAAATAATTATAATAACTAACTGAGCTCCTGTAAAATTAATGACAATGACTGGATATGTCTAACTGAATTGCAGAAATATTGAAAGGAGGTATTTTCTGATCATCCAAGTTATAAGAAATAAATAGATAGAATAACTATGTTTTATTCTCAGCCTAAGATTTAACATATCTGACCTACGAAAGAAAATATAAATTCTAATAACCAAGTTTGTGAAGGTAGAAGTTCTTGAAACTGATCCACCATCCAAGTTCAGAGTGGTGCATTGCTCATCACTCATCATAGTCCACCAGCTGGCCTTAGCATATTGGTAGGTCTAAGTTTTTCTTAGAATAATCCACCAGATTGGTGGGGTGGGGGATGGGTGTTGCACAGAAAAACAATTAACTGCAGCTATGGAAGAAAACAAACTCTCTAATTGATCTTGCTTATCTGGATATTATCATTTGTATAGCCTTATAGCAGTCGAAAGGAGAGATGCAGAAATTCAAGTAAAAACCCAAATCTTACCAGGATTTAGGAGGACTAGGTGAGAAAGTAAAAAGAAATGGAGGGAGTGACAAATAGAAGAGAGCAGAAATGAATGCTTTTCTTTTGTTTTCTCTTGTTTTGTTTTTTTCTTTTTTTTGTATTGTTTTGGTTTGGGGACGGAAGCGGGGTAGGAGAAGGATTTGACCGTTTTTTTTTTTTTCTTTTCTTCTTTTTTTTTTTTTTTTTTTTTTTTAAAGAATGAGACAAACAGAAGACAGAAAGGCTTGCTAGTTTCTAGCATTTTCTGAGTAAGGCTGTTCATTAAGGAAGTAGAAATATCCCACGACACATGGGTTCTAGCTGAAAGAAAAATCACATTCATGAGTTTTACTTAAGCATTCTTGAACAGTTACTCTTTGTGTTACATGTTCTTTGTTTAGCATAACAAGTCATTACAACTCATCATCATCAACATCATGATGGCCTTTTCTTTTTCCCCTTGAACTGGGTTCCAGTATGGAACAAGGCTCCATGAAAAATTAGATAAAATTTTACAGCTGGCTATTAACTTGACATCAGCCCTCTCTTTATTAGGGCCAAAAATGAGGCTTGCCATAATTCCAGAGACAAATTAGCTTGCTACAAGTCCAAAATTTCGAATTGGCATTCTCAAAATTAAATTCCCCTAGTCTAGGACAAAACGCACTTGAGGGGGGGCAATGATCTGCTGCAGGAAGTTGCAAGCAACTCAGAGGAATGGATCAGCCAAGAGCCAAAGAGCACACATTTCATTAAATCATTACACCAGGCCTAATAAAGTACCCTCAGTTTGGGATATTTTTCCTCCTCAAAAGCCTATGGGTTTTAGATTTGACAAATCGAAGCATGCAAGAAGTAATCAAAGGAATCCTTCGGTGGCAGAAGAAAATAAAGGAAAGAAATAATGACCATAGGTGTGTTCCAATCTGAAGTAACTCTTTATCAGAAAATGTCTATGCATCTTTGTTAGTGTAGTTTGATAATGGAAGTTGCATTTATAGAGATATAATGATATAAACGTGCGTGCACAAACCCACTACACAGTTAAAACATAAAAATATCCACCCCCCCCCCCCCCCCCCAAACAAAACAAAAAAAACACACGAAATGGAACATGCACCTACCAAAGCACACGCATTTCTACATGCAAGATGATGTGACTATGTCAAGGAAAGGAAAGCCTGAATTCTGCATAAATAGATGAAAAGTGACTTATCCATGTTTCTTCTTTCTTCTAAGTGTTTTCTATGATATAAAGATGTCAATGCACAACTGCATGGCAAGTAACTTAGAAACCAACTTTTAATATGCGAAGTAGACAGAAAAAAACATAACTCCAACAGCAGAATTTGCTCCATCAGATGAGTATTTGCAGGTTGAATCCCGTAGGTGTCAGGTGCCTAAGAAAACATACAGACAGGCAGAAAGACGTACGAATATAAAGAAGTCCAACATTTACAACATTTAACATTTTAACAGATCACACCATATAGATGAAGAAATTCCCACCATAGAACTGCAATCTAATAATATTTAATCTAAAACACTGATAAATTCTATTTCAGTTTATTTTATCTTGTTTACCAATAAATATAAAATATTTCAATATGCATCAACTTTTAGAGGAGATAACATAAATTGAACACAAAGTTATTAGTATTAGAAGCCAAGAAGACCGAAACTTGATAGCTACACAAGAATAAAAGTGTGAAAAAACTGGTGTAGAAAATATACCTCACCAAATGCACCCTTTCCTATCATCGTCAGTAAGTCAAAATCTTCAACCCCCATCTTATGTCTCTGAATGCGCATATATTCAGTTTCCTTTTTCTCCAAATGCTTGAGAATATTATTCTGCTCTTCTTCAGACACATCAGCATCAGCTAACTCCTTTTCCAGATTGTTTCGTCTGTTGCCAAATATATATAACTTTTTAATTGTATAGAGACTTAACAGTATAACATATTCTATATGTGCTGATTAGGTAATATCAAGGAAACCTATACAGAAAAAACTGGTAAATAAGCTTACAAGAATATAGATAAAAACTACTCGCACAGGCCAAATGGATTGGACCAAAATCAGTAGGCACAAGGTAGGATGGATTCTAAGAGAAATTTATACAGCTAAAATTAAAATGGAACCAGTCTCCAAGCACATCCTTGTGCCTCAAAAATAAACTAGAACATCCATTAGGACCTTTTTGCACGAAATTCTGAGCAGGAGTTTATATTTTATACGGTTGAGCATCTATTTGAGATCAATGTTCATATTACAAGCCAAACAAAAATGTTGGGAGGTTAAAAAAACATCAGCTGTCTAAGTTAGCACATTTCCAACTGACAACTGTAAATGTAACTGATTATAGCTTGCACTGTGTTTCCCTTCCATGTTGATCATGTTTAATTGACATTAATCATCATCATTCACCTGTATCACGTATCATCTATGCTGCGCTACCTTGAAGTTCTCCAATTCCAACACTTATGCTCCTAAAAAAAAAAACCCATTTATACAAAATTTGACCTGAATCCTTAGCACATCTTAGGCAGCTTTTGTATACATGTGAGGACAGTTTAGCAGGATGGTTTTAAAGGAATAAGATTCAAATGTTTTGACAAAAGCAAATCTAAATCTAAAAGGGATAGAAACACTCGAGCCAGATGGTGACTATACAAGAGGATACAGACAATTGAAGGGATGAAGCTGTGCTAATTGCATGTCAATGATCAAGGCCCTGTCCCCAAACCTGTATGCACAGACTATGATAAGAGAGAAAAAGTCCCTAGAGTGTAACATTTAACAGGGTTCTCTCTTCTAATTCCAATCGAATGCAGCTCTTCTATATAAACACATTAAAGCTCCCACATTAAAAATGCCATAGACATAATTATCAAGCCTTTCCCCAGCTGTTGAGGATTAGTCTGCCCACTAAAGTGTCGCTCAGCCATATGCCAGCATATATTTCAGCCTCCCATTCTTAAGCTCTTCAACAGTTGGTAATTCATCTATTTACATGATATCCAGATGGTAATTCCATCAGCATTTGAAACTCACAGCGTACGTACACTCAGCAATTATAACTTATTAACTGGAAATAAAGTTTTCAGCCAGTTCTCTTTTACATAATCACCCAAACAATATAGTGAAAACACAAGGACTTCTCGGAGTCACAGGAACTATAATATCCCCTTCATGCTTATTACTGCTCGAACAAATCTGAACTACATGAGAAAGAAGAAAAGGCCAAAATTTATATCCATCATCCACTTTATATCCAACATCTTGCATCTACAGGTTAATGCCTTAATTTTAGTATGTCTACCAATCTATTATGCCATGAGATTTTCTTCATTTTCATCAAATGATATGAGACTATGAGTTCCATACCAGTGTTCTTCCACGTAAAAACTCCTGCTAGTTATATTGAATATCCTCCTATGTTGAAAATAATTCACACAGGATTCTTTCAATATGTATGGAGGAGACAAATGAGAACAGGATAGTTTTAGGATAGCCCCTTACACACACACGATAAGTGATAACAAGAGTCCAAGACCATAAAATCATTTAACTAATTGTATCTGGATCAGCATAAATAGCAGCTTACAGAACTAAAAGAATGATTACTCATGGTTGATGAGAAGAATCTATAACCAATCTCTATCATTATCTTAATAATTAAATCTAAAGACCTTCAGTAATCACATGTGCAGCTCTTCTAACTGAGCTATTGCAATTTGGACAATTCTTCCTTGAGTAATTGATAGCATGAAAACCATAACTGTGAAACTGGTCAAGAAACCTTCAGTACATCAACCCACGGAAGTTGTCCAGCTACCATTTCTCTGGTTTATAAGTGTAATAGCTAAAAAATGAGGCATGCTAGGGAAAGAAATTAGGAAATGAATTTGGATGTTAAGGTTAACAATGATGACCCATCATCAGAATCATAAGGGATAGTGAGTCTGCAAATATTCATGTCTGCACAATATTGCCTGGAACTTGTTATCAGCAACTAGTTAGCTTAATAACTCAACGAATGATGCAGTAAAACTATGAGCTTTTAAGTATAAAAATATGCCTTAACGCATTACTTAATGGATGCTTACAAAATAACACATTCGACCAGTCATTTATTAGGCCATGAAAATCCCATGACTTCCCAGCTATAATCTCTCCTAATTTGTTGTAGATTTCCCTTAGCTATATTTTAACAACTTTAACACCAAAATCATGAACATAAGTTTAGGTTACTCCTGAGTTAAGAAAGCTCGACATTTCTGTTTAAAAAAAAAATCAAGAGACCAGGTTCATATATTCCTCTTGAGGTTTAAGTCATCATAGTTTATCTACATAAGAGCCATGATCTGAATTTGTTTGGGAGGAAAAATTGTTTCAGAAGTATTTAAGTACTATAAAAATCAATATTACGTCAGAAACGCTAACTAGATAGGTTCTAATGAAAAAATAACAAAGTATGTTGATTGTGTTTCAGTTGGATATTTGCCATCACAACTATTGGCTTACTAAAATATGAATGTCCCACTTATTAAAATAGACACATTGTGCTTAATGAGGTACCTAGGATACTACTGCAACAGGCGAAGCATCACAGTAAAAATTTCTTGCCAGATTCCCAACTACTCCACTAGTTCTTATCAACTATCTGACTTTGTTATCATAAATCATGCTTGAATCGATTAGTGAGGTAATATTGAGTGCAATGGTTTTCATAGTTCCTCAATAAGTTTATACTGTTAATGTGCTAACATGTGAGATATCTACTAGTACGGAAAGTGTAGTATCCTAATATTTTCGAGATCTCAGAGGTGACACCTCTACAATCTCACTATCATCATCTCCCGATCTCCAAAACCTATTCTCAGCTGCCAACTAATCAAAAGTTAATTTTTCGCACTTTTTGCTCTAAAATACAACTAAAACGTTAAACACAACTGGTTAAGACTCGGAAGTGTTGCCATGATGCATTTATTGCTAACATGTGAGACATCTACAAGTGTGGAAAGTGTAACATCCTAAAGATTTTTTAGATTGCATAGGTGACACTCCTCCAATCTCACTACCATCACATCCCTTTCTCCGGAACCCATTTCTTAGCTGCCAGCTAATCTACACTTTTTGCTCTAAAAGACAACTAAAATACTTCAATTTTCATGATATATACAACATGCACGGTCATGCTGTATGGCAACACTTATACGTCTTAACTAGTGTCTTCTAACGTTTTCTATGAAAAGAAATAAGCAAAAGATGAAATTCATTAATGTTGAATCCATGTGATACAACTTTAGACACTACATTTACCTGATTAAATTTTCTTTACAACAACAATACCTAAAATCGCATATAATATAACGAACAAATTATTCAAGCAATCTATAAATCATTTCATAACAACGAATAAAGTAAATTTATATTTTTTAAAAAAAAAAACTTTTACCTCTCCTTGCGTTCCTGCAAATTCTTCATCTGCTCCTTGTAGTGGTTCTCAATATACTGCTTCGCAGCAGCCACTCTATGCTTAGTAGCAGATGAAGGCGCCTCGTCCCCCATCGGGGGCTTCACACCCTCCTTTCCCTCCTCCCTCTTCTTGCTGCTCGCGGACTTATCTCGGGGCTGAAACTTGTTGAACCAGCTCTTGGCTGAATCCATCACCCTGTAATCAACCCAAAAATGCCCCAATCTCCTGCCTTCAGGTCTCAAACAACATAAAGATTCAACCTTTACTCCATTATCGCTGTCAAGCAATCAGGGATATCCAACGACGAAACCCTAATCCAGAAGGACAAAAAGGGAAAACACACCAAATTCCGGTCAGAGACGGAGGACAGAGGATCCATTGAGGACGACAACTCTCCACGAAAGCGGAGGACAAGAGGCGGGCATTGGAATCATAAATTTGGGGGATTTGTTGGGGGATTTGAGGAGAGAACGGAGAGGGATTCGGATGACCGCTGAAAGGGATTTCGGTTAATTGGAGAATAATTATGATTTATTATTATTAGTAATTTATGCAGAAAATGAGAGCAAAATTGAAATTTCTCTTTTTCTTTTTAAAAAGAACCCTAGAATTAGAAATTGGAGAGGGTTAGCGTCGCTCACCGAAGAGAGCGCCATTTTCGCTCCGCTGCTTCAAAGCAACGGCCAGTGCGTTGGATCCCTCTTCTTTAAATTTAATCCTTTTAAATATTAAAATTAAAGTAGCTGTAGGCAGTTTCTAAATGAGCATGCTATTTTTCCTAGTGTATCTTTGGTTCGAACGGCCTATACAGTACTTAAGTGGGCTCATTCGGAAAAAAAGGTGTTCTCTTTAGAAACTCCCCACATGAGCACACCTTTTTTCCTAATGAGTCACTTTATAAGTGTCACTATTGAGGATTAATTTCAGATAGGCCCCTAAACATGTGAATTTTGAAGATCTGAGGAGTATATTTTGCAGATATCACTATTATTTTATATTATTTCATTTCTTTAACTTTTTTGCTTCTTAATAAAGACAAAACTTGAGAAACAGAAAATTATGAAGAAATGGAAATAACATGAAATTAAAACATGGGGCAAGAGATGTTTTATATTATATTGGTAGGGATCATAAATGATCTAATAGAAACTTAAACTCATTAAATTTGCAGTTAGAGATATTTTTGATATGAGTTATGGTATAATGCAATCTCGTGATTTTTTTTTCCTAGCAAAAAAAAAAAAAAAAAACGTGAACAATTTTTCATATTCTTGTGTGTTTGATTACCTTTTTTTAACATACACATAGCATTCATTCATATCTTAACTTCTAAGTTATCTAGATGGGTGACTAATACAAATTAAATATCTTTATCACTCTATAAAAGTATTAATCTCGATATTTTCAACAACCTAACGTTTCTATTTCAAGATTCTCAGTCTCTATGGTTTCTACTTAGTTTCAAATTAATAACATAGGATAATTAATAATTTTATTTGGTAACTTTTGCTAGATAAATATGCATTATGAGTGAACTTAAATATGTATGATTTAAATTTGAGAAATATTTAACAATGTTTCAATTATGGTTTATCTAAAATTTCTATCTGTCATAATGTATTTGAATTCAATTTTTTATTAATATCCTACTCAGGAGACATTGGTTTCTGATAGAGTTCGAATTCTTAATACTCCTAAGTTTTCATGTTTGAATGCTCATTCACTTCTAATTGGTTTCGGTTTCCATTAAATTTCGATTGAGTTTCAACAAAAGAAACATAACAAGTGATCTAAAATAAAAATGATTGGATAACAAACTAGGAATATTTGTACCCAATTGTCTTTTAAAATTCCTTCGAATATATATATATATATATATATATATATATATATATATACACATTTTCACCACAGAACTTCTTTTTAGCACGAAACATTAATAAGCATTCAAAAAAGCCATTAGATTAAGGAAATATTTAGACTGCAATTCTATAGTTATTTACAAGTGAAATCATTACCAAATTATATTTGGTTTCTTTCCATGTAATGTAAGTACAAGTATATACAAAAATATGTTCTTGTATATGTATAACTACAATTAACTTTGATTTCATCCAAAAACATTTCTAAATGAGCACACCACTTGGCATAGTGAACACATTTATTAATGAGTCGGGGATTAGATTTCAAACGGATTTTCAAACCAATTGGGACATGGTTAGTAGACTGATCCCAAGTAAGACAAAAAAACACTATAAAAAAGAAAATGACAAATTTGTAATATTTTACAGCTGGGTAGCTGCTCACTTCGTCAAGTGTGTGCTCAACTAGGAATCCCCACGGATGGGTATATATTCCCAAGCTGGAAGGGCATTGGATTCAAAATTTATCCTGTAAGCTGTTGCTCCTGTTGGGGGAGACAGCTGGATCATAATACAACGGCCCAAACTTGGGAATTAATCCGCACCGATCACTCAAAGCATCACATCAATTCAACGGCCCCCATTGAATCAGTGGGAATCTCCTCCTGTGGGCCCCAGCCCCTCACCAGCCCGAGGCCCAGGTTTCTGGTGGGCCCAAGCGAAGCTTCCCTTCTGTTGAGCCCGAGCCACGATAGCTGATCCTGGATCACAATTCGACTTCATTTAACTGTTGGGCCTCGAACAGGCAACATGCTCCCCTACTTGCTGACGTGTCCGTGCTGTCCGGATAATGATGGGCTTTTATGAAACCCAACATGTTGGAAAGCCCAGCTGTCCGGCGGAGATGGAGGCAATAATGAGACACGCGGCAGCACGAGGCGCTTGTCTCCTCTGCTTTAAAATAAAATTAAGAAAAGAATCCGAATTAATTAAGCGATCCTTATTTACTTATTTTTGTGTTCCCTTCTTCGAATATTCCTCGGGAAAAGAGATTCCTTTTTGGCAATCTAGCTGTAAGGGAGAAGATGAGGAGGATCAGATGCGGAATTAGCTAATCTTGACCGTCCATTTTAACAATAAAGGAACGGCTCAGATCTCGAAAGCGATCCTGCTTTATTTTAATTTTTTTTTTTTCGGACATTTAAGCCCATGACAGGCCCAGTAGGGGGTCTTCGTCTGTATACGCCCTGAACAAGAAAGCCCGTGGGCCCTCTCCTGGTGTTTAACTCAAGGTTTTTATGTTTTCAATTTTGAGATGGCCACAGTTTCCTGCTGTTGCCACCGTCTCCTAACAGAGACCCAAGTTTGATCAATGGCAGTATCTGTATCTTGAAGCCAGGTATATCATCGCACCAGGAGAAAATGAAGACTATCGTTGTGGTCAACCGACTAAGTTGAGATCAAATCCTTCAACATTCGATTTCCTTAGCCTGCTCGCTCTTCTTAGGAGCACAGCCAACTGGACTGGTCACCAGCTGCAATCAAATCCGCAATAATAACCACAGCAACAACAATAACAACAACTAAATCTTTTATTCCAAGTATTTGGAGTAGGCTATATGAACCAAAAAAGAATCACGTCGGATCGATCACTTTGATAGTCTCTCTCCATTTATTTCTACCAAGTAATATCTCCTCATTTAAATCTCTATAATACATGTTTTTTCATATCAGCTCCATCCATATTTTCTTCGGTTTTTCCTTCGTTTTTTTAACTTGTCTTACATTGATAAACTCACTTTGTCGAACTGGTGTATTTGTAGGTCTACGTTGCCCATGACCAAACCATCGTAAGCGATTTTCTCGCATCTTCTCATCGATGGGAGCTACACCTAGTTTAGCACGATTATATTCATTTCTCATTTTTATCTCTCCTAGTGTTGTCTCGTATCCAGTGGAACATACGCATATCTGTTGCACTTATTTTCTGTGAATGATGTTTCTTTATAGCCCAGCATTCCGTACCATATAATAAAGCTGGCCTAATAGTAGTCCTATAAAATTTTTCTTTCAGTTTTAAGGTAATGTTACAGTCACATAAAACTCCCATTGCACTCCTCCATTTCAACCAACCAGCTTGTATAAGGTTCCTGAAAAAGTGAAATTCTTCTTACACAATTTCATTAGAAATCGCCTCCCTACTCGTACTCCCTGCAGTGTCACAGGATACTCTTCTCTCTATCATCCAAAGAAATCATTTTGACATTCCTATCAAGTTTATCACCATTAAGTGATTCTACAACGTGTAGGCCGAAATGAATCAAAAATCATTGCAGAAGGTATTCATCCTATCATAACCATTATGTGCTCTGTCTGGCTAGCAAATATATTTGCTAATTCTATCGTTCGTGCATGGGGATCAATATCATTTAACTAAATATCAACATAGCATATTTTATGTAAAATATATCTTCATAAGTCAACTTCTTCTTCTTCTTCTTCTACCCATTAGAAAGACTATAACAATGGTACAAGTATGCAGGTACCCAATGCTTTCTATGTCCTCCTTGCTACTAGATAGATGCAGAGTTATCTGAACCAACTCGACCTCAGAAATTATCTTGCAGGTTCATTGTTTCATCATTTGCCGTATTTTTTAGCAATGGCGGAATCAGCTACAGGTTCGATCAAAGATTCAGGAAATTAAAGAAAAAGGTATATATAATGTCAACTTTTCATCAAGTAGGTTCGTAAGGGTATCAGATTTCAAAATAATACAATCACTACACAAATAAGAATGCAAGCCTACTACACAAGAGGAACACAAGAATTAACGTGGTTCGGCCGACCAAGTTCAACCTACATCCACGGGAGCAACGAGAGAAATATTCACTATGAGAAAAATAGGTTACAAGAAGAGATCCAAGTATCTCTCTACCTCTCGCATCTCTCATAATAATATAAAAATCTCTCTAAGCCAAAATTGCTCTCCAATTGCTCTACTCTCTCGTATCACATATAAGACATATATATAGTGTTCATATCATAATCCCATTAGAATAATAATATCACATCTAATTGGTGTTTCAATCTAATTAAAACTCTGGTCTTCTAACCCAAGTCCAACTGGGACTCCTTGTGATTCTTGATCACATCTGGATACTCAACGGATGCGAGACACAATGGCTGGCTACATAGTAGAAAAGCCTGAGATACTACAAACAATATAATTCACTCGGGTACACCAAAATGTCTGGACTAATTGTAAAGATTCGATGGCATCACCTTATTTATAATAAAAGAACGAAAGAAATGTAAGACTGCAAGAAACTAGTGGCAGTATCAGATTAAACTCAAAATTTGTATGTGTGTGTGTGGAAGCATTTAACAGTACCTAGAGTAGAACAGACTAAGCTCAACCATTCTAAATAACTTGAAGAAGTAAATAGATTGTAAGCAAGTAGCTATTGATGAATTTATGGCAAATAGAAGCACATGTCAAAGTACTGACCAGTGATGCCAAACAAACTATGTTCTTCATCTTATTTGAATGTGAGGGTACTTGAATAGGCAGTCCAAAAGTTTAAAGAAAAGAAGAAAGGAGTTCATACTAAAAATTGATGGGAGTATTTTAGTTCGATTTGGTTTTGTTTATCTGGATTGGGTTTGATTGGGTTATAACTTAATCCCACCCGATGGGTAAGTTCTACCAAAATTGGAACCATGGGGTTTAAAGTAAAATCAATTTTAAAAAGTGGGTTTGGAAATAATTATCCAATCCCCAGGGAGTTTCTAAAAAAGCACACTAACGAGTCCACTTTAAAACTTTGACCTAAATTCTATTTATATACGGAAATTTACTCTTCTTACGGTTTTAAAATATTTAAATAATTACAAGTTTATCATTTTTTTTTTGACTAAGCTACTAATTTTAAATCACAAATTAAGACTTTTAAAATTTAGAACTACAACTTATCGTCTTCCTTATCTGTTTTTTCGCTACAATCTTTAAAAATATTTTTTAGTGGAATTTAATTTAAAAAAATATATCTCCCACAAACTCATTGATTTGATTTCTTAAACTCTGAAATTTTTTAAATTTATGTTCCTAAAAAGATCTTGGAAAAATTTTAGATTTTTCGAATTCACTGTAATAAGTAAAATTATGGTTTGAACTTTTAGTTTGAGTTCTTTTTATTCAAATAGAAAATTCCAATATGCAATTGGTGTCGGAGGATAAATTTAAGGTATAATTTAAATTTATTCTTAGTTTTTTTTTATGTGTATTTGTTTGCAATTTATTATTATTTATTATTTTTTTATGAGGGAGACGTCGGCTGCTGGTCGGGTTTTAATACCGGATCAACATATTTTTAGCTTGAGAATTAATATTTGACTAAAAGAATTTGGGATCGGACGACATAAGGAGATAGAGAGAAGGAGGATGGTTAAATTTGGAAAAAATTTGAGTGCATAGAGTAAATTGGTGATATTTCAAAATGAAAATTTAGTGTAAAAAGCACTCATATGTCAAAAGTAAATTGCAGTGTATAAATAGAATTTTCTCCTTATAACAAGATTGCTTCTAGATTTTTAGGACCAAATTAAGCTCTACTTCAACCTCAGCTCCTCTCCCTCCTGTGCATACAGTTGCAGATTTTTTTTTTGAAGTTTCAAATCCAATTCACCTGACTTGAAAGAAGGAGCGAAAGAAAAACTACAATGTATTGGGAAGAGTTAGCCGGCTCTAAAAAGAAAAAGAGGAATTTCTAAAATGACGAAAGAGTTGGATTTTTGTAAAGTGGACGAGAGAATATGAAAAGAATACTGCGGACATCGAAATGTGCTAAAAAAAAGCCTTTCTTTCCAAAAAAAAAAAAATTACTGTGGGCTCTCTTGGAATACTGTGGGCTCTCTGGAAAACTGGGCAATGTTGTGCCCCTTTAAAAACTCCTCAATTCCTATTTAAGATCGGCCGGCCACGACAGCTCTCTCCGCCCCTCTTTCTTCGGATCGGCTCTCTCTCTCTCTCTCTCTAAACCCTAACCCTTAGAAATTATGGCGGAGGAAAGCAATGCAATTTCTTCCTAAAATTTGGGAGTCGCTCCTGCTCCCACATCCGCAACAAGAGGAGACCTGCCGACGATGACTCCAACCCACCGGATCCGCCATCTAAACCCGAACCCGAGCCCTCGAAGCTCTTCTGCTTCGAGTCCTCCGGCAAGATCCAGACCCACCACGACTCCCGCACCGCCGCTGCCCTCGAAACCCAGACCGACTTACAAAACAGAGGTTTTTCTAGTGAGCATACCAAATATCTCAATAATATTCTACTATTTTTCTCTCTTTTTTACTTATTTCTCTTCCATCTTCATTTTTCTCATCCTCAACTCTTCAATTCTGAAATCGGTAAAATCTCAAACCAAAAAATTTAACTACTCTCCTCTCTCCCATTCCTACCCCTCCTAAAACTTCATCTTCTCTTCTTTTTTCCTACCTCCTTCTCCACCTAATTTTGTTTTCTTTTTTCGATTTGACCATTGTCACCGTTGAACTCGCCTTTGATCCGCCGTTCTTGATCCAGTTTATGCCACTCGCCCGCCGTCCCTTCTTGGGGTGAGGTATTTGAGATCTCTTCTCATTTAACAATTTTTTTTTGATTTTTTTTAGTAAAGAATGTGAATGTGAGATTTTTTGATTTGATAGTTTTGTTGGATTGGAGAGGAGTAAGAGGAGTTTGAGAGGTTTTGATGATAAGATTGAGGATGAAGTATTGAGGTTTTGGAGGTGAAGGGTTTTTGATTATAGATAATTTTTTTTTTTATAAATTTACCTTACAGTTCATTCTTTTTATAAGTGTAACTCACAATTTATATTTGATTATAATTAATAAAAAGTTAAAATATTGTAATACTAGTTGTAAAATATGCAAAATTCAATTAATTTTTCAATCGTTGACGGTAATGGTAAATTTTAATATGTCATTGAGTTTCTAGTGTTGTCGTAATAGTTGATTAATTAGCAAAAGAAGGTTTGAGTGCGTTTATATCTGTATTTTACATTCTATCGCAGTATCAAAATTAGAAAAAATTTGATATTTATATCAAATTTAACTCTGTAACTATCTACTTATACATAAAAAAATCATTGTTATGATAATTATAATTTACGAATGAAATTATATGTATTAATACTATTATTTTTGTATTATATAGATGAATCCGGTATAATCATCTCGCGTACGACCAACCTCCTCGTTGAGGAGGAAGAAAGCAGTATTTTAGCCACCAATCCGTTGCCCAATACGAGAGAAGATAAAGTTGTTGTGGGTTCTGAATTAAATTTAGAAAATTTTAATCTGCTCAGATATGAAATTGTAAGGTAAGAGGGAAATAATAACAATTCAGGAGACTCTAAAGATGATTTTGAAGGGTCAATATATCGAGATTCAGTTGATTTGTCACTATTGAAAAATTTCAAAATGCACGGGAACGATGAGGTAATTTTTTTTCGTCTTAAAAGATAAGGTAATTTTTTTTCCGTTAAAAATCAATAACCAGTTATAGTGTGCATATGTCATGACTATATTATATACACATGAACGAGATCCATTGCAATGTATTAGTCACATGAGAAAAATAAATCTATGATCATTGAAAACTCCACAGTCCAACACCCGATTTATGGAATTAATACGCGGGTCTTCGTTATATCAATTGGTCATATGCTCCTATTAATATATTAGCGTTGTTGAGCTTAGTGTATTTGTTGAGAGGTGATATTCTGAAACAAATACATTTCATATGCCGTTCGGTGGGATGACGATTACGCTGGATAATGTTTCCTTCTTACTTGGCTTGCCCGTGATAGGAAAGTCGTGGGCCACCAAAAATTAATAATTTCACGTGAAACTGCTGATACAATTACTCATTCTTTGGGCGTAAGTTACTCTAAAGCGTGGAATGAGTTAAATATGAAAAGTGGTGCATCGATTAGACTTGATTGGTTAAGAAAAAAATTTTGTGGGGTATGTTGACACCGACTCCGAACATAGGATTCGATGTGCTGTAAGGTCATATTTAGTATATTTTCTTGGATGCATGCTCTTTCAGAATAAGAGTGGTACGAGAGTGTCGATTGAGTATCTGACATTGCTTCATGACCTCGAAAATATTTACACGTTCGTTTGGGGTGCTGGGCCTCTTGGTTGGTTATATAGACAGGTTGGACTTGCTTCTCAAGCTAACATTACGCATATGTTTAGGTATCTGAAATTATTACAGACTTGGATATTTGCTTAAATATACAGCAAATATGGAAATTACCTCATCCGGTATATCTGGACGGATTGATTGAGTTTTTTCCTCTAAATGGGGTTCATCCGGTGCTGGTCCAAGAAAACGCTGTGAAATTTTAGCGAGCTACGAAATATAATCTGTCGTGCATTCCTATGGGTAGTCAGCCATGGCCCTGCGGTGCTCTTGATGTAGTACGTGATCTAACCAATTAATTTACATATTCTCGGTGTGGCCGTACTTCACCACGTAGCTATTGGTTGTTAGACCCCGAGATTCATGTAATGGTGAGAATGGCTGAGGCGACACGTACTGTTTGCGATCGAATTGCCTGAGCACACACCGGGTGATATGACTTAATTACATGGTGCATCTTTAGGGTATTCATATAAAAGAAATTTTTCTGAAAGGGTAGAATTCTCTGTAATCTCTGTAGGAATTTTAAATTATCTGCAAGTTTGGTAAGTATGCAGAACTAAGTAAATTTCCCACATATAACTAATATATTAAATAAGCACGCAAATCACGCAACATGTTACCTGGTTGTCGGTGAGTTGATCAAGTCTGGACTGAATTGTGTGTACATGTGAGTAAGAGACATTTGCATCCTGTTTGCTCAACCACCGATAAGCAAGTGGTTCACCGGCTGTAAAAGATCGGTTCGACACTGGCATGAAGGTTGGGAAATGAGTAAATATCCAAGTCTGTAGTAATTTTAGATACCCAGACATCTGCACAACGTTAGCTTGAGAAGCAAGTCCAAGTTGTCTATATAACCAAGCAAGAGCCCCAACACTCCAAACGAACGTGTGAATATTTTCGAGGTCATGAAGCAATGTCAGATACTCAATCGACACTCTCGTACCGCTCTTGTTTTCAAAGAGCGTGTATTCAAGAAGATATAGTAAATATGTCCTTGCAGCACACCGATTCCTATGTTCGGAGTCAGTGTTAACTACCCTACAAAAAAATTCTCTTAACCAATCGAGTCTAACTGATATACCGCCTTTCGTATTTAGTTCATTCCACGCTTCAGAGTAACTTACGTTCAAGAAATGAGTAATTGTGTCAGTAACTTCACGTGACGTTGATTCTTGGTGGCATACGGAATTTCTGTCACGGACAAGCCAAGTAAGAAGGAAATATTATCCAACGTAATTGTCATCTCACCGAACGGCATATGAAATGTGTTTGTTTCGGGATGCCATCTCTCAACAAATGTACTAAGCTCAACATCGCTAATGTATTAATAGGAGCATATGACCAATGGATATAACGACCCACGTATTAATTCCATAAATCAGGTGTTGGACTGTGGAGTTTTCAATGATCATAGATTTATTTTTCTAATTTGACTAATACATTGCAATGGATCTCGTTCATGTGTATATAATATAGTCATGACACATGCACACTATAATTGGTTATTGGTTTTTAACGGAAAAAATTACCTCATCTTTTAAGACGAAAAAAATTACCTCATCGTTCCCGTGCGTCTTGAAATATTTCAGTAGTGACAAATCAACTGAATCTCGATATATTGACCATTCAAGATTATCTTTAGAGTCTTCTGAATTATTATTATTTCCCTCTTACCTTACACTTTCATATCTGAGCAGATTAAAAGTTTCTAAATTTAATTCAGGACCCACAACAACTTTATCTTCTCTCTCGTATTGGGCAACTTCCTCCTCAATGAGGAGATTGGCGTACGTGAGATGATTCTGCCGGATTCATCTATAGAATACAAAAATAATAGTATTAATACATATAATTTTATTCATAAATTATAATTATCATAACAATGATATATGTGTAAGTAAATAGTTACAGAGTTAAATTTGGTACAAATATCAAATTTTCTCTAATTTTGATACTGCAGTAGAATGTAAAATACAACTATAAACGCACTCAAACCTTTTTTTACTAATTAATCAACCATTACGACAATACTAGAAACTTCATGACATATTAAAATTTATCATTACCGTACACGATTGGAAAATTAATGGAATTTTGAATATTTTACTAGCATTACAATATTTTAATTTTTCATTAATTATAATCAAAGTATAAATTGTGAGGTACACTTATAAAAAGAATGAATTGTGAGGTAAACTTTTAAAAAAAAATTTATTTATGATAAAAAACCCTCCACCTCCAAAATCCCAACGTTCCATCCTCAATTTTATCATCAAAACCTCTCTATCTCCTCCTCTCCAACCCAACAAGACCGCCAAATCCAAAAATCTTTCATTTTTTTGCTAAAAAAGACCAAAATAAAAAAAAATTGTTAAAGGAGGAAGAAATCTCACCCATCTCGACCCAAGAAGCGACAGCAGGGCGGTAGGCAAGCGGTGTGGGCTGGATCGGCGACGGGGCAGATCGACGACGGGCAAATCGAAAAGAGAAAAAAATTTGGGTGGAGGAGGTAGGAAAGGGAAATAGGAAGATGAAGGATTAGGAGAAGTGGGAGAGGGAGAGAAGAGAGGAATTGGGTTTTTGGATTTGAGATTTAGCCGGTCCTAGAGTTGGAGAGGTGAGGGAGAGAAGAATGGAGGTGGGAGGAGAAGTAAGGGAAAATGGGGAGAGAAAGAGAGTGAGGGTATTATTGGAATATTTGGTGTGCTCACTAGAAAATCCTCTCTTTTGAAAAGAGAGGGTGGGTTCACTAGGAAAAATTGTGTGCTTCTTTGGAAACTCTCCAAGGACATCTACGACTACACCGACTACAAGGCCGGGTTCCGGCGAGAACAGACCGTCGCTGGCGGGGACACGGCCCGATGCAGGCCTTGGCCCACTTCCAGACCTTGGCGAGGTTCGATTATCAACCCAACATCTGTAAGGATTATAAGGAGACTGGGTACTCTGGGTTTGGGGATGCTTGTAAGTTCGTGCATGATAGAGGGGATGGTGAGAATGCCAAGGAGGAGGAGGATGAGGACGTGCTGCCGTTTGCATGCTTTATCAGTCGGAGGCGTTCGAGGACCCCGTAGTGACCAAGTGCAAGCACTACTGCGAGAACTGCGCTCTGAAGGTATTGGGTGTTTTCCTTCTTGGATTTAATATGTTTTTTTGGGGGTTATTTTGTTAATGTACAAATAAAGCTAGCACAAATTTTAGGCATCAAACTGAATCTTTACTGTAGAGATAACTTGTTTTAAATAGATTTATATAGTTTATGTAGGTATCATTAGTATATTTATCATCCAAGAAGATGCCCAATATGACATAATATTTAGTAAATCTTGCGATATATCACCCAACATATAATATCTGATATAGAATTTTGGCAATTGATATATTATCAATATCTGATATTTAGGAATCTAAATGTTATTCTATTTTATATTCTTTATACCTTAAAGATTAAGTTGAGAAATCATACATGGAATGTTGTCTTGGAGTGCAAAAATAATTGTAGCTATTCCTTTTATTTAATAAAAAAAACAAAACTATTTGTAAGAAATGAGGTTTAATCATGTATTAGCAATGAAAAAAGAGGAAATTTCTTTCATGCTTTGTTACCAAAGGCTAGTACGAAACCTTGGGTACCTATAGATGTTGGAAGGAGTTATGTGCATGTGTTGGATGGTGCTGTTTCTCTTTTGCTTCTTTTGGTAAAGAGGAGCACTAAAGTTCATGATCTAGAATAAGTTTGATCACTTGATGTTTCATATTAAAAAAATGTGATCTTTCATGGGTTTTTATGGCCATATGGCAACTTATGATATGCAGGGCGCTTCCCCTCACAAAAAATTGGCACGTCGACACGCCCAAGAACGGTGTGCATACCCATTTGTATTTACTACCTCCAAAATATTCAATTTAAAGTTACGCATATGAGTAGGATGTTCACCTTTTAGAAAAGCTTAGTTGTTGTAATAAAATATTATTCGATTCTCCTTTGACAAAAGCTTATTATTTTAATAAAATTAGATTCTTTTGTTGTTTTTAACAAAAAGTGAAACTCTTTTGTATTTGAGTAACAACATAAGTCATAAAGTTATATGTGTTAAATATTTACATGATTGCCATATTCGGCACCCATGGCTGTTTTAGTTATGAAGCGTGTGTTCATGTATACAATCATAAATGATAACTTACAAGGAGAAAAAAAAATGTATTGTCTTAATTACCTTTAAAATTTAGAATTTTGGGAAACAATGGACTATTTGAATAGAAATGATGGGTGGCAGGTATAAAGTTTTTAGGCGAGAAGTGTTCATCTTGGATGAGGGAGGCCTTGTGTGATCTGCCGAGGTGGAGTGTCATTGAAGGACTTTGTGTTCTGGACATTAAATTTGTTACAGGTGAAGGGTTTCTTTTTAAATGGGCACAAGGACAATATTAGAAATGGGAATTTGATGTATGAGTCTTCTAGTTCATTTATTTTCTTTGATCATGTTGCACTGGCTTGAAACTCTGGATTCTTTAGATACTAAGCTCTAAAGTCTAATTGGGTTCAACAATTAAAGAGAAGTGTACTATTATTGTGGGACTGTGCTGTCAAATGGTCAATCTTGGAAGAACTTCTTGTTTTTGTAGATTATTATAGTTTTTGTATGTTTGTTTTATGGAATGTCTTGAGTCTTGTAGGGGTTGTTTAGGTAACTTAAATTGAGAGTTTTAGAATTTCTTGCGTGTTTTGTCTTCTTTTAGTTGATAGTTACCATAGGCATTTCTGTTTGTGGCCATATCCTGGCATTTATTGACACAGGTTGCTAGTCTTCTTAAAAATTTATTTTTCATAGATTTAGGTCATATGTAAAGGAGTTTACTTGAATTTTATTGAGAATCTGCTGATAAGAGTAAGCGTTATTATAGAGCACCTTTGGTCATGCATCAGATTCTACATTTTTTTAATCTGGAGATAGATCATGAAGTATTTGTAAGATGAGCTCAGTGGGTATTATTAGTACAAAACCTTCTAAGTGCCTTTCTCTTGTCCCTTATGGGGAAGATTTTGTTTAGATCCCTCGTTTGACTTTAATTTCGGACTGGACTCCTTGGCCAAATTACTTGTCCAACAAACCCTTCAATTCTTATTTTATTTGGTCTTCAGCCCTTTTATGTTTCTAGGAACCAGAAAATGCTCAGCGAGCCTAACCAAATTTTAAGAAATGAGAGACCTAACATATATTTGTACCTTTTGTATTAATTAACAAAAAAATTGTGTGAAAACTCTCCGTCGTCCCCTAATCTCCCCGATTCTCCCTTTTTCTTCTCTTCTTTCTCCTCTCTCTCTCTTCAGTTCTCATTTCTCTGCCTGTGAGGAATTTTTGTCATGCTTTGTTGCTAAAAGCTAGTCTGTAACGTTGGGTACATATATATGTTGGATGGAGTTATACGCATACGTTGGATGTTATGTTTCTCTTTTTCTTTTTTTCTGGTAGAGGGGAGCATTAATGTTCATGATCTGGAAGAAGTTTGACATTCATTTAAAAGTATGTGATCTTTCACGAGTCTTATGGCTATAATTGATAACCTACAATTTCTGGAACAATTCTCCTAACCAAAAATTTGTGTATTGACACGCTTCCAAATACCGTGAATGCCATTCTTTATCCGATACTTCCACATAATTTAATTTAAAATTATGTATATGATTAGTATGCTTTTCTCCTTGAGAAAGGCTAGTCATTCTAGCAAAATTAAATTCTGTTTGCTTTTGACAGAGGCTGTTCATTTTAATAAAATCATATTCATCTGTGTATTTTCTAACAAAAAAATTAAATAAAAATATTTTATATTTGAGTAACGATAGAAGACATTTATAACTGTAAGTGAAATATATGTCTTTGCATATCATTGCCATGTTTGGCAGCAATGGCTGTTTTGGTGTATGATATGTTTGTTCGTGTCTACAAATCATAGATGATAACTTGCAAGGAGAAAAAGGAAAATGTATTAACACAATTACTTTAAAAATTTGCAGAGTCTCTGAAAAGGATGGAATAGTTGAAGATAAATAATAGGATGGTGGGTATCTAAGTTCTTGAATGTGGAGTTTTCATCTTGGATGAGGAGCGTTGTGTGATCGGGAGTATCATTTAAGGACTTTGCAATCTACATGTTAAATGAGTTGAGGGTGTCTTCTAGAATGGTACAAGGACAAAATAATAGAGAGGGATAGTTGAGGTGCGAGCCTTTTTGATCATTTCTTCTCTTTGATCTTGACGTGTCTACTTGAAAATTTGGATTTTTTTAAACACTAAGCTATACATAATTATTATTGGATTCGGTCATATTTAGCTGCCAAGTTAAATATCTAATTGTTTTCTTGTTCAGTCCACAGATGATATCTTTCTCTCCCTTTCTGGCTTGCAGATGTGCTTTAACCTGTTACATTGCTTTTTCCCCCCTTTTCTAGATTCATTACACTTCCATTGATAAGATCTTGATGTTTCTAACTTACATTCTTTTTACAGCACCACTCCAAAAACAAGAAATGCTTTGTTTGCAACAAACCAACACTGGGCATCTTCAACACGGCACACGAAATCTGCAAGAAGATGGTAGAAGAGAAAAAGTGACTGGTGCGTAACTTTCACTAAATTGTTAAAATTTTTAAAATAAAATTATTATTCTGTTATTATGTTAAAACTTTTCACACATGTTAGATTCCAAACTCGCTAGTTTCTTTTTTACTTAGTACCAAAGATGAGAGTATAACTGATGAAAGAATGAACGCATGGATGTTACTTACAGTTGAATATCAACTTACTAAACCTGAAAGCAGATATTTGATCTATGGAGAGCAGCGTCACCTCAGTGCATATTTTATATGTTTAGTTGATGGGGAAGTACCTTCTTGATTTGGTATGTCTGATATCAATTCTCAGTTTATGGTCAGAGATTCCCTGAGGGGATTTATCTCATCCTAGACTGGTTAGTGCATTGTTCCTAGTTGTTGGGCATTTTTTGAATCAGGGCCTTTCCTCAATTCATTGGAATTTGAGGGATCAATACATTGTAGCTATGAATCTGATTGAAGGGATCTCATAATACAAGGACTTCGGTACGAAAGAATATCAAATCCTAGGTTACTACAATTTAGTCTCTCAACCATATTTTTGGCCCGAATTTCCTGTTATACTCCTGAGTTATTTCACTTTAGTTCTTCCTCCTCTCTTCCTCTTCTTATTGGGTTCCCCTTTCCATTCTTCTCTCTCTCTTCCCTCCCAATTAATTTCTAATGTGAAGTAACTCAAGAGAAGAGAGAGAGAGAGGAGAAGAATGGAGAGGGGAACCCAATAAGAAGAGGAAAAGTGGAGAAAGAAGGAAGAGAGGACTAAAATGAAGTAACTCAGGGTATAACGGGAAATTTGGACCAAAAATATAGCTAGGGGACTAAATTGTAGTAACTTAAAGGACTTGGGGGACAAATTATAAAGATTTGGAGCACTAAATTCTAATTTTTAAAGATTTAAGGGATAGATATGTAAAAATCCCAAATAAAAAACACAAACTTTTTCAAAAATTTCAGTCACTTGCATTCTCCAACCAAGATGAAGAAGCGAATAATTGATCTGAACAAAAGACCACTTCTTGATTTGAAGGTTACTATAGAAAGTGTGCGTGTATGTGTGTGGTGCATACGGAATTGTGTACCTAAAGTTTCTTCATGAGGATTTACCTATGGTTGCACTCTTGGATCTCAACATAGAGGGCGCATGTTAACGACCCGAACTGTTAGTTATGACCTCCATGCCCTAAATAGGCAGTTTATAAAAAATCTTGTGATTTACACTTCTTCATCATTGATCACATCATTGATCAACATATCCGTAATATTTTTCTATTGTTGAAAAATCATTAATTTTGTAGCTATCCAATATCCTGTCAAAATGTCCAATATCCTGTCAAAATGTGTCCAAAATATATAATTTTTTGCATATCATCATTTTTGAACGTAGAGATTAAAATTAACGGTAAAGATCCTCAACATAGACCCTCCATATTGGAATTTAGAGGTGCCTCTATCGACAACTCTTAGGAGAGGCATCTTAGGTATATTTTTTTCTATATAATATATATATATGTATGTATATATTTATTTACATATATATGTATGTATGTATGTATATACATACATATATAAGATATGTGAATGGTGTATCTAAGGTGTCTCCATAGAGGAGTTGTTTATGGAGGTGCACAGATTAGGAACTAGTTCAAAACAAGATAAACAAAGTCAACCAATTGATATGATGCGAGCCGAGAAAACATACTCCAGACAAGAGTACAACTCAATACTTGCTCTAAATCTCAAATCATTGATTATAAATTCTATGGTCTAAATAGGTGGATGAATGGAGAAGGATTATCAACGTGATCGATCCGGCGTGATTCTCTTTTGATTCATGTGGCCTACTCTGAGTACTTGGGATAAAAGGCTTAGTTGTTGTTGTTATTGTTGCTGCTCTAAATAGGTGGATATAAAAAATCATGCGATTTTGACACTCCTTTGTGATTGATCAAGAGGATTTATTTGTTCTGTTGTTGAAAAACCGTTTATTTTGTACTTCTCCAATATACGATCAAAATATATCTAAAATGCATGATTTTTTGTACACCATTATTTTTTAACGTGGAAATTATAATTAATGGTTTGGATCATCTACAAACCATTAGATGTCGGAATCATACCGGATGGACAGTTTTCATATCGAATATCGGAATATCAGTTGATATATTGAGGGATATGAGCCAATGACGCAATTTTGTATCATATCGGTAGACCCTTCAGAACGATATATCGGGCAATATATTGTTCGTCGCGGCCGATATTTAAAACAATGGCGCTAACATGTTGACAAATATTTTCTTGTTTACTTCCTCACTTGCCCTCCTCTCTTGTCAGGTAGACAGTTTTGGTAAATTTAGTTGGAGAACTCTGGTGAGAAGGGGCTAATGTAGGACCCTAGCAAGAGGTTGGCAAACCATTTTCCATAGTCATTGATTAATGGAAAAAAAATGATTCATGCACCTGCCCCAAACATTTGGGATAATGGCTTTGTTTCGTAGTAGTAGCAATGTAGCATTCGTAATATCTTCTTTTGGTCAGACCAGGTAGTTATATGAATTTGCAGGAGATGTTAAGGGGAAAAAAAATACTTGCAAGGTGACATATTCAGAATGCTTCTAAGAGACCATTTCACTAGTTCATAATTGAGGTGAGGATGAGAGATTTCTAGTTCTACATATTTGCTTTTTCTGTGGGAAATTGCTCGTAAATCAGGTTGAAGAATGAAAACTTTTTCTCTTTCCATATCTGAAATATTAGGTTAGCCTAAGGACTGCAACCCTGAGGATATACTGTTTTGAGTGCTTACTGAAAAGAAAGCGATGTAAATGGTGGCAAGCATGAATGTTTAAACTGCCTAGCGGTTGCAATCTTGAAGTTGATACAAAACATAGTCCTTCGGACCCTTGCGCTTTACATATGAAGCTCAAGCATCCTTCAAATTATCTTCAAGGACATGTTCTAATTATCTCAAATTATCTTCAAGCTGCCTCTACAAATTGTTCTACTTGTTGTTCATGTTATGTGTGCTCTGTCTGAAGCATTAATAGTCACCACCAAAATGTTTAAATAAAATGGGCATAAGCAAGTCATTATGAACTAATGCTCGTATTATATAAATTACTAGCCATTCAAACAGTCTTTATTTATTATTTAAATTAATCAGATAATAAAATGCATCCCTATATCAAATTGAATCTACTAATTGTTTCTGCATCTTGGCTACACTTCCGACGTCTTGAAACAAAAACAAACTTTATGACACAGAAGGTGTATGCAACATGTATTTACCAATTACCATAATTATATATCCCCGAAGCTGATTCATATCTGATCATGAGCATGCCTTTTCCTGAAGTATATATTTTCGCGGGATTAGAGAGGGTTATCTTGTTATTATCCACTAGCAAGCTTGAAGGGGATTGGACTGACCACCTGATGGAGATTGAATATGAGAGGGATTGATACAAGCCAGTACACAAGTTGCCATTTTCTTTCATTTCTTTTGAGAAGACAATATTGATAAAAGTTCTATGGACAGGTGTTTTTCTTTAATTGTGATTGAATAGATAACCGGTCATCTTTTTGTGAGAATTAGGTATAAAATTTTGTATGCTTTTGAAGAAAGGCTGGTGACTAATCTTCGATGATCTTTCTTATATATTAGAATTACCATTGCAGCTCCGTTGAGAAGGAAGGCAATGGAGCTTTCTAGACATTAATATATTGGGTCTTTATGAATAGCCAGATCATCTTTAAAGACTCCTGCAGAGTCCATCTATTATTGATGGAGGAGCCTTGTTCGAATGTTTGTTGCTGAATTTGGCATCACCAAGTTCCTCAATGGAGTTCAGGAGGCCAGTAACAATATCTAGTTTGACGTAACTCAGAAGAACATCTTGCTGGTATGTCTATTGCACTGATTAATTAGATTCTCTCATTTTCGTTCCGCCAGAGCCTGCCTACTGTTGTGTTCTTTGTGAGTCATCACTAAAGCCTGACTCTGATAATAAAGGGATAGGGTTGGGACATCCCAGGTTCAAGCCCATTGACTAACAGCACCATGAAAAAAGGCCACATTGTCGTATTGTGGTAGGTTGATCATCTTGCCTCTTTTGACATTTCTTTGTAGCTTATGTATGAGGCTTTGTCTATTCATGGTTGATTTTGGGTTAAGTGATTTTTCTTTATTGATCTGCTATACATTGCATGCATGCAACTTGAGATAGCGTATCACCTGATGCAGATGACTATGATGGTTTCACACAGCTTTAATAAGGACCGGC
Source organism: Dracaena cambodiana (assembly GCA_036321105.1). Taxonomy (NCBI): domain Eukaryota; kingdom Viridiplantae; phylum Streptophyta; class Magnoliopsida; order Asparagales; family Asparagaceae; genus Dracaena; species Dracaena cambodiana. The sequence goes on along the minus strand of JAYEPQ010000004.1, from coordinate 65,136,098 downwards.
TACTCTGCAGGCTTGTTTACAAGCAAAGGAGCGACATGATGCATCACAGAGAAGGATCGGACGGTTCTACAACTGTGACTTGAGCAAGTTTAAAAGCGAGAACGACTGATGAAGATGAGCAAGAAGCTCAATAGATTGTAGAAAATTTACCCAGCCTTTGAAGTTGAATTTTGTGTACAACATAAATCATTGTGCGTTTGTATATATATATATATATATATATATATATATATATATATATATATATATATATATATTGTACTTCCAAGTATTTTGATAGATCCGGTACCTATGTAATTAAGGAGGAGGCGATGAATACTGTATCAAGATGCGTTATTAATGACTCTTAGATTGAATCATTATAGACGTTCTATGAATCAAGATTAATTATTAATTACTAACTTTCTCCCTTAAATTTGATTCATCGTTCCGAGCTTAGCTTGCTCCTTAACATAGAATGCTAAACACGATTGAGCACTCGCACACGTAATCAATGTTTAAAATAGCGATAACGTAATGTTTTGTTAGGTTATGGCGATAACGTAATGTTTTGTTAGGTTATGTCGCATATAGCATAACGTAATTATGTAATTTTCTATTTATTTATTTAAAAATAAATATAAAATTATATAAAATAATTCTTATAAATTCAAAAATAAATTTAAAATATAAAAAAAAGAATATAAAATTATTTTATAATATATAATCTATTCTAATTTTATATTAAGTTTTACAATAATTTTCACATTTATCTTCATAAATTATATTAAGTCTCCAACCGTAATTTCAGTCATCATTTAAACAAGAGTATAAGATTTCAATTCCAGTTATAAGCATTGTTGTAATTTATATTTTGTAACGTTCAATTTATCTTATTTATAATTGTTTATTTCAGTTTAGTTAAAAATTCAATAAAATCAACAAGTAAAATATTTCAACAATAGGAGAGGAATTATAACAAGTGAATAAGGAAATAATCGCAAATTAACAAGTTAGTAATTCCACAAGCAATCAAACAAGCTAACAACTAATCAAGAAAATTACAACAATTCGCTAATAAACAAAATAATAATCAATAACAATATAGAAATTACTTTAAAAAATAATTATAAATAAAGTAATATAACGTAATTTAACGTAACGTTACGTAATATATTACGTAAAATAACATAAAAAAACGTACTGTTACGGTGCATTGAGTTATTTTCAGTTGTTATGTAGTGTTGGGGTCCCGTTAGGTTACGTAACGCAATATAACGGGTTTCATAACGTGTTATTTTCAACATTGCTCGTAGTCACTTATTATGTTTTATACCAAACAAACGCGACACTTTAATAAAAAAAAACCATGATCATGTCTAGAGATTAAAAAAAAAACCAAAAGTCATACATCATCATAAAAAAAAAAAAAATCCAAATGTCATACATCATTATATGCAACACAAATGCCATGAAGGTCAATTTTTCGGATATGTACAGGTCACAATCGAAATATAAATATAACTCCTTAAATTAATTAAAACACTTGTCATGCAAAACTAAAGAATAATTATAGTTAGAATAAATATTATTAAGAATTTAGTTAATAAATTAATTCATATTCTTTATTTATTTTTATATATACTATTCATATCTATTTCAATTACTCATACTATTTATCTTTTCGTACTAGTATTACTTATTTTATTTGGTTGTGATCTGACGACTTAAGTGTGCATGTCCAGATTTTGAGATAAATTTGATGGAGCAAATTGAACACATGAAGTAGCTGAAATCCCAGACTACTATCCTTTCTTTTATGTTTTGACTGTTGTTATTTTAGATTATTTTCGCATATGAAAATTATTCTTCTATCCTCAGTTATTATCTATCTGTATTTTCTTCGTTATCTATTGTAATTTACTTTCGTCGGCTGAGTAAAAGTTATATTTTCTATTAGAATATTGTTGTGATGTATGGTAATGATTGATATTATACCACTCAATGTATTTTCACGAATATGCTGCCAAACGACTCGACCATTATTAAGTTTCCGTGAAGTGGGTTGTTACAACATATCGTGTGACGTGATTTACAATCATCCTATCCCTTTCTTAGAGAAGAGTTTGCTAATTTGATTGGTTTTTAGATTTATCTTTGCAACGGAGATAAATAATAGGAGATAAATAATAAATAAGGAAGGTTAAAATCGTAATATCAGTTTAAAAATTAAAAGAAGTTAGGGAGATTGACTAAATTATAGTAATTTAGGAGATTTGAGAATTAAATCCTAAATATGAAGATTTGGGGACTAAATCATAATATATAAAGATTTGAGGACAAACCAGTAAATATTCCTAATTTATAACATAACAATTATCATTGAAGAGTCTTCTACCGCCACGCGTCGATCTTCATTTTTTATCCTTTACCAAATTTTCAAATTTTCAAATACCAATATTTTCCCGCCCAAATTTCCCCCAATCCCAACTCAAACCCCCAAATCCCCCACTCTCTCTCTCTCTTCCCCCATCTTCTTGCTCAAATAAAAACCCTAAACCCTAGAAAAACAAAATAAACAAAAAATGTCCTCTCGTCTCAAGGAGCGAGGGGGCGGCGGCGGCAAGGTGGTGGCGTCCAAGCCCCAGAAACCCCTAACAGACAACATTCCCAATGCGGCGAAGACGGCCCGTCGGAAGACCCCGATTGCCGCCGGAAAGGAGAATCCTCCCGCCCTTTCCTCCGCCGCTCGTAGGATTCCTGCCGCCGTGCCCGCCGTCCGATGGTCCACGTCCTCGATCCCCAGAGGTAAGTCCCCGAACCCCTCAAATCTGAACCCTAGGGCCTCGGCAACCCTAGAAATTAAAGATTTCGGGTCTAGGGAAAGGTACCAGCAAGGGAAAAGGGGGAAAGATGCCAACTTGAAGCCTAATTTGTCAAGGAGGAGTAGTCTGGATGTCAATTTGGGCAAATTTGGTGGGGGAGATCGAATAGACGGGGTTGACTCTAGGGCTTCAGAAGCATTAGCTCCCAAATCGACTGTCAAAACGTGTAAAGATAGAGATTTTTCAGTTTGTGATGCTATTAAGGTTTCTGATGAAAAAAGTGAGGAGAATGAATCAGAGAAACCCATTGATAATGCTGTTAAGCTAAAAGAGCTTACTGGCAGTAGTAAAGTAGATGAAAAAAGTTTGGGTTGTATTAAAGTGTTCGAGAATTCCAGTGGGAACGATGCTGAAGCTGTAAACAAATATCCGAGTAAGCTCCATGAAAAGCTTGCTGTTTTGGAAGGCAGAGTCCAGAGAATTGCTTCCGACATTAAAAGAACCAAAGAGATATTGGATATCAGTAACAATCAGAAAGAATCAAAGTTGATTATTTTGGATATTCAGGAAAAGATATCTCGAATTGAGAACAAAGTCAGTTCTGTTATGGATGGTGATGGAGCTGAGTTGATTCTGTCTGAAATTGTTAATGATAACAGCTCGCATGCTGAATTGACAGGTAAAGTTTCAAATGGGAAGGGATTGAACCTTAAGGAGTTGGAAGCAAGGTTTTTTCCCCATCGGAAACTAATTAAGAACAGGTCGGCATTGGATTGTAAACCTGGCATGTCGAAGCCCAAAGGTTCTATGAGCCCCATTGATGAAAATCCCATTGCACTAGAGTTCTTAGCTTCTTTGAATACAGATCAGCATGACCTGAAGAAAGATGGTAATTTAAAGTCAGAGCGGACTGGAATTCGAGAGTTGGGTATGGAAGGCACTATGTCAGGGGATAATTTTGAATCAAGGAAGGTGGCTAGTTGGCAGTTCAATGAGGAAGTTGCACTGATGGCCAGTGAGAAGCTTGAGAATTTGGATGATCAAGAGAACAAGCCTGGAATGATGGTGTTCGAGGAGGCAGAGGACTCTTTCAAGAGTCAGATATTTGAAATTGGTCGCAAATCCTCGACCGGAGGTTGGTTTGTTTCTGAGGGGGAGGCTGTGCTTCTAACTCATAATGATGGCTCATGTTCATATTATGACATTGCAAATTATGAGGTATGGAAACCCCAAACTTAGAAGTTAAACTGACTTGCATGTGGGTGCTAGTTTTTTTTTTTTCCCTCTTTGCCTTTCTGTCTGAATGTTAACAATAGTAAGATATGCTACTCAAGCATTTTACTTTCGCTGCTATGTTTTTATGTGGTCTGCGCATCCGTTCACGTGTCTGTACAAACTGTAGGTAGTAGTTTGTATAGTAGTAGTTGGATATGTTTAAGGATAAGTCACAATATATATGCCCTCAGGAGCTTGATAATGACTTCCCAGTTTCGTGCTGTTCTTGTTTTAAGGTTATGTAGAGTTACCTATGACTTTTATCTAGTGACATTTTTTTTTTTTTTTTTATATCTGATATGTATAAGAAATAATATTTTTAACCAGCAGAAGGAATTCCCTTTTTGCTTTATTAGTGTACCTCTCATGAATTCAACATTTCTAGACTCTGAGTTTGGGAAATTATATGTTTTATTCTAACTGCACATGTTTTTTCAAATTTCAATGTGTTTGTCTATACATATAATGTAGGTTTCGTGACTGCACGTGCAATAGGATATTGCAGGTCCTTTTCAGTAATGCATCAAACTATCAATAACAAAACATTTACTAATGATGAATTTCAATTTTATTAAGAAATCAGCAAATTCATCAATACATGTATATTATAAAGGGTACAATTACTAATAATATTTTTTATTCTATAACAATCCCTTCTAAGTTCCAAAAACTTCTTTAATAACTCATTAATTTCTAATTATTCCAAACTAACTTTTGTCTTCTAGGCAATGCCATTTAAATCATTCCTTAGATCTTTTACAATAGCGTGTATCAGTGTCAAAGTGTGCCATTTAACTTTTCTCTTCTACGCAGTGCCATTTAAATCATTCCTAACCCTAACCGCATCCTTTCCTAATCCTTCATTCCTTCTTAACTTTATTGACTAATTACAGCACTCGTTCCTTATCATTCACTCGGAGGTTGAGGATAAAGGCTTCCATCTCTACTTATGGTTAAAATGAATTCTACATCACTTTTGATGTATATATGCATCAATTGAAAATAAGAAAATAATATCAGGATTGGAGTTTTGAAATTTAATTTACATGCAAACTTAATTTCTTTTATATAGCACATTTGATTTACCTTACCTGAAAAATTAAGATTATTTTACCCTATATGTTCATCCCCTTGCTTGCAAATACAAAATGATCTGTTCGTAGCTCTATTATATGTCTAATCATACATCTGCATCGTTGGCATATATCAGGAGAAGGCGGAATACCAGGCCCCAGAAGGAGTGTCAAATAATTTGTGGGGCGACTGCTGGCTAATTCGTGCTACTGGTGCTGATGGATGCTCTGGGAAGTTTGTTGTGGCAGCATCTGCTGGGAGTACTTTGGAATCTGGCTTCTGTTCATGGGACTTTTACACAAAAAAGATTCAAGCATTTCGAGTTGAGGATGGAATCCCAAATTCCTTCACAATGCCATCCTCTAGGACAGTACTTGCTCCTCTAACTAATGCACGTTTGTCCAGAAGAAATGCTCCTTGCATAGTGCCACCCATCGAAAGCCAACAATGGTGGTACAGACCATGTGGACCACTCCTGATCTCTACTGCCAGCAGTCAGAATAATGTCAATGTTCATGATATTCGTGATGGGGAACTTGTAATGAAGTGGGATGTGAGTAGTCCAGTGGTAGGAATGGAGTACTGTAGCCCTCTGCAGTGGAGAAGTAGGGGGAAGGTGATTGTGGCAGAATCTGAAGCGTTTAGTCTTTGGGATGTTAATTCACTGACCCCGCAACCGTTGTTGTCTATAGCATCTACTGGCAAGAAGATTAATTGTCTTCATGTTAACAACACTGATGCTGAAATTGGCGGAGGGGTTCGCCAAAGGTTAGATCAAATTTCTACGATTTAACATTCCATTTAAATTTTACAGTACCTTATTGCTTATCCCCTTAATTATTATAACATGGTAGAGATCTAGTTTATGCCAGCTGTCTAAACTCGTCTAAATTTTCTCTCTTGTTGATCAGTTGATTCTGTGTTCTTTGTTTGTTTGATATCTTCGATCTTATTCTCCTCAGCTAATATCCAGTTATATGCATAAATGACTAGTTTTAATCCTATCATTTACAGTCAGTTTTATAGAGCTTCCTTTCACATTTAAATCTGTTATGCTCTTTTGAAATGCTACCTAGGCAACTATCCTTATTTAATATTTTGCTACTTCGATCCAATTTTCAATAAATTCTCCCTCTACTTATTGGTCGTAATAATTATTATGGTCTTCCTTCTGAAGGTGCTGGATGTATCCGTTGTTTCACATAGTGCCCAAAAATGGGCTTCGTTAACTATGTCTTAGCTTCTTTTTTTTTCCCTTCCTTTTTGAGTCTAATACTTTAGCATATTCACCCCTTCCATGTTTGTTAAATGCTCATAACTTCTCATGTTCATCTTGCATGTTGACTCGGCCTGAATCGTGCACTCCCAAACGCAGGAGATCGATAAGCAGTACTCGAATAGTAAATCTATGATCGTTCTCTCGAGGATAAAATACTTTGTGATTGTGTCCTGACACAGTGGAATATAGATTACAAAGTAAGGATTAAAGATTGTGAAGTGGTTTAAAACTAATGATTGGTTGGTTGCAAATTAAACTAGAGAGTTGTATTAGCTAGGTGAGTTAACGCCTCCGTAGATTGAATTATGATGAGTTAATGCTTATTTTTATTTCAGTTATATAGATCATGCGGTCTCATACAACCGAAAATATACAAGTGAAGTATAAAAACAAATAATATTATAATTTTGATAATTGCCTTGGTTAATCCTATATGAATTTTTGAGATGAATCTAGGCATGATATATGAGTAACAAAAATAAATGTTCAAAATCTAAACATACACCATATCTAAAATATCTATACTATATCAAAAACTAAGTAGCAAATATATTATCAAACTATACATCATCAAAGTCTCAGAATCATATTTGGCGCATAACAAAATAATAGGGAGCTAAAAATCAAGAATTATATAAAATAATTAAGCATAAGAGAAATAGAAACTCATACTAGTTCACCATCTAGACCTCATCCAAGCCAATGCAGAGATTTAGCCACTCATACTTATCTTACCCATTGTATAATCGAAAAGGACATTTTTTCATTAATAACTATGAACTAGTACATAAACTAAAATAAAAAACTCTCTCTAAAAATCTCTATAAAATCTCTCAAAAAGCTCTCTTAAAACTCAAATATATTGAGTAAATATAGTCTCTCAAAATCCTAATATTAGAATTCTATTTACAAGAAAAATCATTTATATTTAAAACTCTTCTTATCCATGCAATATGCTGCCTAGCTGTCGACCGCGGCTCAGTTGCTTCGACAACAGCTCTTGGATAGTCAATACAGTCTTCAAAATAATTTGGCTGTTGACAGCCCTGTCAGTGTCGATAGTCAAATCTGGAAATTGACTTTTCTGGGCAGATACATCACAGAAATGCTATTCGTTTCGATTTACATCTACCTAGAACTCTATAAAAATATCATAAAACACAATAAAAATAATAAAGTGGAGAGTTTGAATAATAAAAATAATTTATCATTAATTTCTCATATTAATCATCAAAATTGGATTACGAGTGTATAAAATAGATATAAAATATTACACTTTTCACTTGTAATCACATATGCTAATCAGTCAAGTACCAGTAGGGGTTTAAATGAATATCAGTACTTTGATTCAAATATATCAATTCTTTGATTCAAATCAGCTACTTGTCCATATCTTGGCAAACATGGGTATAAAATATAGACACAGATTTCAGTAGTGTTAAACTATCTATGATTCTATAATATGCAATATAGAGCCAAATGTATATCCGAATAACTAGACATATCAATAATGTATCGATGAGCATGGACTAAAATTTATTCTGAAAGTTTATACCAATGTTTAAAATAACGATAACGTTAACGTAACGTCTTTTTTTTGTTAGGTTATGTAGCAAATAACGTAACGCTTAACGTAGGTTACGCAATTTTCTATTATTTAATTAAAATAAATATTAAACTGCATTTAATAATTTTCATAAATAAGTAAATAAATCTTAAAAATCATATAAAATACTGTAAAATCAATATAAAGGCATAGAAAAATTATAAAATTTCACAGCAAACATCACAATAATTTTTTAAGTTATACAAAACACAATATTGTTTTTCCTCCATCTGATCTATAATAACAAGATCATCCTCCTCCAGAATATAGTTTGCATCTTCCGGATCGCTATCATCCCCCATCTCATCAAAAGTATCATCAGTTAATTTTCCCTTATCTGAAGAAGATGCTACATAAGAAATATACAAATTAAGATATTATTAGATACTCAAATCATGATAGTATTCATTTAAGAATATTAAATTGTTAAAATTGGATAACTTACAAGTATCGACCCTTCGTTTCTTTGCTGGGGTTTCAGTTTCATCTTGCTTATCTCCCTTATCTACAATGGATGGAAGAACATTTTGATTGCTATTAATTGCAGTGACTTCTAAGAAATCATTCATTCTTAAAACTGAATCATCATCAGTAGGCTCATCTAGCAATCCAATATCTTCTGGGAGACAAAACTGTTCACTCTCAACTAGCCATTCATCATCTGGTATCGTCTCATCAATCAAAATTGGATCCAAATTCATTCTCTTCCTTCGAATATTTCTTTCTCTAAGCTTAATATTGTACATGACGTACACGAGAGAATGTAGGCGTTGTTGCTCCAAGCGACATCTTTTTTTTGAATGCACCTTAAACGAAGTTGTAAATTGTTATATGAGCATGATGATAAATAAAGTACTTGAAAATAATATATTAAGTTTTTAAAATTCATACTTGTTCAAAAGTGCTCCAATTGCGTTCGCATCCAGAAGCACTAGTCGTAAGTGAGAGGATTCGAATTGTAAATTTTTGGAGTGTGGGAACATCCTCTCCAAATCTTTCCCACCATGCAGCTAAAATAGATAAATAATTTTGGTGTTAAAAATGCAAAAAAAAACTTAATGATATCTAGCAATAGAACCCTAGGAATGGAAACAATAAATTAAGATATACCAGGACTTCGAGCATTCATAGTCATTTGAGCTAGTGGGGATCCAAATTCTCCAAGCTTCTGTTTATACTGATCCAGCTTCACATCAGCTTGTGCATACTCATTGAGATCGGGGATCATTCGTTGCATGCATTCACGAAGGCCTCTTCTAACCTCAGGAACATTAGAAAATCTATCACTGTAGAAGTATTTAGGATTTAGAAAGTAAGCTGCTGCGTGGAGGGGCCTATGCAACATGCCTGTCCACCTCTTATCAATCAAATTCCAGTATGGCATGTATTTCCTCTTACTGCCCCCACAGACATCGGCAATTTTCTCTTTACAACTGTCAAGCATCTCATATAAAAAAGGCATGGAAGGCCTCACATCTGAATCAACCTCTCGCAGCACGTAGACCAGTGGCAGTGTGGTGCTAAAGCAAAAAAGAACTCGGCCCCAGAAACTTCTGCTAGATAGCACTGCCTTTTTTGCCTTCACTGCATTCGATTTTTTCGCCCAAGCACTCTTGGTGAAATCATCAGAAGCAAACAACTTCCTCAATGGCTGCCTTAATTTATAGAGCCTTTGTAAAGTCAAGAATGACGTAGCAAATCGAGTGATTGCCGGTCTTAGCAGTTCCTTTCCCTTCGTGTATGTCCGCATCAAACTCAAAACCCAGCCATGATTATATATAAATTGGATGATCCCCTTTACTGTTTCAAGAGTTTCCTTATGGATCTTCATCTTGCCTATATCCTCCAGCATCAGATCAATACAATGTGCTGCACAAGAAATCCAGTAAAGACGTTTTCGTGAATCCATAAGTTTTGTTCCCGCATTGACATACGAAGCGTGATTGTCTGTATTCACTTGGACAACATTATTCTCTCCAATCTCCTTAACTATCTTATCAAGACAGTCCCATAAGTAATCTCCTGTCTTGAACTGAGCAGATGCATCAATGGACTTGTAAAAAAAAATCCCCTCTGGTGAATTCACAAGAAAGTTTATTAAACTTTTGCTCTTCCTGTTAGTCCACCCATTTGACATCACTGTACAACCGTATTTCTCCCAACCCGCTATGTGCTTCTCCTTAATCTTATTAATATTTTCAACCTCAGCCTTAAGAACCCGTGTCCTTATCTCGTACGAAGATAGTTGCTTCAAGCAAAATCCAAAATTTCCAACTGTTTTGATCATCTCCTTCCAATATGGACTATTCAATAGGTTGAATGACAGCCCATTTGCGTAGATACATCTGCCTATTTTTCTGACACAATCCTCTATAGCCTCCTTCTTTAAGACTGTATCTAATGTGGATTGACGGGCCTCAAGATTAATAAATTTATTCATCGCACCTAAAATTCGAGGTTGAGTGTTGCTACCAGCGGCGCTTTCAAGCTCTTGGCTCACTAATTCAGCATCAGGTTCCCCCATTCTCCTAATTTCACGGGTTAGAGATGCTTTTTTCTTCTTTTCTATTTCTGTTGACTTCAAAGCATCTTTACATAGTTTTTTTATATCTTGCGGGACTCGTTCACACATTTTTACTCCATGTCTAGTACCGGCCAAATGGTGTTTAAGCCGAGTGATTCCCGCAGTTATGTGGTGCCTGCAAAATTTACAGTAAAAATAATTTGGAGGTTCCCCTTCCTTGTGAATCTCCCATTCTCTGGCCGGATCCATATTTTTAGACATGATTCTTCTTGCGGATTATCAAATTTCAATCTACAAAATAATACAATTTTCCAAGAATTACTTTGATACAAATAATTCAACAATTGCTTGTAATTACTTGTATACAAGTGATTAAATTTATTCAAATTCCAACAATTTCTTCTAATTCATTTCATTCAACAATCACGCAAAAAATTTCATCCATAAATTTGATTCAAGTCATTCAACAATGTCACAATTTAATTCAAGTCATTAATCAATCACAAAGAAATTTTCATCTATGAAATTATTTCAGGTCAATCAACAATTTCACAAAATAATTCAAGTTAATTCAGTTTTAACAATTTAATTCAGTTTTTTATTAAAAAAAATTATTTCAGTTTTTATAAAAAAAAAGTTTGTTCAGTTTTTATAAAATAAATCATCTCAGTCTATTCAGTTTTTACTGTTTACTGTTTATTTATTTATTTTAAAATTAAATTAGCTTAATTCAGTTAAGCATTACCTCAGTTTAGTTTATTTTTTAACATTTTAATTCAGTTTAGTTTATTTTTCTAAAAATTAATTTAGCTTAATTAGAGAATTTAAAGGTTTAATTAAGTTAAGCATTTAAAGCAGTTAAAGACTAAATTTAGTTGAGATCACTGGAAAATAAAAAATACTATAAATAAATGAAAAAAAAAATTCTAAAAAAATTACCTGACCTGACCGGAACTGCAGCCTACCAGAGAGTGCACTGGAAGCGGCCTACTGGAGCTGCAGCCTACCGGAGCTGCGTCCTACCGGCCTACTGGAACTTCGGAGATGATTCGGAGTTGGTCGGAGCAAGAGGATGTTGATCGGAGATGATCCGAAGTTGGCCGGAGTAAGAGGAGGATGATCGGAGATGATTCGAAGCTGGCCGAAGCAAGAGAAGGTTGATCGGAGATGGTCCAGAGTTAGTTGAAGCAAGAGAGGGGTCGGAGCAAGTGAGGGGTGGGGTCGGAGCAAGTGAGGGGTTGAGCAAGCGAGGTGTTGAGTAAGAGAGGTTGTCGGAGGAGGAAAGGAGGGGCCGTCGGCGGAGGAAAGGAGGGGATTTGGGCTGTAGTCGGTCGGAATCGAAGAGATTTGGAGAGGGTGAACGACGATCGCCCGAGGAAGGGGGGAAATTTTGCGATTAGGGTTTTGGGGGAATCGGGCGAAACTGAGGGAATCGGGTTTTCATAAAAAAAAAAACTATGTAAATAACGTACGTTACGTTATGAAATAACGTAACGTAACGCACATTTTAAAAAAAAAAACGTGCGCTCCGCAGCAGGGCGTTATTTTGCTCTGCTACGGAGCGCATATGGGCTTGTTACGTTTCGTAACGCGTTATAACGCGTTACGAAACGCGTTTTTTTATGCATTGGTTTATACTGTATTGTATTATGCTACATCATGATCAATAGCCGAGGTGATTATACATGTATTTCTTGTTTTAAGTTATTAAGGGATTGAAATGATACATGAATTTATTTTCATCCCTATCATTATTTGAATTCATCGATATCCCCTTTTTTATCTGTATTGTTATTAGTTTCTGAATACATTATTGTTGAATAAGCAATTGAGTAAGTATCAAGGGGGTATCAGTATCCACTAGAGGAAAACAATTATAAATGTGATAATACTTGTATATGCTCCATTTACAGCTTAGCCTATTTTCTGTTCGACTTCTGCAAAAAATGACACATGATTTCGAGTTTGTAGAAACATTCACTCCAGTCACATTCTTTTCTTTGGTGAGAAGGTGCATTCTGCGGTTTTTCCGAGTACAGGTTCTCTGTAATGTCTATTCTAACCATGGTCCCCCCTCTGCCTGCTGTTCACCACTGTTCCAAACGTCATTCCATATAAATTAGGGTTAATTATATTATCACAGTTGAACAAAAACTACATGCCTAACTAAGATGAACGGTAAGACCCTGGAGATATTATGGTGTAGTCTTTAGCTAATCTCGTGCCAATTGGAACTGAGGTTTTCCAGCATGGAAGCGTGCATGACCTTGAAGATTATGATTGAATATTGGCCTTCGGTTGAGGAAATTGAACAGTTTTGTAGAGAAGAAGTCTCTTTATGCATTTTTTGTTCCGTAATAATAATCCTTTCCTTTTGAATTGCAGAGCACGTTCATCAGAAGTGGAAGGAAATGATGGTGTTTTCTGCACCCAGGAGAGTATCAGTGTATTTGATTTCCGTCTCCCTTCTGGAGTTGGTCTTAAAATATCCAAGCAAGGCTCCAATGCACACTCAATCTTCTCTTGTGGAGACTCCATATATGTTGGAAGCACAGAAACCCGGTTGTCAGTTAGAAACAGCTCACGTCCTCATGTGCAACAATTTTCGTTGCGCAAGGGAAAGCTGATCACAACTTATTCCCTTCCAGATTCTAATTCTCATTCCCACCACTCTTCAATAACTCAAGTGTGGGGAAACTCCAAATTTGTCATGGGCATAAATGGGCTGGGATTATCTGTTTTCGATGCTCTCAGTGATGAGTTCTCACAATCTCTCTGCACCGACGGTGAGAATATAGTTGCAGTGAAAGAGACAGTTGGCCCGGATGATCTGTACCACCCTACTTTTGATTATCTGGGATCACGGTTACTGGTTATATCACGAGACCGCCCTGCTATGTGGAGGTACCTGTTGTAGTTACGCGCATCAGGTACAAGTTATTTATGTATATCTAAGTTACATGAGTGCTATGCATGTCATGCTTTGACAAAAAAAAAGAACCACTTTTTCTTGTAGAGTAATGATGCTTGCGGTGTTATGAAGCTATCTGGACAATGAAAACATTTATGTTTGTGTAGATACTTATTCAACAATCCCTTCTGCTAAACTGTTTCCTGTCAGATTATTTAGAATCTGAATCCAATGAATCTGGATTCAGGATCTCATGTCTTGTTGCTTCATTGATGTTTTCTTGAAAAAAACCTCTAACCCCCTCTGATGATGTCAATTAATACAAAAATATTGTATTATGATACAAAAATGTGGACTTTGGGGAGTGCAACCACCTTACATATCATATTTATGGAGAGCTTGTCAAATTGAACAGTTAGAGATGCATACTTAGTAGGCATACAAGATTGCTGGATTTTATCATTTCAGCCACTCATAATTCACATGCACAAATATCATTATCGACTATGGAGATTTTTAGTGACTCATGAGTGCAACATAATATGAAGTCCTCAAATTGTGCCTAACTTATGCAATATGATTCCTCTTTTGTTTGTAGTAGGCTGCGAATTTGAATCTCCCAAATGAGTTTTTTGAATTGAATTGTTTGGGAAACAAGATTGCAAATTTGTTATGTAATGTTCCAAGTTTTGAGACATTGAAGTGCTTGTTTGATGAGGTAAGGTTAAACACTTGTTACTTTGAGCGAGCAAAGAGCTCATTTGAGACAATTTTGTTTTTCAAACATCATACTTGGATAATTCTATTCAGAGTTGACTATAGCAATTGCGTGTCAGAGTAAACTAATGCATCATGGTCAAACGTTTATATAATATTCTATTCAAAGATTCATTATGATTCAAATCAATGATGTAGAAAGAGGCATTCATACAAATATTATTGTAAGAAATAACCTCGAGGATCGGTTTCCACGGTACAACGGGAAAATTCTAAATGCGCACCACATTTGACTGCGCACCATTTTCCCCTATGTTGTAAATCACTTTTCTATAGGATGTGGTGCTCACTAAGTAAGATGTGGTGCGCATTTAGAATTTCCCTAATACTTCGGGTTAGGGGTAGAGTTAGTGGGTCTAGATAAAAGTATATCCAAATTCAAACCCGACAAGCTTTTGGATGCAATTTTTAAATCCAAACTCGACTCAAAATTATGGGAGTTTCCAAAGGGGCATGCTATTTTTCCTAGTGAGCCCATCCTCTCTTTTGAAAATAGAGAGTTTTTCTTAGTGAGCATACTTAAAAATATCCAAAATACTCTTTTTTTCATTTTCTCCCCCCTTCCTAAAATCTAACTTTCCACCATCCTAAAATTTCCTCTCCTCCTTTTTAGGGCCGGCCATTGCAGATTTTCCCCTAACTCGCTGTAAAGAGCTTGTTTGGTGTCGTCGCTGCTGCTGCTTAAATCCACTATAGAAAGATTTGAAGTTTTTTAAAAAAAAAAAAAAACAAAGAAAAACCTGCATATGTTTGTGCGGGAGGAGAGAGAAGAGGTGAGGTTGAAAGAGAGAGCAGGATGGTGAAAAAAAAAAAATAGGGTCAGCTTGTTATATTAGCAAAGTTTCAGAGTGGCTCACTGCCTTTAGAAACTCCCAAAATTACTAATGGTCACGAAATTGAAATCCAATACCCGAAGATCTAAATCGGGTAATTAACTGTCTATTAGCATCCATTGTCAACCTACTTTTAAGAGCTTAAATGTCAAGAACCAAAGAGATTTTTTTTTTTTTTGGTTGGGAAATTAAAAGCACCAAAAAGATGAACAATGCAGAAACTCACTCTATCTATCCGTATTATCAATTATTAGTTCATTAAACGATTGAGATTACACTTTGACTGATGCTTATTATTATGGGGAGGATCCAGATTCTATTATCTGATACATATCAGAAGCCAAGGGGCTGTCTGGTTAGCGAAAGAGTACAAGATTTGGGCATGATTTTAGTATTCACAAGCTAAAATTATCAAACTCATAAAATAATATTTATTTGTTTCAACGATTTGATCCTTGAAAATAGAATCACGTGCCACGGAAATGGGAATGCGGATCAAATCCCCGCGACTTGCACGGAAATTGCTTGCGGGGTGGGTGAGGTGAGTCATTGAAGAGCGAGTAATATTTAATTATTTTTTTTAATAATATTAAAAAAATATTTTTCATTTTAAATAATATTTACTATATCCCTAAACCTTCTATGTCGCTCAAATACATAAAATAAGAAAGTATTAAAATATTCTAATTTCATATTTATTGTCATAAATTCAATTTCTCAAATTCATTAACCAAATAGCTTCAGACAAGTAATCCTTCGGATTGTCCAAGGAAGACTTTTCTATTTCGCCATCTATTGAAAACCTATGCCAATCATAGTGGTTATCGGATTTTCTTTGGCAGGGCCAACCTTCTAAATGATAATTTAAGATAAATTTTGATGGTTCGTTACAAGGTCATAAAGCGGGAGCTGGTTTTGTTGGTTGGGACATGTAGCATTCCTGTAATCTCCGTGTCTATACTAGAAACTGAAACACGCGATTTATGAGAGGCTATTTGTTGGGCGGTAGACAAATTTTCTGATTAGTATACAGAGGTGAAAGGAGATGCACAAAACATACTTATTTTATTTAAGAGACATGATGGCTATGCCTGTATCTCGTATTTTACGATGCTTGTATGTCCAATATATTTGGAAGAAATAAAATATATGTGCTAATTACGTAATAAGCGAAGTTATAAGAGTATATACGAGAAAAGTATGGAAAGTATATTTTTCTCGAGGGTATCTGAAATTTATGCTAAAAAAATAAATAAAAGAATCTATTGTATAAATAGAGGCACGGAGAGGAGCCTTGATCCCAGATCCCAAGCCTAGCCCTTTTCATTCCAGCCCAAAGTCAAAGGGAAAAAAAAAAAAAAAAAAACACAACTTTTTTATAACTTTGCAGAGCAAAGACACAGAAATGGAGAGAGGCCACCCCCTTCTCAGAGGAGGAGGAGGAAGAAGAGAGAGAGGGTACCGCCATGGGCTCTCAAGATCTCAGATGGGCTCACTGGCCGCCATTTGCGGGGCCCTCATACCGTCTCTCCCCGCGGAGGACGTCCACGTCAGCACCGGCAAGGAGGACCCGCCCAGCAAGACCCTACAAGCCTTCTACCTCTCCTCCGCCTCTCAAATCCCATTCCCTGATGAGGTACTCCCATTTTATTTTATTTTTAAATTAAATTTCTTTTTTTTGGGTTTTGGGTTTATTTCTCTTGGTGCATTAGTCAACTTACTTTCTGTTATTTATTTTGTCATTTTTTGTCCTTTTTTTTTTGTTGTTTTAAGTGATTATTGATGCAGAAATTGGCTTTGCATTCTTTGTAATTTCTAGAAATTTCTCTAATTGTATATCATCCCTAAAAGTAAAGGCCTTTTTTTTTTCTCTCTATAAAATATAAAGAAAAAAAAGTTGGGATCTTTTTAGTTATCGGTGAAGCATGACTCAACTTGTGCAGGAGATTTATTAGTGGACTTTTTTTTTTCTCTCTCCTAATTAGTGGTAAATTTTGCTCTTTTTTCTTTGTTCCAGTAAAATCTAGTGCTGCTGCTTTTACTTGCAATCCCCAAAAAAAATTCATCTTTTGTCATTTTATTCATCCAACATTATTATTCCATCTCTTTGTTAGTACTTGTTGGATTTCAATAACTACAGTGCCTTCTGGCAATTGTTGGCTCTCTTCACTCCATGCCAAATGATTGATGATGAAGCAGAGCTGTTTCAGAATTCAATTCTGTATGGCTCTCTATGCTAGTATTATGTTAACTTTTTTTTTTATTTGCCTAGCCAGGTTTTAAATATCAGACGATACTTGTATATTTATAAGGAATAGTCTATCTAAGGTGTCTTCGTAGGGAGGAGCCTATGGAGGTACCCCTTAATCTCAATATAGATGGAGTATATGGATGATTCAAACCTTTAGTTATAATCTTTATACTTTAAATAGATAGGATATAAAAAATCATGTGATTTCGATACTTCTTCATCATCGATCAGGATATCTCATTTGTTCTATTGTTGATAAACCGATCATTTTGTACGTACCAATATATAGTAAAAATTTATTGAAATTGCATGATTTTTTGTACCTCACCGTTTTAGAATATGAAGATCATAATTAACGGTTTGGATTATCTACATAAACGCTTCATATTGAGTTTTATGGGTGCCTCTATATTATGGGTGCCTCTATAGGGATCTACCTATGGAGTCACTTTAGGTACATTTTTTCCATATGTGTATGTGTTAAATACTTTAGGAACACTTTTTCTATTTGTGTATGTTAAATACTGTATTGGTACTCTATACATGTTAGACTATATAATATTGGTACGATTTTTTTTTTTTTTTTTGAAGCAATATGGCGGGCGGGACCCTTCCGTGTTCCATTAGAAATAGAACATATAAAAGTTACTACAAAAGCGGCGGTTCCGATAGAAGGACCACATAACATGAAGTAAAACTACTAAAAACTAATAGAAACATAAAAGAATAGCTAAAAGAACTGGCAAAACCCATCATCTTGATGGATGGGGCAGTACAGAAAATCACTCCTTAACGCTCACATGTCCTCTCACTTCCCTCTCCTCCGTGGTTTCGGCATATGGGATCTATCTCTGGGACTTAATGTGACGGTTAAGATTTGTGTCTGTCCCATCTGAATCGTCTGAGAGACAAACCTATTCTTTGTCTAATATTAAACCCATCCAAAAACTTATATCAAAGTATATTAGCCCCCATATTGGTACGAAATTGCTGGTACCATAAATCATCCATTGATACCGGTTTTGATATTTCTACCTTGCTTTTACATTTACTTTCAGTGCATTCAGAATGTCTACCCATTACCAAATCTTGTGATAAAGCTTCATGCATAAAAATTTTCCTTGTCATGTAACTGATACAGCATTGCGGTGATGATCAAGTGGTCCTGTTTCAATAGTTCAGTTTTGTTTCAATAATTGCTGGTACCATAAATCATCCACTGATACCGGTTTTGATATTTTCTACCTTGCTTTTACATTTACTTCCAGTGCATTCAGAATGTCTACCCATTCCCAAATCTAGTGATAAAGCTTCATGCATAAAATTTTTCCTTGTCATGTAGCTGATACAGCATTGCGGTGACGATCAAGTGGTCCTGTTTCAATAATTCAGTTTTGTACTGTATCAGCATTGATTTCATTTTCTGTCACCTTCCTTCAGATCTTTCAGAAAAAATAGAAGATAATTTTTTTTGTTTGTTTGCAGGTTGCTGAGCTGTTGATGAAGAGGGGCCTGAAGGAGGGTATCTTCTTGGTGAGATTGGTTCTATGGCTGCTTGCAAGCAGGCTGGGGACCCTCCTCCTTTGTGGGTCCCTCAGCCTCAGCAGAGGCTTCCCATTCATCAACAAGTTCTCAGAGATGACACTAGAGAGGAGAGAGGAGGTTCTCAAGAGATGGAACAGGGAGAAGTCCTTTGTTGTCCTGAGGCTCGCATTTGTGATGGTCAGGATCTTCTGCTTCTTTGTCTTCTACTCTCTGGTAATTTCATTTCTCCCTTCTCTCTCTCTCTCTCTCTGTTTTTTTTTTAATCAGTCAAGTTAAAATTATGGGGTATTTACAGATCTGTCCCTTAAATCTTTATAAATTAAAATTTAGTCCCCCAAATCTTCATATTTAGGATTTAGTCCCCTAAATCCTTTAAGTTAACTACAATTTAGTCCCCAGTTTATATTTTGGACCGATTTTTTCGTTTTACCCCTGATTTCCTTTACTTAATTTCCCTTCTCTCTTCCTCCTCTCTTCTTAATTCTTATTGGGTTCCTCCTTGTTCTCTTCTTCTCTCTCTATTCATTTATTGGGTTCTCCCTCTTTATATTAAAACCAATGTATTATTCTCCACTAAATGTATTAAACCTTTAAGTCTCAATATAAATTCATTTATTGGGTTCTCCCTCTCTATATTAGATAACTTCATTTCTAGGTTTAATACATTTAGTGGAGAATAATACATTTGGTCTCAATATAGAGAGGAAGAACCCAATAAATGAATAGAGAGAGAAGAGAAGAAGAAGGGGAGAATCCAATAAGAACTAAGAAGAGAGCGGGAAGAGGGAAGGGGGAATTAAGTGAAGGAAATTATGGATAAAACGGGAAAATCGGGTCAAAATATAAACTGGGGGACTAAATTGTAGTAACTTAAAGGATTTTGGAGATTAAATCCTAAATACGAAGATTTGGGGGACTAAATTATAATTTATAAAGATTTAAGGAACAGATTTGTAAATACCCCTAAAATTATTTACTTTTATCACGAAGAAATAGCCTGCAGGAATTTATTTATTTATTTTTTTTTTGATTGTGTGCCTTTATTGAGGATAGTCTTTTTCGTAGCAGATATATGAAGTTGGCCTCTTGAAATTTCAGAAGCATGTTAGGTAATAGCTTCACAATACAGTTGAAAAATTTTGCCAACTTAACAAATTCTGTGTTGCTAAAGGTTTTTATACTATTTTAATATGTATTGATGATATAAAGAATTGTGTCGACTATATAGTTTGGATCTAGCTGTTCCTCCATGCTTTGGTATCTGCAGGCTGCATGTGGACTGTTAAGTTGTTTGTTTAGTTAGGTATACAAATCAATGTTCTCATATGACTAGACATATGCCTATTCTATACAAAATATAGTTATTATATTGATAAGTTAGCAGAATAATAGCATAATTGATATGGTTTACTAAGTTGTAGGACTTGAACATATCTCGTGCATTGTTAGTATAAAATACTTCATATAGAAAATTTAAAGAATTGTCTCGTCTTAACAAAGAGATAGGATACCTGTCGGCTATGTAAGTATTTATTTTATTTTATTTTTGCTAAGACATGACCCCTACGATTACAACCACTTATATGGAAAACCAGAAACAACCTTCATGGTGAGTTCCTTTAGCCGTTAAGGAAATTCTTCTGCCAGACTAGCTTTGCACCAAGTCTCGTTCCTTGCGCACATAGTGCCCTCTCTCCAGACATGAAGAACACGAACTTGTATGCAAGTATTCCCGTACAAGAATTATCGCCTGCATGCTGCAGCCTACCTCGATAGCTACTCAAAGATTCTGTTGAGATAATCTCTATGACTTTATTAAACTACCACCTGTATATTTCCTCTTAGAAAAGGCTAGTTTTGTTGTGATTGATATGTATAACAAGAAACGGAAGACCGTCTTTGTCATATAAATTGGATATGTGAACTGGCATTCCAAATTGTCTGGCCACATGACTACTATACATTTCATACATGGGTGTGCATATCATAATTTAACAAACTAACAGAACTGAGATGAACATATTTGATAGATAACGTCGATTTTTCTCTAGTATCACTAAATAATAATATAAAGATTTTTGTTGTGTTGCGACATAATGAGCGGCTGGTTTGATATGCCAGTTTGCCTAAAAAGTCCACCATGCTTCCCATAAACGTAGCGTTCTTTTCTGCCCAACCAAATAGAAATCATCGACTCCAATCTTCCACAGTATCATCAACCCAATTCTCAGTCTAGTGAAGAGAATTCTGTTGTCCTAATCGCTCTATTAGAAAATAGTACGTGTCATGGGATTGATATGTGAACAAAGAAGGGTTCAAGGGAATAGTGCCTAACTTAGTCATGATCAAATTAGATATGTGCACTGACAACTGCCCGTATGACAAATTGCACATTTCGTGCACGGTTGTAGTATATCATAGTTTGGCTGCTGATAACGATAAGTGATGTGGGCTGCCGAATACTAGGACTTGAATATAGCATAATGACTATTCTTAGCATATGATATCATTATGTTGATCTTGTTATGATGTAGATTGGCACGGACCTTTGTTGGTTATCTTCTTGTTAATGATTAATACATGAACATGACAGCTCGGACTTTTCAATGTGTTTATTTCTTAACGTTTTGATGTACGACATTCATATTAGCTAGTAACTAAATTCAAAAACCAAGCTTATCATCATGGAATTTGAGCTTAAACATCTCCATGTTAGAGGTCACAATCATATCCCCTTTCCTTGTATGTTACGATGGGCAAATTGCAAGAGCATAGTGAAAGGGACTTCAACATGTTATCAGAGCATCCACGTTCAATCCTACCGGGTGGACATTTAATTGCGGATTTTTCTAGAAATTGAATACCATTGCATATAGTTCAGGTTTCGGCCCGTAAAAAGACAGTTTCGCTCAACTCTCACCATAACTTCATCATGCTCGCTCTTCTGGAGTTTGCTACACTTCATAGCACAATGATAGTTCATATTTATGCTTTTAACATCATTCATTAATTATGCTTCACTTTTGGTAAGATTTCTATGAATAATCACTAAATTGCCCCGAAGAAAACGCTTTTTTACTGCCAAGATATTAGCTTTAATAGAGTTTCTGAGGGCGTAACAGAAATTCAACACAGCTAGTTTGCCATAAACTAAAAGAAATATCGAAACTATGCTAAAAGTGTAACTATGAATCACTATGAAATTTATCTTTAAAAAGCGGTAAAAAAAACTGAGCAAAGAATAAGGCTTGCATTTCCTCATGTTTCCTACAAATTCATTACTCAAATTGCGACATATTGCTTCGTGAATTATTGATTTCTTATATCACCCCTGTTGTTGAAAATTATCGAAGAATTTGGCTAGATTAGATACAATATTGCATCTTCTAACTGTAGCATTGATGGACTTGGTGCACATTCTGATATCGGTGTCTTACCTTTTGTGACAGACTAATGAAAACGGTGAGAACTCTTCATGGAATGCAATCGGATACAACGTACCAGCTCCGGAGAAGCCTTTAATACCAAAGACAGAGAGACCCCTCGAAAAAGGTATCGTAGAGACTACTGATCAAACTACTGACTCGTCCCTCCTCGAATCCCTGATCAAAAAAGGCCTGAAGGTCGATCACAACCAAAAAGACTGCTTCCAGATCGAATGTGATGTTGTCATTGTCGGCTCTGGCTGTGGTGGTGGAGTTGCAGCTTCGGTGCTTGCGAGCTCCGGCCACAAGGTGGTTGTCATCGAGAAAGGCAACTACTTCACCACGCATGACTATACATCTATGGAGGCTCCGTCTATGGACCAGATGTACGAATCCGGAGGAATTCTGAGCACCCTCGATGGGAAGCTGATGCTCTTGGCTGGGTCAACGGTCGGAGGAGGCTCAGCTGTCAACTGGTCAGCTTGCATAAGGACACCCGAACCTGTGCTCAAGGAATGGGCAGAAGAACGAAAGCTGAGTCTTTTTAGCAGTCCAGACTACATCTCAGCAATGGAGAAAGTATGCGAAAGGATTGGGGTTACGGAGAAATGCACCAAGGAGGGACTCCAGAACCAAGTACTGCGTAAAGGGTGTCAGAGGCTCGGGCTAGAGGTGGAGTTGGTGGCGAGGAACTGCTCCGAGAGCCATTACTGCGGGAGTTGCTGCTACGGATGCCCAACAGGAGATAAACGGGGGACTGACACGACTTGGCTGGTCGATGCTGTTAACGACGGTGCAGTGATCTTAACTGGATGCAAGGCCGAGAGGTTCCTGTTCGAAGAAAATCGTTCTGGGGGTAAGTCTAAGAAGTGCATTGGAGTAATGGCAAAGACATTGAACAGCAATGTGACGAAGAAACTGCGGATAAAAGCTAAGGTGATCATTTCGGCTTGCGGGGCTCTCTCGACTCCCCCTCTGATGATCGCCAGCGGGCTAGAGAATCCGAACATTGGCAAGAACCTGCATCTCCATCCCGTGGCAATGGCTTGGGGCTACTTCCCAGACTCGGCCTCATCGGACCTCAAAGGCAAGAAGTTTGAGGGAGGGATCATCACTTCCCTACACAAAATCAAGGATTCAAATTACGACACGATCATCGAAGCTCCGGCAGCTGGCCCAGCCGCGTTCTCGACGCTGATCCCCTGGGTGTCAGGAAGAGACATGAAGGAGAGGATGCTACGTTACAGTCGAACCGTGCACCTGTTCGCCCTGGTCAGAGACCGGGGGTCAGGGATGGTGCAGGACGAGGGGAGGATAAAGTACCGAATGGACGGAGCGGACAAGGAGAGCTTGCGGAACGGGCTGAGGCATGCGCTGAGGATTCTCGTGGCGGCAGGGGCGATGGAGGTGGGGACGCACCGGAGTGACGGGCAGCGGCTGAAGTGCAGGGGGGTGAAGGAGGCCGAGCTGGAGGAGTTCTTGGATGACGTGGTGGTGGTTGGGGGGCCGAAGTCCAAGGAGGAGCTGTGGACAATATACTGCTCGGCTCATCAGATGGGGAGCTGCAGGATGGGAGTGAGTGAGGAGGGGAGTGCAGTGGACGAGAGAGGGGAGAGTTGGGAGGCTGAGGGGTTGTTTGTGTGCGATGGGAGTGTGTTTCCTACTGCACTGGGGGTTAACCCCATGATCACTATTCAGTCTGTTGCTTACTGTCTCTCCAAAGGGATTGCTGAGTCCTTGAAGTGAGAAATCTTATGGATTGATGGGACGACAATTGAGATGTTGCAAGCTTGCAAATCATCGTGTTTAAGGAGTATACGCATCTGCGACAACAGTATAAAATTTCATTGAGACAATGACAATGTGGGCTCGAATTCTGGTTTAATTAATAACAGTGATACTCTCTCTCTCTCTCTCTCTCTCTAATTTTTTCTGTTTTTTTTATATATAACAGTATTGGCATGTATGCAACCAAGTCAGAAACCTGCTTACAGTTGATGTATTAGGCCATTTATCGACACCACAAGTAACGAACCAAAGAGTTTAAGACGAGCAGCCTGTTTGCTTTGTGTAAACATCAAATATTTTAGCAGACATGAACCTTTGAATTTACACAATAGGTTTTGCTGCAGCTAGATACAAAATATATAAACAAATTTATAGCACAAATATCTAAATGAGACAGAGGACCACCAGAGTTCTATTCTCATGGGCAATTATGTGGTAAAAATGGAAGAACAATTACAGTGTTGAAAGGAGGCAGGTTACTCTGGAAATAACTTGCCAAACGCGAGCTCTATCAGCTGACATCT
Organism: Dracaena cambodiana; assembly: GCA_036321105.1. Lineage (NCBI taxonomy): Eukaryota > Viridiplantae > Streptophyta > Magnoliopsida > Asparagales > Asparagaceae > Dracaena > Dracaena cambodiana. The sequence continues at coordinate 65,111,482 of JAYEPQ010000004.1, read as the reverse complement.
ACAGGATGGGGAATTTTCGCAAATGTGGTTGAAAAACTATTTTATCCTCCTTTTGATAGCAGAGAAAAAGCAGGACTAGTTACCATGGAATCAACAGGGTATAGGAAAATACGCCCAGTTTTAACTTCTGACATAACCTTAGTAATAAATTAGCAATCAAAATTTTTACTCAAACAAACCATAAAACGAATCTACTATTTATTTAGAGTGTTGGTACCCAAACAAGAAATACGAAAATCTTGAGTCTCAAAAACACTTCTGCACCCCAAAAATGCACTTAATGCTCCCAACATTTACCACTGGAGAGCACAGGTTTCATTTTACTGTTAAGAACAAAAATCAAACGTGTGAATCAGCCATAAATTGCTCAGCTGGCTGAAGCTTTCACAGCCTTCTCCGCAGCATCATCCAAATCTTCTGCTGTGATCAAAGTCATTCCACTCTCCTACACAGTTATATAAATACCACTGTTGCTTAAGTAAACTTGTTTCAATATTAAAATGATGATGGATGATGATATATGAGGAATGCGAATTAATCATCAGATGCTATAATTGGTTACCTTGAGAATTCTCTTTCCTTGATCAACATTGGTGCCTTCTAATCTAACAACCACTGGTACCTTGAGAGAAACCTGGCAAATATGAAATAAAACAAGCTCAGTCATAATCCAATATGAGCATCTAGGAAACAACATCTCATCGATCAATAGCCCACAAAAATGTAAAATAATTTGAACCCAGCGGTGATATATAGGCTTACATGTATCCTGAATGACTCAACACCAGGATTTAGGCTTTTACTACAGTCGACATACTTTAAAATTGAGGGACATGATACTTGACTCTCTTTTTTTTTAAATGAATTCTTCAGGGTTTTTTTTTTTTTGTGTGTGTGTGTGTGTGTTGGGGGGTGTGTGTGTGTCATTTGACAGCAACATTTTTGATAGGTAAATCTTCTCAATACAATTAAATAACGCTTCTGATTGAAAATAAAATAACCTTATTGCTTCCTGTTTGGTAACAGGTCAATCATTTCTTAAATCCTATGAAGCATGGATACGGAAATGGGGCAAAGATATGACATAATATGGATAATGGACATAACAAGCCCTAAAAAGGTAGGACACAGGGATATTACGACATAATATGCACGTATTTATGCACATGATATTGTATCAAAACTTGTAATCATTAAGATATATATATATATATATATATATATATATATATATATATATATATATATATATATATATATATATATATATATATCTTAATTTTTTTGAAGTAAAAGGACAAGAAAAAAATTTAATGATTTAAAACATAGATTTTAATCGAATAACTTAACTAAAGAAAGAATTTGAATTCAATTTAATAGACAAACAGCTTGACTAAAAAATTTCAAGCCTTTTTGTAAGATATTTGGAGCCTATTAGTATCCCTTTTATGTCAAAGAATTTGTCTTTTTAGGACGGTGTATGACTTTATAGTGCTCAACATGCTATCTCTCTGACTTTTTTTAAAAGCGAACACAGACACGTAATGCGTTTTATATGATTTTTTGTAAGCAGACATGGCTTCAACACGTAAGTGTTTGGATTTTTAAAATCTGACACGGCTTCAATTTGTCTAATATATATCGACATGTGTTATGTGTCTTATACGTATCTGATACGACACTCACTTTTAAGTGTCTATGCTTCATAGCTTAAATCTACGTTAACAGACAACGACTTAATGAGGACTAATTCATAAAGAGGGTTTACGTAAACTTCGAAATACACTGCTCTTTCGATTAAAATTTTGGGAAGGGTTAACATATTTGTTGCTAAAATGGGTTAAGAGATGGTTCTCTAACATGTGTCGAGTGATGATCCATGAAGGAGGCATGTTTGTAAGCCCAGGCTTAAGCTGGGCTAACACACCTAAACATGTCCCTAGCTATTTCAATCCTTGTTCAGATAAAATAAGATAAAATGGCAAGCTTTTCCCACACAAATACAGTTTAATTCTCCTAGTCCTAACCTGTTGCAAAATGGGAAATCTAGTAGAGCGGGAAACACTTATCTAATAGAGAGGGAGAGGGATGAAGACCTTCAACTTAAGTCACTATAGCAAAGTTTAGAAGCATTTATTCAGTTTTGCATTATTAAAGAAAGCGAAGAGTACCTGCCTGCATGGCTGCATTCTGATGAGCGGTTTAATCTTATATTTAGCTCATTGTCAAAGTATGCTAAGAATCAGACTATTTTACATCATTGTAACAATAGATTTACAAACACTAGAACAAACAACATAATTGCTGGACAACAAATTATGAGACAGAAATAATTATTACAACCATGTACTATGAAAGGCAAAATTTTAAATTAAGCTTACAAAGTCAGCTCTCCAATAACTATAACAATTTTATTTTATTTTTTTTATTAATGTGCATGCATGTCCTAATGATCAGAAAATGCCAAAAAGGTACCACGTACCACCAATATAGGACAAGAAAAACTAAAAGACCCAAGCATATTTCCTCCCTATCAGAAATATGGCACACTTCAAGAAGGCAACATTGGTTCAAACTTGCATCATGTACGAGATGGGATTCTGAATTATGCACTCCCATTCATGTTTCTTAAAAGTCATATATACTATTGCATAGGTAGTAGGTGACCCTGTCCAACATTACCTTATAGAGGCGATACTCCTGTCTTTTCCATTAGTGTCCTGATATCCTCCTTTTGGTAACTACATTTTGTGAGAAAATTTCACGCAACAACTTCTATTAAATGAACAAAAGTAGTCCTTACATTTTGAATGGCATGAGTTTCCATTTCATGGAAAATAGATAAAAGTTTCAACCAAAGGAGACTCTTATCTATAAGGATTATTACAATCTACATTTTTTTCCAATAAAAGCCATCTTTTAACAGACAAACTAACAAAGAAAAACTTGGGACTGATCTTTATTAACTATTAAAAACAAGGTCCATAATGGTAACTTATCTGAATCTGATAAATTCAGTTATAGAGCTTTCTTAGCTGAATCCACTAGATATCAAGTTATCAACAATATTAGTTTCTGGTTTAGATTTAAAATCTAACAAAAATCGCATTAACCTTAATGAGCCCTAAATGTCACTGCTATGGTTGGGTACAAGGAGACGAGTAGGATAACCCAGTCAGGAAACAGAGAACGAGAGACAACGAGAGGGAAAGAGAAGGTTGGAAGCAATAATTGGGAAACTAAAAAGACTTAAAAGAAGAAGCGAGGAACAGGATAAGAAGCGAGGAACAGGATAATTCTTTCACTAGAATCATTAGTTGGAGGGATGATTTTTGAATTCTGTTTAGAGCTTAAACTGGATCCAATAAATCTTAGAAACGAGTTTCAAAGCCATTTCCCCCCTTTTAAATTTTTTTTAAGTGATACTGCATTGCAGAATCATGGGTTATTAGGTCTAAATTTCTTTTAAACAAGTGTAGGTTTATAAAATTTATAAACGTAAGTAGGACTTAAAAGATGTGATTGTTTATATTAGCAACCACCATATACATTTCATTACAACAAGTTATAAATAATGGTAGTTGTATATCTAGTAGTTTATAGTAGGGTTGTGCATTAATTGGTCCAGGTCGAGTATCTGGATATTTGCCTATCTAAAACCAAATCGACCCATTAGCCGAATAAATCTTAACATATTGAGTTTGGGTCAGGTAAATTGATTTTGGGTTATTGTGGATTTGCAATGGCAATGGAAAGGACATTGTGACCTGATGGCTGCAAGCACACAAACTCGCCAAGAAGAAGGCTCACAAACCACCATAGGGAGGATGCCAAACTGCATAAGTCAGTTTGTATTTTTTTTTTTTTTTTGTTCGATTGCAATTTTGGTGGTCCCAGATCAAATCCAAACTGAACCAGCCAAAATTTAATTAGATATTTATTTTGCAAACATACAAGACTTTACCTAACCAACCCTAAGTTCATAACCCTAAATTGAACTGATCTTGAGTTGGTGACTACAATTCCCTCAATCACTAAGCACGAGTGTGACCATTGCCCTCGTCTCTTCCTTTACAACATCTCCTCTGGTGAATCCTTAGCATGTTTGCTTCCTTGCAGTCCCGCAGTTTTTTCTAGTGAGTTCCTTCGTCTCTTTCGTCTCGATCAAAATTTAACTAGAAATTAAAAAAATGCATATATAATTAACCTAACCATTCCTAAGTTCATAGCCCTGTATCAATCTGATCGTGCGATTACAATTCCCTCAATCACTACACACAAGCATGACCATCGCCCTTGCCTCCTCCTTCATGAGACCTCTCCTACGGTGAATTCTTAACATGTCAGCGACCTCATAATTGTTCCCAGTTAGTTCCTTCGCCTCCTATGTTTATGTTCACTCCACATTATCATCACCGTAAGCAACACAATGAGCCTATGATTTCCCCTCCAACCCCTAAACGCAAACGTGACATTGTGCCCATTTCCGTCGTTCTCTCTTTCGATGAATCTTCAATGAGTCCGCATCCTTGTAGACTCGTAGCCATCTTTAATAAGTTCCTCCACCTTCGTTCACTCCTAGAGGTTCTCCTCCACAATGGCACAATGAGCCCTCACAACAATTTTGCATCCTTAAAACCATCGAGCCACAATGCTGCATGCCCTTCCTAATGTCGTTGTAGATCTGCAACCATCCAAACCAATTTGACATACTAGATTCAATAGATTAGGGTAAACTAATGGTCCATTCTGGACCATTTCTAATAGAGAAAAACCCATATATCATCCCAAACCCAAACTGACTGATGCACGGTTTTTCTCCTGATTCTATAGGTTGGGGGGCAATTGTTGATAACTTGATATATCACATTATTGAATCATTAATTTCTAATCATTAATTTCATGCCTTCTGCATGTAGTTCATAAGTTCATCTACTCTAGAGTATTGAGCTATTTTGGTATTGTTTTATGCATCTCATGTCATTACCCGGATATCTTTGGGAAATTAGGCAAGTCAATAATGGTGCCATAATTATCCAAAGCCTATGGAGTTCTTTGTGAGAATCTTGTCACATCCTTATAATTGAATGAAAGGTGATTATCCCATATGGTAGTGGCATGTGTAAACTGTAATGTGAGATACTGACTGTATTGAATTGTTGCTTGGCCTTGGCTTAATTCTCCGAAGCCTATTCATAAGATTAGGTTGAAAGCATCACATACCTTGAATTGGCACATTAGTTCAAAAAGTGAGTTCACAGACTTATAATGATGTTCTTGGTCTGGTATTGACCTAAGGCCTAAGTATTAATATGCATTTGTTCTTTGGCAGGAATTACCCAAGGCCATAAGTACTAAATGTAGTTTTTATAGCTATAACGAGATGAAGTAAAGAACATCAGGGATCTGAATATTTTGGTGGAATTTGCCAAATATTTTGGTAGGAATGTAGTAGTTGATGGTACTGATTCTCTTATGCAGATTTTGAGGTAGGAAACTGGTACGTCATGAACCCATTCTCTTCAAATCCCATTCTCTATATATATGCAGTTTCCTACCACATAAACCCATTCTCATCAAGTTGTGGTGAGCCATGAATCCATTCTCTTCAAATTGGGATTGGGTCATGAGTCATGACACTGTTTCAGAAAGGTCAACCAGCAAAAGCGCTTACTAAAGGAAGATCACTATCGCCAGCTAACTGCCAGATTCAAGCAAAATAATTGACGGTAGAGACTAGAGAGTTTTTATGCAGCTGTGATATCTATCTCTGGATTTCTATATTTATTGATAGAAAATATTATTAAGGTCATATAAATCTTCAAGCTTCAAGGACCGAGAGGTAAGTTAGGTAATAAAAATGCTTTGCAAGCAAAGAAAAGTTCCTAGGCCAAATCGACCATGCTCGTAAGAGCACAATGATGTTACAACCTCATTCACGATTAGAATTAGACAAGAAGATAAGGCTAGAAGTGGCTACATGAGTCCAAAAGGCCAGGCCACTGTTTAAGATAAATTGGTAGAATTTTCTTTCTTATTCTTAGAGTGGACAGTGACACTAAAATGATATGTTTAGTTTTTCTTTTTACAGAACACTGATGGAACCTACTATTGCTAATATTTCTAGAAAAATCTTAGATTATGCAAGTCCTTGATATCTTATGTATTTACTTTTGGGGAATTATCCATAGATAAGGCCATAGTTTTAGTTTAATGTAGTTGCATGTGTAAACATCTACTAAGGATCATAAACTCCATCTGCTTTCATGAACTATAACAGATGCTCTCTTGCTTGATGGATTCAAGTTCAACTCTTGAATTGTTAGATCAGGACAGCCATTTCATCTTTACCCCTTCAACCTTCTGTAAGAGTTCAAGTCAATCATCCATAGTTCAAACTAGATACAGATAGCATCGTAATAGATCTAGGATACTATGAGGTATACAAAATCATGGTGGCAACAGACAAGAACTCAAAACCATTAACATGACCAAACCTGTTTAGCAGCATTGACAATTCCACTTGCTATAACATCACATTTCATGATTCCTCCAAATATGTTAACCAGAATTGCCTTCACTTTATCATCTGAAGTTAAAATTTTAAATGCTTCCACAACCTGAGGAAACATATCCGGTAAAAGTTAGGAAAAAAACAACAATACCTTATGAGTTAAAATATATTTTTAATATACAAAAGGCCAAAGAATGAGATCTATGTAATTAAGCATTTTTTTTATTTTAAAAAAGGGTTAATTGCAACAACTACCTCCGGTGCTATTCGGGGAGTATCACTCCTACCCCATTAAGAATTTTGTTGCATTTGCACCCCTTTTAGGGGGTCTCCCAGCAAATTTTTTTATGAGGGTATGTGTAATAAACCCCCAATACTACGCGGTAGTTTTTGCAATTAACCCGGGGTAGTTTTTGCAATTAACCCTTTACACGTTCCTTTAAAGTTAACCTTCAAATCAGTATATATATGAATCCAAACAGATCAAATATTTAAGAAGTACATCAAGTTAACACAGGTTAAACTTTACTTGTAGCTAAGATATGATTCAACCTGGTTTTCTGATGCATTCCCACCAACATCTAGAAAATTGGCTGGTGTACCACCATGTAACTTTATTATATCCATAGTAGCCATTGCCAGTCCTGCACCATTCACCATGCATCCAATTTCTCCGTCCAATCCAATATAGTTTAAGTCTGCTTTGGCAGCAGCAACCTACAGTTACAGAAGGAATCAAAGAGAAGATATATGTGAATATGGAAGGGTACAGATGTAAAATGGACAAGAATGATTATGGAATCAGCAAGTCCGAAACTCTACGCATTCAAATTAGCAGAACTTGTATTTCATTAAACTATTATGGAATAAAATAATTAGAACAGCATTTAAAGTTAGTCAATTAAGCCATGAAAATTCATATATTGCACTAAGACGGTAAACAGTCAGCACCAGCTCAATAATTTGCATCAATCAAAATTCTGGAGCATGCATCACCTCTCTAGGGTCCTCTTGGGTCGTATCGCGGAGAGCAAATATCTCCTTTTGCCTGTAAGCAGCATTGTCATCAAAATTCAACTTTGCATCAGCCGCTACTAGCTTATTATCAGACGTTTCTGCAATTGGATTTATCTGAACAGAAAATGCACAAGTTAAAAATGAAGATAGGCCAGTAAAAGAATAATGAAGAAAAGAAGTTGAAAACCGCAACAAAGAAAGTTTAAATTAAAATTTCCAAATTTACCTCCAACAATGTGCAATCACATGCACAGAAAAGATTGTAAAGCTTCTTCACTTGTTCAATTGAAGCATTTCTATCTGCAACCTTAGGTGCCAGACCATCAACAACCTTAGCAGCATCTTCATCAGTGATTCCTTTGAAAACGTCAATTGGAACCTTTCCATTCATAACAATAAACATATGTGATTTTGCATCTAGAAACAAAAATCAATCTCTGATACACCCAGATGAAAATAATTGAACAAATATAAAATACCTTAACAATCATGTCAGGGAACTTTTCTGCAAGGTCTTCGATACTGGTTCCTCCCTTCCTACATGCTATGATGATCTGGAAGTATTAAAACTCGTCAGGGACAGCTATTTCAATAGATTATTTATTTCTAATGATGCAAAAACCAACTAATACTAACACGGAAAAACTCACACAATCTAAAGAAACAATTAATCCTGGCATATGCATGTTTTCTTATTATATTTCTCAATTCTTAATTGTAATATAAAACAAGATCCAACAAAGTTAACAATATTGGTGCAAAAGAACTCAGGCCAATCTGCTTTGCACCTCTGGTAGCCCTAGGTTCACCTTTAGCAAAAGTTATCGTCTGGGCATTTGCATTTCACAAACCTTCAGAAGAAGTCATTGAGACTGAAAACCAAGGAATTCCAATTGGTCCCAACTGAAATCTCACACCCAACCATACTGGCAATGGTATGCAGAACCCTTTTCACATAAATTGGCATGCCGTCCATTGACATGTGAAAGAAGACCTATATGTTCAGGGTTCAGATATTTTACAAACATGCAACCGTTTTAGCAACCATTTTAGATGGTGCACAAGATGAACTAGATTATGCTTGCTTGAAGAAGCAGAAAACAGCACACTAAATACCTTTTAGGTATAATTTTTATATTCAAGGTATTTCTTTTATAATTTCTTTTGTTTCATAGATAATATTTAGTTAATAATCAAATCTCTAAAAATGTTAAACCAAGAATGATGCAAAAACTGACTAAAATTGATATATGGTATTAGTACATATGTATTAGATTTGGTTAGGCTACAGATATGTATGTTCAAGGATTCTCATAAAAATACAGAAATAAGGAATCTGAAAAACATACACATATATGTAAATGATATACAGAAAACAAAGAATGCATGGTAAGCAGACCTTTTATGAGCTGTAAGATAGATAATAAAACAGAAAAGAAAGATCAAATAAGGCAGAAGAAGTGAGTATAGGCTCCTGTGAGTGTCATTTATCATGCCAAAACAAAACACATACTCAAAAAATAAGATTATTTCGGCATTTGATTCTAGATACGTCATGTGATACAAAAGACAGCATTCAAACAATGAAAACTTTTCAGCAATCGATCTTAAACATACTGGACCAGCAGAAGTACGGTCCAATGTGATGGCAAAGTACATCTCATTTACAAGCGACAGCTTCTCACACAAGTACACCTGCAAAAAAGGAGTACAAGGCAACAATATGAATAAGCACTTAAATGGGTCCAGTAAAACCCAAATTTCAAAGGCAGTTTTTTCAAGGAACATACTCAAAAGACATGCCAACAACAATAATAAAAATAGCTAGCCTAAGTAAACATCATACGTGAGCATGTACATTAGCTCTTCTACATAAGCATCTTTCATGGATCATAACATTTAATCTTCAATTAGTGTCCAACATTTCCAAAGGTATAGGTGCCAAGTGACGAAAAAACTTTTATATATTGTTTAAGACCTTAAAAAGTAATCTGTATTTAAAATTCCTTTTATAGATCCATCCCGACTAATCTGATTAAAGGACTGGCTAGTTGGACCAACAGAGTGAAAAACAATTATACAACTTGACCTCCAGATATTTCTGGCTATACATCATGATTTATGAACAAAAAAACTAAAATATTTAGGCATTATCCACAGTCAGTAATTGAAAATTTTATATGACCAATCTGGTTCAAAACTCCTCTCCACTTAACTTTTCTACGGGTGAGCCCGCTTTAGCTGAATCACTACAGCATACATTTGCTAGGACTATCCGCTACTACTTAAAGTCATTATCTTCTGCCCGTTCAACAAAGTTGACCTTTACTATATTTCTCTACCAACAACACCCATTAGCGATTATATGAATGGCCTGTTTGTTTATTCTTTGTAATGCTTTAGATTAATATGGGCAGGTTTGTTTAGTTAACAGAATATCTTACACAAAATTACTACTGTAATCACTCACAAGATTGTTACAGGTTTAAGTGTTATATATTTCTATTAGAAATAAAGTTGGAGAATGAGAATTACGAAATTATTCAGTCTATATCTTTCTGCTTTAAATTAGAAGAAGACTGCTATTACTGTTTACAGAAAACAGAAAACTATTAAACTGTTCTTCTTTTAACTAGTTTACTAACCTAAATAGAAAAAAGAAGATACTGGATTATGAAAAACCTGTTTCAGATACTTGAAGGAAGACAGGAAGACGACAGGAAGATGAGAGGATGATGATCGAGGCTAGTGTTGAACACTATTTTCTTAAAATCGATTCGTCCACCACAGTTTGCTTCTGGATTTCTTGGACGTCGATCTCCCAGGATACAACGATCGGTCTGCAGAGGGAAGGAAGCCGCAATCCCTCTGCTCTGGCGAATCTGATAAAAGTTCTCTCTGGTTGATGTAATGCAGGACTGGACTATTGAACAGAAGTCTTCTGTAGACAGAAATTCAGGAACTTCTGTCTGCAGAAGAAGAAAGGAAACAGAAAAGAAAAATCGTATATGTTCTTAAACTCTAGACCCAGACCCTATTTATAGCTTTCAACAGTCACAACGGTTGGCCGTTTCAACAGTTGTGACAGTTTAATGGCAACTGTTGACGGCGACCGGTGACTGTTGGATCGCCGACCGTTGGACTTCAACGACTCTTGACTGGCGGGGCGAGTGCAGGTCGAATCCATTCAAATCTGAACCCAATAGAGGCAACCCGAATCCAATAGCACCAAAAAATCAAAGGCTCCTCAGCTCCTCGCGACGTTGCGTACGTGCGAAGTGCAAAGTGCAAAGTGCAAAGTGCGCCTCTAAAGCGCCCAATGCGCCCTAAACGCCCATTCGCTCTCGAACACGCGCGTGCGCGTGCGGGCGGTGCTTAGCACCCCCCGTGATGCTCAAGGTTTTCCTCTTGTTACATAAGCAAAGTAATGGAACAAGTTACCATATATAAACCCATATCCTTACAATCCTCTATCCAATGTGGGACTATCTTTTCATCTTCTCTTTTGTTCCTTTGCTATGTACTCAACTTTTGAAGCCAATTTTAATTCACTTAATTCATTTAATTTGAACTAGTGAATTGGCTCAATTTAATGTTCAAATTAGTGAATGAATTCAACATGGCCAACATCATCATTGGGTTTTGGTAGTGAATCAATCCACTTTTCTAACCTAAATGTATAACTATTTTAATAAAGTCTACAAAAAAACATGGATAACAGTTAATAATTGAACCGTCTTAATGATCTGACTTCTGAGCCACATATTAACTACCATTCAAAGAAATAATTGTTAGCAGCCAGTAATTCGGTTTTGACACTTGCACCTTTAATCCAATAGTGAACGAACTAGACCATAAAAAAATATGAACAACAGTCCTATGAGCCATGAAAACTCCTACTATACTTCTCAATTGAAAAGCTCATTATCTTAAAAGATTTCAACTTAAAGAACAGGTATAGTATGCACTGCAAGATGTATTCAACATCAGCAATTTTCAAGGCACATCAATGTAGCATTTTTGCATATAAAAAGAGATCAGTGAGTATATAAAATGGATCACAGACAATAGCTAATTTGCTTAGAACATGTCAGCAAGTATAGCCAGCAATAAGTAAAAAGGAAACAAAGAAAAGCCTACACCCAGATTCTTAAGAACTGCTCACTGATATCTATAATTAATTGTTTAATATAGATTATTATCACAAAATGTTGTAATGGACGACTTTTCTTTTTGTGTGTCTCTGAAGGCTTGGTTTCTGTACATTTCACTAAATACTGAAACCAATCAATCAGCCAGAAGTGTTGAAATTTAAAAAAAAAAATGAAATTTTCTTTAATCATGCAAAGAAAAAGATACCTGAAGAAATAGAAATAGATCAGCACACATCAAATTATCAACAACAACATCATAACCAAGTGGGATGGCAAAGATTACTAAAGCTACTGAAAAAATTCCAATGATAGTTATGGAGACAGTCAAAAACATCTGCAAGTAACACTAACCTTGCTCACAATCTTTCCTTGAGGACCAGTTTGTTTGGTCACAAGTATTTGGCCAAGCATTTTTCCTGAAATGAAGCAGGAGCAGGTTAAGGAATACGGGAATAAGAGTTCACAAAATATTTCACAAAACATCACTGTTTACATAAATTCTCAATAAAAAAAGAATCAGTAGTTTTTGTAAGTATAAAATTCAAATATTGCAAAGCAAAAGTTAAAATGTGCAACAACATATAAGTACCTTTTGGTAGCACACAACTAAAGAAGATATACCTACTCTTCTAAACTTGATCAAGTTTTAATGGGCACCTAGTCAGGGAATTGGGCACCAACTCATAGAGGGTTGATGTCGGGTAGAGAGCTGGATCTAAAGACTTTGTCAATTTGCTAGTTGAGTTGCCCATTGGATGGGAATAAGATTGCAGCATGAGGATGAAAATGGACATATCACTTTTAACAACCACACAGAAAATCCACACTCATTTCAAACTAAATTCACATGTAAATTTCTTCCATAGAATTCTGATAACATAATGCCGCACAGAAATGGAGACGTGAAATCTGACAAGCATATACCAAATCCAATTTAATCTATATAAGAGATTCTGTGTATGTATCTTCTGCAACTTGCTACTGTTTTGTGATCGATATGACTGCCTTACAAAAGATAAGATGATGGGCAAGAAGATAGGAAACAAGGAAAAAGTGTTAGTTTTGAAGATGACCATAGTCAAACCTAAGCAGCTACCTAGATCTTGGATGTTCTACTAAATACTAAGTATTCTGGTTCAGAAATCCATCTCTGGTCCAACTTGGTCAATCAAGCCCCTAAAGATCAATTAGATCCCATGGTTATGGCCTTAGTTCCATAAAAAAAAAGATCAAATACCACTAAAAATTAGTAGAAATTTCACAGTAGATCAATGTTACAAGTTGGGCTATACCTCCATAGGGTATGATGCACCAAAATCCATCACACATAGACACAAACAATATTAAGCCTGCAGCTCTAGAGATACTTATCGACATACAGGAAGTCCAAATTTTATACAAAACGTGAAACTAACTCATCAAGTGTAACTCTTATTAGTTAATTGTGCTACAATAAAATAATAATCCTAATTCCCAACCAAGCTGGTTAAAACCTAGGGATGCCTGCGGGTCCAGGTTAAAGCTAGCACAGAGTATCCAATCAGGCAGGAGCAAAATGAATGGTTGTTGTGAAGATTAAAATTAAGCTCATAATACATAAAATTATCCAAGACTCCGTTACATGATTTACAGCCTACTATGGTCATTGATTTAGACTAATATTAAACTAAAGCAAAAGTTAATACTTATTTTTGAGTTTGTAAAATTGTTCATACCTCCACCTGTCCACAAATAGCAATCCTTTCATAGGACAGCTTCTCATATCTACCAATCACAGGATATTTTAACTCATCTTAACAAAGATATCAAGCAGACATTATAACTTCACGTTTATATCAACAATACTATTATCAAAACTAAAAATGACGAAAAGAATATGAATTGTAAAAAGCAAAGAAACTCTCCTACCAGCTATATCCTCCACTTCCTCTGTTTTAACAATATGCACTCCACCCTTAAGTCCAGTTTTGAAGGTTCCCAATCCTCGGCCACCAGCAAGAATTTGACTTTTGACCACAATCTGAACCAATAACATATATCTTATAAGATATTAAACTTAATTCACTTCAGTTTTGTTTGGTATTACCTTTGAGCACGAAACATTAATATGGCATAGATACAAGGTACACGAGACAACTATATCCACGTAAACCACAACATTGCACACAAGTTTTCATATCACAAAAGACAAACCACAGTCTTGTGTCAAAATTTTAGTTGTTGCACCAACAATGAAGTGTGACGTGATAACAATATGATGACATTTTTTTCCCCAAGAAGCATGAAAGAAAATTTCCAACTAAAATCATCAAATATAGATTTATTTATCCATAGTTTTTTTTTCCATCTCTTTCTGCAAGTTTTCCTTTGTTTCAAACATTCTGCTGATACAATGATATAATTCTGGTGCTGAGATAATGATATTATTTTGGCTAGTACAATAAAATTATGAGGAAGATTCAACTTTGGACCTATTGAACCTATATCATGTGAAACAACATTCATCATCAACAATACTTCTTTTAGTGTAACCAATACTGCTTTTAGGGTAACCTGAATTCTGTTCACTTCACTTAAGAAGCTTATAAAACATTACTAATTATAAAACACGTATCCCTATTTCATAATTCATGTCAACCTGTGATTACATTCACTACTTCCACTAAATTTTCTCTTTTCTACAGCTTGTAATCTTCTTTGAAATAAGTAACTTGTACCATAACGGTTTCTTTCCAATAAACAAATTATATATATATTCGAGATCATAATCCAAAAGAAAATTCGAGATCATAATCCAAAAGAAAATTTAAAAAAAAAGATTATTGGAGATAGTAAAAAAGAACTGCAGTTAAGGTAACTTTGAGCTGTCAGCTCATTTCCATCTCTCTCTCTCTCTCTCTCTCTATATATATATATATATATATATATATCCATCATTTTGAGAGAACAATTATCACCATCATTAAACAAACTAAAACAATACATTTTGCATGAAATAACATAATAATTAGTAGGAAATTACCTCCTTTTCCCCGGGGAAAACATCTTTGATGGCCTTCCTGATCTCCTCAACCGATGAGACAGCAACTCCCTTCGGTACATTGATACCGTGCTTGCCCATCAATTCAGCACCCTGTCACAAAATCAATCCGAATACTTAGACGTAGCATTACAAATATATTATATCTCAAAACTCACAATAATAGTTCATGAAAATCGACAACCAAAACATTGCAAAAAATTAATACAATTTCAAAGCTTAATAACGAAAAGAGAAGATCGAACTGATTCCCCAAGCGAAATAAAAGGAAAATTCTACCGTCAACAACATTGACCGAGGATGTCGAAAGGTCGATCACGTCTGATAAAACAATGAAGGATCAAAACGGAATTAGAGAACCCTAGATTCAAGATCGACCTGGTATTCGTGGATGTTGAGGCGGCGAAGCTGCTGTTGCTGCCATTTCCCGGCGATGGAGAGCGATCGAGTCGCGAGCTTTCCGAGCAATCCCCTCACCATTTCTCCGCTTGCCTTCGATACGATCGGAAACAAACGTTAGATTTGGATCGCAAACGCAAAACCCTAGCTCTATGAGGAGAGGAGAGGAGAGGAGAAATCGAACCTTAGTATTTCTATGCTCTCTTTTTTTTCTTTTCTTTTACTTTGTTTAGTTCTGGGACCGAAAGGGAATTTCTGAACGAGCACTTGGTCTTTGTAGTAAATGCGCACCACATTTTCCTTAGTGAGCACCACTTCCTATAGTAAAGTGATTTACAACATAGGGAAAATGGTGCTCACTAAGTCACGTGTGGTGCGCTTAGAAAAATCTCTCTCCTTTGGAAAAGAGAGAGTTTTTCTTAGTCAGCCCACCCTTCTTTCTTCGTACTGTCCCAGTCTCCTTCCTTCGGGGGCTTCCAAAGTAGAACACCATTTTTTCCAGTGAGCCCAGATTTCCAAGTGAACCCACGTAGAATTTTCTAAAGGGAGGATTTTTTCAGTGAGTACACTAAAAGTCCAAAATTATTCTTTACCTCTATTTATCATCCTCCTCTTCCTCTCCTCTCCCATTTCCTCTCTAACCTCCTAAACCCAAAAAAAAATCCTAACCCTAACTTCATTTTCTCCTCCCACTTTTTCTAATCCTCTATTTTTCCTTCTCTACCTCCTTCTCCTTCCAAATCTCCCTCTCTCTCCTGTTTCTAGAGTCGGGGCCGTCGTCGCCGCAGTTAGGACGTCGTCGCTGCCGTCGTTGGGACGGACGCCGCCGCCATTCTCCCACCGTTGTCATCGCCTTTCCGCCACTACTAGGTGAGATTTTCTAATCTAGTAATTTTTTTAAAATTTAGATTTTTTTTATTTTTGAATCAAACAACTCTTCAATATTAGGTTTTGGTGATTTTGTTAAGTTGGAAAAAAGGAAAAGGAGAGGAGGTAGCAAATTTGGTTGTAGCATTTTTTTGTTAATTTTTTTAATATTTAGATTATAATTATTAAGAAAAAATTAATTTTTTTTTGTTACAATCTTGAAAAGTTCAAAACTTTTCATTTTAACTGTTTGATTGTGATGGAATCTAGGTGTAATTTTAGTTGCAATGATGTGAATAAAGAAAAAAATGAAATATTTTCTTCACCTCTTTCAAATTTGAGGGAGAAAATTGAATGAAGGGAAGGAATAATTTTATTTTCTAAAATCAGAATTGATGAGATATCTAGAGATACATTGTCAATTTGTATTGAATAGATCATATATTACTTCCATCTTAGATAAGCTTGAAAGTATGCACTTTTATATTATGATTATAATTATAATTATGATTATTGTTGTTGTTGTTGATGATGATGTTGTTGTTATTAAGATTATGATTATTATGATTTTCATATGCTCTTTTATCCTGATAGTATAATGTTTTAAGGAGAGAATAGGATAAGCCATTGAAAAGAATTAATTAGTTTAAAGAAGAGATTAGTAGCACGAGTATGGTCGTGACATATTAATTCACAATAGTTCCTTCCTAAGTTTTAAACTTGAATTGCTTTAAGCATCATAGTATAAAAGAATAGCAACAACAATCTGTTCTTCAGAATTTCATCTCATCTGGATGAAAGGGTTCAACAAAAATATGTGTAGTGTTAAATTCTGATTCAAATCCCAAAAGAGCCAATCCCTTTCTCCATTTGTTTTTTGCTCATTTTATTTGTTCATCACTATATCTGTGGGATTTAATTTTTAAGACAGTATTAAGAAGGAAACTATGAAGAAAATTTTTGTTTATCACTATATCTGTATCTTTACAAGTTATATAATATTTTCCGTCAATTAGTAAGGCTTTGAAGAAAATATACATGATAATTAGCATTACCATAATCTGAAATGCAAACATGGTTATAATATTCAAATAAAATAATCAGTTATAGATGATCAATCACTGTCGTGTTTACATGTATATGTCAATTTACAATCCAGTTTGTCTAGTGTGATTATTGTGTTAGTGACTTAATTGTGGAACATAATGTGTGTATTGATATGAATTTTATTTTATATTGGCAGAATAGATGTCGGAGTGGTTGAAATAAGTGTCTTTCCAACCATACCCCATGCACCCAGAAGCACGCCAACTAATCCCAGTATGGCCAGAAGTATATCAATGCAGCTATCAAGTTCGCATGCACATAAAAGAAACTAGAGCACAACTTCAGAACATAGAGAAAACCACGGTCTTTCTCTACCAAACTTTGTATATATTTTTTATATAATGTTGTTTCTAATTATGGGTTGATTTGTTCATAATTATCATTGTGTAAATTCACATTGTTATTTGAATTTGAATTTCGTATTTATGTGTTATTGATGAAATCTGTAGTTGGAAAGAACTAAACTTTGTGTATAAATTTGAGAGATGAATGAATTTTTTGTGTTTGTTGCATAGAATGAACTCTTTGTGTTTTTTTTTGTTTTCTGCAATGGGTTGTAAGTATTTAATTCTTTTTTCCTTGTTGTTAATGGAAGTAACACGGATTTTAGAAGGGTACATAAAAAAGGAAAGAAAAATTTGTTTATAAAGTAAAAGAGTTTGTTTTGTACGTGAAAAGGGTAATGGTAAAATTAGTCATCAAAGAAGGATCTAAATTAAATTTACCACTATTTGGAAAAATAGATAAAAATATAAAATAAATGCTGTTGCCAGGGATGAACCAGGGCCACCTGCGTAATAGGCGAGAATACTCACTGATATGCTACAATAACTTTGTCTGGACTGTCTGCACTTCCCCTACCTGTCCGAACTGCAGTCCGGGGCAGGGTCTCCATGTCCAGACTGGCAGTCCAGACAGAGTCTCCCTGTCCGGACTGCCAGTCCGGACCGAAAATATCTGTCCGGACTCGCAGTCCGGACAGAGAGAAATTGTCCGAACTCGCAGTCTGAACCGGAGTTTTCTGTCTCTCTTTTCTTCTCTTCCAAAAAAAATTATCTCTAACCCAAATACCCAACTACTCCTTTCTCTTCCTCTTCTCTTATCTAAATCCAACACTATCAAATCTCTCTTCTCTCTCTTTTGCCCGCTGTCGCCGCCTTTGTTGAGGATTTTAGAAAATTTTTTTTTGGGTTAACTGAACTTAGGAAAAGGAAGCAGGAAGATAAGAGCAATTTGGTCCAAAAAATTCGATGGCAAGATTGTAATATTATATAAGTTTTTAAGTGGGCTCACTAGGAAAAATGGTGTGCCCATCTAGAAGTTCCCCTTCCTCCTCGTCTGTCCTGTCTCCTTTCTTCCACACCTCTCTGCTCATCCAACCCTCACCCCTCTCTCTTTCTATTGCCCTCTCTCTCTATCTCAGCTTCTTTTCTCTTTCTCAGCTGTCTCCTCTCTCTCTTGCTGATTCTCTCACTCCGCCTCTCTCTCTCACTCCCTCTCTCTCTCTGTAATAGGGATAGAAGAGAAGGATAATCTTGACCTAAAAATAAGTGACAAATTTGTAAACTTTTACAAATTCAAGATATGGGCTAACTAAGCCGAGTGCTGTGCTCGTTTAGAAATTCTCGAAAGAAGGGATGGAATTTTATTAGTTTTGCTTCTACTGTGAAATTGGGTCTATGGTGCTGCTACGTGGGAATTACCTCTGTATACATGGGAGTTTCCAAAGGAGCACACCATATTTCCTAGTGAGCCCAGTTTTCACCTTCTCTTTGCAAAAGAGAGGTTTTCTAGTGAGCACACCAAATATACCAATCCTATCCTCATTCTCTTTCTCTCCCACTTTTCTCTACCTTACACCTCTTTGCTCTACGTGAAGAGACGAGGGAATGGCAACGGCGAGTCGGATGATCGATCAAGGGAGGTGGCGTGGCGAGGAGCATGGTGGAGGCGATGGGGGCGGCGAGTCGGATTATCGGTCAGGATAAGGCGCAGCGAGGAGCATGGTGAAGGGGATGGCGAAGGCGAGCCCAATTTGTCAAGATAAACCCTAAATTGGTGTGAAATTGCACTTTTCCTTTTGCCTATTGCACTTTTTGGTTTGATAAACCATGAAATTTTCGTGATTGGGGGTGGGAATTACCAGTTTAGACATCTAGGGTTTCCTTTTCTTTCGCTTTAAAGAGGATTGCCTTTGAACTCATTTTAGGGACGAAATAAGGGAATGATATCTTGTTTTGGGTTTCAGTGAATTTTTGTTATTGAAGTTGCGTTTTTGGCTGTTTAGTTGTTTCTTCCCAATTTTTTAGAGCACATTTTCTGTATAATTATTTATTTGAAAATGTGTTGTTTTCTTGAAATTTCAAAATTTTCTTTTAAAATTAATTGTCTATTGTAATTTTTGCTGAGATATCAAGTTCTGCAAACAGGCTTATTATCTTAATTTTGAATTATTTCTTAGGGGGGAAAAAAAAAAAAAATCAAGCTGTTGATTTTTCTTCATGATTTGTGATGCAGTTGTCCTAAAGTTCTGTCATTGAGTTTATAAAGGGGAAATGTGGTGCTGTTTCTGCTCATTTCTTTCTATTGAGAAATCAAGTCAATGCATAACTAATTCTGGGATCGAGCACGCCAAGCTCAAGGCTCAGGAGATCGCGAAGAAGATCTTCAACGATGCCGAGGCCAAGCGCCCCAAGACCGACAACGCTGCCGACGGTTTGTGTCTTTCCATATTCGGAGCTCAATTCATCTTGCTAGGGTTTCTAATTTGTTGAGTTTAAAATACGCGCAAGTTTATAGCTTGGTTTTTGTGTCTGCTGCCATCGATCATACTCTGGTTATTGTTTTAGCAGGGGATTTTGTTACTTATCTTTTTCTTGTAAATCTTTTGCATCCTTGAATTTAAGGAATTTCGTGGTCAATTGGGTTCGTAGGGTTTGTCGCATATGATTTGGGATTGGCATTTCTAATACAGAGATGTGTATCATTCAAGTGGTTTTGTCTTTTTACGGGACAGCTTCTATTGATTGGACGATGGATTAGATCTGATTAATAATAAATTTTGTTTTAGCTCTTTGTTGTCATTGAACTAAGAAATATGATGGTTTTGGTTGATCTTTTGTATGAAGGTTTTGTTTTTTATGTCAATAGACTTTGGCACAAGTTTATATTTTGCGAAAAATTTGATTGATTTTTTTTACTGTAGGTTTTTAAACTGGTTTTTTTTACTAAATAGAATTAGGCGCAAGTTTATATTTGTGATTTCGTGTTTACTATTATTAATTATTATGTATAGTGGTTCTTAATTGTGTAATTTTGGTAACTTAGATTTATGTGTCAATTACTGGTTTGGTTTGAAGTTTCTTTCTAGGGATTCTTAAACTTTGATATTTGATTTCTAGTGTTTTTTTTTTCCTTCCTATTATTAAGATTCGTATATCTCTTTTGTGATTTGGACTGTTGTAAAGTTGGACAGCCTGAAGCTTTGAGCCGTCTAATTATCTCATTATAGTGGCCTAATAACTTCTTCTCTTTTTAGTTTTTGATGTTATGCTTTTGGATTATGCAATTAAGTGCATACAATATTTTCTCATCTCAGCGTGATATTTCATGTTCTCCTGTTATTTCATTGTTAAAACTGTGTATAATTTCTAATTATTTGTCTTTTGCACTTTGGGATATGTTTAAATTTTATGTGTTAACACTTTACATTGCTTTAATCAGATCTTGTGCAGAAGACTTTGGATCAGGTGTCTTCTCAAATAGGCTTTACATTTATGAAATAAGCTCATTTCTCTTATTCTCATCTGAACTTTTTTGATGTATTGAATTAAATGCATTTCTCTCAAATATGTTTATCCTAGTTGAATTCCCCTCCAAACACCAAATTGTTGACTATATGCAGGTATGGATTCATGCAAGAATTTTCGCCTGGTATGAGGCTCACCAAGAATTTTCGGTCTCAACTAAAAGACTGGCGGTGGATGGAAAAGAGAGCCATTTTTTTTTCTTTTTTATTTTTTATCTTTTGAATTTATTTGGATTTATTTGTGTATTGATGAAATCTGTAGTCGGAAAGCGTAAACTTTGTGTATAAGTTCTATGATCTCAGTCGGTTGATTGTATCTTTCTCATATTCTGAGTTAATAATAAATTACGTAATTTTTTTTACCATATGCTTGAGCTGGTATATTGGTATATTAGTGTGTTCTGAATCTGTTGATGATTTTTTTTTTTTTGGTTTTTTACAATGGGTTGTAAGTATTTAATTCTATTTTTCTTATTGTTTATGGTGGTTAGCATATGTTAATATTTATCAATTTCGAAAAAACCAAATCGAATAGGAATGGAAATTAAATTGAATAAACTCTGTTTAGTTGGGAGAAAATATCATTTATTTAGGAAAAATAAAATAAAGTAAAAAGTGATTAGACATCATAGTGGCGGTCTAATAAGAAAAAAATTTATAGCAGTATGTTTTTATCACAACAACCAAAATGTTAAAAAAAATAAAAAATTGCTTGTTGTTGCCAGGGATTTAACTTGGCTCATCTATGTGAGGTTGCAAGACTACTAACCACTATGCCACAACAATTTTGTGGATAATAAGACAAAAAAATACTACTTATCTTATGTCCGGAATATACACCCGGACAAAATTTATTTGTCCGGACTGAAAGTCCGGACAAATAAATTTTGTTGGGACTGCCAGTCCAGACAGAATGCTGCTGTCCGGACCGGAAGTCCAGACAGTTATGGACTGTCCAAACTATGAGTTTTTTTTTTGTTCTTAATTTTTATCAATTCACAATATTTCTAGGATTTTTAAGTAAGCAAAAATCTAATAAATTCAATTTTCAAATTTAATTTGTGAGATTATTTTATATGGAAAAAGATTTGATAGAATAGTTGCAGGTTTTAGGGTTTTTTTTATTTTTTTGGGTTCACTGAGTTTGAGAAGAGAAAGAGAAAGAGGTTGAAGACAAGGACAATCCAGTCCAAAAAAATAGATGACAAACTTGGAATAAAATCGAAACTTTTAAGTGGGCTCACTAGGAAAAATGGTGTGACCCTTTAGAAACTCCCATATACATGCTCTCAAAATGGGCCAGGGGTGCACTTGGGTTGAGCTAAACCCGAACCCAGCCAACTCTTCTGGGGCCGCACCCATGTATTTTTGAAAACATGCATCTTTTCTGAGGACGCACTCTTGTATCGTTTCACTCTTCAAAATATAAATCTCCTCACCCCTTCTCATCTTCAACCACCTCTCACCGACCCCGATAGACCACCCCAACCTCAGATGAACTTTTCTGTCGCCTTCTTAACCTCCTCGACTCTTCATACCCCTGAGTCCCAACCCCTGTGTGCACCCCTCTCCCATCCATTACCCCCTCTCACTTCCACCGCAATCCCATTTTCCACCCCACCCATCTCTCTGCCACCTGCACACGCCCTCGCCCCCACTGTCTTCGAACCCCCCATTTCTTCTCTCTCTTCTTCAAAAAGTGCTTTCAGTTCTACAATCTATATATATGATTGAAAATCAATGAGACTGGAGAATATTAGATCATGTAAAACTTCTACGTTTGATTTTTATGCAAAACTATCTATAGACATTGACTAACAAAGGGAGAGACTAGTTCGGCTTGAAAATTATCAGGATTGTCTTGTTTTTTTTTTTTATTATTCTTCATCTAAACCTCATTTTCTCTTTCTCAGATTATGCTGAAAATGTTGTTAACATTATCATTTTGTTGGAGCTTCTTGAGAAACATTGTCCCCATGCAATACCAAACAAGGCAACTATATCTTGAATATAACGAGCTTATATTCAGTCTGTAAATTGGAGTTATTCTTCAAAGGCTTTGAATGTAGTTTATAATTAGCTTTTGTAAATTAATTTATTTATGTGTAAGTAAACATTCTTAGATTGTACGTACATTATGTAGGATTTTGTTTTATGTATATTCAACAAATTTTTAGGTTGGCTGTCAGCTAAAGCAACCCTCCTCCTTATTTTAGTACGGACAGAGTTAGTATACATTACTATATAAAAAGCAAATTATATCTTGCATTTGTCTAGTTTTACTTATGTTTGTACCTGTCATTCAATATTTTCTTGCTCAAAGCAAGTGGATTAACACATTGCTGTTTGCTGTTCGAGGAAGATAGCTGATTTGTAAAAAAGAAGAAATTAAAAACGAAAATAAAATAATAATAAATATCTTCCCGATCCGTTAACTGCCCGCCACTTCTCTCCCCTTCCCACTCTCATGGCTTCCGCCTCCCCTCTCTGTCCCCCGTTCCTCGCTGGGCTCCAACGCCCCGTAATCAAATCCAATTTTGTCCCCCAATTTCAAGTCCGCAGAAACCCTAACCTTGATCCGACCAGTTTTTCCACCAAGAAATCTCCGATCTCGTCCGCCGCCGCCTCATCAGATCCATCCCCTTCCTCATCCTGGGAGCGAGAGGAGATACGCTGGCTCCGAGAAGAGCAGCGGTGGCTACGAGAGGAGCAGCGATGGCTACGAGAGGAGCAGCGGTGGCGCTCCGAGAGGGAGTCCCTCATCCGAGAGATCGCCTCGTTGAGGCTAAAGATCGAGGATCTGGAGCGCGGGAGGCCGCCGCCGCCATCGGACGCCGTCGATGGTACGATTTCAGAGGTCGGAGCTCGGCCGGCGCTGGTGGAGGAGGCGGAGGTGAGGACGATGATTTTTGAGGAGGTCGTTAGGGTTTCTGATGAGAAGGAAAAGGTGGTGGAGAGGAAGACGTTGAGAATGGGATCGGAAGGCGAGGAGGTCCGAGCGATGCAGGTCTGAGTTGCAACTTATCTTAGCGAGTCTTTTCTTTTTCCGCTTTAAATTGCTTAATTGATCACTTAATTATACTTTCGCTTAATGACATCTAATTTTAATGATGATAATTGTTGAATGATTATTTTCATTAATCTTAGTAATTCTGTGTCATGATTGAAGTGTAAATGTTGTTATCAGAGTTCGGCACATGGTTGAATGAATGCCTGGCTTTTCTTTTTTCTTTTTAATTTTTTGAGGGTAAACAGTGAGCTAATGCCTCCTGCATTCTATTAATTATAAATTAATCGAACATAGCATACGATACATGTATCACTCGACAGCGAGAGACAGATAATACAAAAAAGGACCGAAAATATAAAAAATTGTAACATTCCCTGCATTATATAATTCAAAATTAACAAGAAAGCCAAACTTGCCACCAACAATGTCTCCATCTGTCACTGGCATTCGCCATGTGATATCGAACATACCTGCCATTGATTAAATTTAGCTGTCACCCATTTGTTATTCATCTTTTTATCCCGAATATGTTGCAAGATAAGCAATTTGATGAGGCAATTGTTTAGCACTAAACGGCCTTTAACAAATCTAATAAAATTTTGATGTCCCCACAGGGCTCTGTCATAATCTAGGTCAACGTGCTTAGCTGCGAGTTCCTATATCCCCACCGGTGTTCGACCTTTATTACTTCTGTTGTGTCTTGCAAACCGAGCTCTTTCAGCTAACTTCTTCTTATCTTGCGGCTTACGTCTGTATAGTCTGATTGCAGGCAATACATCTGCTACTCTTTCCCTCCCATCTCACTACCTTCCAATACATAAAGTCCATAGTATCAAAGAACTCCTCTAGGGTTATTGTTATCCCTGATTTCAGTCGCTACAACAAACTGCATCCGGAAAACCTAGCCAAATGTCGTCTTTCAGGAATTTAATCGAACACTTAGCAGTCGGCTATGCTTTTGTGGTTCCAAATCTTTTGCGCTTGCAGTGGGTGGGCTAGCACTTCAATGGTGATTGATACCTTTCTTGCTCTGCTTGCGAAAATTGAAGCCACGCTTCATTCTCACATTTCATAGCGCTCGAAGCTTTTGTAGCATCCTCCTCAGGGGCACCTCCGGAGTTGACATCCTTAGCCTCTTCCTTCTCCCCTCATCATCATTACAATCACCATTAGCTCGAATCCCCTCCAAAGCCCTAAAATACCCATCCTCGAGGGTTTCATCAAGCCCTCTCCTCTAACTATTATTCAAAATCAAGAACTATATCGGACTTGTCTCTCGAATTCCGATCCAGTCGTCGTCGTTTCTTCAGCCGATGCCCTCTTTTGCTCCTTCATGCGGAGTGCTCCAGCTTGGGAGCTCGCTCATTTCCTTGAAAGACGACCTTATCTTGTTGAAATCGACCTCATCAGAGTATCCATCCTCATACTGGATCTTGAAGTATCGGTGGCAGCATCATTGGATTGGGCGGTGCCAGTGAAGACGTGGAAACCCTGGATATTCTTTCTTATCTCCATTCCTACAAGCTCGATTAGTTATCTAGAGATCAATCTAGGGGATCAGGGTTTTTGATCTGTTAAACAACCATCTTTACCTCCTTTGAGCAAGATATGGCCACCTACGGACCGATCTACTGAGATTCGGCCATTTCTACCAAGATCGAGGCGAAATAAAGCAAAAAGATGCGTCTTTGGCTTCCTTGACACAAAAAAAGCATGAACAGAAAAGGAAATGAAAATAAAAGAAAATTTTGGATGTGAGGGAGGTTGGGGGAGGAGAGAGGAGCTGGAGTAATAGCCGGCAACAACCCTCTCCTCCCCGGCGAGATTTGTGGGGATGTTTTCTTTTTGGGAGGGGGAGGGGGATAGACAGGTTCGGGAGAAATTCAAGGTTTAAGATTTCTTGAAAATCATGAATGCATGGCTTTTGTAGGTCCATCTAACGATATTTTTTGAAGTCGTGAGTCGTAACCTCCCACGTAGGGATGAACATTCGATTGGAATCATCGTTATTCGGTGAAATGTGACTGACACTGACCAGACAGACGATACTGGACTCTGACCTTCTTGATAGGCCAGATCCGACCAAACTCCGATTAATACTTGGCCGGTCGAATGTGGTCGAATTTTGATGAAGCCAAACGGAGTAAAAGGGTATCGACAAGCTCGGGAAGCAGTGTAGGGCGATGGCAAGAGCAACAAATCCTTTCTCCTTCTCCAATCTCCTCCTCTTCACCTTTCCCCTTCTATGCGGTATGTGGCAGGAACCTAAAGGACCAAAATTGTTAATGAAACCGAAGAGAAAGAAGTGAATTTAAAAGATCAATTTCGAATGGCGGATCCTATTTAAGGGTTAATTTTTTTCTAGAATCTTTGGAAAATGGGAAAGGTCAAGAGAAAGAAGAGCGAAAAACTGGAGAAAGGATCGCTAGCCTGGGAGAAAAATTGGAGAAAGGATATGACAGTCTCTTATCTCCTCCTCTTCTTCCTCCTCTTTGCCATCTCTTTTTTAATTTGTTTTTGTGAAATCCAACCTCATCAAAAGGGAGCAAGCATGGCAGAGAAATCCAATCAAGTCTCTATATTCACTTTTTTTTTTTACTGACATGCTCAGTACGTAGGAGTTGGAACCGTCCAAATTCGACGAGAAACCGACTGACTCCAAACCTTATTCTTTTAAGTATACGGCTCTGACCAGTGTAATCTTCTCCGATCGATCTCCAATCAGTCTCCGACTGGCTTCATTCGGAGTTGATACAGTCAG
This sequence comes from Dracaena cambodiana, assembly GCA_036321105.1. Classification (NCBI taxonomy): domain Eukaryota; kingdom Viridiplantae; phylum Streptophyta; class Magnoliopsida; order Asparagales; family Asparagaceae; genus Dracaena; species Dracaena cambodiana. Next base: position 65,084,805 of record JAYEPQ010000004.1, on the reverse strand, counting down.
AGTTGGAGAGCATGTACATACCTACTCCCACGTTCCATAAATAAGAAAATAATAGAACCAAGTATAAATATATTAGCGAAAGTTTACTAAAGAAAAAGCTTAGAGAAAGTAGTCTCTTCGGATACGGTATACAATGTTCACCCGAGAAGTCAAAAAGCAAAACTGCAAAAATGGAGTTTTGTCGGGACAACAACTCTCATGGGATGTATAGATGATCACTCCTCTTTATCATCAGTAGCCAGCGTCTTGATCTGTCTGGGGTCCCCTATCGGAAGAGCCATGACGGGACCCTCGCTTAGCAGGGGTGGTGCGTGAATTTCGGTATCGGTGGGTGGAATGCTTGCTTCCATGTAACGATGTTATAGGGTAAAGTTTGCTGAAATAACTCATGAAATAGGATTATGCGTAGTGCCAATTACTAGCTTGTTTAGTGGCTACAACAACTTTGTACAATCGCTACATCCATTCATGGAGGTTGCTAAAATTGTTGCTCCAGGAGAAGCAAAATGCTGTCTTGAAAACCATGTGTTTGTTAATGCTTTATTCTATACTCATATGACTGAACCAAAATCTAAATGGTTGATTTAAGGTGAACACATATGGTTTGTAATTGATTCCATATCACGCTTAAAGGGCAGGGTGCAAAAGGCCTCTGGTCGATGAGGGTTATCTATGGCTTGTGTTTTCATATGATTAGTAATATGCTAGTGTGGAATATAGTCCTGCATATTGTAGTATGTGATTTGCTAAAACCTTCATACCATGAGGAGTCATTATTAGCAATAAACCATGTACTTCCGTGTAACGTGAATCTTTTTCTTATTTTCAAATACAGTACTATACTACTATTTTTTTCTATTTCTGGAATACGGTACTATGCTACTATTTTTATCTATTTCAATGGGAATAAACAATTAAGTTTTCGTAGCAAGATGTTAGCGAACATGGATGCTGGAATATAGTTTATGTTGTTGACCATTGCTCAGAACCTTGTGTGAAGCATCTCCTTTCAGTGAATGTGCAGTTCATCCCTCAACCCTGACCTACAAGGAACAGTTGCTGGTATGGTACCATATGCTTTCGGAATGGATATGGAGGATACCTCCCACCCTCTCTTCTGAGGATAGAAAGTTATTCCTTTCATTGTTGGGACCATATTTGATACAGTGACCTCCTATCATTATAAAAATATGCTTTTACCAACTCACTTAAACTCATCTCTTTAACCAGTAACATAAGTTGAGCTAAGATTAGGTATTTATGCTACTTCTCAAAATGGCTCAGTTCAGTCCTGTTTATTGACAAAAAAAAGGAATTTATTGATTTATTATTCATTGGGAATGTACTGACTATTGCCTTACTGATGAATCACTTACTTTGGTTATCAATGTTGGATTTCCAGTATGTTTAATGGTTTACCTGAGAGACAATTTTGGATCAAGAGAAATTCATGAGTCCATTCCACATGAGTAAGCATATAGAAAAGAAAAGAGGTGTATTGACCCTTTAGCAAGTTGTTTGGGTTAGTTTGTGTGCCATTGACATTAATGTAAACATAGAAGATTATAGACGAGTAAAAATGTCAGAACTCCAAAAATGAATGGAAGTCACTGAGCATGAATCTATCTCAAAAACAGCTTCTAATAACTTTAACGAACTAAGAGGGAAGTACTCTCAAACTTTGAGGCATTGCATAGGTCTCACGGCTGTTGCAAAGAATAGCCGCGTGAACTGGCCTCATAGCAGTGCAACCAGCAACCATGAGACTTGGTCTCACGGCTACAGCACACATACAGGCTAAATAAAGGGGACGGCTGCACCGACTTCTCCATGTTGTAAGGGATTCTATTCTCTCATTATTGCTGGTTTTAAGGAGGCAGTTCTATACAGCAAAAAAATACAAGAACTCCCACGAATTTACAAGGCTCGATGCCAATCCGATACAAATAAATCTCCTTTGCCGATGCATAATAGAAGTAGCCCTGGTGCAAAAGATAAACAGCCTCGTTGGCGCAGCAAGCAACTGACTCCAGCCCAACTAGTAATCAGTCCTGGCATAGAAAGAAAATAGCCTCATCGGTGCAATAGATAATTAGCTGTGCCGGCACAACAGGGAATTATGTGTACCGAAACAGCTAGTTATCTATATCGACATCATAGAATTAATTGTGCTGGGCTGTTCAAATCAATCATCTATGTTAGGTCAAGTGGTTAGATGGTTGCTGAAATTAAGGGCATGATGTTGCCATAATTTTTTTAAATCAAAGGGGAAATAATAATTGTTTGAGGGTATAAATACACCTCCGATTCATAGAAAGACACCTTACAAGGAGGAAAAAGGACTATCAAAGTATGATGTCAAGGAGAGCAAGGTTATCAAGGTAAACCATATTCCATCAGATCTTTTTCCTCCAAATCTCTACGTTTATTATCGGATCTTTGTTTATTATCAGATCTCAATGAGCTAAAGAGCCACTATGTCTAGGTTACATTGGCACAACTTTGCAGAAATTCAACTTGTAATCTTGTGTAATTGTAAAGAGAGAAGAATGTTTTCTTGTTTGTAAAATTTAATTAGAGATTCAATTTCTTTAAATCTAGTTTTCTTGTTGTTTATCTCCAATACGAAAGATCTTAAAACAATGGTTACACCCCTAATCCCTATAAATAGGCCGTTCCAAGGCCAAATTCGAGGCTTCGTTTCTCCTTTAGCACAAGAGCTTTTGGCTGGGTTGGGACGAGGGGAAGCTGAGGAGAACTTTGGTAAAAGGTTAAGACTTTCCTTTTAGATACTTTTGCTCTTTTGATTAGGGACTTTTTTCTCTTTTTTTAATAGATTTCTTCTCTTTGAATTAGCTCTTCATGAGCTCCAGCAGCTTCAAAAAGTCAGAGATTATTCTCTTGGCTAAAGCTCCTCAAAGGCAGAAGACTCAAATCTTATCATTGAATCATCAACAGGAAACAAAACTATTTCTCCATCGCCCCATGAAGAACCTAGCTTTAAACAAGGAGAAATCGGATGAACTCTCTCCTCTTTTCTTTTTTTCTTTTTTTTTTTTTTTTTGTAAAGAGAATACTTCTGTAATATTCTTTTGAATTTATAGAAGAAGTTGCAAGAGACACCATATTTTATTGCCGTACAGAGTTGTATGTGAAATTGAATCAGTGTTGAACAAAATCTCTAGATTTTTTATTCCAAAATAATGCATGGCCTAAGCTAAGACCATACTAATGGCTAAATCACCTATATTTTCAAATTTGATTTGGAATATTAAATTGAAATCTCTAGTTTATTCTAATAGTTTGAGTTAGAGTTACATTCTGGATTCTGGTTGAGGTCATGACTTTGAAGATCCTCTTTTATTTATTATTTATTGACACTAAGCTGCAAAATAACAAATGAAATAGAAATTATATCTGGGGAAAAGAAATATTATTTGGCTTTAAAGTTTTTCTATTCATGTTAAGAATGGATATGGTAAATTTATTTTGAGAGTAAGTTAATATCTAGCAGTGAAAGTGATGCAAAATTGGCTGGCAAAGTTGTTAGTCCCTTATTTTGATTGACTATTTTGATATTTATTTGCAACCGATACCTGGTGTCCTTTATTTGCCAGCTATCTCTAGCTTCAGTTTATGACCCGAAGCAATTCTTCTTATTCATACAAGGCCTAACTATTTTATTCATGTTATTATCTTGATGCCTTAGTAGTTCCATTTTTCTCTTATTTTCACAGATGCTGTGATCTTATGGAGAGCCTTCCTCAGTTTCATTAGATTTTCAAAGCAATCACCAAGCCCAGTAAATAAGGCCACTACTAAGCTTGTTTAGATGATGTGTCATTCGATAGTTTTGACCCTATTTTATGCCCTGAACCTGCAGAAATAAACTTTTCACATGAAATGATTATCAGAAAAAGTTTAAAACTTGGTTTTGCAGGAAGCTTTGCTAAAGTTGGGATTTTATTCTGGTGAGGAGGATATGGAGTATTCTAGTTTCTCTGCCGGAACTGAGCGTGCTGTCAAAACTTGGCAAGTGAGTGGCTGATTTCATGTTATCAGCAAGTCAAGAACCATATAGTGAAGCATCAACAAACTTTGATATATTGCTCTGTTGTGTTTGCTGTTCCGTACAAAGAGCCTGACTTTACTAAAGTTCTTTTCTTGCAGTCATCATTAGGGACAGCAGAAGATGGGATTATGACTTCTGATCTTCTGGAAAGGTTATTTATGGAAAGAAGCTTGGAGGAACATACTAATCAGGGAGGAGATTCTGTATCAGGAGCGGTAAAGGTATGTACAACAACATTCTTTCTTCCCTGTAAAGTTCTATAACTACAAATTTTTATCTAGTATGATGTTTAATGTCCTTGTGCTTTAGCGTACAAGCTATTTAGTATGATTTAACTATCTTTAACTGGATAGCTATAATTCGGATATAATTCTTTTAATTAATCTAGCTGATCAGATTCAACCTGGATTTAATCATTTTTTCTTATTGGAATTGGCTCAAGTTCAGATTGGTAACTGGACTCCACAGTTAATTTATGAAATTAAATTGCTTTTGCAGAAATGTTTATGGTAAGATGAGTTTCTGATGACTGACAATCATAATTGTAACTGAAGTTCTTATAGTTACCAATTGCTTTTATTTGCAATCCTGGACAGCTGCAGTTGTATATTATTATTAGCAAAAATGTCAGATTTTGGTGTGACTTTAAATCCAGTGGCTGCTATTAAATATAAATTATCACTAAGGAATTGTTCAATATGTAAATCATGTTGGATATATGCATGGAAATTTGTATCATACCAATTGTCATATGATAGTCTTGGGTATTTCTAAAATTTCAAAGTTATTAGTCTTTGGTCTGGCTATTTCTACTGCCAAATTATAAACTTACTGAGTTATTATACCTGAGCCCTTTCTTTCCCTTGGTCAGTCCGGTTTTTTAGCTTTTCATTCCCTATCAATTGAGTCAAAGCCTTTATTATTATTACTTATTATTAATAGTACTATTATTATTAATTATTATTATTATTATTATTATTATTATTACTTGCAAAGCCATTTAATCATGTTTCAGTGAGGTGGATGTATACCTTATAGTACTTGTTATCTTTAATTGAATTACTTCTCCTTTATCTAAATTTTCTATCATTGTTCTTTACTTGCCACAAAGATCCAACTGAGCTATTAAAGTTAAACCTTTCATAGGCTAGAAACTGTTGATGAAAGTAATGCACTCCTTGTAGGATGATACAAATGGAGCACCAATTGCGTCTCTCTCTGAAATCACAGAGATTAAGGAGACGGTCATAAAAGAGACTGGTGATGCTGAAGTTGAGATACCTGCACATAAAGTGTTTCTTCTTGGGGAGAACCGTTGGGAAGAACCATCAAGGTTAAAAGGAAGGGATAAGCCAATTAGTGGAAGAAAGGTTGTATCTGTTGATATCCCTTGCCTTAGCTGCCGTGGAGAAGGCCGGTTACTGTGTACAGGTACTTATGTGCTACCTTAGCTGGTCGCGATAGGTCAATAATTTGCCTGTAAATTACTGTGAGAACAATGGACAACTGGGAAAACAAAAAACAAGCAACCGCTGGAATCTACAGAAAACATGGTATCATTTCTCCTAATCTATGCTCGTTTTATTCCTTCTAATTCCCATCACTGAACCTTGTGACATCTCAAATAAATACTGGGATGAATTGAGATCTGGATGACATAATGATGTGTCTCCTAAGACATGCCATTTGATTTAAGCTTATTCTAGAATGCAAATACAAATATTCCATCATATACCTTGTCATAGTTTCCCTGCATACTATTACCGTTTTGCTATTACCAATTCTGGTAGAATTTTGTAGCCTGAGTTCGAACTGTGTGATTAATAAAGGAGGCCGACCTACTGATCGAACAACATGGGTTTTTGCTATTTTTTCTGTCTTTCATTTATTTTCGAAATTGATTTACTTTATGCCCCATCTGGGCTGTTCCTCCAGCTCCCCTTTGTTCTTCCCTTTATTGCTAGTATCAAGCACCACGTGGTTGTTCTGGCCCATAGTCCGTGGTTGAGCCCAAATCTTCTAGTTTTTTGTGTGTTTTTGTTTTTTGGTTTTTTGTTTTCCTCTTTTATTTGGGGGAGGGGGTGATGTTGGGTCAAAAATATTTGCTTTATAATATTTTAAAGAAAATAAATGTTACTGGTGAAATAGTTTGGGTAATCCTTGAAAGAGATCTTCAGGATGTGGTTTTTTTTTTGCTCAGTGGCATCCCTCATCGTGGGGAGTTTCCATGGGGGCACACCGCTTTTCCTAGTGAGCCCAATTAATAACTGTTCGGACTTTCAGTCCGAACCAAAAATACACCGACTGGTGGGCTTATTTGGAAAATTTGTGTGCTCCTTTAGAAACTCCCTCATGGTGGAAGTAGCTTTTATGAAATGATGTTTTGATGTGACCTCCGTTTTTTTTTTTTTGCTCCTTTAATCAACTGTTACTATTGATAAAGAGTGTAGATGACAGGTACATCTGCTTGCAGTTGAGTAGAAGTATGTGTTTGTAATTTTTCTTTGCAGTTGCGTAGAAGTATCTGTTTGTAATTTTTCTTTCTTGGACAAAAGCTTGAGTGAAAAAATTCCTGAATTTTTAATTCTTCTCTTATTTATCTCAGAGTGTGATGGAAGCGGGGAGCCAAATATCGAACCACAGGTCAGGATATGGTTATCAGCTGTTGCCTACCTTTCACTTGCCTTCATCTGTTTGACATTTTACCACTGCATATCTTACAAAAATACATAATTTACATGCAGTTTCTGGAGTGGATCGATGAGAAAGCAAAATGCCCATACTGTGAAGGCCTAGGTTACACCACTTGTGATGTTTGTCAAGGGAAAGGTGTTGCTGTTCAGATCTAGTAGAAAGCTATTTATAGTACCATTATATGTAAGTAACTATACCTCACAGTAGCACAGTAATCAAAATGTTATTACAGACCTAGATGTCAATTGTTTTTTCTGTGATTGATAATGAGGTCAGGTACGTACAGATTGCTGAAGCAATTAATTACAATTGATGGTTTTCTTCTCCACAACCATAGCAGTGATATTTAGGGCTCATTAAGGTAAAGAGCTATTATCTAATGTTTGTGCTAGACTTTGAAGATAGTGACAACAACAACTAAGCCTTTCATCCTAAGTATTCGGATTAGGTTATATGAAACAATGTCTTTATGTATCACTTGCAGCCATGTTTCTTTTTTTTTTTTTTTGGGCCGTTTTTGGCTCTTTAATTTGTCCTACTTTAATCGGCTCCGCTCATTAACCTGATGCACTTTTAACTTGTCCTACTTTAATAGGCTCTAGTCACTGATCTGATGCAAGACATTGAAGATAGTATTTGAGAATTTTACTGAGCTGATCAAGGAACAACCAGCGTAACAAAAAACTATGTAATGTAACTAACGGAGGAAGTTTGTATTATTGATCCTCTCCGAACATGATGTTTTCAATTGATATGCTATGTAAGTTGTTTCCCATGCGTCCGCATGACAAGATCACATCATTATGAGAACCAGAAGATCATTATGAGAATCAGAAGTTAATGATAGTATCAATGAACTTATCTCTAATGACATCATTGTTCTCTAACTTCTCTACCTTGAGTGGAGGTTCAATTTGGATAATTATTGTAAAAAACACCTGAGTTTGAAGGAAGTTTGAGTTTGTTGAACACAATTCCATAGATATCCAAGTGGCGTCGCTCGTCAATTAAATTAGTTTCACGTGGGTAGTAACTGGTGGGATGGCAATTGGATTGTGCCCATACCGGTTATGCTGCACATCCACAATTGTGGGCGTGTCATGTGGCATGGCACACCGATATGGTCTATCGTGGTCTACTGGACACGTGCTGTATCCGTACTTGCACGTGCTGACCCACATTTATTTTTTTTAATAAATTATAATTTTGATTAGTAAGTTAGTTTAGTTAGTTAACTTAGTTGAGTAAGTTTAGTTAGTTCTAACTGATAAAAAATTATAAAAATAAAATTTTATTTTATGGAATTTCATTACATTAACAAATTAACTCTATAAATCTCTTTGGAATTATACAAAGCCCGAATAAAAAGAGAACTCTCGCCGTCACAATCAACTTGTTCTCAGTAATTTTTCAAGAAAATTATGAGTTTTGAAAATATTACATGAAAAAAATTACAATTGTAGAATTCGAAATGAAAAAAATTACAATTGTGAAAAGGAAAAAAATGAAGAATTAATAATATAGAAACATTCAATTTTCAATCTTTCTCGGGTGATTCTCTTGCTCTAATTCGTTTGATCCTCCTTGATCTCTTATTCAACATCCAACCAGTCTTTTAAGAGAACATACATCTCCAATGTGTTTGGTATCAATGAGCTCCTCCACTCCGTTAGCATTCTCACACCTGCATTAAAACAGACTCCTATGCAACTGTGGACATCAAAGAGGTTAGATAACGGGTCATATTGGAAAGTGTATGATATATTTTCTCATGTGATTTCCACCAGGTCAAAATATCAAAATCTTCATAACGGTCAGGTGAATAATTATCTGCGTGGCCCTTTTTAAATAATAGTGAAGTTTATTGAAAGAAGTACGAAATTATCTAGATTTTTTATGGTAGAATACCGATGACATTATTGGTTTTTTACTTTCTTGAATAGCGGGTTGCTTTGTATTTAATTATTTATCACTATACATATATTTATATGTATGGTGCATATCTAAACATATTTTAACGTCATTAACTAATTTTTGAATATTATTTGTATAATCCATATTTGTATTGAATAAGTCTATTAAAATTTCCATTCCATTTCATTTACATCGTGGATGTATAATGGTTGCAAAATCTAGTAAGTATGAAAAATTTCTAAAATATTTACTAAATTAATTTCCATGGGCTTTACAATATCTTCAAGTGAGTTATTTTTATTTTCATTAAAAACCGAACTAATTTCGGTTAAATAATAAAATACAATGTGTGTGGTTGAGTAGTAAGTGTTCGAAAGTGCTCTAGTTGTATATTCAAATTAACTTAAAAAATTACAAATGTAATGTAAGTGATTTCATTCATTAACATCCAAACTATAAGATGGTAATTCTATTTCATTAAATATATTTACTGTATATTTATATTTAATTGCCTTATTTAACATTTTAAATATAGAATTCTATCATATTCTTACATCTTAGGGTAAATTCTTGGTGAGATTTTAAAATTATTACATATTTGTTTAAAAATTTGTCTTCTTGCCCCTACTACATTTTACAAATGCTATTATATTCCTAAGTTTAATTATTAAATTATTTACTACTCTTAATCCATCTTGCACACACAAATTAATTATATGACAAAGACACCGAATATGGAATAATTTACCATCTAAAATCGGTTTAGTAATATTTTTTAAAATTTCTATTATGGCTGTATTTTCGGAAGCATTATCAAAGAAATAGTAAAAAAAATTCGTTCTATTCTGAATGCTGAAAACACACTTAGTAAGGATTGTGAAATATTATATACGTTGTGTGGAAATTCAAATCTTCTAAACTCTATTATTTATTTATTTTTAATTGTCCAATTTTGATCTATGTAGTGGACTGTTACATATAAATAATTAATACTATTTAAGGCCTCCTAACAATCGGAGGTTATTGCAACTCTATAAATTATTAAAATTAAAGTGACAATTAAAGTGTCTCTTATTTTTACATATTTTTACAATATTTGATTGACAAGTTGATCGTGGGACTTTTTTAAATTCGGGGTTATGTGCCGTTCTTATAAATTTTTCAAATTTGGGTGTTCGGTCATGGAGAATACTTGTTTGGCGTGCACTATATATGTTGCTAATTGTTCTCTATAAGATTATATTTAAAAGTTCATAAAGTTACTTTATATGTGTTTAATTGTATTTGTTGTGCCTCATTTGGTTGGTGTGCTTTTTCTAAATGTTGACCCGTTCCACTTCTTTTAGGGAAGGAGTAATATATTTGATAATATTTGCATTTAGCTTTCCTAACATTATCTTCTATAAATTTTTCAAAGTGATTCCATTTGTCGAATTTTGAAGCCCCAGTAGGGATGGTTGTTTCAGATATTATGGTCTGGGTGGACTCTTCTTCAGGCAAATTAGAGGACTCTATGCTTTTATATGACTGTGGCGCAAATGGTACTTGTGGAGCGTGTTCTAATAGTTCACAAATAAATTGGTATTCTCTATTTGATAAAAAAAAAAGGACAAAAACTACTAGCGGTTTGAGAAGAAGAAGCACCAGGATTCATTTTTTAAAAATCATGAAAAACCAAATAAAAATAAACTAAAAATATAAATACCTTAACGCCACAAGCCAAAGAGAGAGATTGAGAGTTAAGAGTTGAAACCGAAAATTACCTTTTGTTTTTAAGAATGTTGAAGCCAAAACGAGAGGAGAGATTGCTCGAGATATCTTCTTGATGTTTGTTTTGAGTCTTAAATCTTGATGGAATATGAATGAAGTTTTGTATATTTTTAATTTTGAATTTAAAAAGATTAGAGAGAACTGGAGATTAAAGAGAGTTTGAGAATTATGAGCATAAATGAAATTAGACGAAAAGATGGGGTATTCCGCCATTTTATTTTATTTTATTTTATTTAGGCAAAAAACTCCCCCTAATGGCTGCATTTTTTTTTAAAATAAAAATTATGTGTTGCACACGGTAAAGCATGGACGGCCGTGGTGGGCCGGAGGCCTGAACACCCTGGCTCCGGCCGTCAGGCACGTGCCTGGCTGAGCACATCCGATAGACCACCCAACTCATTTGTCACCCTCATTAGCAGCTGGATCCTCAAAAGAAGAAACACGTGTATCTTGCTATCAAAATATTACTATTATTCATGTAAAGCAAAGTTGCTGGGATGGAAATATAGGAATTTATTTATTCCTAGCTGAATAGATTTGTCCAAGCAACTGCATCCTCAAAAGAAGAAACACGCGCATCTTGCTATCAATTATTCATGTAAAATAAAGTTGCTGGGATGGAAATATAGGAATTTATTTATTCCTAGCTGAATAGATTTGTCCAAGCAACTGCATCCTCAAAAGAAGAAACACGCGTATCTTGCCATCAATTATTCATGTAAAATAAAGTTGCTGGGATGGAAATATAGGAATTTATTTATTCCTAGCTGATTAGATTTGTCCAATCAACTATTCTCCTCTCCATTTTTTTCTGAAATTTCTTTGGAAATCTGTTGTAATATATATTTACATTTCGCCCAAAGAGAAGTTTAACCCAAAAAAAATGTTGTTGCGGAGACAGTTACGCTTGAGTTAAATGCTGGCCTGGTCAATTTTTGTTCTCGTAATATACCTGCCAGTATTTTAATTTTAATTTTAATTTTAATTTTAATTTTTGGTAGGCATAAGAGATCCTACCTACCTACGTAAATAAGATCAAAAGATTCACTATGGTGTATTATCCACATGACATTCAACAAAAACATTCGAGAGCTCCTCCTTGGCATATAATCAGCTGATGATGATCGATTCCTTCTCTTAATTTTTTTAGACAAAGCCAACAATGTTTTTTCATCTTTAGAATATTCATTGAGGTTGAAATAGGCCTCTCTCTCTCTCTCTCTCGTTAAAAGTGACATGTACCAGCCCTCCTCCTCCTATGCCTTGGCCTCTCCAACAAATGGATAGAATCTATGGTGTAAGGGGGGATACTTCAACTTTTATTTCATCTGGACATCCAAAAGTTTGTGTCTTTCTTGTGGTTTTCTTCCTCTTTGTTCGATTTATCCAAAGGTCAGTAAGCAAAGCAACACCCAAGAGTAACGAGTGCTTTTCATGGAGTAGATGAGCACTCATATGGGTTGGTGAGTGGGTGCATGTGGGACCCACCAACAGCTGCCAATAGACAAAGATTGAGAAATTTGTTGGAGATTGGAGCGATAACGGTGAGCAAAACCCCTCTTCATTTGAAAATTTTAACAGAACGAAGTACTACAAACAGAAGGGGTTTCGAACTTTCGGACCATACAGAATCCCAATACGAGTACACGGCTCCAAACATATAGACCATATAAAAAGCCTAATGAAAACGATAGAAGAGACCTAATAGAGCCAATTAGATTAGATTAGATGACTGCTATGTATAAGTAGATATCCATATTGAGAGAGAGAGAGAGAGAGAGAGAGAGAGAGAGGGGCAATTACAATGGCAGTTGCATGTGAGCTTGGGCTCATGATTCTGATCTCTTGTGGTGCTGCTGCAGCCGGACTAGATGGTACCCAATTTCCTTCAACATTCCTCTTTGGAACCTCTACTTCAGCTTACCAGGTTAGTGCTCAATTAATCAGTACACATAAATCTTTATTGTTCTTAAACCATGCTTAACTGTCCTTTTTCCATTTCCAAGTCCAGTCTAAAATCTAAAACCTCAGAAGATTTAATAACAGAAAGATCTAGATAGCTGCTATGTATAAATTCTGATAGATGGATGTCAAGAGAGATATCAACCCATTTGCTTTGAGAGATATAGGTTGCTACTATGAATTTTGATAGATCAAGAAGGATAACAATTTTATTGGTAGTTTTTGTAAACTTAGAGATGAGGATCATGTATAATTTGAGAAATTTGTTTCTATTCTCTTTTCTTCTTCGTATGTATGTATGTAGACGCATGTTATAATATGCATTATGATGAAAGTACGCACATCATAAGAAGAACAAGAGAGAGAGAGAGAATAAGAAAGAGTAAGGAATTGACTTGGATACTCAATTTTAATATGTTCGTTATTTGATTCTTGTTATTTCATATGAATCTAACATGAAAAATATTCTAATAACAACATAGACATGAAAAGTATCTTTTTATACAAATAAACTACTGATTAAAACCGATATCGGAATAATAACAACATGCTTAACACCAATTAGAAATTTCCCCCATATCTCTCTCATATATTTTTATTTAAGCGTTGAAAAAAAAAAAAAGAGAAATTGTTATCTTTTTCCATTCCCGATAGAGTTCTTACTTTGAAGTAAAGTTTTTGCCCAAAAGGAAAATAGGAAGGAAGGACGGTTATGTCACAAACAATGCCTGAAAATTCCATTAAAATGGAATGAAACTCCTAAACAAATTAGTTTATTGCCAAAAATATTCTCGCCTTTACCATTTTAAGTTTGGGGGAGTTTCTAAAGGAGCACACTTATTGCAAACAATACACATCTATTTATTACCATCCGACATCATGGTGCTTCGACCACAAAAATCGACATCATGGTGCTTCGACCACAAAAATCGAAATGATGGATGGAAGAAATGCAAATTATATCTCTCCAAAATGAAAAAGAACTGGCTGAGAAACTTTCTGATTGTCAACAACCATCGGAACATCGATTTTTCCGCAATGGGCGAAAGCCTGACGGAGCAATGACGTATGGAGATAAAAGACTAACGGGTCATGAACTTCTTTTTTTCTTAGAGAAGAAGCATTGACGTTATCTGAAATGGCCCGGCCCAATAGGAAAGTCTCAATTCAGTGGGCCTTTCGATATAATCAAATAAATTGCCACAAGGGCGCCATATTCTAAGAGCTCAAACTATGTGATTGAATAAATTCTCTTCTATCTGTGCTACTGTGGAAACTCCCGAGTTTGGTGAGACTTCATTTTCTCACATGATTTTTACAATTTCACTGTTTGCGTGGGTCCAATCTTATCAGTTAGGTGAGTGCCTCATCATAAATTTTCGAATATTTTCCACTAAAATGTCAAATCTATCCATTTCAAATCCTATCAACAAAGCCTCCAAACTTAATTGGTCCCATTCCTTTTCTGCAAATTTGGTCCGTTATGATTGTAAGAGAAAGGAAAGTTTAAACTACTCAATTTAAAGTGTCTAGTGTCGGCAGATTCATCATGCAAGTTTTCAAATTTGAACGATTGTGATTTGTGTGTAAAATATAATTGCAGATGTTGGATTAGGTCAACATCTTAAAGATTGGATTGCATTAGATTTGGGTTCTATTCTATTACTAGCGACTTGCTCAATCTAATACTTTGGTTATAACGCTATTTTTCTTCTTTAAAATTTTCATTTTTGATACTCTCCATTTTTTTACTAAATTAAGTCCTCAACAAATTTATTATTTCATATATAAAACAAAAAATAATTTTTAGTGCAATCTCTAATAGTCGTTGAAGAAAGTTCTGATAGTCTGATTTTTTTCCGATTTATGTGACATCATAGAATTGAAAGTTGGGTTGCCTTAGTGCACTAGAGTTTGACTTGATATGAATTATTAGCTTATTACATTCACTTACAATGAAATTTCATTGTGCAGATGATATACTTCAGCTAATTTTGGTTTCAGCATAGAATTTAAATTGGATAAATGTTTTCTTGGTGATTTTAGTAGATTGTTGGAGATCACCTAATTTTGATTTAATGCAAAATAAAAAATAAACAAAAAAATAAAGACAAGTTTTCGCTATGACAATATTCTTTGTAACATAAGAGACAAACATTCAAGCAATAACATAAGAGACAATGATGCAAAATTAAGATTATTTTAACTAACGTGCTCAAAATTTCTTAGCAGTTCATTGATAGGTTCTCACAAATAGATTAATGTAGATACACTCTCTTGAATTTATCGATTTTATCATGAACTTACCAACTTTATTGTTACACTTTCAGATAGAAGGTGCAGTTTCAGAAGATGACAGAAGTTTCAGCAGTTGGGACCTTTTCAGCCACTTGCCTGGTAACTTTTTTTTTTTTTTTTTTTTTTTTTTTTTTTCCTGAACTAAGTTTCTTAAGGAAAGTCATCTTGTTGTAAAAAAATAACCTACTACCATTATAATATATCTATGTAACGATAATTGCAAACTCGAATATGTGGTTTTATTTTCTTTATGTCAGGGAAAATACGGGATGGTAGCAATGGAGATGTTGCCGCTGATCACTATCATCGTTACAAGGTTCGAGTAGATTTTGTTATCGTGTTAATTAGCGGGAAATCTTTAGGCTACTAACAAGAGGGGATGTACTTAAACAGGAGGATATCGAGATGATGCATTCACTTGGTGTGAACTCCTACAGATTTTCCATATCTTGGTCCAGAGTTCTCCCAAGTGAGTTCAGTCACTGAGGACGAAACTATATTTTCGTTACATTTATTTTGTGCGTTATTAGTTTCTTTTAATTGTCAGGAGGCAGGTTTGGAGAGGTTAATCCAGCGGGCATAGAATTTTACAACAACCTTATCGATGCCCTCTTACTCAAAGGTAATAATTTTATCCCAATAAGATGGAGTTTCGTATTTTTAGTAGGAAGTGTTACCAACTTTTGTATTCCGTTCTTACTGTCTGGAGTAGGAATACAACCGTTTGTCACGCTTAGTCACTTTGATATACCTCAAGAACTTGAAGACCGATATGGTTCATGGCTGAGTCCCCAGATACAGTAAGTTTCTCTGTCTGCCTAGGTAACTTGGAAAGTAAGAGAAAGCGCTATCTATACATATGAATCCACCATCTCAATTTTGGTTTCAGGCAAGATTTTGCGCATTTGGCTGAAGTATGTTTCAGGGCATTTGGTGATAGAGTAAAGCTTTGGATAACTTTTAACGAGCCAAACATTATGCTGAAGCTTGGTTATATCACTGGACAGTTCCCTCCGAGTCATTGTTCGGAGCCGTTCGGAAACTGCACATGTGGTGATTCTTCATCTGAACCATATATCGCTGCCCATAACATCATATTGTCGCATGCAGCTGCCGTGGATATCTACAGGAAAACTTATCAGGTATGCAACTTCGATATATCTACGTTCATTTTGTTCAGAAGCATGTGCTGACTCGTGAATTCTATTCTCTAGGCAAAGCAAGGAGGTTCTATCGGGATTGTGATTCAGAGCAAGTGGTTCGAGCCTCTAAGAAATGCTACCGTAGACGTTTTGGCTAAACAACGGGCTTTATCTTTTGACGTTGGATGGTAATATTTTTTTTTCCCCTTAAAATACGTCCTAACTATTCTTTTTGCAACACTAATATAAATTCCAACATTCTGAAGGTTCCTAGATCCCATAATGTTTGGAGATTATCCTCACGAAATGCGTAGACTTCTGGGGTCAAGGCTACCAACTTTCACAACCGAGGAAAGGAGAAAACTACAGAATAAATTGGATTTTATCGGAATCAATCAATATACAACTGTTTATGTGCAGGACTGCATATACTCTTCGTGCATGGTGGATGGCTTTGATGGAAGTGCCTTGGTATCGACAAGTGTTGAAAGAAATGGAGTACCCATTGGAGCTCCGGTAAGAACAACTATCGTATAATTAAAAGAAGAAAAAAATTGATATTCACCGAAAAGATAATTTTGGAATTTCCTTATGAGGTGGGTTACTTATCTACTGACCTTGTAGACGGGAATGCCAAATTTTAACGCTGTTCCTCGTGGAATCGAGAAATTGGTCCTGTACATCATGGGAAGATATAACAATACTCCTATGTACATCACCGAAAATGGTAAGTTGCAAAATGATAGAAAATTAGTGTTAATTTCTTTGTCCTAGTCTCTCAATTTGGTTCAAATAGAATGTCATGCAGTTCATTCATCATTGAAAACCAAATAGAAGTCCAACACAGCAGGGCATACCTATTCAATAAATGATGGCGCTTTTGGTTACTTACACTTCATAAGATTCAAGTTTTATCATCTCCATCTTGTCAAAATCATTTTAATCATGGGTACTTATGGGCATAATACTTGACATGGGATTTATGTTTATGTTGGCTCATAATATTTCTTTTTCTCTATCTGATCTACACTTTGTATTGTTCACTACATACAATTGGTTTGATATGTGCATCTACCTTTTTCTTCGCAGGTTACAGCCAAATATACCACAATGGTGTATCCACAGGTGACTTGCTAAACGATAAGAAAAGAGTAGAATTCATACGAAGCTACCTGGCTTCTCTTGCTACTGCCATGAGGTAGGGGACTTGGACGCATAAACTAGGCTCTACCCTAAGGAATATATATATATATATATATATATATATATATATATATATATATATATATATATATATATATATATATATATATATATATATATATATATATCATCCGGGACTAATTTTGTTTTTGTCATAGGAAAGGAGCAGATGTTCGGGGTTATTTCATATGGACTCTGATGGACAATTTTGAATGGGCATTTGGCTACAGTCTGAGATTCGGGCTATATCACGTAGATTTCAAAACACAAGAAAGAATTCCAAGGTTATCAGCAAAGTGGTACAAGAAGTTTTTGAGCAGGCGTATACAACATTTAAAGACAGAAACCAATTTGAAATCCTCGGGTTTGATTCCCCAATGAAGGTGGTTTACCGAGCATAGCCATTTAGAATAGACCTGCTGTAGTATCAGTCTATTCGTAGTGATATTATTGCTACTACAGTGAGATTATTAACTTATTTGTATGTAAATAGAGTTATTCTTGAATTATAATACCTATAAACTGTAACTATTTCGGATTCACAAGGTATACAAGGAAAGTTGGTAAGTCATGTGACTTGCTAACATAGGTGATAGGCCACAGATATAATAGCATGCCATAGCAAACATAGTGAGAAGAATTATCTCTATTTTTCATACATATGAAATGGTGCAAAAATTAGAATTTGTTGGCTTTGGCTACAAGATCCGAACCCAAGAAAAAAAAGATAATATCAGATTTAGGTCGGTGCTCGAATTTCTTTTTTCCTTTTTTGTGAGAAAACAGGATGGAGGACACCCTCAGCCAAGCTTGGATTCTAAAAATACCATTTTCATAGCAGAAAAACGTAAAGATTTTTGGGCAAATACAAAAATAGTTATATTTGGCATAATAATATGTACTTTAGGATCTAGTACTTATATAAAATATCTAACTCAATGAATGAAAGAAACATGGGAACTAATTTTTATTTTGTTATTAATATTATTTATTATTTTATTTATTTTTGAAAGTGTCAAAGATGGTCCATGTCAGCATGCTTTTTTTTTAATTAAATATAAATTTACAAAAAAGGTGTTGCTAACACAGTATAGATCATTTAGCCCATTTAATAATACTTTTTTCCAGATGTATTCATCTAATGTTCACCCTAATGATTAACTAATTAATATACATTTTTAATGAATTTTAGTTTCATAGTGGATAATGTTCATGTTTTTCTCTTTAGTAGTGTATAACAAACTCCCTTTCCTTTCTCATGTATACTTGCGCATCACACATCAGTAGCTTATAGCTCTTGTTAATTAATTATAAGAATATTTATAGCTGCTTAGTGGTTAATTACTAGAAATAAAATGGTATAACGATTTTCATCCAGGGTTCCCAAGCTTTTGACGTGACAGCATAAGATCACACCAGGCAATGTACAAGCAACTTGAGGTTTTATACATCTCCTCCTGGTGAAGATATGATGGTTAATAAAATTTACTTGATATTTTACTCGGGGAGATGTCATGGCAAGAAAATATAATTGTTAGATATTAGAAAAATCAAAATGTTAAAGCACATATAATGGCTAGTATGGCAGCTATCATCTACTATAAATTAAAACTTTGCCTCTAGCACTGTTCTTCAACCATGGGGTCCATGTCATTAGCTATCAATAACTCAGTATCCTAGAAAATTTTCAAAAGCTTTAGAGGAGTTACCTATGTCTGTGTTGGAAAATGAAGGAAAAGAAAATAAAAGAAAAAAGAAAGTTGCTTTCTATTGTTTGGTTAGAAGAAAAATTAGAGAGAATAAACGGGAAAGAAAGTGAGAGAAAATATATTAAGTTTTTTTTTTTTTTTTCATTTTCTTCCTCAAATCCAAGAGAAAATGAAAGAAAAGGAAAGTTGAGCAAAAAAAGGTAAAAAGGAAGAGAAATTTTTGTAGAAATTTCCTTATAATTTTAGTCCCAAGATATTTTTAACTTTTGTAAAGTTTGGACCATTTGGTTATTATATACTTAATTATTTAAAAATTAAAAATTATATCAATAATATATAAATTAATATTAAAATTTTCTATAGTTTAATTAGAATTATATTTTCCTTTTAATTTTCTATTGAGCAACCAAACATAAGAAACTACTTTGCTCTAAACTTTCCTTTAGATTTTCTGCTTCATTTTCTTTCTAACCAAACATAAAAAAGAAAATCAATTTCCATATTATTTTCTTTCCTTTTCTTTTCTTTTCCTTCATTTTCCCTCGATCCAAACACAGCCTATGGGAAATGCCACAATGATGATCAGGTAAGAGCCTTATTACCTAAACATATCATTATTTTTCTTCCCAAATATTTTAAAACAAGATAAGAATAAAAACTACATCCTCTTCCTCACCCAAAAATCCATTTCATGCAAGAACATTAAGGATAGACAATAGAATCATATCTTTAAAACAAACATTACACACTTAAGCTCCTAGTCCACAAAATAAGAAGTAATGCTGAAACAGTTACACAAGCTCTACTATATAGTTGTGAAGTCCATCACCGATCTCCAGTAATTTCTGACACACAGGCTCACAGCCTCCAGTTCACCTAATAATAGAGCCATTTCATCCATTTCAGAACTCTTTTGGATCTAAAGTAATAATATTAAATGTGACTTCATATTGATCAAATTCTATAGGATAGTTAACATGTTTGCAATGCTCATGGGTCAGAATATTGGGCAATCAAAAAGTGTCCAGAAAAGGAGAACACAGGAAGTTTCATGCTTAAACATTTTAACTTCATGTTCGCAATTCAAGATGACTTCTAACATTAACCAAGCTGAAATTCACAAATCCTCATGAGCCATAATAAGAACTATGATTCTATAACCACCAGTCTGTTGTCAAGGAGAAAGTTGGCTAAAGCTGTATTAACTACAACCAATTAACCATCAGCCCCTATCCATCCTATCAAATATTCCCAGGCAATATTATCATTTAAAGTAGAAAGAGATGGTGCACCACTCCAATCATAGATCCATCATTCCACCAATTGTTTCGTAACAAAATAGAAAATCCTAATGCATCTGATAAATCTCTTATATTTCATCAAAATGTGTTCACAAAATCAAAGTACAAATGGCTTATTTGCAAAATTCTTGGTTTATTTTTTTAATTTACTGCTAGAATTGACTACACAAATAATTTATATCGCATACAGACCAGGCTATATCCAGTAGCAAATATGCACAGAAGACGACAATACCCCATATCCAATTTGACAAAGCAAATAACGTTGGCAGAGCAAAAGGGTGAATACAATAAACAGGGGTGACCTGTTGATAGATTCTTGAAAAACCTGTCCTTCAGTCAAGCTTTACATTGGAATAGAGAAGGGTGTCCCTCGTCAGAGGCATATAAAGTAGGTAGTAGACCTGCAAGAAGAAAATTGATGAACATATTCAGAACTATTAACTAAATAAAAGGATAATAAAATATGATGCCATGAATTCAGTACTAGTTAGAAGACAATAAATGCAAAAAAGCTACCAAGTGGAAAAAGTTACTAATGAAGAAACTTCATAATAAGCAAAACAAATAAAAATATCATAGTTGTTAGCAACAAGATTACAGCTGACAGTCCTTACCCCAATTAGAGTAGAAACCAGAAGAATAATGCCGGTTATCCAAGCCAAAGTACGCCTAACCAATATCACTTCAGCAATTGTTGTTTCATCAAATGGAGTAACTTCTACTAGCTTCCGAGGCTCATGTGATGAAAACATAACATTTAGCATCGAGCCCGAGTTCACAGATGATTCTCTATTAGCTAAGACAACTCCAACAATTTTTCCTGCAGTAGTAAAAAAGTTACTAATGAAGAAACCATCTCATAATCATATACAACCAATAGACCATAGAATGTACACAAGAACATACATATAATACTAGAGATGTGTCATTGCTTTTACAGATATAATTGAAATGTCAATATTTAAATTCAGGGGTGCAAGTTGGACCAGGTTCAACCTTAACCTGACAACCAACTTGTTCGTTAGCTCATTGGAGAGGGATGATTTGGGAGCGTCAGAACTTGAGTTGGGTTACGATTGAAGAAAGCTATCCCCAAACCCTACGTAGGGTTGGAATTAGGTTGGTTCATAACCTAAGCCAAACCCACTCAAAATCGATTTGCACATTATTACAAGGCTATTTGCCCTTGGATCATGGTTTCAAGACTACTCAAATTCACATAGAACTCATATGTTAATATATTATTGTCAATTTAGTATGAGTTATAGGGTGTTGATTGAATGTATTCAAGTTAATAGGTTATAATGCATATATTGCAGAAGGTGTTAATGTCGGATGGATCATCATACAATCCTTTTTTTGACATTATCAACAAAAATTTAGACTTCACATTAATTACACGAGCACGACACTTTCTATGTGATTAACCTAACCCGACACAACCCAACCCAATATAACACCATATCTATTTTTAGAGGCTTGGATAGGTAAGGTTGGTTATTCCCCAACAAGAGGGCAGGTTGAGTTGGATTAAGGTTGGGATTTTTACAATCTTGTTTGGTTAGAGTTGACCCTCAGTCCAACATAACCCACTTGATTTGCACCCCTAATTGGTTAAATATCCTGTGGAAAATAAATGCAGCAAACTTACATTTCTCGGTCAAATAGATCTTTATATAACTAATGCGGCATATCTGAACTTATTCCCCTTCCTCGATGACAAGTATGGAACCCAGATTAATTTAAAATAGGTAAGAGTTAGCTTCACCACCAAGGACCAGGGTCCACAGATATGGCGGGAAAAAGATATGCGAATAAGTCTACAGATGTGAGAGAGAAGTAAAAAATACATGAAAGTAGACATCTTCTAAAAGCTTAACTACTTAAATTCAGAGTAAAGAGGACACCCAGGATGGAAAAGCAAAGATATGAAAATATTCCACAGATCTTTAAACGTGTCCAACTCCGCAATTCTACCAGTTTGGTTCAGGTGAAAGGGGTAAGTTTTATTACCAATGTGTAATCAAATAAAAACAACTTACATTTGCATAGAATAAAATGTATATACTAAATTGAAAATATGTCTCCCTATATATATTTATGCAGCACATCACAAATGATAAGCCCAGATTATGATCAATAGAGCTTACTTAATAGATTATGGACAACAGGATCTTATCTATCAATAAAAGCATAATAATATACTGCCAAGGTTGCATAGAAATGCTACTACTCTAGGAATGTGTCTCATTAACAAAAGATCAGGCCTTAAGCTTAATAACATTAAGTGCAAAGTAACTCAATCAGGCAGCCACTAAAACCAAGGTTATCGGGCCGATACCAATATATAATGCATATATTATATCGGATTTTGAGATATTTAATAAGCAATATACCATATAACATTAGTCGGATATTGCCGACATCTGCAATGTGGTACGGCTGATATTGCCGATTCTAATACGATAAATGATTAGATAATACCAACTCTAATATCTTAAACATTGCTTAAAACCTGTTTGCTTTTCCTGTTAAGAATGTCAGGAAGTTGTATTTTTGCATGGATTTAAATCTGTACCTATAAGTAGGCTTCTGAAAGCAACCACCCTATGCCACGAATCTGCTCCGAACCCATTTCTATAGCCCTTTAAATTAAAAATCATGCTCCTTTAGAGAGCACACTCAACAACAATGGAAGGACTTGGACAATGAAGATGATAATGACACTAATCGTAACAAGATTTGTATGTGGGTGTACTACTAGAGCCATGAGGAGAAACCAAATAGCTAAGCAAATTTGAATCAAGTGTTCATACTTCATAGCATAGGCAAACTCATAATATTTATATTTTTCAACACCAAAAGGAAAAAATAAGTTCTTCTCATGACTTCTGTTTTATTTACTGTTGCAACTTTAGATACTCAGCTAAGCAAATTTGAGTCGAATTTTCGCAGTGTAGGAACCTTAGTCTCTGTATTTCAACAACCAAAGATGGCAACTTCTTCTGTTGAATTCTTTTTTATTTCTGCGCATTTAAATACTAAGCTACTAGAGGTTGAAGCACAAGAACCTAGCTAGCAGCATAACCCAAAAGAAGGTTCCACAACTGACCTCCATAAGATTTGTCTAACAATTCAAATGACTTGGTTATTGCTGTCTGAAGCAGCTCTATTCCAAGATGGACAATTTCCCCTGAACCATATTCCTCTTCCAAGGCCTGCAATAGAATGTTAATAGAAGGGGTTACATACTGAAATAACATATTTTGTAACAGGGAAATACAGGAAACCAACTAATGCCACCAATTAATCGAAGCTTATCATTTATGACATCATATTCAAATTTAAAAACTTTATTGCAGCTCTCGATGCGATGGAAGAAGATCAGTGAAGTTAGTTCCTACCAAACAATGCACAAAGGATAACTCTTCTTGTCATGCACCAACACACGAGAACAAAGCTCAAAGATAAACTGCCCGTCTAGTTATAAAGCATGGATAGCAATCCATCAGGTTAAAATTTCAAAACTCAAAGCAATGATGTGTGGGTGGAGGTTGCCTGATCATTCTGGTAGCTGGACAAACTCTAAGTGAAACTCCAAGAATACACTTTCCGTTCTAAGGGAGGCCTTGGCCCTTGTAACTATATCAAGATAACCATAGGCTTGTCTAACAACTAGTATTTAAAACAGGGCTAATGAAGGACGTGTAAGTGAAGCACATCCTGTGGGCAAATCCTACATCCAGGACATTCAGCAAATCCTGCAGCTGGTCTGATTAATAAACCTCTAAACAGCTATAGGTATTAATCTTTTATTTTAAAAAAAATAACATATAGAGGTGATTCAATCCTGGGCCACACGAGGGGAAGCCTTAAAACATGTGGATATCACCACCTATGTGTACCCCTAGGGACAAATTATAAATTAAACGCACAAGTACATTCTAATATCATTGGGGAATTATAACTGATAAAAGATGCACGATTAGGATTGTTCTATTAAAAAAGCAGTAACAAATAATCATACAACCTTCTTGACCCTCCATAGAATTAATGAATTTTATCAGTAATGCAAAGCTGCAACTAGATCCTAGGGTCAAACCCCATTCATACAAGTATGTACTATAGCCTAGGTTGCACGGCTACAGACACGGAAACAGATACAGGTGCAACATGATACTATACACCAACACATGAGAAAATTTAAAAAAAAAACATAGAAAACTAAAATGACACGGTAAGAAGTATTGTGATTTGTGTCCGACCTCCGACACGATGCGGCTTGACAATTGAAGTGTCCGTGCAAGCTAGGTTATAGCTCAACTTTCACAAAACAATCATTTCAATTGAATATTTTTGAGTCATAGATGCATAATTAATTACCAACTGATATAAGGATATAGATGATATTTACCTCAATGCCTGTAAAACGACCTAGCAGTAATTCTGCTGGACATATGATGCTTTCTGCAAAAGCTTCGCGATTCTCCACTGCCTTTTTGATATTTCTGGTTAAGGAAACTAGACTAAGTGCAAAACTTTGATCAGACTTCTGCAAAAGAGATTCAAATTTGCATTAAAAAACAGAAATTACTCTTGTAAGATAGAGTGACAACCTCTACAAAACAATCTCAACCAAACTCTGGAAGGAAATGGACCAAAAAGTTAATCACGCAAAGCAGTCGCTCCACCCTAAATCCCAAAGCCTATTGTTTGGATTTGAGCCATTTGGCACAGGGATATAAAAAGGATAGGTAATCGCCAGCTAATAGCAACATTAAGAGTAAAAGAGTAGTAGTTTGGTGTCAATTTCTATGAGAAAATTGCTTATAGCATATGGGAATAGGGCCACCAAAAGTTGTTACTTGGTAGCATTTAACACTCACGGACTACAATTAGTATGGTAAATTGTGAAAAAAGCTTGGTGGCCACTTGTATAAGACTACAGTAGTAGAAGAATACACAAACATCAACATTTTATAGACAAATGGAAATGCCCCATGTCCAAATACAAAAAGGAAACAGACGAAAAAGAAACAGCAACAACCAAAAAGAAAAAAACCAACATAGAAAGTGCCTGTATGTGCTTTGTGTGTGTGTGTGTGTGTGAGAGAGAGAGAGAGAGAGAGAGACCTTAGCAAGGTGCAGGTTTAAAGAGGGGCCATCAGCTTGCGGGAAGCTTAGCTCTCCATCCATTGGTTTCTCTGAAGTACCAGAATAGGTTCCTCCCTGCATAAAGTTGAAATATTGTTTAATTCCCAAACTAAGCTTGGGTGATTATTGGTAAAGAGAGTTAGCTTTTCTAGTAGCTGCAGGCACTGGGAGCGCAGAGCCCTACAAGATATGCAAGTTCTTGATGTATGCAAGCAGCATCACATTCAATGTTTAACGGTTCATCCAGACGGGAAACCTCCTGCTCACCTGCAAAAAGGACAGACTTATGGACTTAGGATGATATAAAAAATAAGCTTTTAGAAATATAAAATGTCTACAGGAAAAGAAAGTTGATGAACACATATTTCAATTGCATGTGACTGGGATCAAAATACCAGAGAGTTCTATATCAGCTTTACTTGAGCCCAGAACACCAATGCTAAAAGCACTACCTACTTTCTTATTTGAGTAGGAAAAAGCTGATAGAGGATCTGTATGAGAAATTACGTGTGATTGCAACTCTCAGGAACAAAGAAAGAGATGAAATTGGCATTTGTATGAAAACTGAGTCAGACAATGATACTAACCCTTGATTCCTGTCACCTCTAGCATGAAAACAGCCTCAGGCCTGTCAAATGGATTGGCGACTAGAACTTCATTTAGCTGCAAGTGAAAGGCACTATGAGTCAGATTTTAACAGAATTCTCAAAAAATGGAAAAAAAGCAACAGCATACAACCAACCTTCAATGAGGAATCAGCAGAAAGTGAGACTGGAGCAGAACCAAGTAAGACTGATATGGTTGCAGCAACTTCATTTGCTGATAAAGTTTTGCCCTAGTCAGAAGAAGAAGCTCATTGATTTCAGTCATGCTGACGTCTCAAAATATGAAAGATCAACCAGATAAATATTAGAATATGATGGATTATGAGAATAACAAATACTAATGAAAAAGAAACAAGATAATCAACACCTATTATGCAGATGTCTTTGAGAACATCAACATTATAAAAACTTTTTCCAATCAGAATAGGATAAGGTGCACAAATAGGATAAGGTGCAAAAATAGCAGGATCAGGAGGAAAAAAAAAAAGAATCCTTCCAAATGGACCAAAGTTTATCTCAAATTATATATAATTGCTAGATGTTTCAAGAATACTTATGAGAAATGTATCATCTAGAACCCTCTATATGTGTGTCACACATAGAAGCAAACATTCCATTGAATTACTATCTACTGACTACACATGAAAATTGGCTGGATGGTTAGCCATGTAACAGCGCACAGATTTACCATGTTGAAGAACTTACACCATCCCCAAAATAGTTTATATACAAACTGCACAACGTCTCAGAATCAACTCTATAAGCACTACTGTCACATGTTTGAATGGAAGGACAAAAACTTGAGCTAAATAATCAAGCAAACACGGCAAGCTAGGAGTTGTGAGCTGATAAGATAAAAAACAAATCCGATCTTTTGCGACTGGCGACACTCATGACACACTCAAAATGGCGCACGCCCCGCGTTGCAGTAGATGAAGATGGTCGTCTACGATAGACATATAAACCTGAACCTCAAAATTTGTCAGCAGAGACATTATGGATGAACCGCCTAGGATGACACACCTTACAAATTTGGCTTCGCTTAGTGGACACAGACATGGACTATCAATCTAGCATCTTTTCGAAAAGTTGTAATGTAGCAAGGCTGGGTTGAGCAGGACCTCAGTGTTCTCCATAACAACATGAAAGCCAAAATGGAAAAAAGGAGTGCACTCACCAATCAATATATTGCCTACCTTTCTCTTTATCTACATTCTATCTCTGTCTAAATGTGGAGTACAGGAATACGAACAGCCAGGAGTTTTGAGAGAAAATCTGAGGTATTAACACAATGTGTTGTGTGAAAAAAAGGTGTAGATAAAGCCAAAGTCCGATACAAAAACTGTGCAGTATGGACAGTCAGAATAGTGCGAGGAAAAATGTTGAGCACAGACCTGCCTGGGTTGTTGTGCAGGAAACTTTAACATGGATAGACCTGCTTGTGCAAAAGTCTCAGTGTTTTCCATAAAACATCTTTTCAATTGTCTACTCTTTGATGATAGACAATCAATACCCAGTTGGGTCTCTTCTGAATGACAATAGCAGACTATAGCAATTAGCAAGTCATCGCAACAGATGCCGAATCCGATAGAATTATGAATCGGATCCCCACTACCCTATGTCCCTCACCCAAGATTCTTGAATGTTAAAGGGATGAATAACCACACTCACAGAACCATTCTTACTTGGCCAGATTTCAAATCGCAAAAGTTGCTACTGAATTCACTGGCAAACAAAGATCAGCATTGCAAACCTACAAGATTTCCTCCATTCTCCTTGATATCGGGAAAACATTGCCAGTAACACTGTCATTAAACCCCTAACTGAAAGAAGAACCCACTGACTTCCCAACCGATCATAGTTTCCAGAAGTTCCGACGTCGACAGTAGGACACAGTGATGCGGGCTCAAGCAAGTTCGGATTTTAAAATCAGGACTCACCAATTTTCTTATTTCAACCCCAGTTCATGTTCATTTTATTACTGAAAACAAATAACAGTTCGATTTTCAGCATCTTAATCTTTTAGTCTCAAATTTCACATCAACTTACTCTCCAAGACCAAAAAAGAAAAAAAAAAAGAAAAAGAAAAATCTAGTTCTAGTCAGCTTGTATCAAAGATACGGTTCAAAAAATCCCCTAACAACAATGAAGCAAAAGTCCCAAATCTTGGGACAAGAATCCAACTACATCAATAAAAATGAAATTATTACAAGATACCTCGCCCTCGATCGCCATCGAATTCCCACGAATAAACTTCTGATTCGAGGCATCGAAGAAGACGACGGATCCTCCGATCTCCGCCTGCATCCAACGAAAGATCCAAAACAAACATCATCAGATCCAGTGAATTCCTTTGCTAATTCAAAAAGAATATACAAATAAATAATTGGGGAAAATAAAACGAACGAACCCTAGTTTGGAGAGCGAGAGACGAAAGCAGGAGCAGCAGGTGGAGCTTCATGGCCGTCGACGCCATGGCTGGCTGGCTAGGGTTTTCTGTGAACTGGATTTCGTCGATCGAGAGAATACTGAGAATTTGGGGGATTTTTGCAATCGATATAATGATATTTTTTGATGGAATTATTATTATTTATTATTTTTTACGCAGGAATAAAATATGAGGGGCATCTGTTGTCAATCCGATCAAAGACATCGAATGGTTTTCCGACACTCATCGGGTGCACCCGCTTTCGGGTAGATGTGGGCCCTACGGTCACTGGGGATAAGTCCCAATTTAAGGGCCGGGTTGCTTTGAACTTGGGAACAGAGGAGCCCGTCTGAACCATTGGACCCATAACCACTGGGTATGAAATACTAAGCCCATAACAAAAGGCTTGAATCCTTATTCATACACATTTTCTTATGAAAATTAAATAGATAGCACGTGCAATATACATGTCCTCTTCCACATTTTTTTTAATATTAAGGTCGTTAATTCTCTTCCGCATTTTTTTTAATATTAAGGTCATTAATTACATAAATTGTCTTTTTTATAGCTTGAAAATTGAATGAAACCATTTTTTTAAGGAACATAGAGTCTCACTGGCCGGATTATATATGAGCTCCAGTATAGAGAGCCTTTTTGGGGCTAATATTGAAATGTAATCTACCTAGTAAATATAAAGAATATGAATTGTGAATGTGTAGTATATTTTTTGAGAATAGCCATTAAATCTCGAGATGAGCCCTTTGTTCATGTTAGTTTTTGTTCTGCCTAATGTCATATGTAATTAGAAAATATGCTCTCTGTTTAATTTGTAAAGTCAAGTGAAGAACCAAGCCTTCATTTTAGAAAAATATAAAATATATAAATAGGTCCAACAGGTGTACTTTCTTACTTGCTTGTTCATGTAAAATACGAAAAAACTCCATCTTAAGTATTTGCAAACTTAGCCAAGGATTTTATTCCAAATTGAATCTAGTAAATTTAATATAGAGGCTTGTTTTCCACTAAAAAAAAAAAAAAAAAGCCACATTGGCAATACTGCTTTAGAAGCCCCATTCATGCATCATGCATAGCCTTTCTTTTATCAGTTGTAATAGAACATAAATCAAAAGGTATACAAGATTTCTGCCACAGATCACAATCATCCCTCTGCTTGAATTAGAAAAATTGAACACTATAAAATATTGCTCTCTCTCTTTAAATTCCGTAGTCCTTTCTATGCTCAACTACTTGTATACCAAAGAACATAACAAAATTAATATTTATCCAACAATAGCCAAAAAGAAACAGTGAGATATTTCTGAGAATCCATCATACACGCACAACCGTCAACTGATATCTTTGAGTGAATCCATGTATTATCAAGATCAGTGATCGTCTTAGATCATCTGCTCCAATAGCTTTTCTTTCATTCAACCTCGTCTTACCAATCTCACTGATTTACATTTACACCAATCTCATATTTGGAAGGTAATCAATGTGTTGTTCGCAAGAGGCAAAATATGCTGCAGACTTCCCGCACCTGAAGCAACCATTCCTCAGCTAATAACTGAGCTTCGATCTTCTTTGAGCTCCATAGTTTGTTTGTGCTGCTGCAATGCATCATGGAAAAGCTTGTTCTCAATAATGGATTTGAAAAGTCAAAAATATATTACGATAATGCAAATTATGGTCCGAAAAAACTATACGACCACAAAGCTTGTACGAATATGGAATACACCAAATAAAATTTTCTTTTTGAATAGATAAGATCATATTCATCATTGTAAAGCACATTTTAAACTGGGGAATTGGTGATCTTTCCCTGACACTGCCCAAGGCTCTAACCATGTTATCCCAAGTATCTTCATTTAAAAATTTCCTTTAAAAAATGCACAAACTTTATTGGTGCAACTGCTTAGTGGATTATGACTAATGATGTGTTATTTTGTTATAGGTATAGGTTCCTCGAATTTGGTTTCTTCTTGTCTTAGAGCTCAGTTTGCCGACCTATTTTATTTTGATGAAGTCTTTCCCTAAAGATGCGGCTTTTCACCACCAAGGGAGTAATCTTTTCCCATGGGTCAAATCATCAGAGCGGGTTAGAGAGCATGATGAGCTGCAAGAATCCTATCTTTGCATACCAAACCTTGGTTGATCCAAATGATAAGATGGGTGTGGTGAAATATAACAAGGTTAGTGCCCAATTTTTGCCTTCTTTTTAATCCAACTGTTGTGAAGAAGTTGATGGGGTTACTGTTTCTCTCTATAAGATGATTGCATCTAGTAATCTATTCTAAGAGTAGGGGAAATAAAGCATGAATTCTTTTTGCTCTATGGCTACAGCTATGGAGATAAGCTAGTGTCATGATTTTAGAGCCTAATACGCGGTCAAAGTTGGTTCCGTTCCTATCTTATTGGCCTGAATGTCGTAAAAGGTTCACAAATAGATTAATTTGAACTCTCTTTTCTCTGTTACGTGCATGGTTCTTTACGCCTAAGATGACTACAACTTTGCTAAAGTTTCTCCATGAGTTCCTGAGTATAATCTCTGCCTTGTCTGTTTTTTGCCCCAACAAGCAATTAGTTTCAATTAGCATAAGGGAGACTCACCCATTTTTCTTTGTGGCGATACAATTCTTTATAGTCATCTATCTGTATCAGTGAATTCTAAAAAGGTCTACATGGAAAAAGAATAATCAGTATGCTTCCAATATTAATATCTAATAGTCCTATGCCCTTCTGTTTATTAGATAGCCATCGAGGGAAAAAAACTAGTTCAACAAAAAAAATAGAAGGAAAGAAAGTTAACAAAACAATCTCCAAAATGTCACCTGTATGGAATCAACCTTCTTGTACTGGCCTGTTCTATTAGACATTCGTTAACGGAACAGGGAGGGCTATGCTCACCGTAATGACCTTAAAAAAAAGAAGAAGAAGAATTAATTCTGTAAATAGCTATTGCAATGATTCATATGTTGCTCTTGTGCATACTGAAGCTAGAACTATAAAATCTCAGATTCCTAAATTTATATCAACAAATTTTTTTGAGCATATTATATCAACAAAGTTGCATATATTGATCTTGTTCATTTGTGTGGAGATTAGCCGATTCCTCCTTGACAATATGATGTATAAGTTTTTACATTGGGAAATTCCCGCAATACATTGTACTATTCTTGTATTTTTCTCATCTAGCTTTTCTTTTGTTGCTCGTTGTTTTATTTTCTTAGTTGGTCCAAATATGTTCGATCCTGCATTGCAGTCCAGATGATTGAAGATTGATCGATGTGGTCTTATATCAAATTTCTTGGCAACACTGTCGTTGTAATTTGAACTGCACCAAATTAAGTTGCCACCCAACAATCATTACGTCTTGCAGTGAGAACTATTACTTGCCGAATATGATTTCTATGTAACTCTGTCTGAAACCTATCAACTAGTGTAAAACTCACAATGGTATGAGTTGGATGTGCAGAGAAGTGTGTGATTTATCCCTCCTAAAAGCACTAGCAACTTTCTTTTCCCTAAACTAGCCAAGCAGCACATTGGCTTCAACTCTTTGTACAAGAAAGACTACAAATGAATGACAAAAGCAGCTACAAAGCAAAGTGACCCAGCAACTCATCTTTGTATGATATGCAATTGTTTTTTTCTTTAGAGATTCCATCACAGTGTAAGGGAGGGCCCGTGAGTGCACCCTATCATAGGGACAACATCTGAAGCCTGTGACAAGGGCTAGAAATATCTATCAAAACTCTTAGAATGCACCATTTCTTTGCATTTTGTGCTCTCTTTAGTCTTTACAAAAGCGTTGCCCCCATTGCATACTCCCTCTCCTGTCTTTCCTACTTAGGGTTCTCTCCAAGTCAAGATGGCAGGCTTTTCCAGCTCCAGGCCAAACACGATACCATCACTTTATCTTTGTGGCTATGGACAAGACTATTATTTACTGAGGAGATTGTGATGGGCATCTTGCCATCTTCTCCATCTTTATCTCACTAGGAAAAAAGGAAGGAGAGAAGGCTAGGTGTCCTTATTTATTCTTAATCATATTGAGCTTAAGGTCTGAATAATGAGGGGATGAAGTAACAACAACATAGGTATGATCTTTTCTAACCTCGTAAATAATTAAACATACCAAGAATCATGTTAAGATGTCTTGAAAGAAAAAGGTAGCAGCAGCAGCAGGAACAACTAAGCCTTTTATCTCAAGTACTTGGGGTAGGCTACATGAACCAAAAGATAATCA
Source organism: Dracaena cambodiana (assembly GCA_036321105.1). NCBI lineage: Eukaryota > Viridiplantae > Streptophyta > Magnoliopsida > Asparagales > Asparagaceae > Dracaena > Dracaena cambodiana. The sequence goes on along the minus strand of JAYEPQ010000004.1, from coordinate 65,052,301 downwards.
CGCCAGGTCGATCATGCTGATAATCCTTCTCCATTCATTCCTATCAAGTAATATCTCCTCATTTAAACCTCTAGAATTCATATCTTTTCGTTATCACCTTCATCCATGTTTTTTTGTTCTTCCGACCGACCACAGTGGGAGTCAAACCCACAACCTTTTGAAAGAAAAGGCAACCAAGATTTAAAATTTTAAAATTGGTATTACTATAGCCGGAGGGTTTAGGGTAACGAAATTGGCAATATGAAACACAATGGCAAAATATTGGTAATGTTGGCAATGTTGGTGCTTACAGTTTAGGACCTTAGGTCTATATTGTATCAGATATTTTAAAGTCTGATACGAAATTCGTGGAACTTATAGATATAGTCCAATATTTAAAACCTTGTACATAACTATGTTCTAACAGGTTCGTGCATTACTGACTAGCTATTCAGTCATTATCGGTCACCCTTTGTTTTGTGACAGCTATTATAGTATGATTATGGGATGAATATTCAACTGTAAAAGGTCACTCAAATGTATTATAATTGGCACGCTACGGTAATATTGTAATCTAAAATCCTAAGGATGTACCTTCTCAAGCAGCATACACTTGAACTGTATTAGCAGCTTCCTTTCCTTAAACTTTTACTAGATAATTTTAAGTGATTTTTAAGAGATGAATGGGCTTCATTCGTTTCAACCAAACTGTCGCACCAAAGATGGTTAATCAAGAGTTAAACTCAAAAGGCAAGAGGAAAGATTTCCATGTCTAGCTCACTAGATCTCTGGTGTATTCCAACTGCCAAAGAATGATATCTAGAAATCATAAAGCAGCTGCTGATGTTGGGCTTTGTTAAAAAAGCAACAATTTCTATCACTTCAATGATTTGGAAATCTGCCAGTTTGCTTTCCACTTTATTATCAAAAAAAGAATATAAACGACTAAACAAGCCTTGCTTCACACTGGTCACCCTCCAAGACTCCAACTAAACGCGTAATCATTGTTTCAAACTAGTGAGCTTATGAAAAGTTAGTCTTTGGAGGATCAAAACCCTCACATGCAAGAGAGTCACATGCAGTGTTGATTTTTAGGTCTGAACTCCCATTCTTGTAAAGTGGAGAGGAGGGAAGGGTAGACATGTAACTTCCTATATGTATCACTGATGTTTAAAGCCTTGGCTTTCCTACTAAATCTTAGAAATGTTCAGCACATTTCATAAACAGCTTCTCTTCTCACTTAAAGGTTCCATCTTCTTGTCCTTTCAAGTGCTCCATGGATATTGAGCACTTGTGGGGTTTGGTGGGTGGCTTCTATTTCCAAGTCTTGCAAGTGAAATCTACATGGGACAAGATGAATGCTTGATGAGATCAAACCCATTTTCATTTTGGTTTCTTTCCCTGCTCTTTCTATTCCTCTTGATTCACCCTGCTGACCAGTTGCAGACCTCCATTGCCTCGTCCACACCACGACGGATTCTCTCTCATTCCATGTCTCAAGCAAAGACGAAGTCTCCAGAGATTGCTACTTCACCTCAACAGTTTGTAGAAAGCAAACATGAAGTCCCCAGTGGCCCCAACCCCATCAACAATAGGTAGCAACAATATCATCACCTGCTGTAGGGGCTTGTTATTCTTTTTGGTCTTCACTTAGGAATGTAAAATAGACAATCTTAAATATGTTATAGTTTTTGCTTTCTATTGGATCAACATCAATGTACAAAACTCTAGAAACTTTTGTGATTATTTCTTTAGTTATCAATTTGTTGCATTTTAATGATTCATAATGCTTTTAATTTAGTTTTTCTGTGATCTTCTCTCTAAAGATTTGTCTACTTACAACAGTACTTTTGATAGTAGTTGGCATGTGGAGGGGGGAGGGGGGGAGAGAGAGAGAGAGAGAGAGAGAGAGAGATCAGGAGAAAAAAATTGCATGGACTTTTATTCAAGTTACATTATTTTCAGCCATATCTTGCAAATAATAATTTAGAAGGCCATAGGATTTTGTCTTTCCCACGTATTTTTATAATAAGTGTATAATAATTTAGCGGGCCATAAGACTCTGAGTCATGTGTTTGAGAAAATAAGGTTAAAAATCTATTTTGTTTGATCTATTACTTTGATATGTGTTTGTATAAAAATGCAGAATTGATACAACCTTATAGGTTAACAGGTTCTAGCAATCTTTAATGCCTTAGTTTTACAGTACCATCCAAGTCTTGGGCTCAATCATCATTATTGACTATAGTGCCGCAATTTTGATATGGCAACATCTCATTGTCCCTTTCATGGAATATTTCTTCCTCAAATATCATTTTTTTAGTCATCTCAGGATATCTTTACTTCTTTTATTTTTAGCATTTCATTGGACATCACCCACAGAACTAGAACTATACTAGAAGTTACAACTATACTAGAAGTTACCACTTCAAATATCCTCTTCTTCTTGGTCGTTGTTTTGGATTGACCAACTGCCGTAACCAATGCCACATTTTGGCACCTTCTTTTTGTTGCGAAAAGTGGATATATTACCAACACAAATAAGTACCCAGAATAGTACCACACAATAACAAACGGAATACCAAATAACAACTAATGCAATAAAATAAATAAACTAATACAAATAAAATAGAAGACAAAATTTAACGAGGTTTCGGTAAATATTACCTACATCCTCGAAGCGCCGACAATCAATTTACTGTCACCAAGTTTCAAATTACAATGACCCTGACAAATTGCAAACTCCCCCTAAGAATAGGAGAATTTTCCCAAATTAAAAAAACCCAAAAATTACAACTTAGAATTTTTCAAATTGGAAAACTTCTCAAAATAAAAACTGTTTTCTAAAAACAATTTTATAAAACAAAAAAAAGCTAATTATTTTTGTAATGCATAAAACCAAAAACCCAAAGCCTATTTTATAGGGCTCATGGGTGGTGTCTCCTTAGTTCCCAACAGATATAGGACTTTGGAATCATACACAAATACAACAATATCTGCATTGGTGAAGAAGGCCCACATCATTAGCACATCCAAACAAAAATCTTCGAACTAGCAAAATATTGACCAAATCCAAATAATACTTGAACTTGGTCGAAGTCACCACCTTGATCATCATATCAACGAGATTCTCTACAGTTCCAATCTTATAAAGCAGTATTTTCTCATCTTCCATAATTTTCCATACAAAGTGATACTTGAAGTCAATATACTTTGTCCGTGCATGATAAACTTGGTTCTTTCTAAGTGAATTGCACTATGGCTATCACAATTCACAGTAACCATTTGTGAACAACCCCAGAGTATTCAAACAACCCCTGTAACCAAATTGCCTCCTTTACTGCATCTGTATATGTCATATGCTCTGTTTCTGTTGTAGACAGAACAACCGTGAACTGCAAAATAGCCTCCAACTCACTGGTGTTTTAGCAAGAGTAAACACATAATCAGATCGACATCCAAAATCTATGGTGTTCAAGAGATACCATAGAATCCATTTCACAGCATGCCAATGTCCTTTTAGAGGATCATGCATATACCTGCTCACAATGTCAACTCTCTGTGAAATGTCGGGTCTCGTACACACCATAACATACATCAAACTATCAACTGCATTTGAATAAAAAGCTCTCGATATATACTTACATTTCTAATCAGTGCTAGGAGATAAAACTGCACTTAAGTTGAAATGAGAAGCAAATTGAGTACTCACAGGTTTTGATTGTTCTGTCATGCCAAAATGCTGTAGCACCTTCTTCAGATATTGTTTCTGGGACAAACCTTGCCTCTCTTTCAATCTCTACTTATTCCATGCCAAGAATCTTTTAAGTTTCACCCAAATTTTTTATTTCAAACTCTTGATTCAACTGAGTTTTCAACTTTTCAATTTCTTCTTAGCTCTTCGAAATTATCAACATATTATCCACATACAATGGTAGATAAATAAAAATACCCATCATGTGACTTACGAAAATATACACAGTAATCAAATTTGTTTCTGGTGTACTTCAATCCTATCATAAATCAATCAAATCATTTGTATCACTACTTCAGAGATCGTTTCAATCCGTACAACAATTTCTTCAATTTGCAAACCAAAATTTCTTTTCCAGCAACCTTGAATTTATCTGGCTGAGCCATATAGATTTTCTCTTCCAAATTACCATGTAAAAAATGCGATTTTTACATCAAGTTGAACTAGTTCTAAATCAAACTGTACTATCAAAGCTAACATAATCTGAATGGAAGAATGTTTAACAACTGGAAAGAATACCTTATTGTAATCAACTCTTTCTTTCTAAGCGTAACCTTTCGCCACTAATCTTGCCTACAGCGGATATCATTTTTGTCAGAAAATCCTTCTTTCTTTGCAAATACCCATTTGTATCTAATTACTTTCTTATCTTTAGATAGTTGAGCTAACTTGCAAGTCTAATTCTTCTGAAATAACTGTATCTCTTCAACCATTGCTCTCTTCCACTTCTCATTTTCTAAATTTCTAACTGCTTCTCTATAAGTGTAAGAAATATTATTTACAACTGAAAGTGCATAGACCACCACTGTATCAAGGAAACGAGTCGGTTTCTTAATTTCTCGACGTAGCATGTCATGTGCAATTGAGCTTGGTTGCTGTGAAGATTTTTGGATTGAAACCTCTTCCTCTTCTTTTTTGACATCCTTCTCTGCTACTGGACTATCGACATAAATTTGGTCAACTCTGACTTTTCAAACTCCACCTATTGCGAAGTACTCTCCATCTGCTACTGAACATCACTGGACTTCTTCTCTCTTTTGCATAATTGCTAAGTGTTACCTTTTTCAACATGGCAAATACATCAAAAGTAACATTCCTGCTAAAAATAATTTTGTTTGAATTTAGACGTCAAAGGCGATATCCCTTAACGCCCGAACTATTCCCCATAAACAATGCTTTCTTGGCTTTTGGATTCAACTTAGACTCTTTCACATGATAATAAGCAGTGAAACAAAATAAATGTAAGGAATTATAATCATTAGCAGATTTTCCAGATCATATCAATTGGCATCTTGCCTCCAATCGCAGCTGATAGTAATCGATTAATGAGATGACACGCATAAGTTACTGTCTCAGCCTAAAATCCCTTTTTTAACTCAGCATTAAGCAACATACACTGAACCTTCTCCAGCAAAATCCGGTTCATGCATTCTGCCACCCCATTTTGCTGTGGTGAATTTGTATTGGTGAAGTGTTAAACAATACTTTCATTTTGGCAAACTTTCAGAAATGGATCACTTTTATACTCACCACCGTTATCTGATCTGAGCTTTTTATCTTTCTACATGTCTGAGTCTCAATCATCTTTATCTATTTAAAAAAAATACCTAACACTTCATCTTTAGTCTTCATCAGATACACCCAAACTCTTCTAGAGTAATCATCAACAAAACTAACAAAGTAATGCATACCTCCCAAAGAAGGTGTTCTAACAGATCCCCCAATATCAGAATAAATATAATCCAAAATACCGTTAGTATTGTGAATAGCAGTTTCAAACTTCACTCCTGTCTGCTTCTCCATACACAATGTTCACATAAATTCAATTTACAGGTTTTTGCACCTTTTAATAAGTCTTGCTTCACCAAATTCTACAAAACTCCCACACCTGCATGACCAAGTCGTATGTGTCACAATATGGTTGTTGCATCTGTATCCTCTTTAGAGACTGTAACTGATGATTCACTAACTGTACTATCCTGAAAGTAGTATAAATTATTTTTTCTCGTATTTTTCATCACCACAAATACGCCTGAAGTGACTCCGAGAATTCCATCTCGGATAGACGTAGTGAAAACTTTTGCTTCTAAAACTCCCAAAAAGATGAGATTCTTCTTCAAACCTGATATGCACTGAACATCTGTCAAAATTTTGATTAATCCATTATGATTCTTTAAACGGATTGAACCTATTCCGGTTGTTTTGCAAGAAATGTCGTTGTCCATGAAAACAACTCCACCATTTAACCCTTCAAAATTGAAAAACCACTCCTTGTGAAGACACATATGATAGTGCATTCAGAATCCAAAATTCACTCATCAGAATAGGAAACTAAAGGTAGACGAATCAATACAAATCTGAGTTATTATCTTCACACTTGGCTACACATGTATCAGAATCAGCATTGCTCTTATTTTTCTTCTTTAATTTTGGACAATCTTTCTCCCAATATCTTTTCTTATAGCAAAAAGACACATTCATCTTTATCAAATCTGCCTCTTGACCGGAATCTGTCTCTTTGATTTGATTTGTGATTATGAGATCGACCTCTGCAGCATACGCCTCTACTGTATTGTACCCATGCTCTTTCTGATCTTTCTTCCCGATTTTAGAATTGTACAGTACATTATATACTTCATAAAAATTTACCTTATCCTTACTACGAAGGAGACTAGTGACAAACTGATCATACTCATCAGAAAGAGAGTCTAACAATAACAAAGTATGATTTTCATCTTCAACAATCTCATCCAAATTTAACAAATCTGCTATTAATTTATTAAAAGCAGTAATGTGATTGTTGATGGATGCATCTGGTTGATGCTGTAAGCAGAATAAATTTTTCTTCAAATAGAGCCAATTCTTACTGTTTTCCTTCATAAACTTATTCTCCAGCTCATTCCATGTCTTACTTATAAACTTCTCTCTCATGAAATGGTACTTATGTTACTTTGTGAGACAAGATCGAATGGTACCATATACTTGGTGATTGATTCTTTCCCATTTTTTATCAGTCATTTTCTCAAGCTTATTTTCTTCCAGAGTAACATCTAACTCTTACTGATAAAAAATATCCAAAATCGCGCATTGGCACATACTGAAGTTGTTACGGCTATCAAACTTCTCAACTTCGAACTTTGTATTAGTCACAGTAATTTTAGCCGGTGTAAACGAAGAAACTTTTGTCGTTTTTTCAATAATTTCCTATGCCAAGGTCAAACATTTGGCTCTGATGCCACTTGCTGGAGAAAGCAGATATCTTACCCATACAAATAGACATCTAAAATAATATCACACGATAACAAACGGAATACCAAATATGAACTAATGGCGAAAAATAAAGAAACTAATACAAATAAAAGAGAAGACATAAAATTTAAAGAGATTCGATAAATGTTACATTCTCGAGCGTCGACAATCAATCCACTATCACCAAGTTTCAAATTACAATGACCACTGACTAATTGGAAACTCTCGCAAGAATAGGAGAATTTTTCCAAATCCCAAAAAATCCCAAAATTACACTTAGAATTTTTCAAATTGGAAAACTTTCCAAAATAAAAACTGTTTTCTATAAACAGTTTTATAAAGCAAAAAAAAAAAAACTAATTGTTTTTTAGATACATAAAACCAAAAATCCAAAGTCATTTTAAAGGGCCCGTAGGTGGTGTCTATTTAGTTCCCAACCGATGTGGGATTTTAGAGCCACACACAAATACAACACCTTTTGGGAACTAGAATAATATCAGCATCATCTCCAAAAAAAATGTCTTATCCCAAAATATTCTCAAATGATCACATTAATACTCCCTTACACCTCTGCCAAAACACTTGCTAAAACAATGTGAAATCCATTGGACCAGACGCCTTATCCCTTTTGTTGTTTACAGACAATTTACTGATATTAAAGTCCTCCCATTAGCCTGGCAAATCATCTGAATGTACCTTGTCTCAATCAACTTCTTGAACGATTACCAAGTCTCTACTGTCCCGTTACAAATTCGTATAACCAAAATAAAAGACAATTTATGTTGGGTGGTTCAAACCTTCAAATTATGCACAATATCAAACTGAAATAGGTCCAATGCACCCCAATAACCCCATTTTCATTCAAAAGCTTAAAGAACACCAGAAGGCAATGTCTTCAAGCTGAAAACTGAAGATTCACTAGGAGCCATTATCTCAACAATAAGGGGGCACGAGTATGCAATGAGATGGGTGATACAACTAATCAATTACATCTTCTTCTTTTTTCTTGAGAAAATCCTCTTGTGGCTTGTAATGAATCATAATATGAACAATATAATCACAAAAAAGATTGAAGGAATTTTTCAAATATCTCAGATAACTCAAAAATGGGAAAAAAGAGGAGATAGAGTTACCTTTATAATTCCCATTCTCCCATCAACTTGCACAAGTGGCATAGACCAATGGAGCACCTCTCTAGTAATATATGTTGTTCATTCAAAGATAAAAACGTGGAGATTAATTCATTTGGATCAGTTCTTCCCTCTACGACTTCTAATGTTACTATGCCAAAGCCTTATTGTGGAGGAAAAGTTCTGCAGAATTATGGACAAAATACAGGTTAGAAACTAGTTTAATAAAAATTCTAGAAAACAAATTACACATCAAATTGTCGAAGTTTGACAGCATGAGGCTTGATTAGGTTTCCCCAGGATGAAGGTATAAAACCCTAGTTGTTTTCGATTAAAGAAGGAAGCAATGGAGCAGGTGCATAAAGATCATAGGGTCAAAAATTTTGCAGACCAACCTCGGTTTCTTTCCGTTGGTATTGGGTTAAATTTATAACCAGATCAACCTCAAGAGCTCTTGAATTACCTCAGCAAAACAATTGTTACACTACAACAATTGACATTGAAAGCTCAAGCTTTGAGGGGGAAAAAACATCAATATAACTATTTTCATTATTCTTCAATAAATTGACATTAGATACATCAGTCCATGTTACTAAACCAATAATTTCAAGAAATCGCTTTGTGTAGTTGACTAAATTCCTAGCGTTCCATATGTAACCCTAAATCAAACCATGTTACCAATTCAAGAATCATGGAAGAAAAATTCTCATAACAACGAAAAGATAAAGATTTTTGAGAAATCAAGGCGCTGAGTAGTCTGGTATAAAACCCCCCAATTTGGCACAGGATCACACGCAATATCAAGAACGAGAAAATAGGGCATACCTCAATTAATTTTGGCGAAAATTGAAATCAACCAAGACTTGCCCTTTTTAATTTCCTGGGGAGAAGCGGGAGGAGAGGAAAGGGCGACTGAATTTCTTTCTTTATTAGGATTTTTCATTCTTTTCCTTATTTTTTTAAATTGATTTAGGAACTATACAGCTGTCTTTTATAGAATTACTAGATGCGCCCATGTTTTTCTGCATGAGTTCTAAAAGTTGGAGAAGGGGCTCTAACTTTTTTTACTCACTAAGTAAAACATTGGGCGCATCATATAATTCTCCTGTTTTTTAGTTTGAAAGAAAGTGGAAGAAATAAAAAGAAAGAGAAAAAAGATAAATAAAAGAAAAAAAGAAAAACCAAACAATATAAAAAAATTTCTTTCTAATTTTCTTTTATAGTGCAGTAAATATATTTGGAACTGTTGTATAAAAAATTTTCCATCTCTCCTGGAGTGGCCCTTAGGAATATCTTGCAGGAATGAATGAATGGTTGTATTTGTTGAAGAAAATAGAGCGAAAGCGGAATGAAGAAATTTCTGTATATTTTCTTATCATTGAACTATACAATAAGCCATCCTTTTATAGGTGAAGGAGGCAATCAAAAGAATAATTTCAGGATCTGTAATTGATACTAATTACATAAAATCAGAGATTTATCAACTATCCTAAATTAGTCAAATCAAATATTTGTCAACTATCTTAATTTAGGAAAATATCTCAATATCTAATAGGAAAGTATCTCAAAATATTTTAGTATTATGATCATATCTCAATTATATCTCAACATCCCCCTCAAACTCATGGTGGCGTCATAGAAGCCAACTGGAGTTTGCTAACAAGTTTACTAAGACAACCAGATGAGTGTGATTTAGTAAAAATATCAGCAAGCTGATCAGCAGAGAAAACGGAACACAAGCGAAGGGTGCCATCACTGAGATGATGCATGATAAAGTGGCTGTCAATCTCAATACGCTTTGTGCGCTCATGAAAAACATTATTATGCGCAATCTGAATAACACTTTGGTTGTCACAGTAGAGAAGAGAATGAGACAGCTGAGGGGCATCCAAGTCAGCCAAAAGACGACGCAGCCATAGAAGCTCAGCTGTAGTATCAGTAAGGGCGCGATACTCAGCCTCAGTGGTACATCGAGCAACAGCTGTTTGTTTCTTACTTCGCCAAGAAATGAGACACGAACCAAGTAAGAAAAAAATACCAGTTGTAGAACGATGATTCGTAGGATCACCAGCCCAATCAATATCAGAATAACCTCATAACTCAAGAGATGACTGAGATGAATAGTGTAAACTATGGAAAAGAGTGCCCTTGACATAGCAGAGGATTCGAAGAACAGTAGCATAGTGAGGTGAGCGAGACTCATGCATGAATTGACTGACCAGGTGAACAACATAAGAAATATCAGGGCGAGTAACTGTGAGATAAATAAGACTACCAACCAACTGTCGATAGAGAGTAGGATCAGACAGAGGCACACCATCGTAAGGTTGAGTCGAGCATTATATTCCAAAGGGGTACTGACAGTCTTGCTCTCGGTTAGACCAGTCCTGAATATAAGATCTGAAGTATACTTAGTCTGAGAAAGAGAATAACCATCCGAAAAAGATGTCACCTCAAGACCAAGAAAGTAACTGAGAGTGCCAAGATCTTTCATTTCAAAATGATGACCCAGAAAAACTTGAAGCGCACGAATGCTAGCAGTATCATTACCAGTGTTGATCATGTCATCGATATAGAGAAGAAGAAGGGTGGTGCCTGAGGTAGTCTTACGGATGAATAAGACAGTGTCATAAGCATTGGCTATAAAACCTTGTTGTGTGATGACAGAGGTAAATTTGGCAAACCAAGCACAAGAAGCCTGCTTCAGACTATAGATCGCACGACGAAGGCGACAAATCTTATGAGGAGGATGCTCATAACCAGAAGGAGGCTTCATATAAACTTCCTCAGTAAGATCTCCATTCAAAATGCATTTTTAACATCCATCTGAAATAATGACCAACGCCGAATAGTAGCAACAGCAATCAAAGATCTAACAGAGGTAAGTCGAGCAACAGGAGCAAAAGTCTCCTCATAATCAATACCATACTTTTGAGAGCAACCCAACGCAACAAGACGAGCTTTGTATCACTCAACTGAGTCATCTGCCCGAGTCTCAATCTTGTAAACCCACTGCAAATTTTCCAGGAGGCAAATCCACCAAATCCTAAGTATGTGTCTTAGTAAGAGCATCTAATTCATCAGACATGTTCGTCGCAAAAGTTTCTTCGCTTCCTTCCATTAAACACATCTTGAATTACAATAGAAGTGAACAAGATATAAAGAGAACAAACGAGAGGATTTTATAATTCAATCTCTCTCTTTTACAATAATTGTGTGGGATCTGTGGCGATGGGATCTATAGTAGTTCCTTTGGACGATCGGTACGTTGAAATCTTCTCTTTTAAAGATATCGGCCGAATATAGACGATCTTCTCTGGTTTTGATTTGTTCAAGGCTCTCTCGCGTAACTCGAACTTCTCAAGAACTCCAGAAAGAAGATGATGACTTTCTCTGATCTTTACGAACTCAAGGCTCTGTGCGTAACTTGAATTCTCCAAGATTTCAGAAGATAATCAGTAAAGGCTTCAAGGCTCTCTCGCGTACTTGAATTGCCAAAGGATCGATAGGAGACTTCTGATGCCAAAAAGAAGAAGACCGTCCCTAGGGTTTCACCAGGAAGGTATTTATAGCCCCAGGTTAATGCAAGAGTTTCTATCTAAATAGAACTCGTCATTCATCAAGGATTCCAATCAAATATCTTAGTTTTGATGGAATTCTGATTAGACTTGATTCGGGTATTTGGATAGGCCCAGAATCAGAATCTCAATCAATTTGAGATTCTGGTTATCTGCTTACGCGGAACTTTAATCGCATCAAAACGCGGCGCTAAATAACCAAAACGCGGAGCTAACGCGGAGCTATTGATCATCTCCGTGTTTTACTCAAACGCGAGGCTAATACTAGCCAGACTGCGGAATCAACGCGGAGCTATTAAACATCTCCGCGTTTTATTCAAACGCAGGGTTAATGTAACCAAACGTGGGGCTAATGTAACCAAACGCGGGGCTATTGAATTAGCTCCGCGTTCTGTTGTGGAAAATCCTTTTAACTTAGAAATTTTCACTGCCAACAGAACCCCCTCAAAAGTTTTCAAAATGGCTTAGATTTCAGCAGATTTTGAAATACTTTGGATATCTAAACTGAAACGCAGAGTTAGAATACCAAGTTTATCTCGCGTTATGCTCACTTACGCGGAGCTAATCAGCTTCACTTCGTCTTCAGTGAAATGAGTAATTATGTCATTCATTACCCTGGGTTTCCACGCCGAATACCAAGCGACGGAAATTCTGTTTAAATAGAGTCTTCCGGCTCATCTTCTTCTTCATCTCATCCGAAGAATTTCTGAGAATTCGAGTGACTCATGAATGATCTTCAACTGATCTTCGTTCAATTCTCCATAGATTTTCATCATTAGGATGTCTCTCCAGAGGAGTTTGGCTTTTCGCAAGTTGGCCGGCGTTGATGGCAGCAGCCGTGAAGGTAGACGCGACGGCGAACCAGTCTATGCAGCGTCTTCCGAAGGTAAAAACCTCATCTCTTGGTTTTCTAAGAACCATTCTGAGATATTTTGGCTTGGTTTATTCTGGACGATTGCTTATCTTGTCGGCGAGATCGCCGTTTTATTGTGTCATCCCTGCGCTTGAAACGCGGGGTTTTACTAGTAGTCTCAATGAATCCGCGAGGCTATCTTTGATTAGCAGTCGCGATGAATTGCGAGGCTATCTTTGATTAGCAGTCGCTATGAATTGCGAGGCTATCTTTGATTAGCAGTCGCTATGAATTGCGAGGCTATCTTTGATTAGCAGTCGCGATGAATTGCAAGGCTATCTTTGATTAGCAGTCGCTATGAATTGCGAGGCTATCTTTGATTAGCAGTAGCTATGAATTGCGAGGCTATCTTTGATTAGCAGTCGCGATGAACTGCGAGGCTATCTTTGATTAGCAAACGCTATGAATTTGAAAGAGAAGGAAAGAGCGGAAAGAAATCTTGTCCCCCTTTACGCGAAGTTATCACATCATCCTCTGCGTTTAAAGCGCGAGGCTATTTCTTCAACTGTGCGCGGAGTTAGCTTAGCTCCGCGTTTTCATTCTTTTGGAAACTCTGTTCCTTTTGCAGTAAGTCCAATCCTTTCTGAAGAGGAATGTCTGTGGGTCCATCGATCTTCATCAGCAGAAGTGACTCTAAGGAAGTCAGAAGCATATACTTTACAACATAGTTGCAGGTTTCAAGCTCTGGCTTCGAGAGATAAACTCCTGAAGGGGCTGTAAATAAGGAGCTGCAGCACTTGCAGTGCAGAATTGCAGTTCAGAATTATGCTTCAGTGCAGCACTTTCCTTTCCTCTCGTGCTTCATTTCGGATGACAGATCCTAATTGACATTTGCAGAGGAGATCTTTTGTATGTGAACCAGGGAACTGAGCTTCAACACCCCGTAGAGAAATCTTACTGTTTAGTTATTGATGAGTTTGATCATGTAAAAAGCTTTTGGGAGAGCTATAACTCCCTCTTTGTAATCTTTCCTTCTTTTATAAATAAATGCAAATTATTTTCCTCTCTATCTGTCAGCTTCAATAAACTTGCTTGCTCAACAAATAGATGGTCAATAATTTTGGTAAAATAGTCTAAGGCACTTCTGCGTAACCTAGACTGATAATACCCAAACGATCGGATAATGATCACTTTAACTTGGCCGAAAATCCAAGTTCTTTATGAGAACGCGAGGTTAAAATACCAAGTTATCCTGGCGTTTCGCGGAGTTAAATAACTTCGCGCTCTGAGTGGTTGCACGGAATTGCGCGAAGCTAAGTGACTTCGCTTTTTCAATATCACCACGTGGGATTATCTGCCCCGCGTTTTAGGGAGTAACTGATCAGTCATTTTCTCCGAAATCCGCACCGAACTCCAAGAGGCGGTTCCCCTCTTTTAAATAAAATCTCTATTCCTTTTCTTCTTATTTTTCTTGAGAATTTTCCAGAAATCCTAGAGATTCAGGCGATCAGAGCTCAGGCGACCCGATCTTCTTCCGATTTTCAGTTGATTTTTCTCAACAATGGCACCCAAGACTAGTGCTACTTCTCGAGCGGCTCCATCATCGGCGACTGGCGCAAGCAGTGGCGGCGGCGGCCAAGGCAGCGACGCGCCAGCCCACATTTCGCCTATCGGGGGTAAGAATCTCTCCATCGAGACTCTTTAGAACATTTCTAGAGTGATTTGGCTTAAATTTAACTGATCAATCAACTCTTTTACCGGCGAGATCGCCGTACTCCTGCCGTAAGGCTTGGAGAAGAAGAAAAGTCTCTGACTACCTTCTTACGCGAAGTTATCGCGTCATCCTCGCGTTTAAAGCGCGAGGCTATTTTAAGTAGCAATCGCGCTGAAAACGCGAGGCTATTTTAAGTAGCAGTCGCGCTGAAAACGCGAGGCTATTTTAAGTAGCAGTCGCGCTGAAAACGCGAGGCTATTTTAAGTAGCAGTCGCGCTGAAAACGCGAGGCTATTTTAAGTAGCAGTCGCGCTAAAAATGCGAGGCTCTTTTAAGTAGCAGTCGCGCTAAAAATGCGAGGCTCTTTTAAGTAGCAGTCGCGCTAAAAACGCGAGGCTCTTTTAAGTTCTGCGCGGTCTAATTTTTAGCTTTGCGCGGCGCTATTCTTAGCTTCGCGCGTTCTAATTTTTAGCTTCGCGCGTCCATACTTAGAGAATTTTTCTGTCTTATAGAAACTTCTCTCACTCTGGTGTTTCTTTGTGCAGTAGGGTATTCGATGGAATCTCTTCCCCACAAGAACTACTTCGGCTTTGCTGGGGGTTCTGATCCCTCAGGCCAATTCCGTTTCACTACTATCCTGCCCTCGTACAAACCAGACCCGAAGGATCGCAAGGAGAAGTTGATCAAATATCATCATACCACTGCGCGAGAAATCATAACTGACGCAGCCTTCGAAACTGTGAATAGAGAGGTGATGGAGAAACCCGCCTTCCTCTTCGGAGACCAGATGGATCAATCAGATGAGATCCTTTCTGAAGGGGAACGTGTTTGGCTATATAACTCAGGCGAAATGTTGATGTTTTTGCCTAGAATGGA
Source organism: Dracaena cambodiana (assembly GCA_036321105.1). Taxonomy (NCBI): domain Eukaryota; kingdom Viridiplantae; phylum Streptophyta; class Magnoliopsida; order Asparagales; family Asparagaceae; genus Dracaena; species Dracaena cambodiana. Next base: position 65,037,169 of record JAYEPQ010000004.1, on the reverse strand, counting down.
TCGTAGCTATCCTCTGGTCTATCTTCAGAGGCTGGCAATGCCTCGGGAATTAAAGTTGGGACTGACTCAAGAGCAAGATGGCGTCCCAACGGGCAAATTTGGTGCAAAAGGGGTTTATCAAGACGGTTCCCCCAGATGCATTACTGGCTTGCTTCCAGGCTGATTTGGCAAGGAGCTTCCGGTGGGAGAAGTCCCATCTCGTGCCCGAACTTTCTTAAGTGAGTTCTTGGCGAAGGATGGTCAGTACCCGGCTAGCGACTTCAGGATGCCTGGCTGGGTTCATTCTTCTAACAATATGTGGTGGGCACACCTTGTTCAGTACATGCTGGACTCTCACGAGCCCATTTTAAAGGATATTGGCTTGTATAAAGCCATCAGGAATGTCCAATTCGGATTTTCCCATAGTGCTTATCACTTTTACTGCCTCTTGGAGATGTATAACCCTGAGACCTGTACTTTCTTTACACCAGTGGGTGAGCTAGGGTTCGCTCTCCACGAGATGTTTGAGGTTTCTGGGCTCTCGATGGGCGAAGTCCCTTATGAGAAGTACATCCCTACCACCGATGAATTGAACATGCTACTGTCGAGGGACGAGCGCATCCATGCCACATACTGGGAGATGATGTGCCATTATCATATCTGCGCTGACTTGACGGGTGCGCGTAATCACGGTATTGGCCACAAGAAGTGGGCCGAATATCTCTTTGCCAACTTAAATTCTAGGGATAGCTCAGCCATTATCCATGGTCATCCACCCATCTATGGCTCAGAGATTGATCACCGTATTGCTAAGGGCTGCCATCTATTATATTATACCACTGAATCCAATGAGAATGGATACGGTCCCGGTACTTCATTTAAGAGCTATCACTATCAAGCCCAATTTCCGATCTCCAACAGAGGTCTCATTGCCGGGTTTTTGATGCTGTGGCTCAAAAGATGCGTCGTGCCGTTATTGCCCAAGGAAGCGATTGCAGTGACCATGGTATATCCAGCGGTTCTTCTTGCATACGGCCGACCCCTTGGACTCCTTTCCGCCATGGTATGCAATTTGCAATATGGACTGAGGGTGCTCTGTCATGATTTCCTCCCTACTATTAAAGTCAAGGGGAAAGGAAAGGGCAAGTCGAAGGAGACTGCCCAGCCGAAAACTCCAAACCCTAGGGTGGAGATGCCCTACACCTATTTGATGGCGTGGCTTGTCTTGTCTTGCACTGTCCCTACTTAATGAGTGCACCAGAGCGTTGTTCGGGTGAAAAGTGCTTCTTTGTAGAACTGTATGAACGTTCTTCCTGGAGGCAGAATTATATGTCCCAGATTCGGAAGACTCTTCGTAGCTTTCAGAATTACGAGATCTTCCGGTGTTTTCCTGACTTTCCCGGCGGAGGATATGGGACAAGGCTGAAAGATGCCGTGGGAGCAGATAAGTTCACTATTTTATCTGCAGGAGCGTTCTGGTGGCTTCTCAACATCCGTCCCGGACACTTGGTGTATCGTCAAGATCTCCAGTGTCAGATCGAGCCATATACTCCGAGTCGCTTTGCTCGCCAGTTTGGATATTCTCAACTCTATGTGGGCAATCCAAATAAAGATCTCGCTCACGAGGGGAATTTATACGAAGGCGCTCGTGGCTGGTTCCATTTTGCAGCGGGCGGGACCGAGGCTGAATTCTCCTTGCCCCAGAAGGTGCCAGAATTGGCCATGACCCTCAGCTCCTGCAATTGGTTCAATATTGCGAATGCTGACGTGCCCGGCTTCTCTCTCAATCGCAGTTGTTGCAAAGAGATTGAAGCCCTCTATATTAGCCGCCAGGGTGCTTCTAGGGTAAGGATAAAAGGAATGGAAGAATTTCTTGGCGCTGTGGCTGAGCCTTCGGATGTCAGCGAATCAGACGATGATGCCGGTGATGATGACGACAATACTGGTACTGGTGGAGTTCCTCAGCCTGTTGTCAGTCGTTCCCTGAGTCCAACTCTCAAACGCCGCGGCACTTTAAAGAAAAGGCCGGGTAAGAAGCAAAAACTGGCACAGGAAACTTTGATAGCCCCCCAAGAAGTGGCTATCAAACTTGCTTCCGACTTGTTAGCTTCAGCTGTACCCCCAGCGTTGGCAAGGGAGGATGAACCTGCTAAAACTCCAAGTGTTGCTGAGGTTTCGGCTCCTTCGGCCGTAGAGCCTGTGATAGAACCTGGGGCGCAACTAACGGGTAGCGAGACGGGTACATTGTTGGAAACGACAAAGGCTCCCCCTTCAAGTCCGACAACTGACTTGTATTGCCCGGTATGGCCTTTAGCATTTTATCTTTCGCCCGTTATTTATTTTAACGTAACACTGCTTTTCTGGTCTTCTGAAATGCAGGTGATCAACTTCTTTCGCCAATGCACTCTACTACCCAAGTAGAGTCTGACGATAGAATGGACCATTCCGGCTCCATTGGCGGTGTGGGTAGCTCTGCTGGTGAGTTTGCAGCTGATTATTCCACACCGGCTCCTGCCTCTGTTTCCTCTTCAATTCCCCCAATTGACGAATTGGAAAGTGACAAGAGAACTGAGATTATTATCGCAGCTGCTGCTAATGAGGTTACACCTTCTCCTAGCATGCCGTCTCCAACGCCAGTCTGTTCCACTGAGACATTTCCCACAGTCGTTGGCGTGCCTTCTCAGTCAGCGATTTTAACGTCGTCTGTTGTCGTGGCTGCTGAGATACCTGCAACTCTTCCGACTCCAAGCCTTCCAGCAGGGGAGGAGAATAATTTGAAATTCTCATTCGAAGATGCTTCTCCCACCGGAGGAGCTTCAGGCAAAGTGGTCCCATCTTCTCTTCCTGTTGGTGGGGGTACCCAAGTGATTTGTACTGTCGGTACTTCGTCTGGGGTCTCCAGTTCTTCCAGATCTGCACTGGCTCTATTGGTCCCTCAGATCATGAATTTAATGCATGGACGGGCTTCTTCTTCTCCAATTCCAGCCACTACTGCTCCCTTACTCACTACACCTCTTTTGGCATTACCTACTTTGCCTACCGACACTGCAAATCCTCTTGAAAGACTTTTCGGCTTCACTGTCGAGGATTTTATTCATTTGTTAAGAAGATGTGTCGAGATGGTTCTTGCTGGCCACGATTTCTTCAGCTTCGCACGTCCACTGTTACTCCGCTATTTAGGAAATATCGAATAATTCGGTGGACAAGATCGAGCAGCTCCATACCGGGCCCGCCTTGCAGCCTTAGAAGAGCAGGTGACCACGCTACACACACTCCGTCAGGCGGATGTGGAGGCGATCACTGAGATAGAGCTGGCACGGCTTCGAGCAGAGTCCTTATCTCGAAGAAATATTTTAAGGCAGCAGGAGGAGAGATGGTCTCAGGAGCTGACAGAGCTCCAGGCCAGTCGGGAATCCGTTGTTGGCGACCTGCAGAGGGTAAACTTTGGAATTGAAGAAGATCAGGCGGCCATCTCTAAAGCCCAGGAGACGATTGCGAGAGCTCGGGCCACCTTGATAGAAAATGAACTCCGATTAGGAGAATCTGTCAAGAAGCGGGAGATGTTGCTTGTCCAGCAGGAGCAGATTCAGCATGAAGAGATGGTCAGGAATCGTGCCATAGAAGAATTTCGTCAGCAACAACTTTTAATAAGTGATGATGAGTTGCGTAGGTGATGTGATAAATTACTGCAAGCGTACAGTATCGGTGTAGCGTTGTACAGATCGTCCCACAGGGATCTAAGGTGTTTTGCGATTCTTACTAATTCTATAGTCTATCGGATTAACAAAGATTCTAGGTTGAAGTTGGATTAATCTAAATAGCCTAGTATATAGAATCCACTAGTTTCCAACCATGTATTTACTTCTACTATCTTCTTCTTTCATAAAAATTTGATCTTTTTAGTTTAATCTTTATTTAAAGTGCCCTAAGTATGAGCTATCAAGTGGTGTGCAAGTATAACTCATAAAAAATACTACTTCTCATAAAAACAAACTAAATCTTTAGATAATTCAATGAAAAAGATAAAATCAACAACCCCAAACCCTAACTAAGTATAGGCTATCAAGAAACCTAATTCAAGTATAACCTATCAAAGTTTTAATCTTCGAGTTCTTATATTTTAATCCTTTTAGAGAAAAATCATGTCTTTATTTATTTTTATTCAAGAAGAAAGATATTAGAAAGCAATTACATGGTGGATCCTAGCTTCATCTACATCCTAGAGCTAAACTAATTAGCTACTCATGATTCTAGAAAGCAATTAAATATAATCTAGAAAGCAAATAAATCTATACTAGAAAGCAATTAAATCTATCTAGAAAGCAAATAAAGATCTCAAAACAATGGCTTACCTGTGGAGCACAGTATTGTGGCCGCCACCCCTTCAGCAAAACCTTAATTTTATTAATGAAATACGAGTACAAACTAAATCCTAATCTACATTAACTACTGCATAAAACCTAGAATACAAGAATACGGCCAATATATAGGCTTCGAAAATCAAACCCTATTTCTAGCAGAACTGGAAAATCACAAAATTACATCGAAGCCACGGGAGAAAATTCAACGAGTGGGACCCACGAATTACCGCTAAATGGCGGTAAAATCCGCTAAATAGCGGTTTTATTTCGAGTAAATAAATTTAAATTTCTTCCACGTGCGTCTAGTGTCTTGTAAATTATATTTCCTTGACTGTATTTGACTTTGAGTCTCTGAAACATCGTAGCTTTGTAGTTTTGCTCACTTTAGAAACTTTTCGGACTCTGATTTCCTACTCCAACATTGATTTCTTGCCATCTCCTTTGTACGAATCGAATCACCTGAAAAAGACACTAAAAATACCCGAGTAGCATTTATTTATATACAAAAATAGATAAAGTATGAGAGGAAAAATACAATATATGATATTCATCACACCCCCACACCTATCTTTTGCTAGTCCTCGAAGCAAAACCTAAATCTAAAAAGAAAAATAAAAATCGTAACTCACTTTCGCAGGAATCGCGATTGCACTTAGCACGTGCAACAAGCCTTTAAACCCCTAGGTTGCCCTAGTGGACGAGTTGTGTCTCGTGAGGGTTTGCAGTGAATATACCCACAAAATTCATGAAAAAAAATAGATTAAGGAATAAAGAAAAGAAAAATAAGGATAACCGAAAATCAAGAAAGATAAAAATTTTGTACAAAAGAAAAAAAATAATCTTTTTTTTATCATGTTTTCATCAATTAATCTCACTAATATACAAACTCAAGAACGCATCTAGATTATCAATTTTCAAATTGAGCGTCATATCAGATACACTTATCATTTTAATCAAAAATTTAAATCCTATATTTTAATACTCACTAACAGATAATCCATTGGCTCCTATACATCTACGTGCACTGTGATAGTCTACTTCGGTTTTGGACTCGAACTCTAACTCATGATTCATCTCCTCTCTCATAACATTTTTTCTTTTTTTTTTAAGAATATTTCACTTTTCATGCGAATATTCACGCTTGCTTAGGCGCAACATACCCGATTACTCAGTTCATACTATTTTTTTTTTCTTTTTTTTTTTAAAATATTTCACCTTTCATGCGAATATTCACGCTTACTTAGGCGCAAAGTACCCGATTACTTGGATCATACTCTTTTTTCACTCTTGAGGCTATTGCCTTAATACCAGGCGCACCCCATTATTTTATCACTCTCGAGGCTATTGCCTTAATACCAGGCTCACCCCATTATTTTATTCTCACTTTTTTTTTCTTTTTTTCTTTTTTTTTTCTCATTTTTTTTAGAGAGAGAAGACTTACTCAATCGTTATCATTTTTGTCCTTAACCTAATAAACTATTGTGAAGTGGAAAATAGATGTATACTTGCCTCAAAACTACTGTTGGTGGTATTTATTTTTCAGATTTTAATCTTTTTCATAAAATTCAAAGTGTATCATCCAATCTACTCTTCTTTTCAATTTCAAATCTAAATTTGTTACTTTATTTGTAATTAGGTTGATCTATTGATAAAAATACATAATTTTTTTTAATTTATTTTTTTTTTAAATTTTTTTTCAGTTTTATTTTTTTTTTTTTTTTCAGTTAGTTACCCTAAAAACTACCCAAAGTGTAAAATAAAGAAACCCAAAAATCTAAAAAAAAATAAAAATTAAAAATTCTAGGAAAATATGAAATATATATATATATATATATATATATATATATATATCCTAACCCATTCCCCCACACCTAGACTCGTATATGCCCTCATACACAAACCAAGAATGGTAAAATAAAAAAAAATAAAAAAAAACTATTATACAAATATTATACACTTATTAGAAAATTCAAACGGTTACGACCTCTTGATCGCTTTCCACTCTCATAATGTGTCCTTTTATGTTTTGATATGGATGAACTTAGCCTTTTTGTCAATTTTGCATTTAATCTCTCCATCTTATTTTTGATTTTTCTCAATTTATTTCTACCCTTCTTTCTTTTATTCAATAGTAAAGTTTTGAGGCTAGAAAGCGTACCTTTAACGTTCATATTCGACCCACGAGCATCTTTCATGGCAGTAAATATTTTGGTTTGATCAACATGTGAAATAGCATACTCACTTTGATGTAGCGGAATCATGAGCTCGATTTTGGATCGTCCCTCCAAATCATTAGGTACCATGACCTCTTCCTTCTGATGTTCCTTCCATTCTTCAATTATTGTGTGCTTGTCATGCAAATTTTCTTCAATCCTGTCATCAAAATTTTCAAAAGAAAATGGCATACTAGTGGACTTATCATTCGTCAAGTTATTATGAAGGGATAAAAATTCTTCTTCACAAATTTCTTCACAATTTCCATCAAAAGAATCAAATGATAATGTGTCACTAGCAAGCTCACCATGAGATAAATCATCAAGCAAAATATTTTCTTTATCGTCATTTTCATCATAATTATCTTCACAATGGTCTAAAATAGGTAGATCACAATATTGAATTATAGCCTCATCATGCACAAAACTATTTAATTCATTTTGAATCATATCTACTTCAGAAGATGACTGGAGTGATTGCTCGTTGGAGTTAGATATGTTCAAACTATTAGATGGTTGATCTACAAAAAGTTTAGCTTGAGAAATCGCTTTGAGAAGATCTTCCATACAAGAGTCAATTTGAGAGGATGATTTTTGAGATGATTTTAGCAAAGCTTTCATATCTTCCTCTATTCTACGTCTTCGTTTCTCAGACTCATAATCGTAATTTTGCTTATTTTTCTCAAATGATTGCATCTCGAGATTATGAGTGAAATTTGAAGGTGAATATGATGGATCCGTATATATTTTTGATGACAGATATGAAGTGGTTGTAGCTCAATTCTCATGACATGCATATTTTGCTTCTAATCTTTTTAATCTTTCATCTAACATGTTCAATTGAATATCTTGTTCATGATTAAATGTAGAACATGAAGATGAATAGTCCATAAAGAAAGGATCAGATGGAGGACTCTCTTGGTACGGCTCTTGATTATATGCATAATTAGAATTATTCATCCATTCATAGTTGTAATTTTGTGTATAAGAAGTGCTCGTAGGTTCATTATATGTGTTGTGAATTTGATTATGACCTACTCCTAGCGAACTTCCTATCCATGGACACTGATAATAATTATGATATGGATCACGACAATGATAGCAACCCGTTTGATTTTGAAACATTTTTTTTAAATTTTTTTTTTTTTGAAAAAGGTGGAGAGGGAGAGAGATGGAAAAGAAATAAACATAAAATTTATTTTTTTTTGTATTTTTTTTTACTGAACCAGAGACATGAAATAAAGATATCAGGAAAATTTTGTGGCGTTTAGTACCTTTAGTACCGCTAAATAGCGGTATATGCCGCTAATTAGCGGTGAAAAGAGAGAATTTGGTTCTCTACTTTTTGTCGTGAACTCAAACCGCTTAGCTAGTCCTGTTTCTTTTCCTGTATCTGTACTTTCTGGTCCCTGAACACTCAACACACACTGTTAATCCGTAAAACGTTAGAAAAAGCAAGAAAAACACCGTCGATCCCCGGCAACGGCGCCAAAAACTTGATGTGATAAATTACTGCAAGCGTACAGTATCGGTGTAGCGCTGTACAGATCGTCCCACAGGGATCTAAGGTGTTTTGCGATTCTTACTAATTCTATAGTCTATCGGATTAACAAAGATTCTAGGTTGAAGTTGGATTAATCTAAATAGCCTAGTATATAGAATCCACTAGTTTCCAACCATGTATTTACTTCTACTATCTTCTTCTTTCATAAAAATTTGATCTTTTTAGTTTAATCTTTATTTAAAGTGCCCTAAGTATGAGCTATCAAGTGGTGTGTAAGTATAACTCATAAAAAATACTACTTCTCATAAAAACAAACTAAATCTTTAGATAATTCAATGATAAAGATAAAATCAACAACCCCAAACCCTAACTAAGTATAGGCTATCAAGAAACCTAATTCAAGTATAACCTATCAAAGTTTTAATCTTCGAGTTCTTGTATTTTAATCCTTTTAGAGAAAAATCATGTCTTTATTTATTTTTATTCAAGAAGAAAGATATTAGAAAGCAATTACATGGTGGATCCTAGCTTCATCTACATCCTAGAGCTAAACTAATTAGCTACTCATGATTCTAGAAAGCAATTAAATATAATCTAGAAAGCAAATAAATCTATACTAGAAAGCAATTAAATCTATCTAGAAAGCAAATAAAGATCTCAAAACAATGGCTTACCTGTGGAGCACAGTATTGTGGCCGCCACCCCTTCAGCAAAACCTTAATTTTATTAATGAAATACGAGTACAAACTAAATCCTAATCTACACTAACTACTGCATAAAACCTAGAATACAAGAATACGGCCAATATATAGGCATCGGAAATCAAACCCTATTTCTAGCAGAACTGGAAAATCACAAAATTACATCGAAGCCACGGGAGAAAATTCAGCGAGTGGGACCCACGAATTACCGCTAAATGGCGGTAAAACCCGCTAAATAGCGGTTTTATTTCGAGTAAATAAATTTAAATTTCTTCCACGTGCGTCTAGTGTCTTGTAAATTATATTTCCTTGACTGTATTTGACTTTGAGTCTCTGAAACATCGTAGCTTTGTAGTTTTGCTCACTTTAGAAACTTTTCGGACTCTGATTTCCTACTCCAACATTGATTTCTTGCCATCTCCTTGTACGAATCGAATCACCTGAAAAAGACACTAAAAATACCCGAGTAGCATTTATTTATATACAAAAATAGATAAAGTATGAGAGGAAAAATACAATATATGATATTCATCACACCCCCACACCTATCTTTTGCTAGTCCTCGAAGCAAAACCTAAATCTAAAAAGAAAAATAAAAATCGTAACTCACTTTCGCAGGAATCGCGATTGCACTTAGCACGTGCAACAAGCCTTTAAACCCCTAGGTTGCCCTAGTGGACGAGTTGTGTCTCGTGAGGGTTTGCAGTGAATATACCCACAAAATTCATGAAAAAAAATAGATTAAGGAATAAAGAAAAGAAAAATAAGGATAACCGAAAATCAAGAAAGATAAAAATTTTGTACAAAAGAAAAAAAATAATCTTTTTTTTATCATGTTTTCATCAATTAATCTCACTAATATACAAACTCAAGAACGCATCTAGATTATCAATTTTCAAATTGAGCGTCATATCAGATACACTTATCATTTTAATCAAAAATTTAAATCCTATATTTTAATACTCACTAACAGATAATCCATTGGCTCCTATACATCTACGTGCACTGTGATAGTCTACTTCGGTTTTGGACTCGAACTCTAACTCATGATTCATCTCCTCTCTCATAACATTTTTTCTTTTTTTTTTAAGAATATTTCACTTTTCATGCGAATATTCACGCTTGCTTAGGCGCAACATACCCGATTACTCAGTTCATACTATTTTTTTTTTCTTTTTTTTTTTAAATATTTCACCTTTCATGCGAATATTCACGCTTACTTAGGCGCAAAGTACCCGATTACTTGGATCATACTCTTTTTTCACTCTTGAGGCTATTGCCTTAATACCAGGCGCACCCCATTATTTTATCACTCTCGAGGCTATTGCCTTAATACCAGGCTCACCCCATTATTTTATTCTCACTTTTTTTTTCTTTTTTTCTTTTTTTTTTCTCATTTTTTTTAGAGAGAGAAGACTTACTCAATCGTTATCATTTTTGTCCTTAACCTAATAAACTATTGTGAAGTGGAAAATAGATGTATACTTGCCTCAAAACTACTGTTGGTGGTATTTATTTTTCAGATTTTAATCTTTTTCATAAAATTCAAAGTGTATCATCCAATCTACTCTTCTTTTCAATTTCAAATCTAAATTTGTTACTTTATTTGTAATTAGGTTGATCTATTGATAAAAATACATAATTTTTTTTAATTTATTTTTTTTTTAAATTTTTTTTCAGTTTTATTTTATTTTTTTTTTTTCAGTTAGTTACCCTAAAAACTACCCAAAGTGTAAAATAAAGAAACCCAAAAATCTAAAAAAAAATAAAAATTAAAAATCCTAGGAAAATATGAAATATATATATATATATATATATATATATATATATATATCCTAACCCATTCCCCCACACCTAGACTCGTATATGCCCTCATACACAAACCAAGAATGGTAAAATAAAAAAAAATAAAAAAAAAACTATTATACAAATATTATACACTTATTAGAAAATTCAAACGGTTACGACCTCTTGATCGCTTTCCACTCTCATAATGTGTCCTTTTATGTTTTGATATGGATGAACTTAGCCTTTTTGTCAATTTTGCATTTAATCTCTCCATCTTATTTTTGATTTTTCTCAATTTATTTCTACCCTTCTTTCTTTTATTCAATAGTAAAGTTTTGAGGCTAGAAAGCGTACCTTTAACGTTCATATTCGACCCACGAGCATCTTTCATGGCAGTAAATATTTTGGTTTGATCAACATGTGAAATAGCATACTCACTTTGATGTAGCGGAATCATGAGCTCGATTTTGGATCGTCCCTCCAAATCATTAGGTACCATGACCTCTTCCTTCTGATGTTCCTTCCATTCTTCAATTATTGTGTGCTTGTCATGCAAATTTTCTTCAATCCTGTCATCAAAATTTTCAAAAGAAAATGGCATACTAGTGGACTTATCATTCGTCAAGTTATTATGAAGGGATAAAAATTCTTCTTCACAAATTTCTTCACAATTTCCATCAAAAGAATCAAATGATAATGTGTCACTAGCAAGCTCACCATGAGATAAATCATCAAGCAAAATATTTTCTTTATCGTCATTTTCATCATAATTATCTTCACAATGGTCTAAAATAGGTAGATCACAATATTGAATTATAGCCTCATCATGCACAAAACTATTTAATTCATTTTGAATCATATCTACTTCAGAAGATGACTGGAGTGATTGCTCGTTGGAGTTAGATATGTTCAAACTATTAGATGGTTGATCTACAAAAAGTTTAGCTTGAGAAATCGCTTTGAGAAGATCTTCCATACAAGAGTCAATTTGAGAGGATGATTTTTGAGATGATTTTAGCAAAGCTTTCATATCTTCCTCTATTCTACGTCTTCGTTTCTCAGACTCATAATCGTAATTTTGCTTATTTTTCTCAAATGATTGCATCTCGAGATTATGAGTGAAATTTGAAGGTGAATATGATGGATCCGTATATATTTTTGATGACAGATATGAAGTGGTTGTAGCTCAATTCTCATGACATGCATATTTTGCTTCTAATCTTTTTAATCTTTCATCTAACATGTTCAATTGAATATCTTGTTCATGATTAAATGTAGAACATGAAGATGAATAGTCCATAAAGAAAGGATCAGATGGAGGACTCTCTTGGTACGGCTCTTGATTATATGCATAATTAGAATTATTCATCCATTCATAGTTGTAATTTTGTGTATAAGAAGTGCTCGTAGGTTCATTATATGTGTTGTGAATTTGATTATGACCTACTCCTAGCGAACTTCCTATCCATGGACACTGATAATAATTATGATATGGATCACGACAATGATAGCAACCCGTTTGATTTTGAAACATTTTTTTTAAATTTTTTTTTTTTTGAAAAAGGTGGAGAGGGAGAGAGATGGAAAAGAAATAAACATAAAATTTATTTTTTTTTGTATTTTTTTTTACTGAACCAGAGACATGAAATAAAGATATCAGGAAAATTTTGTGGCGTTTAGTACCTTTAGTACCGCTAAATAGCGGTATATGCCGCTAATTAGCGGTGAAAAGAGAGAATTTGGTTCTCTACTTTTTGTCGTGAACTCAAACCGCTTAGCTAGTCCTGTTTCTTTTCCTGTATCTGTACTTTCTGGTCCCTGAACACTCAACACACACTGTTAATCCGTAAAACGTTAGAAAAAGCAAGAAAAACACCGTCGATCCCCGGCAACGGCGCCAAAAACTTAATGTGATAAATTACTGCAAGCGTACAGTATCGGTGTAGCGCTGTACAGATCGTCCCACAGGGATCTAAGGTGTTTTGCGATTCTTACTAATTCTATAGTCTATCGGATTAACAAAGATTCTAGGTTGAAGTTGGATTAATCTAAATAGCCTAGTATATAGAATCCACTAGTTTCCAACCATGTATTTACTTCTACTATCTTCTTCTTTCATAAAAATTTGATCTTTTTAGTTTAATCTTTATTTAAAGTGCCCTAAGTATGAGCTATCAAGTGGTGTGTAAGTATAACTCATAAAAAATACTACTTCTCATAAAAACAAACTAAATCTTTAGATAATTCAATGATAAAGATAAAATCAACAACCCCAAACCCTAACTAAGTATAGGCTATCAAGAAACCTAATTCAAGTATAACCTATCAAAGTTTTAATCTTCGAGTTCTTGTATTTTAATCCTTTTAGAGAAAAATCATGTCTTTATTTATTTTTATTCAAGAAGAAAGATATTAGAAAGCAATTACATGGTGGATCCTAGCTTCATCTACATCCTAGAGCTAAACTAATTAGCTACTCATGATTCTAGAAAGCAATTAAATATAATCTAGAAAGCAAATAAATCTATACTAGAAAGCAATTAAATCTATCTAGAAAGCAAATAAAGATCTCAAAACAATGGCTTACCTGTGGAGCACAGTATTGTGGCCGCCACCCCTTCAGCAAAACCTTAATTTTATTAATGAAATACGAGTACAAACTAAATCCTAATCTACACTAACTACTGCATAAAACCTAGAATACAAGAATACGGCCAATATATAGGCTTCGGAAATCAAACCCTATTTCTAGCAGAACTGGAAAATCACAAAATTACATCGAAGCCACGGGAGAAAATTCAGCGAGTGGGACCCACGAATTACCGCTAAATGGCGGTAAAACCCGCTAAATAGCGGTTTTATTTCGAGTAAATAAATTTAAATTTCTTCCACGTGCGTCTAGTGTCTTGTAAATTATATTTCCTTGACTGTATTTGACTTTGAGTCTCTGAAACATCGTAGCTTTGTAGTTTTGCTCACTTTAGAAACTTTTCGGACTCTGATTTCCTACTCCAACATTGATTTCTTGCCATCTCCTTGTACGAATCGAATCACCTGAAAAAGACACTAAAAATACCCGAGTAGCATTTATTTATATACAAAAATAGATAAAGTATGAGAGGAAAAATACAATATATGATATTCATCACACCCCCACACCTATCTTTTGCTAGTCCTCGAAGCAAAACCTAAATCTAAAAAGAAAAATAAAAATCGTAACTCACTTTCGCAGGAATCGCGATTGCACTTAGCACGTGCAACAAGCCTTTAAACCCCTAGGTTGCCCTAGTGGACGAGTTGTGTCTCGTGAGGGTTTGCAGTGAATATACCCACAAAATTCATGAAAAAAAATAGATTAAGGAATAAAGAAAAGAAAAATAAGGATAACCGAAAATCAAGAAAGATAAAAATTTTGTACAAAAGAAAAAAATAATCTTTTTTTTATCATGTTTTCATCAATTAATCTCACTAATATACAAACTCAAGAACGCATCTAGATTATCAATTTTCAAATTGAGCGTCATATCAGATACACTTATCATTTTAATCAAAAATTTAAATCCTATATTTTAATACTCACTAACAGATAATCCATTGGCTCCTATACATCTACGTGCACTGTGATAGTCTACTTCGGTTTTGGACTCGAACTCTAACTCATGATTCATCTCCTCTCTCATAACATTTTTTCTTTTTTTTTTAAGAATATTTCACTTTTCATGCGAATATTCACGCTTGCTTAGGCGCAACATACCCGATTACTCAGTTCATACTCTTTTCTTTTTTCTTTTTTTTTTTTTAAAATATTTCACCTTTCATGCGAATATTCACGCTTACTTAGGCGCAAAGTACCCGATTACTTGGATCATACTCTTTTTTCACTCTTGAGGTTATTGCCTTAATACCAGGCGCACCCCATTATTTTATCACTCTCGAGGCTATTGCCTTAATACCAGGCTCACCCCATTATTTTATTCTCACTTTTTTTTTCTTTTTTTCTATTTTTTTTCTCATTTTTTTTAGAGAGAGAAGACTTACTCAATCGTTATCATTTTTGTCGTTAACCTAATAAACTATTGTGAAGTGGAAAATAGATGTATACTTGCCTCAAAACTACTGTTGGTGGTATTTATTTTTCAGATTTTAATCTTTTTCATAAAATTCAAAGTGTATCATCCAATCTACTCTCCTTTTCAATTTCAAATCTAAATTTGTTACTTTATTTGTAATTAGGTTGATCTATTGATAAAAATACATAATTTTTTTTAATTTATTTTTTTTTTAAATTTTTTTTCAGTTTTTTTTTTATTTTTTTTTTCAGTTAGTTACCCTAAAAACTACCCAAAGTGTAAAATAAAGAAACCCAAAAATCTAAAAAAAAATAAAAATTAAAAATCCTAGGAAAATATGAAATATATATATATATATATATATATATATATATATATATATATATATATATATATATATATCCTAACCCATTCCCCCACACCTAGACTCGTATATGCCCTCATACACAAACCAAGAATGGTAAAATAAAAAAAAATAAAAAAAAAACTATTATACAAATATTATACACTTATTAGAAAATTCAAACGGTTACGACCTCTTGATCGCTTTCCACTCTCATAATGTGTCCTTTTATGTTTTGATATGGATGAACTTAGCCTTTTTGTCAATTTTGCATTTAATCTCTCCATCTTATTTTTGATTTTTCTCAATTTATTTCTACCCTTCTTTCTTTTATTCAATAGTAAAGTTTTGAGGCTAGAAAGCGTACCTTTAACGTTCATATTCGACCCACGAGCATCTTTCATGGCAGTAAATATTTTGGTTTGATCAACATGTGAAATAGCATACTCACTTTGATGTAGCGGAATCATGAGCTCGATTTTGGATCGTCCCTCCAAATCATTAGGTACCATGACCTCTTCCTTCTGATGTTCCTTCCATTCTTCAATTATTGTGTGCTTGTCATGCAAATTTTCTTCAATCCTGTCATCAAAATTTTCAAAAGAAAATGGCATACTAGTGGACTTATCATTCGTCAAGTTATTATGAAGGGATAAAAATTCTTCTTCACAAATTTCTTCACAATTTCCATCAAAAGAATCAAATGATAATGTGTCACTAGCAAGCTCACCATGAGATAAATCATCAAGCAAAATATTTTCTTTATCGTCATTTTCATCATAATTATCTTCACAATGGTCTAAAATAGGTAGATCACAATATTGAATTATAGCCTCATCATGCACAAAACTATTTAATTCATTTTGAATCATATCTACTTCAGAAGATGACTGGAGTGATTGCTCGTTGGAGTTAGATATGTTCAAACTATTAGATGGTTGATCTACAAAAAGTTTAGCTTGAGAAATCGCTTTGAGAAGATCTTCCATACAAGAGTCAATTTGAGAGGATGATTTTTGAGATGATTTTAGCAAAGCTTTCATATCTTCCTCTATTCTACGTCTTCGTTTCTCAGACTCATAATCGTAATTTTGCTTATTTTTCTCAAATGATTGCATCTCGAGATTATGAGTGAAATTTGAAGGTGAATATGATGGATCCGTATATATTTTTGATGACAGATATGAAGTGGTTGTAGCTCAATTCTCATGACATGCATATTTTGCTTCTAATCTTTTTAATCTTTCATCTAACATGTTCAATTGAATATCTTGTTCATGATTAAATGTAGAACATGAAGATGAATAGTCCATAAAGAAAGGATCAGATGGAGGACTCTCTTGGTACGGCTCTTGATTATATGCATAATTAGAATTATTCATCCATTCATAGTTGTAATTTTGTGTATAAGAAGTGCTCGTAGGTTCATTATATGTGTTGTGAATTTGATTATGACCTACTCCTAGCGAACTTCCTATCCATGGACACTGATAATAATTATGATATGGATCACGACAATGATAGCAACCCGTTTGATTTTGAAACATTTTTTTTAAAATTTTTTTTTTTTGAAAAAGGTGGAGAGGGAGAGAGATGGAAAAGAAATAAACATAAAATTTATTTTTTTTTGTATTTTTTTTTACTGAACCAGAGACATGAAATAAAGATATCAGGAAAATTTTGTGGCGTTTAGTACCTTTAGTACCGCTAAATAGCGGTATATGCCGCTAATTAGCGGTGAAAAGAGAGAATTTGGTTCTCTACTTTTTGTCGTGAACTCAAACCGCTTAGCTAGTCCTGTTTCTTTTCCTGTATCTGTACTTTCTGGTCCCTGAACACTCAACACACACTGTTAATCCGTAAAACGTTAGAAAAAGCAAGAAAAACACCGTCGATCCCCGGCAACGGCGCCAAAAACTTGATGTGATAAATTACTGCAAGCGTACAGTATCGGTGTAGCGCTGTACAGATCGTCCCACAGGGATCTAAGGTGTTTTGCGATTCTTACTAATTCTATAGTCTATCGGATTAACAAAGATTCTAGGTTGAAGTTGGATTAATCTAAATAGCCTAGTATATAGAATCCACTAGTTTCCAACCATGTATTTACTTCTACTATCTTCTTCTTTCATAAAAATTTGATCTTTTTAGTTTAATCTTTATTTAAAGTGCCCTAAGTATGAGCTATCAAGTGGTGTGTAAGTATAACTCATAAAAAATACTACTTCTCATAAAAACAAACTAAATCTTTAGATAATTCAATGAAAAAGATAAAATCAACAACCCCAAACCCTAACTAAGTATAGGCTATCAAGAAACCTAATTCAAGTATAACCTATCAAAGTTTTAATCTTCGAGTTCTTGTATTTTAATCCTTTTAGAGAAAAATCATGTCTTTATTTATTTTTATTCAAGAAGAAAGATATTAGAAAGCAATTACATGGTGGATCCTAGCTTCATCTACATCCTAGAGCTAAACTAATTAGCTACTCATGATTCTAGAAAGCAATTAAATATAATCTAGAAAGCAAATAAATCTATACTAGAAAGCAATTAAATCTATCTAGAAAGCAAATAAAGATCTCAAAACAATGGCTTACCTGTGGAGCACAGTATTGTGGCCGCCACCCCTTCAGCAAAACCTTAATTTTATTAATGAAATACGAGTACAAACTAAATCCTAATCTACACTAACTACTGCATAAAACCTAGAATACAAGAATACGGCCAATATATAGGCTTCGGAAATCAAACCCTATTTCTAGCAGAACTGGAAAATCACAAAATTACATCGAAGCCACGGGAGAAAATTCAGCGAGTGGGACCCACGAATTACCGCTAAATGGCGGTAAAACCCGCTAAATAGCGGTTTTATTTCGAGTAAATAAATTTAAATTTCTTCCACGTGCGTCTAGTGTCTTGTAAATTATATTTCCTTGACTGTATTTGACTTTGAGTCTCTGAAACATCGTAGCTTTGTAGTTTTGCTCACTTTAGAAACTTTTCGGACTCTGATTTCCTA
Source organism: Dracaena cambodiana (assembly GCA_036321105.1). NCBI lineage: Eukaryota > Viridiplantae > Streptophyta > Magnoliopsida > Asparagales > Asparagaceae > Dracaena > Dracaena cambodiana. The sequence continues at coordinate 65,019,188 of JAYEPQ010000004.1, read as the reverse complement.
CTCCAACATTGATTTCTTGCCATCTCCTTGTACGAATCGAATCACCTGAAAAAGACACTAAAAATACCCGAGTAGCATTTATTTATATACAAAAATAGATAAAGTATGAGAGGAAAAATACAATATATGATATTCATCACACCCCCACACCTATCTTTTGCTAGTCCTCGAAGCAAAACCTAAATCTAAAAAGAAAAATAAAAATCGTAACTCACTTTCGCAGGAATCGCGATTGCACTTAGCACGTGCAACAAGCCTTTAAACCCCTAGGTTGCCCTAGTGGACGAGTTGTGTCTCGTGAGGGTTTGCAGTGAATATACCCACAAAATTCATGAAAAAAAATAGATTAAGGAATAAAGAAAAGAAAAATAAGGATAACCGAAAATCAAGAAAGATAAAAATTTTGTACAAAAGAAAAAAATAATCTTTTTTTTATCATGTTTTCATCAATTAATCTCACTAATATACAAACTCAAGAACGCATCTAGATTATCAATTTTCAAATTGAGCGTCATATCAGATACACTTATCATTTTAATCAAAAATTTAAATCCTATATTTTAATACTCACTAACAGATAATCCATTGGCTCCTATACATCTACGTGCACTGTGATAGTCTACTTCGGTTTTGGACTCGAACTCTAACTCATGATTCATCTCCTCTCTCATAACATTTTTTCTTTTTTTTTTAAGAATATTTCACTTTTCATGCGAATATTCACGCTTGCTTAGGCGCAACATACCCGATTACTCAGTTCATACTCTTTTCTTTTTTCTTTTTTTTTTTTTTAAAATATTTCACCTTTCATGCGAATATTCACGCTTACTTAGGCGCAAAGTACCCGATTACTTGGATCATACTCTTTTTTCACTCTTGAGGCTATTGCCTTAATACCAGGCGCACCCCATTATTTTATCACTCTCGAGGCTATTGCCTTAATACCAGGCTCACCCCATTATTTTATTCGCACTTTTTTTTTTCTTTTTTTCTATTTTTTTTTCTCATTTTTTTTAGAGAGAGAAGACTTACTCAATCGTTATCATTTTTGTCGTTAACCTAATAAACTATTGTGAAGTGGAAAATAGATGTATACTTGCCTCAAAACTACTGTTGGTGGTATTTATTTTTCAGATTTTAATCTTTTTCATAAAATTCAAAGTGTATCATCCAATCTACTCTCCTTTTCAATTTCAAATCTAAATTTGTTACTTTATTTGTAATTAGGTTGATCTATTGATAAAAATACATAATTTTTTTTAATTTATTTTTTTTTTAAATTTTTTTTCAGTTTTTTTTTTATTTTTTTTTTCAGTTAGTTACCCTAAAAACTACCCAAAGTGTAAAATAAAGAAACCCAAAAATCTAAAAAAAAATAAAAATTAAAAATCCTAGGAAAATATGAAATATATATATATATATATATATATATATATATATATATATATATATATATATATATATATCCTAACCCATTCCCCCACACCTAGACTCGTATATGCCCTCATACACAAACCAAGAATGGTAAAATAAAAAAAAATAAAAAAAAAACTATTATACAAATATTATACACTTATTAGAAAATTCAAACGGTTACGACCTCTTGATCGCTTTCCACTCTCATAATGTGTCCTTTTATGTTTTGATATGGATGAACTTAGCCTTTTTGTCAATTTTGCATTTAATCTCTCCATCTTATTTTTGATTTTTCTCAATTTATTTCTACCCTTCTTTCTTTTATTCAATAGTAAAGTTTTGAGGCTAGAAAGCGTACCTTTAACGTTCATATTCGACCCACGAGCATCTTTCATGGCAGTAAATATTTTGGTTTGATCAACATGTGAAATAGCATACTCACTTTGATGTAGCGGAATCATGAGCTCGATTTTGGATCGTCCCTCCAAATCATTAGGTACCATGACCTCTTCCTTCTGATGTTCCTTCCATTCTTCAATTATTGTGTGCTTGTCATGCAAATTTTCTTCAATCCTGTCATCAAAATTTTCAAAAGAAAATGGCATACTAGTGGACTTATCATTCGTCAAGTTATTATGAAGGGATAAAAATTCTTCTTCACAAATTTCTTCACAATTTCCATCAAAAGAATCAAATGATAATGTGTCACTAGCAAACTCACCATGAGATAAATCATCAAGCAAAATATTTTCTTTATCGTCATTTTCATCATAATTATCTTCACAATGGTCTAAAATAGGTAGATCACAATATTGAATTATAGCCTCATCATGCACAAAACTATTTAATTCATTTTGAATCATATCTACTTCAGAAGATGACTGGAGTGATTGCTCGTTGGAGTTAGATATGTTCAAACTATTAGATGGTTGATCTACAAAAAGTTTAGCTTGAGAAATCGCTTTGAGAAGATCTTCCATACAAGAGTCAATTTGAGAGGATGATTTTTGAGATGATTTTAGCAAAGCTTTCATATCTTCCTCTATTCTACGTCTTCGTTTCTCAGACTCATAATCGTAATTTTGCTTATTTTTCTCAAATGATTGCATCTCGAGATTATGAGTGAAATTTGAAGGTGAATATGATGGATCCGTATATATTTTTGATGACAGATATGAAGTGGTTGTAGCTCAATTCTCATGACATGCATATTTTGCTTCTAATCTTTTTAATCTTTCATCTAACATGTTCAATTGAATATCTTGTTCATGATTAAATGTAGAACATGAAGATGAATAGTCCATAAAGAAAGGATCAGATGGAGGACTCTCTTGGTACGGCTCTTGATTATATGCATAATTAGAATTATTCATCCATTCATAGTTGTAATTTTGTGTATAAGAAGTGCTCGTAGGTTCATTATATGTGTTGTGAATTTGATTATGACCTACTCCTAGCGAACTTCCTATCCATGGACACTGATAATAATTATGATATGGATCACGACAATGATAGCAACCCGTTTGATTTTGAAACATTTTTTTTAAAATTTTTTTTTTTTGAAAAAGGTGGAGAGGGAGAGAGATGGAAAAGAAATAAACATAAAATTTATTTTTTTTTGTATTTTTTTTTACTGAACCAGAGACATGAAATAAAGATATCAGGAAAATTTTGTGGCGTTTAGTACCTTTAGTACCGCTAAATAGCGGTATATGCCGCTAATTAGCGGTGAAAAGAGAGAATTTGGTTCTCTACTTTTTGTCGTGAACTCAAACCGCTTAGCTAGTCCTGTTTCTTTTCCTGTATCTGTACTTTCTGGTCCCTGAACACTCAACACACACTGTTAATCCGTAAAACGTTAGAAAAAGCAAGAAAAACACCGTCGATCCCCGGCAACGGCGCCAAAAACTTGATGTGATAAATTACTGCAAGCGTACAGTATCGGTGTAGCGCTGTACAGATCGTCCCACAGGGATCTAAGGTGTTTTGCGATTCTTACTAATTCTATAGTCTATCGGATTAACAAAGATTCTAGGTTGAAGTTGGATTAATCTAAATAGCCTAGTATATAGAATCCACTAGTTTCCAACCATGTATTTACTTCTACTATCTTCTTCTTTCATAAAAATTTGATCTTTTTAGTTTAATCTTTATTTAAAGTGCCCTAAGTATGAGCTATCAAGTGGTGTGTAAGTATAACTCATAAAAAATACTACTTCTCATAAAAACAAACTAAATCTTTAGATAATTCAATGAAAAAGATAAAATCAACAACCCCAAACCCTAACTAAGTATAGGCTATCAAGAAACCTAATTCAAGTATAACCTATCAAAGTTTTAATCTTCGAGTTCTTGTATTTTAATCCTTTTAGAGAAAAATCATGTCTTTATTTATTTTTATTCAAGAAGAAAGATATTAGAAAGCAATTACATGGTGGATCCTAGCTTCATCTACATCCTAGAGCTAAACTAATTAGCTACTCATGATTCTAGAAAGCAATTAAATATAATCTAGAAAGCAAATAAATCTATACTAGAAAGCAATTAAATCTATCTAGAAAGCAAATAAAGATCTCAAAACAATGGCTTACCTGTGGAGCACAGTATTGTGGCCGCCACCCCTTCAGCAAAACCTTAATTTTATTAATGAAATACGAGTACAAACTAAATCCTAATCTACACTAACTACTGCATAAAACCTAGAATACAAGAATACGGCCAATATATAGGCATCGGAAATCAAACCCTATTTCTAGCAGAACTGGAAAATCACAAAATTACATCGAAGCCACGGGAGAAAATTCAGCGAGTGGGACCCACGAATTACCGCTAAATGGCGGTAAAACCCGCTAAATAGCGGTTTTATTTCGAGTAAATAAATTTAAATTTCTTCCACGTGCGTCTAGTGTCTTGTAAATTATATTTCCTTGACTGTATTTGACTTTGAGTCTCTGAAACATCGTAGCTTTGTAGTTTTGCTCACTTTAAAAACTTTTCGGACTCTGATTTCCTACTCCAACATTGATTTCTTGCCATCTCCTTGTACGAATCGAATCACCTGAAAAAGACACTAAAAATACCCGAGTAGCATTTATTTATATACAAAAATAGATAAAGTATGAGAGGAAAAATACAATATATGATATTCATCACACCCCCACACCTATCTTTTGCTAGTCCTCGAAGCAAAACCTAAATCTAAAAAGAAAAATAAAAATCGTAACTCACTTTCGCAGGAATCGCGATTGCACTTAGCACGTGCAACAAGCCTTTAAACCCCTAGGTTGCCCTAGTGGACGAGTTGTGTCTCGTGAGGGTTTGCAGTGAATATACCCACAAAATTCATGAAAAAAAATAGATTAAGGAATAAAGAAAAGAAAAATAAGGATAACCGAAAATCAAGAAAGATAAAAATTTTGTACAAAAGAAAAAAATAATCTTTTTTTTATCATGTTTTCATCAATTAATCTCACTAATATACAAACTCAAGAACGCATCTAGATTATCAATTTTCAAATTGAGCGTCATATCAGATACACTTATCATTTTAATCAAAAATTTAAATCCTATATTTTAATACTCACTAACAGATAATCCATTGGCTCCTATACATCTACGTGCACTGTGATAGTCTACTTCGGTTTTGGACTCGAACTCTAACTCATGATTCATCTCCTCTCTCATAACATTTTTTCTTTTTTTTTTAAGAATATTTCACTTTTCATGCGAATATTCACGCTTGCTTAGGCGCAACATACCCGATTACTCAGTTCATACTCTTTTCTTTTTTCTTTTTTTTTTTTTAAAATATTTCACCTTTCATGCGAATATTCACGCTTACTTAGGCGCAAAGTACCCGATTACTTGGATCATACTCTTTTTTCACTCTTGAGGCTATTGCCTTAATACCAGGCGCACCCCATTATTTTATCACTCTCGAGGCTATTGCCTTAATACCAGGCTCACCCCATTATTTTATTCTCACTTTTTTTTTTCTTTTTTTCTATTTTTTTTTCTCATTTTTTTTAGAGAGAGAAGACTTACTCAATCGTTATCATTTTTGTCGTTAACCTAATAAACTATTGTGAAGTGAAAAATAGATGTATACTTGCCTCAAAACTACTGTTGGTGGTATTTATTTTTCAGATTTTAATCTTTTTCATAAAATTCAAAGTGTATCATCCAATCTACTCTCCTTTTCAATTTCAAATCTAAATTTGTTACTTTATTTGTAATTAGGTTGATCTATTGATAAAAATACATAATTTTTTTTAATTTATTTTTTTTTTAAATTTTTTTTCAGTTTTTTTTTTATTTTTTTTTTCAGTTAGTTACCCTAAAAACTACCCAAAGTGTAAAATAAAGAAACCCAAAAATCTAAAAAAAAATAAAAATTAAAAATCCTAGGAAAATATGAAATATATATATATATATATATATATATATATATATATATATATATATATATATATATATATATATATATATATATATATATATATATATCCTAACCCATTCCCCCACACCTAGACTCGTATATGCCCTCATACACAAACCAAGAATGGTAAAATAAAAAAAAATAAAAAAAAAACTATTATACAAATATTATACACTTATTAGAAAATTCAAACGGTTACGACCTCTTGATCGCTTTCCACTCTCATAATGTGTCCTTTTATGTTTTGATATGGATGAACTTAGCCTTTTTGTCAATTTTGCATTTAATCTCTCCATCTTATTTTTGATTTTTCTCAATTTATTTCTACCCTTCTTTCTTTTATTCAATAGTAAAGTTTTGAGGCTAGAAAGCGTACCTTTAACGTTCATATTCGACCCACGAGCATCTTTCATGGCAGTAAATATTTTGGTTTGATCAACATGTGAAATAGCATACTCACTTTGATGTAGCGGAATCATGAGCTCGATTTTGGATCGTCCCTCCAAATCATTAGGTACCATGACCTCTTCCTTCTGATGTTCCTTCCATTCTTCAATTATTGTGTGCTTGTCATGCAAATTTTCTTCAATCCTGTCATCAAAATTTTCAAAAGAAAATGGCATACTAGTGGACTTATCATTCGTCAAGTTATTATGAAGGGATAAAAATTCTTCTTCACAAATTTCTTCACAATTTCCATCAAAAGAATCAAATGATAATGTGTCACTAGCAAGCTCACCATGAGATAAATCATCAAGCAAAATATTTTCTTTATCGTCATTTTCATCATAATTATCTTCACAATGGTCTAAAATAGGTAGATCACAATATTGAATTATAGCCTCATCATGCACAAAACTATTTAATTCATTTTGAATCATATCTACTTCAGAAGATGACTGGAGTGATTGCTCGTTGGAGTTAGATATGTTCAAACTATTAGATGGTTGGTCTACAAAAAGTTTAGCTTGAGAAATCGCTTTGAGAAGATCTTCCATACAAGAGTCAATTTGAGAGGATGATTTTTGAGATGATTTTAGCAAAGCTTTCATATCTTCCTCTATTCTACGTCTTCGTTTCTCAGACTCATAATCGTAATTTTGCTTATTTTTCTCAAATGATTGCATCTCGAGATTATGAGTGAAATTTGAAGGTGAATATGATGGATCCGTATATATTTTTGATGACAGATATGAAGTGGTTGTAGCTCAATTCTCATGACATGCATATTTTGCTTCTAATCTTTTTAATCTTTCATCTAACATGTTCAATTGAATATCTTGTTCATGATTAAATGTAGAACATGAAGATGAATAGTCCATAAAGAAAGGATCAGATGGAGGACTCTCTTGGTACGGCTCTTGATTATATGCATAATTAGAATTATTCATCCATTCATAGTTGTAATTTTGTGTATAAGAAGTGCTCGTAGGTTCATTATATGTGTTGTGAATTTGATTATGACCTACTCCTAGCGAACTTCCTATCCATGGACACTGATAATAATTATGATATGGATCACGACAATGATAGCAACCCGTTTGATTTTGAAACATTTTTTTTAAATTTTTTTTTTTTTGAAAAAGGTGGAGAGGGAGAGAGATGGAAAAGAAATAAACATAAAATTTATTTTTTTTTGTATTTTTTTTTACTGAACCAGAGACATGAAATAAAGATATCAGGAAAATTTTGTGGCGTTTAGTACCTTTAGTACCGCTAAAAAGCGGTATATGCCGCTAATTAGCGGTGAAAAGAGAGAATTTGGTTCTCTACTTTTTGTCGTGAACTCAAACCGCTTAGCTAGTCCTGTTTCTTTTCCTGTATCTGTACTTTCTGGTCCCTGAACACTCAACACACACTGTTAATCCGTAAAACGTTAGAAAAAGCAAGAAAAACACCGTCGATCCCCGGCAACGGCGCCAAAAACTTGATGTGATAAATTACTGCAAGCGTACAGTATCGGTGTAGCGCTGTACAGATCGTCCCACAGGGATCTAAGGTGTTTTGCGATTCTTACTAATTCTATAGTCTATCGGATTAACAAAGATTCTAGGTTGAAGTTGGATTAATCTAAATAGCCTAGTATATAGAATCCACTAGTTTCCAACCATGTATTTACTTCTACTATCTTCTTCTTTCATAAAAATTTGATCTTTTTAGTTTAATCTTTATTTAAAGTGCCCTAAGTATGAGCTATCAAGTGGTGTGTAAGTATAACTCATAAAAAATACTACTTCTCATAAAAACAAACTAAATCTTTAGATAATTCAATGAAAAAGATAAAATCAACAACCCCAAACCCTAACTAAGTATAGGCTATCAAGAAACCTAATTCAAGTATAACCTATCAAAGTTTTAATCTTCGAGTTCTTGTATTTTAATCCTTTTAGAGAAAAATCATGTCTTTATTTATTTTTATTCAAGAAGAAAGATATTAGAAAGCAATTACATGGTGGATCCTAGCTTCATCTACATCCTAGAGCTAAACTAATTAGCTACTCATGATTCTAGAAAGCAATTAAATATAATCTAGAAAGCAAATAAATCTATACTAGAAAGCAATTAAATCTATCTAGAAAGCAAATAAAGATCTCAAAACAATGGCTTACCTGTGGAGCACAGTATTGTGGCCGCCACCCCTTCAGCAAAACCTTAATTTTATTAATGAAATACGAGTACAAACTAAATCCTAATCTACACTAACTACTGCATAAAACCTAGAATACAAGAATACGGCCAATATATAGGCATCGGAAATCAAACCCTATTTCTAGCAGAACTGGAAAATCACAAAATTACATCGAAGCCACGGGAGAAAATTCAGCGAGTGGGACCCACGAATTACCGCTAAATGGCGGTAAAACCCGCTAAATAGCGGTTTTATTTCGAGTAAATAAATTTAAATTTCTTCCACGTGCGTCTAGTGTCTTGTAAATTATATTTCCTTGACTGTATTTGACTTTGAGTCTCTGAAACATCGTAGCTTTGTAGTTTTGCTCACTTTAGAAACTTTTCGGACTCTGATTTCCTACTCCAACATTGATTTCTTGCCATCTCCTTGTACGAATCGAATCACCTGAAAAAGACACTAAAAATACCCGAGTAGCATTTATTTATATACAAAAATAGATAAAGTATGAGAGGAAAAATACAATATATGATATTCATCACACCCCCACACCTATCTTTTGCTAGTCCTCGAAGCAAAACCTAAATCTAAAAAGAAAAATAAAAATCGTAACTCACTTTCGCAGGAATCGCGATTGCACTTAGCACGTGCAACAAGCCTTTAAACCCCTAGGTTGCCCTAGTGGACGAGTTGTGTCTCGTGAGGGTTTGCAGTGAATATACCCACAAAATTCATGAAAAAAAATAGATTAAGGAATAAAGAAAAGAAAAATAAGGATAACCGAAAATCAAGAAAGATAAAAATTTTGTACAAAAGAAAAAAATAATCTTTTTTTTATCATATTTTCATCAATTAATCTCACTAATATACAAACTCAAGAACGCATCTAGATTATCAATTTTCAAATTGAGCGTCATATCAGATACACTTATCATTTTAATCAAAAATTTAAATCCTATATTTTAATACTCACTAACAGATAATCCATTGGCTCCTATACATCTACGTGCACTGTGATAGTCTACTTCGGTTTTGGACTCGAACTCTAACTCATGATTCATCTCCTCTCTCATAACATTTTTTCTTTTTTTTTTAAGAATATTTCACTTTTCATGCGAATATTCACGCTTGCTTAGGCGCAACATACCCGATTACTCAGTTCATACTCTTTTCTTTTTTCTTTTTTTTTTTTTAAAATATTTCACCTTTCATGCGAATATTCACGCTTACTTAGGCGCAAAGTACCCGATTACTTGGATCATACTCTTTTTTCACTCTTGAGGCTATTGCCTTAATACCAGGTGCACCCCATTATTTTATCACTCTCGAGGCTATTGCCTTAATACCAGGCTCACCCCATTATTTTATTCTCACTTTTTTTTTTCTTTTTTTCTATTTTTTTTTCTCATTTTTTTTAGAGAGAGAAGACTTACTCAATCGTTATCATTTTTGTCGTTAACCTAATAAACTATTGTGAAGTGGAAAATAGATGTATACTTGCCTCAAAACTACTGTTGGTGGTATTTATTTTTCAGATTTTAATCTTTTTCATAAAATTCAAAGTGTATCATCCAATCTACTCTCCTTTTCAATTTCAAATCTAAATTTGTTACTTTATTTGTAATTAGGTTGATCTATTGATAAAAATACATAATTTTTTTTAATTTATTTTTTTTTTAAATTTTTTTTCAGTTTTTTTTTTATTTTTTTTTTCAGTTAGTTACCCTAAAAACTACCCAAAGTGTAAAATAAAGAAACCCAAAAATCTAAAAAAAAATAAAAATTAAAAATCCTAGGAAAATATGAAATATATATATATATATATATATATATATATATATATATATATATATATATATATATATATATATCCTAACCCATTCCCCCACACCTAGACTCGTATATGCCCTCATACACAAACCAAGAATGGTAAAATAAAAAAAAATAAAAAAAAAACTATTATACAAATATTATACACTTATTAGAAAATTCAAACGGTTACGACCTCTTGATCGCTTTCCACTCTCATAATGTGTCCTTTTATGTTTTGATATGGATGAACTTAGCCTTTTTGTCAATTTTGCATTTAATCTCTCCATCTTATTTTTGATTTTTCTCAATTTATTTCTACCCTTCTTTCTTTTATTCAATAGTAAAGTTTTGAGGCTAGAAAGCGTACCTTTAACGTTCATATTCGACCCACGAGCATCTTTCATGGCAGTAAATATTTTGGTTTGATCAACATGTGAAATAGCATACTCACTTTGATGTAGCGGAATCATGAGCTCGATTTTGGATCGTCCCTCCAAATCATTAGGTACCATGACCTCTTCCTTCTGATGTTCCTTCCATTCTTCAATTATTGTGTGCTTGTCATGCAAATTTTCTTCAATCCTGTCATCAAAATTTTCAAAAGAAAATGGCATACTAGTGGACTTATCATTCGTCAAGTTATTATGAAGGGATAAAAATTCTTCTTCACAAATTTCTTCACAATTTCCATCAAAAGAATCAAATGATAATGTGTCACTAGCAAGCTCACCATGAGATAAATCATCAAGCAAAATATTTTCTTTATCGTCATTTTCATCATAATTATCTTCACAATGGTCTAAAATAGGTAGATCACAATATTGAATTATAGCCTCATCATGCACAAAACTATTTAATTCATTTTGAATCATATCTACTTCAGAAGATGACTGGAGTGATTGCTCGTTGGAGTTAGATATGTTCAAACTATTAGATGGTTGATCTACAAAAAGTTTAGCTTGAGAAATCGCTTTGAGAAGATCTTCCATACAAGAGTCAATTTGAGAGGATGATTTTTGAGATGATTTTAGCAAAGCTTTCATATCTTCCTCTATTCTACGTCTTCGTTTCTCAGACTCATAATCGTAATTTTGCTTATTTTTCTCAAATGATTGCATCTCGAGATTATGAGTGAAATTTGAAGGTGAATATGATGGATCCGTATATATTTTTGATGACAGATATGAAGTGGTTGTAGCTCAATTCTCATGACATGCATATTTTGCTTCTAATCTTTTTAATCTTTCATCTAACATGTTCAATTGAATATCTTGTTCATGATTAAATGTAGAACATGAAGATGAATAGTCCATAAAGAAAGGATCAGATGGAGGACTCTCTTGGTACGGCTCTTGATTATATGCATAATTAGAATTATTCATCCATTCATAGTTGTAATTTTGTGTATAAGAAGTGCTCGTAGGTTCATTATATGTGTTGTGAATTTGATTATGACCTACTCCTAGCGAACTTCCTATCCATGGACACTGATAATAATTATGATATGGATCACGACAATGATAGCAACCCGTTTGATTTTGAAACATTTTTTTTAAAATTTTTTTTTTTTGAAAAAGGTGGAGAGGGAGAGAGATGGAAAAGAAATAAACATAAAATTTATTTTTTTTTGTATTTTTTTTTACTGAACCAGAGACATGAAATAAAGATATCAGGAAAATTTTGTGGCGTTTAGTACCTTTAGTACCGCTAAATAGCGGTATATGCCGCTAATTAGCGGTGAAAAGAGAGAATTTGGTTCTCTACTTTTTGTCGTGAACTCAAACCGCTTAGCTAGTCCTGTTTCTTTTCCTGTATCTGTACTTTCTGGTCCCTGAACACTCAACACACACTGTTAATCCGTAAAACGTTAGAAAAAGCAAGAAAAACACCGTCGATCCCCGGCAACGGCGCCAAAAACTTGATGTGATAAATTACTGCAAGCGTACAGTATCGGTGTAGCGCTGTACAGATCGTCCCACAGGGATCTAAGGTGTTTTGCGATTCTTACTAATTCTATAGTCTATCGGATTAACAAAGATTCTAGGTTGAAGTTGGATTAATCTAAATAGCCTAGTATATAGAATCCACTAGTTTCCAACCATGTATTTACTTCTACTATCTTCTTCTTTCATAAAAATTTGATCTTTTTAGTTTAATCTTTATTTAAAGTGCATTAAGTATGAGCTATCAAGTGGTGTGTAAGTATAACTCATAAAAAATACTACTTCTCATAAAAACAAACTAAATCTTTAGATAATTCAATGAAAAAGATAAAATCAACAACCCCAAACCCTAACTAAGTATAGGCTATCAAGAAACCTAATTCAAGTATAACCTATCAAAGTTTTAATCTTCGAGTTCTTGTATTTTAATCCTTTTAGAGAAAAATCATGTCTTTATTTATTTTTATTCAAGAAGAAAGATATTAGAAAGCAATTACATGGTGGATCCTAGCTTCATCTACATCCTAGAGCTAAACTAATTAGCTACTCATGATTCTAGAAAGCAATTAAATATAATCTAGAAAGCAAATAAATCTATACTAGAAAGCAATTAAATCTATCTAGAAAGCAAATAAAGATCTCAAAACAATGGCTTACCTGTGGAGCACAGTATTGTGGCCGCCACCCCTTCAGCAAAACCTTAATTTTATTAATGAAATACGAGTACAAACTAAATCCTAATCTACACTAACTACTGCATAAAACCTAGAATACAAGAATACGGCCAATATATAGGCTTCGGAAATCAAACCCTATTTCTAGCAGAACTGGAAAATCACAAAATTACATCGAAGCCACGGGAGAAAATTCAGCGAGTGGGACCCACGAATTACCGCTAAATGGCGGTAAAACCCGCTAAATAGCGGTTTTATTTCGAGTAAATAAATTTAAATTTCTTCCACGTGCGTCTAGTGTCTTGTAAATTATATTTCCTTGACTGTATTTGACTTTGAGTCTCTGAAACATCGTAGCTTTGTAGTTTTGCTCACTTTAGAAACTTTTCGGACTCTGATTTCCTACTCCAACATTGATTTCTTGCCATCTCCTTGTACGAATCGAATCACCTGAAAAAGACACTAAAAATACCCGAGTAGCATTTATTTATATACAAAAATAGATAAAGTATGAGAGGAAAAATACAATATATGATATTCATCACACCCCCACACCTATCTTTTGCTAGTCCTCGAAGCAAAACCTAAATCTAAAAAGAAAAATAAAAATCGTAACTCACTTTCGCAGGAATCGCGATTGCACTTAGCACGTGCAACAAGCCTTTAAACCCCTAGGTTGCCCTAGTGGACGAGTTGTGTCTCGTGAGGGTTTGCAGTGAATATACCCACAAAATTCATGAAAAAAAATAGATTAAGGAATAAAGAAAAGAAAAATAAGGATAACCGAAAATCAAGAAAGATAAAAATTTTGTACAAAAGAAAAAAATAATCTTTTTTTTATCATGTTTTCATCAATTAATCTCACTAATATACAAACTCAAGAACGCATCTAGATTATCAATTTTCAAATTGAGCGTCATATCAGATACACTTATCATTTTAATCAAAAATTTAAATCCTATATTTTAATACTCACTAACAGATAATCCATTGGCTCCTATACATCTACGTGCACTGTGATAGTCTACTTCGGTTTTGGACTCGAACTCTAACTCATGATTCATCTCCTCTCTCATAACATTTTTTCTTTTTTTTTTAAGAATATTTCACTTTTCATGCGAATATTCACGCTTGCTTAGGCGCAACATACCCGATTACTCAGTTCATACTCTTTTCTTTTTTCTTTTCTTTTTTTTTAAAATATTTCACCTTTCATGCGAATATTCACGCTTACTTAGGCGCAAAGTACCCGATTACTTGGATCATACTCTTTTTTCACTCTTGAGGCTATTGCCTTAATACCAGGCGCACCCCATTATTTTATCACTCTCGAGGCTATTGCCTTAATACCAGGCTCACCCCATTATTTTATTCTCACTTTTTTTTTTCTTTTTTTCTATTTTTTTTCTCATTTTTTTTAGAGAGAGAAGACTTACTCAATCGTTATCATTTTTGTCGTTAACCTAATAAACTATTGTGAAGTGGAAAATAGATGTATACTTGCCTCAAAACTACTGTTGGTGGTATTTATTTTTCAGATTTTAATCTTTTTCATAAAATTCAAAGTGTATCATCCAATCTACTCTCCTTTTCAATTTCAAATCTAAATTTGTTACTTTATTTGTAATTAGGTTGATCTATTGATAAAAATACATAATTTTTTTTAATTTATTTTTTTTTTAAATTTTTTTTCAGTTTTTTTTTTATTTTTTTTTTCAGTTAGTTACCCTAAAAACTACCCAAAGTGTAAAATAAAGAAACCCAAAAATCTAAAAAAAAATAAAAATTAAAAATCCTAGGAAAATATGAAATATATATATATATATATATATATATATATATATATATATATATATATATATATATATATATATATATATATATCCTAACCCATTCCCGCACACCTAGACTCGTATATGCCCTCATACACAAACCAAGAATGGTAAAATAAAAAAAAATAAAAAAAAAACTATTATACAAATATTATACACTTATTAGAAAATTCAAACGGTTACGACCTCTTGATCGCTTTCCACTCTCATAATGTGTCCTTTTATGTTTTGATATGGATGAACTTAGCCTTTTTGTCAATTTTGCATTTAATCTCTCCATCTTATTTTTGATTTTTCTCAATTTATTTCTACCCTTCTTTCTTTTATTCAATAGTAAAGTTTTGAGGCTAGAAAGCGTACCTTTAACGTTCATATTCGACCCACGAGCATCTTTCATGGCAGTAAATATTTTGGTTTGATCAACATGTGAAATAGCATACTCACTTTGATGTAGCGGAATCATGAGCTCGATTTTGGATCGTCCCTCCAAATCATTAGGTACCATGACCTCTTCCTTCTGATGTTCCTTCCATTCTTCAATTATTGTGTGCTTGTCATGCAAATTTTCTTCAATCCTGTCATCAAAATTTTCAAAAGAAAATGGCATACTAGTGGACTTATCATTCGTCAAGTTATTATGAAGGGATAAAAATTCTTCTTCACAAATTTCTTCACAATTTCCATCAAAAGAATCAAATGATAATGTGTCACTAGCAAGCTCACCATGAGATAAATCATCAAGCAAAATATTTTCTTTATCGTCATTTTCATCATAATTATCTTCACAATGGTCTAAAATAGGTAGATCACAATATTGAATTATAGCCTCATCATGCACAAAACTATTTAATTCATTTTGAATCATATCTACTTCAGAAGATGACTGGAGTGATTGCTCGTTGGAGTTAGATATGTTCAAACTATTAGATGGTTGATCTACAAAAAGTTTAGCTTGAGAAATCGCTTTGAGAAGATCTTCCATACAAGAGTCAATTTGAGAGGATGATTTTTGAGATGATTTTAGCAAAGCTTTCATATCTTCCTCTATTCTACGTCTTCGTTTCTCAGACTCATAATCGTAATTTTGCTTATTTTTCTCAAATGATTGCATCTCGAGATTATGAGTGAAATTTGAAGGTGAATATGATGGATCCGTATATATTTTTGATGACAGATATGAAGTGGTTGTAGCTCAATTCTCATGACATGCATATTTTGCTTCTAATCTTTTTAATCTTTCATCTAACATGTTCAATTGAATATCTTGTTCATGATTAAATGTAGAACATGAAGATGAATAGTCCATAAAGAAAGGATCAGATGGAGGACTCTCTTGGTACGGCTCTTGATTATATGCATAATTAGAATTATTCATCCATTCATAGTTGTAATTTTGTGTATAAGAAGTGCTCGTAGGTTCATTATATGTGTTGTGAATTTGATTATGACCTACTCCTAGCGAACTTCCTATCCATGGACACTGATAATAATTATGATATGGATCACGACAATGATAGCAACCCGTTTGATTTTGAAACATTTTTTTTAAAATTTTTTTTTTTTGAAAAAGGTGGAGAGGGAGAGAGATGGAAAAGAAATAAACATAAAATTTATTTTTTTTTGTATTTTTTTTACTGAACCAGAGACATGAAATAAAGATATCAGGAAAATTTTGTGGCGTTTAGTACCTTTAGTACCGCTAAATAGCGGTATATGCCGCTAATTAGCGGTGAAAAGAGAGAATTTGGTTCTCTACTTTTTGTCGTGAACTCAAACCGCTTAGCTAGTCCTGTTTCTTTTCCTGTATCTGTACTTTCTGGTCCCTGAACACTCAACACACACTGTTAATCCGTAAAACGTTAGAAAAAGCAAGAAAAACACCGTCGATCCCCGGCAACGGCGCCAAAAACTTGATGTGATAAATTACTGCAAGCGTACAGTATCGGTGTAGCGCTGTACAGATCGTCCCACAGGGATCTAAGGTGTTTTGCGATTCTTACTAATTCTATAGTCTATCGGATTAACAAAGATTCTAGGTTGAAGTTGGATTAATCTAAATAGCCTAGTATATAGAATCCACTAGTTTCCAACCATGTATTTACTTCTACTATCTTCTTCTTTCATAAAAATTTGATCTTTTTAGTTTAATCTTTATTTAAAGTGCCCTAAGTATGAGCTATCAAGTGGTGTGTAAGTATAACTCATAAAAAATACTACTTCTCATAAAAACAAACTAAATCTTTAGATAATTCAATGAAAAAGATAAAATCAACAACCCCAAACCCTAACTAAGTATAGGCTATCAAGAAACCTAATTCAAGTATAACCTATCAAAGTTTTAATCTTCGAGTTCTTGTATTTTAATCCTTTTAGAGAAAAATCATGTCTTTATTTATTTTTATTCAAGAAGAAAGATATTAGAAAGCAATTACATGGTGGATCCTAGCTTCATCTACATCCTAGAGCTAAACTAATTAGCTACTCATGATTCTAGAAAGCAATTAAATATAATCTAGAAAGCAAATAAATCTATACTAGAAAGCAATTAAATCTATCTAGAAAGCAAATAAAGATCTCAAAACAATGGCTTACCTGTGGAGCACAGTATTGTGGCCGCCACCCCTTCAGCAAAACCTTAATTTTATTAATGAAATACGAGTACAAACTAAATCCTAATCTACACTAACTACTGCATAAAACCTAGAATACAAGAATACGGCCAATATATAGGCTTCGGAAATCAAACCCTATTTCTAGCAGAACTGGAAAATCACAAAATTACATCGAAGCCACGGGAGAAAATTCAGCGAGTGGGACCCACGAATTACCGCTAAATGGCGGTAAAACCCGCTAAATAGCGGTTTTATTTCGAGTAAATAAATTTAAATTTCTTCCACGTGCGTCTAGTGTCTTGTAAATTATATTTCCTTGACTGTATTTGACTTTGAGTCTCTGAAACATCGTAGCTTTGTAGTTTTGCTCACTTTAGAAACTTTTCGGACTCTGATTTCCTACTCCAACATTGATTTCTTGCCATCTCCTTGTACGAATCGAATCACCTGAAAAAGACACTAAAAATACCCGAGTAGCATTTATTTATATACAAAAATAGATAAAGTATGAGAGGAAAAATACAATATATGATATTCATCACACCCCCACACCTATCTTTTGCTAGTCCTCGAAGCAAAACCTAAATCTAAAAAGAAAAATAAAAATCGTAACTCACTTTCGCAGGAATCGCGATTGCACTTAGCACGTGCAACAAGCCTTTAAACCCCTAGGTTGCCCTAGTGGACGAGTTGTGTCTCGTGAGGGTTTGCAGTGAATATACCCACAAAATTCATGAAAAAAAATAGATTAAGGAATAAAGAAAAGAAAAATAAGGATAACCGAAAATCAAGAAAGATAAAAATTTTGTACAAAAGAAAAAAATAATCTTTTTTTTATCATGTTTTCATCAATTAATCTCACTAATATACAAACTCAAGAACGCATCTAGATTATCAATTTTCAAATTGAGCGTCATATCAGATACACTTATCATTTTAATCAAAAATTTAAATCCTATATTTTAATACTCACTAACAGATAATCCATTGGCTCCTATACATCTACGTGCACTGTGATAGTCTACTTCGGTTTTGGACTCGAACTCTAACTCATGATTCATCTCCTCTCTCATAACATTTTTTCTTTTTTTTTTAAGAATATTTCACTTTTCATGCGAATATTCACGCTTGCTTAGGCGCAACATACCCGATTACTCAGTTCATACTCTTTTCTTTTTTCTTTTTTTTTTTTTTAAAATATTTTACCTTTCATGCGAATATTCACGCTTACTTAGGCGCAAAGTACCCGATTACTTGGATCATACTCTTTTTTCACTCTTGAGGCTATTGCCTTAATACCAGGCGCACCCCATTATTTTATCACTCTCGAGGCTATTGCCTTAATACCAGGCTCACCCCATTATTTTATTCTCACTTTTTTTTTTCTTTTTTTCTATTTTTTTTTCTCATTTTTTTTAGAGAGAGAAGACTTACTCAATCGTTATCATTTTTGTCGTTAACCTAATAAACTATTGTGAAGTGGAAAATAGATGTATACTTGCCTCAAAACTACTGTTGGTGGTATTTATTTTTCAGATTTTAATCTTTTTCATAAAATTCAAAGTGTATCATCCAATCTACTCTCCTTTTCAATTTCAAATCTAAATTTGTTACTTTATTTGTAATTAGGTTGATCTATTGATAAAAATACATAATTTTTTTTAATTTATTTTTTTTTTAAATTTTTTTTCAGTTTTTTTTTTATTTTTTTTTTCAGTTAGTTACCCTAAAAACTACCCAAAGTGTAAAATAAAGAAACCCAAAAATCTAAAAAAAAATAAAAATTAAAAATCCTAGGAAAATATGAAATATATATATATATATATATATATATATATATATATATATATATATATATCCTAACCCATTCCCCCACACCTAGACTCGTATATGCCCTCATACACAAACCAAGAATGGTAAAATAAAAAAAAATAAAAAAAAAACTATTATACAAATATTATACACTTATTAGAAAATTCAAACGGTTACGACCTCTTGATCGCTTTCCACTCTCATAATGTGTCCTTTTATGTTTTGATATGGATGAACTTAGCCTTTTTGTCAATTTTGCATTTAATCTCTCCATCTTATTTTTGATTTTTCTCAATTTATTTCTACCCTTCTTTCTTTTATTCAATAGTAAAGTTTTGAGGCTAGAAAGCGTACCTTTAACGTTCATATTCGACCCACGAGCATCTTTCATGGCAGTAAATATTTTGGTTTGATCAACATGTGAAATAGCATACTCACTTTGATGTAGCGGAATCATGAGCTCGATTTTGGATCGTCCCTCCAAATCATTAGGTACCATGACCTCTTCCTTCTGATGTTCCTTCCATTCTTCAATTATTGTGTGCTTGTCATGCAAATTTTCTTCAATCCTGTCATCAAAATTTTCAAAAGAAAATGGCATACTAGTGGACTTATCATTCGTCAAGTTATTATGAAGGGATAAAAATTCTTCTTCACAAATTTCTTCACAATTTCCATCAAAAGAATCAAATGATAATGTGTCACTAGCAAGCTCACCATGAGATAAATCATCAAGCAAAATATTTTCTTTATCGTCATTTTCATCATAATTATCTTCACAATGGTCTAAAATAGGTAGATCACAATATTGAATTATAGCCTCATCATGCACAAAACTATTTAATTCATTTTGAATCATATCTACTTCAGAAGATGACTGGAGTGATTGCTCGTTGGAGTTAGATATGTTCAAACTATTAGATGGTTGATCTACAAAAAGTTTAGCTTGAGAAATCGCTTTGAGAAGATCTTCCATACAAGAGTCAATTTGAGAGGATGATTTTTGAGATGATTTTAGCAAAGCTTTCATATCTTCCTCTATTCTACGTCTTCGTTTCTCAGACTCATAATCGTAATTTTGCTTATTTTTCTCAAATGATTGCATCTCGAGATTATGAGTGAAATTTGAAGGTGAATATGATGGATCCGTATATATTTTTGATGACAGATATGAAGTGGTTGTAGCTCAATTCTCATGACATGCATATTTTGCTTCTAATCTTTTTAATCTTTCATCTAACATGTTCAATTGAATATCTTGTTCATGATTAAATGTAGAACATGAAGATGAATAGTCCATAAAGAAAGGATCAGATGGAGGACTCTCTTGGTACGGCTCTTGATTATATGCATAATTAGAATTATTCATCCATTCATAGTTGTAATTTTGTGTATAAGAAGTGCTCGTAGGTTCATTATATGTGTTGTGAATTTGATTATGACCTACTCCTAGCGAACTTCCTATCCATGGACACTGATAATAATTATGATATGGATCACGACAATGATAGCAACCCGTTTGATTTTGAAACATTTTTTTTAAATTTTTTTTTTTTTGAAAAAGGTGGAGAGGGAGAGAGATGGAAAAGAAATAAACATAAAATTTATTTTTTTTTGTATTTTTTTTTACTGAACCAGAGACATGAAATAAAGATATCAGGAAAATTTTGTGGCGTTTAGTATCTTTAGTACCGCTAAATAGCGGTATATGCCGCTAATTAGCGGTGAAAAGAGAGAATTTGGTTCTCTACTTTTTGTCGTGAACTCAAACCGCTTAGCTAGTCCTGTTTCTTTTCCTGTATCTGTACTTTCTGGTCCCTGAACACTCAACACACACTGTTAATCCGTAAAACGTTAGAAAAAGCAAGAAAAACACCGTCGATCCCCGGCAACGGCGCCAAAAACTTGATGTGATAAATTACTGCAAGCGTACAGTATCGGTGTAGCGCTGTACAGATCGTCCCACAGGGATCTAAGGTGTTTTGCGATTCTTACTAATTCTATAGTCTATCGGATTAACAAAGATTCTAGGTTGAAGTTGGATTAATCTAAATAGCCTAGTATATAGAATCCACTAGTTTCCAACCATGTATTTACTTCTACTATCTTCTTCTTTCATAAAAATTTGATCTTTTTAGTTTAATCTTTATTTAAAGTGCCCTAAGTATGAGCTATCAAGTGGTGTGTAAGTATAACTCATAAAAAATACTACTTCTCATAAAAACAAACTAAATCTTTAGATAATTCAATGAAAAAGATAAAATCAACAACCCCAAACCCTAACTAAGTATAGGCTATCAAGAAACCTAATTCAAGTATAACCTATCAAAGTTTTAATCTTCGAGTTCTTGTATTTTAATCCTTTTAGAGAAAAATCATGTCTTTATTTATTTTTATTCAAGAAGAAAGATATTAGAAAGCAATTACATGGTGGATCCTAGTTTCATCTACATCCTAGAGCTAAACTAATTAGCTACTCATGATTCTAGAAAGCAATTAAATATAATCTAGAAAGCAAATAAATCTATACTAGAAAGCAATTAAATCTATCTAGAAAGCAAATAAAGATCTCAAAACAATGGCTTACCTGTGGAGCACAGTATTGTGGCCGCCACCCCTTCAGCAAAACCTTAATTTTATTAATGAAATACGAGTACAAACTAAATCCTAATCTACACTAACTACTGCATAAAACCTAGAATACAAGAATACGGCCAATATATAGGCTTCGGAAATCAAACCCTATTTCTAGCAGAACTGGAAAATCACAAAATTACATCGAAGCCACGGGAGAAAATTCAGCGAGTGGGACCCACGAATTACCGCTAAATGGCGGTAAAACCCGCTAAATAGCGGTTTTATTTCGAGTAAATAAATTTAAATTTCTTCCACGTGCGTCTAGTGTCTTGTAAATTATATTTCCTTGACTGTATTTGACTTTGAGTCTCTGAAACATCGTAGCTTTGTAGTTTTGCTCACTTTAGAAACTTTTCGGACTCTGATTTCCTACTCCAACATTGATTTCTTGCCATCTCCTTGTACGAATCGAATCACCTGAAAAAGACACTAAAAATACCCGAGTAGCATTTATTTATATACAAAAATAGATAAAGTATGAGAGGAAAAATACAATATATGATATTCATCACACCCCCACACCTATCTTTTGCTAGTCCTCGAAGCAAAACCTAAATCTAAAAAGAAAAATAAAAATCGTAACTCACTTTCGCAGGAATCGCGATTGCACTTAGCACGTGCAACAAGCCTTTAAACCCCTAGGTTGCCCTAGTGGACGAGTTGTGTCTCGTGAGGGTTTGCAGTGAATATACCCACAAAATTCATGAAAAAAAATAGATTAAGGAATAAAGAAAAGAAAAATAAGGATAACCGAAAATCAAGAAAGATAAAAATTTTGTACAAAAGAAAAAAATAATCTTTTTTTTATCATGTTTTCATCAATTAATCTCACTAATATACAAACTCAAGAACGCATCTAGATTATCAATTTTCAAATTGAGCGTCATATCAGATACACTTATCATTTTAATCAAAAATTTAAATCCTATATTTTAATACTCACTAACAGATAATCCATTGGCTCCTATACATCTACGTGCACTGTGATAGTCTACTTCGGTTTTGGACTCGAACTCTAACTCATGATTCATCTCCTCTCTCATAACATTTTTTCTTTTTTTTTTAAGAATATTTCACTTTTCATGCGAATATTCACGCTTGCTTAGGCGCAACATACCCGATTACTCAGTTCATACTCTTTTCTTTTTTCTTTTTTTTTTTTTAAAATATTTCACCTTTCATGCGAATATTCACGCTTACTTAGGCGCAAAGTACCCGATTACTTGGATCATACTCTTTTTTCACTCTTGAGGCTATTGCCTTAATACCAGGCGCACCCCATTATTTTATCACTCTCGAGGCTATTGCCTTAATACCAGGCTCACCCCATTATTTTATTCTCACTTTTTTTTTTCTTTTTTTCTATTTTTTTTCTCATTTTTTTTAGAGAGAGAAGACTTACTCAATCGTTATCATTTTTGTCGTTAACCTAATAAACTATTGTGAAGTGGAAAATAGATGTATACTTGCCTCAAAACTACTGTTGGTGGTATTTATTTTTCAGATTTTAATCTTTTTCATAAAATTCAAAGTGTATCATCCAATCTACTCTCCTTTTCAATTTCAAATCTAAATTTGTTACTTTATTTGTAATTAGGTTGATCTATTGATAAAAATACATAATTTTTTTTAATTTATTTTTTTTTTAAATTTTTTTTCAGTTTTTTTTTTATTTTTTTTTCAGTTAGTTACCCTAAAAACTACCCAAAATGTAAAATAAAGAAATCCAAAAATCTAAAAAAAAATAAAAATT
Organism: Dracaena cambodiana; assembly: GCA_036321105.1. Lineage (NCBI taxonomy): Eukaryota > Viridiplantae > Streptophyta > Magnoliopsida > Asparagales > Asparagaceae > Dracaena > Dracaena cambodiana. The sequence continues at coordinate 64,995,630 of JAYEPQ010000004.1, read as the reverse complement.
AAAAATCCTAGGAAAATATGAAATATATATATATATATATATATATATATATATATATATATATATATATATATATATATATATATATATATCCTAACCCATTCCCCCACACCTAGACTCGTATATGCCCTCATACACAAACCAAGAATGGTAAAATAAAAAAAAATAAAAAAAAAACTATTATACAAATATTATACACTTATTAGAAAATTCAAACGGTTACGACCTCTTGATCGCTTTCCACTCTCATAATGTGTCCTTTTATGTTTTGATATGGATGAACTTAGCCTTTTTGTCAATTTTGCATTTAATCTCTCCATCTTATTTTTGATTTTTCTCAATTTATTTCTACCCTTCTTTCTTTTATTCAATAGTAAAGTTTTGAGGCTAGAAAGCGTACCTTTAACGTTCATATTCGACCCACGAGCATCTTTCATGGCAGTAAATATTTTGGTTTGATCAACATGTGAAATAGCATACTCACTTTGATGTAGCGGAATCATGAGCTCGATTTTGGATCGTCCCTCCAAATCATTAGGTACCATGACCTCTTCCTTCTGATGTTCCTTCCATTCTTCAATTATTGTGTGCTTGTCATGCAAATTTTCTTCAATCCTGTCATCAAAATTTTCAAAAGAAAATGGCATACTAGTGGACTTATCATTCGTCAAGTTATTATGAAGGGATAAAAATTCTTCTTCACAAATTTCTTCACAATTTCCATCAAAAGAATCAAATGATAATGTGTCACTAGCAAGCTCACCATGAGATAAATCATCAAGCAAAATATTTTCTTTATCGTCATTTTCATCATAATTATCTTCACAATGGTCTAAAATAGGTAGATCACAATATTGAATTATAGCCTCATCATGCACAAAACTATTTAATTCATTTTGAATCATATCTACTTCAGAAGATGACTGGAGTGATTGCTCGTTGGAGTTAGATATGTTCAAACTATTAGATGGTTGATCTACAAAAAGTTTAGCTTGAGAAATCGCTTTGAGAAGATCTTCCATACAAGAGTCAATTTGAGAGGATGATTTTTGAGATGATTTTAGCAAAGCTTTCATATCTTCCTCTATTCTACGTCTTCGTTTCTCAGACTCATAATCGTAATTTTGCTTATTTTTCTCAAATGATTGCATCTCGAGATTATGAGTGAAATTTGAAGGTGAATATGATGGATCCGTATATATTTTTGATGACAGATATGAAGTGGTTGTAGCTCAATTCTCATGACATGCATATTTTGCTTCTAATCTTTTTAATCTTTCATCTAACATGTTCAATTGAATATCTTGTTCATGATTAAATGTAGAACATGAAGATGAATAGTCCATAAAGAAAGGATCAGATGGAGGACTCTCTTGGTACGGCTCTTGATTATATGCATAATTAGAATTATTCATCCATTCATAGTTGTAATTTTGTGTATAAGAAGTGCTCGTAGGTTCATTATATGTGTTGTGAATTTGATTATGACCTACTCCTAGCGAACTTCCTATCCATGGACACTGATAATAATTATGATATGGATCACGACAATGATAGCAACCCGTTTGATTTTGAAACATTTTTTTTAAATTTTTTTTTTTTTGAAAAAGGTGGAGAGGGAGAGAGATGGAAAAGAAATAAACATAAAATTTATTTTTTTTTGTATTTTTTTTTACTGAACCAGAGACATGAAATAAAGATATCAGGAAAATTTTGTGGCGTTTAGTACCTTTAGTACCGCTAAATAGCGGTATATGCCGCTAATTAGCGGTGAAAAGAGAGAATTTGGTTCTCTACTTTTTGTCGTGAACTCAAACCGCTTAGCTAGTCCTGTTTCTTTTCCTGTATCTGTACTTTCTGGTCCCTGAACACTCAACACACACTGTTAATCCGTAAAACGTTAGAAAAAGCAAGAAAAACACCGTCGATCCCCGGCAACGGCGCCAAAAACTTGATGTGATAAATTACTGCAAGCGTACAGTATCGGTGTAGCGCTGTACAGATCGTCCCACAGGGATCTAAGGTGTTTTGCGATTCTTACTAATTCTATAGTCTATCGGATTAACAAAGATTCTAGGTTGAAGTTGGATTAATCTAAATAGCCTAGTATATAGAATCCACTAGTTTCCAACCATGTATTTACTTCTACTATCTTCTTCTTTCATAAAAATTTGATCTTTTTAGTTTAATCTTTATTTAAAGTGCCCTAAGTATGAGCTATCAAGTGGTGTGTAAGTATAACTCATAAAAAATACTACTTCTCATAAAAACAAACTAAATCTTTAGATAATTCAATGAAAAAGATAAAATCAACAACCCCAAACCCTAACTAAGTATAGGCTATCAAGAAACCTAATTCAAGTATAACCTATCAAAGTTTTAATCTTCGAGTTCTTGTATTTTAATCCTTTTAGAGAAAAATCATGTCTTTATTTATTTTTATTCAAGAAGAAAGATATTAGAAAGCAATTACATGGTGGATCCTAGCTTCATCTACATCCTAGAGCTAAACTAATTAGCTACTCATGATTCTAGAAAGCAATTAAATATAATCTAGAAAGCAAATAAATCTATACTAGAAAGCAATTAAATCTATCTAGAAAGCAAATAAAGATCTCAAAACAATGGCTTACCTGTGGAGCACAGTATTGTGGCCGCCACCCCTTCAGCAAAACCTTAATTTTATTAATGAAATACGAGTACAAACTAAATCCTAATCTACACTAACTACTGCATAAAACCTAGAATACAAGAATACGGCCAATATATAGGCTTCGGAAATCAAACCCTATTTCTAGCAGAACTGGAAAATCACAAAATTACATCGAAGCCACGGGAGAAAATTCAGCGAGTGGGACCCACGAATTACCGCTAAATGGCGGTAAAACCCGCTAAATAGCGGTTTTATTTCGAGTAAATAAATTTAAATTTCTTCCACGTGCGTCTAGTGTCTTGTAAATTATATTTCCTTGACTGTATTTGACTTTGAGTCTCTGAAACATCGTAGCTTTGTAGTTTTGCTCACTTTAGAAACTTTTCGGACTCTGATTTCCTACTCCAACATTGATTTCTTGCCATCTCCTTGTACGAATCGAATCACCTGAAAAAGACACTAAAAATACCCGAGTAGCATTTATTTATATACAAAAATAGATAAAGTATGAGAGGAAAAATACAATATATGATATTCATCACACCCCCACACCTATCTTTTGCTAGTCCTCGAAGCAAAACCTAAATCTAAAAAGAAAAATAAAAATCGTAACTCACTTTCGCAGGAATCGCGATTGCACTTAGCACGTGCAACAAGCCTTTAAACCCCTAGGTTGCCCTAGTGGACGAGTTGTGTCTCGTGAGGGTTTGCAGTGAATATACCCACAAAATTCATGAAAAAAAATAGATTAAGGAATAAAGAAAAGAAAAATAAGGATAACCGAAAATCAAGAAAGATAAAAATTTTGTACAAAAGAAAAAAATAATCTTTTTTTTATCATGTTTTCATCAATTAATCTCACTAATATACAAACTCAAGAACGCATCTAGATTATCAATTTTCAAATTGAGCGTCATATCAGATACACTTATCATTTTAATCAAAAATTTAAATCCTATATTTTAATACTCACTAACAGATAATCCATTGGCTCCTATACATCTACGTGCACTGTGATAGTCTACTTCGGTTTTGGACTCGAACTCTAACTCATGATTCATCTCCTCTCTCATAACATTTTTTCTTTTTTTTTTAAGAATATTTCACTTTTCATGCGAATATTCACGCTTGCTTAGGCGCAACATACCCGATTACTCAGTTCATACTCTTTTCTTTTTTCTTTTTTTTTTTTTTAAAATATTTCACCTTTCATGCGAATATTCACGCTTACTTAGGCGCAAAGTACCCGATTACTTGGATCATACTCTTTTTTCACTCTTGAGGCTATTGCCTTAATACCAGGCGCACCCCATTATTTTATCACTCTCGAGGCTATTGCCTTAATACCAGGCTCACCCCATTATTTTATTCTCACTTTTTTTTTTCTTTTTTTCTATTTTTTTTTCTCATTTTTTTTAGAGAGAGAAGACTTACTCAATCGTTATCATTTTTGTCGTTAACCTAATAAACTATTGTGAAGTGGAAAATAGATGTATACTTGCCTCAAAACTACTGTTGGTGGTATTTATTTTTCAGATTTTAATCTTTTTCATAAAATTCAAAGTGTATCATCCAATCTACTCTCCTTTTCAATTTCAAATCTAAATTTGTTACTTTATTTGTAATTAGGTTGATCTATTGATAAAAATACATAATTTTTTTTAATTTATTTTTTTTTTAAATTTTTTTTCAGTTTTTTTTTTATTTTTTTTTTCAGTTAGTTACCCTAAAAACTACCCAAAGTGTAAAATAAAGAAACCCAAAAATCTAAAAAAAAATAAAAATTAAAAATCCTAGGAAAATATGAAATATATATATATATATATATATATATATATATATATATATATATATATATATATATCCTAACCCATTCCCCCACACCTAGACTCGTATATGCCCTCATACACAAACCAAGAATGGTAAAATAAAAAAAAATAAAAAAAAACTATTATACAAATATTATACACTTATTAGAAAATTCAAACGGTTACGACCTCTTGATCGCTTTCCACTCTCATAATGTGTCCTTTTATGTTTTGATATGGATGAACTTAGCCTTTTTGTCAATTTTGCATTTAATCTCTCCATCTTATTTTTGATTTTTCTCAATTTATTTCTACCCTTCTTTCTTTTATTCAATAGTAAAGTTTTGAGGCTAGAAAGCGTACCTTTAACGTTCATATTCGACCCACGAGCATCTTTCATGGCAGTAAATATTTTGGTTTGATCAACATGTGAAATAGCATACTCACTTTGATGTAGCGGAATCATGAGCTCGATTTTGGATCGTCCCTCCAAATCATTAGGTACCATGACCTCTTCCTTCTGATGTTCCTTCCATTCTTCAATTATTGTGTGCTTGTCATGCAAATTTTCTTCAATCCTGTCATCAAAATTTTCAAAAGAAAATGGCATACTAGTGGACTTATCATTCGTCAAGTTATTATGAAGGGATAAAAATTCTTCTTCACAAATTTCTTCACAATTTCCATCAAAAGAATCAAATGATAATGTGTCACTAGCAAGCTCACCATGAGATAAATCATCAAGCAAAATATTTTCTTTATCGTCATTTTCATCATAATTATCTTCACAATGGTCTAAAATAGGTAGATCACAATATTGAATTATAGCCTCATCATGCACAAAACTATTTAATTCATTTTGAATCATATCTACTTCAGAAGATGACTGGAGTGATTGCTCGTTGGAGTTAGATATGTTCAAACTATTAGATGGTTGATCTACAAAAAGTTTAGCTTGAGAAATCGCTTTGAGAAGATCTTCCATACAAGAGTCAATTTGAGAGGATGATTTTTGAGATGATTTTAGCAAAGCTTTCATATCTTCCTCTATTCTACGTCTTCGTTTCTCAGACTCATAATCGTAATTTTGCTTATTTTTCTCAAATGATTGCATCTCGAGATTATGAGTGAAATTTGAAGGTGAATATGATGGATCCGTATATATTTTTGATGACAGATATGAAGTGGTTGTAGCTCAATTCTCATGACATGCATATTTTGCTTCTAATCTTTTTAATCTTTCATCTAACATGTTCAATTGAATATCTTGTTCATGATTAAATGTAGAACATGAAGATGAATAGTCCATAAAGAAAGGATCAGATGGAGGACTCTCTTGGTACGGCTCTTGATTATATGCATAATTAGAATTATTCATCCATTCATAGTTGTAATTTTGTGTATAAGAAGTGCTCGTAGGTTCATTATATGTGTTGTGAATTTGATTATGACCTACTCCTAGCGAACTTCCTATCCATGGACACTGATAATAATTATGATATGGATCACGACAATGATAGCAACCCGTTTGATTTTGAAACATTTTTTTTAAATTTTTTTTTTTTTGAAAAAGGTGGAGAGGGAGAGAGATGGAAAAGAAATAAACATAAAATTTATTTTTTTTTGTATTTTTTTTTACTGAACCAGAGACATGAAATAAAGATATCAGGAAAATTTTGTGGCGTTTAGTACCTTTAGTACCGCTAAATAGCGGTATATGCCGCTAATTAGCGGTGAAAAGAGAGAATTTGGTTCTCTACTTTTTGTCGTGAACTCAAACCGCTTAGCTAGTCCTGTTTCTTTTCCTGTATCTGTACTTTCTGGTCCCTGAACACTCAACACACACTGTTAATCCGTAAAACGTTAGAAAAAGCAAGAAAAACACCGTCGATCCCCGGCAACGGCGCCAAAAACTTGATGTGATAAATTACTGCAAGCGTACAGTATCGGTGTAGCGCTGTACAGATCGTCCCACAGGGATCTAAGGTGTTTTGCGATTCTTACTAATTCTATAGTCTATCGGATTAACAAAGATTCTAGGTTGAAGTTGGATTAATCTAAATAGCCTAGTATATAGAATCCACTAGTTTCCAACCATGTATTTACTTCTACTATCTTCTTCTTTCATAAAAATTTGATCTTTTTAGTTTAATCTTTATTTAAAGTGCCCTAAGTATGAGCTATCAAGTGGTGTGTAAGTATAACTCATAAAAAATACTACTTCTCATAAAAACAAACTAAATCTTTAGATAATTCAATGAAAAAGATAAAATCAACAACCCCAAACCCTAACTAAGTATAGGCTATCAAGAAACCTAATTCAAGTATAACCTATCAAAGTTTTAATCTTCGAGTTCTTGTATTTTAATCCTTTTAGAGAAAAATCATGTCTTTATTTATTTTTATTCAAGAAGAAAGATATTAGAAAGCAATTACATGGTGGATCCTAGCTTCATCTACATCCTAGAGCTAAACTAATTAGCTACTCATGATTCTAGAAAGCAATTAAATATAATCTAGAAAGCAAATAAATCTATACTAGAAAGCAATTAAATCTATCTAGAAAGCAAATAAAGATCTCAAAACAATGGCTTACCTGTGGAGCACAGTATTGTGGCCGCCACCCCTTCAGCAAAACCTTAATTTTATTAATGAAATACGAGTACAAACTAAATCCTAATCTACACTAACTACTGCATAAAACCTAGAATACAAGAATACGGCCAATATATAGGCTTCGGAAATCAAACCCTATTTCTAGCAGAACTGGAAAATCACAAAATTACATCGAAGCCACGGGAGAAAATTCAGCGAGTGGGACCCACGAATTACCGCTAAATGGCGGTAAAACCCGCTAAATAGCGGTTTTATTTCGAGTAAATAAATTTAAATTTCTTCCACGTGCGTCTAGTGTCTTGTAAATTATATTTCCTTGACTGTATTTGACTTTGAGTCTCTGAAACATCGTAGCTTTGTAGTTTTGCTCACTTTAGAAACTTTTCGGACTCTGATTTCCTACTCCAACATTGATTTCTTGCCATCTCCTTGTACGAATCGAATCACCTGAAAAAGACACTAAAAATACCCGAGTAGCATTTATTTATATACAAAAATAGATAAAGTATGAGAGGAAAAATACAATATATGATATTCATCACACCCCCACACCTATCTTTTGCTAGTCCTCGAAGCAAAACCTAAATCTAAAAAGAAAAATAAAAATCGTAACTCACTTTCGCAGGAATCGCGATTGCACTTAGCACGTGCAACAAGCCTTTAAACCCCTAGGTTGCCCTAGTGGACGAGTTGTGTCTCGTGAGGGTTTGCAGTGAATATACCCACAAAATTCATGAAAAAAAATAGATTAAGGAATAAAGAAAAGAAAAATAAGGATAACCGAAAATCAAGAAAGATAAAAATTTTGTACAAAAGAAAAAAATAATCTTTTTTTTATCATGTTTTCATCAATTAATCTCACTAATATACAAACTCAAGAACGCATCTAGATTATCAATTTTCAAATTGAGCGTCATATCAGATACACTTATCATTTTAATCAAAAATTTAAATCCTATATTTTAATACTCACTAACAGATAATCCATTGGCTCCTATACATCTACGTGCACTGTGATAGTCTACTTCGGTTTTGGACTCGAACTCTAACTCATGATTCATCTCCTCTCTCATAACATTTTTTCTTTTTTTTTTAAGAATATTTCACTTTTCATGCGAATATTCACGCTTGCTTAGGCGCAACATACCCGATTACTCAGTTCATACTCTTTTCTTTTTTCTTTTTTTTTTTTTAAAATATTTCACCTTTCATGCGAATATTCACGCTTACTTAGGCGCAAAGTACCCGATTACTTGGATCATACTCTTTTTTCACTCTTGAGGCTATTGCCTTAATACCAGGCGCACCCCATTATTTTATCACTCTCGAGGCTATTGCCTTAATACCAGGCTCACCCCATTATTTTATTCTCACTTTTTTTTTTCTTTTTTTCTATTTTTTTTTCTCATTTTTTTTAGAGAGAGAAGACTTACTCAATCGTTATCATTTTTGTCGTTAACCTAATAAACTATTGTGAAGTGGAAAATAGATGTATACTTGCCTCAAAACTACTGTTGGTGGTATTTATTTTTCAGATTTTAATCTTTTTCATAAAATTCAAAGTGTATCATCCAATCTACTCTCCTTTTCAATTTCAAATCTAAATTTGTTACTTTATTTGTAATTAGGTTGATCTATTGATAAAAATACATAATTTTTTTTAATTTATTTTTTTTTTTAAATTTTTTTTTAGTTTTTTTTTTATTTTTTTTTTCAGTTAGTTACCCTAAAAACTACCCAAAGTGTAAAATAAAGAAACCCAAAAATCTAAAAAAAAATAAAAATTAAAAATCCTAGGAAAATATGAAATATATATATATATATATATATATATATATATATATATATATATATATATATATATATATATATATATATATATATCCTAACCCATTCCCCCACACCTAGACTCGTATATGCCCTCATACACAAACCAAGAATGGTAAAATAAAAAAAAATAAAAAAAAAACTATTATACAAATATTATACACTTATTAGAAAATTCAAACGGTTACGACCTCTTGATCGCTTTCCACTCTCATAATGTGTCCTTTTATGTTTTGATATGGATGAACTTAGCCTTTTTGTCAATTTTGCATTTAATCTCTCCATCTTATTTTTGATTTTTCTCAATTTATTTCTACCCTTCTTTCTTTTATTCAATAGTAAAGTTTTGAGGCTAGAAAGCGTACCTTTAACGTTCATATTCGACCCACGAGCATCTTTCATGGCAGTAAATATTTTGGTTTGATCAACATGTGAAATAGCATACTCACTTTGATGTAGCGGAATCATGAGCTCGATTTTGGATCGTCCCTCCAAATCATTAGGTACCATGACCTCTTCCTTCTGATGTTCCTTCCATTCTTCAATTATTGTGTGCTTGTCATGCAAATTTTCTTCAATCCTGTCATCAAAATTTTCAAAAGAAAATGGCATACTAGTGGACTTATCATTCGTCAAGTTATTATGAAGGGATAAAAATTCTTCTTCACAAATTTCTTCACAATTTCCATCAAAAGAATCAAATGATAATGTGTCACTAGCAAGCTCACCATGAGATAAATCATCAAGCAAAATATTTTCTTTATCGTCATTTTCATCATAATTATCTTCACAATGGTCTAAAATAGGTAGATCACAATATTGAATTATAGCCTCATCATGCACAAAACTATTTAATTCATTTTGAATCATATCTACTTCAGAAGATGACTGGAGTGATTGCTCGTTGGAGTTAGATATGTTCAAACTATTAGATGGTTGATCTACAAAAAGTTTAGCTTGAGAAATCGCTTTGAGAAGATCTTCCATACAAGAGTCAATTTGAGAGGATGATTTTTGAGATGATTTTAGCAAAGCTTTCATATCTTCCTCTATTCTACGTCTTCGTTTCTCAGACTCATAATCGTAATTTTGCTTATTTTTCTCAAATGATTGCATCTCGAGATTATGAGTGAAATTTGAAGGTGAATATGATGGATCCGTATATATTTTTGATGACAGATATGAAGTGGTTGTAGCTCAATTCTCATGACATGCATATTTTGCTTCTAATCTTTTTAATCTTTCATCTAACATGTTCAATTGAATATCTTGTTCATGATTAAATGTAGAACATGAAGATGAATAGTCCATAAAGAAAGGATCAGATGGAGGACTCTCTTGGTACGGCTCTTGATTATATGCATAATTAGAATTATTCATCCATTCATAGTTGTAATTTTGTGTATAAGAAGTGCTCGTAGGTTCATTATATGTGTTGTGAATTTGATTATGACCTACTCCTAGCGAACTTCCTATCCATGGACACTGATAATAATTATGATATGGATCACGACAATGATAGCAACCCGTTTGATTTTGAAACATTTTTTTTAAATTTTTTTTTTTTTGAAAAAGGTGGAGAGGGAGAGAGATGGAAAAGAAATAAACATAAAATTTATTTTTTTTTGTATTTTTTTTTACTGAACCAGAGACATGAAATAAAGATATCAGGAAAATTTTGTGGCGTTTAGTACCTTTAGTACCGCTAAATAGCGGTATATGCCGCTAATTAGCGGTGAAAAGAGAGAATTTGGTTCTCTACTTTTTGTCGTGAACTCAAACCGCTTAGCTAGTCCTGTTTCTTTTCCTGTATCTGTACTTTCTGGTCCCTGAACACTCAACACACACTGTTAATCCGTAAAACGTTAGAAAAAGCAAGAAAAACACCGTCGATCCCCGGCAACGGCGCCAAAAACTTGATGTGATAAATTACTGCAAGCGTACAGTATCGGTGTAGCGCTGTACAGATCGTCCCACAGGGATCTAAGGTGTTTTGCGATTCTTACTAATTCTATAGTCTATCGGATTAACAAAGATTCTAGGTTGAAGTTGGATTAATCTAAATAGCCTAGTATATAGAATCCACTAGTTTCCAACCATGTATTTACTTCTACTATCTTCTTCTTTCATAAAAATTTGATCTTTTTAGTTTAATCTTTATTTAAAGTGCCCTAAGTATGAGCTATCAAGTGGTGTGTAAGTATAACTCATAAAAAATACTACTTCTCATAAAAACAAACTAAATCTTTAGATAATTCAATGAAAAAGATAAAATCAACAACCCCAAACCCTAACTAAGTATAGGCTATCAAGAAACCTAATTCAAGTATAACCTATCAAAGTTTTAATCTTCGAGTTCTTGTATTTTAATCCTTTTAGAGAAAAATCATGTCTTTATTTATTTTTATTCAAGAAGAAAGATATTAGAAAGCAATTACATGGTGGATCCTAGCTTCATCTACATCCTAGAGCTAAACTAATTAGCTACTCATGATTCTAGAAAGCAATTAAATATAATCTAGAAAGCAAATAAATCTATACTAGAAAGCAATTAAATCTATCTAGAAAGCAAATAAAGATCTCAAAACAATGGCTTACCTGTGGAGCACAGTATTGTGGCCGCCACCCCTTCAGCAAAACCTTAATTTTATTAATGAAATACGAGTACAAACTAAATCCTAATCTACACTAACTACTGCATAAAACCTAGAATACAAGAATACGGCCAATATATAGGCTTCGGAAATCAAACCCTATTTCTAGCAGAACTGGAAAATCACAAAATTACATCGAAGCCACGGGAGAAAATTCAGCGAGTGGGACCCACGAATTACCGCTAAATGGCGGTAAAACCCGCTAAATAGCGGTTTTATTTCGAGTAAATAAATTTAAATTTCTTCCACGTGCGTCTAGTGTCTTGTAAATTATATTTCCTTGACTGTATTTGACTTTGAGTCTCTGAAACATCGTAGCTTTGTAGTTTTGCTCACTTTAGAAACTTTTCGGACTCTGATTTCCTACTCCAACATTGATTTCTTGCCATCTCCTTGTACGAATCGAATCACCTGAAAAAGACACTAAAAATACCCGAGTAGCATTTATTTATATACAAAAATAGATAAAGTATGAGAGGAAAAATACAATATATGATATTCATCACACCCCCACACCTATCTTTTGCTAGTCCTCGAAGCAAAACCTAAATCTAAAAAGAAAAATAAAAATCGTAACTCACTTTCGCAGGAATCGCGATTGCACTTAGCACGTGCAACAAGCCTTTAAACCCCTAGGTTGCCCTAGTGGACGAGTTGTGTCTCGTGAGGGTTTGCAGTGAATATACCCACAAAATTCATGAAAAAAAATAGATTAAGGAATAAAGAAAAGAAAAATAAGGATAACCGAAAATCAAGAAAGATAAAAATTTTGTACAAAAGAAAAAAATAATCTTTTTTTTATCATGTTTTCATCAATTAATCTCACTAATATACAAACTCAAGAACGCATCTAGATTATCAATTTTCAAATTGAGCGTCATATCAGATACACTTATCATTTTAATCAAAAATTTAAATCCTATATTTTAATACTCACTAACAGATAATCCATTGGCTCCTATACATCTACGTGCACTGTGATAGTCTACTTCGGTTTTGGACTCGAACTCTAACTCATGATTCATCTCCTCTCTCATAACATTTTTTCTTTTTTTTTTAAGAATATTTCACTTTTCATGCGAATATTCACGCTTGCTTAGGCGCAACATACCCGATTACTCAGTTCATACTCTTTTCTTTTTTCTTTTTTTTTTTTTAAAATATTTCACCTTTCATGCGAATATTCACGCTTACTTAGGCGCAAAGTACCCGATTACTTGGATCATACTCTTTTTTCACTCTTGAGGCTATTGCCTTAATACCAGGCGCACCCCATTATTTTATCACTCTCGAGGCTATTGCCTTAATACCAGGCTCACCCCATTATTTTATTCTCACTTTTTTTTTTCTTTTTTTCTATTTTTTTTCTCATTTTTTTTAGAGAGAGAAGACTTACTCAATCGTTATCATTTTTGTCGTTAACCTAATAAACTATTGTGAAGTGGAAAATAGATGTATACTTGCCTCAAAACTACTGTTGGTGGTATTTATTTTTCAGATTTTAATCTTTTTCATAAAATTCAAAGTGTATCATCCAATCTACTCTCCTTTTCAATTTCAAATCTAAATTTGTTACTTTATTTGTAATTAGGTTGATCTATTGATAAAAATACATAATTTTTTTTAATTTATTTTTTTTTTAAATTTTTTTTCAGTTTTTTTTTTATTTTTTTTTTCAGTTAGTTACCCTAAAAACTACCCAAAGTGTAAAATAAAGAAACCCAAAAATCTAAAAAAAATAAAAATTAAAAATCCTAGGAAAATATGAAATATATATATATATATATATATATATATATATATATATATATATATATATATATATCCTAACCCATTCCCCCACACCTAGACTCGTATATGCCCTCATACACAAACCAAGAATGGTAAAATAAAAAAAAATAAAAAAAAAACTATTATACAAATATTATACACTTATTAGAAAATTCAAACGGTTACGACCTCTTGATCGCTTTCCACTCTCATAATGTGTCCTTTTATGTTTTGATATGGATGAACTTAGCCTTTTTGTCAATTTTGCATTTAATCTCTCCATCTTATTTTTGATTTTTCTCAATTTATTTCTACCCTTCTTTCTTTTATTCAATAGTAAAGTTTTGAGGCTAGAAAGCGTACCTTTAACGTTCATATTCGACCCACGAGCATCTTTCATGGCAGTAAATATTTTGGTTTGATCAACATGTGAAATAGCATACTCACTTTGATGTAGCGGAATCATGAGCTCGATTTTGGATCGTCCCTCCAAATCATTAGGTACCATGACCTCTTCCTTCTGATGTTCCTTCCATTCTTCAATTATTGTGTGCTTGTCATGCAAATTTTCTTCAATCCTGTCATCAAAATTTTCAAAAGAAAATGGCATACTAGTGGACTTATCATTCGTCAAGTTATTATGAAGGGATAAAAATTCTTCTTCACAAATTTCTTCACAATTTCCATCAAAAGAATCAAATGATAATGTGTCACTAGCAAGCTCACCATGAGATAAATCATCAAGCAAAATATTTTCTTTATCGTCATTTTCATCATAATTATCTTCACAATGGTCTAAAATAGGTAGATCACAATATTGAATTATAGCCTCATCATGCACAAAACTATTTAATTCATTTTGAATCATATCTACTTCAGAAGATGACTGGAGTGATTGCTCGTTGGAGTTAGATATGTTCAAACTATTAGATGGTTGATCTACAAAAAGTTTAGCTTGAGAAATCGCTTTGAGAAGATCTTCCATACAAGAGTCAATTTGAGAGGATGATTTTTGAGATGATTTTAGCAAAGCTTTCATATCTTCCTCTATTCTACGTCTTCGTTTCTCAGACTCATAATCGTAATTTTGCTTATTTTTCTCAAATGATTGCATCTCGAGATTATGAGTGAAATTTGAAGGTGAATATGATGGATCCGTATATATTTTTGATGACAGATATGAAGTGGTTGTAGCTCAATTCTCATGACATGCATATTTTGCTTCTAATCTTTTTAATCTTTCATCTAACATGTTCAATTGAATATCTTGTTCATGATTAAATGTAGAACATGAAGATGAATAGTCCATAAAGAAAGGATCAGATGGAGGACTCTCTTGGTACGGCTCTTGATTATATGCATAATTAGAATTATTCATCCATTCATAGTTGTAATTTTGTGTATAAGAAGTGCTCGTAGGTTCATTATATGTGTTGTGAATTTGATTATGACCTACTCCTAGCGAACTTCCTATCCATGGACACTGATAATAATTATGATATGGATCACGACAATGATAGCAACCCGTTTGATTTTGAAACATTTTTTTTAAATTTTTTTTTTTTTGAAAAAGGTGGAGAGGGAGAGAGATGGAAAAGAAATAAACATAAAATTTATTTTTTTTTGTATTTTTTTTTACTGAACCAGAGACATGAAATAAAGATATCAGGAAAATTTTGTGGCGTTTAGTACCTTTAGTACCGCTAAATAGCGGTATATGCCGCTAATTAGCGGTGAAAAGAGAGAATTTGGTTCTCTACTTTTTGTCGTGAACTCAAACCGCTTAGCTAGTCCTGTTTCTTTTCCTGTATCTGTACTTTCTGGTCCCTGAACACTCAACACACACTGTTAATCCGTAAAACGTTAGAAAAAGCAAGAAAAACACCGTCGATCCCCGGCAACGGCGCCAAAAACTTGATGTGATAAATTACTGCAAGCGTACAGTATCGGTGTAGCGCTGTACAGATCGTCCCACAGGGATCTAAGGTGTTTTGCGATTCTTACTAATTCTATAGTCTATCGGATTAACAAAGATTCTAGGTTGAAGTTGGATTAATCTAAATAGCCTAGTATATAGAATCCACTAGTTTCCAACCATGTATTTACTTCTACTATCTTCTTCTTTCATAAAAATTTGATCTTTTTAGTTTAATCTTTATTTAAAGTGCCCTAAGTATGAGCTATCAAGTGGTGTGTAAGTATAACTCATAAAAAATACTACTTCTCATAAAAACAAACTAAATCTTTAGATAATTCAATGAAAAAGATAAAATCAACAACCCCAAACCCTAACTAAGTATAGGCTATCAAGAAACCTAATTCAAGTATAACCTATCAAAGTTTTAATCTTCGAGTTCTTGTATTTTAATCCTTTTAGAGAAAAATCATGTCTTTATTTATTTTTATTCAAGAAGAAAGATATTAGAAAGCAATTACATGGTGGATCCTACCTTCATCTACATCCTAGAGCTAAACTAATTAGCTACTCATGATTCTAGAAAGCAATTAAATATAATCTAGAAAGCAAATAAATCTATACTAGAAAGCAATTAAATCTATCTAGAAAGCAAATAAAGATCTCAAAACAATGGCTTACCTGTGGAGCACAGTATTGTGGCCGCCACCCCTTCAGCAAAACCTTAATTTTATTAATGAAATACGAGTACAAACTAAATCCTAATCTACACTAACTACTGCATAAAACCTAGAATACAAGAATACGGCCAATATATAGGCTTCGGAAATCAAACCCTATTTCTAGCAGAACTGGAAAATCACAAAATTACATCGAAGCCACGGGAGAAAATTCAGCGAGTGGGACCCACGAATTACCGCTAAATGGCGGTAAAACCCGCTAAATAGCGGTTTTATTTCGAGTAAATAAATTTAAATTTCTTCCACGTGCGTCTAGTGTCTTGTAAATTATATTTCCTTGACTGTATTTGACTTTGAGTCTCTGAAACATCGTAGCTTTGTAGTTTTGCTCACTTTAGAAACTTTTCGGACTCTGATTTCCTACTCCAACATTGATTTCTTGCCATCTCCTTGTACGAATCGAATCACCTGAAAAAGACACTAAAAATACCCGAGTAGCATTTATTTATATACAAAAATAGATAAAGTATGAGAGGAAAAATACAATATATGATATTCATCACACCCCCACACCTATCTTTTGCTAGTCCTCGAAGCAAAACCTAAATCTAAAAAGAAAAATAAAAATCGTAACTCACTTTCGCAGGAATCGCGATTGCACTTAGCACGTGCAACAAGCCTTTAAACCCCTAGGTTGCCCTAGTGGACGAGTTGTGTCTCGTGAGGGTTTGCAGTGAATATACCCACAAAATTCATGAAAAAAAATAGATTAAGGAATAAAGAAAAGAAAAATAAGGATAACCGAAAATCAAGAAAGATAAAAATTTTGTACAAAAGAAAAAAATAATCTTTTTTTTATCATGTTTTCATCAATTAATCTCACTAATATACAAACTCAAGAACGCATCTAGATTATCAATTTTCAAATTGAGCGTCATATCAGATACACTTATCATTTTAATCAAAAATTTAAATCCTATATTTTAATACTCACTAACAGATAATCCATTGGCTCCTATACATCTACGTGCACTGTGATAGTCTACTTCGGTTTTGGACTCGAACTCTAACTCATGATTCATCTCCTCTCTCATAACATTTTTTCTTTTTTTTTTAAGAATATTTCACTTTTCATGCGAATATTCACGCTTGCTTAGGCGCAACATACCCGATTACTCAGTTCATACTCTTTTCTTTTTTCTTTTTTTTTTTTTAAAATATTTCACCTTTCATGCGAATATTCACGCTTACTTAGGCGCAAAGTACCCGATTACTTGGATCATACTCTTTTTTCACTCTTGAGGCTATTGCCTTAATACCAGGCGCACCCCATTATTTTATCACTCTCGAGGCTATTGCCTTAATACCAGGCTCACCCCATTATTTTATTCTCACTTTTTTTTTTCTTTTTTTCTATTTTTTTTCTCATTTTTTTTAGAGAGAGAAGACTTACTCAATCGTTATCATTTTTGTCGTTAACCTAATAAACTATTGTGAAGTGGAAAATAGATGTATACTTGCCTCAAAACTACTGTTGGTGGTATTTATTTTTCAGATTTTAATCTTTTTCATAAAATTCAAAGTGTATCATCCAATCTACTCTCCTTTTCAATTTCAAATCTAAATTTGTTACTTTATTTGTAATTAGGTTGATCTATTGATAAAAATACATAATTTTTTTTAATTTATTTTTTTTTTAAATTTTTTTTCAGTTTTTTTTTTATTTTTTTTTTCAGTTAGTTACCCTAAAAACTACCCAAAGTGTAAAATAAAGAAACCCAAAAATCTAAAAAAAAATAAAAATTAAAAATCCTAGGAAAATATGAAATATATATATATATATATATATATATATATATATATATCCTAACCCATTCCCCCACACCTAGACTCGTATATGCCCTCATACACAAACCAAGAATGGTAAAATAAAAAAAAATAAAAAAAAAACTATTATACAAATATTATACACTTATTAGAAAATTCAAACGGTTACGACCTCTTGATCGCTTTCCACTCTCATAATGTGTCCTTTTATGTTTTGATATGGATGAACTTAGCCTTTTTGTCAATTTTGCATTTAATCTCTCCATCTTATTTTTGATTTTTCTCAATTTATTTCTACCCTTCTTTCTTTTATTCAATAGTAAAGTTTTGAGGCTAGAAAGCGTACCTTTAACGTTCATATTCGACCCACGAGCATCTTTCATGGCAGTAAATATTTTGGTTTGATCAACATGTGAAATAGCATACTCACTTTGATGTAGCGGAATCATGAGCTCGATTTTGGATCGTCCCTCCAAATCATTAGGTACCATGACCTCTTCCTTCTGATGTTCCTTCCATTCTTCAATTATTGTGTGCTTGTCATGCAAATTTTCTTCAATCCTGTCATCAAAATTTTCAAAAGAAAATGGCATACTAGTGGACTTATCATTCGTCAAGTTATTATGAAGGGATAAAAATTCTTCTTCACAAATTTCTTCACAATTTCCATCAAAAGAATCAAATGATAATGTGTCACTAGCAAGCTCACCATGAGATAAATCATCAAGCAAAATATTTTCTTTATCGTCATTTTCATCATAATTATCTTCACAATGGTCTAAAATAGGTAGATCACAATATTGAATTATAGCCTCATCATGCACAAAACTATTTAATTCATTTTGAATCATATCTACTTCAGAAGATGACTGGAGTGATTGCTCGTTGGAGTTAGATATGTTCAAACTATTAGATGGTTGATCTACAAAAAGTTTAGCTTGAGAAATCGCTTTGAGAAGATCTTCCATACAAGAGTCAATTTGAGAGGATGATTTTTGAGATGATTTTAGCAAAGCTTTCATATCTTCCTCTATTCTACGTCTTCGTTTCTCAGACTCATAATCGTAATTTTGCTTATTTTTCTCAAATGATTGCATCTCGAGATTATGAGTGAAATTTGAAGGTGAATATGATGGATCCGTATATATTTTTGATGACAGATATGAAGTGGTTGTAGCTCAATTCTCATGACATGCATATTTTGCTTCTAATCTTTTTAATCTTTCATCTAACATGTTCAATTGAATATCTTGTTCATGATTAAATGTAGAACATGAAGATGAATAGTCCATAAAGAAAGGATCAGATGGAGGACTCTCTTGGTACGGCTCTTGATTATATGCATAATTAGAATTATTCATCCATTCATAGTTGTAATTTTGTGTATAAGAAGTGCTCGTAGGTTCATTATATGTGTTGTGAATTTGATTATGACCTACTCCTAGCGAACTTCCTATCCATGGACACTGATAATAATTATGATATGGATCACGACAATGATAGCAACCCGTTTGATTTTGAAACATTTTTTTTAAATTTTTTTTTTTTTGAAAAAGGTGGAGAGGGAGAGAGATGGAAAAGAAATAAACATAAAATTTATTTTTTTTTGTATTTTTTTTTACTGAACCAGAGACATGAAATAAAGATATCAGGAAAATTTTGTGGCGTTTAGTACCTTTAGTACCGCTAAATAGCGGTATATGCCGCTAATTAGCGGTGAAAAGAGAGAATTTGGTTCTCTACTTTTTGTCGTGAACTCAAACCGCTTAGCTAGTCCTGTTTCTTTTCCTGTATCTGTACTTTCTGGTCCCTGAACACTCAACACACACTGTTAATCCGTAAAACGTTAGAAAAAGCAAGAAAAACACCGTCGATCCCCGGCAACGGCGCCAAAAACTTGATGTGATAAATTACTGCAAGCGTACAGTATCGGTGTAGCGCTGTACAGATCGTCCCACAGGGATCTAAGGTGTTTTGCGATTCTTACTAATTCTATAGTCTATCGGATTAACAAAGATTCTAGGTTGAAGTTGGATTAATCTAAATAGCCTAGTATATAGAATCCACTAGTTTCCAACCATGTATTTACTTCTACTATCTTCTTCTTTCATAAAAATTTGATCTTTTTAGTTTAATCTTTATTTAAAGTGCCCTAAGTATGAGCTATCAAGTGGTGTGTAAGTATAACTCATAAAAAATACTACTTCTCATAAAAACAAACTAAATCTTTAGATAATTCAATGAAAAAGATAAAATCAACAACCCCAAACCCTAACTAAGTATAGGCTATCAAGAAACCTAATTCAAGTATAACCTATCAAAGTTTTAATCTTCGAGTTCTTGTATTTTAATCCTTTTAGAGAAAAATCATGTCTTTATTTATTTTTATTCAAGAAGAAAGATATTAGAAAGCAATTACATGGTGGATCCTAGCTTCATCTACATCCTAGAGCTAAACTAATTAGCTACTCATGATTCTAGAAAGCAATTAAATATAATCTAGAAAGCAAATAAATCTATACTAGAAAGCAATTAAATCTATCTAGAAAGCAAATAAAGATCTCAAAACAATGGCTTACCTGTGGAGCACAGTATTGTGGCCGCCACCCCTTCAGCAAAACCTTAATTTTATTAATGAAATACGAGTACAAACTAAATCCTAATCTACACTAACTACTGCATAAAACCTAGAATACAAGAATACGGCCAATATATAGGCTTCGGAAATCAAACCCTATTTCTAGCAGAACTGGAAAATCACAAAATTACATCGAAGCCACGGGAGAAAATTCAGCGAGTGGGACCCACGAATTACCGCTAAATGGCGGTAAAACCCGCTAAATAGCGGTTTTATTTCGAGTAAATAAATTTAAATTTCTTCCACGTGCGTCTAGTGTCTTGTAAATTATATTTCCTTGACTGTATTTGACTTTGAGTCTCTGAAACATCGTAGCTTTGTAGTTTTGCTCACTTTAGAAACTTTTCGGACTCTGATTTCCTACTCCAACATTGATTTCTTGCCATCTCCTTGTACGAATCGAATCACCTGAAAAAGACACTAAAAATACCCGAGTAGCATTTATTTATATACAAAAATAGATAAAGTATGAGAGGAAAAATACAATATATGATATTCATCACACCCCCACACCTATCTTTTGCTAGTCCTCGAAGCAAAACCTAAATCTAAAAAGAAAAATAAAAATCGTAACTCACTTTCGCAGGAATCGCGATTGCACTTAGCACGTGCAACAAGCCTTTAAACCCCTAGGTTGCCCTAGTGGACGAGTTGTGTCTCGTGAGGGTTTGCAGTGAATATACCCACAAAATTCATGAAAAAAAATAGATTAAGGAATAAAGAAAAGAAAAATAAGGATAACCGAAAATCAAGAAAGATAAAAATTTTGTACAAAAGAAAAAAATAATCTTTTTTTTATCATGTTTTCATCAATTAATCTCACTAATATACAAACTCAAGAACGCATCTAGATTATCAATTTTCAAATTGAGCGTCATATCAGATACACTTATCATTTTAATCAAAAATTTAAATCCTATATTTTAATACTCACTAACAGATAATCCATTGGCTCCTATACATCTACGTGCACTGTGATAGTCTACTTCGGTTTTGGACTCGAACTCTAACTCATGATTCATCTCCTCTCTCATAACATTTTTTCTTTTTTTTTTAAGAATATTTCACTTTTCATGCGAATATTCACGCTTGCTTAGGCGCAACATACCCGATTACTCAGTTCATACTCTTTTCTTTTTTCTTTTTTTTTTTTTAAAATATTTCACCTTTCATGCGAATATTCACGCTTACTTAGGCGCAAAGTACCCGATTACTTGGATCATACTCTTTTTTCACTCTTGAGGCTATTGCCTTAATACCAGGCGCACCCCATTATTTTATCACTCTCGAGGCTATTGCCTTAATACCAGGCTCACCCCATTATTTTATTCTCACTTTTTTTTTTCTTTTTTTCTATTTTTTTTCTCATTTTTTTTAGAGAGAGAAGACTTACTCAATCGTTATCATTTTTGTCGTTAACCTAATAAACTATTGTGAAGTGGAAAATAGATGTATACTTGCCTCAAAACTACTGTTGGTGGTATTTATTTTTCAGATTTTAATCTTTTTCATAAAATTCAAAGTGTATCATCCAATCTACTCTCCTTTTCAATTTCAAATCTAAATTTGTTACTTTATTTGTAATTAGGTTGATCTATTGATAAAAATACATAATTTTTTTTAATTTATTTTTTTTTTAAATTTTTTTTCAGTTTTTTTTTTATTTTTTTTTTCAGTTAGTTACCCTAAAAACTACCCAAAGTGTAAAATAAAGAAACCCAAAAATCTAAAAAAAAATAAAAATTAAAAATCCTAGGAAAATATGAAATATATATATATATATATATATATATATATATATATATATATATCCTAACCCATTCCCCCACACCTAGACTCGTATATGCCCTCATACACAAACCAAGAATGGTAAAATAAAAAAAAATAAAAAAAAAACTATTATACAAATATTATACACTTATTAGAAAATTCAAACGGTTACGACCTCTTGATCGCTTTCCACTCTCATAATGTGTCCTTTTATGTTTTGATATGGATGAACTTAGCCTTTTTGTCAATTTTGCATTTAATCTCTCCATCTTATTTTTGATTTTTCTCAATTTATTTCTACCCTTCTTTCTTTTATTCAATAGTAAAGTTTTGAGGCTAGAAAGCGTACCTTTAACGTTCATATTCGACCCACGAGCATCTTTCATGGCAGTAAATATTTTGGTTTGATCAACATGTGAAATAGCATACTCACTTTGATGTAGCGGAATCATGAGCTCGATTTTGGATCGTCCCTCCAAATCATTAGGTACCATGACCTCTTCCTTCTGATGTTCCTTCCATTCTTCAATTATTGTGTGCTTGTCATGCAAATTTTCTTCAATCCTGTCATCAAAATTTTCAAAAGAAAATGGCATACTAGTGGACTTATCATTCGTCAAGTTATTATGAAGGGATAAAAATTCTTCTTCACAAATTTCTTCACAATTTCCATCAAAAGAATCAAATGATAATGTGTCACTAGCAAGCTCACCATGAGATAAATCATCAAGCAAAATATTTTCTTTATCGTCATTTTCATCATAATTATCTTCACAATGGTCTAAAATAGGTAGATCACAATATTGAATTATAGCCTCATCATGCACAAAACTATTTAATTCATTTTGAATCATATCTACTTCAGAAGATGACTGGAGTGATTGCTCGTTGGAGTTAGATATGTTCAAACTATTAGATGGTTGATCTACAAAAAGTTTAGCTTGAGAAATCGCTTTGAGAAGATCTTCCATACAAGAGTCAATTTGAGAGGATGATTTTTGAGATGATTTTAGCAAAGCTTTCATATCTTCCTCTATTCTACGTCTTCGTTTCTCAGACTCATAATCGTAATTTTGCTTATTTTTCTCAAATGATTGCATCTCGAGATTATGAGTGAAATTTGAAGGTGAATATGATGGATCCGTATATATTTTTGATGACAGATATGAAGTGGTTGTAGCTCAATTCTCATGACATGCATATTTTGCTTCTAATCTTTTTAATCTTTCATCTAACATGTTCAATTGAATATCTTGTTCATGATTAAATGTAGAACATGAAGATGAATAGTCCATAAAGAAAGGATCAGATGGAGGACTCTCTTGGTACGGCTCTTGATTATATGCATAATTAGAATTATTCATCCATTCATAGTTGTAATTTTGTGTATAAGAAGTGCTCGTAGGTTCATTATATGTGTTGTGAATTTGATTATGACCTACTCCTAGCGAACTTCCTATCCATGGACACTGATAATAATTATGATATGGATCACGACAATGATAGCAACCCGTTTGATTTTGAAACATTTTTTTTAAATTTTTTTTTTTTTGAAAAAGGTGGAGAGGGAGAGAGATGGAAAAGAAATAAACATAAAATTTATTTTTTTTTGTATTTTTTTTTACTGAACCAGAGACATGAAATAAAGATATCAGGAAAATTTTGTGGCGTTTAGTACCTTTAGTACCGCTAAATAGCGGTATATGCCGCTAATTAGCGGTGAAAAGAGAGAATTTGGTTCTCTACTTTTTGTCGTGAACTCAAACCGCTTAGCTAGTCCTGTTTCTTTTCCTGTATCTGTACTTTCTGGTCCCTGAACACTCAACACACACTGTTAATCCGTAAAACGTTAGAAAAAGCAAGAAAAACACCGTCGATCCCCGGCAACGGCGCCAAAAACTTGATGTGATAAATTACTGCAAGCGTACAGTATCGGTGTAGCGCTGTACAGATCGTCCCACAGGGATCTAAGGTGTTTTGCGATTCTTACTAATTCTATAGTCTATCGGATTAACAAAGATTCTAGGTTGAAGTTGGATTAATCTAAATAGCCTAGTATATAGAATCCACTAGTTTCCAACCATGTATTTACTTCTACTATCTTCTTCTTTCATAAAAATTTGATCTTTTTAGTTTAATCTTTATTTAAAGTGCCCTAAGTATGAGCTATCAAGTGGTGTGTAAGTATAACTCATAAAAAATACTACTTCTCATAAAAACAAACTAAATCTTTAGATAATTCAATGAAAAAGATAAAATCAACAACCCCAAACCCTAACTAAGTATAGGCTATCAAGAAACCTAATTCAAGTATAACCTATCAAAGTTTTAATCTTCGAGTTCTTGTATTTTAATCCTTTTAGAGAAAAATCATGTCTTTATTTATTTTTATTCAAGAAGAAAGATATTAGAAAGCAATTACATGGTGGATCCTACCTTCATCTACATCCTAGAGCTAAACTAATTAGCTACTCATGATTCTAGAAAGCAATTAAATATAATCTAGAAAGCAAATAAATCTATACTAGAAAGCAATTAAATCTATCTAGAAAGCAAATAAAGATCTCAAAACAATGGCTTACCTGTGGAGCACAGTATTGTGGCCGCCACCCCTTCAGCAAAACCTTAATTTTATTAATGAAATACGAGTACAAACTAAATCCTAATCTACACTAACTACTGCATAAAACCTAGAATACAAGAATACGGCCAATATATAGGCTTCGGAAATCAAACCCTATTTCTAGCAGAACTGGAAAATCACAAAATTACATCGAAGCCACGGGAGAAAATTCAGCGAGTGGGACCCACGAATTACCGCTAAATGGCGGTAAAACCCGCTAAATAGCGGTTTTATTTCGAGTAAATAAATTTAAATTTCTTCCACGTGCGTCTAGTGTCTTGTAAATTATATTTCCTTGACTGTATTTGACTTTGAGTCTCTGAAACATCGTAGCTTTGTAGTTTTGCTCACTTTAGAAACTTTTCGGACTCTGATTTCCTACTCCAACATTGATTTCTTGCCATCTCCTTGTACGAATCGAATCACCTGAAAAAGACACTAAAAATACCCGAGTAGCATTTATTTATATACAAAAATAGATAAAGTATGAGAGGAAAAATACAATATATGATATTCATCACACCCCCACACCTATCTTTTGCTAGTCCTCGAAGCAAAACCTAAATCTAAAAAGAAAAATAAAAATCGTAACTCACTTTCGCAGGAATCGCGATTGCACTTAGCACGTGCAACAAGCCTTTAAACCCCTAGGTTGCCCTAGTGGACGAGTTGTGTCTCGTGAGGGTTTGCAGTGAATATACCCACAAAATTCATGAAAAAAAATAGATTAAGGAATAAAGAAAAGAAAAATAAGGATAACCGAAAATCAAGAAAGATAAAAATTTTGTACAAAAGAAAAAAATAATCTTTTTTTTATCATGTTTTCATCAATTAATCTCACTAATATACAAACTCAAGAACGCATCTAGATTATCAATTTTCAAATTGAGCGTCATATCAGATACACTTATCATTTTAATCAAAAATTTAAATCCTATATTTTAATACTCACTAACAGATAATCCATTGGCTCCTATACATCTACGTGCACTGTGATAGTCTACTTCGGTTTTGGACTCGAACTCTAACTCATGATTCATCTCCTCTCTCATAACATTTTTTCTTTTTTTTTTAAGAATATTTCACTTTTCATGCGAATATTCACGCTTGCTTAGGCGCAACATACCCGATTACTCAGTTCATACTCTTTTCTTTTTTCTTTTTTTTTTTTTAAAATATTTCACCTTTCATGCGAATATTCACGCTTACTTAGGCGCAAAGTACCCGATTACTTGGATCATACTCTTTTTTCACTCTTGAGGCTATTGCCTTAATACCAGGCGCACCCCATTATTTTATCACTCTCGAGGCTATTGCCTTAATACCAGGCTCACCCCATTATTTTATTCTCACTTTTTTTTTTCTTTTTTTCTATTTTTTTTCTCATTTTTTTTAGAGAGAGAAGACTTACTCAATCGTTATCATTTTTGTCGTTAACCTAATAAACTATTGTGAAGTGGAAAATAGATGTATACTTGCCTCAAAACTACTGTTGGTGGTATTTATTTTTCAGATTTTAATCTTTTTCATAAAATTCAAAGTGTATCATCCAATCTACTCTCCTTTTCAATTTCAAATCTAAATTTGTTACTTTATTTGTAATTAGGTTGATCTATTGATAAAAATACATAATTTTTTTTAATTTATTTTTTTTTTAAATTTTTTTTCAGTTTTTTTTTTATTTTTTTTTTCAGTTAGTTACCCTAAAAACTACCCAAAATGTAAAATAAAGAAATCCAAAAATCTAAAAAAAAATAAAAATTAAAAATCCTAGGAAAATATGAAATATATATATATATATATATATATATATATATATATATATATATATATATATATATATATCCTAACCCATTCCCCCACACCTAGACTCGTATATGCCCTCATACACAAACCAAGAATGGTAAAATAAAAAAAAATAAAAAAAAAACTATTATACAAATATTATACACTTATTAGAAAATTCAAACGGTTACGACCTCTTGATCGCTTTCCACTCTCATAATGTGTCCTTTTATGTTTTGATATGGATGAACTTAGCCTTTTTGTCAATTTTGCATTTAATCTCTCCATCTTATTTTTGATTTTTCTCAATTTATTTCTACCCTTCTTTCTTTTATTCAATAGTAAAGTTTTGAGGCTAGAAAGCGTACCTTTAACGTTCATATTCGACCCACGAGCATCTTTCATGGCAGTAAATATTTTGGTTTGATCAACATGTGAAATAGCATACTCACTTTGATGTAGCGGAATCATGAGCTCGATTTTGGATCGTCCCTCCAAATCATTAGGTACCATGACCTCTTCCTTCTGATGTTCCTTCCATTCTTCAATTATTGTGTGCTTGTCATGCAAATTTTCTTCAATCCTGTCATCAAAATTTTCAAAAGAAAATGGCATACTAGTGGACTTATCATTCGTCAAGTTATTATGAAGGGATAAAAATTCTTCTTCACAAATTTCTTCACAATTTCCATCAAAAGAATCAAATGATAATGTGTCACTAGCAAGCTCACCATGAGATAAATCATCAAGCAAAATATTTTCTTTATCGTCATTTTCATCATAATTATCTTCACAATGGTCTAAAATAGGTAGATCACAATATTGAATTATAGCCTCATCATGCACAAAACTATTTAATTCATTTTGAATCATATCTACTTCAGAAGATGACTGGAGTGATTGCTCGTTGGAGTTAGATATGTTCAAACTATTAGATGGTTGATCTACAAAAAGTTTAGCTTGAGAAATCGCTTTGAGAAGATCTTCCATACAAGAGTCAATTTGAGAGGATGATTTTTGAGATGATTTTAGCAAAGCTTTCATATCTTCCTCTATTCTACGTCTTCGTTTCTCAGACTCATAATCGTAATTTTGCTTATTTTTCTCAAATGATTGCATCTCGAGATTATGAGTGAAATTTGAAGGTGAATATGATGGATCCGTATATATTTTTGATGACAGATATGAAGTGGTTGTAGCTCAATTCTCATGACATGCATATTTTGCTTCTAATCTTTTTAATCTTTCATCTAACATGTTCAATTGAATATCTTGTTCATGATTAAATGTAGAACATGAAGATGAATAGTCCATAAAGAAAGGATCAGATGGAGGACTCTCTTGGTACGGCTCTTGATTATATGCATAATTAGAATTATTCATCCATTCATAGTTGTAATTTTGTGTATAAGAAGTGCTCGTAGGTTCATTATATGTGTTGTGAATTTGATTATGACCTACTCCTAGCGAACTTCCTATCCATGGACACTGATAATAATTATGATATGGATCACGACAATGATAGCAACCCGTTTGATTTTGAAACATTTTTTTTAAATTTTTTTTTTTTTGAAAAAGGTGGAGAGGGAGAGAGATGGAAAAGAAATAAACATAAAATTTATTTTTTTTTGTATTTTTTTTTACTGAACCAGAGACATGAAATAAAGATATCAGGAAAATTTTGTGGCGTTTAGTACCTTTAGTACCGCTAAATAGCGGTATATGCCGCTAATTAGCGGTGAAAAGAGAGAATTTGGTTCTCTACTTTTTGTCGTGAACTCAAACCGCTTAGCTAGTCCTGTTTCTTTTCCTGTATCTGTACTTTCTGGTCCCTGAACACTCAACACACACTGTTAATCCGTAAAACGTTAGAAAAAGCAAGAAAAACACCGTCGATCCCCGGCAACGGCGCCAAAAACTTGATGTGATAAATTACTGCAAGCGTACAGTATCGGTGTAGCGCTGTACAGATCGTCCCACAGGGATCTAAGGTGTTTTGCGATTCTTACTAATTCTATAGTCTATCGGATTAACAAAGATTCTAGGTTGAAGTTGGATTAATCTAAATAGCCTAGTATATAGAATCCACTAGTTTCCAACCATGTATTTACTTCTACTATCTTCTTCTTTCATAAAAATTTGATCTTTTTAGTTTAATCTTTATTTAAAGTGCCCTAAGTATGAGCTATCAAGTGGTGTGTAAGTATAACTCATAAAAAATACTACTTCTCATAAAAACAAACTAAATCTTTAGATAATTCAATGAAAAAGATAAAATCAACAACCCCAAACCCTAACTAAGTATAGGCTATCAAGAAACCTAATTCAAGTATAACCTATCAAAGTTTTAATCTTCGAGTTCTTGTATTTTAATCCTTTTAGAGAAAAATCATGTCTTTATTTATTTTTATTCAAGAAGAAAGATATTAGAAAGCAATTACATGGTGGATCCTACCTTCATCTACATCCTAGAGCTAAACTAATTAGCTACTCATGATTCTAGAAAGCAATTAAATATAATCTAGAAAGCAAATAAATCTATACTAGAAAGCAATTAAATCTATCTAGAAAGCAAATAAAGATCTCAAAACAATGGCTTACCTGTGGAGCACAGTATTGTGGCCGCCACCCCTTCAGCAAAACCTTAATTTTATTAATGAAATACGAGTACAAACTAAATCCTAATCTACACTAACTACTGCATAAAACCTAGAATACAAGAATACGGCCAATATATAGGCTTCGGAAATCAAACCCTATTTCTAGCAGAACTGGAAAATCACAAAATTACATCGAAGCCACGGGAGAAAATTCAGCGAGTGGGACCCACGAATTACCGCTAAATGGCGGTAAAACCCGCTAAATAGCGGTTTTATTTCGAGTAAATAAATTTAAATTTCTTCCACGTGCGTCTAGTGTCTTGTAAATTATATTTCCTTGACTGTATTTGACTTTGAGTCTCTGAAACATCGTAGCTTTGTAGTTTTGCTCACTTTAGAAACTTTTCGGACTCTGATTTCCTACTCCAACATTGATTTCTTGCCATCTCCTTGTACGAATCGAATCACCTGAAAAAGACACTAAAAATACCCGAGTAGCATTTATTTATATACAAAAATAGATAAAGTATGAGAGGAAAAATACAATATATGATATTCATCACACCCCCACACCTATCTTTTGCTAGTCCTCGAAGCAAAACCTAAATCTAAAAAGAAAAATAAAAATCGTAACTCACTTTCGCAGGAATCGCGATTGCACTTAGCACGTGCAACAAGCCTTTAAACCCCTAGGTTGCCCTAGTGGACGAGTTGTGTCTCGTGAGGGTTTGCAGTGAATATACCCACAAAATTCATGAAAAAAAATAGATTAAGGAATAAAGAAAAGAAAAATAAGGATAACCGAAAATCAAGAAAGATAAAAATTTTGTACAAAAGAAAAAAATAATCTTTTTTTTATCATGTTTTCATCAATTAATCTCACTAATATACAAACTCAAGAACGCATCTAGATTATCAATTTTCAAATTGAGCGTCATATCAGATACACTTATCATTTTAATCAAAAATTTAAATCCTATATTTTAATACTCACTAACAGATAATCCATTGGCTCCTATACATCTACGTGCACTGTGATAGTCTACTTCGGTTTTGGACTCGAACTCTAACTCATGATTCATCTCCTCTCTCATAACATTTTTTCTTTTTTTTTTAAGAATATTTCACTTTTCATGCGAATATTCACGCTTGCTTAGGCGCAACATACCCGATTACTCAGTTCATACTCTTTTCTTTTTTCTTTTTTTTTTTTTAAAATATTTCACCTTTCATGCGAATATTCACGCTTACTTAGGCGCAAAGTACCCGATTACTTGGATCATACTCTTTTTTCACTCTTGAGGCTATTGCCTTAATACCAGGCGCACCCCATTATTTTATCACTCTCGAGGCTATTGCCTTAATACCAGGCTCACCCCATTATTTTATTCTCACTTTTTTTTTTCTTTTTTTCTATTTTTTTTCTCATTTTTTTTAGAGAGAGAAGACTTACTCAATCGTTATCATTTTTGTCGTTAACCTAATAAACTATTGTGAAGTGGAAAATAGATGTATACTTGCCTCAAAACTACTGTTGGTGGTATTTATTTTTCAGATTTTAATCTTTTTCATAAAATTCAAAGTGTATCATCCAATCTACTCTCCTTTTCAATTTCAAATCTAAATTTGTTACTTTATTTGTAATTAGGTTGATCTATTGATAAAAATACATAATTTTTTTTAATTTATTTTTTTTTTAAATTTTTTTTCAGTTTTTTTTTTATTTTTTTTTTCAGTTAGTTACCCTAAAAACTACCCAAAGTGTAAAATAAAGAAACCCAAAAATCTAAAAAAAAATAAAAATTAAAAATCCTAGGAAAATATGAAATATATATATATATATATATATATATATATATATATATATATATATCCTAACCCATTCCCCCACACCTAGACTCGTATATGCCCTCATACACAAACCAAGAATGGTAAAATAAAAAAAAATAAAAAAAAAACTATTATACAAATATTATACACTTATTAGAAAATTCAAACGGTTACGACCTCTTGATCGCTTTCCACTCTCATAATGTGTCCTTTTATGTTTTGATATGGATGAACTTAGCCTTTTTGTCAATTTTGCATTTAATCTCTCCATCTTATTTTTGATTTTTCTCAATTTATTTCTACCCTTCTTTCTTTTATTCAATAGTAAAGTTTTGAGGCTAGAAAGCGTACCTTTAACGTTCATATTCGACCCACGAGCATCTTTCATGGCAGTAAATATTTTGGTTTGATCAACATGTGAAATAGCATACTCACTTTGATGTAGCGGAATCATGAGCTCGATTTTGGATCGTCCCTCCAAATCATTAGGTACCATGACCTCTTCCTTCTGATGTTCCTTCCATTCTTCAATTATTGTGTGCTTGTCATGCAAATTTTCTTCAATCCTGTCATCAAAATTTTCAAAAGAAAATGGCATACTAGTGGACTTATCATTCGTCAAGTTATTATGAAGGGATAAAAATTCTTCTTCACAAATTTCTTCACAATTTCCATCAAAAGAATCAAATGATAATGTGTCACTAGCAAGCTCACCATGAGATAAATCATCAAGCAAAATATTTTCTTTATCGTCATTTTCATCATAATTATCTTCACAATGGTCTAAAATAGGTAGATCACAATATTGAATTATAGCCTCATCATGCACAAAACTATTTAATTCATTTTGAATCATATCTACTTCAGAAGATGACTGGAGTGATTGCTCGTTGGAGTTAGATATGTTCAAACTATTAGATGGTTGATCTACAAAAAGTTTAGCTTGAGAAATCGCTTTGAGAAGATCTTCCATACAAGAGTCAATTTGAGAGGATGATTTTTGAGATGATTTTAGCAAAGCTTTCATATCTTCCTCTATTCTACGTCTTCGTTTCTCAGACTCATAATCGTAATTTTGCTTATTTTTCTCAAATGATTGCATCTCGAGATTATGAGTGAAATTTGAAGGTGAATATGATGGATCCGTATATATTTTTGATGACAGATATGAAGTGGTTGTAGCTCAATTCTCATGACATGCATATTTTGCTTCTAATCTTTTTAATCTTTCATCTAACATGTTCAATTGAATATCTTGTTCATGATTAAATGTAGAACATGAAGATGAATAGTCCATAAAGAAAGGATCAGATGGAGGACTCTCTTGGTACGGCTCTTGATTATATGCATAATTAGAATTATTCATCCATTCATAGTTGTAATTTTGTGTATAAGAAGTGCTCGTAGGTTCATTATATGTGTTGTGAATTTGATTATGACCTACTCCTAGCGAACTTCCTATCCATGGACACTGATAATAATTATGATATGGATCACGACAATGATAGCAACCCGTTTGATTTTGAAACATTTTTTTTAAATTTTTTTTTTTTTGAAAAAGGTGGAGAGGGAGAGAGATGGAAAAGAAATAAACATAAAATTTATTTTTTTTTGTATTTTTTTTTACTGAACCAGAGACATGAAATAAAGATATCAGGAAAATTTTGTGGCGTTTAGTACCTTTAGTACCGCTAAATAGCGGTATATGCCGCTAATTAGCGGTGAAAAGAGAGAATTTGGTTCTCTACTTTTTGTCGTGAACTCAAACCGCTTAGCTAGTCCTGTTTCTTTTCCTGTATCTGTACTTTCTGGTCCCTGAACACTCAACACACACTGTTAATCCGTAAAACGTTAGAAAAAGCAAGAAAAACACCGTCGATCCCCGGCAACGGCGCCAAAAACTTGATGTGATAAATTACTGCAAGCGTACAGTATCGGTGTAGCGCTGTACAGATCGTCCCACAGGGATCTAAGGTGTTTTGCGATTCTTACTAATTCTATAGTCTATCGGATTAACAAAGATTCTAGGTTGAAGTTGGATTAATCTAAATAGCCTAGTATATAGAATCCACTAGTTTCCAACCATGTATTTACTTCTACTATCTTCTTCTTTCATAAAAATTTGATCTTTTTAGTTTAATCTTTATTTAAAGTGCCCTAAGTATGAGCTATCAAGTGGTGTGTAAGTATAACTCATAAAAAATACTACTTCTCATAAAAACAAACTAAATCTTTAGATAATTCAATGAAAAAGATAAAATCAACAACCCCAAACCCTAACTAAGTATAGGCTATCAAGAAACCTAATTCAAGTATAACCTATCAAAGTTTTAATCTTCGAGTTCTTGTATTTTAATCCTTTTAGAGAAAAATCATGTCTATATTTATTTTTATTCAAGAAGAAAGATATTAGAAAGCAATTACATGGTGGATCCTAGCTTCATCTACATCCTAGAGCTAAACTAATTAGCTACTCATGATTCTAGAAAGCAATTAAATATAATCTAGAAAGCAAATAAATCTATACTAGAAAGCAATTAAATCTATCTAGAAAGCAAATAAAGATCTCAAAACAATGGCTTACCTGTGGAGCACAGTATTGTGGCCGCCACCCCTTCAGCAAAACCTTAATTTTATTAATGAAATACGAGTACAAACTAAATCCTAATCTACACTAACTACTGCATAAAACCTAGAATACAAGAATACGGCCAATATATAGGCTTCGGAAATCAAACCCTATTTCTAGCAGAACTGGAAAATCACAAAATTACATCGAAGCCACGGGAGAAAATTCAGCGAGTGGGACCCACGAATTACCGCTAAATGGCGGTAAAACCCGCTAAATAGCGGTTTTATTTCGAGTAAATAAATTTAAATTTCTTCCACGTGCGTCTAGTGTCTTGTAAATTATATTTCCTTGACTGTATTTGACTTTGAGTCTCTGAAACATCGTAGCTTTGTAGTTTTGCTCACTTTAGAAACTTTTCGGACTCTGATTTCCTACTCCAACATTGATTTCTTGCCATCTCCTTGTACGAATCGAATCACCTGAAAAAGACACTAAAAATACCCGAGTAGCATTTATTTATATACAAAAATAGATAAAGTATGAGAGGAAAAATACAATATATGATATTCATCACACCCCCACACCTATCTTTTGCTAGTCCTCGAAGCAAAACCTAAATCTAAAAAGAAAAATAAAAATCGTAACTCACTTTCGCAGGAATCGCGATTGCACTTAGCACGTGCAACAAGCCTTTAAACCCCTAGGTTGCCCTAGTGGACGAGTTGTGTCTCGTGAGGGTTTGCAGTGAATATACCCACAAAATTCATGAAAAAAAATAGATTAAGGAATAAAGAAAAGAAAAATAAGGATAACCGAAAATCAAGAAAGATAAAAATTTTGTACAAAAGAAAAAAATAATCTTTTTTTTATCATGTTTTCATCAATTAATCTCACTAATATACAAACTCAAGAACGCATCTAGATTATCAATTTTCAAATTGAGCGTCATATCAGATACACTTATCATTTTAATCAAAAATTTAAATCCTATATTTTAATACTCACTAACAGATAATCCATTGGCTCCTATACATCTACGTGCACTGTGATAGTCTACTTCGGTTTTGGACTCGAACTCTAACTCATGATTCATCTCCTCTCTCATAACATTTTTTCTTTTTTTTTTAAGAATATTTCACTTTTCATGCGAATATTCACGCTTGCTTAGGCGCAACATACCCGATTACTCAGTTCATACTCTTTTCTTTTTTCTTTTTTTTTTTTTAAAATATTTCACCTTTCATGCGAATATTCACGCTTACTTAGGCGCAAAGTACCCGATTACTTGGATCATACTCTTTTTTCACTCTTGAGGCTATTGCCTTAATACCAGGCGCACCCCATTATTTTATCACTCTCGAGGCTATTGCCTTAATACCAGGCTCACCCCATTATTTTATTCTCACTTTTTTTTTTCTTTTTTTCTATTTTTTTTCTCATTTTTTTTAGAGAGAGAAGACTTACTCAATCGTTATCATTTTTGTCGTTAACCTAATAAACTATTGTGAAGTGGAAAATAGATGTATACTTGCCTCAAAACTACTGTTGGTGGTATTTATTTTTCAGATTTTAATCTTTTTCATAAAATTCAAAGTGTATCATCCAATCTACTCTCCTTTTCAATTTCAAATCTAAATTTGTTACTTTATTTGTAATTAGGTTGATCTATTGATAAAAATACATAATTTTTTTTAATTTATTTTTTTTTTAAATTTTTTTTCAGTTTTTTTTTTATTTTTTTTTTCAGTTAGTTACCCTAAAAACTACCCAAAGTGTAAAATAAAGAAACCCAAAAATCTAAAAAAAAATAAAAATTAAAAATCCTAGGAAAATATGAAATATATATATATATATATATATATATATATATATATCCTAACCCATTCCCCCACACCTAGACTCGTATATGCCCTCATACACAAACCAAGAATGGTAAAATAAAAAAAAATAAAAAAAAAACTATTATACAAATATTATACACTTATTAGAAAATTCAAACGGTTACGACCTCTTGATCGCTTTCCACTCTCATAATGTGTCCTTTTATGTTTTGATATGGATGAACTTAGCCTTTTTGTCAATTTTGCATTTAATCTCTCCATCTTATTTTTGATTTTTCTCAATTTATTTCTACCCTTCTTTCTTTTATTCAATAGTAAAGTTTTGAGGCTAGAAAGCGTACCTTTAACGTTCATATTCGACCCACGAGCATCTTTCATGGCAGTAAATATTTTGGTTTGATCAACATGTGAAATAGCATACTCACTTTGATGTAGCGGAATCATGAGCTCGATTTTGGATCGTCCCTCCAAATCATTAGGTACCATGACCTCTTCCTTCTGATGTTCCTTCCATTCTTCAATTATTGTGTGCTTGTCATGCAAATTTTCTTCAATCCTGTCATCAAAATTTTCAAAAGAAAATGGCATACTAGTGGACTTATCATTCGTCAAGTTATTATGAAGGGATAAAAATTCTTCTTCACAAATTTCTTCACAATTTCCATCAAAAGAATCAAATGATAATGTGTCACTAGCAAGCTCACCATGAGATAAATCATCAAGCAAAATATTTTCTTTATCGTCATTTTCATCATAATTATCTTCACAATGGTCTAAAATAGGTAGATCACAATATTGAATTATAGCCTCATCATGCACAAAACTATTTAATTCATTTTGAATCATATCTACTTCAGAAGATGACTGGAGTGATTGCTCGTTGGAGTTAGATATGTTCAAACTATTAGATGGTTGATCTACAAAAAGTTTAGCTTGAGAAATCGCTTTGAGAAGATCTTCCATACAAGAGTCAATTTGAGAGGATGATTTTTGAGATGATTTTAGCAAAGCTTTCATATCTTCCTCTATTCTACGTCTTCGTTTCTCAGACTCATAATCGTAATTTTGCTTATTTTTCTCAAATGATTGCATCTCGAGATTATGAGTGAAATTTGAAGGTGAATATGATGGATCCGTATATATTTTTGATGACAGATATGAAGTGGTTGTAGCTCAATTCTCATGACATGCATATTTTGCTTCTAATCTTTTTAATCTTTCATCTAACATGTTCAATTGAATATCTTGTTCATGATTAAATGTAGAACATGAAGATGAATAGTCCATAAAGAAAGGATCAGATGGAGGACTCTCTTGGTACGGCTCTTGATTATATGCATAATTAGAATTATTCATCCATTCATAGTTGTAATTTTGTGTATAAGAAGTGCTCGTAGGTTCATTATATGTGTTGTGAATTTGATTATGACCTACTCCTAGCGAACTTCCTATCCATGGACACTGATAATAATTATGATATGGATCACGACAATGATAGCAACCCGTTTGATTTTGAAACATTTTTTTTAAATTTTTTTTTTTTTGAAAAAGGTGGAGAGGGAGAGAGATGGAAAAGAAATAAACATAAAATTTATTTTTTTTTGTATTTTTTTTTACTGAACCAGAGACATGAAATAAAGATATCAGGAAAATTTTGTGGCGTTTAGTACCTTTAGTACCGCTAAATAGCGGTATATGCCGCTAATTAGCGGTGAAAAGAGAGAATTTGGTTCTCTACTTTTTGTCGTGAACTCAAACCGCTTAGCTAGTCCTGTTTCTTTTCCTGTATCTGTACTTTCTGGTCCCTGAACACTCAACACACACTGTTAATCCGTAAAACGTTAGAAAAAGCAAGAAAAACACCGTCGATCCCCGGCAACGGCGCCAAAAACTTGATGTGATAAATTACTGCAAGCGTACAGTATCGGTGTAGCGCTGTACAGATCGTCCCACAGGGATCTAAGGTGTTTTGCGATTCTTACTAATTCTATAGTCTATCGGATTAACAAAGATTCTAGGTTGAAGTTGGATTAATCTAAATAGCCTAGTATATAGAATCCACTAGTTTCCAACCATGTATTTACTTCTACTATCTTCTTCTTTCATAAAAATTTGATCTTTTTAGTTTAATCTTTATTTAAAGTGCCCTAAGTATGAGCTATCAAGTGGTGTGTAAGTATAACTCATAAAAAATACTACTTCTCATAAAAACAAACTAAATCTTTAGATAATTCAATGAAAAAGATAAAATCAACAACCCCAAACCCTAACTAAGTATAGGCTATCAAGAAACCTAATTCAAGTATAACCTATCAAAGTTTTAATCTTCGAGTTCTTGTATTTTAATCCTTTTAGAGAAAAATCATGTCTTTATTTATTTTTATTCAAGAAGAAAGATATTAGAAAGCAATTACATGGTGGATCCTAGCTTCATCTACATCCTAGAGCTAAACTAATTAGCTACTCATGATTCTAGAAAGCAATTAAATATAATCTAGAAAGCAAATAAATCTATACTAGAAAGCAATTAAATCTATCTAGAAAGCAAATAAAGATCTCAAAACAATGGCTTACCTGTGGAGCACAGTATTGTGGCCGCCACCCCTTCAGCAAAACCTTAATTTTATTAATGAAATACGAGTACAAACTAAATCCTAATCTACACTAACTACTGCATAAAACCTAGAATACAAGAATACGGCCAATATATAGGCTTCGGAAATCAAACCCTATTTCTAGCAGAACTGGAAAATCACAAAATTACATCGAAGCCACGGGAGAAAATTCAGCGAGTGGGACCCACGAATTACCGCTAAATGGCGGTAAAACCCGCTAAATAGCGGTTTTATTTCGAGTAAATAAATTTAAATTTCTTCCACGTGCGTCTAGTGTCTTGTAAATTATATTTCCTTGACTGTATTTGACTTTGAGTCTCTGAAACATCGTAGCTTTGTAGTTTTGCTCACTTTAGAAACTTTTCGGACTCTGATTTCCTACTCCAACATTGATTTCTTGCCATCTCCTTGTACGAATCGAATCACCTGAAAAAGACACTAAAAATACCCGAGTAGCATTTATTTATATACAAAAATAGATAAAGTATGAGAGGAAAAATACAATATATGATATTCATCACACCCCCACACCTATCTTTTGCTAGTCCTCGAAGCAAAACCTAAATCTAAAAAGAAAAATAAAAATCGTAACTCACTTTCGCAGGAATCGCGATTGCACTTAGCACGTGCAACAAGCCTTTAAACCCCTAGGTTGCCCTAGTGGACGAGTTGTGTCTCGTGAGGGTTTGCAGTGAATATACCCACAAAATTCATGAAAAAAAATAGATTAAGGAATAAAGAAAAGAAAAATAAGGATAACCGAAAATCAAGAAAGATAAAAATTTTGTACAAAAGAAAAAAATAATCTTTTTTTTATCATGTTTTCATCAATTAATCTCACTAATATACAAACTCAAGAACGCATCTAGATTATCAATTTTCAAATTGAGCGTCATATCAGATACACTTATCATTTTAATCAAAAATTTAAATCCTATATTTTAATACTCACTAACAGATAATCCATTGGCTCCTATACATCTACGTGCACTGTGATAGTCTACTTCGGTTTTGGACTCGAACTCTAACTCATGATTCATCTCCTCTCTCATAACATTTTTTCTTTTTTTTTTAAGAATATTTCACTTTTCATGCGAATATTCACGCTTGCTTAGGCGCAACATACCCGATTACTCAGTTCATACTCTTTTCTTTTTTCTTTTTTTTTTTTAAAAATATTTCACCTTTCATGCGAATATTCACGCTTACTTAGGCGCAAAGTACCCGATTACTTGGATCATACTCTTTTTTCACTCTTGAGGCTATTGCCTTAATACCAGGCGCACCCTATTATTTTATCACTCTCGAGGCTATTGCCTTAATACCAGGCTCACCCCATTATTTTATTCTCACTTTTTTTTTTCTTTTTTTCTATTTTTTTTCTCATTTTTTTTAGAGAGAGAAGACTTACTCAATCGTTATCATTTTTGTCGTTAACCTAATAAACTATTGTGAAGTGGAAAATAGATGTATACTTGCCTCAAAACTACTGTTGGTGGTATTTATTTTTCAGATTTTAATCTTTTTCATAAAATTCAAAGTGTATCATCCAATCTACTCTCCTTTTCAATTTCAAATCTAAATTTGTTACTTTATTTGTAATTAGGTTGATCTATTGATAAAAATACATAATTTTTTTTAATTTATTTTTTTTTTAAATTTTTTTTCAGTTTTTTTTTTTTTTTTTTTTTCAGTTAGTTACCCTAAAAACTACCCAAAGTGTAAAATAAAGAAACCCAAAAATCTAAAAAAAAATAAAAATTAAAAAACCTAGGAAAATATGAAATATATATATATATATATATATATATATATATATATATATATATATATATATATATATATATCCTAACCCATTCCCCCACACCTAGACTCGTATATGCCCTCATACACAAACCAAGAATGGTAAAATAAAAAAAAATAAAAAAAAAACTATTATACAAATATTATACACTTATTAGAAAATTCAAACGGTTACGACCTCTTGATCGCTTTCCACTCTCATAATGTGTCCTTTTATGTTTTGATAT
Organism: Dracaena cambodiana; assembly: GCA_036321105.1. Taxonomy (NCBI): domain Eukaryota; kingdom Viridiplantae; phylum Streptophyta; class Magnoliopsida; order Asparagales; family Asparagaceae; genus Dracaena; species Dracaena cambodiana. Next base: position 64,955,576 of record JAYEPQ010000004.1, on the reverse strand, counting down.
GGATGAACTTAGCCTTTTTGTCAATTTTGCATTTAATCTCTCCATCTTATTTTTGATTTTTCTCAATTTATTTCTACCCTTCTTTCTTTTATTCAATAGTAAAGTTTTGAGGCTAGAAAGCGTACCTTTAACGTTCATATTCGACCCACGAGCATCTTTCATGGCAGTAAATATTTTGGTTTGATCAACATGTGAAATAGCATACTCACTTTGATGTAGCGGAATCATGAGCTCGATTTTGGATCGTCCCTCCAAATCATTAGGTACCATGACCTCTTCCTTCTGATGTTCCTTCCATTCTTCAATTATTGTGTGCTTGTCATGCAAATTTTCTTCAATCCTGTCATCAAAATTTTCAAAAGAAAATGGCATACTAGTGGACTTATCATTCGTCAAGTTATTATGAAGGGATAAAAATTCTTCTTCACAAATTTCTTCACAATTTCCATCAAAAGAATCAAATGATAATGTGTCACTAGCAAGCTCACCATGAGATAAATCATCAAGCAAAATATTTTCTTTATCGTCATTTTCATCATAATTATCTTCACAATGGTCTAAAATAGGTAGATCACAATATTGAATTATAGCCTCATCATGCACAAAACTATTTAATTCATTTTGAATCATATCTACTTCAGAAGATGACTGGAGTGATTGCTCGTTGGAGTTAGATATGTTCAAACTATTAGATGGTTGATCTACAAAAAGTTTAGCTTGAGAAATCGCTTTGAGAAGATCTTCCATACAAGAGTCAATTTGAGAGGATGATTTTTGAGATGATTTTAGCAAAGCTTTCATATCTTCCTCTATTCTACGTCTTCGTTTCTCAGACTCATAATCGTAATTTTGCTTATTTTTCTCAAATGATTGCATCTCGAGATTATGAGTGAAATTTGAAGGTGAATATGATGGATCCGTATATATTTTTGATGACAGATATGAAGTGGTTGTAGCTCAATTCTCATGACATGCATATTTTGCTTCTAATCTTTTTAATCTTTCATCTAACATGTTCAATTGAATATCTTGTTCATGATTAAATGTAGAACATGAAGATGAATAGTCCATAAAGAAAGGATCAGATGGAGGACTCTCTTGGTACGGCTCTTGATTATATGCATAATTAGAATTATTCATCCATTCATAGTTGTAATTTTGTGTATAAGAAGTGCTCGTAGGTTCATTATATGTGTTGTGAATTTGATTATGACCTACTCCTAGCGAACTTCCTATCCATGGACACTGATAATAATTATGATATGGATCACGACAATGATAGCAACCCGTTTGATTTTGAAACATTTTTTTTAAATTTTTTTTTTTTTGAAAAAGGTGGAGAGGGAGAGAGATGGAAAAGAAATAAACATAAAATTTATTTTTTTTTGTATTTTTTTTTACTGAACCAGAGACATGAAATAAAGATATCAGGAAAATTTTGTGGCGTTTAGTACCTTTAGTACCGCTAAATAGCGGTATATGCCGCTAATTAGCGGTGAAAAGAGAGAATTTGGTTCTCTACTTTTTGTCGTGAACTCAAACCGCTTAGCTAGTCCTGTTTCTTTTCCTGTATCTGTACTTTCTGGTCCCTGAACACTCAACACACACTGTTAATCCGTAAAACGTTAGAAAAAGCAAGAAAAACACCGTCGATCCCCGGCAACGGCGCCAAAAACTTGATGTGATAAATTACTGCAAGCGTACAGTATCGGTGTAGCGCTGTACAGATCGTCCCACAGGGATCTAAGGTGTTTTGCGATTCTTACTAATTCTATAGTCTATCGGATTAACAAAGATTCTAGGTTGAAGTTGGATTAATCTAAATAGCCTAGTATATAGAATCCACTAGTTTCCAACCATGTATTTACTTCTACTATCTTCTTCTTTCATAAAAATTTGATCTTTTTAGTTTAATCTTTATTTAAAGTGCCCTAAGTATGAGCTATCAAGTGGTGTGTAAGTATAACTCATAAAAAATACTACTTCTCATAAAAACAAACTAAATCTTTAGATAATTCAATGAAAAAGATAAAATCAACAACCCCAAACCCTAACTAAGTATAGGCTATCAAGAAACCTAATTCAAGTATAACCTATCAAAGTTTTAATCTTCGAGTTCTTGTATTTTAATCCTTTTAGAGAAAAATCATGTCTTTATTTATTTTTATTCAAGAAGAAAGATATTAGAAAGCAATTACATGGTGGATCCTACCTTCATCTACATCCTAGAGCTAAACTAATTAGCTACTCATGATTCTAGAAAGCAATTAAATATAATCTAGAAAGCAAATAAATCTATACTAGAAAGCAATTAAATCTATCTAGAAAGCAAATAAAGATCTCAAAACAATGGCTTACCTGTGGAGCACAGTATTGTGGCCGCCACCCCTTCAGCAAAACCTTAATTTTATTAATGAAATACGAGTACAAACTAAATCCTAATCTACACTAACTACTGCATAAAACCTAGAATACAAGAATACGGCCAATATATAGGCTTCGGAAATCAAACCCTATTTCTAGCAGAACTGGAAAATCACAAAATTACATCGAAGCCACGGGAGAAAATTCAGCGAGTGGGACCCACGAATTACCGCTAAATGGCGGTAAAACCCGCTAAATAGCGGTTTTATTTCGAGTAAATAAATTTAAATTTCTTCCACGTGCGTCTAGTGTCTTGTAAATTATATTTCCTTGACTGTATTTGACTTTGAGTCTCTGAAACATCGTAGCTTTGTAGTTTTGCTCACTTTAGAAACTTTTCGGACTCTGATTTCCTACTCCAACATTGATTTCTTGCCATCTCCTTGTACGAATCGAATCACCTGAAAAAGACACTAAAAATACCCGAGTAGCATTTATTTATATACAAAAATAGATAAAGTATGAGAGGAAAAATACAATATATGATATTCATCACACCCCCACACCTATCTTTTGCTAGTCCTCGAAGCAAAACCTAAATCTAAAAAGAAAAATAAAAATCGTAACTCACTTTCGCAGGAATCGCGATTGCACTTAGCACGTGCAACAAGCCTTTAAACCCCTAGGTTGCCCTAGTGGACGAGTTGTGTCTCGTGAGGGTTTGCAGTGAATATACCCACAAAATTCATGAAAAAAAATAGATTAAGGAATAAAGAAAAGAAAAATAAGGATAACCGAAAATCAAGAAAGATAAAAATTTTGTACAAAAGAAAAAAATAATCTTTTTTTTATCATGTTTTCATCAATTAATCTCACTAATATACAAACTCAAGAACGCATCTAGATTATCAATTTTCAAATTGAGCGTCATATCAGATACACTTATCATTTTAATCAAAAATTTAAATCCTATATTTTAATACTCACTAACAGATAATCCATTGGCTCCTATACATCTACGTGCACTGTGATAGTCTACTTCGGTTTTGGACTCGAACTCTAACTCATGATTCATCTCCTCTCTCATAACATTTTTTCTTTTTTTTTTAAGAATATTTCACTTTTCATGCGAATATTCACGCTTGCTTAGGCGCAACATACCCGATTACTCAGTTCATACTCTTTTCTTTTTTCTTTTTTTTTTTTTAAAATATTTCACCTTTCATGCGAATATTCACGCTTACTTAGGCGCAAAGTACCCGATTACTTGGATCATACTCTTTTTTCACTCTTGAGGCTATTGCCTTAATACCAGGCGCACCCCATTATTTTATCACTCTCGAGGCTATTGCCTTAATACCAGGCTCACCCCATTATTTTATTCTCACTTTTTTTTTTCTTTTTTTCTATTTTTTTTTCTCATTTTTTTTAGAGAGAGAAGACTTACTCAATCGTTATCATTTTTGTCGTTAACCTAATAAACTATTGTGAAGTGGAAAATAGATGTATACTTGCCTCAAAACTACTGTTGGTGGTATTTATTTTTCAGATTTTAATCTTTTTCATAAAATTCAAAGTGTATCATCCAATCTACTCTCCTTTTCAATTTCAAATCTAAATTTGTTACTTTATTTGTAATTAGGTTGATCTATTGATAAAAATACATAATTTTTTTTAATTTATTTTTTTTTAAAATTTTTTTTCAGTTTTTTTTTTATTTTTTTTTTCAGTTAGTTACCCTAAAAACTACCCAAAGTGTAAAATAAAGAAACCCAAAAATCTAAAAAAAAATAAAAATTAAAAATCCTAGGAAAATATGAAATATATATATATATATATATATATATATATATATATATATATATATATATATATATATATATATATATATATCCTAACCCATTCCCCCACACCTAGACTCGTATATGCCCTCATACACAAACCAAGAATGGTAAAATAAAAAAAAATAAAAAAAAAACTATTATACAAATATTATACACTTATTAGAAAATTCAAACGGTTACGACCTCTTGATCGCTTTCCACTCTCATAATGTGTCCTTTTATGTTTTGATATGGATGAACTTAGCCTTTTTGTCAATTTTGCATTTAATCTCTCCATCTTATTTTTGATTTTTCTCAATTTATTTCTACCCTTCTTTCTTTTATTCAATAGTAAAGTTTTGAGGCTAGAAAGCGTACCTTTAACGTTCATATTCGACCCACGAGCATCTTTCATGGCAGTAAATATTTTGGTTTGATCAACATGTGAAATAGCATACTCACTTTGATGTAGCGGAATCATGAGCTCGATTTTGGATCGTCCCTCCAAATCATTAGGTACCATGACCTCTTCCTTCTGATGTTCCTTCCATTCTTCAATTATTGTGTGCTTGTCATGCAAATTTTCTTCAATCCTGTCATCAAAATTTTCAAAAGAAAATGGTATACTAGTGGACTTATCATTCGTCAAGTTATTATGAAGGGATAAAAATTCTTCTTCACAAATTTCTTCACAATTTCCATCAAAAGAATCAAATGATAATGTGTCACTAGCAAGCTCACCATGAGATAAATCATCAAGCAAAATATTTTCTTTATCGTCATTTTCATCATAATTATCTTCACAATGGTCTAAAATAGGTAGATCACAATATTGAATTATAGCCTTATCATGCACAAAACTATTTAATTCATTTTGAATCATATCTACTTCAGAAGATGACTGGAGTGATTGCTCGTTGGAGTTAGATATGTTCAAACTATTAGATGGTTGATCTACAAAAAGTTTAGCTTGAGAAATCGCTTTGAGAAGATCTTCCATACAAGAGTCAATTTGAGAGGATGATTTTTGAGATGATTTTAGCAAAGCTTTCATATCTTCCTCTATTCTACGTCTTCGTTTCTCAGACTCATAATCGTAATTTTGCTTATTTTTCTCAAATGATTGCATCTCGAGATTATGAGTGAAATTTGAAGGTGAATATGATGGATCCGTATATATTTTTGATGACAGATATGAAGTGGTTGTAGCTCAATTCTCATGACATGCATATTTTGCTTCTAATCTTTTTAATCTTTCATCTAACATGTTCAATTGAATATCTTGTTCATGATTAAATGTAGAACATGAAGATGAATAGTCCATAAAGAAAGGATCAGATGGAGGACTCTCTTGGTACGGCTCTTGATTATATGCATAATTAGAATTATTCATCCATTCATAGTTATAATTTTGTGTATAAGAAGTGCTCGTAGGTTCATTATATGTGTTGTGAATTTGATTATGACCTACTCCTAGCGAACTTCCTATCCATGGACACTGATAATAATTATGATATGGATCACGACAATGATAGCAACCCGTTTGATTTTGAAACATTTTTTTTAAATTTTTTTTTTTTTGAAAAAGGTGGAGAGGGAGAGAGATGGAAAAGAAATAAACATAAAATTTATTTTTTTTTGTATTTTTTTTTACTGAACCAGAGACATGAAATAAAGATATCAGGAAAATTTTGTGGCGTTTAGTACCTTTAGTACCGCTAAATAGCGGTATATGCCGCTAATTAGCGGTGAAAAGAGAGAATTTGGTTCTCTACTTTTTGTCGTGAACTCAAACCGCTTAGCTAGTCCTGTTTCTTTTCCTGTATCTGTACTTTCTGGTCCCTGAACACTCAACACACACTGTTAATCCGTAAAACGTTAGAAAAAGCAAGAAAAACACCGTCGATCCCCGGCAACGGCGCCAAAAACTTGATGTGATAAATTACTGCAAGCGTACAGTATCGGTGTAGCGCTGTACAGATCGTCCCACAGGGATCTAAGGTGTTTTGCGATTCTTACTAATTCTATAGTCTATCGGATTAATAAAGATTCTAGGTTGAAGTTGGATTAATCTAAATAGCCTAGTATATAGAATCCACTAGTTTCCAACCATGTATTTACTTCTACTATCTTCTTCTTTCATAAAAATTTGATCTTTTTAGTTTAATCTTTATTTAAAGTGCCCTAAGTATGAGCTATCAAGTGGTGTGTAAGTATAACTCATAAAAAATACTACTTCTCATAAAAACAAACTAAATCTTTAGATAATTCAATGAAAAAGATAAAATCAACAACCCCAAACCCTAACTAAGTATAGGCTATCAAGAAACCTAATTCAAGTATAACCTATCAAAGTTTTAATCTTCGAGTTCTTGTATTTTAATCCTTTTAGAGAAAAATCATGTCTTTATTTATTTTTATTCAAGAAGAAAGATATTAGAAAGCAATTACATGGTGGATCCTAGCTTCATCTACATCCTAGAGCTAAACTAATTAGCTACTCATGATTCTAGAAAGCAATTAAATATAATCTAGAAAGCAAATAAATCTATACTAGAAAGCAATTAAATCTATCTAGAAAGCAAATAAAGATCTCAAAACAATGGCTTACCTGTGGAGCACAGTATTGTGGCCGCCACCCCTTCAGCAAAACCTTAATTTTATTAATGAAATACGAGTACAAACTAAATCCTAATCTACACTAACTACTGCATAAAACCTAGAATACAAGAATACGGCCAATATATAGGCTTCGGAAATCAAACCATATTTCTAGCAGAACTGGAAAATCACAAAATTACATCGAAGCCACGGGAGAAAATTCAGCGAGTGGGACCCACTAATTACCGCTAAATGGCGGTAAAACCCGCTAAATAGCGGTTTTATTTCGAGTAAATAAATTTAAATTTCTTCCACGTGCGTCTAGTGTCTTGTAAATTATATTTCCTTGACTGTATTTGACTTTGAGTCTCTGAAACATCGTAGCTTTGTAGTTTTGCTCACTTTAGAAACTTTTCGGACTCTGATTTCCTACTCCAACATTGATTTCTTGCCATCTCCTTGTACGAATCGAATCACCTGAAAAAGACACTAAAAATACCCGAGTAGCATTTATTTATATACAAAAATAGATAAAGTATGAGAGGAAAAATACAATATATGATATTCATCACACCCCCACACCTATCTTTTGCTAGTCCTCGAAGCAAAACCTAAATCTAAAAAGAAAAATAAAAATCGTAACTCACTTTCGCAGGAATCGCGATTGCACTTAGCACGTGCAACAAGCCTTTAAACCCCTAGGTTGCCCTAGTGGACGAGTTGTGTCTCGTGAGGGTTTGCAGTGAATATACCCACAAAATTCATGAAAAAAAATAGATTAAGGAATAAAGAAAAGAAAAATAAGGATAACCGAAAATCAAGAAAGATAAAAATTTTGTACAAAAGAAAAAAATAATCTTTTTTTTATCATGTTTTCATCAATTAATCTCACTAATATACAAACTCAAGAACGCATCTAGATTATCAATTTTCAAATTGAGCGTCATATCAGATACACTTATCATTTTAATCAAAAATTTAAATCCTATATTTTAATACTCACTAACAGATAATCCATTGGCTCCTATACATCTACGTGCACTGTGATAGTCTACTTCGGTTTTGGACTCGAACTCTAACTCATGATTCATCTCCTCTCTCATAACATTTTTTCTTTTTTTTTTAAGAATATTTCACTTTTCATGCGAATATTCACGCTTGCTTAGGCGCAACATACCCGATTACTCAGTTCATACTCTTTTCTTTTTTCTTTTTTTTTTTTTAAAATATTTCACCTTTCATGCGAATATTCACGCTTACTTAGGCGCAAAGTACCCGATTACTTGGATCATACTCTTTTTTCACTCTTGAGGCTATTGCCTTAATACCAGGCGCACCCCATTATTTTATCACTCTCGAGGCTATTGCCTTAATACCAGGCTCACCCCATTATTTTATTCTCACTTTTTTTTTTCTTTTTTTCTATTTTTTTTTCTCATTTTTTTTAGAGAGAGAAGACTTACTCAATCGTTATCATTTTTGTCGTTAACCTAATAAACTATTGTGAAGTGGAAAATAGATGTATACTTGCCTCAAAACTACTGTTGGTGGTATTTATTTTTCAGATTTTAATCTTTTTCATAAAATTCAAAGTGTATCATCCAATCTACTCTCCTTTTCAATTTCAAATCTAAATTTGTTACTTTATTTGTAATTAGGTTGATCTATTGATAAAAATACATAAATTTTTTTAATTTATTTTTTTTTTAAATTTTTTTTCAGTTTTTTTTTTATTTTTTTTTTCAGTTAGTTACCCTAAAAACTACCCAAAGTGTAAAATAAAGAAACCCAAAAATCTAAAAAAAAATAAAAATTAAAAATCCTAGGAAAATATGAAATATATATATATATATATATATATATATATATATATATATCCTAACCCATTCCCCCACACCTAGACTCGTATATGCCCTCATACACAAACCAAGAATGGTAAAATAAAAAAAAATAAAAAAAAAACTATTATACAAATATTATACACTTATTAGAAAATTCAAACGGTTACGACCTCTTGATCGCTTTCCACTCTCATAATGTGTCCTTTTATGTTTTGATATGGATGAACTTAGCCTTTTTGTCAATTTTGCATTTAATCTCTCCATCTTATTTTTGATTTTTCTCAATTTATTTCTACCCTTCTTTCTTTTATTCAATAGTAAAGTTTTGAGGCTAGAAAGCGTACCTTTAACGTTCATATTCGACCCACGAGCATCTTTCATGGCAGTAAATATTTTGGTTTGATCAACATGTGAAATAGCATACTCACTTTGATGTAGCGGAATCATGAGCTCGATTTTGGATCGTCCCTCCAAATCATTAGGTACCATGACCTCTTCCTTCTGATGTTCCTTCCATTCTTCAATTATTGTGTGCTTGTCATGCAAATTTTCTTCAATCCTGTCATCAAAATTTTCAAAAGAAAATGGTATACTAGTGGACTTATCATTCGTCAAGTTATTATGAAGGGATAAAAATTCTTCTTCACAAATTTCTTCACAATTTCCATCAAAAGAATCAAATGATAATGTGTCACTAGCAAGCTCACCATGAGATAAATCATCAAGCAAAATATTTTCTTTATCGTCATTTTCATCATAATTATCTTCACAATGGTCTAAAATAGGTAGATCACAATATTGAATTATAGCCTCATCATGCACAAAACTATTTAATTCATTTTGAATCATATCTACTTCAGAAGATGACTGGAGTGATTGCTCGTTGGAGTTAGATATGTTCAAACTATTAGATGGTTGATCTACAAAAAGTTTAGCTTGAGAAATCGCTTTGAGAAGATCTTCCATACAAGAGTCAATTTGAGAGGATGATTTTTGAGATGATTTTAGCAAAGCTTTCATATCTTCCTCTATTCTACGTCTTCGTTTCTCAGACTCATAATCGTAATTTTGCTTATTTTTCTCAAATGATTGCATCTCGAGATTATGAGTGAAATTTGAAGGTGAATATGATGGATCCGTATATATTTTTGATGACAGATATGAAGTGGTTGTAGCTCAATTCTCATGACATGCATATTTTGCTTCTAATCTTTTTAATCTTTCATCTAACATGTTCAATTGAATATCTTGTTCATGATTAAATGTAGAACATGAAGATGAATAGTCCATAAAGAAAGGATCAGATGGAGGACTCTCTTGGTACGGCTCTTGATTATATGCATAATTAGAATTATTCATCCATTCATAGTTGTAATTTTGTGTATAAGAAGTGCTCGTAGGTTCATTATATGTGTTGTGAATTTGATTATGACCTACTCCTAGCGAACTTCCTATCCATGGACACTGATAATAATTATGATATGGATCACGACAATGATAGCAACCCGTTTGATTTTGAAACATTTTTTTTAAATTTTTTTTTTTTTGAAAAAGGTGGAGAGGGAGAGAGATGGAAAAGAAATAAACATAAAATTTATTTTTTTTTGTATTTTTTTTTACTGAACCAGAGACATGAAATAAAGATATCAGGAAAATTTTGTGGCGTTTAGTACCTTTAGTACCGCTAAATAGCGGTATATGCCGCTAATTAGCGGTGAAAAGAGAGAATTTGGTTCTCTACTTTTTGTCGTGAACTCAAACCGCTTAGCTAGTCCTGTTTCTTTTCCTGTATCTGTACTTTCTGGTCCCTGAACACTCAACACACACTGTTAATCCGTAAAACGTTAGAAAAAGCAAGAAAAACACCGTCGATCCCCGGCAACGGCGCCAAAAACTTGATGTGATAAATTACTGCAAGCGTACAGTATCGGTGTAGCGCTGTACAGATCGTCCCACAGGGATCTAAGGTGTTTTGCGATTCTTACTAATTCTATAGTCTATCGGATTAACAAAGATTCTAGGTTGAAGTTGGATTAATCTAAATAGCCTAGTATATAGAATCCACTAGTTTCCAACCATGTATTTACTTCTACTATCTTCTTCTTTCATAAAAATTTGATCTTTTTAGTTTAATCTTTATTTAAAGTGCCCTAAGTATGAGCTATCAAGTGGTGTGTAAGTATAACTCATAAAAAATACTACTTCTCATAAAAACAAACTAAATCTTTAGATAATTCAATGAAAAAGATAAAATCAACAACCCCAAACCCTAACTAAGTATAGGCTATCAAGAAACCTAATTCAAGTATAACCTATCAAAGTTTTAATCTTCGAGTTCTTGTATTTTAATCCTTTTAGAGAAAAATCATGTCTTTATTTATTTTTATTCAAGAAGAAAGATATTAGAAAGCAATTACATGGTGGATCCTACCTTCATCTACATCCTAGAGCTAAACTAATTAGCTACTCATGATTCTAGAAAGCAATTAAATATAATCTAGAAAGCAAATAAATCTATACTAGAAAGCAATTAAATCTATCTAGAAAGCAAATAAAGATCTCAAAACAATGGCTTACCTGTGGAGCACAGTATTGTGGCCGCCACCCCTTCAGCAAAACCTTAATTTTATTAATGAAATACGAGTACAAACTAAATCCTAATCTACACTAACTACTGCATAAAACCTAGAATACAAGAATACGGCCAATATATAGGCTTCGGAAATCAAACCCTATTTCTAGCAGAACTGGAAAATCACAAAATTACATCGAAGCCACGGGAGAAAATTCAGCGAGTGGGACCCACGAATTACCGCTAAATGGCGGTAAAACCCGCTAAATAGCGGTTTTATTTCGAGTAAATAAATTTAAATTTCTTCCACGTGCGTCTAGTGTCTTGTAAATTATATTTTCTTGACTGTATTTGACTTTGAGTCTCTGAAACATCGTAGCTTTGTAGTTTTGCTCACTTTAGAAACTTTTCGGACTCTGATTTCCTACTCCAACATTGATTTCTTGCCATCTCCTTGTACGAATCGAATCACCTGAAAAAGACACTAAAAATACCCGAGTAGCATTTATTTATATACAAAAATAGATAAAGTATGAGAGGAAAAATACAATATATGATATTCATCAGTAGGCAAGCTCAGCAAACCGTGGAGGCTTCTCATCGTAGAAATTTGGACGAGACAATAAACCAATTGAGACTTCTGGAAGGCCAATAGTTTCATTTCTCTTTACGCTTTTATCTTTCTTGTAATAAGAACTTCGTAAACAGGAAAGAGATAACCTTACGATGTTTCTTTGAAATTCTTTTTGTATCTTCAACTTTTTAATAAAGCTGATTCTTTTGACTCTTTTATTTGCCGGCTTCAAAACAAATTTGCTTGCTCAACAAATAACCTGTCGTCAAAACGATTTATCTCGGTATCGTTTATGCTCAATTTCTCGAGCCGAAATAAAAATTAAAATTTAATATGGAATTTTTAGCAAACCCCCAGCTATTAACGAATTTGATTAGCCTTTACCAACTACCGTTTGAGTTGGGCTAGCCATGTTATTTCCCTCAATATGGTGAGTTGTCGAGGACTACGTTTGGGCTTAAATGCCAAACTTTTCCTCTTCCCTTTACTTTATCGGTATTGGGCGATTCATACTTTTTACCCCAGTATGATGGGTTGGCGAGAAACTCGTTCTCTTCCCATTGCCTAGTTGGCGTTGGGCAATTCATACTTTTACCCCAGCATGATGGGTTGGAGAGAAACTTGTTCTCTTCCCATTGCCTAGTTGGTGTTGGGCAATTCATATTTTTACCCCAGTATAATGGGTTGGCGAGAAACTAGTTCTCTTCCCATTGCCTAGTTGGCGTTGGGCAATTCATACTTTTTACCCCAGCATGATGGGTTGGCGAGAAACTAGTTCTCTTCCCATTGTCTAGTTGGCATTGGGCAATTCATACTTTTACCCCAGCATGATGGGTTGGCGAGAAACTAGTTCTCTTCCCATTACCTAGTTGGCGTTGGACAATTCATACTTTTACCTCAGTATGATGGGTTGTCGAGAAACTTGTTCTCTTCCCATTGCCTGGTTGGCGTTGGGCAATTCATACTTTTACCCCAGTATGATGGGTTGGCGAGAAACTCGTTCTCTTCCCATTGCCTAGTTGGCGTTGGGCAATGTACGCCCGAAAATTGAACCTTTGATTCCATTGCAAAATTGATGAATTACAATAGGAATTTAGATTACAAAAATTCCGAAGAATTACAAGAACGGGAATATTGGTGGATTCCCTTTTTAAGTGTGGGTACGGGTGGCGGTGGAGTCTTGTTGCTGCCTCCGTTGACTATCCAACTTGGAAGGGGATCTGTGAAGAAAACCTGCTTCTTCTGATCTCTCTCAACCCTCTGTGAAAAATCGCTCTGCCGGCTCCAAAGAAAAATCCCTTTCTCTCAAGTCCAATCCTGTATTTTATAGACTGAGAGAACCTCAAATCCGGATTGATTCGCTCCTGAAAAACCGGATCACGGAATATCAGCAAAGGAAATAAAACAAAAATACGGAAAATAACCCGCGGGTTGACACCTGCGGGATCGCTCCCGCGGGTGCCAACCCGCGGGAGATCCCGCGGGTTGCCACCCGCGGGATGTCCCGCGGGTGGCAACCCGCGGGATGTCCCACGAATCCTCCCGCGGGTTGCAACCCGCGGGATTCTCCTGCGGGTAGCAACCCGCGGGAGCTTTCCCGGGTTGCACTTTCGGGTTCTCCCTGGTTTCCATATAATTTTATTTTATTTAATTATTTTTAGTGTCTACATAACCCCCTCCAAAGTTTTTGGAATTCTTTAATTTATTTGTAATGAATTTCAAAATACTTTGGATTTTTTCTTTTTAAGTGGGATTTTTTGTTATTTGGATCTTAGTTTGAGTAGGAATTAGCATTAGAATAGGAAAAGGATTTTAAATAAATATCCAAGTCCTGTTTGGACTCTAATCAAACTCTGATTTTGGTCAGAACTTTGATTCCTTTCCCTATTTGAACTCCTGCTAATTCACTATAAATACCCATAGATCTCCAACTTTTTTTTTCATAATCAGAAAATCTCTCGTTCTTTTATTTTGTACGATTACTTTCTCCTTTCTCATGGCTTCCGCAGGCACTTCGCAACCACATGATTTAAATGCTGAAGATCGATCAGTGGGCGTTATCGCCGATGAGGATCGACACGCAGGCGTCACCGCCGCTGTTGATCTCTCTTCCCTGATATCAGGTAAACAAACGGTCATCCGTTTACTTTAAAATCGCTTTTGCGGTGCACGACTACACAGTGATGACCATAGGATTGATCACAAATCTCACAAATCTACCCTGTTCATTCATTTTTTTTTTTTTTTTTGGACTAAAGTTTTTTTTTTTTTTTTTTTTTTTTTTTTACAGTTCAGTACTCGACGGATCCTTTGTCCAAGAATAATTATTTTGGATTTTCGAGCAGTCCGAATAATCAATCTCACTTTGGATTCGACGGTCACATCCCTTTGGTTGAGGAGCGAAGTAGTGCAGATCGACAACAGAAAATTATTAGCTGCAACCCACTCACAGCTCGTGAATTAATCACGGATTCCGTCTTCGAAGGCGCCAATAGACAGATTTTGAAGAAACCGCAATTTCTTTTTGGGGATGCTGTCAACCAACGAGACGAAGATTTATGGGACAGCGCCAAGTGGTTGAGCAATGTTGGAGGTCGCCATATGTTTATCCCGGATCTGGAGCGCAGCTATTCTTTATCTTATCTGCAGCGGATTTCATATCCCCGCATGATGTCTTGGCCAATTACCCGTAGCAGTCATGGCGTTGCGACCGGGAGATTTAACAGAAACGGTCCATTTGTCGATGGCCCGGCAAAGTATGTTACAGGTCTGTTGCCCAGTAGATTCGGCAAAGACTTACCTGTTGGAGAGCACCCGAAACGAGCAGACACCTTTATGAATCAATTTTCGGATGCCCATGGTCAATTCCCAGCTCATGATTTCCGCACTCCTGGATGGATTCACTCTACTTTGCGATCATGGTGGTCTCGGATGACCCATTTCATTCTAGAAAATTTCAAGACACGTTTAGAGAAGCTTGGCCTCTATCGTGCGGTGCGCAACGTGCAATTTGGAATTCCACATAGCTCTCCTCACTTTTTCTGCATACTGGAGATGTATAATCCGGAGACCAATACCTTCTTCACTCCTGTTGGAGAATTGGGATTTGCCCTTCACGAGATGCATGAGATTTCAGCGTTATCCATAGGCGAAACCCCTTACGAGGAGTATGTTCCGAATACGAAGGAACTGCTCCGCCTCAAGGCCGTTCCTAATGCATACTCAACTTACTGGGAGTTGATGTGTCATTACAACATTTGTGCTGATATCTCCAGGCCACGAAATCAAGGGGCGCGCCAGGCCCGAAATCAAGGGGTGCGCCATAAGGTATGGGCAGAATATCTATTCCAGAATCTGGAAAGATATGAGCGCAGTATCCAAGTACGGGCTGCTTGCGATATGGATACTGTCAATAAGAGGATTGGCACCTGCTTCGCAACTACATACACTGCGGAATCTGATGAAGACGGGTTCAAAGCTCAGACTGTTTTCGAGAGTTACCACTACCAAGCAGCTTCCCCCATATCAGACAATGCTATTTTTGCCGGATATCTCATGTTGTGGTTGAAGCGCTGTGTAGTGCCTACTTCGTGCCGCGAAACTGTTACTGTTGATGTTATTTATCCTGCAGTCCTGTTAGCGTTGGGGTTATTACCAGCTATGGTTTGCAGTTTGCAACGTGGCTTGAGGGACATAATTGCCCAATTTTGCAAAGTTCAACAGGCGGAAGATAAGGGTGGTAACACTATCTTCAAAACGCCTAATCCACGCATCGACCTGCCATTCACTTATCTAATGGCTTGGTTCGTATTGCACTGTCCAGAATTGATGACTTCTCCTTCAGGACTTATTGATCATGCCATTCCTCATGTACAGCGTTTCGAAAATTGCTCATGGAATGGGAGTACATGGCTAAGATTCGGCAAATCCTTGGGCGACATCAAAATTACCATATTTACCGTTGTTTCCCAAAATTTCTCGGAGGAAGTTATAGTAGCCAATTTGAAGATAGTTCTGGAAATGATGGCTATACATCCTTGCCATCGGGTTGCTTCTGGTGGCTTATTAGCATCCGGCCAAGTCATCTGGTTTTTCGACAGGGTCGAATTTGTCTCATGGAGTCCTATACACCCAGTCGCTTCGCACGTCAGTTCGGATATGATCAGCTATATGTTGGCAATCCGAACTCTTATCTCCGTCGTGAGGGAAATCTTCTCGAGGGTGCGCGAGGATGGTACCATTTTGCGGCCGGAGGTACAAAGGCATCTTTTACCCTTCCAAGCCAGTCACCCTCCCTTTTTGCATCAATGGGATTCTGCAATTGGTATCATCTTGCAGATATTATCCCTGGCGACTATCAGGTTAATCATTCCTTCTTAAGGCATATTGAGGCATCGCATAGATCCTCGAAAAAAGGCTTGGCGCATGAATCCCAATCCATAGGCGCCTCTCTTAGTCCTGATAGCAATGATGGCGATGGACAAGATGATCTTCTACCCCAGCTTCTCCTCATGGAGGTAGATCCGCGTCGAAGCGCTCAAATCCCAGAGGAGTCAACGTTCCTCAAAAGAAGAAGAAATTTCAGGCTCGGGTTGACAATTCGGTTGTAGGACGAACCGTTAGTCGTTTCGGTCTGCCGACCACGACTCATCCGGATCGATCGACCATGAGTCGTTCAGATCTACCAACCGCGACATCTGTGGTTCCGTCAATCGTTTCATCTAGGAATGATTTTCCTATTACCACTTCGATGTTTGCGTCAGGAGGACACTTGTCCACTACAACTCTTCCGGTCTTTTCCACTGTTACACCCACACCGACTTCTTCTAGCGAGACTGCCAGGATGTATGGTTTTGCCGCCTTCTCCACTCTTGAGACACCTGCTACCATAAATCCAGTCCCTAAAGCTGCAAATCTTGGCAGGAGTGATCCAACTATCCCAGATAGAGGAGCTGTGGAGCCGACGGGTACTGCATTGGACAATAGTGCACTAGGCGTCTTCTTGTCATCTCCCGGTGAAGTCGCTTTGCCTAGCTCAGCACCAAGATTTGTCTCTTCTGGTGAGCGTTTTTCTTTAAGGTTTGGACTTCATTCCATCTTTCTTTTTTTTTTATTTAACACATATTTGCTTGTATCTCAGGTGGTGAAGGTTCAACGACCCACGCCTCCCCGACTGCCAGATCAGACTCTTTGGATCTTGTGGACTACTCTGGTATAAGTGGGGACATTTGTGACCTTGACGGTCTAGGCTCTGATGGAGAGTTCGATAGTGACTACTTCTATCAACCCAGCATGGACAAAGCCTCTCACTTCCCTTTGGAGGTCTCAGAGGCGGATAGACCTGAGAGATCTGGTTCTATTTCCATAGCCGCCACCAATGCAACCTTTCCACCAGGTATTTGCATACTCTTTTTTTTTTATTTTGCACAAATCTTTTTGATTATGATACACGACCGCTCTATTTTTACCAGACGCAGGTGATGCTAGCGCACCTTCCATGTCTTCTGCAGAGGCTCTAGTAATATCTGTGAACACAGAAAGCCTTCTTTTGCCGACATGCATGATTTCATCACATTCTGATGCCATGGAACCAACGTGCGGCGCATTAGCCATGCCGCTAACATTGGCGACCTCGACAGCAGAGGTGATGACCACTCCAGCGCGAGTTGCGACCAATTTATTAGATGCGGCGGCAACTCCATTGTTAGAATCTCACATATCATCAGTACTCCCTACGGTCGCTCCATCATCCATACATCCTCTACCTGTAACCTCAACAGATTTGAAGCAGAATTCGGCCTCCAGCTTTAGTGAAAGAATCATCAGTCGCAATGTCGAATTCTTTCTTGAACTTTTTTATGGATGCATTGAGGAGATTCTCAACGGAGAGGATTCTCTGGAGAAGGTTCATCCTCTCATGGTGAGTCACCTAGACCATATCATGAGGATTGGAGGACCGCAGCGAGCAGCTCCTTATAGGGCTCGATGGGACGAGTTGGAGGTCCAATTGTCATTACTCAACAGTTTGCGCCAGGCCGATCTTGCCGAGATAGCAAACCAAGAAGTGGCTCGCTTACGAGCCCAAAACTTGGCTCTTCACGCCGAATTTCAGCAGAATATAGAACGCCAGGCCCAACTCGTAGCGGGACTCCGAGGGACCTGACCCAGATGGAGACTGATATTGAACACCGCCGTAACTCCGTAGACCGCGAGCGGGAGATCATAGCCAAGGCTCAAGCCTCAATCACTAATCTTGAACTTGAAATTCAAAATATTTCTGGCAGAGCATCTGAGATCTCACGGCAAAAGGAACAAACTGAACATGACATCGCTGTTGGCATCAGGGAGTTAGAAGAACTCCAAACTCAGGCTGCACAACAACCTCTCATGGATGAAATGGACTTGCAGAGGAGAGCTTTAGAGGCAGCGAGAGAGAGTCTCCACCGACGGCTGCAGGAAGTGGAAGATGCTTTGAAGGCTTTATCTCAAAAGTAATTGTTACTATTATTATTATTATATATATATATATATATTTATTTATTTATTTTATTTGTAATAATACAGAAAGAAAGACTTCGCTATGTGCTGCTGTATCATCATTATTATTATCTTTATCTTTTCTTTTATCCTTTCTTTTATCTCTTCTTTTTATACACTTTCATGTATAATAACTCAGACTATTTAGAGGTTCAGGACTTGATAGTGAGAGTTTTCAGATAAATTTAATCCTAAATGTTCAGCGACATATAGTGCGACCAATTAGGATTTACGAACATAGGCAGATGTATAATATTAACGTGCCTAAAGACAAAATGTAAAGCAGAGGTTGGATGTTAACGTGCTTATAGGATGACAAGCAGAGGTATAATGTTGACGTGCTTATAGAATAACAAACAGAGGTATAGTATTAACGTGCTTGTAGTATCCTAACGTTCAGTGACATCTAGTATGACGGGTTAGAAAAAGACAGAGGTATTATTTAACATATCTTGGGGCTCAACCTATTCAGAGGATCTAGTCGTGATAGGAATGAAGGAGCTGACCAAACAGAGGTAATTATTAACGTGTTCGGTCTCAAAATTCTGACTATCAGAGGTAACTGTTAACTTGATAGGAAAGATGATTGTCGTCAGAGAAAACTTTTAACCTAACGACCTAAAAAGATTATGTTCATCAGACGTTGTAACTTTAGACTTGATGAAGTATGATTTTTTTTTTTTGTGTCCTCCTTTTTTTTTGACAAAGGTAAAATCTTATCTTAATAAAGAATTGATCTAATGTAAGGTTTTTAGCAAACCCCCAGCTATTAACGGATTTGATTAGCCTTTACCAACTACCGTTTGAATTGGGCTAGCCATGCTATTCGCCTCAGCATGGTGAGTTGTCAAGGATTTCGTTTGGGCTTAAATGCCAAACTTTTCCTTTTCCTTTTGCCTTAGCGGCGTTGGGTGTTTCATGCTTTTTACCCCCAGCATAGTGGGGTTGGCGAGAAATCTATTCTCTTCCCGTAGCCTTGTCGGCGTTGGGCGGTTCATACTTATTACCCCCAGTATGATGGGGTTGGCGAGAAATTTATTCTCTTCCCGTAGCCTTGTCGGCGTTGGGCAGTTCATACTTATTACCCCCAGTATGATGGGGTTGGCAAGAAATTTATTCTCTTCCCGTAGCCTTATCGGCGTTGGGTAATTCATACTTTTTATCCCCAGTATGATGGGGTTGGCGAGAAATTTATTCTCTTCCCGTAGTTTTAGCGGCGTTGGGCAATTCATACTTTTTACCCCCAGTATGATAGGGTTGGCGAGAAATTTATTCTCTCCCCGTAGCCTTGTCGGCGTTGGGTGGTTCATACTTATTACCCCCAGTATGATGGGGTTGGCGAGAAATTTATTTTCTTCCCGTAGCCTTGTCAGCGTTGGATAATTCATACTTTTTACCCCCAGTATGATGGGGTTGGCGAGAAATTTATTCTCTTCCCGTAGCTTTAGCGGCGTTGGGCAATTCATACTTTTTATCCCCAGTATGATGGGGTTGGCGAGAAATTTATTCTCTTCCCGTAGCTTTAGCGGCGTTGGGCAATTCATACTTTTTACCCCCAGTATGATGGGGTTGGCGAGAAATTTATTCTCTCCCCGTAGCCTTGTCGGCGTTGGGTGGTTCATACTTATTACCCCCAGTATGATGGGGTTGGCGAGAAATTTATTCTCTTCCCGTAGCTTTAGCGGCGTTGGGCAATTCATACTTTTTACCCCCAGTATGATGGGGTTGGCGAGAAATTTATTCTCTTCCCGTAACCTTAGCGGCGTTGGGCAATTTTTTTTTTTTTTTTTTTGGGGGTTTAAATTAACCGTCCTGAGCTCGTCTTGGAAATTGTTGTGAGCCCAAGTAGTACCTTTAGACCACGCACATTAAATGTGTCGGAGTTAGCTCTAACTCCTTTTTTGTTCAGCTTTGAGCTGAACTGCTCCAGCATCAATCAACGCTTGAATTTTATCTTTTAAGATAAAACAATTTTTTGTGGGGTGACCTACAATCCGATGGTACAGGCAGTAGTTCGGATCGTTAGTTTTCCCTACTTCTTCAGGTCTCTTGCTCTCCGGCAATTTAAGCATCTTGCGTTTGGTGAGCAGATTGAACATAGTAGCAGTATGTTCATCCTTGAACGAATACTGCTTTTGAAGTCTGGGCGACTTTGCTGTGTTGCTTGTAGTTGGCCATGGTTTCTGCTTCAGTGTACTTTCTACCGCCATTGCCGTTATGTCTTTCCCTTTTGAACAGGAAAAATGAAATGGAGATTCGTTTGCACCGTCTCCGGTTGCAGACTGTTGCATTTCGAGACGTCGAAGTATTTCTTCGGCCTGTTCGCCCTGCTTAAGCAGATCCTTCCATGACTTGGATTCGACCGAACCCATCTTGTCTAAGATATCGGTCAACAGGTTATGTCTGCAGGTTTCCACAAGCGTATCCTGCGTCATGCCATGTGGGCATCGAACGGAAAGTTCTCGGAACCGCTCGACATAAGTTTTGACCGTTTCGCCTTCTTCTTGTTTCGCTGCTAGCAAAGATAATATGGAGACTTCTGTATCATCTTCAAAGAATCGGGCTAGGAACTCACGTTCTACATCAGCCCAAGATTTAATTGTTCCCTGGGGAAGTTGCATAAACCAGGTAAATGCGGGCCCCCGTAAAGTGCTCGCAAATATCCTAGTCATAGTTGGATCATTCCCCATGAGATGTCCTGTCTGTGAGAGAAAATAGAAGATGTGTTGCTGCGGCGAACTTTTACCGTCGAATGATTGAAGATTCAACGGTTTATATTTTACAGGATAGGGTACGGTCTCCCATTCTACGGGATATGGACGGACTACCCCCACCTCTTGTAGCTTTTTGCGATGAAGAAGAGCTTGTAATTGGTTCTCCATCTTCTCTATTTTCTCTGCGTGAGGATTGAGGATAACTTTCACTTCCTCTTCCTCTCTTGAATGAGGAGGCACTTCTTTATCTTCGTCTTCGCTGTCTTCATTTATTTGGACAGACCGTTTTTCTTTCTGCCGACTAGAAATGGACGGCGATGATTGGTTCTTTCTAGTTTGAGCCAGCAACTCAATCAAAAGTTGTTTCATTTCTTCTATGGTCTCCTCGTGCTGTTCGAGACGTTTTTCTTGTCTCTCAAGCCTTTCAGAGACTTCTTCTAGAAGCGCGCCCTCTGGTTCGATAGAAACTCCTTTTGATCCTGGAGTGATTTCCTTATCCGAAGGGTTGTTTCCGACCACCTTTTTACCTTTATTAACCATATTTGATGAGGCAGCAGGTAGATCGGTTCCAGAGTATGCCTTTTTCACCGTCCGTATTCTCTTAGGTTCGGTGATCCGCTCAAAAACGGATTGTCTCGGATGGCACTCGCAGTTTGATAGAACAATTGAGATTAACTGTTCGCATTGGCATTGAGGAGTATTCTGTGCAGAGTTCTTCTTCCAATTGAGGTATTCTCTCAAGTCTTGAGATATCTTCTCCTCTCTATTTGCAACCTGACGCCGCTTGCGTCGCAAACTTGGTTCATAATACTGGAGAGTCTGCAATATCTCAGGGCTGAGCTCTTTTCCAGCATCAGATTGTTCCCCAACTCTCCTGCGGATTCTTCTGGAGTGCACGTTGTCCTGAGTAGTTGTATGGGCCCCAGATGCCTCTGATAGAGAAATTAAAATTTTTGGTGCATGTTGCGTGCTCGCCATAGACGTGCTCGAGGAGACATGAGAGTTGTGTTCATTGAACGTAACCCGTCGGTGGCATCTGCGGGATGCAACCCGCGATTGAAATTGCAGATTTGTACCCAGATTTGTACCCGTGGTTGCAACCCGGAGGTTGGCACCCGCGGTTGGAAGCGGCGGGTTGGCACCCGCGGTTGGCAACCGCGGGATGCCAACCGCGGGTTGCCACCCGCGGTTGGGAACCGCGGGTTCCCACCCGCGGTTGGCAAGAGCGGGATGCCACCCGCGGTTGGGAACAGCGGGTTCCCACCCGCGGTTGCAACCCGCGGGTTGCCACCCGCAGTTGCAACCCGCGGGTTTGCGCCCATGGAATTACTTCCGGATTTTTTTACTGTCTTGGAGTTTCCTGCAATTTTTTCTGTATGATTTAGGCGTGCTCGTTGAGTTTTACGCCTTAAATTTCTCTTTTGGGAGCGGGTCAGGGACTGGTTTGACTTTGGAACGGGCGATAATGCCTCGTAAGTTTCAACGGGCGATGACGCCTCGTAAATTTTCATAGGCGATGACGCCTCAAGTTTTCTGACAGAGTTAGTTTTAGCGGGCGATGACGTCTCATAAGTTCTAATAGGCGATGACGCCTTCTTCTTTTCGGTGGGCGATGACGCCTCACCTTTGCTCATCATAGCCCGGCGATGACGCCTGGGCTCCGAGTCAGAGGAAGAGATAAACTCTTCGTATTTTTGCTGATCAACCTCTACGATCAGCGTTTCGACAACAGACCCGATGGGTATCAAGTCGGACTGCACCACGACGTTCTCTGTAGTGAACAGAGAAGCTCCCACTGTGGTCGCCAGTTCTTGTACGCCCGAAAATTGAACCTTTGATTCCATTGCAAAATTGATGAATTACAATAGGAATTTAGATTACAAAAATTCCGAAGAATTACAAGAACGGGAATATTGGTGGATTCCCTTTTTAAGTGTGGGTACGGGTGGCGGTGGAGTCTTGTTGCTGCCTCCGTTGACTATCCAACTTGGAAGGGGATCTGTGAAGAAAACCTGCTCTTTCTGATCTCTCTCAACCCTCTGTGAAAAATCGCTCTGCCGGCTCCAAAGAAAAATCCCTTTCTCTCAAGTCCAATCCTGTATTTTATAGACTGAGAGAACCTCAAATCCGGATTGATTCGCTCCTGAAAAACCGGATCACGGAATATCAGCAAAGGAAACAAAACAAAAATACGGAAAATAACCCGCGGGTTGACACCTGCGGGATCGCTCCCGCGGGTGCCAACCCGCGGGAGCTCCCGCGGGTTGCAACCCGTGGGATCTCTCCCGCGGGTTGCAACCCGCGGGATGTCCCTCGGGTTGCATCCCGCGGGATCCTCCCGCGGGTTGCAACCCGCGGGATGTCCCGCGGGTTGCAACCCGCGGGATTCTCCTGCGGGTAGCAACCCGCGGGAGCTTTCCCGGGTTGCACTTTCGGGTTCTCCCTGGTTTCTATATAATTTTATTTTATTTAATTATTTTTAGTGTCTACAGGCAATTCATACTTTTTACCCCAGCATAATGGGTTGGCGAGAAACTTGTTCTCTTCACATTGCCTAGTTGGCGTTGGGCAATTCATACTTTTAACCCAGCATGATGGGTTGGCGAGAAACTAGTTCTCTTCCCATTGCCTAGTTGGCGTTGGGCAATCCATACTTTTACCCCAGTATGATGGGTTGTCGAGAAACTTGTTCTCTTCCCATTGCCTGGTTGGCGTTGGGCAATCCATACTTTTACCCCAGTATGATGGGTTGGCGAGAAACTCGTTCTCTTCCTATTGCCTAGTTGGCGTCGGGCAATTCATACTTTTTAGGTCAGAGGTGCTTAATTACACATGCCTAAAAGAAGATTGGGGGCTGTTCAAACTTGAGAACTAAGCACACCAGGTTTTGGGTCAGAGACGCAAATTGTGCATGCCCAAGAAAAGACTGATGGTGGTTCAAACTTGAGAACCAAACTGGAGGCGGTTCAAGGCTCTCTCGCGTAACTTGAACTGGGCACTCCAAACACACCAGGTTTTAGGTCAGAGGCGCTAATCAACTGCGCATGCCTAAGAAAAGATTGGAGGTGGTTCAAACTTGAGAACCAAGCACACCAGGGTTTAGGTCAGAGACGCCAAACTGCGCATGCCTAAGAAAAGACTGGAGGTGGTTCAAACTTGAGAACCAAGCACACCAGGTTTTAGGTCAGAGGCGCTCAATGCGCATGCCTAAGAAAAAGAGAAGACGTGTATCTCCAGGGGTACTAAGAATAGTATTTCTTTAGAAATTTGCCATTGATTGGCATCATCATCCTGTCGCCGTCTTGATTCATTAAGCGATAGGCTCCACTGGAGTATACTGTCTCCACAATAAACGGTCCTTCCCACTTGGGTTCAAATTTACCCTTAGTCTTGTGGGTTAGCACCATTGGCCTCTTAACAACCAGAACCAAGTCTCCTTGTTTAAAGGTCCTTGGTTTAACATTCTTATTGAACGTTTGAAATATTCGGGCTTGATACAACTCAATTTGTTGTTGAGCCCTGAGACGTTTTTCATCTAACGCCTCTAGTTCTTGCAATCTTTGCTGATGGCGTTCTTTTGTCGTTATCTTTGTGGCTAAAGCCACTCTTAATGATGGTATCTGGATTTCAAGAGGCAGAACAGCCTCACTTCCATAAACCAAAGAGAACGGGGTAGTTTTAGTCGGGGTGCGAACGGTGGTGCGATAAGCCCACAGGCATTCTCCTAGCTTTTCATCCCAATCTCGTTTATTGGAAGAGACGAACTTCCGAAGGAGTTTGATGATCGTCTTGTTAAAGGCTTCAGCTAACCCATTAGCCGCAGGGTTATATGGTGTAGAAGCGATATCTTTGATTCTGAACTTGTTGCAGAATCTGGAGAATCTCTGACTGATGAATTGCGGACCATTATCATGAATGATCCGTTGAGGGACGCCAAATCGGTAAATGACATGATGCTTGATAAACTTGATCACATCTGCCGTTTTCACCTCTTTCATGGGCACGGCTTTGGCCCATTTTGAAAAATAATCGGTTATTGCAAGAATAAACCGATGTCCTCTGGATGACGGGGGAGTTATTGGCCCCACAATGTCCATTCCCCAGGCTTCAAATGGCCAGCTTGCGACGGTATTGTGCAAGTATTCTTGGGGTTGATGAATAAAATTGGCATGTATTTGGCATGCATGACATCGTTTAGCGTATGCCATTGCTTCCGTAATCATGCTCGGCCAGTAGTACCCTAGCCTTCTTATACGGTCTCCAAGTTTAGGACCGGGCTGATGAGCTCCACATACTCCATTGTGTGTTTCTCTCAGCACTTGTTCTGCTTTTGCTTTCGATATGCAGCGTAGCAATAGACCACCTCTTGACTTTCTATACAAAGTCTGAAGTTTATGGTCATAATAAAATCTTTGGGCCTTCCTCTTTATTGAGGTGGCTTCCTTAGGATCTTCTGGTAATATCCCATGCAAGGCATAATCCACAAACGGAAATCGCCAATCACGGGATTCTAACTTTAAGCCAATCTGGCATACCTCTTTGGCTTGAGATACCACATCTGGGTGGAGGAGTTCTTTACTACCAATGGTGATGCTTTTAGCTTCACCTGGCGGGATTGCTAGCGTTGCGGCTAATGCGGCAAGAGCATCTGCATAAATGTTCTCGTTTCGAGATACGTGATATATGTAGAATTGTTCAAAATATCCTGCTAGCTCAATAGCTAGCTGATGATAGGGGATGAGGGCTTCATGTCTGACTTCATACTCACCTGTTATCTGATTGACAATGAGCTTAGAATCTCCATATGCCTCTAGGTGGTTCACCCCCAGTTGCAGAGCTATTTTTAAGCCGATAATAAGCGCATTGTACTCCGCTACATTATTAGTGCACGGTTCTATTAATGAGTAACCGTTAGGCAATATATGTTTATGTGGGAATATTAGTACAACCCCCACTCCAGCAGCAAATCGTCTTGCGGCACCATCAAAGAACATTTGCCAAGGTTGCTCTTTGGTAACTGTGTTGACTTCCGATATCTGCTTTAATTGGGACTAAATTAGATGGTCTGCAAGGAAATCAGCGATTGTCTGTCCCTTCATGGCCTTTTGAGGGACAAAATGTATGTCATAGGGCGATAGTAAGAGCGCCCATTTTGCCAATCGGCCATTTAAGGATCCCGGTTTGGTCATTAGAATCTTCAAGGGGTTAACCCGTGATATAACATGAATTGTTTGCCCTGAAAGGTAGTGTCGCATTTTCTGAACAGCAAACACTAGGGCTAAACATTCCTTTTCAATTGGGGTATATCGATGTTCCGCCCCGATCATTGTTCTACTTAAATAGTAGAGGGCATGTTCATGGCCGTGCTCATTATATTGAGCAAGTAATGCTCCTAAAGCATTATCCATGGCCCTTACATATATAAGGAATGGCTGCCCAGGGGCTGGTGCCATTAGTACAGGAGGCTTAGTAAGGTACTCCTTGAGGTCATCAAATGCCTGCTGACATACCTCATCCCATATGAAAGACACTCCCTTCTTCATAAGTTTGGAGAATGGTTGGCATCGTCCAGATAAGTTAGATATGAAGCACCGAATATAAGTGAGCTTTCCTTGTAATCCCCTTAGTTCTTTAAGATTGCGGGGAGACGGCATTTCGCTAATCGCTTTTACCTTTTCCGGGTCGAGGAAAATTCCTTTTGAAGTTATTACGAACCCTAGAAACTTCCCGCTGGATACCCCCATGAACGACTTGGTAGGATTCATCTTCAAGTGATGTTTCCGCATAAGATTGAAGACCACTCTTAAATCGTGAAGATGATCTTCTTTGTCTTTGCTTTTAACTGCTAAGTCATCCACATAGCACTCCATTGTTCTGCGTAGGTGTTCTTTGAATATGGCGCACATTGCGCGTTGGTAAGTGGCACCTGCATTCTTTAATCCGAATGGTATTACCGTATAACAGTATACCCCCTGTGGCGTTCTGAAAGCTGTATGCTTTTCATCATCCGGGTGCATCTTGATTTGGTTATAACCTGAGAAGCCATCCATAAAGGATATCCTCTCATAACCGCAAGTATTATCGATCATCACGTCGGTGATGGGGAGTGGAAATTCATCCTTGGGATATGCAGCGTTCAGATCTCGAAAGTCAATGCATATCCGGATTTTGCCATTCTTTTTGCGAACTGGCACTATGTTTGCCACCCAGTCTGGGTGTTGTTCTTCACGGATGAACCCGGATTGTATAAGCTTGTTGACCTCAGCAACTATTACCTCCATCAATTCCGGTCGAAAACGCCTCTATTGCTGTTTAACAGGTTTGACATCTTCTTTTATATTTAACCGGTGTGTGGCAATTTGAGGGTCAAGCCCAGGCATATCTTCATAACTCCATGCGAACACATCTATATACTCTTTGATAAGGGATATAAGTTCCTCTTTTTCTAAAGGAGTTAGTGTGTCGCTTATGAAAATGGGTTTCGAATTTTCTTCCGTTCCCATGTTAACCTGTATTAATTTATCTTTTGTAGGCGGGTCACGCTGTTCAAAGCGGACATCCCAGAGAGTATCCATATGCCTAGCCCAAGCATCGTCTTGAACGTCAATTGGTTCCTCGTCGCTTTCTGACACGGCTGAAACCATATTGATTGTCAACGATTGAAACCAAGCACCGGTGCTTATATCTGAATCATGATCTGGTGAAGATGTTTCTTCTTTATCCGAAGAACTCTCTTCATCCTTGGATGGCGATGAGGGTAGAGTTGATACATAGTCCAACCCCCTGCGGGTCTTCTGATAATAATCAGGACTCTTTCCTCTCGGTCTAAACGAGGGTATGAGATTCCGCCGCCCTTTTCCAAAGTTTAATCCCGGCTTCTGGGTAAAATTATATCCCATTTTCTCCATCATCTGTCGGGACCTTTGCTCATATAAGTGAAATTGAAGTGATGTTTGTTCATCACTTTCACTACTTTGTCTCTGTCAAGGCGACGTGGCCACTTTGCCGAACATGATCGGCCTTTGGGACTTCTGTCGGGGAGGCACTTCAAAGAAGTGCCCTTGATCCTCGGTTATTTTTAATTGAGAGAAGAGGGAAGACCTGAGGGGCAAATGGTATGCCGCCAGAACTTCAAGTTCGGTCAGGCCATCCGCTTCGGTGGAGGTACAAGAGGGCTCAGACTCAGTAGCTACAGCATGCTCGTAGACTAACTTTACATTTTCATTAATAACCCATTCACTTTCTATTACATCCACTATATTATCAAGACCTAAGCTAAGATCTAGGTGAGGGTTGATTTCGTAATCACCCCCATCATCTTCTCCAAGGAGCTCGTACTCAGTGTCGGCTTCATTGCCACTGTCGTCGGGCTTTGGAGACTTGCTAAGACTGTCATTGGAGGCTTCATGTGCTGGCTTATAGAGTGCAGCATCTGTGAAGTAATTTTCCAACCCTTTGAATGGCTGCTTGTCAGCAATTAGTGTCCGGACCTCTCCTTCCTCATCGCAATATTTCATGCACTGGTGAAGAGTCGACGGAACTATCATATGAGAATGGATCCAAGGTCGCCCCAATAAAATATTGTAGGAGGTATCAGCATCAATTACGTAGCATGTAACCTCCGTTTTCAAGTCTCCAATTTGACACCGCAATCGGATCTTACCAAGAGGATGGCTATTATTAGCGTTGAATCCATATATGGTAGTGTGTGTAGGTGTCAAGCGATGAAGGAAAATCCCCAACAGCTGCATCAATCTACTGGGTACGACGCTGAGTGCAGAACCTGGATCAATCTGAATTCGATCCACTTTTGTGGACCCGACATATCCAGTGAAATATAAAGGCCTATTATGCTTTATATTCCTCACCTGCATGTCTTCTGGAGAGAAAAAGATTTGTGGGACTTACCTTCTCACTTGATGACAGTGGGGGCAAGAGCCCCGCTCTTCGATGGCCGGCTCGACAATCTGAGCTAGGAACGACTCAGAGTCTGCCAATGCCTCTCTTAGAGCTTCACGTGTTGATTTTGATAATCTCAACAATTCGTAAAGCGTTACTCGTGCTAGGATGTTAGCCAACTGCGCAATTATGTCAAATTCGAAGGGAGTTTCTTTGGCTCCTTCATCTCTGGTAGGATTCTTCTGGAAACGAAATCTTTTCTGCTTTGCAGGCTTTGCGAGTTCTGCATAGATATCTTTTGGATCCACTCTAGTGTAGTCCTTAAGATATGTCTTTCCAGATCGAGTACCGGAAGGGCCTGCCCCATCTTGATGAGTGGCCATAGTTTCGGGTTCTTCTTCAGAATCTGTGAAGGTTCCCGAAACTATATATTCTTCCTTTATATATGCAGAAATGGCATTAACAGTCCGCTTCTTCCCTTGACTTCTTGAAGTAGTCTATTGTTCATCTTTCAACAAGTAGGGTGAACCCACATAACTTCCCCTTTTGGGTTGTTACGGGGACAAGTCCCTCTTGGGCTTTGTTGTGCGGATCAAGATTCTTCGTGACCATCTTACCCTTAGGGATTGGGGTCACTCCTGCAGGAAACTCGTGGGTTCCAACCATTATGGTTGCCATATTGGCAGTGACTTTCTTCTGTTCTTCCTTAAGCGTCAGAACTCCAGCCTCTATTAGTGCTTGGATTCTGTTCTTAAGGGGAAAACAATCCCTGGTAGGGTGCCCAACATTCCGGTGATAAAGACAGTAATTGGGATCTTTAGTCTTACCCGCATCTTCTGGCTTCTTATTCTCCGGAAATTTTAGCATTCCCTTCTTCTGGAGCAGGTGAAAGAGGATATGCGTCTGTTCTGCCTTGAAAGTGTAATTCCTTTCTTATTGCGGTCTGATTTGCCTTGATCCTCGCTGTCCTTGAGGCTTTGGCTCTGGCGGAGGACCGGTTTTCTGAGGAGCAGCTTCTGACGACATGATTGCTTTCCCTTTATTCTTATTGCTGTTGTTTTGGGTATATGGATTACTACCCCCAGCGTTTCTTGATCCGCGGGATTCGTCGACTCGGCGAATCAAGTCTTCAGCTTGCTCTCCTTGTTTGAGCAGGTCCCTCCACGTTTTAGACTCTACGGCCCCCATTTTGAGGAGCACATTGGTCTTAAGGTTGTGTCGACATGTCTCGACTAGAGTTTCCTGGATCATTCCGTGTTTACAATGTACGGACTTCTCCCGGAACCTTTCTATGAAATCTTTAACCGTTTCTTGTTCTCCTTGCCTAGTTGCAAGAAGGGAATGAACCGTAATCTCGGTGTCATCCTCGAAGAAACGTGAGAGAAATAATTTCTCAACATCTAACCAGGTATTAATAGTACCTGGGTGCAACTGCATGAACCAGGTGAAGGCAGGCCCTCGCAAAGTACTTACAAATACTTTGGTCATGATGAGATCATTACCCATTAAGTGTCCTGCTTGGGATAAAAAGTAATATATATGCTGGCTGGGCGATCCTTTTCCGTCGTATGGCTCTAATTTGAGCGGCTTATAATTCGGTGGGTAAAGTATCATGTCCCATTCAGGAGGATACGGTCTTGAGACCCCTGCTTCTTTTAACTCCTTCTTACGCATTAAAGTTTCGAGTTGATTCTGGAGCTTTTCTATCTTCTCCCCATGCGGATCATGGAAAGAAAATCTATCCTCTTCCTCATGCATCGAGTGGGCTTTCTCTTCCTGTTCTTCTTCATTCAGAGTTTCTTTACCTTTTTTGGTATTATCTTCCACGAATCTCGATAGCATGCTCTTAAGACCTTCAATCATCTTTTGCTGCTCTCGAATCATCTTTTCTTGAGCTTCAAATCTCTGATTGATATCGTCAGTCTTATCCGCTATATGCGATGCTGACTTCTGCAGTCGAGACGATGTAGAGGATGGAGGCGAGGCTATAGCGGAATTATCGCTGTCCTCGCCGTAAGAACCCCCTGCGAGCTTCTTATAATTTCGGGGCGGAACGACTCCTGATCTTAGTCGAGTAATACGATGAGGTTCATCATCGCTCGATTCTGAATCATCATCCGTCTCTGCAATTTTCTTCCCTTTTCCTACCATGTTGGAAGTTACAGCTCTCCCTTATTTCAGGGGAGTGGTTCTTGTCTTCTTAGCAGGATTCTGGTTTGACTCATTTAATCGGTCGAACACAGATATCCTGTTCTTGCTGCAGCCACAGTTATCCATCACGGCTGATACTGCTGTCATAAGTTGCTGGCAATGGCAACTATGTTCAACTTGAAGTTGGTCTATGCCTCTCTTTTTAGAGAGATGCTCCATGAGGTCAGTGCTTCTAGCCATGGAATCAAGAGGTCCATTCAACTCTTGAGAGTGTTTAGGAATCCACTGAAGCTTCTTTGATTGATCAACCCTGACTCTGGGGTCGGACCGATCCTCGCGTGGCTTAGGAATAGCCTCGCGTTTCACATTGCGGGCCTGAAGAATAGCTCCGCGCTTATCCACACTAGCCTTGCGTTTCTCGATGGCTTGGTGTGTCCTTGGAAGTTTAGCTTCTGGAATAATAGCCTCGCGTGAAGGGAAGTTCTTGCACGCTGGCTTATCTTTGCGATTAACGCAGATCATAGCTTCGCGCTTAGCGTGGTTTTTACGACTGACAACTATCTGCCAATCATCCTCACGTTCCTTGTGGGTGTCAGAAGTCTTGCGTTTATTGCAAGTATCACTGGCTTCGCGTCTCTCGCTAGGCACAGTAATAGCCTCGCGTGGAGAATCACACGCTAGCTTTGAATAATTTTTATACTCGCGTAACTCGCGAGTGTTGGGTATTATGCGACTAGCGCAACCCTTACTGGCTTCGCGTCTCTCGCTAGGCACAGTAATAGCCTCGCGTGGAGAATCACACGCTGGCTTTGAATAATTTTTATACTCGCGTAACTCGCGAGTGTCAGGAATCTTGCGTAACTCGCCAGTATTACCAGCCTCGCGTGGAAAATCACACGCTGGCTTTTCCTTGCTTTTAAGGCAAGTTGTATCTTCGCGTTTAACGCGGTAGAGATTGGTCTCGCGGGTAGCGCGAGCCAATTTGCGAGGGACCATAGCCTCACGTCCTCTAGAGTTAGCTCCGCGTCCAAGGCGGGCTCTGAGGGCTCTACGCCTCGCTCTCCGGTTCCTGTTCCGGAGTTGGGTCCTGGTCAGTCCAGTCCCTAGATCTTCTTCGGCAATCGGAAGCTCATTCTCGGCTATGATTTCTTGTGTGAACTCCGGCTCTATAGCCGCAGTCTCCAAGGATCCCCGTCTCTCGGTGGATACCTTTCTACCCGTCACTCGGGCATTGGAGTATATGCGACGATAGTGCCGTGTCTCATCTAAGTCACCTGATCCGGAGGAGAGGAACTCCTCGTACTTCTGCTGGTCGATTTCAATGACTATCGTGTCTACTTCGGATCCGATCAAGTCAACGTCCGATTGCGCCACAATCTCTTCATCAGTGAAAGAGACGGCTCC
The DNA here is from genome assembly GCA_036321105.1 of Dracaena cambodiana. NCBI lineage: Eukaryota > Viridiplantae > Streptophyta > Magnoliopsida > Asparagales > Asparagaceae > Dracaena > Dracaena cambodiana. The sequence continues at coordinate 64,923,096 of JAYEPQ010000004.1, read as the reverse complement.
CACTGTGGTCGCCAGTTTGTTCGTCGCAAAAGTTTCTTCGCTTCCTTCCATTGAACACATCTTGGATTACAATAGAAGTGAACAAGATATAAAGAGAACAAACGAGAGGATTTTATAATTCAATCCCTCTCTTTTACAATAATTGTGTGGGATCTGTGGCGATGGGATCTATAGTAGTTCCTTTGGACGATCGGTACGTTAAAATCTTCTCTTTTAAAGATATCGACCGAATATAGACGATCTTCTCTGGTTTTGATTTGTTCAAGGCTCTCTCGCGTAACTCAAACTTCTCAAGAACTCCAGAAAGAAGATAGTGACTTTCTCTGATCTTTACGAACTCAAGGCTCTGTGCGTAACTTGAATTCTCCAAGATTTCAGAAGATGTTCAGCAAAAGCTTCAAGGCTCTCTCGCGTACTTGAATTGCCAAAGGATCGATAGGAGACTTCTGATGCCAAAAAGAAGAAGACCGCCCCTAGGGTTTCACCAGGAAGGTATTTATAGCCCCAGGTTAATGCAAGAGTTTCTATCTAAATAGAACTCGTCATTCATCAAGGATTCCAATCAAATATCTTAGTTTTGATGGAATTCTGATTAGACTTGATTCAGGTATTTGGATAGGCCCAAAATCATAATCTTAATCAATTTGAGATTCTGGTTATCTGCTTACGCGGAGCTTTAATCGCATCAAAATGCGGCGCTAAATAACCAAAACGCGGAGCTAACGCGGAGCTATTGATCATCTCCGCGTTTTACTCAAATGCGAGGCTAATACAAGCCAGACTGCGGATCAACGCAGAGCTATTAAATATCTCCGCGTTTTATTCAAACGCAGGGTTAATATAACCAAACGCGGGGCTAATGTAACCAAACGCGGGGCTATTGAATTAGCTCCGCATTCTGTTGTGGAAAATTCTTTTAACTTAGAAATTTTCACTGTCAACAAGACATAGCTTGCTGCCAAAGAGGATCAGAACTACTCTCACGATAAGAGTGAGGCTCATGAAGAGTAGTAAGAGTAGAGAAACAATGATAATCATAAAGATAGAAAGGAGAATCTCTTACCCTATCAGAACGACGATGTTACCCTATCAGAACGACGATGTGCAATAACTTGGGAGGACTCAGCGGTAGAAGGTGGTACATGTACATCTTGAAGAGAACCAAGTGATAGGATCCGCAGGGGGAGCAAGATCATTGGAAGAGGCCGAGGATGTATCGTTAGAGGAGTTGGTATCACCTGTAGAAGAGTTAGTAGACTAAGAAAATAAAGTAATAGAGGGATCATTGAAGACAGGGGAATGACTGGAGTGAAGTAAGGGAAAGGAAGAAAGGGTGGTGAAGAACTTATGTTCCAAAAACTCTATATGGCGAGAGATACGAAGACGTTTTGTGATAGAATCATAACAACGGTATCCTTTTTATTCAATGCCATAACCAAGAAAGCAACATAGTCTGGAACGTGGTTCTAACTTCGTTCATTCCTGTGGGGGAGAAGAATGAAGCATGCACAACCAAAAACTCGAAGAGAGCTGTAATCAGGAATGGTACCATACAGTAGTTCAAAAGGAGTTTTGTTGTCAAGAATGGGTGAGAGGACACGATTGATGGTGTAGACAGCAGTAAGAGCAGCCTCTCCCCAAAGACGCTCAGGAAGCGAGGCAGAAATGAGGAGAGATTGAATGGTGTCTAGAATGTGACAGTGTTTACGCTCTGCTCGACCATTTTGTTGTGATGTTTATGGACAAGAGCGATGAGAGAGAGTTCTATTTTATTGCAAAAACTCAATGAAGGATTTTTCGTTATACTCCAGAGCATTATCAGAACGAAAAATCTTGAAAGCACGAGAAAACTGGGTAAATATCATTTGGTGAAAGCGTTTGTAAATTGCAAACAACTCAGAATGCTTATGCATAAGATAAATCCATGTATAACGGGAAAAATCATCGACAAATATGATAAAGTAGCGGGAGCCCCCCTCGGTAGAAATTGGAGAATGGCCTCAAATATCAGAATGAATAAGATCAAAAGGAGTAGAAGAAAAAGAGTCACTGGTATTAAAAGGTAAATGAGTTTGTTTTCCAAGTTGACAAGAAAAACAATCAAACTTATCAAAAGTGACAGAACTAAGGAGACCACTAGAGGTTAACTGCTGAATACGAGGTAAAGAAGTATGACCGAGACGAGAATGCCAAACGCTAGAGGTTATGGCAAAGACAAATGAAGGTGTAGTAAAAGGAATCTGCAAGTTCACCATTTTAAACATACGTCCAACTTTACGGCCTGTCCCAATGACCTGACCCAACCGAGAATCCTGCATATCAACACCACGAAAAGAAAAGTGAAACTCAAAACCTAACTTAACAAGTTTACCAACAGAGAGAAGATTTGATGATAACTTAGGAACTAAACAGGTATTATTGACAGAGATGTCGGAGGTAGAAATAGAACCAATATGGCTAACAGGCATTGCAGAACCATCGGCAATATAAATAATATGGTTAGAGTCTAGTGCAGATTTAGTGGAAAAAATAGTGGGATCAAAAGTCATATGATTACAACAAGTAAAATCTATAAACCAAGAAGAAGTATCTGGAGTGACAGATAGTGCAGTAGATGAACGAGATAGAACCTGATGGACCAAAGCCTTAATATCAGCAGCAGCGAGTGAAGTAGACTGAGAAGAAGACTCGGGGGTAGAGGGATCAGTGGAGACAACCGCAGCAGCCTGTTGGAGGGAACCACGAGAGTCTCGTGCATTTTTTTGTTGCAACTGAAAACAATTAATAATAAAGTGCCCGCTTTTCTTGCAATACCGACAAAATAACTTTTGAGAAGGAGATTGTAACTGTGGAGCAGATCGTTGGGAGGAAGCCGAAGAAACAACAGCCAAAACAAGATCGGGAGACTGTAGCTTCAAAGTAAGGCGACGATACTTCTCGGAAATTAGTTCAGAAACAGCAAGATCCATGATAGGAAGTGGCGTACGATGAAGAAGGGCTGCCCGAGTGGACTCAAAGTCATCGCGAAGAGCCATCATAAAACGCATGAACTTGCGGCGGTTCCGATATCTTGCAAAGAGCTCGATGTCTGCAGCACAATGAAGTTGGGGTTCGGCAGCAATCAACTGATCCCAAAGAAGAGCGACTTGAGAGTAAAATTCAGTAATAGACTGACCAGATTCTTGACGCATCTGGTAAAGTTTTGTCTCAATCTGAAACTGAAGAGAAGTATCATTGCAGCAGTCGTATCGAGCAACCAAGAAATCCAATGCAGCTTTTGCATTCTCGAGCCTGGATAGAAGACTGTTAATAGATGAGATTGATATATTAACAATCCACTGCAGAATTTTACTATGAATACTCTCTCAGTCGTCCAAGCGAGTAGCGTAATCAGCGGCGGACTCATCCTTAGCACGAACAAGCTTAGGAGAATTCTCAGAAACATAATGCCACAATTTTCTTCTTTTGAAAAAAAGTTTCATATTGAAAGCCCAAAGAGTATAGTTGGTTCCATCCAAAACAATATCAAATGGACGAACAATATCATTTTGGGAAGACATTTTGGAACATATATGCCAAACTCAACTCCCAAAAAATCAACAAAAAACAAATCAGCGTCCGAAAAAACCAAACCTGATTGTAGAAGAGAATTGATCAGGACAAATGGGGCTCACACGTTGAAGAAGAGAGGTGCGTAAAGACCACTTGTAGAGACTTCACACGGTGCGTGGAAGAACTTGTCAAGTCTAAAAGAGCTAAAATTTTGATGGAAGGAGATCGAAGGGAGACGAACAATTTGAAGGTAGAAGATTATCGAGATTTGACTTCAAAATGGCCGAAACGGGCACAAAGAGTTTTGAGATGTGTGAGAACAAAGAAAAAACTCACTTATGGTGGTTTATGCACTCACAAAAGAAGGTAGAAGAGGCACCAGAATTCTGGTAGTTCTAATACCATATTGAAGAAAATAGAGCGAAAGCGGAATGAAGAAATTTCTGTATATTTTCTTATCATTGAACTGTACAATGAACCATCCTTTTATAGGTGAAGGAGGCAATCAAAAAAATAATTACAGGATCTGTAATTGATACTAATTACATAAAATCAAATATTTGTCAACTATTTTAAATTAGTCAAATCAAATATTTGTCAACTATCCTAATTTAGGAAAATATATCAATATTTAATAGGAAAGTATCTCAAAATATTTTAGCATTATGATCATATCTCAATTATATCTCAACAGTATTTAAGATATATTGTTTTTATTGTTTTCTATTGTATTAATAAGATTGTTATCTTGTTGATAAGAAATGAATGGTGACTTCTAAATCCATTATGCATACTTCCACATATCTAATAAAATTTTCTTAGACGTCTCGATCAAATTTAGTGGACACAATATAATCTTATAACCGGAAATATACATATTGTGGCAAGGTGGTCTAAAAATAAGCTTAAAGAAGTGCAAAAAAGGAAAAATTATTTTGCAAGAAGACTCTTAAGAGAATGATATAATAGCATTATATTGTAGACAAGCAAAGTTGTACTTTTAGCGAAATAATCAATATAAACCAATCCTAATAAATAAAAACGAACCGGCTAAATTATTTAAAAACTATATATGAACACAATCATATATACATATGCGTGAATAAATATAAGTGTGTTATTGATAATAAATTTAATATTAATTGGGCGATATATAAAATACTAAAGTCATTAAAATTATAAATGAGTTTTTTCTCAAAGGATTAGAATTCGAGTTGGTTTGATTCGATTCCAGTTTCTATTTCTAATTGATTCTATTCAGTTTTATAAAACTTAGTAAAACAAAATCGAAATTAACCGATACACGTCCATACATTAGACTATGAAAATGCAATATGACTTGATCTTTCCCCATGCTTCGGAAAATTATTAGGCTTCTTGGGCTCATACCAAAGTAAACCCCATAAGACAGCATGGGCCTCCGATCAGTGGGGAGTTTCCAAAGGAGCACACCCTTGTTCTTAGTGAGCCCATTTTTCCGCTTTCAGCCGATCAAAATTTCACCATCCAGTGGACTCGCGAGAAACTTGGTGTGTTCCTTAGGAAACTCCCGTTCAGTGGGGCGCCACGCAATGCAGATCAAAGTGACCAATAGGCAACCACTATCAAACAGATCCAATGGCAAAAATAATTTCAGGGAAAATAAAATTACATTTTAATTATTAAATTATAAGTATACACCTCCCCATAAAATACCCACCGTTAGTTTTCTTTCATCGGAGAGCGGCCACCGAGTCCATGGTCAACGAGTCCACCCGCTAACCTCAGATCTCCCAAAACCCTAACCCTAGATCCCTCGATCTTCGAATGTCAATAATCACGAAAATTGTCAATTGAGCACCGGACCCCGTCGTCCCCGAGTGAGATCGGGTAATGGCTTCCCGATTCGGATCTAGGGTTTTACTTTATTCACTCCTGATCTCCCTCCTCCTCCTCGGCGGCGCGACCGCAGAGAATCGCCGGCCGAAGAGCGTTCAGGTCTCGCTCAGAGCCAAGTGGCCGGGGACTTCGCTGCTGCTGGAAGCAGGGTAAAGCCAAAAAGTCATTTTCTTGATTCGTCTGAGTAGGTTTTGTTGTTATCTGTGGATTCGATTTGGAGGCGCCTGTGATTGATTCTCTAATTTCTTGGCCGCATTTCTTTTTTCTTCTACATTTGAAACACTTCTATTTCGATAGAAACATTGAGGTTGGTGAAAATTGAGTGGCATCAAGAATCGCACGGAGTCAATTAATGGGAAAATATAGAATTTCTAGTTATTTTGTTTTACATAGATTAATTAATTCGTGGGATCTTTTGGCTGCATTTTCTAAATTTGGGAAAAAATTGAGTTATATTAGCAAGTATGGGAATTTTTTTCTAATTATTTTATTTTTGCAAAGAATATTAGTGCTGTTTAAGGTAGCTATACGTATATAAGAATAAAAAGGCTTCTTTAGATTGGAATCTGAAGTTGTTGTTCATTTATTGTTACCATCAGAGAGCTGATAGCCAAGCAATCAAATGAGCTATTTTGGAAGTTTACCGAACTCTGGTTGCAACCGGACAGAGGCTCCGAATGTCGGGCTGCAAAGTGCTGTGTCCAAAAAATTGTTGATGACGGGCAGTCATTGCTAAGCAAACATTTGGGATCGATTTTTGAGTTTTCTCTTACTCTTAGATCAGCATCTCCTAGATTAGTTCTCTACAGGCAGTTGGCAGAGGAGTCTTTAAGTTCGTTACCTCTAGATGACTCAGGACAAGCAGCAGATAGTTCTCCAGTCAGCAGTCCATTGAGTTCCCAGGGCAGTTGTTGCTGGGTCTACACTGGTGGCAAGTTATTGTTTAGTGTTCCTGAACTTCTCGCATGGCTTGATACTGCAACTAAACAGTAAGTGTAGGTTATCTGTGGTATGAATATATTACTTGTCTTGGTTTCACTCTACATTTGTAGCTTGTACTCAGACTTGTGTGATGACAGACCTCTTGACTCCTCCAAGCATCCTGAACTTTTTGAATTTGATCACATATTTGCTGATTCGCGTGCTTCTGGTCTGGTTGCTATCCTGTATGGAGCTTTAGGAACTGAATGCTTTAGAGAGTTTCATGTTGCCCTGGTAGACGCATCGAAGCAGGTACAAAACTGTGAACCTTTTGTTGCCACATCATCTACCATTTCATGAATATTTCAACATATTAAATATCATGAACTCTGGCAATAGCATTTTCCTGACACGGTTTATTCCTAGATATATAGCTTATGTTACAATTTGGTATCTCATGAGGTTTCATCATTTAACTATAATTCTATAAATTTCATTGACTCTGATTGTTGTATATTTCTCACTTGGCTTGTTTATTGGCATGTGACGTATAAACATGTAAAATGTCAATTTGATTATGGATTTATCAAGCATGCTCAATCCCTATTTTACATTTATTCATTTATTATAATCATTATGTTGCCTGAGTTTTAGATTATAAAACAGTTTTTTTTTTCGCATCCAATTAGATGTGGTCTCTCTCTCTCTCTCTCTCTCTCTCTCTCACAGCAAGTGTAACATATTACATCAAACTGACTACAAATTTCTATAATTTTATAAAAGTATACTAAGTCATACTCATAAAGAAGAAAGAATGCGGGGAATGGCGAGTAGATTAGCTCTTGGTACTTACAAGTTCTTTAAATAATTTGTACATTGAACTTTATATTCCAATAAGTCCCTATGATCCGTAGGTGCAGACATTTGGGTGTTAATAGTCTCGGACACAACAACATTTCAATATCCAAACGTGAGGACATAGTTGTACATGTGCATCTTTAATATATGTCTGTTAACTCCTACATATAAGACATGAATGGATACAAGTGTTGTGTACGACATAACACAGCTGGACATGAAATTTTTGTTGGGGGGAGGGGATAGTGAACATATAATAAATGGTAACCTGAAGGCAGGAATCAAGGTAATTGTTTATTGACTAATGGTTAAATGTGTGAGTTCTGCGAAGCATATATTGAAGGGACAAGTATTCGATGGGATTATGAATCAAACTTTGAATTGCATGACATAGTCGGATTAGGAGTACTGAGAGAACCTTTATCTTTGTCTATGTTTGAATGAGGAAGAGGAACCATTTTTTACTTTTATAAAATTAGAAAGACAGTCTAGTTCTCTTTTTCTAGAGGTGATTGAATGGCTGAAGTGTAGTTTGTGACAAAAATTTAGGTAGGCATTTCGATTTGCTAGCTTGACCAAGGTAATATTGTTTAGGATTCTAAGAGGTGTCCTGATTCTTCTTGCAGAAGGGGATGACTAATCAGGATAAGGGCCCTTGTGGTTGCACTAAAATAGAGCTCGAGTCCTGAGATTACTATAAATAAACAAGTACCTGTCTTGTGTCTTTTGGTAGAGCTAAGTCAATCTACATATTTTTAGGTTGGAATTGGTTGGAAAGGTCGGCAAAAGTTGTTTCACACCTCATATGACTGTCATTGTCGGGTTTCTATTGGATGCAGGTTGACCTGCTGCAAGAAATTGAACCATTCAACATCCATAACAATTTTGTTGATTCTGAGTTCCTATCAGCAAGATGTAATTGGAAAGACTCAAAGTATCTTCGTATTATTTAAATAATATTAACTTATATTATGCAATTTTAGGAGTACAAGGAATATTAGACTCTGCCAAATAGGCTCCGCCCAAATAAATTTTCAAAATACATGGTAGTTGTTACATGACTTATTTCACTGACTGCTACTTTTTTATTAACTATAGGTACCATTTACGATCCATTAAATATATCCATACAAGTTGGATAAGGGGTGATGGTTGTGATTATGCTATATCTTATATATAAACCCAAAGTTACCTGATAAATAAATCAATCCAGCATTGAAAATAAACTTTTGAGTACTGTAGCAATATAAACCTTCAACTAAATCGTTATGGTTGTTGGATGGTGAATGGTAGAAAATTAATGATTATGACCATTGAGCAAGTATAATCTAAAGTAGCCAGGGTTGCATGTTGATTAAGGGTTGCGTAAATGTTCAAGTTACTGATATTAGCAACATTAGTTATTTCTACTGAGAGTGTTTTTGGTTCATGGAAGTGTGGAAAGAGTGAAAGAAACTAAGTAAAATTCAGGGAAGAGGGCTCTTTTTCAAGCTCTAGTGTTGGTTTGCTTTATTTCAGATGAAGGAAGAATATTAGGAAGTGGAAGGAGTAATATTTTCTGCTAATTTGACTTTTTTTTTATATAATAATTTATATAAATATCAATTTATATGTAATATCCTACTTTTATCCATGCCTTTTAAGTAGTTGAACAATACTTAGATGAGCATTAATGCTATCTAAACATTCTAATTTGTTTTTTAAGGTAATAAATTATTTTTTAAAAAATATTTATAATTATTAATCATAACATAAATGTGTATTTTAGTAATAATACTTTCTCAATGTGAATGTCTCATGCCGGTTAAACTCGTATAAAAAATATTAAGTGAACCAGCTTTTGAACATAATGATGAGATACAAATAAAATGTTAATCTTTGTCATGATCCTTGAGCTCCAAGATAGAAGCCAAAATGGAGGGGAAGGAGAAAAGGGAGTTAGGTGCACAGAGGATGCATTTTGTCAAGTAGGAAGTACTTATCTGGTCCAAATAAATCCAAGAAGTACTGGAAGTAGTTGTTGCCCTTCCATATCTGACCAGACAAACTGCCCCTGAATTAATGTTTTACTGGTAGCAGTTTAGACATGGTCCATTGCGTGCAAGCCAAAACTGAACTAGTTTTTGCAATTCTTTGTACAGTTTAATGCTCGGACAATCAATAAAGTAGGTTTCAAACTCTTGTTTGATTCAATCAACTGGGCCTCTGATGTGATTTGATGGTTGAATATCGCACCATGGCTCCCGTTTCATTTCTTTTTCTTTTATAATGTTTGTCTTTACTGTGATTGAATATGCATACAATTAGTTTCGCCGCTAGATGTTTATGCGCCAGGTTTGTTATGTGGGATATTCATTCGTCACCTAATGCAACATTATGTCTGACAGATCTTTTATGCACTAGTTGTTTACTCTTAGCAGTAACTGTGGAAATTCAAATTACTTTCTTATTTTACCTTTTTTGTGTCTGTATTTGCTGAAGACAGTGTCAGACATTTCTGCTGTTGCAGTATTTTTCATAAAATAGCAGAACACAGATTATGAAAAAATACAATAGTTACCGGCTAATTTTGTATGGATTTTATACCTAAAGGATTCTTTTTCTATATTCTCTACCATTTTCAGATTTTTTGATACTTTAATACCTTGCTAGATATTAGATCCATGCATAACCATAAGTATACGTGTATTTTAATTGTTGCTCTGTTACTATCCAGGAGTATTAACATATTAAACAGAAACAACGCCGTCTATAAAAAAAAAGCTTTTATTCTATTGATATTGGTGACAGAATTTGTTTTTCTTGTTTCAGCTCCGCTAAGATCACCTTTGTTAAATAGCAATTATATTAGTGATGCTTAATTGATATAGAAACTATTTGAGGGGTACTGATAGGTTGTCTCTAGTGTGAGCTTTCGAAATCTGTTATGTGTTTTACAATCTGTAAATCCCCTAACATCTTTACTCCTGATTTATACAAATGTATTCATGATGTTAGTTATATTTTGGTATGTGCTTATGGTGTGTCTTGTCACTCACATAATGTTTAGTAGCATTAGTAGATATTATGCTCTTCCTTTTGATTATTCCTCTAGTTACTAGGCATTAGTTGTTGCTACGATCTTCTTTCTAATTCTTTCTCTATTTATTTGTATAGTTGAAAGGTTTGTGAACTCCATTACACATTATGAGTACACAGACTTGATTGGATATACAACAACTGAGCCTTTTATTCCAAGTACTTGGGTAGGCACAGTCTTGATTGGATATCCAATATGTAAATCATGTAATTAGATCAAATGGAAAAAAATTAATATGTATAAGTTGATAAGTCATAATGGCTAGAAATTAATATGTATTAGTTGATAAGACATTGAGAGTAGAGAGGGAATATGGAGTAATTAAGAAGACATTGTGAGTAGAGAGGGGTTAATTTCTGAATTGAAAGGTATAGAGAAATTTCAGAATCTAAAAGATTTCAAATTATTGGTTGAACTGATAACGTGGAATATAACTGTTGTGAAAATGGGGAGAGATATCAAGGTATAATTTAGATTAATTGCTTAAAGGAAATCCTAGGACCCCTAGTGGACCCCTGGAACTGAGCTGGGTACATCATTTATCATGTTGATGAGGTTTGAGGATGATATTGTTCATGGAGACCAAGAACAATGTCAATGAATGCGAGTTTTGCTGTGTTACTGTAGAATATATATGTTGTTTATGGGGGAATTTTATCAGACAACCGTACAACTAGCTATGCTTGATGGGTTAAAATATAGGTCAATCAAGAAACAAGATGCATCAAAATAGTAGGTTAAATTATGAGTGCGTTCATGAGAAGTACTGGATAACTTCATTTGAAGATAAATGCAGTGAGAATTGTTTGAGATGGTTTGGTCACAACACAGAGAAACCAATGTGCTAGTGATGGGAGTGATAGGATTATAGTTGATGCAGTAACAAGGATTAAAGATGTCTAAAACAACATTGATTGAGGCAGTGTAAAAATTACGATTGTTTTGGAACTCACTTTTTAATGAAATTAACTGGAAAAAGGATTTATATTGTTAAACCCAAAAATTTGGAAAAGCTTCTTGTTTTGTGTATTGAGAACTGAAACAAGAGATAAATCACAGAAGAGTAATATCATTTCATAATTTGATCGTATGCTTATAAGCATAACATTATATCATGTTTTTCTAATTATATTCTTCTTCTAACAAATTACCACTACTGTTATCTTTAGACTGATTTTCACATTCTGGCATTTTTCTAACATTTTTTTTCTTGATATTTTTTCTTTTGGTGGATACTATTCAGATTTTTCACCTAGTGTCGTTCTTACTATTTGCTTTCGTTTTCTTCCATATTTTATTTTCAACTATTCCCTTGTTATGACTCACTCTTTTCCTGATAGGGAAAAGTTAGATATGTTGTCAGGCCTGTCCTGCCTATTGGATGTCAAGGTACACCTAGCTCTTGCAGTGCTGTTGGTATTTCAGAAGCAGTAAACTTGGGCGGTTATGGAGTAGAACTTGCTCTGAAGAACATGGAATACAAAGCTATGGATGACAGTGCAATAAAGAAAGGTGAGAATGAGTCAGCTGAAGGAAAAGTGTCTAACTATCTTTGCCTTTGCTGATCTGTCTGTTCTATGCTAGCATCACTCGGTTTGTGTGTCCATCTTATGTTTTCTTTGCTAACTGCCTGATGAATTTGGAAATAAATTGTCTTTATGTGTTTTTTAAATTAAGTTTCTTCAATTCCTAGTTATTAACACTTGTCACTAGTTGAACGTGGTTTACTATGTATATGCATTGGTGCCATTTATTAATACTTTTTTTACGTCTCCAACATTTCACTGTCTTTACACAAGCTGGTATACTTTACAAATTGAGAAGCAGCATCAACGGATCTATTTGCTTAGTCAAAGCAAATCTAATGAATATTCTCTTGTCATAATTCGGTCTCCACAACATATATGAGAACTTTCTGTTTTCTGTTTTCAAGGGAGGATCTTGGCTCGGATAATTTCATTTTATACTGTCTATTCCATGGTTAATATAGTGGATTTTCAATTTAAATACCATCCAACAATTTATATGGCTATGCTTGTAGAACAAGTTTAATATACTGGCCTTTCAGTAGCTCTTACTGAGTGGTTTATAGAAGTAGTCATCGCACTAGAATTTCAAGAAACTTTGCTGCTGGATGCCGTCTATTGTGTCTTTCTGACTTCCTCACCATGTTTGCCACTTGTTTGAGGAGATGTCATCATGGAGGTTTGTCCACAAAATTGATTATAGTCTTGTCCTATTCTTTCACATGTTTCTAAAACCTTACTTTCAAATTCAACACCATGTAGCGTTAAGAGACCTACTTACAGGATTTAATCACAAATCTTACCCTAGCAAAATGCATGGTGCTCCATCTAATTGTTATATGACCTTTTAACATTGATCTTAACATTTAAATAGCTTTATAAGTCTGCAAGTGTTTTTAATGTTTCTCATGTGAATTTGGGGGTTGAAGAGTTGCATTTAATCGCTGCCTAAATCGTCTGATTTTAATTAGTTAGAAGTTTCCGGTCTATAGTTTTCTTGGCAATCAGTGGGAGACCTGTATTCTATTGTGGTTATGCTGATTATAAATAATTTTTCTCCTACGGCTTCTTCTACCTTTCTGCTTGGAAACTACCCTTTCTTGTATATGATGACAATAAATCTTCATACTTTGTTGATGCATTTGTGAGTCTGTGATCTTCTCTTTAATCTTTTCTATGTCTTATTGTACGAATTCCTCTGTAATTGCGTCCTTCCCCCCTACGATGTTGTTTAGAGGTATATTTTCTCTGTGCATGAGACTGAACCTCTCCTTCTCCACCTGACATGGGTCTTTCACAGAGTCAGTTTGGCAAACAGTGATCATGTTCTAATCATTGACCCAAATGGATACTTTGATTGCTTTAGAAGTTTCTATAATGATGATGAGGCTAATGAGTTTGTGTTTGATGTCACCCATGGTATAAATGTCAATATCTATCTATAGCCTATATAGCAACGGTACTTGTCAGTATTTCTATACTCTAGATATATTTTTTAATCTATCCTGGTTATGTAAATTTTGATTACATGAATATATAGACATGTTCAACGTTGATCAGAATAATAGAATATTTACAGTTTTGACTCCACGCTGACCCATGCTGACAGGTAAGTGTAAAACCTTTCTTTATCCTTTCGTGGTTGTGGAACATTCTCAACTTAGAGCATGTATGATATCCACTAACATTTTGATAGGGAAAGCTCGGATAGATGTTGCTTATCTAATTTTAAACATGATGTACTGTAGAATTTTCAGGCATTAAGGGATGGGTAAATTGCTCATGATATGAAATCTTTACCATTTGTTGACAGCGTAAGGTTCTACAACTAAAATGTTTGGTGAAGGGGTGGGTAAATTGCTCATGATATGAAATCTTTACCATTTGTTGACAGTGTAAGGTTCTACAACTAAAATGTTTGGCGAAGGGCTACTCTTTGGGAGAAAAAAAAATCTAAAATAAACTTGCTGCATCTATGCAATTGGTGCACCTAAATTATAATAACTTTAAAAAGGGGTATATGTTTCTGAGCTATGCTATCAGTGTTAGTGAAGTGATATGTTTCATGGACACGACATGCCGACTCAAACACGATAAGAACACATAGGTTACTGGACACAGATTCGTTATAGAAGTGTCTGTATGTAATGCCCTGTTTCCCTGAGGGATACGGATACGGAGTGCGCTACTGGCAGACACGTACAATACGACATATCCGTGCCAAAATATAATAAAATAGGATCATGAATTCTAAACCAAGATACATAGGTCCACAACGGAATCATGGGAAACTAAGAACTAATTACCATTTAGAAACAGGAATAATATGTCAGTAACAAGTTTAACAGATACAAGTCAAAAGTATACTTGTATGGTTTGCTATCCAGAAACAGATATAGATGGATAATAACCAACAAAATAATAAGTACAAAGCGATATCTGATAACAAAATATATATATTCGGAAGTAGATCATGACTAACAAAATTAAATGGCACCATATATGTTAGTCAAATTCTCAAACATGAATGACTATCAATCATATTGAACAAAGTAACATATAACACTAATTTAAAATAAATCTCATGCAAGCATTAGCGACTAAATAAAAAAGTTAAGTTACAAAATTAATCAACATGTTGATCACAACATGGCATGTCACAAAATCAATCCACATAAAAATTATGGCACGTGAAGCATCAAAATTAAACTACAAGTATAATCATTTTTATGATGGAAAAAATTCTAAATAAATGTCTTGATTTCTACATAATTCTAATAAACTAACTATTGAAATGTTACCAATTTTTAATTAAATCACTAAATACAAAATTGTGCATACTTGTTTGGACAAGTTCTTAGTTAAAAAGTTACCATTTTGCATGATTTATACAAACTACTTAACTTAATAAAACATAAAATACAAGTTTTAAATCATAATGTTTTGTTATACTAGGTTTAGTTCAAGATGAGTGCGTAAAATTTGCCTCTTAAAGTTAGGAATGTAATTATAAATAAGCAAGTAACCATTTTTTAGTATAATCCTTCTTAAGATAATTTGTTTAGTGTAAAACATAACTATCCTATACATGCCTTGGTTTTGTATTAATATAGGAAGTAAACAAGGTGATCTAACCATATAAGAATGCTCTTAAATGGAAGATAAAGATTCATTTTCATAATTAGAATTTAGGATAATTAAGCAAATCAGATTTAATTTTTAGCATGACTTATTGAATAACATATTTATTTAAGCATGAATAGCAAATTTCTAATCCTTTACTTAAATTTGTTTTAAATGAAAAATGAAGGTGGAGTTACTTGCATAGATAATGTATAAATAGACTATAAAGTTAACATTATTAGCATGTTTTTCCTCTAATCATCTTATTTAGATATAAAATATAAATCGAATCCTACAATTTTAGTGCAAGATGGTGTAGATTACTTGCCTTGATGGGTTAAGAGAGGTAAAGCCTATCTTGAGACTAAGTGACTTATTCTTATTCTTCTCCTCTTCTCTCTCTTTTCCTGTTCTTCTTTTTTGAAATGAGAGGGAGAAAAATAGAGAGAGAGAGAAATGTGAGGATATAAGGGAAAATAGAGGAAAACCAAAAAGAGTGTGAGAGAAAAGTATGGTTGCAGCCCTTGCTTTCAAAGATAAGGGTATGGTGAAAAGATATGATGGATTTTGATTTGATTTAACATATTATGTTATATATTCATACTATTTTAATATGTACATACAATGAAATCATGTGTAAGTGAGATATAATAAAATTAGTGGACCATCCTAAAAATTTGAGCAAAGGTTAAAGTCAAGATCAAAAGTTCGGTTTTGGTTAAAGTGGACCCGCAATTATATAATATTATTTTAATGAGTCAAAATTTGAGAATCCAGAAAAATATAGAAAAATCACTAAAAATCTAGAAAAATGAGACTTATGTCTATCAATTTTTTGGATCAATCTGGTGACTGGAACAAAAGATATATCAAATTAATTTAGTATCGAGCCGATATTGGTATTCGGGTGCTGGAACCGATAAAGGCAATAAATAATAAAACGATAAATGAATGTGAAAATTTGGAGTGTCCACTGTACGACATATTATGCAGAAATTTGGAGTGTCCACTATACGACATATTATGCAATTCATAGATAAATTTTCAAATGTAATACATGAGAAGTAACATAGGATAAAGGATGGTGATGGATTCTTTGAGGTTGGGTTTTCATATTTAACATCCTTTCTAACATCGTAAAAGTTACTTCTATGGAAGGGCTATATATTGATATATGCACTCTTAATGTTAACTTGGTATAGCAATGAAAGGTTTGAGAAAATTACATTATTATAATTAGAACCAAAGTTTCATCGGTTCATCTTCGTCGTGCTTTGTTCATTTGATATCCATCTAATTGACATAATTCAAGAATTATCCTTGATATGGTAGGGAAAACTTTATACTACTTGATAACCTAACCTTACAAATTCTATTGATTCTTTCCTAGTGACAAGGCTTTTAGAAGAGCTTTTTGTATCCATACTTCTTTATTTTTCTTTTTTCATGAGAATCTGTTATTTATATATTTTTTTTCTAATTTCTTCTATTTTTGTATAATTATGTGATTTGAAACTGTTCTATTTTTTTCAGGTGTTACTCTTGAAGATCCTAGAACTGAGGACCTCAGTCAAGAAGTTAGAGGATTTATTTTCTCCAAAATCTTGGTTTGTTCACAGAGATCCTTAGAAGTTACATTATGCGAATAAGTAAGGTGTTCTTGTTATAAATGTGTTCCTACCAGTTAAGTTCCCTTCATATGTGAAATTGCAGGAACGCAAGCCAGAGCTAACTGCTGAGATAATGGCCTTCAGGGATTCTTTATTATCTTCGACAATATCGGACACTCTTGAAGTTTGGGAATTGAAAGGTACTCATCATGTTTGTCAGTTAGATGAATTCATTTTGCTGCAATTTCCAGAGTCTAGTTTGATGTAGTTTCTAACCAATCTTTTGGAATTTCCTCTCTAGATGTAGGCCATCAGACAGCCCAAAGGATTGTCCAAGCTTCGGACCCCTTACAATCCATGCAAGAAATTAACCAAAATTTTCCCAACATTGTTTCATCGTTATCTCGCATGAAGGTGGAAACTTTTTCATTATTTCATCTAACTTCTCAATCAGAGTGTTATCCATTTTAGTATGTCAGTTGATAAAACCTGCCATCTGTATGCAGCTCAATGACTCTGTCAAGGATGAAATAATTGCAAACCAGCGAATGGTTCCTCCTGGCAAGTCCTTAATGGCTCTAAACGGTGCTTTAATCAATATCGAAGACATTGATCTTTACATGTAACACTTTACTCCAGTGCTGATTTCTATTAAAGCTTAGCATATTAGCCATTTCTGTTACTTTTACAATTTACTATGCATTTTCTAGTCCTGATGTGGTTAATTTGCATTAGACAGCACAGCAGTTGCCTTGACCTGAATTAGCTGTTGATATTACCTGTAGGGAATGTCTTGCTTTCCCTGTGATATCTCTGGTTTGATAGAATCACTCTTGATAAGTAGTCATATTACGAAGTCTCATACAGCTCACTAATGCCCTTATGACTGTCGGGATTGCTTAAAATTTCTGACTGTGTTGGGGCAGATGATATCGATTTCTTTATGGGTTGGTGCCTGAACAAGTAGCCTGCAGGGCACAGGACAGACCAAACCACTTTTGGATCTAAGAAGCAATGTATCTCTTATTTGTTTGAAAGAGGAACTCAGTGTTTTTATATTATAAGACATTCTTCATTAGTTGCATGGAACACTATCTTTGATGATGCAGACAAACATTGGCCTTATTAACTGATTGTTGCAAGTACTGGCCATTGGGAGCCTGTTTCATTACTTCTTTTGCTAAACAAATCTCTACCTCCTTAGTCCTAGATGTTTCCACTTCCTTTCTGTTATCTGTTATTTGGATTTTGTTTTGGAAAGATAAGACTCATAAGAGTAATAATTATAATATATTACTATCTTCTACCTGATATTTTTCTTCAATGTTCTCATGATTGTATGGACGCTCTCTGTTACAGTTGCAATTTTGCAGTTCATTGTTCTTAAAATTTAGACATGTACTGTGGGTCTTGTAGGTTAATGGATCTGGTTTATGAAGAGTTATCACTGGCTGATCAATTTTCACGACTTAAGGTGATTTTTTTTTTTAATCTGGTGACTTTTAAAAACAATTGATATTCATATTGCTTCATGGCTCCCAGCTTTGCTAATATATTTATGTTCTTTTTCATTTTTTTGCAAACAAGGTCAATTTAAAAGTTTGAATTATGATATTTTCATAATTACTCCAGGGTTAATACAGGCCGATGGCAATCAAATTTCCCTATTATTAAACTATTCTTGTTCTTATGATAAAGTACCGTGATTCCTCATAGTATCTTGCAAAGCTAATATTCATACAAAATTGCTATAGTTGAAGCCTTGAAACACCATAGAAAATGCTCTCATGATGACATTTTTTTTGGATAAGTAAACATGGTAAAATTTTGTTTAGAACTTTGTAGCATCTGTTTTTTGTTTCCTTTCGTTTTTTTTGTTGCATCTTGCCATGGATTAAATTGTGATAGCTTCAATAAGACCTACATCTGGCTATGGGTATGATAACCATCCAATCATTCACTGCCATCTCTCACATGTGATTTCAACTTCCAACATTGGGCTGGGTATTGATAATACCTTGTACTTGGTTATTGAGTCAAATTCCTATAATTCTAAGCTGTTTACTTAGCACTGGTTCATGAGTATCTTCTAGAAACTGCTAAGAAGATTTGATATGATACCTTCTTTCAGATGAAACGCTTGGCAGATTGGTACGTCATGTCTTAAAATCTTATAATATCAAATTTTTGTTCCTTTCATTGGTTATAAAAAAAAATCTGCAGCAACTGCTAAGAAGATGGATTTACGTGTCTGGACAAACAATATGGATTTTATGCTTCCTAGGAAAGTTGAGAAAAGCAAATTCTGAAGTTTTTCTTCCTGTCTAGTTTTTAAATCTCTTTCTGCACCTTTTTTCTTTTTTCTTTTTTGCTTTAGATCTCTTTTTCCTTTATATGTAATACCAAATTTAATCCAATGGCACATTTATCTCTTAAACTTAAGATGGCATTTTCCTGCTTGCAAGTGTTACTATCTTCCAGAGCAACCTTGTTTAGATCTAGACATGCACCTGGAGCACTTGTCTGCAAGCCAGACATAAAACTGCAATGCAGTTTCACTGACTTCAATACAATAAATTGAGGATATGAATAGGAGGATGTAGCTCCAAGGGATTAAGAATATGGGACTGTTGGTAGATTTATGATAGAAGGGGAGCTAATATATTTGGGCAAGGAGCAAATGGCACAATGATACAGCTGCCTCTTTGCAATGCTGATCTTTTGCCCAACCTGTATGCGGTTGGCATAGATCACTGACTCTCTGGTCTGGAGGTGCTTGTGGAATTTGTTATTGCAAGTCATTCTGATTTAATGCATATGCTTTCTTAGTTCCTAGGGAGTTTTGAAACTTTCTATCGTAATGTTTAAAGTATAACTTTTTAAGGCAACTTAGGAGGCATTTATTCACATATTCTGGTCCCACATTTTAATTAATCAATTGTTATTATTGTTGTGGGGAATAGGGTTGTGTTTGTTGTAGAATCAAAGAAGGGGCAGTTACATTCCCAAGGAAAAGAATCTAAATGGCCACCAAAGTTTCAAATGGAGTGCAACCACTTGGTGCCTGTCTCAAACTTGGGACATGCAAAGCTTGGTTGTTACTATTATGACCATAAGCATAGACCATCATGTTGCCAGTGTCGTGTTGTGTAAAAGGGCACATATTGCTTAATGAATCGATATGATCTTAGTCCTTT
The DNA here is from genome assembly GCA_036321105.1 of Dracaena cambodiana. Lineage (NCBI taxonomy): Eukaryota > Viridiplantae > Streptophyta > Magnoliopsida > Asparagales > Asparagaceae > Dracaena > Dracaena cambodiana. The sequence goes on along the minus strand of JAYEPQ010000004.1, from coordinate 64,903,352 downwards.
TATCATAACACTTGAGAGATCGTATTGTACATTTAGTGTCCTACCAAAATACAGAATTATAAATGATTTACAGATGTATTTGAATTTTAGATCATCTCTTTGGTTGTAGATTATTTGGCTCATCGATAGTTGGTCCCTGCAGTTTACTTGAGTTAAATCCTCATATTGGTACTTCCACCTATGAATTCCCAAACTTCTACCTAAAAAATCTGAAAGATATATGCCAAATGCTTGTGATTTGGTATAAATATTTGAAAGATATATGCCAAATGTTTGTAATGTTTATGTACTAGTGAGCTGAAATTTATTATACTGCGAAGGCACAGGTGTTACACTTAACAAGTTGTTCCACAGGGATTTCAAGTGATTTGCAATTCCCACTTAATTGTATTTAATGAAATAAGAAAATGATTATTTTTTGAGAAGATTTAATTAATGATAGAAAAAGTAAAATTAAAGATGTTAGAATCCATTGGGCTAATGACATAACAATGATCCACTATTTTCTCCCTCTCTTTTTAACACGAATAATGACGTAACATAATAAAAAGACAATCTTTTTAAATTAAAATCAATTTATCTTTATTCTTAAATATGAAATATCAAGAGATTAAACTTAAGTATAGATCATCAAAGATAATAAGAATAATTGAATTAAATTAAATTTTGTAGATTACTAACTTGTTAAACTAAATTATCAACTCCATCTCCTTTAATAAGTACATGCTATCAAAATATTTCTAAGAATAATCTATCAAAACCTTTAAGATTTACGAATCGACTTCTTTAATCTAACTTATTAGATAACCATAAAATTTAAGCATAGAGAGAAGTATAGATTCACAACTTAATATCTAATAATCCTAGCTTCATCTACATCTTAGATCTCTAGGAAAATTAACTACTCATAACTAGAGCATATAAAAACTATATTAATCAAGAAAGCTATTAAAACTAATCTTAAAAGCAAATAAAATTATCTAATTCAGAGAAAGCAATTGAAGAAGAAGAAGAACCGACAAGTAGAGAAATGGTATGACGGATCCTTCTAGGGTTGACGAATTAGAGTCTTTGTATTATAAATAGGGATTGTATTCCTTTGTAAAACAATCTTATGTTTTCTAATTAATAATATTTAGATGATTCGCTTGCTAGGGGTGACGACCGCCATACCTTTTCTCTACTTGCTGGTTCTTCTTTTTCTCCAATTGCTTTCTATTAATTAGGTAATTGTTTGTAGATCAACTTTAATAGATTTCTTGATTAATCTAGTTTTTATATGCTTTTAGCCTTGAGTAGCTAATTTTTCTAGGGATCTAGGATGTAGATGAAGCTAAGATTTTTAGATATTAACTTGTGAGTCTATATTTCTCTCTATGCTTAATCTTGTGGTTATCTAATAAGTTAAATTGAAGAACTCGATTCGTAAATCTTAAGGGTTTTGATAGAATATGTGCTTAATAATATTTTGATAGATTATACTTATTAGAGGATTTGGAGTTTATAATTTGGTTTAACAAGTTAGTAATCTACGAGATTTGATTTAATTCAATTGTTCTTATTATCTTTAATGATTTATACTTGAGTTTAATCTCTTGATATTTCATGCTTAAGAATAATGATTAATTGATTTTAAATTAAAGGTCATTTTTTTTAATATATGTTACGGGACTGTGTGATAAAAGAGAAGTTAGTGGATCATTGTTATTTGTTTAGGTGGATCATTGTTATTTGTTTAGCTAAGTGGATTCTTAACATCTTGGATTTTGCTTTTCCATATTTAATTAAATCTTCTCAAAACCAATCTTTTTTTAGTTAGTTAAATACTATTAAAGTGGGAATTGCAAAATATTTGAAGTCAATCAACACCTGTACGGTCGCAGTAGAACAAATTTCATATCGAGTTTTTGGTTTGGGAATGTGCCCTTCCCCAAGCCATGCCTCTTCTCTACTTTTGACTTGTGCGAACATTAAGGCTGCATCATGAGTAGGCTTTTCCCGTTGTGTCAAGCCTACGTACCACTATACCTAGGTCCAGACCCAAACACTCATGGGTATCACTTTTGGGCAAGTACTCATCCTATCACGAATTGGTCTAGGTATGAGTATATTTCGAATGCCAGACTACCTAATTATTTAGATGGTTCGGAGACGAGTCTGACTTTTAAAACAGGTATATACCCGTTCGTTAGTGGGTAGGGTCCCAGACCATGTTTGGTCTGGTCAGGGAATGGCTATGGGTTAGGTCTAGGTATCAGGTTTTTGTAATGTTCCTAGTTGTGAGACTCTCGCCATATATCTCTCATACACACACACACACATATGAAACAATAAAAATGAGCTCACAACCCATGTAAGTTTTCATCTTTGCAGCCATTTCCATTATCTCCATTTTTTTCCAATTTTTGTTTGGATTATGATCTTAACCACCTAGGGTTCACTCATGCCAAATTTCTAAGGTTTTTCTTATGATTTGGCCTTCCATCAAGTCGATACAAAATGAATATTTTTCGGTAAATACAACATTTTGTAATAACTTGATGAAATGATAAATGAACTCCCATGAAATTTGATCCTAAAAAAGCTAAAGATCTGGAAATCAGGTTCCAAAATTTTTTGAAGAAAATAATAGGATTACTGATTTTTCATTGAAGCCTTACTCTGCTGGCAACTCATTTAAAGTTATTCCATATATATTATTATTATTATTATTTTTTAAATGATATATACACCTTACCTACGTTACCCTCTTAACGTGGAGCATATTATAGATGATATGCTCATACCTTATCTGATGGAGATCAGGATTTAATTTGATTTGATCTTATTAGGATTTAGATTTTACTAGATATTTGATTTGATTAAGAGTTTGGATTTTATTAGCATTCTGTTTGTTAGGGTTTCACTATATAGAGGGGTTGCATGAAGTATTGAAGAGATAAATAATATTTTGAGAAAAATTCTTGATAAATCTTTGGCGTGGAATTCGCTAAATCAAAATCTTTTCTCGTGGATTCGTACAGAGTGGGCGTGGGCCTGGGTGGATTTCCAAATTCCAAAATTTTTTCCCAATTTATCATTTCGTCCCCAATCCCTCTAAAAAAACCCTAATTTTCAAAACCCTAACCCTAATTTCGCCTCCGTCCTGCATCAAATTGGTATCAGAGCCTAGATTTTCTTCTCCATCACCCTCTCCTTCTTCCACATCTCCACATTTTTTTTAATTAAAAAAAAAACTCAGGTCAGATCAGAGAGAAAAAAAAATCCCTCTTCCTCCACATCTCCTCTCCCCCTCAACTCCACCTGACCGACCATCCTCCACACCTACTCTCCGACCTATTCTGCCACGATCCACCTTCTCTCCCGCCGCCGGCCAAGATCCGAAACCTGCTAACCTTGTCGACATCTAGATCCACCGCCCTCTCCACCACTTTCGCCTCCGCTCGTTGCTTCCTCGTCGGCCACCGCCTCCGGCGTCCCTCATCAGCAGATCCACCCGAACCCGCCGTCGCCCTCATCTTCTAGCAACGACCCCGATTGCGATCCCTCGTCTCATCCGGCGACCTCGATCGCGGCTCACTGCCCCCTCCAGCGACCTCTTCTTCCGCCGCATCCGCCGTCGCCCTCGTCTCATCCGCCGCATCCGCCGCCATCCTCGTCTCATCCGTCTCCTCCGCCGCCGCCCTCGTCTCCTCCGCCGCCGCCCTCAGATCTCATCCTCGACACCACCGCAGTACTGCAACATCCACCGCAGTACCGAAGGAGCAGCGACTTCAAACACTCCGCTCTTCGCTTCCCCGCCAACAACGCCGCCGCCATCTTCAGCCAATGAGCAGTGCAGCAGAATAGCAGTGCAGTAGAATAGAAGGAGAAGAAAGCTATTGGGTTTTGGGTCGGTTTTGATTTGGATCCATTTATTCAAATCCACATCCAAAAGAATAAGAAGGTTGAATTTCTTTTGGATCCAATCTGCAAGCTTCAGATCCGACTTGCAGCTCTAGATCCATTCCACTTTTGGTTCAGTACAAAAGTGCAGACCCAGTGCAGACCCGTTAAGGAGAATAGTGGTGATTTGGAGCCCGTTCGGAGTCCAATTCGAGTCAGATTCGAAGCGTTGCATTCCTGGATTTGTTTTCAACAATTGTGGCAGGATTTCAGGGCTCTTCAGCGGGCGAACCAATTTCGAAAAACTCCAAGGGACCACTACAAGTGCACGAACTTCTTCGGTATTTGAGTAATCTCTGAACTAACCCATTTTTTTAAGCAAAAATTTGCAATTATTTTGTGAAATTCTGCATAAGATTGTTAGTTAGACTTACTAATAATTATTTGCCAACTCATTGCTTGCTACATACACACATTTTAGGATCAATTTCCTTGCATTTTAGAGATTAAAACTTAGAAAATTTTATTTGATCATATAGTGCACGCATATAGAATTTGACTGAGTCTAGGAAATTGAATTGCATATGCTTGTTTGATTGTATGCTTCTTCGTAACGGTAAAATGACCACTCCTGGTTCTAGTAATGTGGATGAAAAGTTAGAAATCATGATGAAACAATTAAAAATTATCACTGAATAAATGGAACAATTTAAAATTGTTAATAAATGACTGGATGCACTAGAACAACAAATGGAAGAACAAAATAATCAAATTTATAAGAATGAATATAACGAAAGGAATTACGATAGAGAACCAAGAGGTTGAAATGAAAAGAATAGAGATGAGAGTGTTACTAGAACTAGACGTGTTGAAGATGACATCACACGTAAGATAAAAGTAGAAGCTCCTACATTCGACGGCATGCACGACCCTAAAGTTTTTAGTGACTGGCTCGCAGACATGGATTACTATTTCGATTGGTATGATATGCCTAAAGAGTGTAAAATACGATTTGCTCGGATGCGATTGACAGGGCCCGCTAGGATATATTGGATATCGATAGAAAGAGAATGTGATAGGTATCTGGATGCGATAGAGACTTGGAATGACATGAAAGCTAGACTTAAAGAGAAGTATATTCCAGTCACATTTAGGAGTCACCTTTTAGATAGGTTACACAGTTTTCGTCAGGGAAGCATGACGGTCCAAGAGTACATGACTCAATTTGATGAATTGACACTTCGGTGTGATTTGCGAGAGGACTGACACCATGTGATATCTAGATTTCGTTCTGGACTACGCACAGACATACAATGAGCTATGCATATCCATTCTCAGAATATAAGTTTTCTTGCTCAAGCTTGTCAATTAGCAGAAGATATAGAACACTCTCTCAAATTTTCTACTGACTGTAGGTTTACTCCTAAAGCCGGAGAGCAGTCTAGACGCCCTTCTGAAGATAACAAAAGACCTAACACCCAACTCAACAAAGACTTTAAAGGTAAAGCCGTAATGGGTGAGTCATTTAAACAGGGCACGAAAGGTGTAGAGTGTTTTAGGTGTCATGAGTATGGCCACAAAGCTTCACAGTGTCCCACTAGAGTTTTACTCGTAGAAGAACATAATGGTGATGATGATGATCTTGAGGAAGAAGTATATGAACCAGTAGGAAACGCTAGTGAGTCAGACGAGGAAATAGTCATTTCAAATGTGCGCTTAGGCGTCGTTAGGTGTCTTTACACTAAAATGAAAGATGAAAATTAGCGTAAATCTAGCGTTTTCACCACATACATCACACACAGAGGAAAGAGTTATCACGTAATGATTGACGGGGGTAGTTGTGTGAATATAATCTCAAGAACAGCTGTTGAGAAAATGGGCCTCAAAGCTAAACCCCATTCACAGCCATACAGCGTAACCTGCGTAGATAAAACTGCTAAATCTATTACCCAGCATTGTCTAGTGCCTATCCAGATGTTAAACTATCAGGACCAGTTTTGGTGCAATGTGTTAGATATGACCGCCGCACATATCTTGCTTGGTAGGCCATGGTTGTATGACTTAGATGTGACGAGTTTCGGCAAATTAAACACACATTCAAATTTAATGGAAAGAAAATTGTTTTGAAACCCGCGCCGCCTAAGTCTAGTGATGAGAGCCCAAAGAGCGAAAAAGTCACATGACAGGTACATAAAGTCTCTTCACTTGGTAAGTCGATCACAGTTTCTCAATGAGAGTTTAGAGCCCAAAGAGCGAAAAAGTCACATGACAGGTACATAAAGTCTCTTCACTTGGTAAGTCGATCACAGTTCCTCAATGAGAGTTTAGAGGAGGGACTAGTGTATGCGGTAATTGCTTTAGGAGAGTCTTCTAATCCATCTGTCATTTACCATCCGGAAATTCATCAGATTCTCACTGATTTTCAAGATATCATGCCCGATGAGTTACCTGATGAACTCCCTCCCCTTCGGGACATTCAGCATGCCATTGACTTCGTGCCTGGGTCCAGTTTGTCCAATTTACCTCATTATAGGATGAATCCTGTTGAGCACGCTGAGTTGAGAAGACAGGTCGATGAGTTATTGCGGAAAGGTTTTATTAGAGAAAGGTTAAGTCCTTATGCCGTTCCCGCTCTACTCACACCTAAAAAGGATGGTAGTCGGAGAATGTGCGTTGACAGTCGCGCCATCAATAAAATTACCATCAAGTATAGGTTTTCTATTCCTAAACTTGATGACTTATTAGATATGATGGTTGGCTCTCAAATCTTTTCGAAGATGGATCTTCGAAGCGGATACATCGGATTCATATCCGTGAAGGTGATGAATGGAAAATTGCCTTTAAAATTAAGGACGGATTGTATGAATGGTTGGTCATGTCTTTTGGTTTATCTAATGCGCCCAGCACATTTATGAGAGTTATGACCCAAATATTGCGTCCTTTCTTAGGCAAGTTCGTTTTTGTCTATTTTGATGACATTCTCGTCTTTAGTCAAACCCAAGGAGAACATCATTCTCATTTGACACAGGTTCTAGAGACTCTCCGTAAGGAGAAACTGTTTGTCAATTTGAAAAAATGTGCGTTCTTGGCTTTCTCTGTTCAATTACTTGGGTTTATCGTCTCTAAAGACGGAATAGCAGCAAATCCTAACAAAGTTAAGGTCGTCAGAGAATGGCCTACTCCTCGTACGATCAATGAGGCTAAGAGCTTCCATCGTCTGGCCATATTTTATAGGAGGTTTGTTAGGGGATTTAGTACTACCATGGCTCCGATCACTGATTGTTTTAGGAAAGGGGAGTTTCAATAGACTAAATCTGCTACTCATGCTTTCGAGGAGATTAAGGAGAAGTTGACTACTGTCCCGGTCCTTCATCTTTCAGATTTCTCGAAAGTGTTTGAGGTAGCATGTGACGCATCAGGCGTAGGTATAGGTGGTGTTTTGAGCCAAGAAAATCATCCTATCGCCTTTTTTAGCGAAAAATTGAATGAGACGAAACAACGCTACGATGTTTATGATAGAGTTTTATGCAGTAGTGCAATGTTTACGTCATTGACATCACTATTTGCTACCAAAAGAGTTTGTTCTATATTCAGACTATCAAGCTCTACGCTATATCAACTCCCAAAAGAGAGTAGGGTATCGACACATCAAGTGGCTTGAGTTTATTCAGGAGTACAATTTTGTACTCAAACGCTGTACCGGAACTGAAAATAAAGCCGCTGATGCATTAAGTAGGAAATTTTGCACTTTACAGACGGTGAGTGCAAAAATTATTGGATTTGAGCAAATCATTCAAGACTACCCTACTTGTCGGGTCTTTGGTGACATCTATTCCTCTCTGACACGGGATCCTCCTACTATAGTAGATGTCTTCACCATTGTTGATGGTTTTTTATTTCGAGATACCCGTCTATGCATTCCCAATACTTCTTTGCGCGATCATCTGATTTGGGAAATGCATGCAGGAGGGATCGCCGGTCATTTCGGTCGAGATAAAACTATCATTCTTGTAGAATACCGATTTTATTGGCCAAGCATTAAATGTGATATTGCGCGAGTTGTGTCGCATTGTCGAGTTTGTTAGGTAGTTAAGGGTAGGAAGCATAATACATGGCTCTACACACCATTACCCATACGCTTTGCACCTTGGGAGCATTTTAGCATGGATTTCATTTTAGGACTCCCTCGCACACTTAGAAAATATGATGCAATATTAGTAGTGGTGAATAGATTTTCCAAAATGGCATATTTTATCTCTTGCCACAAGACTTCAGATGCCTCACATGTTGCACACTTGTTCTGTAAAGAGGTAGTTCGTTTGCATGGTCTTCCTAAGTCAATTGTTTCTGACAGAGATGTTCGCAAGTCATTTTTGGCGAACTCTCTTGAAGAAAATAGGTATCACACTTAAGTTCTCCACTGTTTATCATCCACAGACAGATGGTCAGACAGAAGTTGTCAATCGTAGCTTAGGTGACTTTCTTCGATGTTTAGTAGGCGACCATTTAACCACGTGGGATCTTGTTTTGCCTATAGCGAAGTTTGCATATAATAGTTCAGTCAACATGTCTACTAGGATGAGTCCATTTGAGGTAGTTACAGGTTATAAATCTAGAAAACCTATAGACCTTCTTCCACTCCCTATAGGTGATAGGCCGAGTGTCTCAGCTGAGTCTTTTGCACAACATTTGTATAATTTGCATGATCATATTCGTCGGCAAATAACAATTAGTAATAATAACTACAAGTCTGCAGCAGACTCGCACAAAAGATTGCAGGAATTTGCAGTTGATGATAAGGTGATGGTTAGAGTGCGTTCAGAGAGGTTCCCACCAGGAACCTTGAAGAAGTTTCATCTCGACTTATGGGTCCTTACCGAGTTCTAAAAATGATTTGTTCTAATGCTTATGAGCTTGCGATCCCCCATAATCTCGGGATCAATCCAGTTTTCAACGTCGAGGACCTGACTCCATACCGTGCTCCATTTGACTATCCAGCAGTTATTCTAGATCTACCATCATCTGCTTCGCCAGGACATCGATATTTTCCCATCCGTACACCGCCTCCTCCTGCTCTACGCAAGTATCATATAGATCAGATTGAAGATATTTTGGATGATGAGATTGTTTCGACTGCTGATGGTGGATATCAACGTTATTTGGTGCGCTGGCGTGGACGCCCAGACTCAGATTGCACTTGGTTGCGCACCGAAGAAGTCCAGCAGCTCGATCCGGATTTGCTCGATAGTTATCATGTTCGTCATTCACCAGAGGTTCATGTTTTGAAGTCGGGGAGAATTGATGGAGATCAGGATTTGATTTGATTTGATCTTATTAGGATTTGGATTTTACTAGATATTTGATTTGTTTAGGAGTTTGGATTTTATTAGGATTCTGTTTGTTAGGATTTTCCTATATATAGGGGTTGTATGAAGTATTGAAGAGATGAATAATATTTTGAGAAAAATTCTTGATAAATCTTTGGCGTGGAATTCGCTAAATTAAAATCTTTCCTCGTTGATTCGTGGAGAGTGGGCATGGGTCTGGGTGGATTCCCAAATTCCAAAAGTTTTCCCAAATTTATCATTTCGTCCTCTTATCCCTCTAAAAAAATCCTAATTTTCAAAACCCTAATCCTAATTTCGCCTCCGTCCTACGTCATTATCACAAAACTCTTGAGCTCCTAACGGTTTGGCTAGTAGATCTGTCAAAATTGCTAATTTTATTTTACGTGTACTATTTGAGTAACTTTTTCCAAAACCTCTCTTTTAACAAAGTGGCAATCTATTTTAAATAGCCATGGCCTGACATGGAATATAGGTTTTAGTTATATACTTACATCTTGATTGTCGCATTCGAGACCATTGGATGTTGATATTGAAATCCAAGTTCTGTTCAATCACATCAACTGACAAGTTCCAATTGCTGTAGCTTGATATGCAGATTCAATACTTGCTCTTAAGCTCCTAGTGGTTGGTAAGTAGATCTGCCAATGGCTTATCTAGATACCACATGTTGCTTCTTACTCTTCTAAGATACTTCCAACATATACATGATATCCACTAGTTAGATCTTGTGTTATTTGGAGATACAGCCCAGCTAGTATCAATGGATCCTTCAATGTATAGATTTGCACAATATATGAAATTATGAATATAATATCCCAATAACTTGTACTAGGAGCATCAAGAAACCGACCAACTACACATGCTGCAAGAAATATCTGGCCTAATAATTGTAAGACAATTAATTTACTATCTTCTATATGAACTAGGAAGATTGTGATACCTACCTTCGTCTCTGCAACCAACTCCCATCAGTATACATGGGTGTATCCATAGGTCAACATCCTAACATTTCTGTTTCATACCATGTAATGCTAGGACATCGCATTGTTAGGCCTCGGTGTCTTATGTTTATACATAAAATTTATAAAATTATTTAGACACCCTACCAATAGTTTGTAAACCACTTCTAACATGGGGTGTTATTCTGATCTTCACCTTCACCTTTTTATGTTTCCGTGATGGGGAGGGAGATTAATGCACTTGGGTTGTAGGATGTGGAATTCCTTTATAAAATGGATCCCTTCTATTGGCAATTCCTATACCAGGATGGATAAATTCTTGGGTTGTTGAATTTGTTTGACCCACTGGTATTTCATATTTTTGGATTACTTCAAACATGAGGAGTTGGACATCTGGGATCCCTTTTTGTTTCTTTAAATTGATGACTCTTGCCTGCTTAAAGTAATATTGAATTTCACTTTTGGATTGGCAACTGACTGATTGAACTAAGTTTCTTCTGTTTCTTTTATTTTTTGGTTCATATAGATGGGTAATATCTAATGTCACCTTTTAAAGGAAATTTATACATTGTAAAATCCATAGTTTTTAATATCAGTTGATACCTATATATTGAATATATCGTACTGGATTTTGAGGATGCATGATACACCATATACGTATCAGTCTGATATTGCCGATATGATATGCCTGATATTTATGATTCCACTATTATAAGTGATTGGTCTATACCAGCACCAGTTATGATATTTTATACCTTGATAGAATCTGTGGTTTCTCTCAAGAATTTAAATGTCTGGGCTTTTAAAACTGAGGTGATTGTGTTAGCACCATTGTAGGAGTTGTTGAATTTATGGAGTTCCTTTTGTCTGAAAGTCATGTCTTTTACGGTATTTTAAATGAACTTGCCTTCTTAATTTATGTTCCTGTGCAATTGACTAAAGCCAATCTTTTTCAGATTCCTCTACATGCCATTCAGAAGATTTTGTCGGCCTCACCTCCTTCCGAGTCTAATATATTCCGTGTTGACTTCCGTTCTAGTTTTGTCCATTATCTTAATGACCTAGAGGAAGATGCCATGTATAGACAATGGCGAAGGAACCTCAACGAGGTGCTTTTCTTTCTTATCTTTGTTGCATGGGTAAAAGCTATTATGCAAATTGGATGGACTTGCATTAGTTTGGTGCTTATATTTTTACAATTAACATATTTGTTTCTCTTACACATCTGTTTCTCTCATTCTAGATATTGATGCCTGTCTTCCCTGGTCAGCTTCGGTACATCCGAAAAAATTTATTCCATGCTGTTTATGTGCTGGATCCTGCAACGGCCTGTGGAGCTGAGGCATGTTATCGTGCTTAGTTACTGATATCTTGTAAATTTAGCATCAACTTCTATAAATTATTCCCCAATTTGGCACCAACTTTTTCCCCCTACATTTGATTTTAAATTTCTTTGATATCCATTGTTGGGACCACAAAGGTGAAGGTGAGTGGGTGCCCCGACAAATGAGCTCTCCCCAAATATGAACTCTTTTTTTTTTTTTTTGTTGGGGGGGGGGGGGCAGTGTTTCAGCACCTCTGATTTTGACCATGCACCCCATTTGTGTGTACCTAGTGAGATCCTATTTGATCAACTATAATATGAGTTATTGTGAACTTACTAACTTGTATATCTTTCTTTTTGTAAACTTTTCAGTCGATTGATATGATTCTGTCCATGTATCTAAGTAGCGTTCCTATGCGATTTGGGGTGTTACTCTATTCTTCAAAACTAATTAAGACAGTTCAAGAAAATGGTGGCAAATATCCCACTTCTACAGTAAAGGATGAGACAAAAAATGGGGAGGATATCTCCACCTTGGTGAGTTCCTACATCATTGTAGTGATTTATTATTTATCTTCAATTAAATAGTCATAGCAAATGCTTTGCTTTTTTGGGCATCCTTGTTATGAATAATTCTTTGCCGTTACTTGTGTAAACAAATACATGGCTATGTCTATGTTTTTTTTCTTGTCCTTTGCAGTGAAAGTGCTCTGCAGCAGTTAGCTTACCCTAGATTCTTTATGCACGACTTAAACAGAAGAGAACCTTAGTAGGGGCTTGGTAAAGCTATTTATCATTAGATTTTTTTTGTCTGTTAATTTGAATTCATCATTCAATTGGTTGCTGGGAACCAAGGTACACCTAGTGAGAGAGGCATGCCATAAAGCCAACTAGCTAGTTGCAAATCTACCTTAATGACTGTGTTTAATCTTATGTATCTAGGTCTTGAACTTGGTTCGGAGTCACCATCACCTGGATGGTTCCTCACCTCAACCTGATTCACACCAACCTTTTTCTTGGGATTGTGTTGTCCAAAGAAATAATCTTATTCATATATCACAAGTACAATTAACTTTGTAGCAGTTTATATTGAACTGAACTAAAGTGTGCTGGGAAAGGAACTTGTTGGGTTTCTAGTGTGGCAATTGCTCAGTCTTCCAAGGGGGTTGCAATAGCAAAACTAACAGCAAAATAAATGGCAATGCTTATAGCAGTATAGAACACATCAGCGATCACAGAATGATGATAGTGATAAGATCATTGGTAGTCATTCTTGAGGGAAAAACATTGAGGTAACTGCATTGCTTGAAAGGCTGAATAGAAGCCTATGTAAACTGGTCCAAGTGGAGAACTTGTGCGCCGCTCATCCGGTCACTTTGCATGGGATGTAGAGTTGGATAGGGGGAACCTGCATGCATGCAGGTTTGGTTGCATCTGATGTCAATCTGGAGCTGGCTGATTTGAGCCGCTTTGGGGCCCAGGGTAGGTTCAGGTTTGGTTGTGTGTCAGGTCAATTTGTACCTGGTTGAAGCCAAATCAGGCTTGTAGTTTTCAACCCAGGGTCAACCTGCATCTGAAAATAAATGACCAACAAGGCCCACTGGTCAGTTGTGTCTTAGCTGGCTACGTAAGACAGAACCTAATCTAACGGGCAACCCAGTAGAAATCCTTAAGAACTTCATTCGATTATGATGAGTTCTTAGGACCAATGGCGATAATGCATTACGTAATGCTTGGTCTCCCAAAAGGTTGTGGCACATATCACATAGGTTATACGACTTCTAAATTTTCTAATTCAGTATAAATATAAAATTGTCCATAATAACTTCAATATATAGGAAAATATTTTTTTATATTATAAAAAATAATGAAAAAAAGATTCTAAGGAAATGTCGAAGCGTGAGTTTCAAACCTAGAAAAGTCATTGAAGTTAGGAACTAGAGTTGAAGTAGGAATTGGAGTTATAGTCGTAGTGAGAATTGAAGTAGAGAATTCTAATTGGATTTAAAGTTTAGTCGACAGTAAAAAAACATCGAGATCGCAGGTGATTGAAAACGAGAGTTAGAATTGGAAGAGTAGTTGATATCCGAAGAGAGTAGGGGATATTAGGGGAAATGGTATAATATAACCAAAATAATGCATTATAACCTCTTGCAGGGGTGCGGGCCGTGAGAATTGTATACTCTAATAAAGAACTCGTAGCGAAGTTAGGTTATGATATAATATAACCAAAATAATGCATTATAACCTAGAGTAGCACAAGGTTATGTAACATTTAGGTTGTTCAATGGAGTAATGTAATGATGTGCCCTCAAAAACTAAAACTACTTGTAACGTGTTACTTAATGAGTTTTTTAGAACTATATTTAGAAAATGCTTCTGCACCTCTTGTTTAACTTTTCATCTTCCTCTTCTATATTTTTTCTTCCCAATTCTCAAATATATAATAAGATGAAGGGTTGCTTCTTCCAGTACATGTTGCTATTTTAGAATTTAAGTTAGTTGATAGCAGGAGGCAAAATAGAGGAACAAATGCAACAACTACAACTTGAAGAAAGCCTCTTTTTCGATCTTAGGGTAGGCCATGTATCATTTCCCTTGTTTAGTTGCTTTGAGGCCATTTCTTCAATTAATTTAGCAACTACCATATTATTTGTTACTGCAACTTTCGAGGTTCATTTGGGTCTTTACTTAAGTCTTTGTAGGTCCTTATGTATGATCTTATTACTTCAGTCTCGCACTTATCAGTCTACTATAGATGATCTGACCCCAGACAATCTCAATAGTTTATCTCGTTATCCTCAGTCGATGGTACCAATGGCTTCCTATAGATGCACTTATGTCTGATCCATTAATTTAGCATGTCGATGGTCATACATTTTGACAATGGGCATTTCAGCTACATTTGTTTTTGGATAATCTGTTGCTTAATTGCCTCACGTTCTGACCCTTAAATCACGACTTATGATGTAGCCGTCTTATAGTAGTTTCACTGTGTTTTCCTGCGTAAGTTTACACGATACTCTAAAAGCCCTTCTCCACCTTGACCATAACTCGAGAGCATCCTCTGATGCCATCATCATGATTAATTTTTTATTAAAACAATAAAATATAACCTTTAGGCTTTTCCTATACATAATAGTCTCAACCTTTATTTTTTATTTTGTTAAGAAATAATTTAGTTTCTAATCTGGTAGTTTCCCAATTGTTATGAGATTTGAATTCTCATTATGTTAGTTTCTAACTTGTATTAGGAACTGAATTATCATGTAACACTGTATAAGTGGGCATTGCCCTCATCAACAATAATCCATCAGATTGTTGTCTCTGAAACCTAACATGATACCAAAGCAATCCTAGGCCCTGTTCTTCTGAATAATCTCCTTCATCAACAAAACCTTAATTTACCTAATCATGGTAAAAAAAGAAGAAAAGAAAGAAACTTAGACTACATTTGGATGTATATCAAAATCGCTAAATTGTGTGATTTTGTGTGGATTTAGAAAATGGTGTCCTTGATGTTTTCTTGATGTTTTCTAGGTGAGTGTTTGGATGATGAAGAGAATATTAAAATCACCTAAAATCATAATAGTTGGACTTTCTATTTTGAATATAAATTTCAGTTTCATGGTTTTATCTCTTATGTTGTCTATCCTATTTTGGCTTTATAATTTTTCAAACCATATGATATTTGAATATTATTATCTCCTAAAATATTGTAACTTCCAGAGCTATGAAAAAACTGAAACTGTGACTTTTCAAATTAAATTCATTCCAGTGTAATCTTAGTTCTTCTCTTAAGACTTCATGGTTCATTACTGCTTCTATGATTTTCCTCTTATCTTTCAATATCTTTTTTCCTCTTTGATCGTGTTGCTCCATAAAAATAAGGGGAAAAAATGACGTGTTACTCTATCTACATTACTCTTGGCAAAAAAATATTTTCCTGTACATTTTTACCAATCACATATTATCTTTCAGTTTTTTTTTCCTACTTTCTTGTCTCATATCTTCTCTCTTTCTTCTCTATTAACCTGTTCTTTTAGGAAAAAAAAAAATCTTACTGTATAAAAAAGAAACTTTCTTCTTTTTCTAGTCTCGATTTACCTTCCCGTATTTTTGCATCTGATCAGATCCCAAAAATCTCTCTTTTCTTATCTACCTCTTTATTTCTAGATGATACATTTTCTAGTAAAGCTTCTTGTTATGTAGTAATGTGCTCCTTAAAAGCAAAGACAATTGTCTTGATGCTTAAAACAGAGACGATTATTATGCTTGGCAAACACTTGCTACTGCTACTCACCAAAAGCTCGCTATTGTTGCTTGTCAAAAGCTCATTATTTGTATTATTGTTGATCGTTAAAATCATGTCGTTACTCGTCAAAAGTTGATTTCGATGGAGTGATGATATCTAGTATTGTTGTTGCTTCTCGCTGAAGCTTTGTTGGAGAGGTTTTTTCCCTTCCTTTAGAGTGCAATAATTTGTAAAAAAGTTATGAGCATTATTATATGCTCCTGTTTGAGGGGAGTGCTAAAAAATATTGTAGTTTCTAATTTGTTGGTTTCCTAATTGTAATTGGAATTGAATTCTCACTGTGTTATTTCTAACTTGTATAAGGAATTGCATTATCATATAACTTTATGTATATGGTCATTGCCCTCATCAATAATAAAAAATCAAATTACTGTTTCTGGAACAAAGCATATTTCTTCTTATTGTTTGCTTAAGCTGAAAAGCATAATTTTCTACATGCTGCTTTCATATTTTGAAGCTTCTCCAAATTTTTCCTTTTCAAACTACTTTGTTAGAGATCATTGCTTCTATAGTCAGGACTAATTGTAATATTTCATCAAACAACATGGTCCATGGTGTTCCATCCTGAAATTGTCCAACAATAAGTTGTCAATTAATCTGAGGTGATTAGGGCTTAATGCTGGTGATAGGGAACTGATTTTTCTCTACCCCCATTGTTGTGCTACTTGTTTTTGGTGCTAGTTTTACTCGTTTGGTAGACGTTCTTAGTCACATCTAGGAGAGATGTGGATGTGTGTGTGCACACACACAGGTGGATGCAAGGCCTGACTACATTACTCTAATTATCGGCATCTTGATTCGTATCGTCATGGCAGCTTTCGTTTTTTATGCATTCAGCAAACTTGCAAAAATTAACAAAATAACTACATCTTGTTGCACTAACTTTATAGCTTTCGATGGCTAATAAAACAATAAACTATGCTGTGAACAGGTGATTCTACTTTCAGTTTAACCCACCCATTGAGATTAGATTCATGGTTTTGGAGATCCAATCATGGTGATGTTCTTTGAGGATGTGTTGCAAGGCATGTAGTATGTGGTTCATTATGTGGGTCTATAATTTTAGTGTCCATTGTTAGCTCTGCGAGCTCTTTGAAGCAACAATGTTGTTAGCTCGTAGTAATAACATTTATGCACTTTATTCTTCAAACAATTTGTATAACTGCACCCAACATTTAATCATCTTACTCAAGTTTTTATCTGTTGAATATTTGTTCTAAACTTTTAAATGCAGTAAGAAGGTAACATTGTGGTGTGGATTCACCAATTAGATTTGTTGTCAGGGCTTAGGGCACCTTTTTCTCTTTCATTTTTTTTTTAATTTTTTTTTTTGTTTTAAATTGCTCTTTCTTCTTTTGAATTCTGAAACTGCTATAAGGGTAAACTCATGTTTATCTGCTAAATTGTTATTTGGTTTGTGCTTGTAATTCCGTGTATTAAAATCTGAGAGGAAGCCACATGTTTAGATCCCATCAAACAGTAATTATCTGATAAAAAGGAGCTATTATGTTGTGTAGATCTGCACATAATAAATATAAACCTATTATGTCTAGAAAATTATATAATTTATATTAGGCCTAATGTAGGAATCAGTCGTCATTATCCAAGCTTTTTTTTTCCATCATGTATCACAACTCTGTGGCAGCAATGTTTTGCCCAAATTTTTCTTCCCATAACCAATCATGTCTTTTGTCTCCTCCTGCCATGTTTCTTGCTGAGTCATTTAGTAGTCTGCCACTGGATCTGAAGGATGATCAGTGGACATAGTGCCACAAATTTAGCTCCTTGGAAAGGACTTGATGTGGTCATATTATCAATTAGACAAGAAAGCGATGCTATTGTCTCTTGTAAAAATTCTGATTCAAAAATGCACATAGAAGTGGGAAACTTAATGGCAGTTTGCACTTGCAAACAAACAGATTCGAGTAACTGAAGAAAAGTTACTTTGACAAAAAGTTTGATTGTGGGAAATCTTGTGTATGCACCCTCTGTAGGTACAAACCTTTAATTTTTGTAATACTGATGCATGTGCAGTTATTTGACCATAAAATGGTCAGTGATTGTCCTTCTGTTTAGATCCTATAGTCACTCAAATTCCTCATTTACTAGCAACATTAATCATGGAATCTTTGAATACTTTTTACCATTTATTATCGGGTCATCTATACTTCTCTTTCAGTGATATTCTTGTGTGCCTGTTTCGTCACTCTATTTTTATTTTCTTTCTTTTCTGCTGCAGATGATACGGCTTTTCGTTTACATCAAGGAGAACTACAACACGCAATTGGCTTTTCAGTTTCTAAGCAACGTATGTCGGTAACACTATGCTAGGCAGTCTGACACCAGATTATAATCAAGATGGGTTATTTATTACAATTTCTTGCTCACTTGGGAATTAATTTGTAATCATGTTTTTTTTCCCAGTTATCCTAGGCCTTTGAGTTTGGTGCCATTATTAAATTAGACTGCAATTTATTTTTTTCTTTTGAATTTTGTGGTTCTTATGCAAGTCAAAAGGGACTCTTGCTACTATCCAAAGTTAGTATGATGCAATTTATGTGGTTGATATTCATCCATTATGGAAGCACATGCTATTGCAAGATATTATAAAGATAAACTTTTCGTAATATTTTTTGAGAATACTATTTGATTTTTTTTTTCTTTTACATTTCTGAGGTGTTCATGGTCGAACTCGAGTGTGTGTGTGTGTGTATCATGGGATCTATTTTTATGTAGATGAAAAAAATGAAGTTTTAATCTCTAACATTAGTGTATCTCCGTGGAAATTGCATTCTGGATTCTTTTATTGTTAATTTTAGAGAAAATATTCAAAGCATAACGCCTTTACAAGTATTTCTATATCCCTGTTGTAGCACACCTTTAACATTGTACAATTAAGACATGATGAGTTTGATATTAGTTAGAAGATTAAGATCCTGTCCCCTTTAATTAATTTATTAATATAAAGTGCAAATGAGTAGAGTGTATGGATAGTGAATCTTGTTATAGGCTCCCCAGTAAAATTTCTGTCATTGATTTTGTTTGCATCTTCTCAAAAGCACATTAGTTGGAGGTAGGGAAGGGGAGGGTAGTTCAATAATAGTTGCAAGTTTCTCCATCTGTTTGTACACTAGGAGAGATGGCCTTTATGCATAAGCTAGTGAACTGGTGCATTAATTTTGTTCTTGCGTTGTTATATATTCTCTTTGCTTGTTTATGGACTAAACAAGAAGTTACCTGTCCCTGTTGTCAAAGATGACATAACAGGACTCACTCCTTCGTGTTATAATATTTTTAAACTGTTCAGGGCACAATCATTTGTTTTCATTCAAACTGCATGCCTTGCATGTTCATCAGTATTTAGCCTTTGCTAGTAGTTTTTTACAGAAGAGGCTATTACTTCCTCCTATATGAAGATAAATGCCAACATAACAGTAGTTTCACATCTCAATTTTTGCTAATATGAAATGTATTTTGCTTATCCTTTTTGAACTTCATTGAGATCGTGACAATGTTTATTGTCTTTTGCATTTGTAGTTGCGAAATATTTTAGTATTCATAATTATTAGGATGTTAGCTAATTCAGACTGGAATAAGTTTTCCCTTAATAACAGGTGAACAAGTTATCGAGTGCAGCGGATGATCTTAATGAGGAGGCTCCTGAGGCACATCATGTTGAAGCGGCATTTGTTGAAACTGTATTGTATGTATGAACACTATATTTTTGCCCTACTATAGGACAGCAGTTGTTTCTTGGAAGGACAGGGCGCAATCATATTTCTTTGCTCAAATGTATTGATATTTGTAGGCCTAAGGCTAATTCACCTCCTCAAGATATGCTCCTGAAAATTCAAGGAGAACACATGTATGTGGAGGAAGCTAAAGGAAGTTCACTATTTGTCTTCAAATTAGGGTTGGCGAAACTTCGTTGCTGCCTCTTGATGAATGGACTTGTACACGAGTCAACTGAGGTAAGCAACTTCGTTTCTTATACTGTTCATCCTATTCTAAATTTGTGCTATTATTATAAACATTTTTTTCTTAGGGGATCTGCTGGAAAAGAATGTGGTCTATTTGGGGCATCCAAATTGCGACTTAATCTAGCATGTACAGTTGGAAGTTTGGGTTAAAGCATGAATGTGGAAAGGAGATCAATAAAAAGTATGAGTGGAACAAGTAATAGGACCTTAGTTAATGGAGAGGTAGTTAAAGAGGTATTTTAGTTAATTTAATTGAAGTGATGACCCTTAGCAGAGCTGAATAATAAAGGCATTGTTATTATTCTCTTTGACTGGTTTCATTAAGTTGGTTTAGAAAAACTCGTGCCTGTGATAGCACCCCTCCTAAATTAGGAGAGCTTCCAGGTTCGTTTACCTTGAAGTCGTTTGAGGAAGTTAATATGGGTAATTATTTGGTTAGGTGTACAGATGTTCTTGATTAGCACCCAAATAAAAAAAGGAAAAAAAGGTGGGGTTGGTTTTTTTATGTTTGTGCTAATTCTTTTATTGTTCAGTGGAAAATATTTAGTTTTTATAAGTTGCTTGAGTTTATCCAGGATGCTTCCATGAATGCTATGAATGAAGAGCTTCCCCGAATTCAAGAACAGGTTTACTATGGTCATATCACCTCAAAAACAGATGTATTGGAGAAATTTCTTTCTGAAAATGGTCATCACCGATATAATCCTCAAGTAAGTTCCTGTGGTATAAACTTTTAAGCTTATATATGTGGTAGAATTTTTCAGAACTCAGCTTTGTATCCTTGCAATCTGGTTCACAGATAATTGGTGAAGGGAAGGGAAGGAAAAAGTTTATATCACTCTTTACTTCATTTTGTGGGAGCGAAACTATTCTTCCAGCTGTCAGCTTCTTGCATTCTCCTGGAAGTAAGTCTGTGTTACGTACCTGGTGCAGCTTATTTGTGGGGCTAGAAGCTCAAAAGGAGGAGAAAAAAAAAAAAAAAGAAGAAGAAAAAAACTCTGGCGTTAACTGTTTGACTGATCTATTTTCCAGCTACTGATGACTTAAAGCCAGTGACGCATCTTCTTCTTGTGAATGCTACATCTAGAGAAGGGATAGAACTACTGCATGAGGGAATTAACTACTTGGTAATAACAACACTGTTTAATTATGAAAATAGTTTCCTTTTTTTGAGTATTCGGGGTATCACTTCACTTTATATTGGTGTAGATTGAAGGGTCAGAAAGAGCCCGTGTGGGCATACTACTGTATGTCAATAGTGAGGCTCGTTCACCTGCTTTACTTTTAGCAAAGGTTTTCGAGAGAACTGCTTCCTCATTCAGGTTTGTAGTTTCTTCTGTATTATGAATTTGATATGATATTCTTTTGAAGTATTACAAACCACTAATACTTCTGTGGATTATTTATTTTTAAATCTTAGTAACAAGGAGAAGGTCCTGGAGTTCCTGAATCAATTATGCACCTTCTATGAAAGACATTATATGTCAGTTCAGTCACTGGATTCTGAAAGCTTCAGCTTGTTTGTTGAAAAAATTTGTGAGCTAGCTGAGACACATGGCTTGCCTCCTGATGGCTATAAATCAATTCTTTCAGACATTTCGATAGATGTGATAACGAAACAAATGAACAAGGTATGCACATAATTGAACACTGTACTTAATATTGAGGGAAACGTATCCTATGTCTTTAACTTGCATTTTACATGCATACATATATACATACATATATACATGCATACATGCATATGCATATACAATATACATGCATATATAAATGCATCCATCCATGCATGCATGCATATATACATTTACACACACACACATATACATTTACATACATACATATATACATGCATCCATGCACACACACACACATACGTACACACACACACATACCTATTCATATATATAAATGTACCTAAGGTGTCTTCATAAGGAGTTGCCTATGGAGGTATCATAAATTTAAATTTGGAGGGTCTATGTAGATGATTTGAACCATTAATTGTGATATCTACGTCCTAAAAATGTGGTGTACAAAAAATCATGCATTTTTGATAAATTTTGACTGTATGCTGGTTTGGTACAAAATGAACGGTTTTTGAACAATTGAACACATAAGATCTCTTGGTCGAAATTACATGTTTCTTATATACCATATATTTAAAGCATGGAGATCATAACTGAGGGCTCGGATTATCCACATGTACTCTCAGTATTGAGATTTAGGGGTGCCTCCATCAGTAACTCTTATAGAGATACTTTTGGTATACCATTCCCGTGTGTGTGTGTGTGTATATATAAATATAATGAAAATGAGCCATCGCCTCACGTAAGTTACCTGTTAGTTTTTTAAAAAAAAAATAGAATTATGATCTTAACTCTTTAGGTTTCACCGATATCCAATTTCTTGGGTTTTAGTTTTGATTTGGCCTTCCATGTAGTAGATACAAAATTAATAGTTTTCAATAAGTACAACATGTTACATCCACTTGATGGAAGGACAAATGAACTCTAGAATTGAAATTTGATCCTCTTAAAGCCAAGGAGGTGGAGACCATAATCCCAGAAAAAAATTTGAAAAAGTAATGCGATCACTGTTATTTTGCCACTAGCTCGTTAATTCTCATTTACAATAACACACACACACACACACACACACACACACACACACACATATATAATTTTCTTGGATTTAATGTTTGCATGTTTTAGTGCTATGTATGATATTTGTATTCCTACTCTCACACTGCTATGTATCTACATTAAATTTTGGTTTTTCCTCAGGATGTTTATGAAATGAATTGGCTTGTATTAGTTTTGCTTCCACATCCTGACACTCGCCATCTGTTGTAAAACACACACACACACACACACTCATTTGTGGGTGAATTGAAGGGTGGTTTTTCTAGGAGTATCATTTCGTCTCTTATTGGTATCTAACTTGAAAATAGTTGTGCTCTTTCTGTTTTTTTTTCGTGTAACCTTATAACCATATTCTTTGTGGTTTCCTTTTTATGATTTATCAATTTCCGGTATCCGGTATTACTTTGAAATTTGTTAAGGAATACATCTCAAGTTTTTCAAATTTCATGCAGGTACTAAATTTTTTCTATGGACAAATTGGGCCTGAGTTTGACACCGGTGCTGTAATTACCAATGGAAGGGTGGGTTCTATGACATAGATCTTGTTTAATGCTGTCCCATCAGCAGTTTTATTTTCTTCTTCACAGCTTTTAGTAATCTGAGAAACTAAACATAAAGATCAAGTTTGCTCATGTTATCTTTTCTAATGCACTAAATGTATGATGAACAATTTATTAAATTTACGTCCTATACCTTCACAGGTACTTATTCCAAGTGGTGAGAATCCTTTTCTAAGTGATGATTTTGGTCTTCTAGAATCTGTTGAGTATGAACAGAGAACGAAGTACATTTCAGAAATTGTTAAAGAAGTGGAGTGGCAGGACATTGACCCAGATGAGCTCACCAGGTATTCCTGTTTGGTTGTTACTGATATTATCCTATAGTGTGTGCTATTTCTTTTTAGTTAGAAGTTCTGTTCTGCTCTGAGCCGTTTGACATATGAAGAGATACTTAAGAAGACACATTTAGTAAATGTTATTACATTGATATTATGTAATTATTGCGATATTATTACTTCTTAAAGCATCCCAGTTAATCAACTATTACGAAGAACTAGCAGTTTCAAAGTATTGAATGGACTTATAGTAGATGTCAAAGATGTATCATAATATATAGTTTAGTTCTTTTTTTCCATTATAGTTGATGTATGTGTGGGCACACGCTCAAATTCACTTGTGCAAGTGTGTGTAGATCATGTTGACCGAAATCCAAGAAATGCACACTGTAAATTTACCAAAATTTAAGGATGTGACTTTCTAGGAAAGAACAAGATTTTTGACGTTCTTGAATGTTTAACAAAAATATTGACTCCATGAACATGAGCTTAGCTAATCTAAGTGTATATTTATTACAATAAAAATAAAGAAGGAGGATTTTCAATGCGAGATATAAAAACATATCTTTCCACAGCGCCTGTGCTAACTACTCTATGGTTTGGGTCTTTAGCGGGTCTATTGATAGAAATTAATCGTTTATTCCTAGATGCTTTGTCATTCCCTTTTTTTTCAGTTCTTTAGGATAGGAAGTAAGAAAAAGTATATTGAACCTCAGCAAAAATCCGGTGGATCTAAGATCCCGTTTTGGAGAACAGAAGTAGAAAGGGGTCCAACCGAGTCAGGAGTCGAGATATAAACTCACTTCGTCACCGGCGATACAGGTTCGTCAAGCCGAGAAGGAGCTGGGCAGATCTGCCACACATACAGATATTGATCCCCTGAATATAATGAAGTCATGAAGCAATTATCAATTTGGCATAACTATGCCTTAAACCTGTTTTTCTCTTTGGCTCTTTGCTTTATCTATGCTCCTGTGCCTTAGTGGTCATTGTAATTCTCTCTAGGAAAATTATTATCTATTACCGTCTTGTCTACTTTTTCATAGTCTAGGAGAATTTTGGTGGTAGATACAATATATGATAGTGACTACTATTTTTGGCAAGCCCCTATCTTGACCATGGTTTCCTTAGCTAGAAATACTGCTACAATTAGAGAGTGGGCTTCAGGTTGAGAGCTTTTCTCAAAATATTCGCAAATCTCTGTGGAGCCTTGAGCCCTGTAACAAATAACAAACCTCTTTTTGATGAAAGAAGGTTAGGCAATGATGATGATGGAAGATAATGGAACTATTGAATCAATATTTTAGTCCGTAACTACCTTTCTGTTGGCTTATTGGAAAAGCTGTTTACATTTTCAAACTTAGGTGACTTGTCTCTATAATTTTGAGTGATTTATTTTGAATATGCTTTTTCAAGTAAGTATAGTGTTTTCCCCCTACTATTTATGTGATTGTGGGTAATATTTGTAGTGGCTGGTGATACTATGCTGATTCTGTGCTTCAAAGTTTTAACATTTTTCTTATCTGTGCCAGCAATTTCTACAGTGATCTTATCATGGTGGTTTCTTCTTCAATGTCTATCCGGGAACGGAGCTCTGAAAGGGCCCATTTCGAAATTTTAAATGCAGAACACAGGTCTCTTGGTGTTTTTCTTTTATTTTCCTTTTTGATAAGTACAAAAATCAGTAACCGTACCTTTTCATTAAAGTTGATCCTAATTTGATATTAGACTTATATTGATTCTCGCAACAACTAATTTTTCCCCTTCTACATATGACATGCATTACTTCATCTGGATATCCTTCAACATATGACAATCAGCCACACAAGCACCCCTAAGAATCTCTTTTTTTTTTTTTAACGAATATTTCCTATCCCTGTGTCCACAAGAATGAATCTTCCTTCAACTCCTACTTTGAGAGGCGTTGTCTTGCTTTCTTGCAGAACAATTTTCTCCTGAAATTTCACCCTATATTCATATCACAATTCTCTGTCAACCTTCTCATATGACAATTCAGGCGATTTAACCAAAGAGCTGCACTACTGGTTGTCATTCGCTTTTACAACAATATAATTGTATTATTAATTAAAAAGTACGACATAATTGTACATAGTCTCGTACTTAAAGCTGTATTTAGAAACTATAAAAACCATGTGTTAGAATAACTTGTGCCAAATGACGTTCCTCTAAAATAACATGGATGGTTTTCTCGTTTCTGTTCATGTATATGTAATGGCTTGGCACATTCTTTCCATACTCTCCTTTAGCATTAGCAGATCATGAAGTTCTATATATGAAGTTACTTCTTCCTTGCATTAAGCTGCTTCGCTTCTAAGTAATTATTGGAATTAAATGAATGGTATGAGGTAGCTGGCAGGGCTCAGTTGTTGTTTATACTTTTATCTTATACCATACAGGGATGTAGTGAGGTTGCTTTCCAGGTGGAGTTTCTGTCGTTATAGTCATTTACATGTTAGCTTCTAACAATAGTGACCACGTCACTGAAATACATTCAGGTATATGTTGGTTTTGAATGCCTGCTTGCCCTTGGCATATCTGATGGTCCTTATAGGCTGCATGCCCTTGTCAAACACTCTGCTGTATCTTGATGCCTTACTGCGAATTGCATAACTTGTGGTGGTGGCTTTCATCTTTTAAAACTCTTCTCACATTGTTGCCTTTTATATCTTCCTTCCCTTGATTGCATGAGCATTTAAAATGATATCACTTGTGTATTAGAAAACTGTATTTAGGACTCTTTTTCTTTGTATATCTCTTGATTGTTTGTATATCTCTTGATTGTTCTTCTTTCTAACATCTCATTTACCTTTTTTCCTGCAGCGCTGTCATCTTGAGTAATGCAAGTTCTGCTTTACATATTGATGCTGTTATTGATCCATTAAGTCCCTCAGGGCAAAAGCTTTCTCCTCTTCTTCGTGTACTTTGGAAGTGCGCTCAACCAAGCATGAGAATTGTACTTAATCCAATAGTAAGTTCATGATTGGGTATGCTATATTCAGTTTTAATTTTTTCCCCCCCGCATGTGATGCATAAAGAGTTAAGACAAACCATCTGATTTAAATAATAGTGACATACTTATCTCTTATGAATGCTTCATGATGTGGATTTCAGCTGTTTGCCAAAGATATTTCTATACTGACCTATGAATTATTTTGTTTTAAGATAGTGGATTTTTCATTGATTAGCGGGTTGGTCTTTGGGCAGTGCAACTTTAACAAGACGAAAATGATATTGGTGGCCACATAAGTAGTTAACAGTTTTTTTTTCCTTTTTTTACATGTATCAGTCATATCTTTCATCAAGGGGAGATTCAAGAGTATGCTGTGTGTGGAATCACGTAATGATTCTTTAAGTGGAGAAGTGCTTGTCAAAGTATGATGCAACTGTAGATATCCCATGAAGTTCCTTGGAGTAGTTTTAATACAATTGTAAAACTTCCCTCTAATCTGGGTCAGAATATTGGAAACTAAAAGAAAAAACATTTTTAGAGAGTTAAATTTAGTTGAATGAGAATATTGGAATGGAATTAGTATTAAAAAACCAAAAGAGTAACAGATTGAGTGTATCTTTGAGCATTGATTAAGTGGTATTCCACATGGACGGGTTGATGGAAATTAATTGAGTTGATATGGATGTGCTCTACCACGACTAACAAGCATGCCAAATTGTAGTAAGCTAGTATCAATAGGATTTCTATTCAAGATGTCACTAACTTTGCGAACTTAGATAGAAACTGTAAAGATAGAACAGAAGATAATTAAGATAAGTAGAAATAACTCTTAGGAGAGCCAGAATATTCTTTTAGCATTGGTTATTGCATGATATGCCTATATACGATCATGGATTCGTAAACAGGCACACATTCATGCACAAAACATATAGACATCCACATGCATATGCACATAACTTTGCTTCTCTGAGGTAGCTCTCATAACAAGCTTATAGCAAGCTTTCGTGAGAACCCCACCCTACTCGGGGATCCGATTGTGATCCATTTCATTCATCTCAATCTGCATTCTTGATTAGTCTAAGAGTGAGAAACCAAGGATTTTGAGGACTTTTCACCTTTTAACTAATTTTTTGCAAAATAAATGTTTTTTTTGTAGCCATAGAAAGTATGATACCGTTTAGTGCATTTATAAGGAGCTCTCAGACCTCTCAATCTTAGATATAGAATATTTCATGTGAGATAGTCTGATCTGAAATATTAGGTATAGGGCAGTGTTTTAAATATCGGCCAGTATACCGTTATATTGGCCGGTATATATGGGTCAATATATCGGCCACGTGGCGATATATCGACCGATATCAGTATGAGATTTACTGGCTGATATTTGCCTCTATCGGACAAACAAACTAAAGTTTTGTTTTCAGGTAAAACCTGTTAACCCATCGGAAAACCCGACCCTACAGGAAAAATAAAACCTACCATCGAATTTTTTGGATCCAAAAGCCCTAGATCTCTCTCTTTCTCTCTCTCGCTTTAGCCAAGCCCTAACTTTGAAAAAATTGCCTTCGACGAGCCATCTGATCACCCTATGATTAACCTCCCTCACCCAAAACAAAATTCTGACCCTTTCCCATTACTTCCCCAGCTGCTTCGCAGCTTTTGTTGGCTATTTCACGTGCGTCCGACGAAATTTGACTCCGACCAATATTAGCTTCGCCTGTTATCTTCCTCAATCTCTGTCTTCATCGGTCATATAAAATTCTTTGGTAAGTCAATCTCTTTATTTCTCAATTTAACAAATTTAATTTCATGAAAAATAAGTATTATGTTAAAATTTGTCAATTTTTTCTTTGAATAGAGCTGGGTGTGATTTATAATTGGTTTTGAGTGAAGATAGATTAGTATTTTGAGTGAATATTAAGTCTTCGACCCATTGATTATATCTCTGGGTGCATTTTTGAATGTTCTAAACGGTTGGTTTTTCATAAGTATAATACACATATGCCAAGATAAGTACCCTAAACTTATTTTAAGTATTTTAGTATATTCTATATAAGCAATAATATATTCATTCTTTAACTGATATGACACCTATATGACATTCCGGTATTTGGTGTCATATCGCGATATTCCGCCCGGTATTCGGTATGTAATTTGGCCGACCGGTGTATCACCGGTATCCGATATTTAGAACACTGGTATAGGATTCTTGTAAAGTATAGTATTGACCTAAAATGGAAGATCCCATAAGAAGTAGCTGATGTATGTATTCTCGCCCCATTTGTATTTTCACAATCTCCATATATAACAAGGCTGGTGCTTCTCACGTGCATGGAGCACTATTAGGTTCGGACCTACAGTATTGATGTAAATCTACAGAAAGAGAAAATAGAAATGAAAACTCAGCTTGTGCGTGCACACACAGAGTTACATAGGGAAACATGTAAAGGACGTGAGGAACATAGAGGAGCCTGCTAAGATTTCCGTAAACTCAAAGCAATGTTATAAGAGATAAGAATTTCACCTGTTTATTTTCACAAAACTTTAGGCATACATCTATTTAACCTGTGAAAAGACAAGTAGGTCTTCCTTAACCTAATGGACATAATTAATGATCCTGCAATTAAATGTTTTTTTTTGCAAAAATTAAAATATTTATAAGTTAAAAAGACTTCATATCTATTCTCCACTTGTCAGTTTGCATTGTGCTATATATATTTTCCCCTTTAACATCTTCAACCCCTTAGCACTCATGTATATTCATGTCTAGTCTGTGTATTTTTTGCATGTGTCATAAAGACTAGTGCATGCTATGAGAGAACTGTAGCAGTTCAAAAACATATGAACCATCGAAAGCGTTAAGTGGGCCATCTGAGTACATGATTCACAACATTCATCATGCTCCAAGCATTATAAGATATACGGATAGAAGTCAGATGAGGGACCATTCTAATAGAAATTTAGTGTATTGAATTGAAGAATTGAGACATATTTTCTGGTGTTTTTGGTGACTATCTATGAAGCATATACACGGACACGGTACACCATTGACACGGGGATGTGGCATATCTTGTAAAAGTAAGACACATGGACACGACAACATAACCATCTCTGTGCTTATACATTCATCTGCATACTGCACATCACAACTCATAGTCGCTAGGATATATTTTTTTATCAGAAGTAAAAAAGAAAATAAAACCTTAGAAATTTAAACTATAAAATCTTATCAAGTAAATATTATTAAATAAAAGAATTTAAAAGTTCAATTGCATAATGCAAGTCGATGAAGGCTCTCTCATGTTAGCAAGGTGTTTAGATTCTATTAGTTTAGTATCTCTTCTATGTCAAAAGAACTAATTCTATGCTTTTTTAAAAGCAACATATGGCTCCATGGTATCCTGACATAAAATCCTTTGGACTTTGAAAGTGGACATGACTCCAACAAGCAAGTTCTTGGGTTCTTAAAATCTGATGCTGTGGTTCTGAAATGTCTGAGACATGTGGAACAAGTTTTGTGCATGATACATGTCCAAAACAAACACGATACTCACTCATACTCACTTTGAGGTTAGTGTACTTTATAGGCTTATTATCACTACATACTCTAAGCTACTCTAGCACAATTAACATTTTATATCTTCTACGTGAAGAACATATTTCTACCCAATCAAGGACTATTACCTTATAGAGGACAGGTCATGGAAGTTTTCTACATCAAGATTAGGATTGGTGAGATAATTTTTTTTTCCCTCCAGCTTGTGTATATCATGAGTACTAGTGCACTATTTACTCCCAAATCACTATAGTAATGTTTCATATTTTCTGCATATTGAAGATGTGTTATCATCTTTTCCTTTTTCCTACTACATAGTTCTTATTTTTAGTACGGTTCTCTTTCATCATTTATTACTATAATTAGCTGAGCCGAAAATTAGAAGGCTTTGTTGTTGAATCGTTTTTCGCTATAATAAAAGAGTATATTCCAATTCTATACATAAGTGAGAATCTCATTCTATGCTGTTATTTACAGTTATCAAATATCAATTCCCTTCTTGACCTGTTTTATTATTATCTTTACAGAGTTCACTTGCAGATCTTCCTTTGAAGAACTTTTACCGATTTGTTGTACCATCTATGGTATTTCCACTGTTCTAATTATCTAGTATGGTGTTGCATAATTTATGTTCTTATTTTCCGTTCTAACCCTTATTCATGTGAAATATAGGATGATTTTAGTGCTGTCGATTTCTCCTTAAATGGACCTAAAGCTTTGTTTTCGAATATGCCGTTGTCCAAAACTCTTACTATGAACCTTGATGTCCCTGAGCCATGGCTTGTTGAACCAACTATTGCTATGTACGTGTTACTACACTTAATTGAATCGGTCTTTCAAATTTAATTTGTGTACCTGTAAAGTCTGTATCGTCTATATGTTAATAAACTATACAATTTTTTGCATTTTTATATTTGTTTTTTTTCCATTTTCTAGTCACGATCTGGATAATATCTTGCTTGAGAACCTTGGTGATGTAAGCACTTTGCAAGCAGTATTTGAACTTGAAGCACTTCTCTTGACAGGTATTAATTAGTTTTCTTTTGTACTTTGTTTTATCCTCTGGAGTTGGATCATATAATCACTCTTTTTGTCTTCACACTGACAGGCCATTGTTCCGAGAAAGATCACGACCCACCTCGAGGACTTCAGTTGATTCTTGGTACAAAGCAAATGCCTCACGTAGTAGATACCCTTGTCATGGCTAATTTAGGTTACTGGCAAATGAAGGTTTCCCCTGGAGTGTGGTACCTCCAGCTTGCTCCTGGAAGAAGTGCGGATCTTTATGTGCTGAGGGAAAGTGGAGATGACAGTCCATCCTATCCTCTTTCCAAACGCATTACAATAAACGATTTAAGGGGTAAACTTGTACACTTAGAAGTGGCAAAGAAAAGGGGCAAGGAACATGAAGAACTACTAGTTGCTTCTGATGATAACAATGTTGGGGAAAGGAAAAAAGTATGTTATTCAAAGTATTTAAATTAACTATTTCATGTTAGTTAGCACAAACTTCAAGATAACTGTTGCATTAGCATAATCAGCATATTTATATTGATAACATGCTTTGCAGGATGATCACCATAGTTGGAACACTAATTTGTTGAAATGGGCATCTGGATTTATTGGTGGCAATGAGAAGAAACAGTTGGTAATTCTCGACAATTTCTGTACTTACGTTTCATTCTATCTCAGAGTTCTAAAGTACAGAGAGTTATAAGATTGAACATCATATGTGCCAAATTGTGCTTGTTTGTTTTTTTGAACTGATCTAAGATAATTTGTGACATGCTCAAATATTTTTCCTTTACGTTCCTTGGTATTTGTCTGCTGATTTCCCAACTAGAAACTCATGATGACAGAAACTTATGAAAAACTAGGTGCATGCTGTCATTTTGAATTTGATTAGGCTCCTATATTGTGGAAACTTGAGGTTTAAGGGTTATAATTTATATATTCTAACATTTCCCTTGCAGATCGAGGATCCGATTTGGGCCGAAACTTGTGCTTTACGCAACAACATTCATTTTTTTTTTTTTCTGAAGATCCACAATTAAATGCGCTCTTGATGGGATTTGAAGTTAGGTTGTTTATACCATATTAAAGTCTCTTCCACTACAAAATACCTCTAAAGTTATAGTGAAGTTTGAGTGTTATTCTTTTATATTTTGACAAAAACTATAAGTTTGAGTCTCAAAAATTTAAAAAAAATTTCAATGTTATATGTATGATTTGTGATACCTATTAGCTTAAATATAAAAACCAACGTGATTTAAAGAATTTTTTCCTGTGGATCATGACCATAGGAAAAGACCAATCTAAAATTGCATGGCGAACCAAAAATATAGCAAGCATGTAATCAATGGGTTAAAAATCTTCAAACCATATGATGTTTGTTCTTAGGCTATTTAGATCTTGTAGATCGCATCAAAATACCATTGGGTTTTCAGTTTTGGTGCTCTAATATATAGGTTTCACTTGATAGGATCCAAGTTGAAACTGTATCGTAGATCCTTCTCAAACTCATTATTTTGATTTATATAGATAGCTACTTTTTTGTGATGCTTTAGGCGTTTTGGATTCAGTGAAATGCTAAATCTTTCTTTGCATTTCCGCCACTGAAGAAGCAGATTTTACATGTCTAGGCTCAATGATCTTCACTTTTATTTCCTCACAAAGTGACAGTCAAGCTGAACTTGTTTGTTTGCTTTGGAAGAAAGGATTAGATGCAATGTAGGTCATTTGTTGATTGCCACGATATAGTGTAGTATCCCGAACACTTAAACTGGTGATTTGTCTTCTTTTTTGTCAACTAATTATGTGATCTGCTATGAAACTCATTTGTAAAAGGGTTAATTACACTAAGACCTTCAGTACTATGGGGGATGTAAAACTTATTACCCCTAAACTTTTATATTAACATTTTGGTCCCTGGATTTTTAATAGAGTTATGCAACCATTTGTTATATTCACTCTCATTTAAACAGAAGTGAACCTAATTTTTATAAATCCGAAAATACCCTCTCCTCCCTCCCTTAAACCATCAACCTAAATCCAAATTTTTTACAAAACTCCTTGGACCATGCTGAGGCTGTTGTTGGTTGGGTTCATGTGGCTTGGACTGATACGAGTCTATATCGTTGGTGAAGAGAGAAGATACTGCAATGGGGAATGGGCAGCAGCACAGTTGAAGGGTTTTTGATACTAAAGTAATTGACATTGCACGGCGCATGTCTTCTTTTTGTGACCAAAACATAACATAAAGATGTGTATGAGAACTTAGCGTGAACCATGTATCAAAACTTTATCGTATAATTTATACCAGAAATTTATTAGTGTCTGTCAAAGGTAGCATAATGCTTAATTTTTTTGGAGTTCCAACAGTCTCCATTATTCGTAATTTGAAAATATAAATATTTACAGAATAACTGAGCTTCTCTGAGTTCCATTTTTGGTGATGTTTATGATTCTGCTCCTACTGAGTTAAAAGGACAGGGAACACCAGAAAGAAACCCAGAAAGGTATGTACTTTCGTTTGAAAACTTGTGATGAGCAAACAGTAAACTATCAGCTAAACTTGCCCCAGAAACTTTGAATAAAAAAAAGATGCAGCCAGATCTATATTGAAGTATGAAGTAAGAAAGAAAATTGAGCAACTAGAAATAGAACTATATTTGATATGCATAGTCTTGACAGGATGAAGTTCCAATTCTCGTCTGTATCATACACACAGATACAATTAGTAGGATACCTGCAAATTATCAAAAATCCTTCACATTTTAACTGAAATAAATTCTTAAAAGTCTTCCATTGAGTGTAATATGTTAGCCATTGCCTCTGCATTTTTGATCCAGGTATCCAGGTATATAGGTATAAATAACTCGATATATCAATCTATTTCAGAAGATTTCTCAAACTAATTTCGTATGTAAAATGGGCCACAAACAAAATTTCTAGTTTTCTTCATTAAAAGCTAAATGAAAATTAGCTTAATAAAATGACAAATCCCTGAAGATCCCTGTAGATAACTGCTTGGTGCCCATCAAAGCCGTGTCAACAGCTTGTTCACTTTCATGTACCATCTATCAGAATCTTTAACTGCATCAAAAGGAGAATTCTTATTGTAATCTAAAAGTGACACCTTTGATTCCAGAAATTTATCAGATTCCTTATTTTACTGTCGAGAAACTATAGCAAGGACAACCCCCACGTTCACCTTCTGAACTCTGCAACTGCAATGAGCAAGGACGGCGAAGATGCTTAATAGAAATAGGAAGGAAGAAGCTCCTTTTATTTGGAGACCTTTGCAGTAAGCTTGATCATGAGGGTGGAAGCTTGATCACGACGGTTTGGGTGTTTGCATAGAGTAGAGGGCAAGAAAAAATTTTCCATCCGCATGCACGTCATGTGACCTCTAAGTCACAGTCCTCTCACTTCGTTTACTCTCCCAGGGACCAAAATGCTAATTAAAAAGTTTTAGGTTAATAAGTTTTACACCCGCAATAGTATCAATGTTCTAAATATCGGATACTAGTCCCATACCGGTCAGCCAAATTACATATCGGATACCGGATACTGGACGGGATATCGCGATATGATCCTAAATACCGGAGTGCCATATCGGTGTCATACCGGTTAAAGAATAATCATATAATTGGATATATAGAATATATTAAAACACATAAAATAAGTTTATGGTACTTATCTTGGTTTATTTCCATTCAAATTACAAATTTATAGATACCGTTTTGAACGTCCGTATATCCACAAAGCGATAAATAATCATAAAATTAGGAAAAATAAGTTTAAAAAAAAAGAGAAGTGTTTTTACAATACAAAAGTGATATAATTTACAAAATTACAATATTGTCCTTTAAATGAGTTTATCTGAATCATACTAGAAACTTTAAATATCAATGTTTACAATACAGTTTTCTAGTTAGAGTCTGAATCTACTGGTTCATTCGAAGGCATGCCTAGAAACTTAAATTTCAAGAAATATTAATTAATTATATTATTCGCTGGCTAAATGTTATTTAATTATTTAATTCAATAGCTAACGCAATATGCATTATTCAACTGTAAAATATTATCTAATTAATTCAACTATTATTTAATGCAATACAATTATACTAAAATTACATTAAAGTAAATACAATGCATCTCTATGAATGAACCATAACGAATAAAACAATATCTTAATTCATTACATACTTATATTTAAACTAATTTTAGAATTAGCTACAGTTTTTTTTTTTGGCAGATAAAGTGAATACATGTATGGTTGGTTTCGGCCACTGCCAGTGAATCAGATTCACTGATTCACACCGAATCAGTGAATCAATTCACTGATTCGGTGTGAATCGGTGAACCGAATCACTGATTCACATGAATCAATGATTCAGTTCACTGATTCACTGATTTGGAGTGTATCGGTGAATTTGATTCACTGACTGAAACTCCACCCAATCACTGTGTGTGATCAACAAAATTTTCTCAAATTTTAAGCACCCAAATCCTCAAACACACATGATAATCAAAAGGAAATATTTATAAAAAAAAGAAATTTTCAGTTAAGCCAGAGGAGCTGGACTACCAGTGACGCAGTGACTACTAAGGGGCGCGTCGGCGCTGCTGGAAGCTAAGCAAGAGGAGTAGAGAGAAGTCGAGAGGTCGACGAAGTTGCTTTAGGGCGAATCGGGCTGCCGAACTTCGTTTAGGGCAAATCAATTGAAGGAGAGAAGTAGAGAAGTCTCGCTGAGCTGTATTTTATGTTTTTTTTGGTGGATTTAGAGTTGCAACCGTTCAATCGGCCGAGGATAAGGAGAGGGAAGTCGGGGAAGAACGGGTTTCGTGAGTCGCGAATTCGGGGGAGAACGAGAGAAAAGTAGGTTTTTATTTTTTTCCTATCGGGTTGGGTCGAAAGGGTAAACGGGTTTCAACCGCAATCCAAATCC
Organism: Dracaena cambodiana; assembly: GCA_036321105.1. Classification (NCBI taxonomy): domain Eukaryota; kingdom Viridiplantae; phylum Streptophyta; class Magnoliopsida; order Asparagales; family Asparagaceae; genus Dracaena; species Dracaena cambodiana. Next base: position 64,867,583 of record JAYEPQ010000004.1, on the reverse strand, counting down.
GTTAGCAAAAAACCGATATTTGCTCATATCGGCCGGTATTTAACATATCGGATACCGACCGATATATCGCCACATGGCCGATGTATCAGCCCGTACCGGTCGAAAACGCGATGCGATAAAAAATTTGCCATACCGTCTCGTTTCTCTAGAAAATTCGATATACCGGCCGGTATTTAAAACACTGAATAGTATATAGGGTCTTAGTGTAATTAACCATTTATGCTAATATAGCACAATTTAGACTTGTAATGTGTAAAGCATGGTAATGGTAGTTAGGGCTAGAAAAATAGTGTTGTTATCTCGCACAAAATTATCAGGATATCATTGTTGTTAGCACTACCTTTTGAGATGGATTACATGTCATATGCTTTTAGCGGGTTGCAAAATATACCTTGTGCTTGAACCACCCAATCGATTTATAAACCACTCATTTAATTTCACATGTGTGTTTGAATAACTTCTTCCAAAACCTTCTCTCTATTAATGTGGCAGTCAACTTCAAGTATTTTCTTATGAAACAGTTGATGATTAGCTACATAAATATGAGCTTGGTTGCCACATTTCATGACCATCTGATGTAATGTGGAAACCCAAGTTCTGGCAACATATACTTCAACCATACTAAACACAAATACCATTTTTCATAGAACAATCTTCAGATTCAGAAGTTGATCTAGACTCCATTTATTGTTTCTTACTCTTTCCTGGTCCAAGCGTTCTTCAGCATTTATACTATATCATCTGCTATATATTTTTCTGTCCGGAGAGCTAACCTATTCAGCATGATTACAATGTTTACATTCCCATCCCATGATTTAGAAACAATCATCCATGATCAAGAGAACTTTTGAGATATCATAATATATTGAGAACAACATTCCAATCACTTGTATGAGGAGCATCAAGAAGTGGCATCACTAGAATCGCAACATAAGAAATATCCAGTCTTATAACTATATGGCAGTTTGATTTTTCCAGTAATGTTCTAGTTCAACAAGGGTCATATAAAACTCACTGTAATCAACTCTTTATCTGGATCTGTGGGCATATAATATGCTTACTTCCTAATATTCCTATTTCACTCAACAATTCAAGAGAGACAGAGAAATATCATTACAAGAACTAGCAACTTCTCCCAAAAGTACCTCGTGTTAGTATCTAACCTAGAGAGGAGAGGTGAATAGGTTTAGTAGTTTTTTTGAATTACTTATAAATTGAAATAAACAAAAGCAAATTAAACAAGTAATAAAGAAAGATTTAATGCAACTCCTACCTAATATAGGCTCAATACACTAAGTGAGTATTTGCTCAATACAACTCCTGCCTAGTAGAAAAATTCTCTACCTACATGTTGCATGCTAGCAACTTGACAATCCAATTCATAATCTTTGTAACAAAAGAAAAGATAATTAAAAAAGGCTTCTTACAACCCTGTAAGAAATTGAAGCATTGGAAACTATGGGCGGCCTTTGTTTTGCATATGCCTGATAGATCGTGTTTGATTTTTAAAAGATACTTTTGTTATTCTTGATCACAACCCTCTTCAGTTTATAACAATTTTTACAACATGTAGCTATGACTATAAAGATATAAACACATGATTCTAGAACTATTTCAACCAATGTTGAAAATAATGCATTACGTAATCTGTTATATTGCATTATGATGCCTAATGCAAATCCAACACCATGTAAAGGTCGAAAATAACTTGGTGCATCATAACGGTGCATCTTTTACGTTATTTTTGCATTATGTTACATTATATTATGTTATTTAATATTATTTTTTGAGTAAATTCCTGAGTGCTGCTGTTTATTTGAATTGATTGCTAGTTAACTGGTACAATTTCTTTACTTGATTATTTGTTATTTGCTTATTTGATTACTTGTAGAATTGTTAGTTTGCTAATTTGTAATTGCTTACTTGGTTCCTTCTTGTAATTGCTCTCCGTTTACGAGAATTTCCTACTTCTTATGGATTATATTGAACTCATTTGAATTGAAATGAATAATTACAAATAAGATGAACTGAGCATTACAAAAAATAAACTACAGTGGTGGTGATGACTAAAACAAAGATAAATAAATTTGAAAACTTGTTTTCTTCTTTGGTGATGTCAAATGACTGATATGACTTAATAAAATTTATGAAGATAAATTTGGAAACTATTTTGGAACTTGTTAAAAACTTGAAATAGTTTTTGTGTTATATAATGTTTTTATTGTTTTAGAGTTTTTAATTTATAATAAATTATATAGTTTATATTTATATTAACTAATTAGAAAATTGCATAACCTGCTTTATGCATTATGCTATATGCTATGTAACATAATGGAGACAAAACGCACGTTATTGTTATCACTATTTTAAACATTGACTTCAACTAAGGGATATTCATTCTTGTTAGTTTGTTGAAGCCATCTTTTGTTACGTTGTTGAGTTCTTCGTTCTTAACCTCAAATTTAATGAAACAACTATTGCAACCAAGAGATCTTCACTTGTTAGTTTGTTAAAGTCATCATTTATTAGGTCATTGAGATCTCCATTCTTATCATGAAATTCAGTGGAACACTTGCATAATCTTCATAAAAATAATTAGACACTAAATATGATTTGTAAGTTGTCAGACTAAGAATTATGTTGGTACAAACCTTCAACACCTCAATTATCCCAAATCTTTAGTCTGAAATTTTGAAGGCAAGAACAACTACAATCCCAATATCCCATTATTGCCATCTTTTATTATGTCGGTCTTTTACATAATCAACCGAATATGTCCTTCATGCTGCTGTATTTTGGTAAATGAACTCAAATGATCATCTATGAACTACCCATCTCTTTAATGAAATTTATTCACAACACTACTAGACCTACCAAACCACAAACTTGTAGGTTGAGTCAAGACATACCTAGGAGACAGACTAACCCACCCAATCTGCAGAGGTTGCTCCATATAACTTATTTGCTAAGATCGCTATGAAAAACAGAGGCGTTACTAATATCTAACTGAAGAAAAAGGTCAACCGAAGAAAGTGTCAAAGATATCGAAAGCCAAATTGAGAATAGTTTAGCAACAAGAAGGATTTTAGAATAATCAAGATCATATAATATAGTTTTCAAAATTACAGAAATATCTTAGTATCATTGAGATGCAAATAGTTGATTTTGAAGGGGGTATTTTTATGGAAAGAGAGAAGAGTGCCACATTAGGTGACAGTTGACCCATAACTAGAGGTATTGGGTGGTATAAATACCCCTCTTGTTCACTATATCAATGAGCTCTGAAATTCTTTAGCATCAAGTGAGAAGAGAACAAGAGGATGGGAAAAAGAAGAGCATTAGTGCCCAAGTCATTGTCTGGTTCACTTTGAATGTTCGAACCAAGGGTATGAACAGCAAATTTTCAATGTTTAATCCAGATGCTGACTTAAGATCTGACAACAGATTTTTTACTTGCTTACTTGTATATATGCATAATGTATATGTGCATAAAAATGTAGAAGAGTTTAATTGCTTCACAACTGTATTTTTGAGTCTTATATTTTGATATTATGAAGTAATTTTATTAATTATTGGTTCATTCATTCTTAATGGTATCATCAACCTTATTTGCAGGACCACCAGAAGATTGGGAGACACGGGGAAACAATAAATATCTTTTCAGTTGCTTCTGGGCACTTGTGAGTAAATGATTTTGTTTTTTATTTTTCTTTTTTCCTTTCTGTTGATTTAAATAATCAATGGTATCAAATGTAAACTAGGTTTTTTTTTTTCTAATTGGTTATGCCACAACCAATGCATGTTCTTGACAATTATACCAGTTTGTTATTCATACTCAATATGGTTGTTGTATTTGTGTATCTTTTCAAAATAAGAAGCACATAGTTTGTTCATATATCAGGCTTGGGCTCATCACTATCATATCCTTACTGTTGAGGGGCTCTAGTAGAAATATCTCCACAAAATAATGAACTCAGTTCTTTTGACCTTCACCATAATATGCTGAACCCCTCACCAAAGCCACTGTATCAAAAATTCTGGACTGCCATGAAGCCCATGAGCCATATGTTTCATGACCCGAAAATGATTAGTACCTCATGAGATAATGCCTTAGTGGACTCAAGTATTCACAGTGTTCTGTTATGTGTCATTTCTATGGACTTAAGAATTAACAGTATTCCAAATTCACATTTGTTTTTATGAGGAAAATTGTAGATGCTCCGATGCCATATTTAAGGATGACCTCTTGGTAAGTCCTTGTGCCATAGACTGGATTAGAACCAATGCTGAAGTCCATTTGAGTTCAGTGCTCAGACTAAGAGCAAAGAAATAAGTACTTTGAGCAAGAGTAAAGCATTTAGAACTGAGGGTAGGTGAGTTCTCCTAAGCCTATCCATCGCCACCCATAAGTTCATTATGAATAAGCTCCAATTGGTAAAAATTGAATTAACAAAATGGTGTGTTTTGAGTTAGAGAGGACTTGGAATGGATGGTCAGATAGGAGAATTATTGAGATGGTTAGGACATGTTAAATGGGGCCTGATGAGGGCAACAGTTTGTAGTTATATGAAGTTGATATAGCAGCTAGAACTAGGTTTAGAACAACAAACACCGATGGGGGCAGTATATTTTTTTCTTTAGCTTAGTGCATCTTGTTACATAACTTGGGATTAAGGCTTTCTTGCTCTAGGTCTTTTTACTTGTGTTTCTGCATCATTGGACCTTTTGAAAACCAAAGTAGGAGACTTAATTTGCGCTACTTAAGTAAAGGTATGAAGTTCTTTAAACTGTATCAGAATGACATGTGCACCGTTAAAGGCTTAATGCCGTACTGATCTTTCCATCTTTGTTCCTCTTATTTTCCTTGCATTCTGTTAGGAATTAGCACTTAGTAGAGGTCTTTTCTGGTCATTTACCTTTGGGGTTTTGCTCGAAATTGCATGCTAGATAACCTTTCTTCATATAAGATGGCTTCTCTGCAAGTCTAGACATATTAAAAACGGAGCCATCGCAGAACCGTTAGCCTGTTTTCATTATAGTTAAATATAAGCTTGTGGTGCTTGTTCTCTTGATAAATTCGGGTTCTCGTAGGTATGAACGCTTCCTTAAAATCATGATGTTAAGCGTCCTTAAGAACACTCAAAGGCCTGTCAAATTTTGGTTCATAAAGAACTACCTTTCCCCTCAATTCAAGGTATGTTGTTTTCTTATCGCTGTTACGATTTGAGAATATTTAGTATATATCACTTGTTATATTTGAACTTGGTTATGCAGGATTTCATACCTCACATGGCAGAACTTTACGGATTTGAGTATGAGCTAATCACCTACAAGTGGCCTACATGGTTGCATAAACAGACAGAAAAGCAGCGAATCATCTGGGCTTATAAAATTCTTTTTCTTGATGTTATTTTCCCTCTTTCCCTTAGGAAGGTACCTAATACATTCACTAACCGTTTGTTAATTTTTTTTTATGCCTCTATATTTCTTTATCCAACAGCAAGGTGAATTAATCAAAGCCTAATTTTATTTTTGTGCTTTTTTATCCTCTCTGGGTATTTGTATGTAGGTAATATTTGTTGATGCAGATCAAGTTGTAAGAGCAGACATGGGAGAACTGTATGATATGGATATAAAAGGGAGGCCCCTTGCCTATACACCATTTTGTGACAACAATAAGGATATGGATGGCTATCGCTTCTGGAGACAAGTAACATTTTACATCATTAGTTTTCCCAAAATTTCCTTATAGAATGGCTTTGAAAACTTATCACAGTAGTGGTGCTTTATTAATGCCTCTACTTTCTTTAATATGTTCTGATTTTTACTGCATAGGGCTTTTGGAAGGACCATCTGCGAGGAAGGCCATACCATATTAGGTAATCAGTTTCTTTGAGTCTTTCCTTTTCTGATGTCAATTGAATTGGACTTTGTCTTATAATCTCATAATAATCTCTGATCTTTGCAACCTCCACAGTGCTTTATATGTTGTTGATCTGGTAAAGTTTCGGCAAACAGCATCTGGAGACACATTAAGGGTGTATTACGAAACTCTTAGCAAGGATCCAAACAGTCTCTCTAACCTTGATCAGGTATAATAAGTTTCATATAATATTTTCCTTCTTTCTTGTTTTTCATGCAATGGAGTTTCTTTATATTAGGAAGAAGGTTAAGACCTATAATATGGGTTGCCTTATGGTTGTGCTTGTGTATTCTTTCCTACAAGTCAAAGGTCTTGTTTGGTTGAGGGTCATCTCGAGCCTTTGGATAAGTCCTTTGATCTTTGAGGAGAAAGTTTGGCCGTGGGTATCCCCAATTGGTCCTTCAAGGCGGGTCATGAAATGGGACAAAAGGATGATATCCTGGGTTTGACCAAGGATATTTCTCATCATGTGAGAACCTGCATATAGCCAGAATGCGGGCAGATGCTCATGCTCAATTTTACGGAAAGTATAAAACCTATATGTAACCTAGACATAAAGAACACACTTCTTTAGTTTAACAATCGTAATGGAACATGGTATTCATGAGGTCTTCCAGACACAGAACAGTCGCAATAGCTCTGTGCTAGATATCATACTTGTGCGAATGAATCTATGAATATGAAACTTTAGGTGGGATAACTTTGGAATCTGTCAGAAAATAGGAGAGTAATCAAGTTGAAAAATTGATCTCTAAGGAATCGTGAATGCCTTTATATATGCAGGCAAGAGTGAAATATAAAATAGGAAGCAAAAAAGAAATGGTAACGGCATAATTAAAATATAAAATTAAACTGCAGTAACTTTTAAGACCCAGAACACCCTCCTAACAGTGGAATTTCGCAAGATGTTTGAGGTCCAATGAATGAACGGTTAATTGGATGTATTGTTCTTCTTGGAAAGAGCTTCGATTTGATTGGTCCATGCCCTCTTAAGGTTTCTTTACAAATCAAAAAGTTATGGCCCGACAAAATTGACTGTCCAAAACAGCCTAAATCAGTGTTGGGGAGACCACTTTGATTTTTAACAGTGCAGAGGCTCCCTCTAGTTAATTGATAGCTCCTCTGCATGACTAACTCAAGTCATACGATATGGAAGGTTAGTGGAAGGCTGGAAGTTCTAGACTCAAATCTTGAGTCTTTTTGCTTGTCAGTATACCACAGACTAAAATGTGTTGAATTTGTGATTCCCATCTTATTTAGATATTAGGTAATTAATAGCAAATAGGGACATTTTCTTTTGGTAATTGTATTTTTTTAAAAAGTTGAATAAATAGTAGAGAATCTAAATTCTTTTTTCTCCAAAAACTAACCCAGATTAAATAATAAAAGTTCGTACATTGTATTTATCTATTAGTTTTCAGCTTTGTTATCTCCATCTTTCTTGCGCACGCATCACACCAGGTGAATGGTTCAATTACATTACCCCCACCGCCCCTTCCATTTCCTTTGTTAACATTTCCATCTGGGGTGTCCAACTCAAATGTAATGTGCTTGGGTGGATATCTGTTGAAAGGGGGAATATCCAGAGAGTAGATAACCCCCAACCAACATTGCAAGAGGGTGCATGTGTATGTGGTATAGCATGATGAAGAGTTGAAACTGTAGGCTCTTTTAATACTTTAACATAAGTGATTGCTCAGAGTCTGTTGGTATCTTTATAACATTTTCATTCTTTTGAGATTATTTTTCACATTTTCAGGATCTTCCGAACTATGCCCAGCACACAGTTCCTATATTCTCCCTACCCCAAGAATGGCTGTGGTGTGAATCATGGTGTGGGAATGCCACAAAGTCCAAGGCAAAGACTATCGATCTATGTAACAATCCCATGACAAAGGAACCTAAGCTTCAGGTAACTAGTTTTGAACAAGGAGCTTCTGATTTTAGTGTTCTCTTATAGTTATCAATATTTCCTTGTTTTCGTTTTGTTAGGGAGCTAAAAGAATAGTCGCAGAATGGGTTGATCTTGATGAGGAAGCAAGACGAGTGACTGCAGGAGCCTCCGGTGAAGAGGTGGAAAGCCCGCAAACACTGTCTCCCAACCTGCCGCCAGATAGTTCAACCAGCAATCGTGAAGAAAGAGACCCAGAATCTAAGTCGGAGTTGTGATATTGGTGAACACAGTCTATTTGTCCCAGTTATTATAGATTTCTTCAAAGCTAAATTAATTAGACATTTCAGGCAATGAAAAGGCCAATCAGAAAGCTGGGGTACCGGCATTTTAGAATTGAACTGTAATTTGGAGATCAGCTGGGCACTGGAAATACCCCTGGCAAGTAATTAGCCAGCCAGCATTTGTGAAATTATTTATAGAAGCCTGATGGCAAATTTTGACTTTTGAGGAAGATATTTAGAGTGAGTTTAGGCAGTAATAACGTGATTTTATTGTATACAAGTATAATGTAGATCTCTCTTGTATTGCTGCTCTAGGTGGTTGGACAATATGATTATGCAGGGTAATATAGTGCCGTTGGGACATTTGCCTGTTCTGTATTTGGAAACTCATTATTATTGTTGTTGTTGTGGCACTTAATAATCCGAGTCAGCAACATCGTTAAGCTCCTTCACTGAATGTTGAAGGTCTTATGTCGTGATGTTTCCAGTTTCCATCAGAAGACTTCGCCAATAGTGATGCTTGTGGTATAATTTATGGATCATGATCTCTGATGACCGAGGATAATACCGATTTTAGTGCAACACATTAATATGTGGGCTTCTCCTGTTGAGTGATATCGCTTCCAGTCTATTTTCAATTTTGGTGGATGGATGGGCGCACAATTTCAGTTTCTGCCTAGTTGGTGGAGGGTCTGGAGCAATCTCAAGTGGTTAAACTGCTGATTTGAAGATCGCTGCGCCATATAAGATTTATCTTATATTCTTCTTTTAATCAATCTTTTGTAATATGAACTGCATCAATGAAACTTCTGTGCTTCTATATGAACTTTTAATCAATCTTTTGTAATATGAACTGCATCAATGAAACTTCTGTGCTTCTATATGAAGTGGTAGGTTGTATCTTATTCAACATATTTGGTTTAGCTAATATGTGCTTGCAAGCTAACTATGTCCTTCTGCCTGCAGAGCATCTCCCGTGCATGAGCATACGTGAAGCTATGCTGTATGCATACTGTCCTGGAAATTTTGTTTGCTCCTGTACTATTTGGACTGCTGTTCGCTGCTGACATCAGGTTCAAGTATTGCCATCTGTTTATTTCTGGTTGAACCTTAGAAGTCATTTGTAAACTTGATTAGCTTATAATGAACGCTATTGATTTTGAAGCGCAGGCAGGGCTTGTAGGGGTCGGACTGTACTTTGGAGCATCTGAAGTTTCCTCTCCGACAGTCAAGGGCAATGATTTTGTTGTATTCGATTATATGCATCCTTAATTTTATCTTGTAAGGAAGATTTTCTCAGCAAAATTAGCTGCTAATATATCATTGTGCAGTATCTAATATCTTCAACGTCTTGAAAATTACTGTTCCCAGTGAAATTTGCCATTGGTATAGATCACTAGTACAAACTTTTTTTTTTTTTTTTTTCTATTACATCAATGCAACAACAAAATCTGATTTGGATGTGTGAGATCCATCATAATACATATATAACTCACATTTATTCACTTGATTGAGGAAAGAACATAGGTTGCTGTGAAAAAAATAAAGACAGTTAACAAACAAAGCTGTCGGAGATTGAAGTTCTTGCCATATGCTTGCTAGGGACATATGTTAACTCTCCTGAGACTTTGCCCTTCATTGCACTGATATGTCCACTGCTGAAATACACGATTAAAGCAGACGACATTCTGTTTGACATCTGAGAATTCATGCTTCTCAGGATTAACGATCATTTCTGCTACATTTGGCACGTCAAAAATATATGTCTAATGCTAGCCTCCTCTATTCTGGTTTTGAGGCGGCAGTGGAAATAATGACTTGAAGCACAATACTGGCATAGTTTCGTATGAAAAGTAATTCAAATCAAATTAACTCAACTAAATACTTAAAAAGTCACAAGGCCATGCCACCCCCATTTTATTCCTATGGCTCAAGGGATGTACATTGGGCAAGCGTGAGGCCCTTCAAAAGCCACTGGCTCCAGCTTAAAAGTCTTGTTAACATTATTTATTTTTTTAAATGAACAAGGGTAATAGGAGCTAGATATGGTAACTTTATCTTTCTAATATCAACAGTTGTCACCTTTTCCTGTGTCATGGTTGATGATTTGAATTGGGGGTATTTACTGGTTTGTCCCTCAAATCTTTATATATTATGATCTAGTCTCCAAAATCTTCATATTTAACATTTAGTCCCCCAAATCTCCTAAGTTACTACAATTTAGTCTCCCTCCCTAACTTTTGACCTGATTTTACCATTTTACCCCTCCTTATTCATTCTTTCTCTTTCTCCTCTCTTCTCAATTTTACTGCTTGTATTTAAATTTCAACTGCTTGATGTGGTTAACCAATTATTTTTTTTTTTGGTAGTCACAAATGTTTTATTTGCCATCAATATATTATTGGGTAAAATAGCCGCATATTTGTTTGCTGCTTAATCTTATAAATGTTGACATCAATCATAAGTACAGTTTAATATCACCAAATACAATAGGTATAATTATATAACAAATGCTTTTATTTTCTGATCCTGATGGGTTGTATGGCTATTAAAATATATTTTGGTTAATTATTCAATTGTGATTAATTTAGTTCGGGCAAGTGCCTTCTTGCCACCTGCATTAGCTATGGAAAATGGCTGCACTTGGTATAAGGCATTCTTCAAAATTTGGGGAATAGCTTGACAATCTCTTATATTTATTGACTATGATGTGCATGTCGCTCCATCGAGTGCATTCCTTTTTTACTAAAATTTGCATGTGGGTGGTGTCAGCATATACCATGTCCACCTTGTTTACTAGTAGATAGATCAGGTGCATCATTGTCTTAAGTCTTATATTAGCACCAATGAAATGGTAGGTGTCTTATCGTTATTTTAATATGTACATGTGTATTTTCTAGTTGTCTCGACATAAAATTGGCTACTTCAGGATGACATATGGAGCATTAGGAAACGAATCAAATTGATGACCCCATGAGTGACCAATTGGGAAAAAAAAAACCAATACAAGCAGTAGACAATATGACAAGTTATACGCTGCTTAAGGCATATTTGATTCACGCAAATGGAGAGCAGAGGAGAAAGGCCAACAAACAAAACTTGTTAAACAAGATGGATGCTGACTGTAATTTCAAGGTGGATTTCCAAATGAAAGAACGCACCTTCGGATTGTTAATACAGCCGAGCACAAGCATGACAGTGACATTAATGCTACTGAAGATATGGCTGGTGTTGAAATGGATGCCTAAAGATCTAAATGAAATTAGGTGCCTTTTCCCCGTAGAGAGCATCTCTAGTTTATTATGGCTTTGCACCTTTGCATTACAATGGGAAACCTCAAGAGTAAAATTATTAATTACATTTAACTTATTATAACAGGATGAATTTATGAATGTTGTGAAGATAAATCACTTGATATGTGCTTCTTTTTTTTTTTCACTATAATATTCTTAATGGAAGTTTTTGTTTGTCAATGATGGACAAATAGGAAAGACAGGGTAGTTTGAATAAAGAGTTAAAGACCTTTAACAAGTTATATTTATGTTCTGAAATTTTGGCTCATTAAAACTTTCTAAGGCAGCTGTTGCCTTTGAATTGGGGTTCTGATATCATATACAATAACTATGGTTTCTAACTGATCAATATACTAAATGATCCCATGAATTGGAGTATAAATCTTTTTGATTTGATGCACTGAAGGAGCTGAACTGATGCCCGGTACATAGTACAAAATTTTACACTTGATTGTATTGTGTTCATTGTGCCTCAGTCATAATTCCCCACAAAATAATCTAACATAACAAATATACAGTCATTTGATTAGGTACCACTGGTGGACAATAGACTCAAAAAGAGCTCAAGAGAGCGAGAGTGAACAAATTCCTTGTAGTGTTGGCTTATCCTAGTTCAGATTCTGTTTCAGCCTTTAGTGCCATTCTAAACCTCCCAGCGTAGTCGATCCCATCCCTTCCCATACATCATTGCAGCCTACTTCTTCGCTGTCAACCCCTTCTCTGTCGCCGTCCCACCATCCACATCCATTTTCATCTGTAAAATAACAAAATGTTTCCATTCATCAAATAGAAAGATTACAAAATAGAACAAACAATAGCAGCAACAAAGCCTCCATTGATGTATACTACAAAAACATCACAACACTCACTTCAACATAAATTGGATATCATGTTGATTTTAAGACAGCAGCAGGCACTTACAATGATTATAAAAGGGTTTCGGCCTCTCATCCTGTAGCTTTCTCTTTCTTCTCTTGTTCATCGGCTTTGGCTTTGGATCATCCCCAAGAACAACCAAATACTTTTTGGCTTGCGGCTTCACATCTTCACCTGTCAATTCATCTAATGCAAAGAAATTAAAACCTTTATATCTACAGAGGTTTTTACTTTGGCTTGGCATGCCTGGACTAAGACACCCCCCCTAAAAAAAAGAAATTTAAGGAACAAATTGAGGAACAATAACAAATCCAATCAAAATTAATCCTATAAGACAGCAACTTATCGTAAGTTTGAGATAGAGTTCAACATTACATGTATCTATCCAATTAGCCAACATTGAACTGCACATAAATACCAACAATCACAAAATATCAGCAAATAAAACTAAAAGGTTAATTACAATCTGACTCCCTACTCCCTATAGTATAGGAAGTGTGTAACTTAACACCTCCGAAATTTGAAACTCTAAAAAAAACTCCTGAACCGTTATCTTATTAGTGAGCAGTTAGTTATAATCACTACTTTTTTATACTAAAGTACACTCCCTTTATCTAATATCTATTTTACCCTTACCCCTCTTTTTAAGCCAGCACACTCCCTCTCTCTCTCCCCCCCTCCCTCTCCCCTCTCACAATAACAAATCCAATCAAACTTAATCCTATAAGACAGCAACTTATCGTAAGTTTGAGATAGAGTTCAACATTACATGTATCTATCCAATTAGCCAACATTGAACTGCACATAAATACCAACAATCACAAAATATCAGCAAATAAAACTAAAAGGTTAATTACAATCAGACTCTCTACTCCCTATAGTATAGGAAGTGTGTAATTTAACACCTCCAAAATTTGAAACTCTAAAAAAAACTCCTGAACCGTTATCTTGTTGGTGAGCAGTTAGTTATAATCATTACTTTTTTATAAAGTACACTCCCTTTATCTAATATCTATTTTACCCTCACCCCTCTTTTTAAGCCAGCACACTCCCTCTCTCCCCCCCCCCCCTCCCTCTCCCCTCTCTATCTCAGTCACTCACGCCCCCACTCCCACTCTTGATCCCGCCCTCCCTCTTCATCCCGTCCCCCTTTATTGTGCTAGTGCGAGTGAAATAAAAATTCAGTAATATATATGTTCAAATAATATTAGAACAAGTATTCTACTTGAGGTAAAAATTTGCAGATATTTGACAATATTGATGATACGTTTACTACATTGATAAGTTCCCAGATAACAAACTAACACATAACAGAGCAGCAGCAGCTGAGCAACAGTCCCTGTTGGTGTTTTTTCTTGCTCTTTGAGCAGCAGCTTACAGAGCTTCTGCAAACTGCTGCAGCGGCAACCTGCCGCTGCAGCAGCAGCTTGCAGAAGCTCTGTAAGCTGCTGCAGCAGCTGTGCTGCTGCTCAGCAACAAAGAGCAGCTGCTTCTCTGTCCGAGAGAGAGAGAGGAGAAGAACTGCCACTGCTTCTCTCCAGGTGAGAGAGAGAAAAGGGGAACTGCAGCTGATTCTCTGCGAGAGAGCGAGAGAGAGATTATATGGAGAAGGATGAAAAGGGAGAAGTCACTGCTTTGGTCTCGGCAAATGGGGGCGCAGTTCCCATTTCTCATCTTTACTGAGGACATTTTAGACTTTTTATAACACATACACATAACGTGTCCCAAATACTCATATTCAGTCCCAAATACTCATGTCCAGTCCTAGGAGTTTTTTTAGAGATTTTCAAACTTTAGAGGTGTTAAAGTTACTAACTCCCCATGCTATAGGGATCTAACTGTAATTAACCTAATTATAAGTTTGAGATAGAGTTCAATATTACATGTATCTATCCAATTAGCCAACATTGAACTGCACATAAATACCAACAATCACAAAATATCAGCAAATAAAACTAAATAGCACTGCACGGCTTTTGTCATTTGTGGTGTTATGTAGACCTTTGTTTGTGTCATCCTGACTTATTAATGGAATACACTTAATAGTAGTTAAGACTTTTTAATATATATATATATATATATATATATATATATATATATATATATATATATATATATATATATATATAAAAGGAAAAGTTACGTAAGCTAGCGGCAAAATTATAATGATCTAATGATTTTTCTTCAATTTTTTTTTACAATTACAATCTCTACCTTCTTAATTTTTTTCGAATTAAATTTCATAAGTTTTAGAGTTCATTTACCCTTTCATCAAGTGCATACAAAATGTTTTATTTATTGAAAACCGTTAGTTTTGTATTAATTTGATAGATGTTCAAATCAAAACTAAAACCCAAGAAATTGGGTATAAGTGTACCCTAGGGGTCGACATCATAATCCAAAAGAAATTTTTTAAAAAAGATTATTGGAAATAGTGAAAATGAACTAATTTGCGTGAGCGGTCAGCTCATTTCCATCTCTCTCTATATATATATAAGCAAATTAGTTCAGAATATACCTGAAGTGATGCCAAATGGGTCCTTTCGTTTCCTCGAACAATTCCCATCTGCATTCGGCTCTGCTTGCGATGCTTCTTCAACTGCATTGCCATCTCTCGTCAGCGGATGACTGAACCTCTGGAAAAAAGTCGTATTCAGATTGAAACCCCCGCCAACTTCATTCTTTCCACCTCCATTCTCCTTTTTATCGGACCCAATCGACGAAAAGGAGCTTTCTTTTTCCTGACATTCAATTTCCACAGCTCAATTCAATCAAAATCAAAACCCATCGAAGACAGCGGGTTCGTTACCTTGATCGATTTGCTGTCGATTTTCCCAACTTTTCGGTTCAAAAACTCCGAGAATGAGATCGGTTTCTTCGATTGATTTGATTCTGTGCCTTCGTTAGGGGGCCTGAAAAATAAACAAAAGGAAAAAAAAAAAATTAATCGCCAAAAAAGGAAAAAAAAAATGGAGCCCAAAATTAGAAGTGAAGATTTGAGATTGAAAACCTTGATCTGGAGAGGAATGAAGAAGCAAGAGAAGATTGGCCGAATTGCCTCACTGTTGGTAGATTCTTTCTCATTTCTAGAGATTTTTTTCCTTTTTTTTTTAAAAAAAAGTTTTCTCAGTTGAATTTGGATCCTTTGTATTTAACTGGAGAGGAGAGCATCAGGTTGCAGTAAATTGGCGCCAAAATTTGAAACTTTTGAGGTGTTCCCGCCAGATGTTTGGGCCAGGTCAACTGAATACACATTTGGGCCCAGTTTTACTCACTGGCCCATTCACTCTGACTTGGTCAATTTAAAGGAATTAATATTAGTACATGATTTTCTTTTTCTATGTGCGAGACGTTACAAAGTCGAAGTTGCTACCACTCTACAATGTCGAGAGTTTCTAGAGGGCATTTCCTAGTGAGCCCACTTAAAAATTTATTTTTATTTATAACTTTGCCATTAAAATTTTAGGACAAAAATGTTTTCATCTTCAACTTCTATATTCTCTCTTTCATCTTCTTTACCGCCATTACCCTTCCACTGCCGTTGCCCCTACTCTTCTCCGCCACTTCAGAGAGAGTTGAAAATTCTAGAAAGTCATGGCTCTGTAAGTCATGGATCTTGAAAGCAGATATCTGCAGCAGAGCCAGAACTATCCGCCGCGACGACTTCGGTAGAAGAGAGTTCGGGACTGTAGCCCGGATCCGATAAGGTGAATCCGAAACTGTAAGTCGGATCCACCATAGAGGATCCGGAGTGTCTAGTCCAGAATTTGCTGTAACGTTGAGAGAAAAATAGGGAAGAGTAGTTTTTAGAATTTTAGGTGTGCTCACTAGGAAAAAACCTCTTTTTGAAAAGAGAGGATGAGGATGGGCTCACTAAGAAAAAAGTGTGCTCCTTTAGACATTCCCACACTGTCACCGTCATTGTAAACTAGAGATCATTCGATGCAATTTTTTTAATTAGTTATTTATTTGAAAATTCTGTTGTATTAGAGTTATAAATTAATTTGGCACTGTGATGCTAGAAACAGGTGTATCCTACAAAAATATGAATAAGGGTATCTTTTCTGAGCTATGATAATGGATCTTTTTTATGATAATGGATCTTTTTTATGATTTAGTGCCGCTTATTTTTGTCAGAGTCGGATAATGTCGTCGGAGTTTGCGTTGGAGTTCGTTTTTGAATGTTCAGTTGGTCGATCGGTCAGAAATCAGAGTTCTCCGATCGAATCCGAAAGTTAAAGTTTTCGACTCCAACCAAATTCTGACCGATTTCGATCGAAGTCAGACAAATCCGACAGAGTCGGTGGTGGTCGTGTTCGCCCCTACTTAAGGGATGGTTAAACTTAAACTTAACTTGGCTAGTGGATGTGCTGAATTTGACTCGGGGATAGTTTGGATGGATAATCTTCCTTAGTAACTACAAAATTAAAGGTAAATAATGTTTCTTGTATTGGCTATGAGAGGTTACAGTACATGAGAACATTTCTTGATTCGCTAGTCATATGCAAATTAAAAAATAAATAAATAAACAGTACTGAATTTATTTATTTTGATCCTTCATTTTTTTTTTTAAATGTGATAAAATCCGAATGCTCCTTTAAATAGCAGAGAGAGAGAGAGAGAGAGAGAGAGAGAGCTCACAAATGGAAGAAAGCAAACAGGAATTAGTCTTGGATATCAACGCTCTACCAGAGAGCTGCATCGCTCACATTCTCTCTCTCACCTCGCCTGCCGACGTATGCCGTTTGGCGGCGGTGTCCTCCGCCTTCCGCCGCGCCGCCGAGTCCGACACCGTGTGGGCCCGCTTCCTGCCGCAAGACCACCGCGACATCCTCTCGAGAACCACACGTCCTGTAACCTTCTACTCTAAAAAAGAGCTCTACCGCCGCTTCTGCGACTCCATCCTCATCGACGCCGGCACCGCGGTAAGCTCACCCAAACTCAAAAAGAAGTTATCTTTTTGTTTGTCGAGTATTTGATCATGTTAGCAGAGCTTTGGATTGGAGAGGTTGAGTGGAGAGAAACACTTGGCTATTTCGGCGAGGGGGTTGAAGATCGTTTGGGGGGATAATCCACGCTACTGGACTTGGAAATTTGTGCCCAACTCAAGGTTTGTCAATTAAAAAAAAAAAAAAAAAAAACAGATCTTGATGATTTCTTTCAGTTGAATTCTGTGATTGTGAGCTTGAGTTTCATTGAAGTTCGCATTTTGGGATAGGATCAGGCTTTGGAAAAGCAATCTCACTTGGGCATTTTCACAAACACCTTCACAAGTTCAGTATAAGTTGGCTATTTGATTGATATCGTTATTTTGCTTCCTGAGTCAGGTTTGGCGAGGTTGCAGAGCTTTTGGCTGTACGTTGGTTGGAGATTCAAGCCAGAGTTGATGCGAGATTTCTCTCCGCCGCAACGACTTACTCTGCTCACCTCGTCTACAATGTAGCTCAGGGGTCGTACGGCCTCACCTTCCCATCCCAAGAGGCATCAGTCAAGATGGGAGCTGATATCTCCAGAGGCACTGTATGCCTGCAGCCGGACGATGGCTGTTACAACACTCCCCAGCCTCGTCCCACGATCTTGGGCCGGCCTTTGGTGTTTCAGGGGCCAGCTGTCCGAGCGCATACACACAAGCCGCCACATGTGAGAGAGGATGGATGGCTGGAACTGGAGATTGGGAAGTTCTCTGTTGACGACGGGAACGAAGGGAAGGTGGATATAAGCTTGATGGAGGTGAAGGGAGGGCAATGGAAGGGAGGGTTGATCGTCCAAGGCATTGAGATCAGGCCTCAGAAGTAGCTAGCTGAAAAAAGTTGGTATTTTGTATGTTCCTCAATAAATATTTTCGAATTATGTCGGGGTTCAAAAATTGGAACAGTAAAGTAAATGAATGGAGGAGGTATTGTCTTCTGTTAAACATTGAAACAAACAAGTATCTAAATGTTCAACATGTAAACTAAAAGGGAACACCTGGACACAGAAGATGCATATACAAAACATACTTCTAAATATAACACCTTAAGGACCAGCATGCAGGCTCTCATGCTTCTAAATATTATAACATCCAGATATAATATCGATATAATCTTTGCGTATCACAACGCGTATGCTGTATAATAAAGTTAATCGTTCATCATTTGTTGAAATGGGTCCTCAGTGGTAGGACTAGGACCGCGGGAAGAAGGGGCAACTGTAATTGCCGAATCTGGAGGTTTCACTGAAGGCTTTGGAACGATACCCTGATTGTCTACGGCCTCCAGTGCAGCTTTGGCCTTGGCTTTCTTAGCTCTCTCCAGTACTTCACCCTGCACCATTAATTCTTCAGTTAACTCAAATTATTTATTTAACAAAGTCAGAAAAACATGTAGCGACAAAAGTTACCCAACAAATTAGCTCAAGCAAAATGCTAAAGGGAAAAAAAAAAAAAAAAGGAAAAAAACACATCTCGCAAAGCATCTCTTGTACAAGCATGTAAATCTGTTGAGCATGTAAATCTGTTGAGATCAATGGAATATGGAACACACAAAAGAATAATAACTTAATGGCAGAAAGCAGTTTTAAAAAATAGTTAAATAAGCCGCATTTTACTCGAGTGTCGTGAAATAGGCCAACAAAATTATCAACTAGTAAATGAGGATTTGTTGAAGTTTGCAAGTAAATTTGATAAGCAATGGCCGGAAGGGGAAAAGACCAAATGAAAACCTAGAAAATGAAGACAATGATGTTGCAAGGTGATTACAGAAAGCAGATGAAAGCTGAATCAGAATTTAACAAAAGGATTTACTTTTTCTTTTTTTACGGGAAAAAGCAATGTACATAGCTCAAGAAAGGACATCAGGAGTCAAATCAATCCGCTTTATACATGTCTAACTACGAAGAAAAACCTTTATGATCACTATATGGATGACAAAATACTGGAGGTAAAATGATGAAATGAAAAAGGTCTTCCTTCAAATTCCAAGACAAATCTTTGTCTTCTTTTATCAAGTTTGATGTTTCTTCAAGCATCCCACAAGGTACAAACTGGGAGTTTGTCAATGACCTAGTTGCATGTATATAATATATATATATATATATATATATATATATATATATATATATATATATATATATATGAGAAAACAGGAAATTCACCGGCGGTAAAGAGAGTTCCTTCACTGCCGCTTAGATGGCCTAATAAAATTATTAGGCGTGGCGCCACTCAAGATAACAAATAAAAGAACTCTCTTAACTGTTCTTTGAGTGGCGCCATGTGTAATAATTTTATTGGACCACCTACGCGGCGGTGAAGGAACTCCGTTCACCGCCAGTGAATTCCCCGTTTGCTCTCTCTCTCTCTCTCTCTCTCTCTCTCTATATATATATATATATATATATAGACAAAAATGTTATAGGGGCACGACAATCTAGAGAGGAGACTTCTGGTTCAAGAGGTAATGAAGGCTTGGTAATAGGTCAAAATGTTATCAAACTTCCATATCACTATAGGTTGAAAGCATTGTTGAAAATAACACGTTATGAAACCCGTTATATTGCGTTACGTAACCTAACATAACTCCAACGCTACGTAACAACTGAAAATAACTTAGTGCACCGTAATAGTACGCTTTTTATGTTATTTTACGTTATATTATGTAACGTTACGTTAAGTTACGTTATGGTACGTTATTTACAATTATTTTTAATAATTTCTATATTGTTGTTGATTATTATTTTGTTTATTAGTGAATTGATGTAATTTTCTTGATTAGTTGTTGCTTTGTTTGATTACTTGTGGAATTGCTAACTTATTTATTTGCGATTGTTTCCTTATTCACTTGTAGTAATTCTTCTCCGGTTGTTGAAATATCTTACTTGTTGATTCTATTGAATTTTTAACTGAACTGAAATCAACAATTACAAATAAAATAAATTGAACATTACAAAATATAAATTACAATAATAACAATAACTGAAATTGAAATAAAAAAATTGAAATCTTATTTTCTTGTTTAAATGATGGTTTGAATTACGGTTAGAGACTTAATATAATTTATGAAGATAAATATGAAAATTATTGTAAAACTTAATATAAAACTAGAATAAATTATGTATTACAAAATAGTTTTATATTCTTTTTTAGGTATTTTAAATTTATTTTTGAATTTATAAAAATTATTTTATATAGTTTTTTATTTATTTTTAATTAAATAAATAGGAAATTGAATAACCTACGTTATGCGTTACACTATATGCGACATAACCTGACAGAGACAAAACGTTACGTTATCGTTATCGCTATTTTAAACATTGGTTGAAAGAGCTATGTTCATACATATTATGGCTGACACGCAAGTAAATAATCTGCAAGAAACCATAAACATGACAAAACATGGTAGATCAATAATAGGAAACAACGATGAAGTAGAAGAACATAAAGTAATAAATGCAACAGGATTAAAATATTTATGATTTAGGGAGAAACTGTTTTCTAAGATCATAGTATGTATCACCCACTAAAATTATATCACACTCTGTCTATTTCCAAGTTGTTCAACTAGTTACCTACAAAACCAGAGAACAGGAGGAGACATTTTAAGAAAGGAGCTTTCCTTTCTTTCTTTATTCCCCTTCTTTTGGATGTCTAGATACAGTTAGGTAATTAAAAACACTGAACATTATATGGTGCATCTTATGCAATATTCAAATCACACCAACAGCTGAAGTTGGTAAAATCTATTATAAAACCATTAATATGCATCCTGCTGTATGTAAACGGTGCTGTAATTAAGTTCCTTCAGGTTAACAGCATTTGTCTTGAGCGAAAGGGGCTAACAGTCATTCAGCAGTCAAATGGGGGCAGCAAGAGGATATTTCCACATTAGAGATTGAGATACTACTCTAAAACATTTATTTCAAATGACCCAATCAGACCAAAAGAACACCTTAACTTTCCCCTTGCATGCATTTATGACGTAAAAGACTTGACAGACTTCTAGTTTGCACACAGGCCTTTAGTATAGCAAAGGAAAAAAGATCAAATTAAGAACATTTTAACACGTAGTGGTAGTTTGTTAATAAAATTTATCACCCTTCCATAATATAAAGAATAGCAGTTTAATTTCATTTATGTCTAGTCCTAGCATTCAGGAGGATATGGCTTGTAAAGATCAAAAACATTTTGACATGTAGTGCAAATTTGTTAGCAAAATTTATCATACTTCTATTGATGTACAATATAAAGCCTAGTAGTTTAATTTCATTTATGTTTAGGAAGTCCAAGCATACAGGGGATAGGACCTCCAGAGAAAAATGTGCTTCGTTCATAATTGTTTATTTTATTCACTTCATGGTTAGATAAGCTTTCTTGACTTTTAGAAACTATAAACAGACAATGTTTTATATCTTAACCATGGAGGAAGCAAGGAAAGACCATGCGATTAATTAAAATGAACATCATGCATACGAGTTATACTGAAATCTTTTGGCAGTTTACCTGGAAATCTCGTACTTGTTTCTGCTGCTCAGCTTGCCATTGACCAACCATACTTAAGATCTCTCCCACAGTAGACCCTACTCGTTCATTCAGCTCTTCAGCGAAAGCTTTGCCCAAGAAAAATGCATCCAAAACAACTTTACTTTCGTTGTCACCTACTCAACATTTGCAACCAACTTATAAGGGGGTGAAGGTATCTTGAATGTCTTAATATGTAAGCCATTAATGTGCTTGTTAGAATGATAAGTAACTCAATCAAACTCAACTAAAATACGTATATACACTAAATTCAAATATGATTTACATTGGCTGGATCAAATTACAAATGATTTAAGATGCGGTTTGAGAATAAAAGAAGAGCTCCACAATGTAGTTCACTAGTGTTTCTGCAAAAACCTCGCCCACTACATTGTCAATTTCACATCACGAATAGGAATAAACCAATTCACTAAATTGCAAAAGGACCTGAGGCTGAGCCTTTGTGCAACGGTAATGTGAAAGAATCGAATTATGGGAAGTCTTAGGTCTATGTCCAGGTTGTTGCCTCCACATATGATCTCACAATCTTTTTTTCCCCATATATCTCTAAAACTCATACAAAACATATAACTTTTCAGAAAAGCAATCCCGATCTCGAATTTTTTCTCCAAATCTGCCTTCTTCTTCTTCTTCTTCTTTTTTTTCCCCTTAAAGGCTCTCTCTAAGAGCATGGAGGTGACTATAAACTATGTATAAGCGTCACAATCAAACCTTGTACAAACAACAATTTTTCATTGACTACAAATGAACCTTTTACTCTTAATTTCAGGTTCAGATGTTTAATTATCTCCAAAATTGTGGCTTTTTAGCACCATTGAAACAAAACCCACATGACAAAATCCATAATAACTTCAAAATTTGATCAAATTAAGAATATTTGGAACGAATCGGAGTGAGTTA
Organism: Dracaena cambodiana; assembly: GCA_036321105.1. Lineage (NCBI taxonomy): Eukaryota > Viridiplantae > Streptophyta > Magnoliopsida > Asparagales > Asparagaceae > Dracaena > Dracaena cambodiana. The sequence continues at coordinate 64,844,905 of JAYEPQ010000004.1, read as the reverse complement.
TACCTGAACCAGGGCCACGTGCTCCATTGCTGTTGCTGCTGTTACACTGCGCTGCACTCCTCCGATTGCACACTTTTTTTAGGGTTTTGAGATGAGAAGTCGAGAAAAGGTGAGGGTTTGGGGATTTAGAAGGGAGGATAGCGTTAGCAATTGAAGAAGGATAGCAACAGCGGCCAGTTTCAAAGGAAGGAGAAAGGGAAAAGGGAGAAAGTAAGACCGCCATCGTTGTCCTAAAATAGAGAGAAGAAGAAGAAGAGCGAGAATTTTTTTTTGTTCGTTGGTTTCTGCAGTAAAAAAAAAGAGACTTTTTAAGGGGGGTTTCCATATGAGCACACCACTTTTCCTTTGGGGCTTTCAGTTGGAAAGTGGGCTCACTTGGAAAAATGGTGTGCTCCTTTGGAAACTCCCGTTTTTAAGACTCTGGGGATTAGTTTTTATTTTTGCCCTTCTCTTTTCTGCCAGATTTTTTTTTGAGGGACAGTTGAGGGACAGCAGTTATAATTCACCCAGATCTACACCCCTTATGGGTGACAGTTGGAGGGACAGGAGTTACGATTCACCCAGATCTACACCCTAGCAGATGGGCCCACCAACTTGGAGATGCCAGGTTTTAATTTTATTTAGAGGTATTTAAAGATCTGCAACTTAAATCTTTATAAATTATAATTTAGTCCTTCATATTTAGAATTTAACCCTTAAATACTTTAAGTTACTACAATAAATCTTTATAAAATATAATTTAGTCTTTCATATTTAGAATTTAGTCCCTCAAATACTTTAAGTTACTACAATTTAGTCCACAGTTTATATTTTAATCCAATTTTTCCATTTTATCTCTGATTTCCTCCACTTAAGTTCCCTTCCCTCTTACCCCTCTCTTTTTTAGTTCTCATTGGGTTCCCCTTATTCTTTTCTTCTCTCTCTATTCATTTATCGGGTTCTCCCTCTCTATATTGAAACCAAATGTATTGTTTTTTACTAAATGTATTAAACCTTTAAGTCTCAATATAAATTCATTTATTGGCTTCTCGCTCTCTATATTGGATAAATTTATTTTTACATTTAATACATTTAGTGGAGAATAATACATTTGGTTTCAATATAGAGAAGAAGAACCCAAAGAGAGAGGAGAAGAAGGGGGAATTAAGTAACGAAAATCAGAGGTAAAACAGGAAAATCGGACCAAAATATAAACTGAGGGATTAAATTGTAGTAACTTAAAGGATTTGGGGACTAAATCCTAAATATGAAGATGTGGAGGACTAAATTATAATTTATAAAGATTTAAGGGACGGATCTGTAAATACCCCTTTTATTTATTATTGATTTTTCTAACCACCATCCATCAAAATGGAAAGTTTCCAAAGGAGGACACTATTTTTCCTAATAAGCCTACCGATCAGTATATTTTTATATTTTTGGTCCGGACTTTCTTGTTATGTAGGCTCACTAGGAAAAATGGTGTGCTCCTTTGGAAACACCCTCAAAACATCAGAGGAGAGACATGCAAAGATTTGTGAACATAATAGCAATCTATATCAGGAGATGGCACCTCTATGATATCACAGCATCATCGATTAGTTTCGATTCACAGCATCATCGATAACCAGCATCATCGATTAGTTTCGATTCAGTTTTACTTTTTCGGATCGATTTCGAATATGATTCCGAAACGACAACGGATCCTGTTCGAGGGGGATGCACATAATATTTTTACAGGTGGTAGTTGTCATCTCTTACTTCAGGATGCACGCACGTTTAATTGGCACCTCCTTTATTTTGTCGGTGCCTGTGGCTTGCCTCTGTTGCTGCAACGGACCATGGTGCACAATCAAGTTTTTGAAAGCTAAGAAGGTTAAGTCGCGCGAAATCTGGACAGGAGCGACTTGTGCTGTAGCTGCCACTGTGCTTCTTGTTGGTATGGAGCTGCATCAGGCATCTACTCCTGCTGAAGGCATCTTTACTACTGACTTGTCAGAAATAAGGATATGGATGAATATTTTGTTTGTTTGTTTGTTTTTGTGCCAGTTTCGTTTTATTCTTCTTCGTTTATTGCTTTCGTTGCCTGTGCTATAACCACCAGATAGTTTATGGTTAGATATTTGCCTCATATTCGCTGTCTATCCTTTCGTCGAACAACAAGTTTCTCTTGAGAGGAAACTATCAGAGTTGACTTGAGCTTCCGGGGCAAATTGACAACTTAAAAGAGTATAATTGTGTGTATTAGTTTCTTGTAGCATCCTCATACCTTTAAGGATCAAAAGAATCCTTGTATCCTACGAACCAATCAATTCTCTCTTAATTTCTAGCTTCGTGTTTGCATTTAATCTCTTATCAATTTTCTTTTCCCCAGTTTGTTATCAATACTCCTAGAAGCAAAATTTGATGTTTTCATGGCCATTTTAAATACTGGTTTCAGACACCCGAAGCATGAACGATTGAAATGGGCATCGTCTCAACCACCAAAGGCGACACTCTAAAAGTAGTTGTTTCAGCAGTGCGTCAAAAAAAAAAAATTGTAATTTAGGAAATGTAAAGTAGTTGTCATAAATCCATTGATATATAAAGAGCTTTTACTTTTGTATTGGATTGTACAGAATGTTTGATCATAAGCTTCTTCTAGTGGGGTTCAAGTCAGTGGAGATGCTTTGCTCGCTGCCTACGGTTGGTTGAATTATATATCTCAACATATTCTGGCTGAGTATAGCTTTAATGAACAATATTGCCTGGAAGTTGTAATTTTTGTCAATGACATGCCAAGTTTCAGCTACAGATCTCCTTGTTATGCATCTTTTTTGAAAATTTTTCAACCAAAACTTGCCATCAATATACTTTAACTTTAAACTTTATTATGGAAATAACAAAATTCCTTTTGAAATCTAACCTATATCAATATGGATAAAAGTGGTACTTCAAATAATAATGATTAGTTGGCCTTCTTAAGTCTGGCTTTTTCTAAGGGAGTAAATAACATTTTGTTATCTTTCATCTTCACATTAAGATACAAATAACCCATCAGTTAATATTTATAAGTTGATCGGTTTTCTTTGTAGAAATACTAATTTCAAATTTAGTTTAAGTTAATATTTTGATTAAATTTAGGCAATTAGTCCTCTTTTAGTGCTAGAGAGGGAAAGCAATGGCCTTTTTCTTCCTTCACTTTTTGAGTGGTTGAGGGGTTTATGGTTCAGATAAGGGAGGGAATGAACATAAGTTTGTTTTGCTTTGGGCAGCACGGGGGACACCAAGATTTACAGAATCAAAAGGCCATGAGAGGCACCAAAACTAGCAAAAATATCATATAGGGAATTATAGGGGAAGGAAGTAGAAATCGCCATATGTCCCTTGCATGAACGTCAACCATGCTAAAAGAAACAAGCATAATATTTTCATACAATACCTATTGACATGAATCAGGAACAATTAGAAAATCTAACAAAGCAAGGATATCTCCTCAAGACTCTGGTCAAATCAGAAGTTAATATGCGAATATTTTGACCAAGCTAAATCGCCTAGACTCGAATGTTTCATAGGAAGTGTAATATCCTCACAAAACTAGTTAGTCTGGACAAACTGATATTAGTAACACTACCCCGATTAGAGTAGAGTACACAACACAATAAAAAAGGATGATTGTACATTTCCATCATGGTGCGGAGTAGCAAAATTAAAGAGCAGTGCTACAGGAACTTTCGCTTCCGATAAATAGTATACGAGTACATACATCATGAGAACATATTTGGTTTGAATATGCTAAAACCTCCATAAGAATAACAATAGTTAAAATAGTTTATAATTAGCTACGGATTGCTCCACAAAATAAAAAAAATAAAAAAATAAAAAAAAAAAAAAAAAACTAGTTACGATTACTTTATGGATTCATAGGAATCATTATAAACCTCACTAAACTAACTTTTGTCTGATATCCGATGTAGAACTATTTGAACTAGGGGTATTACACATGGCCAAAATATAGACACCCAAAATATTTTCACATCGTAGATAAGGTCGAAATAGTTCTATGTAAAGGTATTCTCAACATTAAGCTAGAAAGACAGATCAAGCACATACTTCACGAGACCAGTTCAAACACCAGTCGTATATGCTTTGGTTATGCTTGAATGCTTACTTGATTTGGTTCCGGGTTTTGGCTGCATGGGTTGGTATCTTGACATACATTTATGAATAAAATTTGTGCAATAATGAATCGTGAAGACTAGGATGATGAGAAAAGCAATCAGAATAGTTAATTTAATTCAGTTTATGCACACTTCAATTTACGACTTCTTGAAACTGTTGGGTAGGATCATAGTTAATGCTTGATAGCTTAGTAGGATTGGAATGACCCAGATGGGTTTGATTATGTTCGGTTTAGCTGCAGTAAAAGTTGGCATGAATTGCTACACTTAGCATTGGCAGTCTTTGGAGGAGAAATGTCAACAAAAGTCTAATAACATTCACCACTGCAGCAAAATAAAAAATAAAATAAAATAGGGCTGCACAACAATAGCATGATATTAAAGGTACAGTGCATAAACGAAATAGAAACACAGGGTAATGCTTGCAAGCATAACGCAACTATGGGTTCAAAGAACACATAAATCTGTACAAAGATAAGAGTTTGATGTCCCATGCTACAAGCCTCGGAAGCCATTAAACTAAAATTTGTATATCACCTAAGGAGGCTATACAGTACCCCGACTCCATCTAGATTTCAAAGTATGTACAAGTCTCAGTCGATTCACAAGATAGAACTAAGAAGCTAACGACTACTTCAATTAGAAACTAGTGGTAATATAAGCATGCATCTAAATATTAAAAAAAAAAAAAAAAATCTTTTTAGATGGAATTTTGAATTCACCTTACTCTGATAAACCATCGATCTCCATTTGCTTCTCTCGGCAACTAGTTGTGCAGAATGCAAGCAAACTCCTGCATGAATAAGACCCCAATGGTGTCCTCAACATGTCCCATATGAAATCAAAAGTTAACAGAACTTATATTTAATTCTCTATCAATTAGTTAAGTTTGGCACAAAATCTGCAAACCATCTATTAAAAAAAAAAAGTTTTCTTCTATAAAAAAGCTAAATTTTGTAGTTTGAGCAGATATTATAAGCTAAAGCTACAAGTTTGGATCTTTATGCAAAATTTCTAGAGAGAAAGATACCTGTACATGTAGACCTGTTTCCGGCCTTCCATGGATTTCTTGCAGTAGAAGCACACCTTCAAGAACCCCCCAAACCCCGCCGCCACGGCCGCCGACCCCTCTTCTCCGGCTCTCGGAGTTCCGATAGTGAATTCCACCGATCCAGATCCGAATCCGGGCGCGACGTTGAGATCGAACCCGATCCGGTCATGGAACGGCGCCGGGTCGAGCATTGTGCTCGAGGATCTCGCCCGTCGCGATCGCTTCCCCATTCTAGGAGACCTAGGGTTAGAGCTTGGGTTCTAGCTAGGGTTTTGGGGGAGGAGTGAGAGAGAAAATGGGAAGATTTCCCTCCATGGGATGTTTTTTTTTTTAATATCTATAGCAAGAAAATAGAGGGACTGGGTTTCTAATTTTGAAAAGGTCTTATTGACGAAAATGGCCTTGATTGGGTACCGACGCATAGAGGGTACTTTTTGCTTGCTGTAGAAAAAATTGCAAAATTTCACTAGGTTTATACAAAAATCGTATTATATATACTCACTTGATAGATACATTAATGTATACTCACTTGATAGATAGAAAGATCAAGGAACCCTAGAACCCAACTTTTATCTAAACAAACTTGTTGTCTTCAGTCAGCTTCAATCGCTGCTTGTCATGATGATCGATAACATATCAATCTACAATACTAGCTCATTCAACTTTCTCACAAATATGTGCACTTTAAACATGTTAAAAAATTGCCTCAAGAGTATCAGTGCTTCAGCTGTAGGTGCAGCATTATCCTCATTATTCAGACCTTCACAAAATTCAAATATCATCGTCTACTATTGCATCAGGTATCAGTCCAAACGTTTGTGAATTAAACAGAGACAAGATTGTTAGAACCAACAATCCTGTTTTAGTTTCAGAAGGCATTGGTTTACACTCGACAGGGATACAAAACAAATATAGGAGATGAACAGTCTCTCTTTCCCTTCTCTTCTCTCAAGCCAGTAAAATCCAAAGCTTGAACAACCCAGGCTCTCGTATCACTACACCTCAACTTGATAAAACATTGTGGTACAGTAGCAGTAACCAGCTTCTCTTTGAATGATCGCCTCAGCTGAGAAACCGAAAACAAGAAAGAAAAAATGGTTAGCACACAAAAGGAAAGAGTTACTACCCATGATTTGTTGATAGGGGCACAGATACAGGATATGGGACACGGCAATTGTCCAAAATCCAGACACTACGAGATGGCTATAAATGTATTTTTCTTGTAACATAGTGTAGTCGACTCATATTAATACATGTATCAGTTTGTTATTCATATACAGAAGGACATAATATTATTAAATGAATCAGTAAAACAAATAACTTTTGCCAAAAGAAGAATGTAAATGTTTCGACACTGTGTCAGATACAAATGGCGAATGTGTTGCTTCAGAATATGTTGGACAAGCCAATTTTTAATTAGGGGAATTCATATCATAGCTTAATGCTGACACAAGAACAAAATAATAGATTTAAGGTTTTAATTTTGGAATGAGTGTGATTGTATACCTTTGTTCCCAAGGGCATAGCTAGGCTGACGTTTGAATATGAAAGCCCATCACAGCAAGCCATTTAATCATCCAAGCTTCTGACTCGCAATTTTTCAAAGAGATTTCACATCGTCAATAGCTTCATGTTAATCCAATCCATCTCTTGCAAGCCAATGCCGCCTCTCTTCTCTTAACTTGAGCTTCAGTCTGTACCTTGGGTGGCTTCCCCTTATACATTGTCCTATGATACTTCAACCAAAGTGAACGATATTTATATTTGTCGATAAACATATTCCCTTTCTCCATCATTTCAATTACTTCCATTGCTCGAAGAAAAAACCCACCCCTGAAAAAACAATACAGTAACGAATCCAGAAGTTCCTGATCAAACTTCAAAGAATTTGTGCTTGAAAGTACTTTCATCTCACCCCACAAATCTGTCACTTCCACATACTTTCCACCTATAGCTGCATACGCTGTGACCAAAGAATGGAAGGTTTGAGCATTGGGAACATGCCCCAGAGCCCTCATCTTGTTCAATGCCTTTTGGGCATCAATCATCATTTTTTTCTTGCAGAAGAAATGTATAACACTATTCCAATCATGAACTCCAGAATCCACCTTCTGAGTGTACTTAATTTCTTCCAAGAGTTTAGACATCAAACCAGCTTCACCATTTGTTGCACATCCTTCAACTAACTTCTCAAATTCTTGATGACCAGATCTCGAAACTCCAGACTCCTTCATCTCTTTGAATGCGTGGAGAGCACCACTTGAGTCATTGCTATGTGCACGAGATTCAATCAAGGCCTGATAGCAGCTTGCATCAAGCTGTATACCAGCCTTCCGGGCATCCCTCAGAAGAGTCTCTACTTCTCCTCGACGATTCTCTTTACAGTAGGCTTTTAGAAGGGAGGAATAAACGGAAGATCCAACTCTGATTCCTGAAAATCTCATTTCATCTAAAAGGTCGTGAGCTTGGTCTAGCAAATTTAAAGAGATGCAAGCGTGTATTACTTGAACAGCAAAGGAGTTCTCAATGGAGATTGGTGGCTCTTCTTTACTTGCTTTAATTAGAAAGCCTGCCAAGTCACTTATCCTATCAGCTTCCAAGAAGCCTCTAACAAGTTTGGCATAAATTTTCTCTGTTGGATGGAGAATCCCACATTGGGATCTAACAAGTTCAACTTGAGTTTGCAAATTATCTGATAACAAGATAAGCAACTCCTTTGCCTCAGCCTCGAGCCTTGAGAAATTTCTGTCCATGGCAAACTCAGTATAAGATGGAGGTCTGCCTTTAATCAATTTAAATTTATCAACGTCTGTTTGTTTATCTTCAGAGCTCTGACAAGAATTAGAGGCTTTACCACTCTCAACAGCTTCCAGTACCGACTTTGCTGCTGCCAAAGACCTCTTTGCTTCATTGGCCTTTCTTAGCATGTCCAATATCATATCAGTAGCTGTGTCCAAGTCACCAAATTTCAGATGGCAAGAAAGCAAGCAATCATAGAACAACTGGAATTCCACGGCACCAAGGCCACAAGCTTCGTCAACATGTCGTTTCAATTTCTTGATTTCATCTCTCCGTCCATTCTTTTCATAGATACGAGCCATCACAATCAGTAAGTCAGCATTAGGCTTCACTCCAATTCGAGGCATCAGTTCAAGAAGCTGCTCGGCTTTTCTTGTGGTTCCAAACAACAGGCACCCCGTAAGAGCTATGTTAAACACAAACGAATCAGGTTTCGTGGCGAGCAGTGGCCTATTGCTCTTCTTTCGAGGGTCAACCCTATTGTCCTTAAAGAGATAACCAATCTCCATAATAAGCTCTGTAGCAAGAAAAGCACCAGTAGATGATTGACACATATGCCCTATCACTCCTGACCATGCTTTTAGTGGAGGGAATGCTTCCATATGCACCAACTTTCTCACTATGTTCGATGCAAGAATGGGGAGATCAGACCTTGCAAGGATGAGAGCAAGGTAGATGAGAGGGTCTCTCTCCAAAAGCTCTTGTTTTTGCAAATCAAAGGCTACTTCCACCAAACTATAGGCTCTACTGAGCCACTGAGAATCAAGACTCTCAGCAAGGCCAATGATTAGCTTATTTAGGTCCGATTTCCTTGGAAGCCCAGCCACATGCAAGTGCTTCTCATAAGCCGTCCAGGCATCCTGATATCTCTGCTCGTCAACTGCATTTACCAACCCTAATGCGATCTGTGAGGGATCACGAGCTTGAACAAGGATCGGCTCAGCCACAGTGGAAAAGGGAAATCTAAATTGCTTCGTCTTTAGTTCGTTTGAAGGGGAGGAAGAACGCATAAACTGCCTACTATATTCAAAATTAGGAGCATCATTCCCACTGGCCACTTTATAGCGGTGATGAAGAAGCAGCGCAAGCAGCACAGAAGTAGAGCAAGAAGTTTGGGAGCTCAACTTTCTGAGGGAAAGCATTTCTCGGTCACAGAGAGACAACCTGCGATAAAGTTAGAGAGTATTTAATGGGTTAGATTATGATGGAAAACTCTCCAAAGATTCAACCAAATTACGACCAGCTATCAACCTGATGTCAACCTTCTAATTAACTGATCTCGTGGGCGAAAACTATGGGCAACAGAAGGGCTCGTCATAGTTCAAAATGGCCATATTACGTTCACCATGTTCTCCTAGAGTGGAAAAAAAAATGTCCGAAAGGGGGAAAAAGATGATAAATTTACTATAGACAATCACATTCAACTCCGAGTCACATAAATTTATTATAGGATTGTAACTATATAGACAAGTGAGTAACTGATCGATCACATCAACGAATTTGAGAAAAATTTACAATTAGGAATTTACTCAATATTTCCACTCCATTAATCACGATGATTCAATTCATTGACTTGATCCCCAAATTTCCTAATAAACTTACAGCATAAAAATAAATTCTAATTACCATAGAATCCTAAAATCATTCAATGGGATTAGGAATCAGAGTAAGATTTTACCCTCCCAATAGCTTAATTACGCTAGAGATTTCCTCCTCCAATCTCCTATTCCTTCTTCTCCCATCGCCGGCCACCGAAATGATTTTTTCTTTGATCGGGTTCGACTCGGCGCGAACTCGAAATTGGCCTCAGACAGGGCTTAGGCAAGCGACGGGGAGCCGGCGATAGCTGGACGGAGCGGGCGGCGGAGCCTGGCCGGAGCTGACGGATTACAATCGAAGCGGCGACGCCCAGCGGGTGTTGCCGGAGCAAGGAAAAAAAAAAATAGGGTTTTAGAATTCGGGGGTAGAAAATAGGGAGTTTATAAAGGAGCACGCCACCTTTACTAGTGAGCCTCCACTTCACCTAATGAGCACACCTCTTCATTGACAATAGAGAATTTTTCATAACCAGCACACCACATTTTCCTCGGTACCCCTCTTTTTGGGAACTTCTAAAAGGGCACAACTTTTTTCCTTAGCGGACCCAATTAAAAATTTCGATTTTATTATAAGTTTGTCATTAATTTTTTTGGCCTGAATTGCTCTTGTCTTCAACCTTTTTCTCTTCCTCTTCTCAAATCAAACTGCAATTCAGTGAACCAAAAAAAAAAAAAAAAAACCTAAATCATATTAGATCTTTGCTTACTTTAATAATCTCACAGATTAAATTTCAAAATTTGAGTTTATTAGATCTTTGCTTACTTAAAAATCTTAGAAATATTGCAAATTGATAAAATTTAATAACCCAAAAAAAACTCATAGTCCAGACTGATAGTCCGGATAGCAGTATTTTGTCCAGACTGCCAGTCCGAACAGCAATCCGCTGTCGGGACAGTCAGTCCGGACAGCAGTCTGCTGTCCGGACTATCAGTCCGGACAAATAAATTTTGTCCGGGTGTATATCCCGGACAGGAAGTAAGTAGTATTTTTTGTCTTATTGTTCACAAAGTTGTTGTGGCATAGTGGTTAGTAGTTTTGCAATGTCACATGGGTGACCCAAGTTCAATCCCTGGTAAACAGCAAGCAAATTTTTAATTTTTTTAAAAAATTGGTTTGCGATTTTTTTAACATTTTGGTTGTTGTGACAAAAGTATACCGCTATAAATTTTTCTTCTTATTAGACCGCCACTATGATATCTAATCACATTTTACTTTATTTTATTTTTCCCAAAATAAATAAAATTTTCTCCCAACTAAACAGAATTTATTTAGTTTATCAATTTAGTTTCTATTTCTATTCGATTCGGTTTTTTCGAAATTGATAAATATTTACATATGTTAACCACCATAAACAATAAGAAAAATAGAATTAAATATTTGCAACCCATTCCAGAAAACCAAAAAAAACAATAACCAACAGATTCAGAAACACACTAATATACCAGCTCAATCATATGGTAAATAAAATCACGTAATTTATTATTAACTCGGAGTATGAGAAAGATACAATCAACCGAGTGAGATCATAGAACTTATACATAAAGTTTATGCTTTCCGACTACAAATTTCATCAATACATAAATAAATCCAAATAAATTTAAAAGATAAAAAATAAAAAAGGGAAAAAATTGGCTCTCTTTTCCATCCGCCGTCGGTCCTTTAGTTGGGGTCAAAAATTCTTGGTGAGCCTCATACCAGGCAGAAATCCTTGCATGAATCCATGCCTGCATATAATCAACAATTTGGTGTTTGGAGGGAAATTCAATTAGGATAAACATATTTGAGAGAAATGCATTTAATTCAATACATCAAAAAAGTTCAGATGAGGATGAGAGAAATGAGCTTATTTTATAAATGTAAAGGCTATTTGTCTATACACAGTACATGAACACTGATAACAATGATACACTGATATATTGATGACAACACTAATACACTGATACGAAGAATTATATAGTGAAATAATGATATAATGAAGCATATGTTTAAGCTCTCATACATACAAATAACCAAAAATATATATTGTGAAGATAACACTTCCACCAAAGCAATATAACAGTCACTTGGTTGCAACACATACAAATAAACCAAATAAGCTCCAATACAAACAAAGAGCAAATATAAGCTTAGTCACTTCTACCAAAATGATACTATGATATAGTGAAGACAACACTGATACACTGATACAAAGATACAACTGCTGATATACTGATACGAAGAATATGTTTAGTCACTTCCACCAAAATAAGCACTTCGATCAAAGAAAACATATCAATCACTTAGTTGCAACACATACGGATAAACCAAGTAAGCTCCCATACAAACAAAGAGCAAATATTCATGAAAATAGCAAATTGTTTAAAAGAAAACATTGTCACTTGTCGCTTTAAGTTTTTAACAACATCCATATCAATGCACTTAGAATATAACTTAATCACTGTCTTCGTGTCTTCCTGGGGGGTGACGTCTGCTTCTGGTTCGAGTCATAACCGTTGTATCCGATGCATCAGGAGTGGTTTGTTCTAGTGCTTGTTCCTCTGCTTGTTCTTTTGGTACTTCTCCTAGCTGAGTGCAACCACTGATCACGGCTTTAATTTTTGCAAGTGTACTGAATAACATCCCATGCCGCTGTCGTCAATGACCATGCACTTATTTTTCTCCAGTGACTAATACAACGTAGTGGATCTCGTTTCTGTATGTATCATATAGTCATAATACATGCACACACACAATAAATGGTTTATCGTCTATGATTAGAAAAATAACTAAATTTCGCATATTTTACCACTACGATTATAATATTAAATTTTCTTCATAATTATAATCTAAATATTAAAAATCAAAATTAACAAAAAATTGCTAGAACCAAATTTGATACCTCCTTCACTCTTCCTCCTCTCCATCCCAACAAAATCACAACCAAAAGTTGTTTGATTCAAAAATAAAAAATTAAAATTTTAAAATAAATATTGCTAAATTAAGAATACTCAACTACTAATGGCGGGAAGGCGGCGGGAAGGCGGGGGGGGGGCGGGAGAACACCGGCAGCAACGTCCAGAGCTCACTGGCGGTGGCGTCGGCGTCGGCGTCTCTTCCTCGCCGGTGAGAGTAGCGGCGTCGGCTGTTCGAATGGGAGAGAGAGGAGATTTGGAAGGAGAAGGAGGTAGAGAAAAGGATAGAGAAGATAAGGGGAGGGGGAGGGAAAGAGGAAAGAGAAAAGAGAAAGTTAGGGTTTTGGGTTAGGCGGTTGGAGGAGAAATGAGGAGAGAAAAAGGAGATGAAGAATATATATGGTAAAGGGTATTTTCGGAATAGTAAATATGCTCACGAAGAAATTTTCTCTTTACTAAAATCAAATTGGGCTCACTAGGAATTCTGGACTCATTAGGAAAAAAGTTGTGCCCCTTTAGAAGCTCCCCTCTTTTTTCTTTTCCAATGAGCATACCACGTTTTCAAAATCCACTCTCCAACACTCTATCTCTCCATCTTCTTGTGCCCTACCCCCGCTATCTTCTTGTGCGCTACCTCCACTTAGGGGTGAGCATCGGTCGGTTCGGTTCGGTTTTTAAAAAAAAAAAAACCCAACTGAAAACCGAACCGAACTTATAAAACCGAAACCGAAACCGAACCGACCGAAAAAAAAGTGAAAACCGAAAACCGAACCGAATTTTCGGTTCGGTTCGGTTTTCGGTTTTTAGGGTTTGAAACTAATTATGTGATAAATGCATGTTTTTTATAGGAAAAATAATAATTTTCTTTCTATTTTTTCTTTTTCTACTTATTAAAATAACAATCACATGTTTTTCATTAAAAATTTAAAAGAAAAACACATTGAAAATAAATCAAAGAGAAAAAATAAGGTATAATTCTAAAAGTTCGGTTTTTTCGGTCGGTTTCAATTGGAGCTAAAGCCACCGAAACCTGACCCAAAACCCATAAATAATTTCGGTTTTTAAACCGAACCAAAAACCGAATAAACCGAACCGATCGGTTCGGTTCGGTTTTTTCGGTTTTATGCTCAGCCCTACCTCCACTATCCTGTCCTCGCCACCCCATGCACCGCATTCTCCTTGCCTGACGCCCCATAGTCCCGCACCTGTTGTACGGAAAAATTTAACTCCAAACAGAAAATATACTATTCGGAATCTAATTTAAATAATAAATAATACTATTCGGAATTTAAGCTTGGACGATACATGATACTGTTCTGAATCTAATTCTGGACAAAAATGATATGGAGGTTGAAGTCAAGAATGTTAATGTCCAAAAAATTTAATAGTAAACTTGTTATATTAACTAAATTTGTGAGGTGGTTCACTGAGGAAAAATGTTGTGCTCCTTTAGAAACTCCCGAGAAAATGGGAGAACGAATAATTAAGTTACTATATAAACCCCTCTAAATCATCTATTACACCTAGCCCATTTTTATACATATACAAATACAATGCGTATAACCACTTATTTACTGTACTCACATCCATTTTTAAATCCCTTTTTTTTCTTTCTTATTTATAGACTGATATTTTAAACTGTCAATAACAATAGTTCATTATTTAAATATTTTTCATGATCAAAATAAGAATATATTTCTAAAACCTCTTTTTCTTTCTTATTTATAAATTAATATTTTATAACAATAGTTTATTTATTAAAAATTTTGCATGATAAAAATAAGAATATAATATTGGAATCAGAACTTGAAAATTAATTTATTATCGTTATTATTATCATTGTAGTTTGCAGATAATTACAATACATCAGCCTCATGATAGAATATTTTATATTAACAAATTAGATGATTTTTTTCACAAACATAGCTCTTCAACTTTTGTTTGTGCTGGCTTGTAGTAGAAATGAAAAAAATATCTGTCCAGTGGCAAACACTAGAAAAACAAAATTGAACTTTTTTAATATCTCAAAAAATTATGTTATCGTATTTATATGTAGCTCATCCTGTGTAAAGTAGAAATCAAATCCAACATAGTTAGAAAACTCAATGAAGTTTAGGGTACAGATTCAAGCCTGTAACCAAGCTTGAGCACACGCTTGATTTGCATCCCATCACCAAAAACTAATTTAAAATATACATATGTTTCCTAAGAAATTTGAACATTAAAATGCAGGAGACATACGTAAACGTTGGACTCTTAACTGAGCTGATGACTATTTGTTTGAGTTTGTTTTTGTATTCAATATCAACCATTAACAACGATACTTTAAACATCTATCTCAATCTACAATTTCTAGCTGACAGAGAAAGTTTAACTAGTTATTAACTACAGACAGAAAAGTTTCAATTCATAACAAAAGAAATCTGTTTGAAGCACACAGTGAGGTGAGGTCTTCTTGGATTCATAATAATAGAAGTCTGGTTGTCAACTCTTCTTGGCTTAGAATTATGAAATGTGTTTGATTCAAACCTCCAAAATAGGAACTTGAGACTCGTCAACCCCTGAAATGTATACATAAATCAGATAATTACAATGATGCAAACAACTACTAGTAGATGTATAGGCAATCAAAAAAACCATCAGCCTGTATAGATTCACTCCTCAATCAAATCTCAAGGAATATCAATTAAAAGATCTAATCAAGATAGCCACAAAAGTTTCACATATTTATGACATTATAGATAGTTCTCCATAATATGGATTGAACTGAACTGTACAAGGCCAGGTCGGAAAATAGAAAAGAATTAGATCTCATATTAGGATTGAACTGAACTGTACAAGGCCCGATTAGAAAAACGGGGGAGAACTGCCTCTCATATTTAGGATGCATAACTATCTCTCTGGCAATTCAGTGAGGCAAACAAACTCATCACTTGACCAGGAACTGACACCACCTCACCTTTCTGATGCTCTCTGTAAAGAACTCACTAAGCATGGGATCTCTTTATCGTTCAGTCACATCAGCAAGATCATTCCATTCAATCCTGTGAGTTCCATTACACCACTAAATTATGAAATAATAATGTAGGGCCTCATTGTAAGTGTTTTCTGCCGAGCTGAATGCCCAGATATATGATCACAATGCTCAAGATTTAAAAAAAAAAAAAAAAAAAAAAAAAAACTATAGTTCATCATATATCTTGTGAATTCTTAGTTTCTTCTCTTTTGCCCCATCCTTATAGGATTAGTTCTCTAATCATTGTGTTTGATATCAATCAAATGACAATGTACTGCTTCTTAATCAAACCTGCTAGAGAAGTACTCTTCTATGTATCAAAGTTTGTGAGACCTATTCAAAGTTCAAAGAAAATTCAATCAAAGTACAAAAGTAAAAGTTAATGATTAAGGTTTTTTTATCAGAAGTGAAGGGCCTTTTTTGACAAACTAAGCTAAAGATTTCTCAGAACCCTCTCAAGCCTCGTATAGAAACATACTATGCGTCATGCTATCCGTTATACTACTCACTGTTGTGTTCATGAAATCACATGCATGAAAAACTCTATCAATGAGAAATTTAACAAGCTTTTCCAATTCGTTGTTCAAATTCTAATATATATAAAAGACAATCCAAGTCACTATTTAGATTTTGACGCTTTGATATTCATCCAAACAGAATTTCTTGTGGTCATCTATTGGGCACAGAATATACCAATCATATTAAAGTCGAAACTGATATCTAATGTAAATTGTTAACAATCCCAAACTGAGCTTCATTTGTATTACTAAATATAAAATAATGAATAAGCAACTGTTGGATTTCCACCTAGGATTAGAGTTTGATCAATGCCGATACCAAAGTGTTGCTTTACTAAGAGATCAGTAGCATTGTTCCAATTATAGAAAGAATACTATTTATACCTCAATGCTAAGCCTCATCTTTTGAACATAGGATTTATCAGTGTAAAATGTGAAATGTGAATATTTTCAATAGTTGCTTCATTCAATATTAACAATTTTTTGCCCTTTTTGAACTTTAAGGTTGTCAGTTCTCCACACAAAAGATCATGGGGGAGTCAAAGGGCGTTAAAGTGAACTTACATAACCATGGATTATGCCTAAGGAGAAGACTCTTGCAGTTGAGCAATCTCAAAGGAAATAATGGATGTGGGTGATAACAGAAAACCCTATAGCATTTGACCTACTAACATTACAACTTTATATAATATTTTCCATGAATTCAAGAATTAATCAACCCTCACATAACCCCATTCAAAATGAAATATGGAAACAAAGATTCAACTATACTACACTGGAAATTACTAAGAAACTTAAATAGAGAAGAAAAAGACTTGATTTTGTTGACAATGAATTGAGCGGGGATGATCTTTTTTATTGAGCCATTGTGCTAAACCTTCCTCCTCAAAATAGCAAGTGAAGGCCTAAAAAAGAGAAAATAATTCAGTGATTAAAAAAAGAAGATTACAAATTGTACCAAAAAATCAGAGTAGAGAAAATACATCCTATTTTTTCTTTTTTTTTAACATTTTGATCAAATCCAACAATTTTTTACCGACATCAAAGCTGCCTAACCAGACTCTAGTGATCATTGAAGATGTAGGTTGAAGGAGATGGCTCCAATTGGAATGGATTGGCCGAGATCAAGAGATTAGCAGAGGGAGGTAGGGAGGGGAGAGGGGGCAAGACCAATAATCGATTGAAATCCCGAACCTTCTCTTGTTCTTTCCTCTTTTCATTTTTCCTATGTTTTGGAAGAGAGGATGAGAGAAAACTAACCAAGTAATTTTTTTCCCATTAACTATCTCTCTCAGTCTCCTTTTCTTTACGCTTGTCTCTCCAAATAGCTTTGACTCGCTTGCACACCTTATTTCTTTGCCTTTCATTCAACTTCCTTCAAACAAAACACGGCCTATAAGAGTGACTACAAGCTAGAATTATAACCAAATTGTTGTTTTGGGTCAAAAAAAGAATTTCCTCACTCATGCATGGTACTGTATATAGTACACAAGGAAAGAATACATTTCTCTCTTCAGCATGTTTTGTTTCTTTGTTGTTTCTTTTAAGAGACTGACCTGTAACAAGCATAAACTGCCATTAGTGATTCCTTGATAAGCAAATTGGAAAGAACAACCAATATGACTGCATTCTACGCGAAGGATGCGCTAGTAATTACACCACTGCAAAACATGTCTTTGAATTGTCTCCCTTTCTAGCCTTGTCGGCATTTCAGTTGGAAAAATACCCCATAGAAAGGTTGAAGATGCTGAAGTAGTCACTTCAGTTCAGACATGAATTCAACGCCACACCTTGACTGAACAAGGGAGGTGGATGATATGCAATAATTTAGTACCAGGGTTTTAATATCAGCCGACATAGATATAAATAGCAAATGCCATATTGGATTTTGAGCTATCTGATACGCTACATAATATATAATAGTTGTCTGATGTTGTTGATATGATGTTCTCAATATTGCTAATTCTAATATTACAAGTCATTTGTTGATACCGTTACCAATATTTTACACCTATTTCATTTCAGTGGCTTCTACTCAGAAAACGAATTCAGGCAATCTACAGTGTAGTAGAGGAGATGTGGACAGTGTAGTAGAGGAGATGTGGGCATGTTACCTGTTCACTCTTTAGGTATCTCCTTAGGTATTTGGTTCTCTGGTTGGGAGAAGAAGTGTTTCGCCTTGTGTGCAACCTCCGATTCCAGAATTGCCTCTAGCACGATATCTGATCCACTAGGTTCACCTGACGTCACATTAACCAAATATTTCATTCAAATGCACGAAAACTACGAATGCTCAAAAGTGGAGGCAAGAAGTGAAGTATAGCAAATAAGAAATAAATAAATAAAATCCATTACAGAGCAGACAAAAATATACATGATCTTTACAAAGATCAGCCAACGAAATAAACATGAATGCATGAATGTCTCAAAAATAAAAATTACTATGCAGAATGCACTGCCGATGCATTGAATTGGTCCTTTTCCACTGATGCACACTATGGCTGTTGATAAAAGTGGCATGTGCTTAGACATTGACTGGAAGAACGGCAATGCTTAGGGAATTAAACTTTCTCAGAACTTCCTGCTGATGCTCTTCTTAGACCAGAACAAGGTCCTTGACCTGCAGAAACTAGCTCAGACCATATTAAGAAGTGTACCAAGTCCTTTAGTTATTGTGTTCCCACTCACGTTATTAGACTTCATATTCCATTGATGATCAAAATGAACCATCAAAACAATGGTCCTGATTTTTATGATAACTTCAAAGAATACTTGGTCTTGGCTGTCACAGAATATTCAATTGTGTTCTTCCCAGCGTCTTACTTTGATCGGAACTATGTTGTCCTTGACTGTTTCAGAGAAGGAACTGGTACCTAATGTATCTGGAACGAAAACAATATTACCTTGTGCGAAAGTTTGTGTACAGCAATAACATGCTGTTTTTCAAATATTAATCTGACAAATGTTCAGTTTGAGCCACATGCCCATACTGTAAGGGGGCAATAGGAGGGGGCCAAGTCAGCAGAAAATAATTTAAAATATTGTGAGCCCCAACCTTGTGAGGAACAACTCATCTCCCACTAAGTTAGCCCCCTTAACTTATGCATGTGTAATTCACACACCTGAACCGAGTCCATTGTACATTGGCTCCTCAAAACTTTGAAATTGCTCCTTAGTCTCAAAGTTACGCTAAATCAGGTGTTGTGCACACATAAATAAGGCACTTAGGGCAATTATTTATCTTGTGCAGTATTTGCATCCAGACTTCTTATATGGCTCGGTAACGGACTAACGGGTAATAAAATACTAATTCTAAGAAACCTAATGCATTGTCACCAAACAACTATAAACCTATGTATTTCTGCAACATGGTTTACAAGATCGATCTAATTTTTTTTTTTTTTTGGGAATTAAAGGAGAATATCCTTCCCTGTATCATTGATGAAAGCAATTTTTCTTCTCTCTTGTG
Organism: Dracaena cambodiana; assembly: GCA_036321105.1. Taxonomy (NCBI): domain Eukaryota; kingdom Viridiplantae; phylum Streptophyta; class Magnoliopsida; order Asparagales; family Asparagaceae; genus Dracaena; species Dracaena cambodiana. The sequence continues at coordinate 64,825,423 of JAYEPQ010000004.1, read as the reverse complement.
AAGGAATATCGTGGATAACATTTTCATTATACAAAAATCATGCAATACAAAGATCAATAAACAGGATACAGAAGAAAAAATAGTGCACTGCCAACCTAGAACAAAAATTTGAATGCCTTTTTAAAAATTATTCTTTACATTAATGTCATTGAAGCTCTGATCAAACAAACATTACACAGAAAAAGAAATTAAAGGACTGATGTTTGGCAAAAATGATATAGTGATAGCATAGTAGTTGAATGAGAGACAAGTGAGGAATTTCAAGAACTCGCACGTTAAACAATATCCATTGGCCTCAGGTCAAATATTGAGTACAGGAGTTACGTATCCTGTAATGCTTAAATTTCAAACGATGTGGAAAGTACTTCATAGTTCATACGACGGCATCTATCTATTTACCTATTCATATTCCAAAGATGGTTAGGAATGTCTAGAAAGTTGAATAAATTATATCCCAATATCATGGCAACTCTGGGTTTCAATTAACTTCACATGATAAATGCTCTAACCTTGCCGCCAACGGAGGGCTTAACAAAAATGGAGTTGAACATCTCACCATAGCCTTAAAAAGAAAACTGGTTGGGTGTTCAAGCTTTTCTGATCAAACTTCTAAGAATATGGGAGAATGAGTATATGCATACACCTAAATTAGCTTCAAGGATATTAAGGGACATCTATTCAACTTCCAGATTGCTTAAGATAGACATTTGGAAATGGATGTCGCATTACATAAAACCCCGGTTGTCTGAAAAAGCATTACTGTCATCCTAGGACATCTATTCAACTTCCAGATTGCTTAAGATTGATATTTGGAAATGGATGTCGCATTTACATAAAACTCTGGTCGGCTGAAAAAGCACATTATTTTCATCCTATGATTTAAAGTTCAGACCTGATCGATGGTGCAAAATGGTTGTCCCTGGTTGATGATGGCCTTTTTTTTTATTTTCAAGAAGATCAACTTTCCATGGGATTACCATTTATCGCCGTTTATTGCACATTCTAATTTAGTCAGCTTCTCATGAAGAGCAGTAAGAACAATGAAGCCTTAGTTTTTCAATTAAAAAAAATGAATTAAAACTTGGATTTATAGACCGTTCTGGTAGTTCAATTGTGGAATTTCTTTGTTTCGGTATTTCCGGAATGAGTGTGTGACTTGTCATAATTGATCCTATTGATAATATAGAGAATGGTCATGTCATCTCTATCAAGATGATTCTACCATGTCAGATATTCATTTGAATATCTGGAACACAAAATAAATATAATAGATCCAGAAAAGAAATATTTGAACTATGATTCATACCGCTAAATTATATCCCTTCCCAGCCTCATCGAGAAATATAACTTACTAATTCTAAGGCAAAGGGTCGAGAAACTCAACGTTACTATTCATGAACAACTTGGAGCTGGGCCTTTTTTTGCACTATTATGGATAGTAAAATAATAGGGAAATTGGATTCAATTATCAACCGCTCCTATCAAAAATTGGATTGATTATAGATTCGAGCCATAGCACATAGTTTCATAAAATCCGTAAGATTTTCCCAATCTAAATTGAGCACGTTTTCCATGACAAAGAATTTTTTCAGCATATTCTATTCAATACAATTCTGAGGGGCCTATCATTCTTTCAGAAAAAGAGATCTTGAGAGCTCATCGGAGGCTTGGTCTGATCAAGCTGCTAAGTACTAGCTAAATGATGATTAGCAATATCGCTCAACCATATACTGCCTATTATTGGATCTAATCCTCCACGAAAACTCAAAAAATCCGAGTAAATTTCTGATCACATAAGTTGACTGTACATTACCATGTCTAGAAAAAATCAATAAATTCAGCTTAAGCAATGACTTTCAATAATATGTTGTATGTTTAACTTCTTTTGTGACAGTAAACACTAACAAGAAACTATTTCAAGATCAAACAGCATGTGACATGAAAATCTAGATGTACATGTTGAAGAACATCAGCTCATAATATTTTTAGGATGGATGCTAACCTTGACTTCTCCCGTACTAGGTGACCATTTAGTTCTCACATGTCCCTGTTGGCAGTGAAAATTTCTAAGTTAAAAGGATTTTCCACAACAGAACCCGGAGTTAATTCAATAGCCCCGCGTTTGGTTATATTAACCCTGCGTTTGAATAAAACGCGGAGATGTTTAATAGCTCCGCGTTGATTCCGCAGTTTGGCTTGTATTAGCCTCGCGTTTGAGTAAAACGCAGAGATGATCAATAGCTCCGCGTTAGCTCCGCGTTTTGGTTATTTAGCGTCGCGTTTTGATGCGATTAAAACTCCGCGTAAGCAGATAACCAGAATCTCAAATTGATTATGATTGAAATTTGATCTTATCCAAATACCCGAATCAAGTCTAATCAGAATTCCATCAAAACTAAGATATTTGATTGGAATCCTTGATGAAGGCGAGTTCTATTTAGATAGAAACTCTTGCATTAACCTGGGGCTATAAATACCTTCCTGGTGAAACCCTAGGGGTCTCCTTTTTGGCATCGGAAGTCTTCTATCGATCCTTTGGCAATTCAAGTATGCGAGAGAGCCTTGAAGCCTTTGCTGATCATCTTCTTTCCGGCGATTGAGATATTTTTCTGAAATCTTGGAGAATTCGAGTTACGCACAGAGCCTTGAGTTCGTGAAGATCAGAGAAAATCGCCGTCTTCTTTCTGGAGTTCTTGAGAAGTTCGAGTTACGCGAGAGAGCCTTAAACAAATCAAAACCAGAGAAGATCGTCTATATTCAGCCGATATCTTTAAAAGAGAAGATTTCAACGTACCGATCGTCCAAAGGAACTACTATAAATCCCATCGCCACAGATCCCACGAAACTATTGTAAAAGAGAGAGATTGAAGTATAAAATCCTCTCGTTTGTTCTTTTTTATCTTTTGTTCACTTCCGTTGTAATCTAAGATGTGTTCAATGGAAGGAAGCGAAGAAACTTTTGCGACGAACAAACTGGCGACCACAGTGGGAGCCATCTCTTTCACTGATGAAGAGATTGTGGCGCAATCGGACGTTGATTTGATCGGATCCGACGGAGATACACTAGTCGTTGAAATCGACCAGCAGAAGTACGAGGAGTTCCTCTCCTCCGGATCAGGTGACTTGGATGAGACACGGCACTATCGCCGTATGTACTCCAATGCCCGAGTGACGGGTAGAAAGGTATCCACCGAGAGACGGGGATCCTTGGAGACTACGGTTATAGCGCCGGAGTCCACACAAGAAATCCTAGCCGAGAATGAGCTTCCGATTGCCGAAGAAGACTTGGGAACTGGACTGACCAGGACCCAACTCCGGAACAGGAACCGGAGAGCGAGGCGTGGAGCCCTCAAAGCCCGCCTTGGACGCGGAGCTAACTCTAGAGGACGCGAGGCTATGGTCCCTCGCAAACTGGCTCGCGCTACCCGCGAGACCAATCTCTACCGCGTTAAACGCGAAGATACAACTTGCCTTAAAAGCAAGGAAAAGCCAGCGTGTGATTTTCCACGCGAGGCTGGTAATACTGGCGAGTTACGCAAGATTCCTGACACTCGCGAGTTACGCGAGTATAAAAATTATTCAAAGCCAGCGTGTGATTCTCCACGCGAGGCTATTACTGAGCCTAGCGAGAGACGCAAAGCCAGTAAGGGTTGCGCTAGTCGCAGAATACCCAACACTCGCGAGTTACGCGAGTATAAAAATTATTCAAAACCAGCGTGTGATTCTCCACGCGAGGTTATTACTGAGCATAGCGAGAGATGCGAAACCAGTAATACTTGCAATAAACGCAAGACTTCTGACACCCACAAGGAACGGGAAGATGATTGGCAGATAGTTGTCAGTCGTAAAAACCGCGCTAAGCGTGAAGCTATGATCTGCGTTAATCGCAAAGATAAGCCAGCATGCAAAAATTTCTCTTCACGCGGGGCTATTATTCCAGAAGCTAAACTTCCAAGGACACACCAAGCCAGCGAGAAACGCGAGGCTAGTGTGGACAAGCGCGGAGCTATTATTCAGGCCCGCAGGGTGAAACGCGAGGCTATTCCTAAGCCACGCGAGGATCGGTCCGACCCCAGAGTCAGGGTTGATCAATCAAAGAAGCTTCAGTGGATTCCTAAACATTCTCAAGAGTTGAATGGACCTCTTGACTCCATGGCTAGAGGCACTGACCTCAGGGAACATCTCTCTAAGAAGAGAGGCATAGACCAACTTCAAGTTGAACATATTTGCCATTGCCAGCAATTTGTGACAGCAGTATCAGCCGTGATGGACAACTGTGGCTGCAGCAAGAACAGGATATCTGTGTTCGACCGATTAAATGAGTCAAACCAGAATCCTGCTAAGAAGACAAGGACCACTCCCCTGAAACAATGGAGAGCTGTAACTTCCAACATGGTAGGAAAAGGGAAGAAAATTGTAGAGACGGATGATGATTCAGAATCGAGCGATGAAGAACCCCATCGTGTTACTCGACTAAAGTCAGGAGCCGTCCCGCCCCGAAATTATAAGAAGCTCGCAGGGGATTCTTACGACGACAGCGATAATTCCGCTATAGCCTCGCCTCCATCCTCTATATCGTCTCGGCTACAGAAGTTAGCATCGCATATGGCAGATAAGTCTGACGATATCAATCAGAGATTTGAAGCTCAAGAAAAGATGATTCGAGAGCAGCAAAAGATGATTGAAGGACTCAAAATCATGCTATCGAGGTTTGTTGAAGATAATGCCAAAAAGGGCAAAGAAACTCTGAATGAAGAAGAACAGGAAGAGAAAGCCCACTCGATGCATGAGGAAGAGGATAGATTTTCTTTCCATGATCCGCATGGCGAAAAGATAGAAAAGCTGCAGAGTCAATTCGAAGCTTTAATGCGCAAAAAGGAGTTGAAAGAAGCTGGGGTCTCTAGACCGTATCCTCCTAAATGGGATATGATACCTTACCCACCAAAGTATAAGCCGCTCAAGTTAGAGCCATACGACGGGAAGGGATCGCCCAGTCAGCATATATATTACTTTTTGTCCCAAACCGGACACTTAATGGGTAATGATCCCATCATGACCAAAGTATTTGCAAGTACTTTGCGAGGGCCTGCCTTTACTTGGTTCATGCAGTTGCCCCCAGGTACTATTAATACCTGGTTAGATGTTGAGAAATTATTTCTCTCACGTTTCTTCGAGGATGACACCGAGATTACGGTTCATTCCCTCCTTGCAACTAGGAAAGGAAAACAAGAAGCGGTTAAAGATTTCATAGAAAGGTTCCGGGAGAAGTCCGTACATTGTAAACACGGAATGATCCAGGAAACTCTAGTCGAGACCTGTCGACACAACCTTAAGACCAATGTGCTCCTCAAAATGGGGGTCGTAGAGTCTAAGACGTGGAGGGACCTGCTCAAACAAGGAGAGCAAGCTGAAGACTTGATTCGCCGAGTCGAGGAATCCTGCGGATCAAGAAACGCTGGGGGTAGTAAGCCATATACCCAAAACAACAGTAATAAGAATAAAGGGAAAGCAGTCATGTCGTCAGAAGCTGCCCCTCAGAAAACCGGTCCTCCGCCAGAGCCAAAGCCTCAAGGTCAGCGAGGATCAAGGCAAATCAGACCGCAACAAGAAAGGAATTACACTTTCAAGGAGGAACAGACACATATCCTCTTTCACCTGCTCCAGAAGAAAGGAATGCTAAAACTTCCGGAGAATAAGAAGCCAAAAGATGCGGGTAAGACTAAAGACCCCAATTACTGTCTTTATCACCGGAATGTTGGGCACCCTACCAGGGATTGTTTTCCCCTTAAGAACAGAATCCAAGCACTAATAGAGGCTGGAGTTCTGACGCTTAAGCAAGAGCAGAAGAAAGTCACTGCCAATATGGCAACCATAATGGTCGGAACCCACGAGTTTCCCGCAGGAGTGACCCCAATCCCTAAGGGTAAGATGGTCACGAAGAATCTTGATCCGCACAACAAAGCCCAAGAGGGGCTTGTCCCCGTAACAACCCAAAAGGGGAAAGTTATGTGGGTTCACCCCGACTTGCTGGAAGATGAACAATGGACTACTTCCAGAGGTCAAGAGAAGAAACGGGCTGTTAATGTCATTTCTGCAGATATAAAGAAAGAATATATAGCTTCTGGGGCCTTCACAGATTCTGAAGAAGAACCTGAAACTATGGCCACCCATCAAGATGGGGCAGGCCCTTCCGGTACTCGATCTAGAAAGACATATCTTAAGGACTACACTAGAGTGGATTCAAAAGACATCTATGCAGAACTCGCAAAGCCTGCGAAGCAGAAAGAACTTCGTTTCCAGAAGAATCCTACCAGAAATGAAGGAGCCAAAGAAACTCCCTTCGAATTTGACATAATTGCGCAGTTGGCTAACATCCCAGCGCGAGTAACGCTTTACGAATTGTTGAGATTATCAAAATCAACACGTGAAGCTCTAAGAGAGGCCTTGGCAGACTCTGAGTCGTTCCTAGCTCAGATTGTCGAGCCGGCCATCGAAGAGCGAGACTCTTGCCCCCACTGTCATCAAGTGATGAGGCAAGTCCCACAAATCATCTTCTCTCCAGAAGACATGCAGGTGAGGAATATAAAGCATAATAGGCCTTTATATTTCACTGGATATGTCGGGTCCACAAAAGTGGACCGAATTCAGATTGATCCAGGTTCTGCACTCAGCGTCGTGCCCAGTAGATTGATGCAGCTGTTGGGGATTTTCCTTCATCGCTTGACACCTACACACACTACCATCTATGGATTCAACGCTAATAATAGCCATCCTCTTGGTAAGATCCGATTGCGGTGTCAAATTGGAGACTTGAAAACGGAGGTTACATGCTATGTAATTGACGCTGATACCTCCTACAATATTTTATTGGGGCGACCTTGGATCCACTCTCATATGATAGTTCCGTCGACTCTTCACCAGTGCATGAAATATTGCGATGAGGAAGGAGAGGTCCGGACACTAATTGCTGACAAGCAGCCATTCAAAGGGTTGGAAAATTACTTCACAAATGCTGCACTCTACAAGCCAGCACATGAAGCCTCCAATGACAGTCTTAGCAAGTCTCCAAAGCCCGACGACAGTGGCAATGAAGCCGACACTGAGTACGAGCTCCTTGGAGAAGATGATGGGGGTGATTACGAAATCAACCCTCACCTAGATCTTAGCTTAGGTCTTGATAATATAGTGGATGTAATAGAAAGTGAATGGGTTATTAATGAAAATGTAAAGTTAGTCTACGAGCATGCTGTAGCTACTGAGTCTGAGCCCTCTTGTACCTCCACCGAAGCGGATGGCCTGACCGAACTTGAAGTTCTGGCAGCATACCATTTGCCCCTCAGGTCTTCCCTCCTCTCTCAATTAAAAATAACCGAGGATCAAGGGCACTTCTTTGAAGTGCCTCCCGACAGAAGTCCCAAAGGCCGATCATGTTCGGCAAAGTGGCCACGTCGCCTCGACAGAGACAAAGTAGTGAAAGTGATGAACAAACATCACCTCAATTTCACTTATATGAGCAAAGGTCCCGACAGATGATGGAGAAAATGGAATATAATTTTACCCAGAAGCCGGGATTAAACTTTGGAAAAGGGCGGCGGAATCTCATACCCTCGTTTAGACCGAGAGGAAAGAGCCCTGATTATTATCAGAAGACCCGCAGGGGGTTGGGTTATGTATCTACTCCACCTTCGTCACCATTAAATGATGAAGAGAGTCCTTCGGCCAAAGAAGAAACATCTTCACCAGATCATGATTCAGATATAAGCACCGGTGCTTGGTTTCAATCTTTGACAATCAATATGGTTTCAGCCGCGCCAGAAAGCGATGAGGAACCAATTGACGTTCAAGATGATGCTTGGGCTAGGCATATGGATACTCTCTGGGATGTCCGTTTTGAACAGCGTGACCCGCCCACAGAAGACAAATTGATACAGGTTAACATGGTAACGGAAGAAAATCCGAAACCCATTTTCATAAGCGACACACTAACTCCTTTAGAAAAAGAGGAACTTATATCACTTATCAAAAAGTATATAGATGTGTTCGCATGGAGTTATGAAGATATGCCTGGGCTTGACCCTCAAATTGCCACACACCGGTTAAATATAAAAGAAGATGTCAAACCTGTTAAACAACAACAGAAGCGTTTTCGACCGGAGTTGATGGAGGCAATAGTTGCCGAGGTCAATAAGCTTATTGAATCTGGATTCATTCGTGAAGAACAACATCCTGATTGGGTGGCTAACATAGTGCCAGTTCGCAAAAAGAATGGCAAAATCCGGATATGCATCGATTTTCGAGATCTGAACGCCGCATGTCCCAAAGATGAGTTTCCACTCCCCATCACCGATGTGATGATTGATAGTACATGTGGTTATGAGAGGATGTCCTTTATGGATGGCTTCTCAGGTTATAACCAAATCAAGATGCACCCGGATGATGAGAAGCATACAGCTTTCAGAACGCCGCTGGGGGTATACTGTTATACGGTGATGCCATTCGGATTAAAGAATGCAGGTGCCACCTACCAACGCGCAATGAGCGCCATATTCAAAGAACACATATGCAGAACAGTGGAGTGCTATGTGGATGACTTAGCAGTTAAAAGCAAAGACAAAGAAGATCATCTTCATGATTTAAGAGTGGTCTTCGATCTTATGCGGAAACATCACTTGAAGATGAATCCTACCAAGTCGTTCATGGGGCTATCCAGCGGGAAGTTTCTAGGGTTCGTAATAACTTCAAAAGGAATTTTCCTCGACCCGGAAAAGGTAAAAGCGATTAGCGAAATGCCGCATCCCCGCAATCTTAAGGAATTAAGGGGATTACAAGGAAAGCTCGCTTATATTCGGCGCTTCATATCCAACTTATCTGGACGATGCCAGCCATTCTCAAAACTTATGAAAAAGGGAGTGTCTTTTATATGGGATGAGGCATGTCAGCAGGCATTTGATGACCTCAAGGAGTACCTTACTAAGCCTCCTGTACTAATGGCACCAGCCCCTGGGCAGCCCTTCCTTATATATGTAAGGGCCATGGATAATACTTTAGGAGCATTACTTGCTCAATATAATGAGCACGACCATGAACATGCCCTCTACTATTTAAGTAGAACAATGATTGGGGCCGAACAGCGATATACCCCAATTGAAAAAGAATGTTTAGCCCTAGTGTTTGCTGTTCAGAAAATGCGACAATACCTTTCAGGGCAAACAATTCATGTTATATCACGGGTTAACCCCTTGAAGATTCTAATGACCAAATCGAGATCCTTAAATGGCCGATTGGCAAAATGGACGCTCTTACTATCGCCCTATGACATACATTTTGTCCCTCAAAAGGCCATGAAGTGACAGGCAATCGCTGATTTCCTTGCAGACCATCCAATTTGGTCCCAATTAAAGCAGACATCAGAAGTCAATACAGTTACCGGAGAACAGCCTTGGCAAATGTTCTTTGATGGTGCCGCGAGACGATCTGCTGCTGGAGTGGGGGTTGTGCTAATATCCCCACATAAACATATATTGTCTAACGGTTACTCATTAACAGAACCGTGCACGAATAATGTAGCGGAGTACAATGCGCTCATTATCGGCTTAAAAATAGCTCTGCAACTGGGGATGAACCATCTAGAGGCATATGGAGATTCTAAACTCATTGTCAATCAGATGACAGGTGAGTATGAAGTCAGACATGAAGCCCTCATCCCCTATCATCAACTAGCTATTGAGCTAGCAGGATATTTTGAACAATTCTACATATATCACGTATCTCGAAACGAGAACGTTTATGCAGATGCTCTTGCCGCATTAGCCGCAACACTGGCAATCCCGCCAGGTGAAGTTAAAAGCATCACCATTGGTAGTAGAGAACTCCTCCACCCAGACGTGGTATCTCAAGCCGAAGAGGTATGCCAGACTGGCTTAAAGCTAGAACCCCGTGATTGGCGATTTCCGTTTGTGGATTATGCCTTGCATGGGATATTACCAGAAGATCCTAAGGAAGCCACCTCAATAAAGAGGAAGGCCCAAAGATTTTATTATGACCATAAACTTCAGACTTTGTATAGAAAGTCAAGAGGTGGTCTATTGCTACGCTGCATATCAAAAGCAGAAGCAGAACAAGTGCTGAGAGAAACACACGATGGAGTATGTGGAGCTCATCAGCCCGGTCCTAAACTTGGAGACCGTATAAGAATGCTAGGATACTACTGGCCGAGTATGGTTACGGAAGCAATGGCATACGCTAAACGATGTCATGCATGTCAAATACATGCCAATTTTATTCATCAACCCCAAGAATACTTGCACAATACCGTCGCAAGCTGGCCATTTGAAGCCTGGGGAATGGACATTGTGGGGCCCATAACTCCCCCGTCATCCAGAGGACATCGGTTTATTCTTACAATAACCGATTATTTTTCAAAATGGGCCGAAGCCGTGCCCATGAAAGAGGTGAAAACGGCAGATGTGATCAAGTTTATCAAGCATCATGTCATTTACCGATTTGGCGTCCCTCGACGGATCATTCATGATAATAGTCCGCAATTCATTAGTCAGGGATTCTCTAGATTCTGCAACAAGTTCAGAATCAAAGATATCGCTTCAACACCGTATACCCGCGGCTAATGGGTTAGCTGAAGTTTTCAACAAGACGATTATTAAACTCATTCGGAAATTCGTCTCTTCTAATAAACGAGATTGGGATGAAAAGCTAGGAGAATGCCTGTGGGCTTATCGCACCACCGTTCGCACCCCGACTAAAACCACCCCGTTCTCTTTGGTTTATGGAAGTGAGGCTGTTTTGCCTCTTGAAATCCAGATACCATCATTAAGAGTGGCTTTAGCCACAAAGATGACGACAGAAGAGCGCCATCAGGAAAGATTGCAAGAACTAGAGGCGTTAGATGAAAAACGTCTCAGGGCTCAACAACAAATTGAGTTGTATCAAGCCCGAATATCCCAAACGTTCAATAAGAACGTCAAACCAAGGACCTTTAAGCAAGGAGACTTGGTTCTGGCTGTTAAGAGGCCAATGGTGCTAACCCACAAGACTAAGGGTAAATTTGAACCCAAGTGGGAAGGACCGTTTATTGTGGAGACAGTATACTCCAGTGGAGCCTATCGCTTAATGAATCAAGACGGCGACAGGATGATGATGCCGATCAATTGCAAATTCCTGAAGAAATACTATACTTAGTACCCCTGGAGATACACCTCAAGTCTTTTCTTAGGCATGCGCAGTTTGGTGCCTCTGACCTAAACCTGGTGCGTTTGGTTCTCAAGTTTGAACCACCTCCAGTCTTTTTATTAGGCATGCGCAGTTTGGCGCCTCTGACCTAAACCCTGGTGTGTTTGGTTCTCAAGTTTGAACCACCTCCAGTCTTTTCTTAGGCATTCGCAATTAAGCGCCTCTGACCTAAACCCTGGTGTGTTTGGTTCTCAAGTTTGAACCACCTCCAGTCTTTTCTTAGGCATTCGCAATTAAGCGCCTCTGACCTAAACCCTGGTGTGTTTGGTTCTCAAGTTTGAACCACCTCCAGTCTTTTCTTAGGCATGCGCAATTAAGCGCCTCTGACCTAAACCCTGGTGTGTTTGATTCTCAAGTTTGAACCACCTCCAGTCTTTTCTTAGGCATGCGCAATTAAGCGACTCTGACCTAAACCCTGGTGTGTTTGGTTCTCAAGTTTGAACCACCTCCAGTCTTTTCTTAGGCATGCGCAGTTTGGCGCCTCTGACCTAAACCCTGGTGTGTTTGATTCTCAAGTTTGAACCACTTCCAGTCTTTTCTTAGGCATGCGCAGTTTGGCGCCTCTGACCTAAACCCTGGTGTGTTTGGTTCTCAAGTTTGAACCACCTCCAGTCTTTTCTTAGGCATGCGCAGTTTGGCGCCTCTGACCTAAACCTGGTGTATTTGGAGTGCCCAGTTCAAGTTACGCGAGAGAGCCTTGAACCGCCTCCAGTTTGGTTCTCAAGTTTGAACCGCCTCCAGTCTTTTCTTAGGCATGCGCAGTTTGGCGTCTCTGACCTAAACCTGGTGTGTTTGGAGTGCCCAGTTCAAGTTACGCGAGAGAGTCTTGAACCGCCTCCAGTTTGGTTCTCAAGTTTGAACCGCCTCCAGTCTTTTCTTGGGCATGCGCAGTTTGGCGCCTCTGACCCAAACCTGGTGTGCTTAGTTCTCAAGTTTGAACAGCTCCCAATCTTTCTTTTAGGCATGTGTAATTAAGCGCCTCTAACCTAAAAGATATGAATTGCCCAACGCCAACTAGGCAATGGGAAGAGAACAAGTTTCTCGCCAACCCATCATGCTAGGGTAAAAGTATGAATTGCCCAACGCCGACTAGGCAATGGGAAGAGAACAAGTTTCTCGCCAGCCCATCATGCTGGGGTAAAAGTATGAATTGTCCAATGCCAACTAGGCAATGGGAAGAGAACAAGTTTCTCGTCAACCCATCATACTGGGGCAAAAGTATGAATTGCCCAACGCCAACTAGGCAATAGGAAGAGAACAAGTTTCTCGCCAACCCATCATGCTGGGGTAAAATTATGAATTGCCCAACGCCAACTAGGCAATGGGAAGAGAACAAGTTTCTCGCCAACCCATCATGCTGGGGTAAAAATATGAATTGCCCAACGCCAACTAGGCAATGGGAAGAGAACTAGTGTCTCGCCAACCCATCATGCTGGGGTAAAAGTATGAATTGCCCAACGCCAACTAGGCAATGGGAAGAGAACAAGTTTCTCGCCAACCCATCATGCTGGGGTAAAAGTATGACTGCCCAACGCCAACTAGGCAATGGGAAGAGAACAAGTTTCTCGCCAACCCATCATGCTAGGGTAAAAGTATGAATTGCCCAACGCCAACTAGGCAATGGGAAGAGAACAAGTTTCTCGCCAACCCATCATACTGGGGTAAAAGTATGAATTGCCCAACGCCAACTAGGCAATGGGAAGAGAACAAGTTTCTCGCCAACCCATCATGCTGGGGTGAAAGTATGAATCGCCCAATACCGATAAAGTAAAGGGAAGAGGAAAAGTTTGGCATTTAAGCCCAAACGTACTCCTCGACAACTCACCATGTTGAAGGGAATAACATGGCTAGGCCAACTCAAACGGTAGTTGGTAAAGGCTAATCAAATCCGTTAATAGCTTGGGGTTTGCTAAAATCCCCATATTAAACTTTAATTTTTACTTCGGCTCGAGAAATTGAGCATAAACGATACCGAGATAAATCGTTTTGACGACAGGTTATTTGTTGGGCAAGCAAATCTGTTTTGAAGCCGGCAAATAAAAGAGTCAAAAGAATCATCTTTATTAAAAAGGTGAAGATACAAAAAGAATTTCAAAGAAATATCGTAAGGTTATCTCTCTCCTGTTTACGAAGTTCTTATTACAAGGAAGATAAAAGCGTAAAGAGAGATAAAACTATTGGCCTCCCAGGAGTCTCAATTGGTTTATTGTCTCGTCCAAATTTCTATGATGAAAAGCCTCCACGGTTTGCTGAGCTTGCCTACGCAACTCATCATCACTTATTGTAAGTTTTTGCTGACGAGATTCTTCTATGGCACGATTCCTGGCCATCTCTTCCTGCTGAATCTGCTCCTGCTGGACAAGCAACATCTCCCGCTTCTTGACAGATTCTCCTAATCGGAGTTCATTTTCTACTTGAGGTAAAAATTTGCAGATATTTGACAATATTGATGATACGTTTACTACATTGATAAGTTCCCAGATAACAAACTAACACATAACAGAGCAGCAGCAGCTGAGCAACAGTCCCTGTTGGTGTTTTTTCTTGCTCTTTGAGCAGCAGCTTACAGAGCTTCTGCAAACTGCTGCAGCGGCAACCTGCCGCTGCAGCAGCAGCTTGCAGAAGCTCTGTAAGCTGCTGCAGCAGCTGTGCTGCTGCTCAGCAACAAAGAGCAGCTGCTTCTCTGTCCGAGAGAGAGAGAGGAGAAGAACTGCCACTGCTTCTCTCCAGGTGAGAGAGAGAAAAGGGGAACTGCAGCTGATTCTCTGCGAGAGAGCGAGAGAGAGATTATATGGAGAAGGATGAAAAGGGAGAAGTCACTGCTTTGGTCTCGGCAAATGGGGGCGCAGTTCCCATTTCTCATCTTTACTGAGGACATTTTAGACTTTTTATAACACATACACATAACGTGTCCCAAATACTCATATTCAGTCCCAAATACTCATGTCCAGTCCTAGGAGTTTTTTTAGAGATTTTCAAACTTTAGAGGTGTTAAAGTTACTAACTCCCCATGCTATAGGGATCTAACTGTAATTAACCTAATTATAAGTTTGAGATAGAGTTCAATATTACATGTATCTATCCAATTAGCCAACATTGAACTGCACATAAATACCAACAATCACAAAATATCAGCAAATAAAACTAAATAGCACTGCACGGCTTTTGTCATTTGTGGTGTTATGTAGACCTTTGTTTGTGTCATCCTGACTTATTAATGGAATACACTTAATAGTAGTTAAGACTTTTTAATATATATATATATATATATATATATATATATATATATATATATATATATATATATATATATATATATATATATATATATAAAAGGAAAAGTTACGTAAGCTAGCGGCAAAATTATAATGATCTAATGATTTTTCTTCAATTTTTTTTTACAATTACAATCTCTACCTTCTTAATTTTTTTCGAATTAAATTTCATAAGTTTTAGAGTTCATTTACCCTTTCATCAAGTGCATACAAAATGTTTTATTTATTGAAAACCGTTAGTTTTGTATTAATTTGATAGATGTTCAAATCAAAACTAAAACCCAAGAAATTGGGTATAAGTGTACCCTAGGGGTCGACATCATAATCCAAAAGAAATTTTTTAAAAAAGATTATTGGAAATAGTGAAAATGAACTAATTTGCGTGAGCGGTCAGCTCATTTCCATCTCTCTCTATATATATATAAGCAAATTAGTTCAGAATATACCTGAAGTGATGCCAAATGGGTCCTTTCGTTTCCTCGAACAATTCCCATCTGCATTCGGCTCTGCTTGCGATGCTTCTTCAACTGCATTGCCATCTCTCGTCAGCGGATGACTGAACCTCTGGAAAAAAGTCGTATTCAGATTGAAACCCCCGCCAACTTCATTCTTTCCACCTCCATTCTCCTTTTTATCGGACCCAATCGACGAAAAGGAGCTTTCTTTTTCCTGACATTCAATTTCCACAGCTCAATTCAATCAAAATCAAAACCCATCGAAGACAGCGGGTTCGTTACCTTGATCGATTTGCTGTCGATTTTCCCAACTTTTCGGTTCAAAAACTCCGAGAATGAGATCGGTTTCTTCGATTGATTTGATTCTGTGCCTTCGTTAGGGGGCCTGAAAAATAAACAAAAGGAAAAAAAAAAAATTAATCGCCAAAAAAGGAAAAAAAAAATGGAGCCCAAAATTAGAAGTGAAGATTTGAGATTGAAAACCTTGATCTGGAGAGGAATGAAGAAGCAAGAGAAGATTGGCCGAATTGCCTCACTGTTGGTAGATTCTTTCTCATTTCTAGAGATTTTTTTCCTTTTTTTTTTAAAAAAAAGTTTTCTCAGTTGAATTTGGATCCTTTGTATTTAACTGGAGAGGAGAGCATCAGGTTGCAGTAAATTGGCGCCAAAATTTGAAACTTTTGAGGTGTTCCCGCCAGATGTTTGGGCCAGGTCAACTGAATACACATTTGGGCCCAGTTTTACTCACTGGCCCATTCACTCTGACTTGGTCAATTTAAAGGAATTAATATTAGTACATGATTTTCTTTTTCTATGTGCGTGACGTTACAAAGTCGAAGTTGCTACCACTCTACAATGTCGAGAGTTTCTAGAGGGCATTTCCTAGTGAGCCCACTTAAAAATTTATTTTTATTTATAACTTTGCCATTAAAATTTTAGGACAAAAATATTTTCATCTTCAACTTCTATATTCTCTCTTTCATCTTCTTTACCGCCATTACCCTTCCACTGCCGTTGCCCCTACTCTTCTCCGCCACTTCAGAGAGAGTTGAAAATTCTAGAAAGTCATGGCTCTGTAAGTCATGGATCTTGAAAGCAGATATCTGCAGCAGAGCCAGAACTATCCGCCGCGACGACTTCGGTAGAAGAGAGTTCGGGACTGTAGCCCGGATCCGATAAGGTGAATCCGAAACTGTAAGTCGGATCCACCATAGAGGATCCGGAGTGTCTAGTCCAGAATTTGCTGTAACGTTGAGAGAAAAATAGGGAAGAGTAGTTTTTAGAATTTTAGGTGTGCTCACTAGGAAAAAACCTCTTTTTGAAAAGAGAGGATGAGGATGGGCTCACTAAGAAAAAAGTGTGCTCCTTTAGACATTCCCACACTGTCACCGTCATTGTAAACTAGAGATCATTCGATGCAATTTTTTTAATTAGTTATTTATTTGAAAATTCTGTTGTATTAGAGTTATAAATTAATTTGGCACTGTGATGCTAGAAACAGGTGTATCCTACAAAAATATGAATAAGGGTATCTTTTCTGAGCTATGATAATGGATCTTTTTTATGATAATGGATCTTTTTTATGATTTAGTGCCGCTTATTTTTGTCAGAGTCGGATAATGTCGTCGGAGTTTGCGTTGGAGTTCGTTTTTGAATGTTCAGTTGGTCGATCGGTCAGAAATCAGAGTTCTCCGATCGAATCCGAAAGTTAAAGTTTTCGACTCCAACCAAATTCTGACCGATTTCGATCGAAGTCAGACAAATCCGACAGAGTCGGTGGTGGTCGTGTTCGCCCCTACTTAAGGGATGGTTAAACTTAAACTTAACTTGGCTAGTGGATGTGCTGAATTTGACTCGGGGATAGTTTGGATGGATAATCTTCCTTAGTAACTACAAAATTAAAGGTAAATAATGTTTCTTGTATTGGCTATGAGAGGTTACAGTACATGAGAACATTTCTTGATTCGCTAGTCATATGCAAATTAAAAAATAAATAAATAAACAGTACTGAATTTATTTATTTTGATCCTTCATTTTTTTTTTTAAATGTGATAAAATCCGAATGCTCCTTTAAATAGCAGAGAGAGAGAGAGAGAGAGAGAGAGAGAGAGCTCACAAATGGAAGAAAGCAAACAGGAATTAGTCTTGGATATCAACGCTCTACCAGAGAGCTGCATCGCTCACATTCTCTCTCTCACCTCGCCTGCCGACGTATGCCGTTTGGCGGCGGTGTCCTCCGCCTTCCGCCGCGCCGCCGAGTCCGACACCGTGTGGGCCCGCTTCCTGCCGCAAGACCACCGCGACATCCTCTCGAGAACCACACGTCCTGTAACCTTCTACTCTAAA
This sequence comes from Dracaena cambodiana, assembly GCA_036321105.1. Classification (NCBI taxonomy): domain Eukaryota; kingdom Viridiplantae; phylum Streptophyta; class Magnoliopsida; order Asparagales; family Asparagaceae; genus Dracaena; species Dracaena cambodiana. Next base: position 64,808,100 of record JAYEPQ010000004.1, on the reverse strand, counting down.
AAAGAGCTCTACCGCCGCTTCTGCGACTCCATCCTCATCGACGCCGGCACCGCGGTAAGCTCACCCAAACTCAAAAAGAAGTTATCTTTTTGTTTGTCGAGTATTTGATCATGTTAGCAGAGCTTTGGATTGGAGAGGTTGAGTGGAGAGAAACACTTGGCTATTTCGGCGAGGGGGTTGAAGATCGTTTGGGGGGATAATCCACGCTACTGGACTTGGAAATTTGTGCCCAACTCAAGGTTTGTCAATTAAAAAAAAAAAAAAAAAAAACAGATCTTGATGATTTCTTTCAGTTGAATTCTGTGATTGTGAGCTTGAGTTTCATTGAAGTTCGCATTTTGGGATAGGATCAGGCTTTGGAAAAGCAATCTCACTTGGGCATTTTCACAAACACCTTCACAAGTTCAGTATAAGTTGGCTATTTGATTGATATCGTTATTTTGCTTCCTGAGTCAGGTTTGGCGAGGTTGCAGAGCTTTTGGCTGTACGTTGGTTGGAGATTCAAGCCAGAGTTGATGCGAGATTTCTCTCCGCAGCAACGACTTACTCTGCTCACCTCGTCTACAATGTAGCTCAGGGGTCGTACGGCCTCACCTTCCCATCCCAAGAGGCATCAGTCAAGATGGGAGCTGATATCTCCAGAGGCACTGTATGCCTGCAGCCGGACGATGGCTGTTACAACACTCCCCAGCCTCGTCCCACGATCTTGGGCCGGCCTTTGGTGTTTCAGGGGCCAGCTGTCCGAGCGCATACACACAAGCCGCCACGTGTGAGAGAGGATGGATGGCTGGAACTGGAGATTGGGAAGTTCTCTGTTGACGACGGGAACGAAGGGAAGGTGGATATAAGCTTGATGGAGGTGAAGGGAGGGCAATGGAAAGGAGGGTTGATCGTCCAAGGCATTGAGATAAGGCCTCAGAAGTAGCTAGCTGAAAAAAGTTGGTATTTTGTGTGTTCCTCAATAAATATTTTCGAATTATGTCAGGGTTCAAAAATTGGAACAGTAAAGTAAATGAATGGAGGAGGTATTGTCTTCTGTTAAACATTGAAACAAACAAGTATCTAAATGTTCAACATGTAAACTAAAAGGGAACACCTGGACACAGAAGATGCATATACAAAACATACTTCTAAATATAACACCTTAAGGACCAGCATGCAGGCACTCATGCCTCTAAATATTATAACATCCAGATATAATATCGATATAATCTTTGGGTATCACAACGCGTATGCTGTATAATAAAGTTAATCGTTCATCATTTGTTGAAATGGGTCCTCAGTGGTAGGACTAGGACCGCGGGAAGAAGGGGCAACTGTAATTGCCGAATCTGGAGGTGTCACTGAAGGCTTTGGAACGATACCCTGATTGTCTACGGCCTCCAGTGCAGCTTTGGCCTTGGCTTTCTTAGCTCTCTCCAGTACTTCACCCTGCACCATTAATTCTTCAGTTAACTCAAATTATTTATTTAACAAAGTCAGAAAAACATGTAGCGACAAAAGTTACCCAACAAATTAGCTCAAGCAAAATGCTAAAGGGAAAAAAAAAAAAAAAAAAGGAAAAAAACACATCTCGCAAAGCATCTCTTGTACAAGCATGTAAATCTGTTGAGCATGTAAATCTGTTGAGATCAATGGAATATGGAACACACAAAAGAATAATAACTTAATGGCAGAAAGCAGTTTTAAAAAATAGTTAAATAAGCCGCATTTTACTCGAGTGTGGTGAAATAGGCCAACAAAATTATCAACTAGTAAATGAGGATTTGTTGAAGTTTGCAAGTAAATTTGATAAGCAATGGCCGGAAGGGGAAAAGACCAAATGAAAACCTAGAAAATGAAGACAATGATGTTGCAAGGTGATTACAGAAAGCAGATGAAAGCTGAATCAGAATTTAACAAAAGGATTTACTTTTTCTTTTTTTACGAGAAAAAGCAATGTACATAGCTCAAGAAAGGACATCAGGAGTCAAATCAATCCGCTTTATACATGTCTAACTACGAAGAAAAACCTTTATGATCACTATATGGATGACAAAATACTGGAGGTAAAATGATGAAATGAAAAAGGTCTTCCTTCAAATTCCAAGATAAATCTTTGTCTTCTTTTATCAAGTTTGATGTTTCTTCAAGCATCCCACAAGGTACAAACTGTAAGTTTGTCAATGACCTAGTTGCATGTATAATATATATATATATGAGAAAACAGAAAATTCACCGGCGGTAAAGGGAGTCCCTTCACTGCCGCTTAGATGGCCTAATAAAATTATTAGGCGTGGCGCCACTCAAGATAACAAATAAAAGAACTCTCTTAACTGTTCTTTGAGTGGCGCCATGTGTAATAATTTTATTGGGCCACCTATGCGGCGATGAAGGAACTCCTTTCACCACCAGTGAATTCCCCATTTGCTCTCTCTCTCTCTCTCTCTCTCTCTATATATATATATATATATATATATATATATATATATAGACAAAAATGTTATAGGGGCAGGACAATCTAGAGAGGAGACTTCTGGTTCAAGAGGTAATGAAGGCTTGGTAATAGGTCAAAATGTTATCAAACTTCCATATCACTATAGGTTGAAAGCATTGTTGAAAATAACACGTTATGAAACCCGTTATATTGCGTTACGTAACCTAACATAACTCCAACGCTACGTAACAACTGAAAATAACTTAGTGCACCGTAATAGTACGTTTTTTATGTTATTTTACGTTATATTATGTAACGTTACGTTAAGTTACGTTATGGTACGTTATTTACAATTATTTTTAATAATTTCTATATTGTTGTTGATTATTATTTTGTTTATTAGTGAATTGATGTAATTTTCTTGATTAGTTATTGCTTTGTTTGATTACTTGTGGAATTGCTAACTTATTTATTTGCGATTATTTTCTTATTCACTTGTAGTAATTCTTCTCTGGTTGCTGAAATATCTTACTTGTTGATTCTATTGAATTTTTAACTGAACTGAAATCAACAATTACAAATAAAATAAATTGAACATTACAAAATATAAATTACAATAATAACAATAACTGGAATTGAAATAAAAAAATTGAAATCTTATTTTCTTGTTTAAATGATGGTTTGAATTACGGTTAGAGACTTAATATAATTTATGAAGATAAATATGAAAATTATTGTAAAACTTAATATAAAACTAGATTAAATTATGTATTACAAAATAGTTTTATATTCTTTTTTAGGTATTTTAAATTTATTTTTGAATTTATAAAAATTATTTTATATAGTTTTTTATTTATTTTTAATTAAATAAATAGGAAATTGAATAACCTACGTTATGCGTTACGCTATATGCGACATAACCTGACAGAGACAAAACGTTATGTTATCGTTATCGCTATTTTAAACATTGGTTGAAAGAGCTATGTTCATACATATTATGGCTGACACGCAAGTAAATAATCTGCAAGAAACCATAAACATGACAAAACATGGTAGATCAATAATAGGAAACAACGATGAAGTAGAAGAACATAAAGTAATAAATGCAACAGGATTAAAATATTTATGATTTAGGGAGAAACTGTTTTCTAAGATCATAGTATGTATCACCCACTAAAATTATATCATATTCTGTCTATTTCCAAGTTGTTCAACTAGTTACCTACAAAACCAGAGAACAGGAGGAGACATTTTAAGAAAGGAGCTTTCCTTTCTTTCTTTATTCCCCTTCTTTTGGATGTCTAGATACAGTTAGGTAATTAAAAACACTGAACATTATATGGTGCATCTTATGCAATATTCAAATCACACCAACAGCTGAAGTTGGTAAAATCTATTATAAAACCATTAATATGCATCCTGCTGTATGTAAACGGTGCTGTAATTAAGTTCCTTCAGGTTAACAGCATTTGTCTTGAGCGAAAGGGGCTAACAGTCATTCAGCAGTCAAATGGGGGCAGCAAGAGGATATTTCCACATTAGAGATTGAGATACTATTCTAAAACATTTATTTCAAATGACCCAATCAGACCAAAAGAACACCTTAACTTTCCCCTTGCATGCATTTATGACGTAAAAGACTTGACAGACTTCTAGTTTGCACACAGGCCTTTAGTATAGCAAAGGAAAAAAGATCAAATTAAGAACATTTTAACACGTAGTGGTAGTTTGTTAATAAAATTTATCACCCTTCCATAATATAAAGAATAGCAGTTTAATTTCATTTATGTCTAGTCCTAGCATTCAGGAGGATATGGCTTGTAAAGATCAAAAACATTTTGACATGTAGTGCAAATTTGTTAGCAAAATTTATCATACTTCTATTGATGTACAATATAAAGCCTAGTAGTTTAATTTCATTTATGTTTAGGAAGTCCAAGCATACAGGGGATAGGACCTCCAGAGAAAAATGTGCTACGTTCATAATTGTTTATTTTATTCACTTCATGGTTAGATAAGCTTTCTTGACTTTTAGAAACTATAAACAGACAATGTTTTATATCTTAACCATGGAGGAAGCAAGGAAAGACCATGCGATTAATTAAAATGAACATCATGCATACGAGTTATACTGAAATCTTTTGGCAGTTTACCTGGAAATCTCGTACTTGTTTCTGCTGCTCAGCTTGCCATTGACCAACCATACTTAAGATCTCTCCCACAGTAGACCCTACTCGTTCATTCAGCTCTTCAGCGAAAGCTTTGCCCAAGAAAAATGCATCCAAAACAACTTTACTTTCGTTGTCACCTACTCAACATTTGCAACCAACTTATAAGGGGGTGAAGGTATCTTGAATGTCTTAATATGTAAGCCATTAATGTGCTTGTTAGAATGATAAGTAACTCAATCAAACTCAACTAAAATACGTATATACACTAAATTCAAATATGATTTACATTGGCTGGATCAAATTACAAATGATTTAAGATGCGGTTTGAGAATAAAAGAAGAGCTCCACAATGTAGTTCACTAGTGTTTCTGCAAAAACCTCGCCCACTACATTGTCAATTTCACATCACGAATAGGAATAAACCAATTCACTAAATTGCAAAAGCACCTGAGGCTGAGCCTTTGTGCAACGGTAATGTGAAAGAATCGAATTATGGGAAGTCTTAGGTCTATGTCCAGGTTGTTGCCTCCACATATGATCTCACAATCTTTTTTTCCCCATATATCTCTAAAACTCATACAAAACATATAACTTTTCAGAAAAGCAATCCCGATCTCGAATTTTTCCTCCAAATCTGCCTTCTTCTTTTTTTTTTTCCCCCTTAAAGGCTCTCTAAGAGCATGGAGGTGACTATAAACTATGTATAAGCGTCACAATCAAACCTTGCACAAACAACAATTTTTCATTGACTACAAATGAACCTTTTACTCTTAATTTCAGGTTCAGATGTTTAATTATCTCCAAAATTGTGGCTTTTTAGCACCATTGAAACAAAACCCACATGACAAAATCCATAATAACTTCAAAATTTGATCAAATTAAGAATATTTGGAACGAATCGGAGTGAGTTATACCTGAACCAGGGCCACGTGCTCCATTGCTGCTGCTGCTGTTACACTGCGCTGCACTCCTCCGATTGCACACTTTTTTTAGGGTTTTGAGATGAGAAGTCGAGAAAAGGCGAGGGTTTGGGGATTTAGAAGGGAGGATAGCGTTAGCAATTGAAGAAGGATAGCAACAGCGGCCAGTTTCAAAGGAAGGAGAAAGGGAAAAGGGAGAAAGTAAGACCGCCATCGTTGTCCTAAAATAGAGAGAAGAAGAAGAAGAGCGAGAATTTTTTTTTGTTCGTTGGTTTCTGCAGTAAAAAAAAAGAGACTTTTTAAGGGGGGTTTCCAAATGAGCACACCACTTTTCCTTTGGGGCTTTCAGTTGGAAAGTGGGCTCACTTGGAAAAATGGTGTGCTCCTTTGGAAACTCCCGTTTTTAAGACTCTGGGGATTAGTTTTTATTTTTGCCCTTCTCTTTTCTGCCAGATTTTTTTTTGAGGGACAGTTGAGGGACAGCAGTTATAATTCACCCAGATCTACACCCCTTATGGGTGACAGTTGGAGGGACAGGAGTTACGATTCACCCAGATCTACACCCTAGCAGATGGGCCCACCAACTTGGAGATGCCAGGTTTTAATTTTATTTAGAGGTATTTAAAGATCTGCAACTTAAATCTTTATAAATTATAATTTAGTCCTTCATATTTAGAATTTAACCCTCAAATACTTTAAGTTACTACAATAAATCTTTATAAAATATAATTTAGTCTTTCATATTTAGAATTTAGTCCCTCAAATACTTTAAGTTACTACAATTTAGTCCACAGTTTATATTTTAATCCAATTTTTCCATTTTATCTCTGATTTCCTCCACTTAAGTTCCCTTCCCTCTTACCCCTCTCTTTTTTAGTTCTCATTGGGTTCCCCTTATTCTTTTCTTCTCTCTTTATTCATTTATCGGGTTCTCCCTCTCTATATTGAAACCAAATGTATTGTTTTTTACTAAATGTATTAAACCTTTAAGTCTCAATATAAATTCATTTATTGGCTTCTCGCTCTCTATATTGGATAAATTTATTTTTACATTTAATACATTTAGTGGAGAATAATACATTTGGTTTCAATATAGAGAAGAAGAACCCAAAGAGAGAGGAGAAGAAGGAAGAATTAAGTAAAGAAAATCAGAGGTAAAACAGGAAAATCAGACCAAAATATAAACTGAGGGACTAAATTGTAGTAACTTAAAGAATTTGGGGACTAAATCCTAATATGAAGATGTGGAGGACTAAATTATAATTTATAAATATTTAAGGGACAGATCTGTAAATACCCCTTTTATTTATTATTGATTTTTCTAACTACCATCAAAACGGGAAGTTTCCAAAGGAGGACACTATTTTTCCTAATGAGCCTACCCATCAGTATATTTTTATATTTTTGGTCCGGACTTTCTTGTTATGTAGGCTCACTAGGAAAAATGGTGTGTTTCTTTGGAAGCACCCTCAAAACATCAGAGGAGAGACATGCAAAGATTTATGAACATAATAGCAATCTATATCAGGAGATGGCACCTCTATGATATCACAGCATCATCGATTAGTTTCGATTCACAGCATCATCGATATCCAGCATCATCGATTAGTTTCGATTCAGTTTTACTTTTTCGGATCGATTTCGAATATGATTCCGAAACGACAACGGATCCTGTTCGAGGGGATGCACATAATATTTTTACAGGTGGTAGCTGTCATCTCTTACTTCAGGATGCACGCACGTTTAATTGGCACCTCCTTTATTTTGTCGGTGCCTGTGGCTTGCCTCTGTTGCTGCAACGGACCATGGTGCACAATCAAGTTTTTGAAAGCTAAGAAGGTTAAGTCGCGCGAAATCTGGACAGGAGCGACTTGTGCTGTAGCTGCCACTGTGCTTCTTGTTGGTATGGAGCTGCATCAGGCATCTACTCCTGCTGAAGGCATCTTTACTACTGACTTGTCAGAAATAAGGATATGGATGAATATTTTGTTTGTTTGTTTGTTTTTGTGCCAGTTTCGTTTTGTTCTTCTTCGTTTATTGCTTTCGTTGCCTGTGCTATAACCACCAGATAGTTTATGGTTAGATATTTGCCTCATATTCGCTGTCTATCCTTTCGTCGAACAACAAGTTTCTCTTGAGAGGAAACTATCAGAGTTGACTTGAGCTTCCGGGGCAAATTGACAACTTAAAAGAGTATAATTGTGTGTATTAGTTTCTTATAGCATCCTCATACCTTTAAGGATCAAAAGAATCCTTGTATCCTACGAAACCAATCAATTCTCTCTTAATTTCTAGCTTCGTGTTTGCATTTAATCTCTTATCAATTTTCTTTTCCCCAGTTTGTTATCAATACTCCTAGAAGCAAAATTTGATGTTTTCATGGCCATTTTAAATACTGGTTTCAGACACCCGAAGCATGAACGATTGAAATGGGCATCGTCTCAACCACCAAAGGCGACACTCTAAAAGTAGTTGTTTCAGCAGTGCGTCAAAAAAAAAAAAACTGTAATTTAGGAAATGTAAAGTAGTTGTCATAAATCCTTTGATATATAAAGAGCTTTTACTTTTGTATTGGATTGTACAGAATGTTTGATCATAAACTTCTTCTAGTGGGGTTCAAGTCAGTGGAGATGCTTTGCTCGCTGCCTACGGTTGGTTGAATTATATATCTCAACATATTCTGGCCGAGTATAGCTTTAATGAACAATATTGCCTGGAAGTTGTAATTTTTGTCAATGACATGCCAAGTTTCAGCTACATATCTCCTTGTTATGCATCTTTTTTGAAAATTTTTCAACCAAAACTTGCCATCAATATACTTTAACTTTAAACTTTATTATGGAAATAACAAAATTCCTTTTGAAATCTAACCTATATCAATATGGATAAAAGTGGTACTTCAATAATGATTAGTTGGCCTTCTCTAAGTCTGGCTTTTTCAAAGGGAGTAAATAACATTTTGTTATCTTTCATCTTCACATTAAGATACAAATAACCCATCAGTTAATATTTATAAGTTGATCGGTTTTCTTTGTAGAAATACTAATTTCAAATTTAGTTTAAGTTAATATTTTGATTAAATTTAGGCAATTAGTCCTCTTTTAGTGCTAGAGAGGGAAAGCAATGGCCTTTTTCTTCCTTCACTTTTTGAGTGGTTGAGGGGTTTATGGTTCAGATAAGGGAGGGAATGAACATAAGTTTGTTTTGCTTTGGGCAGCACGGGGGGCACCAAGATTTACAGAATCAAAAGGCCATGAGAGGCACCAAAACTAGCAAAAATATCATACAGGGAACTATAGGGGAAGGAATTAGAAATCGCCATATGTCCCTTGCATGAACGTCAAGTACGCTAAAAGAAACAAGCATAATATTTTCATACAATACCTATTGATATGAATCAGGAACAATTAGAAAATCTGACAAAGCAAGGATATCTCCTCAAGACTCTGGTCAAATCAGAAGTTAATATGCGAATATTTTGACCAAGCTAAATCGCCTAGACTCGAATGTTTCATAGGAAGTGTAATATCCTCACAAAACTAGTTAGTCTGGACAAACTGATATTAGTAACACTACCCCGATTAGAGTAGAGTACACAACACAATAAAAAAGGATGATTGTACATTTCCATCATAGTGCGGAGTAGCAAAATTAAAGAGCAGTGCTACAGGAACTTCCGCTTCCGATAAATGGTATACGAGTACATACATCATGAGAACATATTTGGTTTGAATATGCTAAAACCTCCATAAGAATAACAATAGTTAAAATAGTTTATAATTAGCTACGGATTGCTCCACAAAAAAAAAAAAAAAAAAAAAAAAAAAAAAAAAAACTAGTTACGATTACTTTATGGATTCATAGGAATCATTATAAACCTCACTAAACTAACTTTTGTCTGATATCCGATGTAGAACTATTTGAACTAGGGGTATTACACATGGCCAAAATATAGACACCCAAAATATTTTCACATCGTAGATAAGGTCGAAATAGTTCTATGTAAAGGTATTCTCAACATTAAGCTAGAAAGACAGATCAAGCACATACTTCACGAGACCAGTTCAAACATCAGTCGTATATGCTTGGTTATGCTTGAATGCTTACTTGATTTGGTTCCGGGTTTTGGCTGCATGGGTTGGTATCTTGACATACATTTATGAATAAAATTTGTGCAATAATGAATCGTGAAGACTAGGATGATGAGAAAAGCAATCAGAATAGTTAATTTAATTCAGTTTATGCACACTTCAATTTACGACTTCTTGAAACTGTTGGGTAGGATCATAGTTAATGCTTGATAGCTTAGTAGGATTGGAATGACCCAGATGGGTTTGATTATGTTCGGTTTAGCTGCAGTAAAAGTTGGCATGAATTGCTACACTTAGCATGGGCAGTCTTTGGAGGAGAAATGTCAACAAAAGTCTAATAACATTCACCACTGCAGCAAAATAAAAAATAAAATAAAATAGGGCTGCACAACAATAGCATGATATTAAAGGTACAGTGCATAAACGAAATAGAAACACAAGGTAATGCTTGCAAGCATAACGCAACTATGGGTTCAAAGAACACATAAATCTGTACAAAGATAAGAGTTTGATGTCCCATGCTACAAGCCTCGGAAGCCATTAAACTAAAATTTGTATATCACCTAAGGAGGCTATACAGTACCCCGACTCCACCTAGATTTCAAAGTATGTACAATTCTCAGTCGATTCACAAGATAGAACTAAGAAGCTAACGACTACTTCAATTAGAAACTAGTCGTAATATAAGCATGCATCTAAATATTAAAAAAAAAATCTTTTTAGATGGAATTTTGAATTCACCTTACTCTGATAAACCATCGATCTCCATTTGCTTCTCTCGGCAACTAGTTGTGCAGAATGCAAGCAAACTCCTGCATGAATAAGACCCCAATGGTGTCCTCAACATGTCCCATATGAAATCTAAAGTTAACAGAACTTATATTTAATTCTCTATCAATTAGTTAAGTTTGGCACAAAATCTGCAAACCATCTATTAAAAAAATAAAGTTTTCTTCTATAAAAAAGCTAAATTTTGTAGTTTGAGCAGATATTATAAGCTGAAGCTACAAGTTTGGATCTTTATGCAAAATTTCTAGAGAGAAAGATACCTGTACATGTAGACCTGTTTCCGGCCTTCCATGGATTTCTTGCAGTAGAAGCACACCTTCAAGAACCCCCCAAACCCCGCCGCCACGGCCGCCGACCCCTCTTCTCCGGCTCTCGGAGTTCCGATAGTGAACTCCACCGATCCAGATCCGAATCCGGGCGCGACGTTGAGATCGAACCCGATCCGGTCATGGAACGGCGCCGGGTCGAGCATTGTGCTCGAGGATCTCGCCCGTCGCGATCGCTTCCCCATTCTAGGAGACCTAGGGTTCGAGCTTGGGTTCTAGCTAGGGTTTTGGGGGAGGAGTGAGAGAGAAAATGGGAAGATTTCCCTCCATGGGATGTTTTTTTTTTTTTTTTTTAATATCTATAGCAAGAAAATAGAGGGACTGGGTTTCTAATTTTGAAAAGGTCTTATTGACGAAAATGGCCTTGATTGGGAACCGACGCATAGAGGGTACTTTTGGAATTTTAACATAGAGTGAGGTTGCTTGCTGTAGAAAAAATTGCAAAATTTCACTAGGTTTATACAAAAATCGTATTATATATACTCACTTGATAGATACATTAATGTATACTCACTCGATAGATAGAAAGATCAAAGAACCCTAGAACCCAACTTTTATCTAAACAAACTTGTTGTCTTCAGTCAGCTTCAATCGCTGCTTGTCATGATGATCGATAACATATCAATCTACAATACTAGCTCATTCAACTTTCTCACAAATATGTGCACTTTAAACATGTTAAAACATTGCCTCAAGAGTATCAGTGCTTCAGCTGTAGGTGCAACATTATCCTCATTATTCAGACCTTCACAAAATTCAAATATCATCGTCTGCTATTGCATCAGGTATCAGTCCAAACGTTTGTGAATTAAACAGAGACAAGATTGTTAGAACCAACAATCCTGTTTTAGTTTCAGAAGGCATTGGTTTACACTCGACAGGGATACAAAACAAATATAGGAGATGAACAGTCTCTCTTTCCCTTCTCTTCTCTCAAGCCAGTAAAATCCAAAGCTTGAACAACCCAGGCTCTCGTATCACTACACCTCAACTTGATAAAACATTGTGGTACAGTAGCAGTAACCAGCTTCTCTTTGAATGATCGCCTCAGCTGAGAAACCGAAAACAAGAAAGAAAAAATGGTTAGCACACAAAAGGAAAGAGTTACTCCCCATGATTTGTTGATAGGGGCACAGATACAGGATATGGGACACGGCAATTGTCCAAAATCCAGACACTACGAGATGGCTATAAATGTATTTTTCTTGTAACATAGTGTAGTCGACTCATATTAATACATGTATCAGTTTGTTATTCATATACAGAAGGACATAATATTATTAAATGAATCAGTAAAACAAATAACTTTTGCCAAAAGAAGAATGTAAATGTTTCGACACTGTGTCAGATACAAATGGCGAATGTGTTGCTTCAGAATATGTTGGACAAGCCAATTTTTAATTAGGGGAATTCATATCATAGCTTAATGCTGACACAAGAACAAAATAATAGATTTAAGGTTTTAATTTTGGAATGAGTGTGATTGTATACCTTTGTTCCCAAGGGCATAGCTAGGCTGACGTTTGAATATGAAAGCCCATCACAGCAAGCCATTTAATCATCCAAGCTTCTGACTCGCAATTTTTCAAAGAGATTTCACATCGTCAATAGCTTCATGTTAATCCAATCCATCTCTTGCAAGCCAATGCCGCCTCTCTTCTCTTAACTTGAGCTTCAGTCTGTACCTTGGGTGGCTTCCCCTTATACATTGTCCTATGATACTTCAACCAAAGTGAACGATATTTATATTTGTCGATAAACATATTCCCTTTCTCCATCATTTCAATTACTTCCATTGCTCGAAGAAAAAACCCACCCCTGAAAAAACAATACAGTAACGAATCCAGAAGTTCCTGATCAAACTTCAAAGAATTTGTGCTTGAAAGTACTTTCATCTCACCCCACAAATCTGTCACTTCCACATACTTTCCACCTATAGCTGCATACGCTGTGACCAAAGAATGGAAGGTTTGAGCATTGGGAACATGCCCCAGAGCCCTCATCTTGTTCAATGCCTTTTGGGCATCAATCATCATTTTTTTCTTGCAGAAGAAATGTATAACACTATTCCAATCATGAACTCCGGAATCCACCTTCTGAGTGTACTTAATTTCTTCCAAGAGTTTAGACATCAAACCAGCTTCACCATTTGTTGCACATCCTTCAACTAACTTCTCAAATTCTTGATGACCAGATCTCGAAACTCCAGACTCCTTCATCTCTTTGAATGCGTGGAGAGCACCACTTGAGTCATTGCTATGTGCGCGAGATTCAATCAAGGCCTGATAGCAGCTTGCATCAAGCTGTATACCAGCCTTCCGGGCATCCCTCAGAAGAGTCTCTACTTCTCCTCGACGATTCTCTTTACAGTAGGCTTTTAGAAGGGAAGAATAAGCGGAAGATCCAACTCTGATTCCTGAAAATCTCATTTCATCTAAAAGGTCGTGAGCTTGGTCTAGCAAATTTAAAGAGATGCAAGCGTGTATTACTTGAACTGCAAAGGAGTTCTCAATGGAGATTGGTGGCTCTTCTTTACTTGCTTTAATTAGAAAGCCTGCCAAGTCACTTATCCTATCAGCTTCCAAGAAGCCTCTAACAAGTTTGGCATAAATTTTCTCTGTTGGATGGAGAATCCCACATTGGGATCTAACAAGTTCAACTTGAGTTTGCAAATTATCTGATAACAAGATAAGCAACTCCTTTGCCTCAGCCTCGAGCCTTGAGAAATTTCTGTCCATGGCAAACTCAGTATAAGATGGAGGTCTGCCTTTAATCAATTTAAATTTATCACCGTCTGTTTGTTTATCTTCAGAGCTCTGACAAGAATTAGAGGCTTTACCACTCTCGACAGCTTCCAGTACTGACTTTGCTGCTGCCAAAGACCTCTTTGCTTCATTGGCCTTTCTTAGCATGTCCAATATCATATCAGTAGCTGTGTCCAAGTCACCAAATTTCAGATGGCAAGAAAGCAAGCAATCATAGAACAACTGGAATTCCACGGCACCAAGGCCACAAGCTTCGTCAACATGTCGTTTCAATTTCTTGATCTCATCTCTCCGTCCATTCTTTTCATAGATACGAGCCATCACAATCAGTAAGTCAGCATTAGGCTTCACTCCAATTCGAGGCATCAGTTCAAGAAGCTGCTCGGCTTTTCTTGTGGTTCCAAACAACAGGCACCCCGTAAGAGCTATGTTAAACACAAACGAATCAGGTTTCATGGAGAGCAGTGGACGATTGCTCTTCTTTCGAGGGTCAACCCTATTGTCCTTAAAGAGATAACCAATCTCCATAATAAGCTCTGTAGCAAGAAAAGCACCAGTAGACGATTGACACATATGCCCTATCACTCCTGACCATGCTTTTAGTGGAGGGAATGCTTCCATATGCACCAACTTTCTCACTATGTTCGATGCAAGAATGGGGAGATCAGACCTTGCAAGGATGAGAGCAAGGTAGATGAGAGGGTCTCTCTCCAAAAGCTCTTGTTTTTGCAAATCAAAGGCTACTTCCACCAAACTATAGGCTCTACTGAGCCACTGAGAATCAAGACTCTCAGCAAGGCCAATGATTAGCTTATTTAGGTCCGATTTCCTTGGAAGCCCAGCCACATGCAAGTGCTTCTCATAAGCCGTCCAGGCATCCTGATATCTCTGCTCGTCAACTGCATTTACCAACCCTAATGCGATCTGTGAGGGATCACGAGCTTGAACAAGGATCGGCTCAGCCACAGTGGAAAAGGGAAATCTAAATTGCTTCGTCTTTAGTTCGTTTGAAGGGGAGGAAGAACGCATAAACTGCCTACTATATTCAAAATTAGGAGCATCATTCCTACTGGCCACTTTATAGCGGTGATGAAGAAGCAGCGCAAGCAGCACAGAAGTAGAGCAAGAAGTTTGGGAGCTCAACTTTCTGAGGGAAAGCATTTCTCGGTCACAGAGAGACAACCTGCGATAAAGTTAGAGAGTATTTAATGGGTTAGATTATGATGGAAAACTCTCCAAAGATTCAACCAAATTACGACCAGCTATCAACCTGATGTCAACCTTCTAATTAACTGATCTCGTGGGCGAAAACTATGGGCAACAGAAGGGCTCGTCATAGTTCAAAATGGCCATATTACGTTCACCATGTTCTCCTAGAGTGGAAAAAAAAATGTCCGAAAGGGGGAAAAAGATGATAAATTTACTATAGACAATCACATTCAACTCCGAGTCACATAAATTTATTATAGGATTGTAACTATATAGACAAGTGAGTAACTGATCGATCACATCAACGAATTTGAGAAAAATTTACAATTAGGAATTTACTCAATATTTCCACTCCATTAATCACGATGATTCAATTCATTGACTTGATCCCCAAATTTCCTAATAAACTTACAGCATAAAAATAAATTCTAATTACCATAGAATCCTAAAATCATTCAATGGGATTAGGAATCAGAGTAAGATTTTACCCTCCCAATAGCTTAATTACGCTAGAGATTTCCTCCTCCAATCTCCTATTCCTTCTTCTCCCTTCGCCGGCCACCGAAATGATTTTTTCTTTGATCGGGTTCGACTCGGCGCGAACTCGAAATTGGCCTCAGACAGGGCTTAGGCAAGCGACGGGGAGCCGGCGATAGCTGGACGGAGCGGGCGGCGGAGCCTGGCCGGAGCTGACGGATTGCAATCGAAGCGGCGACGCCCAGCGGGTGTTGCCGGAGCAAGGAAAAAAAAAAAATAGGGTTTTAGAATTCGGGGGTAAAAAATAGGGAGTTTATAAAGGAGCACGCCACCTTTACTAGTGAGCCTCCACTTCACCTAATGAGCACACCTCTTCATTGACAATAGAGAATTTTTCATAACCAGCACACCACACTTTCCTCGGTGCCCCTCTTTTTGGGAACTTCTAAAAGGGCACAACTTTTTTCCTCAGTGAACCCAATTAAAAATTTCGATTTTATTATAAGTTTGCCATTAATTTTTTTGGACTGAATTGCTCTTGTCTTCAACCTTTTTCTCTTCCTCTTCTCAAATCAAACTGCAATTCAGTGAACCAAAAAAAAAAAAAAAACCTTAAATCATATTAGATCTTTGCTTACTTAAATAATCTCACAGATTAAATTTCAAAATTTGAGTTTATTAGATATTTGCTTACTTAAAAATCCTAGAAATATTGCAAATTGATAAAATTTAATAACCCAAAAAAAAACTCATAGTCCGTACTGATAGTCCGGATAGCAGTATTTTGTCCGGACTGCCAGTCCGGACAGCAATCCGCTGTCGGGACTGTCAGTCCGGACAGCAGTCTGCTGTCCGGACTATCAGTCCGGACAAATAAATTTTGTCCGGGTGTATATCCCGGACAGGAAGTAAGTAGTATTTTTTGTCTTATTATTCACAAAATTGTTGTGGCATAGTGGTTAGTAGTTTTGCAATGTCACATAGGTGACCCAAGTTCAATCCCTGGCAACAGCAAGCAAATTTTTAATTTTTTTAAAAAATTGGTTTGCTATTTTTTTAACATTTTGGTTGTTGTGACAAAAGCATACCGCTATAAATTTTTCTTCTTATTAGACCGCCACTATGATATCTAATCACATTTTACTTTATTTTATTTTTCCCAAAATAAATGAAATTTTCTCCCAACTAAACAGAATTTATTCAATTTAGTTTCTATTTCTATTCGATTCGGTTTTTTTGAAATTGATAAATATTTACATATGTTAACCACCATAAACAATAAGAAAAATAGAATTAAATATTTGCAACCCATTCCAGAAAACCAAAAAAAACAACCACCAACAGATTCAGAAACACACTAATATACCAGCTCAATCATATGGTAAATAAAATCACGTAATTTATTATTAACTCAGAGTATGAGAAAGATACAATCAACCGAGTGAGATCATAGATCTTATACATAAAGTTTATGCTTTCCGACTACAAATTTCATCAATACATAAATAAATCCAAATAAATTCAAAAGATAAAAAATAAAAAAGGGAAAAAATTGGCTCTCTTTTCCATCCGCCGTCGGTCCTTTAGTTGGGGTCAAAAATTCTTGGTGAGCCTCATACCAGGCAGAAATCCTTGCATGAATCCATGCCTGCATATAATCAACAATTTGGTGTTTGGAGGGGAATTCAATTAGGATAAACATATTTGAGAGAAATGCATTTAATTCAATACATCAAAAAAGTTCAGATGAGAATAAGAGAAATGAGCTTATTTTATAAATGTAAAGGCTATTTGTCTATACACAGTATATGAACACTGATAACAATGATACACTGATATATTGATGACAACACTAATACACTGATACGAAGAATTATATAGTGAAATAATGATATAGTGAAGCATATGTTTAAGCTCTCATACATACAAATAACCAAAAAAATATATTGTGAAGATAACACTTCCACCAAAATAAGCACTTCCACCAAAGCAACATAACAGTCACTTGGTTGCAACACATACAAATAAACCAAATAAGCTCCAATACAAACAAAGAGCAAATATAAGCTTAGTCACTTCTACCAAATGATACTATGATATAGTGAAGACAATACTGATACACTGATACAAAGATACAACTGCTGATACACTGATACGAAAAATATGTTTAGTCACTTCCACCAAAATAAGCACTTCGATCAAAGAAAACATATCAATCACTTAGTTGCAACACATACGGACAAACCAAGTAAGCTCACATACAAACAAAGAGCAAATATTCATGAAAATAGCAAATTGTTTAAAAGAAAACATTGTCATTTGTCGCTTTAAGTTTTTAACAACATCCATATCAATGCACTTAGAATATAACCTAATCACTGTCTTCGTGTCTTCCTGGGGGGTGACGTATGCTTCTGGTTTGAGTCATAACCGTTGTATCCGGTGCATCAGGAGTGGTGTTCTAGTGCTTGTTCCTCTGCTTGTTCTTTTGGTGCTTCTCCTAGCTGAGTGCAACCACTGATCATGGCTTTAATCTTTGCAAGTGTACTGAATAACATCTCATGCCGCTGTCGTCAATGACAATGCACTTATTTTTCTCCAGTGACTAATACAACGTAGTGGATCTCGTTTCTGTATATATCATATAGTCATAATACATGCACACACACAATAAATGGTTTATCGTCTATGATTAGAAAAATAACTAAATTTCGCATATTTTACCACTACGATTATAATATTAAATTTTCTTCATAATTATAATCTAAATATTAAAAATCAAAATTAACAAAAATTGCTAGAACCAAATTTGATACTTCCTTCACTCTTCCTCCTCTCCATCCCAACAAAATCACAACCAAGAGTTGTTTGATTCAAAAATAAAAAATTTAAATTTTAAAATAAATATTATTAAATTAAGAATACTCATCTACTAATTGCGGGGCGGCGGCGGCGGCGGCGGCAGCAACGTCCAGAGCTCACTGGCGGTGGCGTCAGCGGTTGCGGTGGCGTCGGCGTCTCTTCCTCGCCAGCGAGAGTAGCGGCGTCGGCTGTTCGAATGGGAGAGAGAGGAGATTTGGAAGGAGAAGGAGGTAGAGAAAAGGATAGAGAAGATAAGGGGAGGGAGGAGGGAAAGAGGAAAGAGAAAAGAGAAAGTTAGGGTTTTGGGTTAGGCGGTTGGAGGAGAAATGAGGAGAGGAGAAGGAGATGAAGAATATATATGGTAAAGGGTATTTTCAGAATAGTAAATATGCTCACTAAGAAATTTTCTCTTTACTAAAATCAAATTGGGCTCACTAGGAATTTTGGACTCACTAGGAAAAAAGTTGTGCCCCTTTAGAAGCTCCCCGCTTTTTTCTTTTCCAATGAGCATACCACGTTTTCAAAATCCACTCTCCAACACTCTCCACTCTCCAACACTCTATCTCTCCATCTTCTTGTGCCCTACCCCCACTATCTTCTTGTGCGCTACCTCCACTTAGGGGTGAGCATCGGTCGGTTCGGTTCGATTTTTTTAAAAAAAAACCCAACTGAAAACCGAACCGAACTTATAAAACCAAAATTGGAACCGAAACCGAACCGACTGAAAAAAGTGAAAACCGAAAACTGAACCGAATTTTCGGTTCGGTTCGGTTTTCGGTTTTTAGGGTTTGAAACTAATTATGTGATAAATGCATGTTTTTTATAGGAAAAATAATAATTTTCTTTCTATTTTTTCTTTTTCTACTTATTAAAATAACAATCACATGTTTTTCATTAAAAATTTAAAAGAAAAACACATTGAAAATAAATCAAAGAAAAAAAATAAGCTATAATTCTAATAGTTCGGTTTTTTCGGTCGGTTTCGGTTTTCGGTTTTATGCTCAGCCCTACCTCCACTATCCTATCCTCACCACCCCATGCACCGCATTCTCCTTGCCTGACGCCCCGTAATTCTCCTTGCCTGACGCCCCGTAGTCCCGCACCTGTTGTACGGAAAAATTTAACTCCAAACAGAAAATATACTATTCGGAATCTAATTTAAATAATAAATAATACTATTCGGAATTTAACCTTGGACGATACATGATACTGTTCGGAATCTAATTCTGGACAAAAATGATATGGAGGTTGAAGTCAAGAATGTTAATGTCCAAAAAATTTAATAGTAAACTTGTTATATTAACTAAATTTGTGAGGTGGTTCACTGAGGAAAAATGTTGTGCTCCTTTAGAAACTCCCGAGAAAATGGGAGAACGAATAATTAAGTTACTATATACACCCCTCTAAATCATCTATTACACCTAGCCCCTTTTTATACATATACAAATACAATGCGTATAACCACTTATTTACTGTACTCACATCCATTTTTAAATCCCTTTTTTTTCTTTCTTATTTATAGACTGATATTTTAAACTGTCAATAACAATAGTTCATTATTTAAATATTTTTCATGATCAAAATAAGAATATATTTCTAAAACCTCTTTTTCTTTCTTATTTATAAATTAATATTTTATAACAATAGTTTATTTATTAAAAATTTTGCATGATAAAAATAAGAATATAATATTGGAATCAGAACTTGAAAATTAATTTATTATCGTTATTATTATCATTGTAGTTTGCAGATAATTACAATACATCAGCCTCATGATAGAATATTTTATATTAACAAATTAGATGATTTTTTTCACAAACATAGCTCTTCAACTTTTGTTTGTGCTGGCTTGTAGTAGAAATGAAAAAAATATCTGTCCAGTGGCGAACACTAGAAAAACAAAATTGAACTTTTTTAATATCTCAAAAAATTATGTTTTCGTATTTATATGTAGCTCATCCTGTGTAAAGTAGAAATCAAATCCAACAGAGTTAGAAAACTCAATGAAGTTTAGGGTACAGATTCAAGCCTGTAACCAAGCTTGAGCACACGCTTGATTTGCATCCCATCACCAAAAACTAATTTAAAATATACATATGTTTCCTAAGAAATTTGAACATTAAAATGCATGAGACATACGTAAACGTTGGACTCTTAACTGAGCTGATGACTATTTGTTTGAGTTTGTTTTTGTATTCAATATCAACCATTAACAACGATACTTTAAACATCTATCTCAATCTACAATTTCTAGCTGACAGAGAAAGTTTAACTAGTTATTAACTACAGACAGAAAAAGTTTCAATTCATAACAAAAGAAATCTGTTTGAAGCACACAGTGAGGTGAGGTCTTCTTGGATTCATAATAATAGAAGTCTGGTTGTCAACTCTTCTTGGCTTAGAATTATGAAATGTGTTTGATTCAAACCTCCAAAATAGGAACTTGAGACTCGTCAACCCCTGAAATGTATACATAAATCAGATAATTACAATGATGCAAACAACTACTAGTAGATGTATAGGCAATCAAAAAAACCATCAGCCTGTATAGATTCACTCCTCAATCAAATCTCAAGGAATATCAATTAAAAGATCTAATCAAGATAGCCACAAAAGTTTCACATATTTATGACATTATAGATAGTTCTCCATAATATGGATTGAACTGAACTGTACAAGGCCAGGTCGGAAAATAGAAAAGAATTAGATCTCATATTAGGATTGAACTGAACTGTACAAGGCCCGATTAGAAAAACGGGGGAGAACTGCCTCTCATATTTAGGATGCATAACTATCTCTCTGGCAATTCAGTGAGGCAAACAAACTCATCACTTGACCAGGAACTGACACCACCTTTCTGATGCTCTCTGTAAAGAACTCACTAAGCATGGGATCTCTTTATCGTTCAGTCACATCAGCAAGATCATTCCATTCAATCCTGTGAGTTCCATTACACCACTAAATTATGAAATAATAATGTAGGGCCTCATTGTAAGTGTTTTCTGCCGAGCTGAATGCCCAGATATATGATCACAATGCTCAAGACTTAAAAAAAAAAAAAAAAAAAAAAAAAAAAAAAAAAAAAAAAAAAAAAAAAAAAACTACAGTTCATCATATATCTTGTGAATTCTTAGTTTCTTCTCTTTTTCCCCATCCTTATAGGATTAGTTCTCTAATCATTGTGTTTGATATCAATCAAATGACAATGTACTGCTTCTTAATCAAACCTGCTAGAGAAGTACTCTTCTATGTATCAAAGTTTGTGAGACCTATTCAAAGTTCAAAGAAAATTCAATCAAAGTACAAAAGTAAAAGTTAATGATTAAGGTTTTTTTATCAGAAGTGAAGGGCCTTTTTGGACAAACTAAGCTAAAGATTTCTCAGAACCCTCTCAAGCCTCGTATAGAAACATACTATGCGTCATGCTATCCGTTATACTACTCACTGTTGTGTTCATGAAATCACATGCATGAAAAACTCTATCAATGAGAAATTTAACAAGCTTTTCCAATTCGTTGTTCAAATTCTAATATATATAAAAGACAATCCAAGTCACTATTTAGATTTTGACGCTTTGATATTCATCCAAACAGAATTTCTTGTGGTCATCTATTGGGCACAGAATATACCAATCATATTAAAGTCGAAACTGATATCTAATGTAAATTGTTAACAATCCCAAACTGAGCTTCATTTGTATTACTAAATATAAAATAATGAATAAGCAACTGTTGGATTTCCACCTAGGATTAGAGTTTGATCAATGCCGATACCAAAGTGTTGCTTTACTAAGAGATCAGTAGCATTGTTCCAATTATAGAAAGAATACTATTTATACCTCAATGCTAAGCCTCATCTTTTGAACATAGGATTTATCAGTGTAAAATGTGAAATGTGAATATTTTCAATAGTTGCTTCGTTCAATATTAACAATTTTTTGCCCTTTTTGAACTTTAAGGTTGTCAGTTCTCCACACAAAAGATCATGGGGGAGTCAAAGGGCGTTAAAGTGAACTTACATAACCATGGATTATGCCCAAGGAGAAGACTCTTGCAGTTGAGCAATCTCAAAGGAAATAATGGATGTGGGTGATAACAGAAAACCCTATAGCATTCGACCTACTAACATTACAACTTTATATAATATTTTCCATGAATTCAAGAATTAATCAACCCTAACATAACCCCATTCAAAATGAAATATGGAAAACAAAGATTCAACAATACTACACTGGAAATTACTAAGAAACTTAAATAGAGAAGAAAAAGACTTGATTTTGTTGACAATGAATTGAGCGGGGATGATCTTTTTTATTGAGCCATTGTGCTAAACCTTCCTCCTCAAAATAGCAAGTGAAGGCCTAAAAAAGAGAAAATAATTCAGTGATTAAAAAAAGAAGATTACAAATTGTACCAAAAAATCAGAATAGAGAAAATACATCCTATTTTTTCTTTTTTTTTAACATTTTGATGAAATCCAACAATTTTTTACCGACATCAAAGCTGCCTAACCAGACTCTAGTGATCATTGAAGATGTAGGTTGAAGGAGATGGCTCCAATTGGAATGGATTGGCCGAGATCAAGAGATTAGCAGAGGGAGGTAGGGAGGGGAGAGGGGGCAAGACCAATAATCGATTGAAATCCCGAACCTTCTCTTGTTCTTTCCTCTTTTCATTTTTCCTATGTTTTGGAAGAGAGGATGAGAGAAAACTAACCAAGTAATTTTTTTCCCATTAACTATCTCTCTCAGTCTCCTTTTCTTTACGCTTGTCTCTCCAAATAGCTTTGACTCGCTTGCACACCTTATTTCTTTGCCTTTCATTCAACTTCCTTCAAACAAAACACGGCCTATAAGAGTGACTACAAGCTAGAATTATAACCAAATTGTTGTTTTGGGTCAAAAAAAGAATTTCCTCACTCATGCATGGTACTGTATATAGTACACAAGGAAAGAATACATTTCTCTCTTCAGCATGTTTTGTTTCTTTGTTGTTTCTTTTAAGAGACTGACCTGTCCACCGAACAAGCATAAACTGCCATTAGTGATTCCTTGATAAGCAAATTGGAAAAAACAACCAATATGACTGCATTCTACGCGAAGGATGCGCTAGTAATTACACCACTGCAAAACATGTCTTTGAATTGTCTCCCTTTCTAGCCTTGTCGGCATTTCAGTTGGAAAAATACCCCATAGAAAGGTTGAAGATGCTGAAGTAGTCACTTCAGTTCAGACATGAATTCAACGCCACACCTTGACTGAACAAGGGAGGTGGATGATATGCAATAATTTAGTACCAGGGTTTTAATATCAGCCGACATAGATATAAATAGCAAATGCCATATTGGATTTTGAGCTATCTGATACGCTACATAATATATAATAGTTGTCTGATGTTGTTGATATGATGTTCTCAATATTGCTAATTCTAATATTACAAGTCATTTGTTGATACCGTTACCAATATTTTACACCTATTTCATTTCAGTGGCTCAGAAAACGAATTCAGGCAATCTACAGTGTAGTAGAGGAGATGTGGACAGTGTAGTAGAGGAGATGTGGGCATGTTACCTGTTCACTCTTTAGGTATCTCCTTAGGTATTTGGTTCTCTGGTTGGGAGAAGAAGTGTTTCGCCTTGTGTGCAACCTCCGATTCCAGAATTGCCTCTAGCACGATATCTGATCCACTAGGTTCACCTGACGTCACATTAACCAAATATTTCATTCAAATGCACGAAAACTACGAATGCTCAAAAGTGGAGGCAAGGAGTGAAGTATAGCAAATAAGAAATAAATAAATAAAATCCATTACAGAGCAGACAAAAATATACATGATCTTTACAAAGATCAGCCAACGAAATAAACATGAATGCATGAATGTCTCAAAAATAAAAATTACTATGCAGAATGCACTGCCGATGCATTGAATTGGTCCTTTTCCACTGATGCACACTATGGCTGTTGATAAAAGTGGCATGTGCTTAGACATTGACTGGAAGAACGGCAATGCTTAGGGAATTAAACTTTCTCAGAACTTCCTGCTGATGCTCTTCTTAGACCAGAACAAGGTCCATGACCTGCAGAAACTAGCTCAGACCATATTAAGAAGTGTACCAAGTCCTTTAGTTATTGTGTTCCCACTCACGTTATTAGACTTCATATTCCATTGATGATCAAAATGAACCATCAAAACAATGGTCCTGATTTTTATGATAACTTCAAAGAATACTTGGTCTTGGCTGTCACAGAATATTCAATTGTGTTCTTCCCAGCGTCTTACTTTGATCGGAACTATGTTGTCCTTGACTGTTTCAGAGAAGGAACTGGTACCTAATGTATCTGGAACGAAAACAATATTACCTTGTGCGAAAGTTTGTGTACAGCAATAACATGCTGTTTTTCAAATATTAATCTGACAAATGTTCAGTTTGAGCCACATGCCCATACTGTAAGGGGGCAATAGGAGGGGGCCAAGTCAGCAGAAAATAATTTAAAATATTGTGAGCCCCAACCTTGTGAGGAACAACTCATCTACCACTAAGTTAGCCCCCTTAACTTATGCATGTGTAATTCACACACCTGAACCGAGTCCATTGTACATTGGCTCCTCAAAACTTTGAAATTGCTCCTTAGTCTCAAAGTTACGCTAAATCAGGTGTTGTGCACACATAAATAAGGCACTTAGGGCAATTATTTATCTTGTGCAGTATTTGCATCCAGACTTCTTATATGGCTCGGTAACGGACTAACGGGTAATAAAATACTAATTCTAAGAAACCTAATGCATTGTCACCAAACAACTATAAACCTATGTATTTCTGCAACATGGTTTACAAGATCGATCTAATTTTTTTTTTTTTTTGGAATTAAAGGAGAATATCCTTCCCTGTATCATTGATGAAAGCAATTTTCCTTCTCTCTTGTGAAGGAATATCGTGGATAACATTTTCATTATACAAAAATCATGCAATACAAAGATCAATAAACAGGATACAGAAGAAAAAATAGTGCACTGCCAACCTAGAACAAAAATTTGAATGCCTTTTTAAAAATTATTCTTTACATTAATGTCATTGAAGCTCTGATCAAACAAACATTACACAGAAAAAGAAATTAAAGGACTGATGTTTGGCAAAAATGATATAGTGATAGCATAGTAGTTGAATGAGAGACAAGTGAGGAATTTCAAGAACTCGCACGTTAAACAATATCCATTGGCCTCAGGTCAAATATTGAGTACAGGAGTTACGTATCCTGTAATGCTTAAATTTCAAACGATGTGGAAAGTACTTCATAGTTCATACGACGGCATCTATCTATTTACCTATTCATATTCCAAAGATGGTTAGGAATGTCTAGAAAGTTGAATAAATTATATCCCAATATCATGGCAACTCTGGGTTTCAATTAACTTCACATGATAAATGCTCTAACCTTGCCGCCAACGGAGGGCTTAACAAAAATGGAGTTGAACATCTCACCATAGCCTTACAAAGAAAACTGGTTGGGTGTTCAAGCTTTTCTGATCAAACTTCTAAGAATATGGGAGAATGAGTATATGCATACACCTAAATTAGCTTCAAGGATATTAAGGGACATCTATTCAACTTCCAGATTGCTTAAGATAGACATTTGGAAATGGATGTCGCATTACATAAAACCCCAGTTGTCTGAAAAAGCATTACTGTCATCCTAGGACATCTATTCAACTTCCAGATTGCTTAAGATTGATATTTGGAAATGGATGTCGCATTTACATAAAACTCTGGTCGGCTGAAAAAGCGCATTATTTTCATCCTATGATTTAAAGTTCAGACCTGATCGATGGTGCAAAATGGTTGTCCCTGGTTGATGATGGCCTTTTTTTTATTTTCAAGAAGATCAACTTTCCATGGGGTTACCATTTATCGTCGTTTATTGCACATTCTAATTTAGTCAGCTTCTCATGAAGAGCAGTAAGAACAATGAAGCCTTAGTTTTTCAATTAAAAAAAATGAATTAAAACTTGGATTTATAGACCGTTCTGGTAGTTCAATTGTGGAATTTCTTTGTTTCGGTATTTCCGGAATGAGTGTGTGACTTGTCATAATTGATCCTATTGATAATATAGAGAATGGTCATGTCATCTCTATCAAGATGATTCTACCATGTCAGATATTCATTTGAATACCTGGAACGCAAAATAAATATAATAGATCCAGAAAAGAAATATTTGAACTATGATTCATACCGCTAAATTATATCCCTTCCCGGCCTCATCGAGAAATATAACTTACTAATTCTAAGGCAAAGGGTCGAGAAGCTCAACGTTACTATTCATGAACAACTTGGAGCTGGGCCTTTTTTTGCACTATTATGTATAGTAAAATAATAGGAAAATTGGATTCAATTATCAACTGCTCCTATCAAAAATTGGATTGATTATAGATTCGAGCCATAGCACATAGTTTCATAAAATCCGTAAGATTTTCCCAATCTAAATTGAGCACGTTTTCCATGACAAAGAATTTTTTCAGCATATTCTATTCAATACAATTCTGAGGGGCCTATATTCTTTTAGAAAAAGAGATCTTGAGAGCTCATCGGAGGCTTGGTCTGATCAATCTGCTAAGTACTAGCTAAATGATGATTAGCAATATCGCTCAACCATATACTGCCTATTATTGGATCTAATCCTCCACGAAAACTCAAAAAATCCGAGTAAATTTCTGATCACATAAGTTGATCACATAAGTTGACTGTACATTACCATGTCTAGAAAAAATCAATAAATTCAACTTAAGCAATGACTTTCAATAATATGTTGTATGTTTAACTTCTTTTGTGACAGTAAACACTAACAAGAAACTATTTCAAGATCAAACAGCATGTGACATGAAAATCTAGATGTACATGTTGAAGAACATCAGCTCATTATATTTTTAGGATGGATGCTAACCTTGACTTCTCCCGTACTAGGTGACCATTTAGTTCTCACATGTCCCAGTAAATATGATTGTATCATCAGGAAAATATGTTCCGTATTCAGCAACCACTATTTAGTTCTTATTTATCATAGCAAATATAATGTTTTAAATTGCAGCCGATACTAATTAATATCACATATATCATATTGGATTGAAGGTACCATAGACATGATACACCTTATAATATCGGTCTAACATAGCTGTTATTTCCAATATCAGCGACATGATGTGTCGTTCGATCTTGTCAATTTTGATACCATTAGTGATTGGACGATACCTGATACCGATTATGATAATTTAAACCCTTGTAAATATGATTGTATCATCATGAAAATATAGGAGCAAGTACCAGTTCGTTTTGGGAGAAATCCAGCACTTTCAGCAGAAACTGGTAGAATGGCTAAAAGGCCATCTTTTTCATCATTGAAATTGTTCCCTCCACCATTGCCATTTTTAACCACATCAGAGCGTATATTTGATGCTTCGGCCAACCTTGCGTATGTCACTGCTTGACTGTGTAATGTTGAAGAAACTGTATCCGGTGATGTAAAGCCCTACAAACATATAGGATAAACATGAATTTGAATATATAAATATATCCTAAGTACCTTAGAAATAAGAATATAAGTAAAACCTTGTGGATATTCACTGTAGGCTTGATTTGTCCATTGGTTGTTCCATCGGTACCTAGTAACATCTGAACAAATTAGCTTCTCTCATAGTTTGGTTTTAAAAAATATCTTACCAAATCACTGATGGAACAAGAATTAACTATGATACGAGATTAAGCCAAAACTGAGATGGGTTAATACCACAATAATCATCATTATTATTAGGAATGCTATTATTGGGTGGAGTATCTGCAGCACCATCCAGCCTCCGAGTAAAGGGAGCAGGATTCATAATAGATATGCTTCGGATCTCATATCGGATGGCTTCTAATTGTGCCATTGTCTCTTGAAGTTCCTTGTGTACCTAATTTTGTTGCATTTAAATAAGACAAACCACAAACTATCAATTTCAAAAGAAAAAACTCTTGTTGTTTTCTTCTAGTACCTGGGTAGCTTGGGAATGCTGCATAACGCTGTCAAACTGGCCACGGGCCATCTGTATGTATCCAACAGCTCGCCCCACCAATCTCCCCGCTGTTCTTGCGATTTTCGGAAGATCTTTTGGACCTACAAATCATATATACATAGATGAATACAAGTATTTGTAAAAATGACACAGAGAAGTATGAAAGAGATAGGAAGATAGAGTGAACATACCTATGAGAGCAGCAGTCGCTCCCAATATAAGGAAGAGCTCTCCATAAGAGATCCCAAACATAATCACCCAGATCCTTGCCGGTGGAGGCGACAGCAATTGGAGCTTGGAAATAGCGGTTCAGTTAAAACTAAAGGATGGCCCAATCTGTTCAAGGTTGTCTGAATTTATGAACCTTGCACAAGATGTTGAGCTATTAGCCCTTTGATCACTCAAATAGAATAAGCCATCTAGCAAATACAACCTCATTGTCCAAAAGGGGTAAACGGGATGAAGATTACTTTTGGAAGTACATGGTCTTGAGTTCAACTCCCTAAGTTATCAGTATGCGGTGCAATAGAATGTCACATGCAAAGAGGTTAAGTATGAGCTCTAAAAGATTTGGATATCTTTGTGAACACACTCTAAGAGAAGTGAATGCTTTCCTAGCAAAGATTGGTAGTATGTGTATTTGGATCTTTTAATTAGTATGATAATAACTAATCAAGTTGTATTTGGTTTATTTTGTAAACAAACACATTATTTGGTCAATCCTAACTGGTTTTTATTATTTTATTACCTGCAAATCGTCTACTATGTTAGATGCAACTCTTTAGGAAGCTCTGCATTATGTTGTTTCATTCTATTTGTTTCGCGTGCTAACAGAATTAGGAAGGGTGTGATTGTGTTGAACGTAAATTGCATAATAATCTATATGTCGAGACAAGACAATGAGATATCTTGAAATTAGGTTTCAGTTTATTCTAAAGCTAATAGGTACATTGCTCTCATTTTATTGTAAACTCATGCCTGCAACTTAAAGTGCACATAAATACCCAATACATTATAGTTTCAAAAAGACTGACAGAAAATGATAAGGAATTTAAATGTTAAGGAGATTAAAAATTTGACGAATTTTAAAGGAATAAAATGGTCAATTATTTGGTTGAAAATGAAGAAATACTGTCAGAAATTTTAACAAAGAGAAAGGAAATTAATAGTGTGCTGAAGATTGATATCAAATAATCAAAATGGTACAGTCAAATTTAACATTTTCATTCGTCAAATTTCGAAACCCTAGCCCTAGACTAAGCAAGCAAATCCATCCGGCCGTCAATATCCCAACTTTTTTTTTGCAACAGCATGTGAAAACCCAATATCACGGGAAAAGTTAGAAGAATTAAAGAAACAAGAATTAAAAGTTACCTTTTCCGTTGAAATCGGCGGCACTGACTGAGGAGAGATCGGCGGAGGCAGCGGAATGAGGAGAGACAGAAAGAGGAGACAGATCGGCGGCGGCGGCGGAGGCGGTGGGGGAAGGGGTGGGGGTGGGTTGAGGAGAGATCGAGAGAAATGGCAGAGAGGCCGCGGTGGCGGACCGAGGAGAGATCGAGAGAGTGTCCGAGCGGAGGTCACCGCAGGGCCTCAGGGAGTCCGGAATTTTATTGGATGTGAACAGGTCCAAACCCGAATCGACCCACTACCAAGACCCATTAAGCACAACGGTCCGTTTGGGGAACTTTCTAAAGGGGCACAAGTTTTTTCCTAGTGAGCCCAGTTAAAGTTTAGTATAAATATTAAGTTTGCCCTCAAAAAAATATTTCTATATTGCCCTTCTTCCCTCTCGGGCAGAATTTTTTTTTAGCCCGTTCGGACTGTAAGTCCGAACAGCGGGGTTTCGTTCGGACTTACAGTCCGAACGAATTAGGACTATTCGGACTTACAGTCCGAACGATCCGAATTCGTTCGGACTGTAAGTCCGAACGATCTAAATTCGTTCGGACTTACAGTCCGAACGATCCCCCGCTGTTCGGACTGTCAGTCCGAACAACGGGGTTTCGTTCGAACTGTCAGTCCGAACGAATCCCGTTCGTTCGGACTGCCATTCCGAACAGTGGGCATCAACTCGGCCTCTGAATATTCCAGTGGTTAATTGATATATTTAGTTGTCATAAAAGTAACGACAGTGTATGGACTTTTATTATTACGTATTTATATATTATTTTTGGAATTTAGGCAAGGAAGCAAGAAAACATACAATTAAATACGGATACACATCACCAACCCCATTGATATACTGATACATCAATCAGTGGATTATAATGATACACCGACACATAATGATACTCCAGATACAAAAATATAATGATAATGCTGATACACAAATACACAGATACTCATGATACACCGAAATAATGATATAATGAAACATGGATACCCGATACATAGATATTTCGACACAACTATGATACAATGAAATAATGTTTATATTAAAACGAGAAAAACCGAACAAGAGAGATCATTATATAGAAAAAACCATAAATTCAACATAACTTGATATGTTTGCAAGAAATAATTTTACACTGGCCACTTCAAGTTGCAATAATTATCCATATCATTACATAACTCGTGCAATGATCACTGTCTCCTTGTTTTTCTCGGGGGATTACGTTTGCTTCTGGTTCGAGTCATAATTGTCGTATCGGGTGCATTAGGAGTGGATTGATCTGGTGTCGGTTCCTCCGCTTACAGTCCGAACGGGATCTGGTCCATTTGGACTGTAAGTCCGAACAGACCAGATCCGTTCGGACTGTCAGTCCGAACGGCGCCCCTCCGTTCGGACTGACAGTCCGGACAGAGGTTTGACCCGATCTGATATCTCTACCACTGCCTCACTCATTCTATTAATGTAATAAAATGATATATCATTAGTTTACCCAATTTAACGTGACTTTTAGGACTTATATTAATAACTAATTATACATTATTATCAAAATATAGGGAAGGAAGCAAAAAAATACAATGATACACCGACACCTTGATATACCGACACAATGATACACCGATACAATAATTCACCGATACAATGATACACTGATACACAATGATACACCGATACAATGATACTCCAGATATACAAATACAATGATACTCCTGATACACCGATATAATGATACATTGATACGCCGATACAATGAAATAACGATACAATAACTGATACAATGAAATAGTGAAGATTATAAACAAGGTCCCCAACGTATAAAACGAACAATATATTATACAAATTAAAAAAATAAGATCAAATACAAACATAGTGTATATATTATTCAAACAAAAAGCGACCAGTAGGGTTCATTATAAACAAAACCATTTACTCTACAAATTCTTCAAAATATTTGCAAAAAACAATTACACCAGCCACTTGAAGTTCCTAACATCATCCATATCAATACACAACTAATATAATCTAATCATTGTCTCCTTATCTTTCTTAGGGGTTGACGTCTGCTCTGATTCGAGACATAATTGCCGTATCGGGTGCATTAGGATGCATAATGACCCGATCACGATACCAATGTGATTCTCCTTCTTAGGTTCCGAAAACTTGGCAACCCCGTGAATCTTCAAGATCTCCAGCCCATTCAGTATGGCGTTGACCTTCGACGGGAGGCTCCGGTTAGATGGTCCGACACTGATGTGAATGGTCCCGAGGGGTTTGAATCCGCAACGAAATCAATGTAGTAAGGCGAAGCTAAGGATAAGGTCTGTGATGAGAGGTCGAGGTCCGTATAGACAGAGTAACTGTTTATGTAGACGTCAAAGTAGAGCTCGTAGAGAGCTTTCCTGACTATATCGCAAAAGTGCAGCCGGACGATGTATCCATGGTCGGAGTTAGGAACAGGAAGGGCCCAAGTGAGGTTAAATTTATCGGCGGAGGAGGAATTGCCTGTTATTGGAAAAAAAAAAGACCAACAATAAACTTTACTGTAATATCTTGTATCGAATGAATATATGATGAGTTTTCAGTTCATATTTGCTTATTTCTCAAACTAAATTAGTACTAAATGATGGCCAAAACTTTAAATGAGAAATTGGTGAAGTTTATTCAAGAACAATGTTATTCTCTGAACTATTATAATCTAAATTTCTGCCAAAGGTAGTGATCACAAATTTTGCTCAAAATAAAAACAGATTTGATTCTTCAAGACAAAATTTCAAAATTACCAGTCCAGCCGATCTCCTGGCACGTGCCGTACACGCTCGCAGGCGTCGTCTCCGGCGCGGCCCCGCCGTTCGGATACTGAATCCTCTTCGAGAAACGCACCTCCTCCCCGCTCATTCCCTCCACAAACCCGTCGTCATCGGGCACCCAAGTCCTCCACAGCGTGTCGTTCTCCAGCGGCGGAGTGTGGCTCGGCGGCGGCGGGTTTGAAGGAGATGGCTGCGGCGGATCTTTTGAAGAAAAGGGTTTTGAGGTGGAGAGGAAGTGAGGAGAGAAGATGAGGAAATGAGGGGAAGTGGGGGGGGGGGCGCGGAAGAGAGAAGAGGAAGAAGAAGGAGATGGGTGCGACGGAGGTGAAGATGAATTTTTTGAGGCGGTGTGGAGAGGGAGATGAAATATACTAAAGGGTATTTTGGGAATAAAACTGTGCTCACTAAGAAATTCTCTCCTTTACCTAAATGAAACTGGGCTCACTAGGAAATCTGGGCTCACTAGGAAAAAACTTGTGCCCCTTTAGAAGTTCCCTCCGTTTGGGTATTAGAATGGCCCGAAGTTCTTGGGCTCTTATTATTTTGAATTAAAAATAAAACTTAATATCCCTGAAGTTGATTTAGGTGTATGCATGTACACTCATTGTGTCATATTTCTCTAAGTTCTTCGATCAGAAATGGTTGGCCAATCAACCAGTAAGAGTAATAAAATACGGGGTTTTACCCACCGTTTATTCTCATCAAAACTAACAAGTTTTTCTTTTAAAACCATAAACAGCATTATGCATGTAATACCAGAGAATTAGATATCTCAGGAGATAGATGGAGGGTGAACTTGTAACATGTCCACATGCGTCTCCTCCATTTCACTGTAGAATTCTTGGTAAATATCTCTCACACCAAAAGTAGGGAGAGAAGCATGGAAAAAGTAAATAGTGAGGCAATTGAAACCCCTATTTTATTTATTTTCTCTCTTGAAATCGATTTATGTATTCAAACTCAAGAAACTATCAAGTAGTTCATGTCCAATGGATAGGTGACGTACCAAGAGGAGTGAGAGAATTCAAAAGGTGATTAGTCGACCTATTGGATCCTCCATAGCGGCCTGCACACTCCGATTCCATCTCAAAATCCTAGTACCAAAATTCAAAACACTAGTCCCTCATCTTCAAAACCTTATAGCCCCTTTTGAAACCCCAAACTCACTCTTCCAAAAGAGTAATTCTCATAACTATTTCTAATTTTATTCTTAAATTTCTTTTATATTTTTTATTATTGAAAATCATTAGGATTTGAATTCTTTTTATTTATAGAATATTGGGAACTATTAGGATTTTAATTTGGAAGATACTAAGAAGGAAACATAATACGAAAAAAAAAGAAGGTAACTTTATAATAAAATTGACCGAAGAAGACAATAATAAATTTTGTCAAAAATTATAATTGCAAACTTATAATTCGATATGATACATTGAAAGTTGGTGAGTGCATTTAAAATTTGGGGTATTTACTGGTTTGGCCCTCAAATCTTTATATATTATGATTTAGTCCCCCAAATATTCATATTTAGGATTTAGTCCCCTCCCTAATTTTTGACCTGATATTACCATTTTACCCTTCATTATTCATTTTTTCTCTTCCTCCTCTCTTCTCCCCCTCTCTTCCTCCTCTCTTCTTATTTCTCTTTCTTCTCTCTTCCTCCTCTTTTCTTCATTGGGAGAAGAGAGGAGGAAGAGAGGAGGAAAAGAGAAGGAGAAGAGAGGTGGAATAATGAAGAAAATGAGAAGAGAGGAGGAAGAGACAGAATAAATAAGGAGGGGTGAAATGGTAATATCAGGTCAAAAATTAGGAAGGGACTAAATTGTAGTAACTTAGGATATTTGGGGGATTAAATCCTAAATATGAATATTTGGGGGACTAAATCATAATATATAAAGATTTAAGGGACAAACCAGTAAATACCCCTTAAAATTTTCCTATTATATATCCACGAATTAATTTACGGTACCAATTAAAATACTTGTCTCACTAAATGATAATTCTTAAGGAGTTAAAAAGAGAAATTATATGTAATTCTTCCCCAAAAAAAATTGGTAATATCACTAGTTGCAGTGGCAAAAAAATAAGAAAAATTAAAAAAAAATTAAGACACTCCTTTTCTCTTGTTTAGAAACAATAATTGTATTATTGATAAATTGAATATTTTTTAGACCATTTGAAATTTTTTTTTAAAAATAATATTTAAAAACTTTTGCAACTATAATTAATTCCCACTTGCAATTCCTAAGCTAAACAGAGTTATACAAGTTGCAATAATTTTTATTACTACAACTTATATAAGTTGCAAATTACAACATTAATTATAAGCAACCAAACAATATCTAAGTATCCAACCACTCGGACCCAAATCCAAACTCGAAATCTTTTGATTTTATTCTTTTTTCCTTCATTTTCCTATTTAAATCCCGATCTCCCTCTCTCTCTCCCACTCTCTGTAGCCCGTACATACCTCTATACATGTACATGTACAAATACATGGATTAATTAGCTTTTGCCAGCCTAGAAAATAATAAATACGAACCTTCAATAGCCCCGTCACCTTTTCTCTCTCTTAAAACTCCTGAAATACTCAATTCTCATGCAACGTATTCAGAGTCTCCACACTAGCTTGCTCTTCTCTTCTATAAATACTAATCCCCTTCCTCAAATCTACAGACTCAATTTGACCAAGGAGAGTAAAGAGAAGAGACATTTGGTTTGGTTCGATTAGGTTCGTTGAGAGATAGGCATGGCTGCATGGATGCAGAGGCTGAAGCCTGCAGCGGGCATGGTTTTGGTTCAGGCCGTGTTCGCTGGGGTCAACATCTTCTACAAGCTTGCTCTCAATGATGGCATGGATTTGAGAATTCTTACCGCGTATCGATATCTCTTTGCATCGTTGTTATTGTGCCCTCTCGCCTACTTTATCGAAAGGTTTGATTTTTATCAAGTTGTTTTCTATACATAAACTTAAAATATTTTTCCTCGCTTTCTCTTGTGAAGAAGGCTCTACGTTTGATTCTCTGTTTATTTATTTTTTTCATTAAAAATGTTATATATATAATAGGAAAGAGATCGAGCACTAATTATGAATAATTTATCACTAATCTGCCAACTAGCCTTCTTATTTTAGCTTTCCAGAAAAAAATGATTTGGCAACTGGCTTGGCAATTAAAATTCTGAAAAAAAAAATTCAAAAATTAAATTCTTGGAGCTAGATAGATTTTTTGGCTTTATAATTGATAATTATTTTTCATCAAAAAATTTATGCAGTAATTATTTAAATATTTATTTAACACGTTCTTGTTTTGATTTCAGGAAGAAACGTACGGGCTTGACATGGAAAATTCTAATGCAGGCATTCTTAAGTGGTACATTTGGGTAATGTTCCTTTTATTATTTAACCTTCTTTAATTCCAATAAAATATATGTTTTTTCTTTGTTTGCCTTTTTAGTAAATTATATGTTCTTTTTCTTATAAAAAAATGAGAGAAAATAAAAGTAAGTAAAATATAAAATCATGGTAGTTTTTAGGTGGGTATTTTGGTAGACAAATGGATCATGACTTGGATTTTGTAAATTTTTAATAAAAAATTTAAGAATTTATGATTCTTTCCTTTGTCCAAATAATTATAATCGAAATTAAATTTTTAAATAAAGAAATTTAATATTTTTGCTGAAGAAACTTGATTTTATTTGCCCATACGAAATAATCTGATATAACAATGTAAAATATAT
This sequence comes from Dracaena cambodiana, assembly GCA_036321105.1. Lineage (NCBI taxonomy): Eukaryota > Viridiplantae > Streptophyta > Magnoliopsida > Asparagales > Asparagaceae > Dracaena > Dracaena cambodiana. The sequence goes on along the minus strand of JAYEPQ010000004.1, from coordinate 64,772,095 downwards.
ACGAGAGATTAATTAGTTTCCATTAACAGTTTTCAGCAAATCTTTGTTAAAGATTATCACCTAAATAATGACGGCTTAAACCAATGAAAATATCTAATTTTTTATATTAAGTTAACTCCTTCAGCAACTATAAAATTTAGTGATATTTGCATAAATTAGGTTTATAAGCTAATCATTTTTAATATTCTAAATTTGCAGTGGTGCATTGTGTCAAAATCTTTACGTGGCAACTGTTAAAATGACAACGGCAACATATACTGCAGCTATGGCTAACCTCATTCCAGCTATCACATTTGTTATGGCTGTCATCTTCGGGTACGTACGTACTTCATCTTCAATGCAAAAATTCATACGTAAAATGCAACTAATTAACATATCCTATAATAGTTTGGAGAGTCTAGGTATCGACACTCTCTCAGGGCAAGCAAAGGTGTTAGGGACACTGATTGGGGTGGGCGGAGCGATGGTTCTCACCTTCTACAACGGAGCCGACATAAAGCTATGGCATCCAAAGATTGATCTCCTCAAGTCCGCTCAGAGAGACAAAGAGTCTGGTAATCGCGTCATGGGTTCATTTATGATTGTTGCCAGTTGTTTCTCTTATGCAATCTGGTTAATTATTCAGGTGATACTAAAGCGATACGACCATTTTGTGTCCCGTTACACCATTTTCTAATCGTGGCTTATGCGTTTCCTTTGAATTTAGGCTAAGATGAACAAGGAGTACCCATTCCACTACTCTACGACTGCCTTGATGTGCTTCATGGCCACAGTGCAAACTTTGGTGTATGCCCTTTGCCTAGAAAGGCGTTGGGATCAGTGGAGATTGGGGTTCAATATTAGATTATTGACGGTTATATACGTGGTATGATTCATCTAGCTCCTCTAAAACTACTATATTTGAGTTCTGCTTGTTGCATTTTATATCATTATGCATACTATAAAATCCTATAGAAGTTTATGAGTAAATTCTGGGAGCAATTAAGCAAGTGGTGATAACTAATTCTCATTGGAAAGAAAAGTATTTTATACAAAATATTTAGATCTTCTACTAAAAAAAAAATTATGTGCAGGGAGTTATTGCTTCTGCCTTCGGCCTTACTGTACTATCGTGGTGTATAAGGCAGAGAGGTCCACTATATGCATCTATATTCAACCCTCTAATGCTTGTGATAGTTGCTTTCTTGGGTGTTCTATTGCTTAATGAGAAGTTACATGTCGGAAGGTATATATGCTCTTTTTTAATTTGAAGTTAATTTGCATCATGGTGCGCTATATATATATCTACTTTTGTTCCTAAAAAATAAGATACATCCCATAAAATTCTTTTTTGTTGGAGATTATATGCCATCAACTTATTAGTTGAGTTTCATAAATTTTAATCACTAGGGAAGAAAAATATATCAAAAACATTCTAGGTTAATTTATAACTAAATAGACTTAATTAGATCATTCACACAACTCCTTGAGATGGGCTAACTTGGGTGTATATATATATATATATTTGCGTTAACTTGCAGTATAATTGGAGGAGTATTGATTGTGATCGGACTCTATGTGGTGCTCTGGGGGAAGAGACAAGAAGCTGTGAAGGTGGCGGAGCTGCAGCCTGCAGATGAGACTATTGATGTTGTGGTGGTGCCTGAGAAAGCTGGCTAGCTCGAAAGAAGAGGTTTAATTAGTTTGAAACATGATCGTTATGCTATTGGCATATATATATGCAGCAAACATCATTATATATGTTGTGACAAAGTTGTGTATATATGCATTTGTATGTTCTTTAGTTTCATATTTTTTGTTGTAGATAAATATATATAATGCTTCGAATTGGCCAAGAATTGATCCTTGAACTAATCCATTCTCATCCCTATCAATTTTTCTTGTTTAGATTTCGTATGAAAAAAAAAATTAATTGGCAAGACAATAACGAAGTTTTATATGCCGTTTAATTACGAGAGAATTGAGCATAAAATATTTAATGAGATATATTGGAAAAATGAAGTTATGTGAGACCGATCGATTCACTAAAATTGTATATGAAAAGGGTTCCATTTTTTTTTTTTAACACATTAATAAAGTTTTTATTAAATTTAAAATTTCAAAATTAATCCAATTACAACCATAAACTTTCATAGAAATTTGCGAATTTCCACCAGATTTTTTTTTTTTCCAATTTGCAAATTCAAATTCCAAATACATTTATTTACTCCTGATCAAACACAGCCTAATGATAGCCACCAAAAGAGCTTCTTTCCTATAGTATTCCTTTATAAATTTTTGACATGTCCAATTCTACCTTATTAAAATAAAATCTAGTTCAAATTTTAAGCTTATACAGTAATTACAACTTAATTATAAAAGGCCAAATGATATTAGAGATGATTAGCTTTCCATTTATCATTTATCATTTATTTCAATTTATTATACCAATGGTTCTACTTTTTATTGATTTTCTCAAGTTTTAAAATTACCATTATCATTTCTTCAACGGGATATACACTTATAATATAATCATTATTCTTTGGATTTTTTTCCCTTAACGAACATGAGATGATATAAGATACTTCTAATATTTTTACGATCAGAGTCTATTGGATATAAAAAATAACCAAATTCGGTTCATATGTGAATCCATTTAAGCGTATTTGTTCTTATTTAATATACGATATGTATAAAGTAATGTAATCAGAAATTTTAGAATCCATTTCACATAAAGTATTTTAGTTTAATTATTTTTAACTATTTGTATAAAAAGGATATATAATTAGGTAAATATCACCATAGACTGTTCATTTCCTTCTATATAACCAATTTCTTCAATGTCTTACATATATATATATATATATATATATATATATATATATATATATATATATATATATATATATATATATATATATATATATATATATATATATATATATATATATATATATATATATATATATATATATATATATATATATAATATTATATACATATATGTATATATATGTATAACACACACACACACACACACACACACACACACACACACACACATATATATATATATATATATATATATATATATATATATATATGAGAAAAATAAAAATGAGCTGACAACTCACTTAAATTAGCTGAGCTAGAGTTCATTTCCACTATCTTCCATAAGCTTTTTAAAAAAAATTCTTTCAAATTATGATCTCAACCCTCTAGAATTCACTCATACCCAATTTATTGAGTTTTAATTTTGATTAGATCATCCATCTTGTTAATACAAAATTAACAATTTTCAATGAATACAACATTTTTATGCACTTAATGAAATGGTACATGAACTCCAAAATTTGTAAAATTTAATCCGAAAGAAATTAAGGTGGTAGAGATATTAATTGTAAAAAAAAATTGAAGAAAAATTATTGGATTATTATAGTTTTATTACTAGCTCACATGAATTTTCCTGAGTTGGTAGCTCACCTACAGTGATCCCTATATATCTAACAAATGACTAAATTCAACACTAATTAGATATGTTGAAGAGATGCGCTTACCAAAAAGATTAAAATTATAATTTTTAAATACGTTTTACTTAAAATTTGATTTGAATTAGTTCGGTTATGTTTCAGTTCCAATTGCTAATCAGTTTTGTTTGGTTTTACCAAAAAAAAAAAAAAAGAAAAGAATAAAATGTTTAATCATTTTATTCTTAATTTCTTTTTTGCAATAATAGTATTTCAAAATTACATGTTTGAATGCTAACCTTTAACAAAAATTTAAATGATAATAATTAAAAAAAATAACAAAATCATATAGATTTAACAAAAAAAAAAAAAACAGGTTGTAAAGGATTTCTCTCGGTTTCATAACTAGTTCGGGAATAATAATTAATTAATTATGGCGGAATAAAAATGTAATCTAAACAGCCTTCTTCAATCCTAAAAATAGGTACAATCCAAATAATATTATTAATATTTGTAAATGTTGTATAATTTTGATACATTTAGGTTATCTTCTAATCTCAACGGATACCAGAAAAATGATGTTAATTTAAGAGTTTGAAGTTAGCTTCATAATTTCCTTTCAGAGAGTTGAGAGAGAAGCTGGATGGAGATGACTCGTGAGATTTCTTCAAAATCTTGCACTTAGTTTAGTCCCACATCGACAAAGCATGAGACCCCCAAAGGAGCTCCACCTATATAAAGTCCGGGTCTCCGGCTGTTGAGAAGACACGCAGCTGCGTGGTGAACGCAAAGCGAACTATTCTTTCGCCTTTTACTAAAGAATACCGTGTGATCGCCACTCTAGGCAGCATACGCCAATTTTTGGAGGGTGCCTCTTTGACAAAGAGGGCCCCAACAATTATTAAATTATAAATGTTAGGAGGGCATTAGTTATGCCATTGTTTTCTAATAGCTATTAGACGAGGGTGCCTTTTTGACTAAGAGGGCCCCAACAATTATTAGAATATAAATTTTAGGAGGTTATTAGTTAAGCTATTTTTTTCTAGTAGCTATTAGACGTTCTTATTAGGGCAAGTAGAGTTGCATACGATACAATATGAAATACAACTTATAATGGAAAATAAATTTCAATACCATAAACATACAAGTATGTCGTAGAAAATAAATTTAAATACTATTCTTATGTATACTATTATATCCTAGAAAATAAATTTAAATACCATTCTTATGTATACTATTATATCATAGAAAATAAATTTAAATACCAATCGGATTGAAGAGATATGTTTAATAAAAATAATTATAATTATAATTTTTAAAAGAGTTCTATTCAAAAAGTTAAAATCAATTGAAAATTATAATTTTTAAAAAAGTTGACATCGAGTAATGTAACCAAGTCAATGAAACCAATCTATCTATTTCCATTTTATAAAAATTGACAAAAACCAACCAAAATAAAAATTGACAAAAACGAACTCAAACCAAAGCCATCGGTTTTCATTTTATGAACATTGACAAAAACCAACTATAATAAAAATTGATAAAAATCAACCAAAACCAACCCGATATTCAAAATTGACTACACTTGCTCATAAATTAAGTCAATTTTTTTTTTTTTTAACTAATAGTGGGCTACGTGGGCTACGAGTTAATAAAATACTAAGATTGCCTAAAAGACACCAAGCACGGGCCCAGGTCTCGGTTTTATAACGACCCGAGCAAAGTGCGTCAATATTCACATTATAAAAAAATATATATATACTGTCAGATCTCTCATCTTCGTTCTCTATCTACATCTTTTTTTTCCCATTCTTTCATAATTATGATCTCACTATACACATATGACAGCCATAGCAGACAAGATAAAAAAAAGAGACATCGTCCTGTCATCCTCCCTGTCTATGATACTCCTTCTGTCCGGTTTTAATGATGTTGTTTTTCTTACCAAACATATTTTTGAAGAAAAACTTTTTTGATAGGAATAATTAATCATAAAAATTTAAATTTCACACTTGTCCACATTGGAATTGGTGAAAGATTAAAAAAAATTGGGATGTTCTGGTAATAAAAAAAAGTTTATCTGATTTGAAATTTATAAAAGTTCTCTTAGAACTCAAAAATGAACAAGTAATTCGGTCGAATTTTTTATTAAAAAGAAACTACTATTTCTGGGGCAGAAATAGTATATATTTTCGTTTTTACTAATACTTTTAACAAGTTCTATATCTATGCACATAATAATAATAATAAGAAAAAAAAGATAATAATGAAGAAACCCTTTAGCCTTGACAAGCTAATGGATTAGGATTTTATGTTCCAAGTTAAATTTCACTTATTCTAGATTACTAGCTAGCTAGCTAGTTGATTAAGAGCAACAACAAACAAAGGATTTTATGGGATAATAGATTCTGCAGGAGCCAGTGTTGTATGAAGGCTAAACTTTAACAAAAAATTCGAAAAATAACTAATTAAGTATGGGGGAAAGAATATGTAATCAGTACATTACATACTTCTTCAATCCTAAAAATAGATACAATCCAAATAATTTTCTTCACATTTGAAAAATGTTATATCTCAGCCAAGCGTAATTTCTATATAGTTAGGTTAACTGAAGATTTAACTTGAGATCTAATCTCAATAGATACAAGAAATAATAATGTGTTTTTTTTTAGATTAAGCCGCGAGCAAGGAGCCCTCCGAATTCTATTAATAAGTCATAACAGAACGGGTTACATTAATACAAAAGAAATAATAATGTTAATTCAAGAGTTTGAAGTTAGCTTCATAATTTCCTTTTAGAGAGTTGAGAGAGAGAGAGAGAGGCAGGATGGAGACGACAAGTGAGATTTCTTCAAAATATTGCGCTTGGTTTAGTCCCACATCGACAAAGCATGAGACCCCTCAAAGGAGCTCTAGCTATATAAAGGCCGGGCCTTGGGCCTTTAAAAGGTCACGCAGCTGCGTGGTGAGCGCATAGCGAACTATTCTTTCGCCTTTTACTAAAGAATACCGTGTGCTCGTCACTTTAAGCAGCATACGCTTGTTTTTGGAGGGTGCTCTTTTTAACAAGAGGGCCCCAACAATTTTGAAGTTCTAAATTTTACGTTAATCATTAATTTAATCATTGTTTCTAATTAACTAACTTGATTAACATACACTTCGCTTTTAGGTAATTGACTAATTATATGCCCACCTGGCTGTTGGAAATAGGCTGTGTGGAAATTATAATATGTACATACGAGGTCTCGTAATGTACGAACAATATTATATTATAGAAATTATAATATACATATGAGAGTTCAGAACATACGTCTCGTAATGTACGAACAATATTATATTATAGAAATTATAATATACATATGAGAGTTCAGAACATACAAGGTCTCGTAATGTACAACAATATTATATTATAGAAATTATAATATACATAGGAAAGTTCAGAATATACGAACAATATTATATTATAGAAATTATAATATACATACAATATTATATCATAAATTTTTTTTTAATAACAATTGGATTAAAGTTAAATTTTTTAATCTAATTTTATTCAAAAGTTAAAATCAACTAAATTACAATTATTAAAAAGTTAAAATCAACTAAATTAAAATTTTTAAAATAGTTGAAATCAAATAACATGGCGAAATTGAATCGAATTAAATTAATTGAATCAAAAATCAAATTAATTCGATTTGATTTCGATTTATATTCTTAATCAAGTTCAGTTCTTTATAAAAATTAACAAAAACCAACTAAAAAACACTGGTGTTTTTTTTTGTGGACTACACTTGCTCATAAATTTAGTCCATTTATTTTTCCTTTTATTAAGAGTGGGCCTAGGCATTAATAAAACAGTAAGATTGGCCCAAAAGAGGCCGTGCACGGGCCCTGTATAAGGGCCAGGCCTCAGTTTTACATGGACCCGAATAAAGTGTGTCAATATTCATATTAGAAAAGAAATGGCTCGCTTCTCTCGTCTTTATTCTGAATCTACATCTTTTTTTTTTTTGTCTTTTTTTTTATAATCTCTTTCACTCTTTTATTCATTGTTCTGATCTCACCCTGCAGATATAGAGTCTTCTATGGATATCATCAGTTTTTTCGTCTTCTTGCTGAATGATTAATCTGGAGCCCACTTGGCGATGCGATGTCCCGCTCGCAATCTGTTCGATGAAATGCCTCAGAAAAGCTGTAAGTTCTTCTTGTTAACTATGACCAGCTCACTCCGCAAGTGAAGAAACAAGTAGATTGCTATGCCTCATACTATTGCTACTTCTACTCTCCAATTCGACATTTTTTTTAGGCGAGACAGTGGGCTACAGCCCCCTGCAACAGCAACAATAACAACAACAACTAAGCCTTTTATCACAAACCAAAAAGAAAATCATGCCAGATCGATCACTTTGATAGTCCTTCACTATTCATTTCTATCAAGTAATATCTTCTCATTTAAACATCTAGAATCTATATCTTTTCGTGTGCTTCGGTCTTTTCTTTGTTCTTTTAACTTGTTCTGCATTGATAAACTCCTCTCGTTGAACTGATGCATTTGTACCCTCTGCATTTCATAAATAGATAATTAATGAAACAAAACAATTATAGTACATATATAGCTATGTCTCTCACTGAGGAGAAAACATTAAAAGCATTAAAGCATCAAACTGCATAAAATAGCGATAACAGAGAAGATAAGGGAAGAGGCATGATCACGTCGACCTCCCTGTCTGTGTGATCTCCTGATATCATCTTGAAATCTGTCTTGGTAGAGAGACGTATTGACCACATGTTAACTGTTCACCCTCCTCCTGTCCGATTAATAGTCAATATTATAATTTCTTTCTTTTCTTTATCATTAGGTAATATATTTGTGTAACTTACGATTGAATGTACAGTCTCAAAGCATAAAATTAACCAAACTTAGAGTTTTCCAAACTACACGTCTATTGACTAACGCAGGACGACGACAAAATTAGAGTTAGGGTTTTTAAATTTGGAGTTTTTTAGAGGATTTGGGGGAAGAACAAATATATTTGGAAAAAACTTATAGGAGTTTGAGAATTCACCCGAATCCACAAGTAAAGATTTGGAATGAAAAATTTGCTCAAGCGAAATCCACGCAAGAATTATCTCAAACTTTTCATATATTATTCAACTCCTAATTGTCTGCAAAATACTTCATACAGAGCTTATTTATAGAAAAATCCTAACAAATAAAATCCTAATAAAATTCAAAATCCTATCAAATAAAATCCTATCAAATCTGAATCAAACTAAAACTCTATCTAAAAATAATATCTTATCCGATTTCAGAATCAAACAAAAACATATTAGATTTGATCTCCATCATTAGGTCTCTGATACAAAATCACCTTGGAATCAATATGTATATGATGTATAGCATTGTTGAAAATAACACGTTATGAAACCCGTTATATTGCGTTACGTAACCTAACATAACTCCAACTCTACGTAACAACTGAAAATAACTTAGTGCACCGTAATAGTACGTTTTTTTATGTTATTTTACGTTATATTATGTAACGTTACGTTAAGTTACGTTATATTATGTTATTTACAATTATTTTTAGTAATTTCTATATTGTTGTTGATTATTATTTTGTTTATTAGTGAATTGATGTAATTTTCTTGATTAGTTGTTGCTTTGTTTGATTACTTGTGGAATTGCTAACTTGTTAATTTGCGATTGTTTCCTTATTCACTTGTAGTAATTCTTCTCCGGTTGCTGAAATATCTTACTTGTTGATTTTATTGAATTTTTAACTGAACTGAAATCAACAATTACAAATAAAATAAATTGAACATTACAAAATATAAATTACAATAATAACAATAACTAGAATTGAAATAAAAAAATTGAAATCTTATTTTCTTGTTTAAATGATGGTTTGAATTACTGTTAGAGACTTAATATAATTTATAAAGATAAATATGAAAATTATTGTAAAACTTAATATAAAACTAGAATAAATTATGTATTACAAAATAGTTTTATATTCTTTTTTAGGTATTTTAAATTTATTTTTGAATTTATAAAAATTATTTTATATAGTTTTTTATTTATTTTTAATTAAATAAATAGGAAATTGCATAACCTACGTTATGCGTTACGTTATATGCGACATAACCTGACAGAGACAAAACGTTACGTTATCTTATCGCTATTTTAAACATTGATATATAGCTCAAGATCTTCTCGTTACCCATTATCTCTACTATTCTATTGCAAATGGCCCAACTAATTTCTCACTCAAATGTGAAACTAATTCAAATTAAAATACATTATCTTTTCTTGTTATTATATTCTACATTTCTCTTTCAATGACATGGATAAGGTGATTGACTTAACGATGATACTTTTGAAAAAAAAAAAAAAATTACATTAACAAAACAAGTCATTAAAATGATATAGAATAAGCATAAAAATTATTAATGAAAACTGAATAGTTTACTGAATAATATATCTTTGCATTTTCACTAATACTTTTAACAATTTAGATAAATTGAAAGCTTAAAATTTTATATGAGATTTTATGTTTAATCATATATATTTAGGGATAAGAATAGACATATTTATGGACCAACTCTTCCCTCACCCAGTTTCAAATTTTGAATAGGATGGCCAAAAATTAATTCTTGAACCCATCCATTCTTATCCTTACAATGCATTTACATGTTTTAAAATTCAAAAGTCTAGTGCAAGCCTAATTCTTCTTTATTGAAATAGCATGTCTTTGTGAGTCTACAAGTATATATAATCTGTTTATTGTAAGCTCTTTAACTAGCTAAAAATTTAATAGTGGCCTGATTCAAGTTTTGCAATTTTAGTATGTGAATCAAAACTAGGCAAAATGCACTCAAAAGAGAGACAAATACATGCCAAGTCCAAAAAAGATTGGAACATGCATGCATGGGAACAAACTACCATAAGAGGGAGAGTCCTAAGACTTCTCAATTTTCACTCCATTAAAATTACTCCTTTTATAATATATATAGCAAAACTCATCCATTAAAGTTTTAAAACCTTTTGTTGTCATTACCATTACTATTACTATTGCTGGGTGCAGCCAGCTCCCCCAGCCTGCCTCCATGTGATATAAAATCTAGCTACCCCCCCAATCTAGATTTGATGGTACCAAACTTTGGTAAATGTAGAAATTTCATGCTCTTATTACTGTTTTTGAACCCCAGTCCCTCCTATATTTTCTAATACTGAAAACTTACCTTAAGCATCATATGCATGTTGTGCATGTAGTTATTGAGATCTGACTAAGTGGTGAAATGAAGATTTTGGACTATGAAAATTTGTTTAATAAGAATAATAATAAACTTAACTCATGCATCATCACAAGTTCCATTTACTTTGAGAAATGAGTAGTGTCTACAAGTTCTGACTCAATGGTAAATTGTAGATTCAGTTATAAGATATCTCAAGTTCAAAGCGAGTTTATGATATTTGTTAGTAAAATAAAGTGCGAAAGACATCATTCTTGAACCACAAATACAATGATTTTTTTATTTTTTTTATTTTTTTCAATTAGGACTTGTAGACTTTAGGAAGATTTAGTAGCCCGTACATAAACCGCTAACTTTACAGTTAGTTTTGTTATGACTATTAATACAATGTAGAGTATATTAGCTTGCCATCAAGATTTTAAGGGAAAAAAAAAACATCAAGTAACACAAATTCCTCAATATTTTAGTCTTACTTACATTCTATATTTCATTGTGATATTTTAAATTAAAAAATAACTTTAAAACAAGAAAAATTACACTGTAAGTCATCAGAGATGACTGCCACTGGTAACATGGAGGCAGTAAATGACTCCCTGGAGCCCATCTTCTTCAAATATTTATGAATCATGTCTCATAAACAACACAACACAACACAAACACCCACACACACACACACACAGAGAGAGAGAGAGAGAGAGAGAGCAATTCAAAGCCACCACTCACAAGTGACAGAGAGAGAGAGAGAGGTCTAGAGAGAGCAATTCAAAGCCACCACTCACAAGTGACACAAGTTAACAACCAACCAATGGCAATGAAAATCAATAACATTCATGATCAATTGTTTAATCAAAAGACAAATAGAATCCAAAGATACAAATCATTAATTTGTGAAGAAACTGATATAATATAGCAAATCCAAATCACAACAACAATGATACTATATATATAAATATATATATATGATGATGATGATGTAATTTAAATCAACTGGTGAAACTACGTAAATTTGCAGCAGCTTGATTGTCATCAAAGATCCACCCAAACTTCTCCATGAAGGGGTTCACCAAGCTCTTAGGAGGGTAGTGATCAATGCAGTCCCTCCAAGCCCCGCCCCCGTCGTCCCCATCCCCGTCCAGGTCCCTCATCACCTTCCACAGGCAGCTGTTGCACTTGAACCCCCCGCCCACGCTGATCATCATCACCCTCGCCCCCTTCCTCAGCCTCTTCTTCGCCTCCAAGTACCCCAACACGTACCACACGCTGCTCCCCGAGGTGTTCCCGAACCGGTGCAGCGCCATCCTCGACGGCTCCAGCTCCCCCTCCCCCAGCCCCAGCCCCCTCCCCACCCCGTCGATCACCGCCGTCCCCCCAGTGTGCACGCAGAAGTGGTCCACCCCCGCCCTCAGGTTCGGCACCACCACCTTCGGCCCGCCGCTCACCTTCTGGTTAACGCTGCTGCGGACGGTGTTTGTGAGATTGATGACGATGTAACGGATGATCTCCTTGAACGGGAGGACCTTGGGCGCGAACACGCGCAGGTTGTCGAAGAGGGCCTGCGCGGCGGCCTTGGGGAGGTCCTTGCTCAGCTCCATCCCGCCCCGGCCTTCCTCGTCCTCGGTGTGCACCGCCGCATTGTGCGCGCGGTCGCTCTTGCCGAGGTGGGTGCGCACGAGGTGCTTGAGCTGGAACTTGGCGCGGTGCCTGAGTGCCGGGTCGTTGGAGAGGAGGATGGAGCAGCCGCCGGAGCGGAACAGGCAGTTCCCGAGCATCATGGAGCGTTTTCTCCCCGAGTACCAGTTGGGAGCGATGGACTCCGACGTCACCACCAGCGCCAGCATCTTCTTGTGGCACTTGAGCAGGTTCTTGACGAGGTCGAGCGCGATGAGGCTCGCGCTGCAGCCCATGCCGGAGAGGTTGAACACCCTAAGATCCTCCCGCATCTTGTACCGGTTGACGATGCGGGCGGAGAGGGACGGGGCGGGGCAGAACATGGACACGTTGAGGACGAGGGTGTCGATGTCCGTGGGCGCGAAGCCGGTCTTGGCGAAGAGGGCGTCGAGGGTGCCGAAGAAGCTCTCGTCCATCTCGGCGATGGAGTCGTCGTGGGAGGGGCAGTTCTCGTTGCCGGCGATGATGTTGCGGGGGCCGTACGTGTGCTCACCGATGCCGGAGCTCACGATGATCTTGAGGAGGAAGCGGTATTCCTCGAGGCCGAGGCACTCGTTCCGCTCCACGATGGCGCGGCAGAAGTCCGTCGGGATCTTGCGGTCGTCGGAGGGTTTGAAGCACACGTAGTCGATGAGGTAGCATCCCCGGTTGCGCCACAGGTCCACGAGCTTCCATAGGAGGAAGAGGGAGTAACAAGCCAGTACGGTAGTAGTCAATATGAGCAAGAGCTCCATATTGGGAGTTAGAGAGAGAGAGTTTGAGGGGGAGAGAGAGAGAGAGAGTTTGCATGGGAATGAGGAGGGGAGGGGGGGAATGATAGATATAGAGCGGAGAAGGGGAGAGGGGGCAAGCGAGTAGAAAGGGGCTATGAATGGCCTAGTGAAGGCTGGGTCTGCTCGCCAACAACTTTCCCTCAGTGCATTGAGGGAACTTTGTCGACTCAATCATAATGCACTCCATAATACTGATACTACTACTACTAACACCACCAATAGTATTTTGTTTCCTTAGCTTTTATTTTATTTTTGTTTTTTGTTTTTAAAGAAAATTATTTTAATGAGGATTCAAGGGCCCACTCCCCACATGGCCTTTACTCCAAACTGTTTAGGAGTGGGCCTGCAAGAGGGATAACTGCCAGGGAGGATGCCCTAAATTTGTGGCCCATAATGGGTGGTATTAGATTTTGGAAATTAATTGCCGCCACTAGATTTAGATGAAGTTTGTATCAATGTTTAAAATAACGATAATAATAATAATAACATAACGTTATGTTTAAAATAACGATAATAATAATAATAACATAACGTTTTGTCTCTGTTAGTTTATATAGTATATACGTAAGTTATATAATTTTCTATTTATTTAATAAAAATAAATATAAAACTACATAAAATAAATTTTATAAATTTAAAATTGAATTAAAAATTCTAAATATATATATATATATATATATATATATATATATATATATATATATATATATATATATAAATTATATCCCAATATTAATTCTAAATTTCTAACAAGTTTCACAGTAATTCTCATATTTATCTTTATAAATTAAATTACATTTATACCCATAATTTCAGTCATCATCTAAATAGGAAAACAAGATTTCAAATTTATTTTTAATTTTATTAATATTGTAATTTATATTTTATAATGTTTAATGTATATTATTTTAATTATTTATTTTAGATTAGCTGTGAATTCAATTTAATTAGCAAGTAAGAAATTTCAGTAATTGGAAATGAATTATAACTTTTTTTTTTTCCAGCAATTGAAAAAAAATTATAACAAGTAAATAAGAATGTACAAATTAACAATATTATAAGCAATCAAATAAGCAAATAACAAGCCATCAAGTTAAAAATAAACTACAACAATTCGCTAATAATCAAAATAATAATCGAAATCAATATAAAAACCAACTCCAAATTATTGTAAATAGCGTAACATCGCGTAATTTAACGTAACGTAGTGTAAAATAGCGTAAAATAACATAAAAAAATGCACCGTTATGGTGCATTGAGTTATTTTCGATTGTTAAGTAACGTTGGTTTTCTGTTAGGTTTTATAACGCAACATAACAGATTTTATAAAGCACTATTTTCAACATTGGTCTGTACTATTCGAAATTTTAAATTTAAAAAATATATATTTCTTAACCTTTTTAACTTAAAATTTCAATTGGCCGAACTAAGTCTTGACCCATGGATTCATCCCTAATTTAAGTTTAGCAGCATGCTAATATCTAAGATGGAAAATGATTTTGGAGACAAAATTACGCCGGTGTGGTTATCTTTTTGGAGAGAAAAGAGAAAAAACAAGCATTGTTTGCTAAAGGATTCCTCTATATT